>CAMTDV010000030.1:83015558-85456793 GCA_947069175.1 Scalesia atractyloides
CAAGAGACTCGTCGCCGGAAGAACTTGCTGCCACCGGAGTTCTGCCGGAAAACAGAGGAGAAACAGCCGGTACTTTGCACGCCTAAATTCCTTTCTTTTTACTTTTATCTCGTCTGTAATTGATCATTAAACGCTAAAGGAACATGAATCAACTCTTCGAATCCGTCAGTCGTCACTTCCGGTGAAAACCAGTGAAGAAGACGACGTTACGGTAATGGTTAAGTATAATTAAAATCAAGATAATTACCGGGTTAGACACACAGTCCAGCGGTGGACTGTGTGCACTTTTAACGCTAAGGACACGAGTTCGAGTATTGTTCCTCACACGCTGCCTTAATAAAAATCTTTTTTTTCGCAAAACTGAACCGGAGTGTTTTGGGTATATGTTAAGTATATTGATAACTGAATTTATAACCAAGTGAGACACACAGTCCAGCGGTGGAGTGTGTGTCCGCTAACCCACAGGTCCCGGGTTCGAGACCTGTGGAGCGCACCGGTTCGCTAGATTAATTCGTTTTTAAAATAAAGGAATTCTGTTTAAATTCTAATTAATGTATATATATAATTAAAATCGGATATATGACGGGTTAGACACGTAGCTCAGTTGGTAGAGCTGCGTGCACGCGTACGGGAGGTCTCGGGTTCGAGCCTCACCCAGCGCACAATAATATGCCTTCGAACCGGTCAACGCCAGTCAAAGTCAACGGTCAAAGTCAACTGTAGCAAAAATAAAATATTTTTTTTATTATTTTTATTTAATTATTTTAATTAAAAATCAATTATAAATACTTAAAAATAACATTTTTAAGGTTAGAAAATAGCCACAAACTCACAAAAATACACCCAACAATCCTACTAAAATAGATTGATAAAACCCGTTTACTTACCAAACCATAATGCGATTTATCTAGGTTAATTTCACTCGTGGTTAACACCATTTCGCGTACATTCAACCTCATCAACCGAACGCACCCAATGTGAGTGAATTCTTACAAACTCCCCTTTTTATACATGTTTTGGGGTGTATCATGTGTCGTTTAAACTAATTCTCTTATGCAAATTTGTGCTATACCATTATATGAACTAAACTAGAATGTAACTATTATTGGTTGTGATGTATTACATATTGTCAAAGTTGTATGCAAATTATTTAGGCCCATCAGTTCTTCGTGGGAGACGAGAACAACGCGTGCCTCAAAACTCATACATTAGGCCCATCAGTTCGTAAGAACAACGCGTGCCTTAAAACTCATTCATTAGGCCCATCAGTTCCTCGTGGGAGACGAGAACAACGCGTGCCTCAAAACTCATACATTAGGCCCATCAGTTCGTAAGAACAACGCGTGCCTCAAAACTCATTCATTAGGCCCATCAGTTCCTCGTGGGAGACGAGTCGAACAACGCGTACCTCAAAACAATCATTTGGTGTTTGTGTGTTCAATATTCAATATTATGTGTTGTGTGAATAAATTTACATCTACATTTACTCATATGTGGTATGCACATTATCTATAATCAATTGGATAAACTTGTTCAAATGTTTTTCCATAGGATTCACTCGCCAACATTATGTTGATCCAAAAACCTTTTTACACATGATACAGGTGGACATGTTGAAGCAAGGAAAACATAGGATATGCCTTAGAAGAGAACCAAGAAGCTTAGACTGATAGTTAGAACATGTTGTATCATTTATTGTAAATTTCCATTAAATTGTATTAATGAATATGAAACATATAATAAATGTCATGAGCTTTGATGATAACCCAATTATGCCCCGATCACCTTTTCCGCTGCGGGTCGGGGTGTGACAGCTAGTCGGAGGGAGAAGTGTTACCGTTACACGTCGGTTGCGGTGGTGGGTCTGTGATTGGGTTGTGATTAGAGTGGAGTCTTGTAGTGTCCTGTTGCTTGGGTTTTAGTCCATCGGGTGGTTGTGGTGGCGGTGGTTGTAGGTGGGGTGGTGGTGGTGGTGGTTCTAGGTGGGCGGTGGTGTTGGTGGTTCTAGGTTGGTGGTGGTGACGGTGGTGTTAAGTAGGCGGTGGTGGTGGGGGATATGGTGGTGGCCGATGGGAGTGGTGGTGGTAGGAAGTTAGTGAGAGAGAGTGAATTACAGATGTATATATGTATATATAATGTATATATGTATATATAATGTATATATAATCTTTTTTAATCATAATTAATTAATGTATCTATAATTTTTTGTGATTATTTATTTTATATTTATAGTAAAATGACAGAAATGCCCTTATGTGGAGTCTACTGGGTCAGATTTAACCACAAAAAATAACTGAGTTATGGCTAAATGACATAACTTAAAAGGGTTTGCAAATATCAAGTACGTTTCTTGTATATATTGAAGATAAAGGACACAGTTTGCAATAAATGACATACATAAAGGACGGGTTTCGTAATTTACTCTAAAATTGATCATAAATATTACAAATTGCTATTCACCCCAACTTATTACATATACTACATTATTTGAATTAAATATGTTTTGTTACATTGTTAAATATCATAAATATTTTTTCCAATTAATTATAGGTTAGTTTGCTAGTTTTTAGAATAGTGAATCTTACATAATCCAATAAATAGTAAACCTTAATTTTCTTTTCATAAAAATTTGTTTGCGTTTGTTCAAACTTAATATCTATGACATTTCTAAAAAGTAATACTACCAAGGATGAGGATCGAAAAAAGGTCCACACCCAACCAAAAAATATAGTTATTGGATATCAATACCTCAACCAAAAAAATATATTTGTGGACTTTGGTCTCTTTACGAAGAGGCTTTTTTTGGGACTTCATGCACACCTAACTAAATAAAGTAAGTATATATGAAAAGTTGAATTTATGGTGGCATTAGTTGTAGGTGTACCCACCCAATATTTTTAACATTATATTTGAACAATATAATCAATCTACTATAATAAAAAATTACACATGTTACATGTAATAGTATTATAAAAACGATATCTTTCAATTTCAAGATTTTTGTTAATGATATCCGGAAGACCGGAACTGATCCATAAATCATAAAAAAGGACTAACCCTTTCAGGAAAAAAATGATGTATTACGACATCAAACCTTCTTATTAAATCATTCGCAAAGGCTAATGTCCATTAAGGGACATTTTCGCTAAATCAACATCACAACATCCATTCAAAAAATGCTTAATAGTTAACCCCTTAATCTCCTATTAACTATTTTTTTTAAACGGCAAATTTCATTTAATCCATATAGTTAACACCCCTTAATGCCCTTTCAGTTAATTTTTGTTGAACGACAAACTTCTTTTATTCTATATCATATGTGGGACTTGAACCTAAGGTCTTTCACTTCCAAATCCAAATGTTTTGAAGATTTTGTTTATGTTAATGGACAACGACCTCATTGATATCCTTTCAGTTATTATTTTCCTAATTTTTCATCTCTTCAATTGACTTAACGTCCCTCATCATTCACGCCTCTATAACGCCCATGCGACGGTGATGAAAGCGTTAATACCCATTACTATGATGTTATAGTAAAACCTAAAATTTCAAGATTTTCCAAAAATCTCGGAAATGGCAATTGACAACATAAATTTAAATTAAACTAGCTACTAAACGCGTGAACTTATAAAATCTAGCTTTTCTACAATCAAATAACGAAAATTACAGAATAATCTTAATATTCAATAAAACAACGCCACACAGGAAGGACTTTGGAAACATAGATCATGTAAACCTTGTATGGCTATTTGTTCAAATGTTTGGCCCTTCGCGACGTTTCCTCAATATAAGGCTAAGGGGTATGGGGGTCATGGTTGAGTCATTATTTGCCACATAGGACCATTATTAATGCACTACACCACCCCCTTATTAAATCATAGTGGTTCGCGTGGATTAAACCACAACAACCACGACCCTCCCATTTAAAGATTTTAAGACAAAAATAAATTAAAAAAATAAAGAGAATAGTGATTTGGGTCATGATCACACCTTATGGTAGTGCTATTGAATGGTGGATTAGAGATGGATGACATGATCCCTATATGGAGGGTCATAGTAGTCATGAGGGTCATGACCACATCCTATAGCTTAATAGGAGTCCTTAGTTACAAACGTAGAAAAAGTTGAGTACGACTTAAGCTGGTTCCGTTTCTAACCCTTTCTTTGTTTGATTGATCCAAATACGAGTATGATAATTCCTGTATTATGTTTCATATAAGAAACAGTGAAGTGTTAGAAAACAAACTGTAGGCTATCATTCATAGGAGAAAACAAGAGAATCTACATTTGAATATAATCCAAACGTTTTTTGTTTTTATGTCATTTAAAACACATACAACGTACCCACTTTTGTCGACTTCTTGCTAGGTTGAAGTCACTATAATACAAGTTTAACTCGCATATCATCAAAGACAAATACCATTCAACCGAAGCCCTTTAGGTAGTGGGAAAATAAGGAAAAGATGAGGAACATGATTGGACCGAAATTGTAGAATTTGTTAGTCAAATATACTTTGGATATTATTCCAATTGTTGCGCTGTCATTGACTATTGATATTTGTTCAGGTTTTCTTACTTCAAACTGGGTAAGCATTACTCTATTTTTCTTTGTCCCGACACGTACTTAAGCGTGTGATGCGTGACTTCTTTGGGGTAGAAAAAAAAATGTAGTGGGTGTTACCCATATGCTACCTCATCAACTTTGGGCATGACACATCGCTATACACGGGTGCTATTGGGGGCATTGCCCCACTCACGGGTGCGATTGATTGAGGTGGTGACTGTTACTGTGTGTTTCTGAAGTCATAATGTAGCCGTTGGTTACTATTTGAAAAAGATAATTCTATAAATTTAATATATTTACCTTTTTTACTCTCATAAAAAAGTTCTATTCTTTTAGCATTCAACCATTACCACTTAATCTTCCTCTCCATTCCACTCTTCAAATATGGATTTGTGGAACCAAAACAATCTGTATTTCTAACAATTTTGCCCAAACGAACTAAACATCCCGTTCTATATGTGAACCAAACACCTAGTCCTCGCACGAACCACCCGGTTCTTATGAACTCAAATGACCCGAGCAACCTTTTCAACCCAAACTACTACAACCAAAGCAATGCTTACCGGCAATTTCATTAATATACAACAAAATTATTACCGAAACGCAACTGCCACCCGAGACCCAACCGGCCACTTCCAAACGAAGATACAAAATAAATAAATAAATAAAAAATAACCGCATGCAGAGCATGTTGAAAAAACAATTGAGAGGTGGTTGAGAAAAGAAGAATTTGCATTGATAATGCTTGGCTTGACGTTTCTAAGGACCTAACTGTCACATCCTGACCTGTGATGGATTATCAGTCGGAATGAGATGATTGTCCAAATCTTATGGTAACTAATATAAGTTTAAATATATAATCATGTCAAAACTAAAATGTCACATAACATATAACTTTCAAATAATTCATACATGTTCAAATAATTTTGTTTTTATAAAAAAAAAGTTTACTTAATTTAATCCATTAATTTAATTAATAATTTAAATAATGAACAATTAATTATAGTCGTAATGAGTCGAATTAACTTAGTTTAACGAGTACCGTGCTTCATTGAGTAATACAAATAAAGAATCTTGGATAACATAACGCTCAAATATGATTAAAATAGTTTCGTTCTCATTATGATCAATAGTCTCAATTACAAATAGAAACGAGAGTTGCTTACAAAGAGAGTGCGAGGTTTCTGAAAATAGAAATACAAGGATGCCTTCCAATTATGGAAATACGAAAAAGCCGGGCGTTACAAAAACAAAATCTATGGATAAAGAAATGAGTGCTACGGATATTTAGAAATTAAATAATATGTAAAAATATTATTTAAAAAAACCATTTGAAAAAAATAATAGTTTTGTCTTTATAATTAGAATAAGGGGTAACTTTGTAGAATAGTAATCAAGTTTTAAAAGTGTTCCAATTAGGTCACTCAGGTTTTAAAATTGTTTCAATTAGGTCACTCGACATTCATTTTTTATTAAAATTAAGGGGTTTTTCATCCATTTCATAGGTAACCGTGGTGATGTGAATTTTTGTTTCTTTTTTTCCCTTTCATTTGATGCTAACTTCCAGTGATGACGTGGATTTTAACTTGTTTTTTTAATTTTTAATGTAATTAAAGTGTTTTTATTTTTAATAATAAAATTTCATATATTAATACAATCTGACCCTAGCATCTTATGCTCGATTTTTCTCTCGACATATGGAAAAAAGGACATGACTCGATTTGAATGTTAAGTTATCTAATTCAGACAAAAAACGATACGAGTGACCTAATTAGAACACTTTTGAAACTTAGTTACTATTCTGTGACATTTTCCCTTAAAATAATGAAGAAATAATTAAAAATGAGAGAGAGAGAGAGAGAGAAAGAGATGAGAAAATTAAGGGATCTTAATTAAAAATACTTAACTAATGTCAATCTTATCCTTTAAATCTATAAAATGTTCAAGGGCCAATATTAGTTCACACAATTCATTCTCAAAAAATTGTTCACAAATATATGAACCTGACTCATGTGTATTGTTGGTAAGACGAAGGATGATGCTTCACTACTGAAAGGTTTGTTTGATTTTCTTTCATTTTTTGTATTTACTACCGAAAGGTTTGCTTGATTTTCTTTCATTTTTTTGTATTTAGAGTATGCCATTTGTATTTTTTTACGTCTATGATCGTGTATAAAGCTTTTATGTTTCAGTTAATTGTTCTTGTTGTGTGTTTTGATTTAGTGGATCTTTAGACGATGTTTTATCTCATGAGATGCTTGAATCGAAGGTGTTCCAACGAGCTGTTAGAGCGTATTTTTTAATACCTCTTTTTGATACGCAACTTTAACTTTTATTAAAATTTTGATTGGGTTTTTTTTAACTACGACTGAAGAACAACCTATTTTTAGACGCCTTGTTTTGGTCACGGTTCAAAACTGCGTCTAAAGACCAAATCCATGATCCACCGCATCAAAACCCTGACTCTACCCGTAAAAGTTTCGAATTCACACTAGATACCACTAGTAAAACCATACATAAACCCTTCTTCCCATTTGGCCATTTCACACTCATTTTTATATTTTAATTTCATGCAAAAAGCTGTGAAACTGTAACTAGATTTGACGACCGTTCATTTAGTTTTCCATCAGGTAGGGCCCTGTATGTTGACTTTGAACACCATAGCAGCAGGGTATAACCCTTGGAAGCAAGCTGACGTCATCTAAGCATCCATCCGATGACGTCATCACCATCTTGTATATATTCCCACTTCCTCTTTTGCCAAAATTATAGCCACCTCGAATTAATATCCCATAAACCCTACTCTCTCTCTACATCTTCTCTCTCTAGATAAATACAAACATGGAAAGTTGCCGGAAGACTGCTGTTGTTGCCACCCCTATTGCCTTTTCCACACCCACAGAAGAATCTGATTACTCTCACTCACATTCTTCATCGGTGTCTCAGCTCAGCCCCACCAGTGTTCTAGTTCCTCCGCCGCGACACCCGGTGGTGCTCAGCCCCTGTGCCGCCTGCAAGATCCTCCGGCGACGGTGTATCGAGAATTGCATGTTGGCACCATACTTTCCTCCCACTGACCCCCACAAGTTCACCATTGCACATAGAGTGTTTGGAGCTAGCAACATTATAAAATTGTTACAGGTACAATTTCTTTCAAACTCCTAAAAAGAGGTCCCCTAAACTCAAACAGTCATTTGAGGAAAATTCAAACGGCCGATTAAAGGTAAAGGGTGTGCTATGTGGGCTATGCGGCAAACGCTAATTTTCAAACTGCCGTTCAATGAATCCTCGAACGGCAGTTTAAAAGTAAGAGGGCTATGACGCAAACCCTAACCTGGCGTTCTTTGAAAACAATGTGGGATTAGATACATAGTCAATGACATGTATATAGCAGACTAAAAGAAATGCATGACATGTATATGAAACTTTTTATTATTTATTACAAAATATGTTAAGTTAATCATAACTTTATAAATAAAAGTTTAAAGATGTAACCTAGCTTTTATAGCTTTTCCTTAGACAATAAATAAACGTGTTTCATCAGAAGTAACTTCTTTTTAAAAAATTTATTCAACTTATAACGATTTTACACTTGTACCCTTTATAAAACAACTTATTACAATAATTAGAATAAATAACTAAAAAAGTAACATACACTTTTTGTTTAAAATTCATATATGACATTGATTTTTGTTTGAAAAAAAAAGTAACATCCTTAATTATAGGAACTTCCGGAGTCTCGTAGAGCAGATGCTGTTAGCAGTTTGGTGTATGAAGCGAATGCAAGACTAAGGGATCCTGTTTATGGTTGTGCGGGTACAATTTGCCAGCTTCAAAAACAAGTTAATGAGCTTCAAGCAGAGTTAGCCAAGGCACAAGCCGAGATGCTAAACTTGCAATGCCGACATTCGAATATTTTAACTCTAATCCGTATGCAAATGGAAAAACTACCGTCGCTACCACTATCACCACCGCTACAACCACAAAACATCTACGAGAATTTAACTTTCTTCGATGATAATGCTAACTTTGCGAGTCTTGATCGTCTTTGGACTTGAACTTTGTGAGTTGATTAACCGATCTCATTTCAAACCCATAATGATCAAGAGGCACCAGAGATTGATCATTTACAACAAGATTGAAATGTAGTTTAATGAGATTCTAGCTACTAAGCTTATTTAGAGAATTAGAGCTTTCGTGTAAATCCCATAAATGGGAATAAAGAACCTGATACCTACGTGATATTCATAAATTCATTGTATTTAACTATTAGTCAGTTTCGATTAATTAAAACCTTTTAAAGATCCCATATTCCTATATTTCCCATCAGTATTATTTTATTTTCTTTATTTTTTATATATTAAAAGACAAGCAAAATAAAAATCTTTATACCAATTCTTTTACTAAAACTTATTCATGACCAAACGACCAAACTTTTGTTTGATCAATCTGATTAATTTTTAATAAGGTTTTTTTCTTTTCTTTTCTTTCTTTCTTTATTATTATTATTATTATTATTATTATTATTATTATATTTTTTTTTTGGTTTTTGCGAAATTTGCTATTGGATATGATATGATATGTAGGGGTTATTTAACCATATAATCATTTATCTCTCTCACTATATATTTATAATTTACCACGTTAATTATTCATGCATTACTTATGTTCCCTTCTTATTACTGCTTATGCATCAAAAGACCATTCACACATTTATATGTGAATATAAAAACCACCATTTTATTTAATTATAGGATATTATTCCAAACAAATCAATATCGTAGTTGGACATGTAACAATAATAAAGGGCAAGGATATGACTTGAAATGAGAAAAAGTTAAAGTGTTGTATTTGGTTATATGGTTTACACTTTTTTAATTAACTTGTTACTTCAATAGACATGAAATGTATGGTCAGTGAGTGAATATCATTGTTATGGTCGTTATATTAAAGGTAGGTAATTCTAATGATTTATCACTAATTCACTTTTCACCTTGTCGAGGTAAATCATAATTTCTTTAACTTTAGATGTTGATTCACTAAGAAAACTTTTCATAAGTGTATCTGAAATACTTATTATGTATACTTTTATATTTTTAGTTATATTTTAAATACCTTTTAGCATTTTCATCGCTGTTGCTATTACTAATATTAACATTATCACCCACACATATATGAATTAAACGATTCTGAAGAACTCAAAAACCAACTTGTTTGTATAAAATCGAATGGTATATTACCAC
Organism: Scalesia atractyloides; assembly: GCA_947069175.1. Taxonomy (NCBI): domain Eukaryota; kingdom Viridiplantae; phylum Streptophyta; class Magnoliopsida; order Asterales; family Asteraceae; genus Scalesia; species Scalesia atractyloides. The sequence continues at coordinate 83,025,366 of CAMTDV010000030.1, forward strand.
TGGTGATATATAATTATAGAGCATTAGCTTCTTCAACGGATTGTTGATATATACTTCATCCTAATAGATGTCTACTCTTGCAAAACAAATGCTAATACTTTCACCAACAGATGTCTACTCTTGCAAAACAAATGCTAATACTTTCACCAGTTAAGACAACTTGTAAGTTATATATATACGTTAGTAACAACCTACTTTTGTAGTTCTTCTTATTTATTAAGTTTTTTTACTTACTTATATCTTCGTTTCATTTATAGCAATATTAATATTTACAGGTTTTATATATTATAAAATCTTTATCATTTATCATGTAATTAATTATTCATGATGAAGGTTTTTGTAATAGTATATTTTATCATGTAACTAGCTTACAAACCCATGTATTACACTGCCTAACTATCGAAAAAAACTTAGACTGAATAATATCATAATTTATAAGTGTACATACGTTAAATATAAAAAATGTAAATCGTAAATTTATATATAAGTCTTATCACAGAGTTAAAAAAGTGTAACAATATTATAATCTAATCAGTGTTTTTCTTTCGATTAGCATTAATATAAGGATGATTTAGTAAAATAAATATAATTATTGTATTTTGGTATTTTACGATAATATTTAATAAAATACATTGTATTTATATGATAATTTTAAATAAATAGTACATCCTAATATGATTATTAACATACGTAGGTTAATTTTATTATAATAGTATGGATAAGGATTAAAAAAAATTTAAAGTAAAATGTAAGTAAAAATTGTGAGGTTGAAGAAAAGAGTGACATGTGATACTAATTGTAATCCTTTATTAGAATTTAGATTTGCTACTTTGATTGTAACTTTACCGGCCATCTCCATCAATAGTTAATAATTAAAATCATTTGTCTTGAGAAATATAATATGTTAAATAATAAGACATGATTGTATTAAAAGTAAAGTTATTATAATAATGCATAAATAATTAAGTTGGAGATAATAATAATAGTTTTGTTATAAATAATAAATTAAAGGGTTTTGATTTTTAAAGTATAATGACACTTTAACATATGTTATAGAGGTGAAGATTTTAATATGAAACTAGTGCAATTTCGCGGTGTTGAGAAATGATATGTTTTTTATTTTTTTTTTTAAATTATGTATATACTAATCATAAAGAAACTATACTCATAGACTTATTATGGAATCTAAAGTTGAAGATTCTAAAATTTCGTTATACTGAATGGACTTATTATTGCTTTCGAGGTATTGTTATCGAATAGAACGCTTAAATACATTTATTATAAAGATATTGAAATTTTTTAAAAGAAATTGTTATCAAATATATAAAAGGTTCATAAAGTAAATAAACAAACCACGTACGTTGAATATAATTAAAACGAAAACGTCTATTAAATGATGAAATTAAGTTTGTTTTGTACAAAATAACAATAATAGAACATATTAATCTAATACTTGTGTTTTTTAGAGATTCGTAACCAATAACCTTATACTTCCCGGCATCCACTTTTATTCCTAAGTTGAATTGATCTGCCCAGAACTCGTTGACCCCTCTTGGACTGCATCTTTATTTTGGCAGCTTTAATTTCCTCTAAACCTCTTTTATCCGGTTCAAAGCGTAACCTATCCTCGTGGACCAGCATCCAGGTCAGATCCCAACCTATCCTCCACTTCCTGTAAGTACACATCAAAACAATAAACATCTAAGTTCCTAAAAAAGGATTCTCATACGCAAGACCTGTAAGTAATAATAAATCTATATTGATTATTGTAGTTGCATTCGTATCGTTTTAGCTATTACATGGAAACATTTAAATTTTTATCAAGTTTTGAAATTATTTTTGAGGACCCTGTCATTTTTGTAATTCTAAAAACTTGATAATGATTATCCAAGTTAAACAGTGAGACCTCGATCTTGAACGCTAACTTTTTGTCCAACAAACAGTTGAGTTCATCAAGAAATACTAAGAAATTAGCAAAAACTGTAAATGAGAAGCATATATAAGGATGTTATATCAATATGTAAAAGAGTAAAATGCCAAAATGCCTAGTGAGTCACAACTTGACTTACCAGTTTCGTAGTTGGTAAGCAGATACAGCTTCAACTAAACATTTCCATAACATGTCCCCCATTTCTATAAATAGTTGACTTTGACCCGCACCGCCAACAGTGTTGACCATCTCCATTAATGCATGTTGCCCTCAAATTATGAACATAAGAGTTTACTTGCATTTATAAGGAGCCGAAGAAGCATACGGGTTGTTGGCGTAATATCCAGAAGGTGCGGCCCATGGTTGTGGAATATAGCCCACGGGATGAGGATGGGGGTTGGGGGTGCTGGTTAATAAATAAAAAATCAATGGTGGGTATGATCCGATGAATGATTCTAAAGAAAAGAAATTAGAAACCAAACTGATCGAAAAGTTACCTCAATGAGCCAGTTAACCAATACGGCTTTCACTGTCTCATTGATGTCTAAAATGTTGGTCCATATAGAGTAGGAAAATCAAGCTATAATTCTAAAAAAACTAATAATAATTAATAATAATAATAATAATAATTAATAATAATAATAATAATAATAATAATAATAATAATAATAATAATAATAATAATAATAATAATAATAATAATAATAATAATAATAATAATATAATAATAATAATAATAATAATAATAATAATAATAATAATAATAATAATAATAATAAATAATAATAAATATTAATAAAATAAATAATAATAAGAATAATAATAATAAAAATTATAAATTATAATAAATTATAACTAAATTCATTTGGTCATTAAAATATGATTAAAACATAACTTTCCTTGTGTAGGTAGCAGTAAGAAAGTCAAGGAATTCATAGTTTGCTTTTTGTAAAGCTTAAAGGACTAAAAATTATCAAATTTTTTATAATAGCAATGGATAATGCTAAGTTCAGTTAGAATTTAATTAAAATTATTTTAAAGAGTTTAAACATTCAGTTTTAGCAGCAAGTCAAGTAATTAGCAAGTTTGATTTTTAAAGATTAAAGGAACCTATACACCATCCTCTAAAATTTGCATAACGATCATTAACATACTCTAAGTCTGTAAATTGGTTTCTGTATAAGATATTGCAAGTTGGTCCATTAAAAAATAACCAGGAGAAAAAGTCAATAAGGTGGTATTCTCGACGATTTTTTACAAATTAGTTGATTTCAATCGTTTATATCTTTAATGTATCAAGCTAAAACTTTAAACAAAGAGTTGGAGTAGTTTGAAATGAATTCATATGCATAAAACCTTTTGATTCACTTTATTTTTTTTTTAAGATTATTTTCACAATAGTACAGTTTTGTAATCATATTTTAAACATAAATAATTTTTTTAATTTTCAAGAAAAATAAAAATAAAATAGCGTTTGCAAGTTGGCCCAACCTAACTTGAGCGACCCAAACTCACTTTGACCTTTAACCCAACCCGCTTGATACACCCAAATTTCCATAACTATCTTTTACTCAACTATAGTACCATCTCATTGTATAAAGAGTATGTGATATGCATACAGGGAATTATGTGTTCCAAATTGATAATTGTTTAAACTGCAGACCATGGATAAGTATTAGATTTCCAGTATTTAAAAAGTTTTCAAGCTAATATTACTCATCCATTGTTATCATTCCGAAGAACTGGTCATACATACTTGGACCTAAAACACTTATGCATTATGTCTCCTCTGCCCGTCGACCCATAAATTCTTCAGAGCGGGACGGCAGGCCAGGTATACAGACCCGTAGAGAAAGTGTCTCAACACGCCTTGTCAGGGGTATTTAAAACATGGTTAATGCCTAATGCTCAATTATTTTGAAACCTTTTTATATGGAATAAATAAAGTAATAAATTTGTACCTCAAAGAAATCCATGCAGACTTCCCCTTGCATGATGGTACAAATCATTTGGTCATTGCACCGTCGAGGGACCGAAACAACACTATGCATGGGTCACACCAATACACAACCAAATGAATATAATAAATAAGCCAACTAAACAAATAAAAACTTACCTCTACATTAGACGAATGAGAGTCATTGAAGTGCATCGCGTATGAGGGAAAAATGGCAAATTAGGTATCGCAGATTCATGGGAACAAACGAAAAAATGACCACTGTGAATGCAAAATCATTAGACATTGAAGAGAGCTGAAGAGAACAGATTGTTGTGAAGACAGAAAAAAAACATAAAGAAAAAGAAGACACCAGTATGTACACTTGCCCTTGTTCCTTTGCCACAGACCTCAGCGACCTTTGATAACCATCTGCCACAACAACACCATCATAATAGATGTTCTTGCCACCTCCACCACCCTTATAGTGATTCTCACCACCACTATTGCCATGCGAACCATCAACTTCACTTGTCGTCCCTATTAGTCATTATAAAAACAAATGTAAACGCCTGAACATATTTTAATACTTTTTTTAAAGTAATCCACTTTAACATGAGTTTAATTTGTTTAAATCCCATCTTGACCCGAACAAAATTGATAAGTTTTTAAAAGGATTGAATTTGACCGATAAGTTAACCTTACCCAGTTAGTTAGTTAACATTCAATCATGCAATGAAATGAAAGATTAGGTATGTTAGTTAATCAATACCCCAAAAGCCTAAAAGTTGTGAATTTTACAGAACATAGTGGCTAACGTTTTTTTGTTCTAATGATATTATGAGATCTTACTAATTCATTAAGTGCAACTGCAATTCCTGCGTTTAACATTAGTGCAACCTTAATATCATTCAAGAACCGGATAAGAAAATATAATAGCAGACCTTTTGGCCCCTTTCAATAAACTTGACAGGAAACAATCTTGGTCCCTTTGTCACTAAGAAGCTTGGCTACCCCAAAATTCCAATACCCCAGTTCTTTAACCACTTCATATCGCTCCGTATTTGTTCAAAAATAATCAAGAAAATCAATGTAACTGAGATATAAGGCTGCAAAAATGGAAATTTCTAGAGGTTAGGTAGCTGGTGAATTATATAATGTGCTGGGAAGAAGATTCTTCTTTACTGTACACTTGCTAATACCAACTGAAGCAAAAAAAGGGCACAACATGAGGGTGTCAACCGTTTTACCTTGTGAGTTGGAAGAACATCGCCTCGGTTCGGTTGAAGTTCAAATATTCTTTTGCCAATCAATCCAGCCTACGGTACGAACAAATTGTAAGCATAAGAAAACACAGTTGTCAATAGTTTTGCCGAAAACATGAAAAATTAATTCGTATTGTTTTTAATAGAGCAAATATATATAAACCTGAAGAATCCTGACTTGTGCCAAAACTGATGCAACAAAAAAACAACAATTTATGAGCCCATTCAAAACCACTCCGATACTCATTGATCTATTCTATTCTTCATAACGTTTCAAGAAACAATTTTATAAACTCTAATGAAAACTCATATCATTTTCATAATCAAGTAACAATGTTCTTAGTTCACGATTAGATAAACATCAAAATCGAACAAAGAACCCAACAATTACATGAGAAATATACACTTTGTGATTAAGAAATACACACAAGATTCTATACACCCATTGGTTCATTACATAAACAATGCCCTAATTTCAACTAATTTCAAAACCTAAAAACATAGAACAGTGGATGAAGATTTGAAAGGAAATAGAAGCATATAAATAGAAGAGAACTAACCTCTGAATTGAACAAAATCAAATCAAGATGAACCGATTTTTTAGATCCGAACCATCGTATGGTTCAAGTAAATTCCGATTTAACACCTAAAAAGATACAGTAGCTGCTTTAAAGGCCTGCTTGTTGTCGGATTTGTTTATCAGATCTGAACCCTACCCTAAACCTTGAATCTGATCTCATCGCAGGATAACAATGGCTTCGTTATCAAGAGTGAGGGAGGAGGAGAGTTAGGTCGAGTTACATAGATCTGAGAGAGAGTGAGAGTGATCTTAAAAGAGAGGGGAATCTGAGATTGGAAGTGTGGTGAAGAAGGACGATTGAGATTCAAAGAAAGGAGGAGCAGAAGAGAAACCCTAATCTGCGACCGAATTTGTGAGGGAAAGATTAATATGAGCCGAATTATAAGAATATATATGGGAACCACTTAGACCCGAATTGTCCTATCGGGTCGCCCCATACGGATGCACTAAAGGGAGAATGATGTTTGTTTTTTTTGGCGGGAGAAACTAATTTAGAGGCCTTAGACCATGGACATGTGTCCCCTAAGTATGAACTTTATTAGATGTATAGATTGGTATATACAAGAGATAAAAAGTAATTCTTTACGTCTTGTCGTATAACCAAAATTTATGTATTCATCTTCAATTTATGGATAAAACCTCTCATGCTTGTGATTGTGATGTAGTCGATTGGGATTAAACACATTGCTCTTCAGTGCACCTCTTAGATTTTCAGATTAAACCTCTCATGTTTGTTTTTGTGAATTTGTTAAAACCTCTCTTGTATGTATTCTATGTTGTGTTTGGCATTTTGAATTTACAGGTGAAAGTACATGTGAATGATAACGGGAGCAAACTGTAGGTGGGTAGGGCTTTGAAATGTTATCCCTCAAAATTTTTGCGAAGAATGAGTTTTAACAAATTATACGATTTAATAAAAAAAAGGCTTAGGGCAATCGAAGTAGGATACTAATCCTTATATTAATTTATTATGTTGAAGTAGTATGAGAAGTTCTCACGTGGCATTTAATGAAATTATTTATTAGAATTTAGGGCATTTAATGAAATTATTTATTAGAATTTAGATAGATTATTCGTGATAAAGCTATTTAATTTTGTAAGTGTTTTAATTTGTCTTAAATGTGATATATGATATGCTCTTAATAATTACTAAATTAAACACCACAAATTTCATACTTTTTTACCTATGAAAGCATGTATCAAAGAATAAATAAATCAGATATTCATATTTTCCTTCAATTTTTTTTTCATATTTAACCAAATATTAAGTTATGTTAGTACACACATGATTACCTATAATATACTCTCTATTTTTTATGAGAATTAAAAATATGAACATGTGATAGATATGTTAAATATAATCATTAATTATAAGTTCGTATTATATATGCCTTTGTGATAGGTACAAACTTTCCATACCAAAAGGTTCAACCATAACGTTGCTATAACCTTTTAAAGCAATTAATTTTACAAACTTAAAATTTTTCACCGTTATCAACTAGTTGTTAATTATATTCCCGAAGAATCTCGATGTAATATTAGAAACTTTTTATTACCCTAAGATCGTTTGATATCAGAAGCTTGTCACCCGAATATGATTCAAATAGTGAGATGTAAAGATATGATCATTACCTTATTAGTGAGACGAGCAAGGTGATTACTTCCTAATTATCATAACTAGTACGATTTGCCCGCATGACACGGCGGGAAGTCAGTCAGTATCAGTTCGTTTTATTACATAGGAGAATTCAGTTGGTACTTGTTCGGTTCGTTACGGTATCGATATGGTACCGACACTTAGCTTAAAGTCATGATATGCGCAAAAGAATATGTTCTATATTAAAAACCATAAAAAGGAATGCCAGTTCCGATTCCAATAATAGCTATACTGGTACTGATGTTAGTATCGGTTCGAGATTTTTATTTGAACAAAGTTTATACATGAACGCTGAGAAAAAATATCAAACACAAACGTGTGTTTATATTATAAAAAAAATAGTGACCGCGAGATATCGGAGGAAAATGAACGCATAGTATTTGAGGAAAATCAAATTAAATAAAAATAAAGAAGTTAAAAGCGTATATAAAATTTAAAGTACATACACATACCGGTTTTGATAGTACCAATACCGGTATCGACATTGTTCAGTCGGTATTGGTATCGTTGGTCATGGTACCATTATGAATCCACTACTTGATCTAACCAACAATACCAAAAAAGTCTCTATTTCAAACACAACTACATTTTCAATAAATGTTATAAAATCAAACACAAATACCAAATTCAGTGGTTAACAAAATAATATTTAAATAAAAGCCTAGCACTAAATGAAATACAAATATCAAATTTAATAACTAGCACATTAGTATTAAATAAAAAAAAACTATTGTAAAAGAACTACTGTTCATGGGCTCTCCTGCATCGACATTGTTAGTCGGTATTGGTATCGTTGGTCACGTTATCGTTATGAATCCGCTACTTGATCTAACCCACAATACAAAAAAGTCTCTATTTCAAACACAACTACATTTTCAATAAATGCTATAAAATCAAACACAAATACCAAATTCAGTGATTAACAAAATAATATTTAAATAAAAGCGTAGCACTAAATGAAACACAAATATCAAATTTAATAACTAACACATTAGTATTAAAAAACAAAAAAAAACTATTGTAAAAGAACTACTGTTCATGGGCTCTTGTAATTCATATGTATAATGTATAATATAATGGAGAAGTACTGGTGATATCCTCTTAGGGGAAGCTTGTAAAGATGTTCACTACCTTGATTAGTGAGATATTCTTAGGAGTGTTTTGAAAACCAGACCGGCCGGTCGGACCGTCAAATGGGGATCTGACCAGTCTGGTTCACCCTATCAGACTCGGTTTGAGTCGAACCGGCTGGTTGGACCGGGAACTAGTAGTAGGATCGGAAACCCGGGTTGTTGAGCCGGAATTTGATTAAAGCTTTTCGCTTTTACACTATTTATTTTTATGATATTTACGTCACTTGGTATTTTCATTTAGTTCGACTGGACTGGTAATGAGATTGATTCGACGTCCGATGTGGTCCTGAAAATATTGATTCATAGTTAAGATAAACTTTTGGTGAATACCATGTGATCGATATAAGAGAGTTATGAACATTCACCAAACTTGAATATATATTCTTAACAAACAATGATTTTACAAAATTGGTCATAAATATAACAAATAGCTATTCACCCCAACTTATTACATGTACTACAGTATTTGACTAAAATCTTATTCTTAGTAAACAAATATTTTATAAAAGTGGGAGTAAATTACAAAACTCGTCCTTTATGTATGTCACTTATTGCAAACTGTGTCCTTTATCTTCAATACCCTTTCAAGTTATGTCCTTTAGCCATTACTCACTTATTTTTTGTGGTTAAATATGACCTAATGTACCCCACATAAGGGTATTTTGGTCAATTACTAAAAAAAGTATTTTAATATAATTCTAATAAGTAAATCAATATTAACTATATAACTCTCCCTCACTAAAACACACATACACACACTCTCTCAGTTCTCTCTCTCTCTCCATCTCTCTATACAAAAATTCTCTCTAGATTTTCTAATTCGCCGGAAACAATGGCGAATTCCGGCAACGAAAACACATCGTCCACCGCCGCCTGCGTCACCCTTACCTCGAAAACACCGATCTTCGGTCAAAAACTCTACGTCGTTATCACTTTCACCGGAATAATCATGACAGCAATACTGATAACAATCTTCCTCTGTATCCGCCGCAGCTTAAACTCAAATGAGTCGTACGATGCGCGTGAATGAGAAGTGTTACCGTTACACGTCAAAGATCTGAGCCAGATCTCACCATCAAAGATCTGAACTCACCATCAAAGAAGCTTAAACTCATGACAGCAATACTCACTTTCAGATCTGAAATCACCATCAAAGATCTAAGCCAGATCTAGTCGGAGGGAGAAGTGTTACCGTTACACGTCGGTTGCGGTGGTGGGTCTGTGATTGGGTTGTGATTAGAGTGGAGTCTGGTAGTGTCCTGTTGCTTGGGTTTTAGTCCATCGGGTGGTTGTGGTGGCGGTGGTTGTAGGTGGGGTGGTGGTGTTGGTGGTTCTAGGTGGGCGGTGGTGTTGGTGGTTCTAGGTGGGTGGTGGTGACGGTGGTGTTAAGTAGGCGGTGGTGGTGGGGGATATGGTGGTGGCCGATGGGAGTGGTGGTGGTAGGAAGTTAGTGAGAGAGAGTGAATTGAGATACAGATGTATATATGTATATATAATGTATATATAATCTTTTTTAATCATAATTAATTAATGTATCTATAATTTTTTGTGATTTTTTATTTTATATTTACAGTAAAATGACAGAAATGCCCTTATGTGGGGTCTACTAGGTCAGATTTAACCATAAAAAATAACTGAGTTATGGCTAAAGGAAATAACTTGAAAGGGTTTGCAAATATCAAGTACGTTTCTTGTATATATTGAAGATAAATGACACAGTTTGCAATAAATGACATACATAAAGGACGGGTTTTGTAATTTACTCTAAAATTGATCATAAATATTACAAATTGCTATTCACCCCAACTTATTACATATACTACATTATTTGAATTAAATATGTTTTGTTACATTGTTAAATATCATAAATATTTTTTCCAATTAATTATAGGTTAGTTTGCTAGTTTTTAGAATAGTAAACCTTAATTTTCTTTTCATAAAAATTTGTTTGCGTTTGTTCAAACTTAATATCTATGACATTTCTATAAAGTAGTACTACCAAGGATGAGGATCGAAAAGAGGTCCACACCCAACCAAAAAATATAGTTATTGGATATCAATACCTCAACCAAAAAAATATATTTGTGGACTTTGGTCTCTTTACGAAGAGGCTTTTTTTGGGACTTCATGCACACCTAACTAAATAAAGTAAGTATATATGAAAAGTTGAATTTATGGTGGCATTAGTTGTAGGTGTACCCACCCAATATTTTTAACATTATATTTGAACAATATAATCAATCTACTATAAAAAAAATTACACATGTTACATGTAATAGTATTATAAAAACGCTATCTTTCAATTTCAAGATTTTTGTTAATGATATCCGGAAGACCGGAACTGATCCATAAATCATAAAAAAAGACTAACCCTTTCAGGAAAAAAAATGATGTATTACGACATCAAACCTTCTTATTAAATCATTCGCAAAGGCTAATGTCCATTAAGGGACATTTTCACTAAATCAACATCACAACATCCATTCAAAAAAATGCTTAATAGTTAACCCCTTAATCTCCTATTAACTAATTTTTTTTAAACAACAAATTTCATTTAATCCATATAGTTAACACCCCTTAATGCCCTTTCAGTTAATTTTTGTTGAACGACAAACTTCTTTTATTCTATATCATATGTGGGACTTGAACCTAAGATCTTTCACTTCCAAATCCAAATGTTTTGAAGAGTTTGTTTATGTTAATGGACAACGACCTCATTGATATCCTTTCAGTTATTATTTTCCTAATTTTTCATCTCCTCAATTGACTTAACGTCCCTCATCATTCACGCCTCTATAACGCCCATGCGACGGTGATGAAAGCGTTAATACCCATTACTATGATGTTATAGTAAAACCTAAAATTTCAAGATTTTCCAAAAATCTCGGAAATGGCAATTGACAACATAAATTTAAATTTAAACTAGCTACTAAACGCGTGAACTTATAAAATCTAGCTTTTCTACAATCAAATAACGAAAATTACAAATAATCTTAATATTCAATAAAACAAGGACCCACGCCACACAGGAAGGACTTTGGAAACATAGATCATGTAAACCTTGTATGGCTATTTGTTCAAATGTTTGGCCCTTCACGACGTTTCCTCAATATAAGGCGAAGGGGTATGGGGGTCATGGTTGAGTCATTATTTGCCACATAGGACCATTATTTATGCACTACACCACCCCCTTATTAAATCATAGTGGTTCGCGTGGATTAAACCACAACAACCACGACCCTCCCATTTAAAGATTTTAAGACAAAAATAAATTAAAAAAATAAAGAGAATAGTGATTTGGGTCATGATCACACCTTATGGTAGTGCTATTGGATGGTGGATTAGAGATGGATGACATGATCCCTATATGGAGGGTCATAGTAGTCATGAGGGTCATGACCACATCCTATAGCTTAATAGGAGTCCTTAGTTACAAACGTAGAAAAAGTTGAGTACGACTTAAGCTGGTTCCGTTTCTAACCCTTTCTTTGTTTGATTGATCCAAATACGAGTATGATAATTCCTGTATTATGTTTCATATAAGAAACAGTGAAGTGTTAGAAAACAAACTGTAGGCTATCATTCATATGAGAAAACAAGAGAATCTACATTTGAATATAATCCAAACGTTTTTTGTTTTTTGTCATTTAAAACACATACAACGTACCCACTTTTGTCGACTTCTTGCTAGGTTGAAGTCACTATAATACAAGTTTAACTCGCATATCATCAAAGACAAATACCATTCAACCGAAGCCCTTTAGGTAGTGGGAAAATAAGGAAAAGATGAGGAACATGATTGGACCGAAATTGTAGAATTTGTTAGTCAAATATACTTTGGATATTATTCCAATTGTTGTGCTGTCATTGACTATTGATATTTGTTCTGGTTTTCTTACTTCAAACTGTGTAAGCATTACTCTATTTTTCTTTGTCCCGACACGTACTTAAGCGTGTGATGCGTGACTTCTTTGGGGTAGAAAAAAAAATGTAGTGGGTGTTACCCATATGCTACCTCATCAACTTTGGGCATGACACATCGCTATACACGGGTGCTATTGGGGGCGTTGCCCCACTCACGGGTGCGATTGATTGAGGTGGTGACTGTTACTGTGTGTTTCTGAAGTCATAATGTAGCCGTTGGTTACTATTTGAAAAAGATAATTCTATAAATTTAATATATTTACCTTTTTTACTCTCATAAAAAAGTTCTATTCTTTTAGCATTCAACCTTTACCACTTAATCTTCCTCTCCATTCCACTCTTCAAATATGGATTTGTTGAACCAAAACAATCTGTATTTCTAACAATTTTGCCCAAACGAACTAAACATCCCGTTCTATATGTGAACCAAACACCTAGTCCTCGCACGAACCACCCGGTTCTTATGAACTCAAATGACCCGAGCAACCTTTTCAACCCAAACTACTACAACCAAAGCAATGCTTACCGGCAATTTCATTAATATACAACAAAATTATTACCGAAACGCAACTGCCACCCGAGACCCAACCGGCCACTTCCAAACGAAGATACAAAATAAATAAATAAATAAAAAATAACCGCAAGCAGAGCATGTTGAAAAAACAATTGAGAGGTGGTTGAGAAAAGAAGAATTTGCATTGATAATGCTTGGCTTGACGTTTCTAAGGACCTAACTGTCACATCCTGACCTGTGATGGATTATCAGTCGGAACGAGATGATTGTCCAAATCTTATGGTAACTAATATAAGTTTAAATATATAATCATGTCAAAACTAAAATGTCACATAACATATAACTTTCAAATAATTCATACATGTTCAAATAATTTTGTTTTTATAAAAAAAAGTTTACTTAATTTAATCCATTAATTTAATTAATAATTTAAATAATGAACAATTAATTATAGTCGTAATGAGTCGAATTAACTTAGTTTAACGAGTACCGTGCTTCATTGAGTAATACAAATAAAGAATCTTGGATAACATAACGCTCAAATATGATTAAAATAGTTTCGTTCTCATTATGATCAATAGTCTCAATTACAAATAGAAACGAGAGTTGCTTACAAAGAGAGTGCGAGGTTTCTGAAAATAGAAATACAAGGGATGCCTTCCAATTATGGAAATACGAAAAAGCCGGGCGTTACAAAAACAAAATCTATGGATAAAGAAATGAGTGCTACGGATATTTAGAAATTAAATAATTTGTAAAAATATTATTTAAAAAACCATTTGAAAAAAATAATAGTTGTCTTTATAATTAGAATAAGGGGTAACTTTGTAGAATAGTAATCAAGTTTTAAGAGTGTTCCAATTAGGTCACTCAGGTTTTAAAATTGTTTCAATTAGGTCACTCGACATTCATTTTTTCATTAAAATTAAGGGGTTTTTCATCCATTTCATAGGTAACCGTGGTGATGTGAATTTTTGTTTCTTTTTTCCCTTTCATTTGATGCTAACTTCCAGTGATGACGTGGATTTTAACTTGTTTTTTTAATTTTTAATGTAATTAAAGTGTTTTTATTTTTAATAATAAAATTTCATATATTAATACAATCCGACCCTAGCATCTTATGCTCGATTTTTCTCTTCGACATATGGAAAAAAGGACATGACTCGATTTGAATGTTAAGTTATCTAATTCAGACAAAAAACGATACGAGTGACCTAATTAGAAAATTTTGAAACTTAGTTACTATTCTGTGACATTTTCCCTTAAAATAATGAAGAAATAATTAAAAATGAGAGAGAGAGAGAGAGAGAAAGAGATGAGAAAATTAAGGGATCTTAATTAAAAATACTTAACTAATGTCAATCTTACCCTTTAAATCTAAAAAATGTTCAAGAGCCAATATTAGTTCACACAATTCATTCTCAAAAAATTGTTCACAAATATATGAACCTGACTCATGTGTATTGTTGGTAAGACGAAGGATGATGCTTCACTACTGAAAGGTTTGTTTGATTTTCTTTCATTTTTTGTATTTACTACCGAAAGGTTTGCTTGATTTTCTTTCATTTTTTTGTATTTAGAGTATGCCATTTGTATTTTTTTACGTCTATGATCGTGTATAAAGCTTTTATGTTTCAGTTAATTGTTCTTGTTGTGTGTTTTGATTTAGTGGATCTTTAGACGATGTTTTATCTCATGAGATGCTTGAATCGAAGGTGTTCCAACGAGCTGTTAGAGCGTAATTTTTATACCTCTTTTTGATACGCAATTTTAACTTTTATTAAAATTTTGATTGGGTTTCTTTTAACTACGTCTGAAGAACAACCTATTTTTAGACGCCTTGTTTTTGTCACGGTCCAAAACTGCGTCTAAAGACCAAATCCATGATCCACCGCATCAAAACCCTGACTCTACCCGTAAAAGTTTCGAATTCACACTAGATACCACTAGTAAAACCATACATAAACCCTTCTTCCCATTTGGCCATTTCACACTCATTTTTATATTTTAATTTCATGCAAAAAGCTGTGAAACTGTAACTAGATTTGACGACCGTTCATTTAGTTTTCCATCAGGTGGGGCCCTGTATGTTGACTTTGAACACCATAGCAACAGGGTATAACCCTTGGAAGCAAGCTGACGTCATCTAAGCATCCATCCGATGACGTCATCACCATCTTGTATATATTCCCACTTCCTCTTTTGCCAAAATTATAGCCACCTCGAATTAATATCCCATAAACCCTACTCTCTCTCTACATCTTCTCTCTCTAGATAAATACAAACATGGAAAGTTGCCGGAAGACTGCTGTTGTTGCCACCCCTATTGCCTTTTCCACACCCACAGAAGAATCTGATTACTCTCACTCACATTCTTCATCGGTGTCTCAGCTCAGCCCCACCAGTGTTCTAGTTCCTCCGCCGCGACACCCGGTGGTGCTCAGCCCCTGTGCCGCCTGCAAGATCCTCCGGCGACGGTGTATCGAGAATTGCATGTTGGCACCATACTTTCCTCCCACTGACCCCCACAAGTTCACCATTGCACATAGAGTGTTTGGAGCTAGCAACATTATAAAATTGTTACAGGTACAATTTCTTTCAAACTCCTAAAAAGAGGTTCCCTAAACTCAAACAGTCATTTGAGGAAAATTCAAACGGCCGATTAAAGGTAAAGGGTGTGCTATGTGGGCTATGCGGCAAACGCTAATTTTCAAACTGCCGTTCAATGAATCATCAAACGGCAGTTTAAAAGTAAGAGGGCTATGACGCAAACCCTAGCCTGGCTTTCTTTGAAAACAATGTGGGATTAGATACATAGTCAATGACATGAATATAGCAGACTAAAAGAAATGCATGACATGTATATGAAACTTTTTATTATTTATTACAAAATATGTTAAGTTATAACTTTATAAATAAAAGTTTAAAGATGTAACCTAGCTTTTATAGCTTTTCTTTAGACAATAAATAAACATGTTTCATCAGAAGTAACTTCTTTTTAAAAAAGTTATTCAACTTATAACGATTTTACACTTGTACCCTTTATAAAACAACTTATTACAATAATTAGAATAAATAACTAAAAAAGTAAAATACACTTTTTGTTTAAAATTCATATATGACATTGATTTTTGTTTGAAAAAAAAGTAACATCCTTAATTATAGGAACTTCCGGAGTCTCGTAGAGCAGATGCTGTTAGCAGTTTGGTGTATGAAGCGAATGCAAGACTAAGGGATCCTGTTTATGGTTGTGCGGGTACAATTTGCCAGCTTCAAAAACAAGTTAATGAGCTTCAAGCAGAGTTAGCCAAGGCACAAGCCGAGATGCTAAACTTGCAATGCCGACATTCGAATATTTTAACTCTAATCCGTATGCAAATGGAAAAACTACCGTCGCTACCACTATCACCACCGCTACAACCACAAAACATCTACGAGAATTTAACTTTCTTCGATGATAATGCTAACTTTGCGAGTCTTGATCGTCTTTGGACTTGAACTTTGTGAGTTGATTAACCGATCTCATTTCAAACCCATAATGATCAAGAGGCACCAGAGATTGATCAATTTCAACAAGATTGAAATGTAGTTTAAGGAGATTCTAGCTACTAAGCTTATTTAGAGAATTAGAGCTTTCGTGTAAATCCCATAAATGGGAATAAAGAACCTGATACCTACGTGATATTCATAAATTCATTGCATTTAACTATTAGTCAGTTTCGATTAATTAAAACCTTTTAAAGATCCCATATTCCTATATTTCCCATCAGTATTATTTTATTTTCTTTATTTTTTATATATTAAAAGACAAGCAAAATAAAAATCTTTATACCAATTCTTTTACTAAAACTTATTCATGACCAAACGACCAAACTTTTGTTTGATCAATCTGATTAATTTTTAATAAGGTTTTTTTCTTTTCTTTCTTTATTATTATTATTATTATTATTATTATTATTATTATTATTATTATTATTATTATTATTATTATATTTTTTTTTTTGGTTTTTGCGAAATTTGCTATTGGATATGATATGATATGTAGGCGGTTATTTAACCATATAATCATTTATCTCTCTCACTATATATTTATAATTTACCACGTTAATTGTTCATGCATTACTTATGTTCCCTTCTTATTACTGCTTATGCATCAAAAGACCATTCACACATTTATATGTGTATAATAAAAACCACCATTTTATTTAATTATAGGATATTATTCCAAACAAATCAATATCGTAGTTGGACATGTAACAATAATAAAGGGCAAGGATATGACTTGAAATGAGAAAAAATTAAAGTGTTGTATTTGGTTATATGGTTTACACTTTTTTAATTAACTTGTTACTTCAATAGACATGAAATGTATGGTCAGTGAGTGAATATCATTGTTATGGTCGTTATATTAAAGGTAGGTAATTCTAATGATTTATCACTAATTTACTTTTCACCTTGTCGAGGTAAATCATAATTTCTTTAACTTTAGATGTTGATTCACTAAGAAAACTTTTCATAAGTGTATCTGAAATACTTATTATGTATACTTTTATATTTTTAGTTATATTTTAAATACCTTTTAGCATTTTCATCGCTGTTGCTATTACTAATATTAACATTATCACCCACACATATATGAATTAAACGATTCTGAAGAACTCAAAAACCAACTTGTTTGTATAAAATCGAATGGTATATTACCACTGGTGATATATAATTATAGAGCATTAGCTTCTTCAACGGATTGTTGATATATACTTCATCCTAATAGATGTCTACTCTTGCAAAACAAATGCTAATACTTTCACCAACAGATGTCTACTCTTGCAAAACAAATGCTAATACTTTCACCAGTTAAGACAACTTGTAAGTTATATAATACGTTAGTAACAACCTACTTTTGTAGTTCTTCTTATTTATTAAGTTTTTTTACTTACTTATATCTTCGTTTCATTTATAGCAATATTAATATTTACAGGTTTTATATATTATAAAATCTTTATCATTTATCATGTAATTAATTATTCATGATGAAGGTTTTTGTAATAGTATATTTTATCATGTAACTAGCTTACAAACCCATGTATTACACTGCCTAACTATCGAAAAAAACTTAGACTGAATAATATCATAATTTATAAGTGTACATACGTTAAATATAAAAAATGTAAATCGTAAATTTATATATAAGTCTTATCACAGAGTTAAAAAAGTGTAACAATATTATAATCTAATCAGTGTTTTTCTTTCGATTAGCATTAATATAAGGATGATTTAGTAAAAAAATATAATTATTGTATTTTGGTATTTTACAATAATATTTAATAAAATACATTGTATTCATATGATAATTTTAAATAAATAGTACATCTAATATGATTATTAACATACGTAGGTTAATTTTATTATAATAGTATGGATAAGGATTAAAAAAAAATTAAAGTAAAATGTAAGTATAAATTGTGAGGTTGAAGAAAAGAGTGACATGTGATACTAATTGTAATCCTTTATTAGAATTTAGATTTGCTACTTTGATTGTAACTTTACCGGCCATCTCCATCAATAGTTAATAATTAAAATCATTTGTCTTGAGAAATATAATATGTTAAATAATAAGACATGATTGTATTAAAAGTAAAGTTATTATAATAATGCTAAATATTAATTATATAACTCTCCCTCACTAAAATACACATACACACACCTCTCATTCCTCTCTCTCTCTCCTCTCTCTATACAAAAATTCTCTCTAGATTTTCTAATTTGCCGGAAACAATGGCAGATTCCGGCAACGAAAACACATCGTCCACCGCCGCCTGCGTCACCCTTACCTCGAAAACACCGATCTTCGGTCAAAAACTCTACGTCGTCATCACTTTCACCGAATAATCATGACAGCAATACTGATAACGATCTTCCTCTGTATCCGCCGCAGCTTAAACTCAAAATGACGTCGTACGATGCGTGTGAATGAGAAGTGTTACCGTTACACGTCTAAGATCTGAGCCAGATCTCACCATCAAAGATCTGAACTCACCATCAAAGAAGCTTAAACTCATGACAGCAATACTCACTTTCAGATCTGAAATCACCATCAAAGATCTAAGCCAGATCTAGTCGGAGGGAGAAGTGTTACCGTTACACGTCGGTTGCGGTGGTGGGTCTGTGATTGGGTTGTGATTAGAGTGGAGTATGGTAGTGTCCTGTTGCTTGGGTTTTAGTCCGTCGGGTGGTTGTGGTGTTGGTGGTTCTAGGTGGGTGGTGGTGTTGGGGGTTCTAGGTGGGTGGTGGTGACGGTGGTGTTAAGTAGGCGGTGGTGGTGGGGGATATGGTTGTGGCCGATGGGAGTGTCGGTGGTAGGAAGTTAGTGAGAGAGTGAATTGAGATACAGATGTATATATGTATATATAATGTATATATAATCTTTTTTAATCATAATTAATTAATGTATCTATAATTTTTTTGTGATTATTTATTTTATATTTATAGTAAAGTGACAGAAATGCCCTTATGTGGGGTCTACTGTGTCAGATTTAACCACAAAAAATAACTGAGTTATGGCTAAATGACATAACTTAAAAGGGTTTGCAAATATCAAGTACGTTTCTTGTATATATTGAAGATAAAGGACACAGTTTGCAATAAATGACATACATAAAGGACGGGTTTCGTAATTTACTCTAAAATTGATCATAAATATTACAAATTGCTATTCACCCCAACTTATTACATATACTACATTATTTGAATTAAATATGTTTTGTTACATTGTTAAATATCATAAATTTTTTTCCAATTAATTATAGGTTAGTTTGCTAGTTTTTAGAATAGTGAATCTTACATAATCCAATAAATAGTAAACCTTAATTTTCTTTTCATAAAAATTTGTTTGCGTTTGTTCAAACTTAATATCTATGACATTTCTAAAAAGTAATACTACCAAGGATGAGGATCGAAAAAAGGTCCACACCCAACCAAAAAATATAGTTATTGGATATCAATACCTCAACCAAAAAAATATATTTGTGGACTTTGGTCTCTTTACGAAGAGGCTTTTTTTGGGACTTCATGCACACCTAACTAAATAAAGTAAGTATATATGAAAAGTTGAATTTATGGTGGCATTAGTTGTAGGTGTACCCACCCAATATTTTTAACATTATATTTGAACAATATAATCAATCTACTATAATAAAAAATTACACATGTTACATGTAATAGTATTATAAAAACGATATCTTTCAATTTCAAGATTTTTGTTAATGATATCCGGAAGACCGGAACTGATCCATAAATCATAAAAAAGGACTAACCCTTTCAGGAAAAAAAATGATGTATTACGACATCAAACCTTCTTATTAAATCATTCGCAAAGGCTAATGTCCATTAAGGGACATTTTCGCTAAATCAACATCACAACATCCATTCAAAAAATGCTTAATAGTTAACCCCTTAATCACCTATTAACTATTTTTTTAAACGGCAAATTTCATTTAATCCATATAGTTAACACCCCTTAATGCCCTTTCAGTTAATTTTTGTTGAACGACAAACTTCTTTTATTCTATATCATATGTGGGACTTGAACCTAAGGTCTTTCACTTCCAAATCCAAATGTTTTGAAGATTTTGTTTATGTTAATGGACAACGACCTCATTGATATCCTTTCAGTTATTATTTTCCTAATTTTTCATCTCCTCAATTGACTTAACGTCCCTCATCATTCACGCATCTATAACGCCCATGCGACGGTGATGAAAGCGTTAATACCCATTACTATGATGTTATAGTAAAACCTAAAATTTCAAGATTTTCCAAAAATCTCGGAAATGGCAATTGACAACATAAATTTAAATTTAAACTAGCTACTAAACGCGTGAACTTATAAAATCTAGCTTTTCTACAATCAAATAACGAAAATTACAGAATAATCTTAATATTCAATAAAACAAGGACCCACGCCACACAGGAAGGACTTTGGAAACATAGATCATGTAAACCTTGTATGGCTATTTGTTCAAATGTTTGGCCCTTCACGACGTTTCCTCAATATAAGGCTAAGGGGTATGGGGGTCATGGTTGAGTCATTATTTGCCACATAGGACCATTATTCATGCACTACACCACCCCCTTATTAAATCATAGTGGTTCGCGTGGATTAAACCACAACAACCACGACCCTCCCATTTAAAGATTTTAAGACAAAAATAAATTAAAAAAATAAAGAGAATAGTGATTTGGGTCATGATCACACCTTATGGTAGTGCTATTGGATGGTGGATTAGAGATGGATGACATGATCCCTATATGGAGGGTCATAGTAGTCATGAGGGTCATGACCACATCCTATAGCTTAATAGGAGTCCTTAGTTACAAACGTAGAAAAAGTTGAGTACGACTTAAGCTGGTTCCGTTTCTAACCCTTTCTTTGTTTGATTGATCCAAATACGAGTATGATAATTCCTGTATTATGTTTCATATAAGAAACAGTGAAGTGTTAGAAAACAAACTGTAGGCTATCATTCATATGAGAAAACAAGAGAATCTACATTTGAATATAATCCAAACGTTTTTTGTTTTTGTCATTTAAAACACATACAACGTACCCACTTTTGTCGACTTCTTGCTAGGTTGAAGTCACTATAATACAAGTTTAACTCGCATATCATCAAAGACAAATACCATTCAACCGAAGCCCTTTAGGTAGTGGGAAAATAAGGAAAAGATGAGGAACATGATTGGACCGAAATTGTAGAATTTGTTAGTCAAATATACTTTGGATATTATTCCAATTGTTGGCTGTCATTGACTATTGATATTTGTTCAGGTTTTCTTACTTCAAACTGGGTAAGCATTGCTCTATTTTTCTTTGTCCCGACACGTACTTAAGCGTGTGATGCGTGACTTCTTTGGGGTAGAAAAAAAAATGTAGTGGGTGTTACCCATATGCTACCTCATCAACTTTGGGCATGACACATCGCTATACACGGGTGCTATTGGGGGCGTTGCCCCACTCACGGGTGCGATTGATTGAGGTGGTGACTGTTACTGTGTGTTTCTGAAGTCATAATGTAGCCGTTGGTTACTATTTGAAAAAGATAATTCTATAAATTTAATATATTTACCTTTTTTACTCTCATAAAAAAGTTCTATTCTTTTAGCATTCAACCTTTACCACTTAATCTTCCTCTCCATTCCACTCTTCAAATATGGATTTGTTGAACCAAAACAATCTGTATTTCTAACAATTTTGCCCAAACGAACTAAACATCCCGTTCTATATGTGAACCAAACACCTAGTCCTCGCACGAACCACCCGGTTCTTATGAACTCAAATGACCCGAGCAACCTTTTCAACCCAAACTACTACAACCAAAGCAATGCTTACCGGCAATTTCATTAATATACAACAAAATTATTACCGAAACGCAACTGCCACCCGAGACCCAACCGGCCACTTCCAAACGAAGATACAAAATAAATAAATAAATAAAAAATAACCGCATGCAGAGCATGTTGAAAAAACAATTGAGAGGTGGTTGAGAAAAGAAGAATTTGCATTGATAATGCTTGGCTTGACGTTTCTAAGGACCTAACTGTCACATCCTGACCTGTGATGGATTATCAGTCGGAACGAGATGATTGTCCAAATCTTATGGTAACTAATATAAGTTTAAATATATAATCATGTCAAAACTAAAATGTCACATAACATATAACTTTCAAATAATTCATACATGTTCAAATAATTTTGTTTTTATAAAAAAAAAAGTTTACTTAATTTAATCCATTAATTTAATTAATAATTTAAATAATGAACAATTAATTATAGTCGTAATGAGTCGAATTAACTTAGTTTAACGAGTACCGTGCTTTATTGAGTAATACAAATAAAGAATCTTGGATAACATAACGCTCAAATATGATTAAAATAGTTTCGTTCTCATTATGATCAATAGTCTCAATTACAAATAGAAACGAGAGTTGCTTACAAAGAGAGTGCGAGGTTTCTGAAAATAGAAATACAAGAGATGCCTTCCAATTATGGAAATACGAAAAAGCCGGGCGTTACAAAAACAAAATCTATGGATAAAGAAATGAGTGCTACGGATATTTAGAAATTAAATAATTTGTAAAAATATTATTTAAAAAACCATTTGAAAAAAATAATAGTTTTGTCTTTATAATTAGAATAAGGGGTAACTTTGTAGAATAGTAATCAACTTTTAAGAGTGTTCCAATTAGGTCACTCAGGTTTTAAAATTGTTTCAATTAGGTCACTCGACATTCATTTTTTTATTAAAATTAAGGGGTTTTTCATCCATTTCATAGGTAACCGTGGTGATGTGAATTTTTGTTTCTTTTTTCCCTTTCATTTGATGCTAACTTCCAGTGATGACGTTGATTTTAACTTGTTTTTTTAATTTTTAATGTAATTAAAGTGTTTTTATTTTTAATAATAAAATTTCATATATTAATACAATCCGACCCTAGCATGTTATGCTCGATTTTTCTTTCGACATATGGAAAAAAGGACATGACTCGATTTGAATGTTAAGTTATCTAATTCAGACAAAAAACGATACGAGTGACCTAATAAGAACACTTTTGAAACTTGGTTACTATTTTGTGACATTTTCCCTTAAAATAATGAAGAAATAATTAAAAATGAGAGAGAGAGAGAGAAAGAGATGAGAAAATTAAGAGATCTTAATTAAAAATACTTAACTAATGTCAATCTTACCATTTAAATCTAAAAAATGTTCAAGGGCCAATATTAGTTCACACAATTCATTCTCAAAAAATTGTTCGCAAATATATGAACCTGACTCATGTGTATTGTTGGTAAGACGAAGGATGATGCTTCACTACTGAAAGGTTTGTTTGATTTTCTTTCATTTTTTGTATTTACTACCGAAAGGTTTGTTTGATTTTCTTTCATTTTTTTGTATTTAGAGTATGCCATTTGTATTTTTTTACATCTATGATCGTGTATAAAGCTTTTATGTTTCAGTTAATTGTTCTTGTTGTGTGTTTTGATTTAGTGGATCTTTAGACGATGTTTTATCTCATGAGATGCTTGAATCGAAGGTGTTCCAACGAGCTGTTAGAGCGTATTTTTTAATACCTCTTTTTGATACGCAATTTTAACTTTTATTAAAATTTTGATTGGGTTTCTTTTAACTACGCCTGAAGAACAACCTATTTTTAGACGCCTTGTTTTTGTCACGGTCCAAAACTGCGTCTAAAGACCAAATCCATGATCCACCGCATCAAAACCCCGACTCTACCCGTAAAAGTTTCGAATTCACACTAGATACCACAAGTAAAACCATACATAAACCCTTCTTCCCATTTGGCCATTTCACACTCATTTTTATATTTTAATTTTCATGCAAAAAGGTGTGAAACTGTAACTAGATTTGACGACCGTTCATTTAGTTTTCCATCAGGTGGGTCCCTGTATGTTGACTTTGAACACCATAGCAGCAGGGTATAACCCTTGGAAGCAAGCTGACGTCATCTAAGCATCCATCCGATTATGTCATCACCATCTTGTATATATTCCCACTTCCTCTTCTGCCAAAATTATAGCCACCTCGAATTAATATCCCATAAACCCTACTCTCTCTCTACATCTTCTCTCTCTAGATAAATACAAACATGGAAAGTTGCCGGAAGACTGCTGTTGTTGCCACCCCTATAACCATTTCCACACCCACAGAAGAATCTGATTACTCTCACTCACATTCTTCATCGGTGTCTCAGCTCAGCCCCACCAGTGTTCTAGTTCCTCCGCCGCGACACCCGGTGGTGCTCAGCCCCTGTGCCGCCTGCAAGATCCTCCGGCGACGGTGTATCGAGAATTGCATGTTGGCACCATACTTTCCTCCCACTGACCCCCACAAGTTCACCATTGCACATAGAGTGTTTGGAGCTAGCAACATTATAAAATTGTTACAGGTACAATTTCTTTCAAACTCCTAAAAAGAGGTCCCCTAAACTGAAACAGTCATTTGAGGAAAATTCAAACGGCCGATTAAAGGTAAAGGGTGTGCTATGTGGGCTATGCGGCAAACGCTAATTTTCAAACTGCCGTTCAATGAATCCTCGAACGGCAGTTTAAAAGTAAGAGGGCTATGACGCAAACCCTAACCTGGCGTTCTTTGAAAACAATGTGGGATTAGATACATAGTCAATGACATGTATATAGCAGACTAAAAGAAATGCATGACATGTATATGAAACTTTTTATTATTTATTACAAAATATGTTAAGTTAATCATAACTTTATAAATAAAAGTTTAAAGATGTAACCTAGCTTTTATAGCTTTTCCTTAGACAATAAATAAACGTGTTTCATCAGAAGTAACTTCTTTTTAAAAAAGTTATTCAACTTATAACGATTTTACACTTGTACCCTTTATAAAACAACTTATTACAATAATTAGAATAAATAACTAAAAAAGTAACATACACTTTTTGTTTAAAATTCATATATGACATTGATTTTTGTTTGAAAAAAAAGTAACATCCTTAATTATAGGAACTTCCGGAGTCTCGTAGAGCAGATGCTGTTAGCAGTTTGGTGTATGAAGCGAATGCAAGACTAAGGGATCCTGTTTATGGTTGTGCGGGTACAATTTGCCAGCTTCAAAAACAAGTTAATGAGCTTCAAGCAGAGTTAGCCAAGGCACAAGCCGAGATGCTCAACTTGCAATGCCGACATTCGAATATTTTAACTCTAATCCGTATGCAAATGGAAAAAGTACCGTCGCTACCACTATCACCACCGCTACAACCACAAAACATCTACGAGAATTTAACTTTCTTCGATGATAATGCCAACTTTGCGAGTCTTGATCGTCTTTGGACTTGAACTTTGTGAGTTGATTAACCGATCTCATTTCAAACCCATAATGATCAAGAGGCACCAGAGATTGATCATTTACAACTAGATTGAAATGTAGTTTAATGAGATTTTAGCTACTAAGCTTATTTAGAGAATTAGAGCTTTCGTGTAAATCCTATAAATGGGAATAAAGAACCTGATACCTACGTGATATTCATAAATTCATTGTATTTAACTATTAGTCAGTTTCCATTAATTAAAACCATTTAAAGATCCCATATTCCTATATTTCCCATCAGTATTATTTTATTTTCTTTATTTTTTATATATTAAAAGACAAGCAAAATAAAAATCTTTATACCAATTCTTTTACTAAAACTTATTCATGACCAAACGACCAAACTTTTGTTTGATCAATCTGATTAATTTTTAATAAGGTTTTTTTCTCTTCTTTTCTTTCTTTCTTTATTATTATTATTATTATTATTTTTTTTTTTTTTTGGTTTTTGCGAAATTTGCTATTGGATATGATATGATATGTAGGCGGTTATTTAACCATATAATCATTTATCTCTCTCACTATATATTTATAATTTACCACGTTAATTGTTCATGCATTACTTATGTTCCCTTCTTATTACTGCTTATGCATCAAAAGACCATTCACACATTTATATGTGTATATAAAAACCACCATTTTATTTAATTATAGGATATTATTCCAAACAAATCAATATCGTAGTTAGACATGTAACAATAATAAAGGGCAAGGATATGACTTGAAATGAGAAAAAGTTAAAGTGTTGTATTTGGTTATATGGTTTACACTTTTTTAATTAACTTGTTACTTCAATAGACATGAAATGTATGGTCAGTGAGTGAATATCATTGTTATGGTCGTTATATTAAAGGTAGGTAATTCTAATGATTTATCACTAATTCACTTTTCACCTTGTCGAGGTAAATCATAATTTCTTTAACTTTAGATGTTGATTCACTAAGAAAACTTTTCATAAGTGTATCTGAAATACTTATTATGTATACTTTTATATTTTTAGTTATATTTTAAATACCTTTTAGCATTTTCATCGCTGTTGCTATTACTAATATTAACATTATCACCCACACATATATGAATTAAACGATTCTGAAGAACTCAAAAACCAACTTGTTTGTATAAAATCGAATGGTATATTACCACTGGTGATATATAATTATAGAGCATTAGCTTCTTCAACGGATTGTTGATATATACTTCATCCTAATAGATGTCTACTCTTGCAAAACAAATGCTAATACTTTCACCAACAGATGTCTACTCTTGCAAAACAAATGCTAATACTTTCACCAGTTAAGACAACTTGTAAGTTATATACATACGTTAGTAACAACCTACTTTTGTAGTTCTTATTTATTAAGTTTTTTTACTTATTTATATCTTCGTTTCATTTATAGCAATATTAATATTTACAGGTTTTATATATTATAAAATCTTTATCATTTATCATGTAATTAATTATTCATGATGAAGGTTTTTGTAATAGTATATTTTATCATATAACTAGCTTACAAACCCATGTATTACACTGCCTAACTATCGAAAAAAACTTAGATTGAATAATATCATAATTTATAAGTGTACATACGTTAAATATAAAAAATGTAAATCGTAAATTTATATATAAGTCTTATCACAGAGTTAAAAAAGTGCAACAATATTATAATCTAATCAGTGTTTTTCTTTCGATTAGTATTAATATAAGGATGATTTAGTAAAAAAATATATTATTGTATTTTGGTATTTTACGATAATATTTAATAAAATACATTGTATTCATATGATAATTTTAAATAAATAGTACATCCTAATATGATTATTAACATACGTAGGTTAATTTATTATAATAGTATGGATAATGATTAAAAAAAATTAAAGTAAAATGTAAGTATAAATTGTGAGGTTGAAGAAAAGAGTGACATGTGATACTAATTGTAATCCTTTATTAGAATTTAGATTTGCTGCTTTGATTGTAACTTTACCGGCCATCTCCATCAATAGTTAATAATTAAAATCATTTGTCTTGAGAAATATAAAATGTTAAATAATAAGAAATGATGTGGTTAATTTTAATGAAGTGTTGTATTAAAAGTAAAGTTATTATAATAATGCATAAATAATTAAGTTGGAGATAAATAATAATAATAATAATAGTTTTGTTATAAATAATAAATTAAAGGCTTTTGATTTTAAAGTATAATGACACTTTAACATATGTTATAGAAGTGAAGATTTTAATATGAAACTAGTACTAATACTCGAGAATTTCACGGTGTTGAGAAATGATATTTTTTTATTTTTTAAAAAAATTATGTATATACTAATCATAAAGAAACTGTACCCATTGACTTATTATGGAAATCTAAAGTTGAAGATTCTAAAATTTCTTTATACTGAATGGACTTATTATTGCTTTCGAGGTATTGTTATCGAATAGAACGCTTAAATACATTTATAATAAAGATATTGAAATTTTTTAAAAGAAATTGTTATCAAATTTATAAAAGGTTCATAAAGTAAATAAAACAAACCACGTACGTTGAATATAATTAAAACGAAAACGTCTATTAAATGATGAAATTAAGTTTCTTTTGTACAAAATAACAATAATAGAACATATTAATCTAATACTTGTGTTTTTTAGAGATACGTAACCAATAACCTTATACTTCCCGGCATCCACTTTTATTCCTAAGTTGAATTGATCTGCCCAGAACTCGTTGACCCCTCTTGGACGGCATCTTTATTTTGGCAGCTTTAATTTCCTCTAAACCTCTTTTATCCGGTTCAAAGCGTAACCTATCCTCGTGGACCAGCATCCAGGTCAGATCCCAACCTACCCTCCACTTCCTGTAAGTACACATCAAAACAATAAACATCTAAGTTCCTAAAAAAGGATTCTCATACGCAAGACCTGTAAGTAATAATAAATCTATATTGATTATTGTAGTTGCATTCGTATCGTTTTAGCTATTACATGGAAACATTTAAATTTTTATCAAGTTTTGAAATTATTTTTGAGGACCCTGTCATTTTTGTAATTCTAAAAACTTGATAATGATTATCCAAGTTAAACAGTGAGACCTCGATCTTGAACGCTAACTTTTTGTCCAACAAACAGTTGAGTTCATCAAGAAATACTAAGAAATTAGCAAAAACTGGAAATGAGAAGCATATATAAGGATGTTATATCAATATGTAAAAGAGTAAAATGCCAAAATGCCTAGTGAGTCACAACTTGACTTACCAGTTTCGTAGTTGGTAAGCAGATACAGCTTCAACTAAACATTTCCATAACATGTCCCCCATTTCTATAAATAGTTGACTTTGACCCGCACCGCCAACAGTGTTGACCATCTCCATTAATGCATGTTGCCCTCAAATTATGAACATAAGAGTTTACTTGCATTTATAAGGAGCCGAAGAAGCATACGGGTTGTTGGCGTAATATCCAGAAGGTGCGGCCCATGGTTTGTGAATATAGCCCACGGGATGAGGATGGGGGTTGGGGGTGCTGGTTAATAAATAAGAAATCAATGGTGGGTATGATCCGATGAATGATTCTAAAGAAAAGAAATTAGAAACCAAACTGATCGAAAAGTTACCTCAATGAGCCAGTTAACCAATACGGCTTTCACTGTCTCATTGATGTCTAAAATGTTGGTCCATATAGAGTAGGAAAATCAAGCTATAATTCTAAAAAAACTAATAATAATTATATAAAAATAATAATAATAATAATAATAATAATAATTAATATAATAATAATATAATACTCATTTGGTCATTAAATATGATTAAACCATAACTTTCCTTGTGTAGGTAGCAGTAAGAAAGTCAAGGAATTCACATAGTTTGCCCTTTTGTGTAAAGCTTAAAGAACTAAAAATTATCAATTTTTTTTATAATAGCAATGTGATAATGCTAAAGTTCAGTTAGAATTTAATTAAAATTATTTTAAAGAAGTTTAAACATTCAGTTTTTAGTAGCAAGTCAAGTAATTAGCAAGTTTTGATTTTTAAAGATTAAAGGAACCATATACACCCATCCCTCTAAAATTTGCATAACGATCATTAACATACTCTAAGTCTGTAAATTGGTTTCTGTAATAAGATGATTGCAAGTTGGTTCCCATTAAAAAAAATAACCAGGAGAAAAAAAGGTCAATAAAGGTGGTACTTCTCGACCGATTTTTTTTACAAATTAGTTGATTTCAATCGTCTTATATCTTTAATGTATCAAAGCTAAAAACTTTAAACCAAAAGAGTTGGAGTAGTTTGAAATGAATTCATATGCATAAAACCTTTTGATTCACTTTATTTTTTTTTAAAAGATTATTTTCACAATAGTACAGTTTTGTAATCATATTTTAAACATAAATAATTTTTTTAATTTTCAAGAAAAATAGAAATAAAATAGCGTTTGCAAGTTGGCCCAACCTAACTTGAGCGACCCAAACTCACTTTGACCTTTAACCCAACCCGCTTGATACACCCAAATTTCCATAACTATCTTTTACTCAACTATAGTACCATCTCATTGTATAAAGAGTATGTGATATGCATACAGGGAATTATGTGTTCCAAATTGATAATTGTTTAAACTGCAGACCATGGATAAGTATTAGATTTCCAGTATTTAAAAAGTTTTCAAGCTAATATTACTCATCCATTGTTATCATTCCGAAGAACTGGTCATACATACTTGGACCTAAAACACTTATGCATTATGTCTCCTCTGCCCGTCGACCCATAAATTCTTCAGAGCGGGACGGCAGGCCAGGTATACAGACCCGTAGAGAAAGTGTCTCAACACGCCTTGTCAGGGGTATTTAAAACATGGTTAATGCCTAATGCTCAATTATTTTGAAACCTTTTTATATGGAATAAATAAAGTAATAAATTTGTACCTCAAAGAAATCCATGCAGACTTCCCCTTGCATGATGGTACAAATCATTTGGTCATTGCACCGTCGAGGGACCGAAACAACACTATGCATGGGTCACACCAATACACAACCAAATAATATAATAAATAAGCCAACTAAACAAATAAAAACTTACCTCTACATTAGACGAATGAGAGTCATTGAAGTGCATCGCGTATGAGGGAAAAATGGCAAATTAGGTATCGCAGATTCATGGGAACAAACGAAAAAATGACCACTGTGAATGCAAAATCATTAGACATTGAAGAGAGCTGAAGAGAACAGATTGTTGTGAAGACAGAAAAAAAACATAAAGAAAAAGAAGACACCAGTATGTACACTTGCCCTTGTTCCTTTGCCACAGACCTCAGCGACCTTTGATAACCATCTGCCACAACAACACCATCATAATAGATGTTCTTGCCACCTCCACCACCCTTATAGTGATTCTCACCACCACTATTGCCATGCGAACCATCAACTTCACTTGTCGTCCCTATTAGTCATTATAAAAACAAATGTAAACGCCTGAACATATTTTAATACTTTTTTTAAAGTAATCCACTTTAACATGAGTTTAATTTGTTTAAATCCCATCTTGACCCGAACAAAATTGATAAGTTTTTAAAAGGATTGAATTTGACCGATAAGTTAACCTTACCCAGTTAGTTAGTTAACATTCAATCATGCAATGAAATGAAAGATTAGGTATGTTAGTTAATCAATACCCCAAAAGCCTAAAAGTTGTGAATTTTACAGAACATAGTGGCTAACGTTTTTTTGTTCTAATGATATTATGAGATCTTACTAATTCATTAAGTGCAACTGCAATTCCTGCGTTTAACATTAGTGCAACCTTAATATCATTCAAGAACCGGATAAGAAAATATAATAGCAGACCTTTTGGCCCCTTTCAATAAACTTGACAGGAAACAATCTTGGTCCCTTTGTCACTAAGAAGCTTGGCTACCCCAAAATTCCAATACCCCAGTTCTTTAACCACTTCATATCGCTCCGTATTTGTTCAAAAATAATCAAGAAAATCAATGTAACTGAGATATAAGGCTGCAAAAATGGAAATTTCTAGAGGTTAGGTAGCTGGTGAATTATATAATGTGCTGGGAAGAAGATTCTTCTTTACTGTACACTTGCTAATACCAACTGAAGCAAAAAAAGGGCACAACATGAGGGTGTCAACCGTTTTACCTTGTGAGTTGGAAGAACATCGCCTCGGTTCGGTTGAAGTATCCAGCCTACGGTACGAACAAATTGTAAGCATAAGATAACACAGTTGTCAATAGTTTTGCCGAAAACATGAAAAATTAATTCGTATTGTTTTTAATAGAGCAAATATATATAAACCTGAAGAATCCTGACTTGTGCCAAAACTGATGCAACAAAAAAACAACAATTTATGAGCCCATTCAAAACCACTCCGATACTCATTGATCTATTCTATTCTTCATAACGTTTCAAGAAACAATTTTATAAACTCTAATGAAAACTCATATCATTTTCATAATCAAGTAACAATGTTCTTAGTTCACGATTAGATAAACAAACAAAATCGAACAAAGAACCCAACAATTACATGAGAAATATACACTTTGTGATTAAGAAATACACACAAGATTCTATACACCCATTGGTTCATTACATAAACAATGCCCTAATTTCAACTAATTTCAAAACCTAAAAACATAGAACAGTGGATGAAGATTTGAAAGGAAATAGAAGCATATAAATAGAAGAGAACTAACCTCTGAATTGAACAAAATCAAATCAAGATGAACCGATTTTTTAGATCCGAACCATCGTATGGTTCAAGTAAATTCCGATTTAACACCTAAAAAGATACAGTAGCTGCTTTAAAGGCCTGCTTGTTGTCGGATTTGTATATCAGATCTGAACCCTACCCTAAACCTTGAATCTGATCTCATCGCAGGATAACAATGGCTTCGTTATCAAGAGTGAGGGAGGAGGAGAGTTAGGTCGAGTTACATAGATCTGAGAGAGAGTGAGAGTGATCTTAAAAGAGAGGGGAATCTGAGATTGGAAGTGTGGTGAAGAAGGACGATTGAGATTCAAAGAAAGGAGGAGCAGAAGAGAAACCCTAATCTGCGACCGAATTTGTGAGGGAAAGATTAATATGAGCCGAATTATAAGAATATATATGGGAACCACTTAGACCCGAATTGTCCTATCGGGTCGCCCCATACGGATGCACTAAAGGGAGAATGATGTTTGTTTTTTTTGGCGGGAGAAACTAATTTAGAGGCCTTAGACCAGGACATGTGTCCCCTAAGTATGAACTTTATTAGATGTATAGATTGGTATATACAAGAGATAAAAAGTAATTCTTTACGTCTTGTCGTATAACCAAAATTTATGTATTCATCTTCAATTTATGGATAAAACCTCTCATGCTTGTGATTGTGATGTAGTCGATTGGGATTAAACACATTGCTCTTCAGTGCACCTCTTAGATTTTCATATTAAACCTCTCATGTTTGTTTTTGTGAATTTGTTAAAACCTCTCTTGTATGTATTCTATGTTGTGTTTGGCATTTTGAATTTACAGGTGAAAGTACATGTGAATGATAACGGGAGCAAACTGTAGGTGGGTAGGGCTTTGAAATGTTATCCCTCAAAATTTTTGCGAAGAATGAGTTTTAACAAATTATACGATTTAATAAAAAAAAGGCTTAGGGCAATCGAAGTAGGATACTAATCCTTATATTAATTTATTATGTTGAAGTAGTATGAGAAGTTCTCACGTGGCATTTAATGAAATTATTTATTAGAATTTAGGGCATTTAATGAAATTATTTATTAGAATTTAGATAGATTATTCGTGATAAAGCTATTTAATTTTGTAAGTGTTTTAATTTGTCTTAAATGTGATATATGATATGCTCTTAATAATTACTAAATTAAACACCACAAATTTCATACTTTTTTACCTATGAAAGCATGTATCAAAGAATAAATAAATCAGATATTCATATTTTCCTTCAAAATTTTTTTCATATTTAACCAAATATTAAGTTATGTTAGTACACACATGATTACCTATAATATACTCTCTATTTTTTATGAGAATTAAAAATATGAACATGTGATAGATATGTTAAATATAATCATTAATTATAAGTTCGTATTATATATGCCTTTGTGATAGGTACAAACTTTCCATACCAAAAGGTTCAACCATAACTTTGCTATAACCTTTTAAAGCAATTAATTTTACAAACTTAAAATTTTTCACCGTTATCAACTAGTTGTTAATTATATTCCCGAAGAATCTCGATGTAATATTAGAAACTTTTTATTACCCTAAGATCGTTTGATATCAGAAGCTTGTCACCCGAATATGATTCAAATAGTGAGATGTAAAGATATGATCATTACCTTATTAGTGAGACGAGCAAGGTGATTACTTCCTAATTATCATAACTAGTACGATTTGCCCGCATGACACGGCGGGAAGTCAGTCAGTATCAGTTCGTTTTATTACATAGGAGAATTCAGTTGGTACTTGTTCGGTTCGTTACGGTATCGATATGGTACCGACACTTAGCTTAAAGTCATGATATGCGCAAAAGAATATGTTCTATATTAAAAACCATAAAAAGGAATGCCAGTTCCGATTCCAATAATAGCTATACTGGTACTGATGTTAGTATCGGTTCGAGATTTTTATTTGAACAAAGTTTATACATGAACGCCGAGAAAAAATATCAAACACAAACGTGTGTTTATATTATAAAAAAAATAGTGACCGCGAGATATCGGAGGAAAATGAACGCATAGTATTTGAGGAAAATCAAATTAAATAAAAATAAAGAAGTTAAAAGCGTATATAAAATTTAAAGTACATACACATACCGGTTTTGATAGTACCAATACCGGTATCGACATT
Source organism: Scalesia atractyloides (assembly GCA_947069175.1). Classification (NCBI taxonomy): domain Eukaryota; kingdom Viridiplantae; phylum Streptophyta; class Magnoliopsida; order Asterales; family Asteraceae; genus Scalesia; species Scalesia atractyloides. The sequence continues at coordinate 83,060,065 of CAMTDV010000030.1, forward strand.
GTTCAGTCAGTATTGGTATCGTTGGTCATGGTACCATTATGAATCCACTACTTGATCTAACCAACAATACCAAAAAAGTCTCTATTTCAAACACAACTACATTTTCAATAAATGTTATAAAATCAAACACAAATACCAAATTCAGTGGTTAACAAAATAATATTTAAATAAAAGCCTAGCACTAAATGAAATACAAATATCAAATTTAATAACTAGCACATTAGTATTAAATAAAAAAAAACTATTGTAAAAGAACTACTGTTCATGGGCTCTCCTGCATCGACATTGTTAGTCGGTATTGGTATCGTTGGTCACGTTATCGTTATGAATCCGCTACTTGATCTAACCCACAATACCAAAAAAGTCTCTATTTCAAACACAACTACATTTTCAATAAATGCTATAAAATCAAACACAAATACCAAATTCAGTGATTAACAAAATAATATTTAAATAAAAGCGTAGCACTAAATGAAACACAAATATCAAATTTAATAACTAACACATTAGTATTAAAAAAACAAAAAAAACTATTGTAAAAGAACTACTGTTCATGGGCTCTTGTAATTCATATGTATAATGTATAATATAATGGAGAAGTACTGGTGATATCCTCTTAGGGGGAAGCTTGTAAAGATGTTCACTACCTTGATTAGTGAGATATTCTTAGGAGTGTTTTGAAAACCAGACCGGCCGGTCGGACCGTCAAATGGGGATCTGACCAGTCTGGTTCACCCTATCAGACTCGGTTTGAGTCGAACCGGCTGGTTGGACCGGGAACTAGTAGTAGGATCGGAAACCCGGGTTGTTGAGCCGGAATTTGATTAAAGCTTTTCGCTTTTACACTATTTATTTTTATGATATTTACGTCACTTGGTATTTTCATTTAGTTCGACTGGACTGGTAATGAGATTGATTCGACGTCCGATGTGGTCCTGAAAATATTGATTCATAGTTAAGATAAACTTTTGGTGAATACCATGTGATCGATATAAGAGAGTTATGAACATTCACCCAAACTTGAATATATATTCTTAACAAACAATGATTTTACAAAATTGGTCATAAATATAACAAATAGCTATTCACCCCAACTTATTACATGTACTACAGTATTTGACTAAAATCTTATTCTTAGTAAACAAATATTTTATAAAAGTGGGAGTAAATTACAAAACTCGTCCTTTATGTATGTCACTTATTGCAAACAGTGTCCTTTATCTTCAATACCCTTTCAAGTTATGTCCTTTAGCCATTACTCACTTATTTTTTGTGGTTAAATATGACCTAATGTACCCCACATAAGGGTATTTTGGTCAATTACTAAAAAAAGTATTTTAATATAATTCTAATAAGTAAATCAATATTAACTATATAACTCTCCCTCACTAAAACACACATACACACACTCTCTCAGTTCTCTCTCTCTCTCCATCTCTCTATACAAAAATTCTCTCTAGATTTTCTAATTCGCCGGAAACAATGGCGAATTCCGGCAACGAAAACACATCGTCCACCGCCGCCTGCGTCACCCTTACCTCGAAAACACCGATCTTCGGTCAAAAACTCTACGTCGTCATCACTTTCACCGGAATAATCATGACAGCAATACTGATAACAATCTTCCTCTGTATCCGCCGCAGCTTAAACTCAAAATGACGTCGTACGATGCGCGTGAATGAGAAGTGTTACCGTTACACGTCAAAGATCTGAGCCAGATCTCACCATCAAAGATCTGAACTCACCATCAAAGAAGCTTAAACTCATGACAGCAATACTCACTTTCAGATTTGAAATCACCATCAAAGATCTAAGCCAGATCTAGTCGGAGGGAGAAGTGTTACCGTTACACGTCGGTTGCGGTGGTGGGTCTGTGATTGGGTTGTGATTAGAGTGGAGTCTGGTAGTGTCCTGTTGCTTGGGTTTTAGTCCATCGGGTGGTTGTGGTGGCGGTGGTTGTAGGTGGGGTGGTGGTGTTGGTGGTTCTAGGTGGGCGGTGGTGTTGGTGGTTCTAGGTGGGTGGTGGTGACGGTGGTGTTAAGTAGGCGGTGGTGGTGGGGGATATGGTGGTGGCCGATGGGAGTGGTGGTGGTAGGAAGTTAGTGAGAGAGAGTGAATTGAGATACAGATGTATATATGTATATATAATGTATATATAATCTTTTTTAATCATAATTAATTAATGTATCTATAATTTTTTGTGATTTTTATTTTTATATTTACAGTAAAATGACAGAAATGCCCTTATGTGGGGTCTACTAGGTCAGATTTAACCATAAAAAATAACTGAGTTATGGCTAAAGGAAATAACTTGAAAGGGTTTGCAAATATCAAGTACGTTTCTTGTATATATTGAAGATAAATGACACAGTTTGCAATAAATGACATACATAAAGGACGGGTTTTGTAATTTACTCTAAAATTGATCATAAATATTACAAATTGCTATTCACCCCAACTTATTACATATACTACATTATTTGAATTAAATATGTTTTGTTACATTGTTAAATATCATAAATATTTTTTCCAATTAATTATAGGTTAGTTTGCTAGTTTTTAGAATAGTAAACCTTAATTTTCTTTTCATAAAAATTTGTTTGCGTTTGTTCAAACTTAATATCTATGACATTTCTATAAAGTAGTACTACCAAGGATGAGGATCGAAAAGAGGTCCACACCCAACCAAAAAATATAGTTATTGGATATCAATACCTCAACCAAAAAAATATATTTGTGGACTTTGGTCTCTTTACGAAGAGGCTTTTTTTGGGACTTCATGCACACCTAACTAAATAAAGTAAGTATATATGAAAAGTTGAATTTATGGTGGCATTAGTTGTAGGTGTACCCACCCAATATTTTTAACATTATATTTGAACAATATAATCAATCTACTATAAAAAAAATTACACATGTTACATGTAATAGTATTATAAAAACGCTATCTTTCAATTTCAAGATTTTTGTTAATGATATCCGGAAGACCGGAACTGATCCATAAATCATAAAAAAAGACTAACCCTTTCAGGAAAAAAAATGATGTATTACGACATCAAACCTTCTTATTAAATCATTCGCAAAGGCTAATGTCCATTAAGGGACATTTTCGCTAAATCAACATCACAACATCCATTCAAAAAAATGCTTAATAGTTAACCCCTTAATCTCCTATTAACTAATTTTTTTTAAACAACAAATTTCATTTAATCCATATAGTTAACACCCCTTAATGCCCTTTCAGTTAATTTTTGTTGAACGACAAACTTCTTTTATTCTATATCATATGTGGGACTTGAACCTAAGATCTTTCACTTCCAAATCCAAATGTTTTGAAGAGTTTGTTTATGTTAATGGACAACGACCTCATTGATATCCTTTCAGTTATTATTTTCCTAATTTTTCATCTCCTCAATTGACTTAACGTCCCTCATCATTCACGCCTCTATAACGCCCATGCGACGGTGATGAAAGCGTTAATACCCATTACTATGATGTTATAGTAAAACCTAAAATTTCAAGATTTTCCAAAAATCTCGGAAATGGCAATTGACAACATAAATTTAAATTTAAACTAGCTACTAAACGCGTGAACTTATAAAATCTAGCTTTTCTACAATCAAATAACGAAAATTACAAATAATCTTAATATTCAATAAAACAAGGACCCACGCCACACAGGAAGGACTTTGGAAACATAGATCATGTAAACCTTGTATGGCTATTTGTTCAAATGTTTGGCCCTTCACGACGTTTCCTCAATATAAGGCTAAGGGGTATGGGGGTCATGGTTGAGTCATTATTTGCCACATAGGACCATTATTCATGCACTACACCACCCCCTTATTAAATCATAGTGGTTCGCGTGGATTAAACCACAACAACCACGACCCTCCCATTTAAAGATTTTAAGACAAAAATAAATTAAAAAAATAAAGAGAATAGTGATTTGGGTCATGATCACACCTTATGGTAGTGTTATTGGATGGTGGATTAGAGATGGATGACATGATCCCTATATGGAGGGTCATAGTAGTCATGAGGGTCATGACCACATCCTATAGCTTAATAGGAGACTTAGTTACAAACGTAGAAAAAGTTGAGTACGGCTTAAGCTGGTTCCGTTTCTAACCCTTTCTTTGTTTGATTGATCCAAATACGAGTATGATAATTCCTGTATTATGTTTCATATAAGAAAACAAGAGAATCTACATTTGAATATAATCCAAACGTTTTTTGTTTTTATGTCATTTAAAACACATACAACGTACCCACTTTTGTCGACTTCTTGCTAGGTTGAAGTCACTATAATACAAGTTTAACTCGCATATCATCAAAGACAAATACCATCCAACCGAAGCCCTTTAGGTAGTGGGAAAATAAGGAAAAGATGAGGAACATGATTGGACCGAAATTGTAGAATTTGTTAGTCAAATATACTTTGGATATTATTCCAATTGTTGCGCTGTCATTGACTATTGACATTTGTTCAGGTTTTCTTACTTCAAACTGGGTAAGCATTATTCTATTTTTCTTTGTCCCGACACGTACTTAAGCGTGTGATGCGTGACTTCTTTGGGGTAGAAAAAATAAATGTAGTGGGTGTTACCCATATGCTACCTCATCAACTTTGGGCGTGACACATCGCTATACACGGGTGCTATTGGGGGCGTTACTAGGATGGGCGTTGCCCCACTCACGGGTGCGATTGATTGAGGTGGTGACTGTTACTGTGTGTTTCTGAAGTCATAATGTAGCCGTTGGTTACTATTTGAAAAAGATAATTCTATAAATTTAATATATTTACCTTTTTTACTCTCATAAAAAAGTTCTATTCTTTTAGCATTCAACCTTTACCACTTAATCTTCCTCTCCATTCCACTCTTCAAATATGGATTTGTGGAACCAAAACAATCTGTATTTCTAACAATTTTGCCCAAACGAACTAAACATCCCGTTCTATATGTGAACCAAACATCTAGTCCTCGCACGAACCACCCGGTTCTTATGAACTCAAATGACCCGAGCAACCTTTTCAACCCAAACTACTACAACCAAAGCAATGCTTACCGGCAATTTCATTAATATACAACAAAATTATTACCGAAACGCAACTGCCACCCGAGACCCAACCGGCCACTTCCAAACGAAGATACAAAATAAATAAATAAATAAAAAATAACCGCATGCAGAGCATGTTGAAAAAACAATTGAGAGGTGGTTGAGCAAAGAAGAATTTGCATTGATAATGCTTGGCTTGACGTTTCTAAGGACCTAACTGTCACATCCTGACATGTGGTGGATTATCAGTCGGAACGAGATGATTGTCCAAATCTTATGGTAACTATTATAAGTTTAAATATATAATCATGTCAAAACTAAAATGTCACATAACATATAACTTTCAAATAATTCATACATGTTCAAAGTCATAAACATAAGATAAATTCTAGTTTATTTTCTAAGCAATGTTTTGTGTGTTCATCTTTAACTCATCACACCTGATTTCCTATATCATGCGTAAAACTAATTTTGGGTAAAAAGAGTAAATCTATATTTAATAAAATAATTTGTTTATTATTTTTAAGAAAATCTTTAACATCCGATTCAAGTGTAGAATTATGGTCGTAAAAGTCGATAGGCGCTCCTTAGTCGGATTTGAGAGTACTCGGCCTAGGCGGAAATTCATCAAGCAGTAATCAGCCTAGGGAAACAGTACTCGGGTCTCGGCAGCCTACCTTGTAACGAGTACTTGAAGCCCAGACGGGACTTTTACATCCATGTTTAGAATAATGATCACAATATATAAACAACAATAATTCATACATACCAAATGAGATAATACAATCATGAGAATTTACGAATAAAGCGATTATGTGACTATGAGAATCTAATAGTAATAAAATAGTATACATAATGCATGATATTGTCTACTTCAATTCACTATTATTATTGTTATTAATTAATTAATTAATACAAAACAATGAAAAATTCATTAACAACTTATCTAATCTAATACTAATAAAAGATTCAATCTAATTGTAGGTTCACTTGAAGGATCAAGATTAACCTACTTCCTTGTTGTTTAACACACACGAGTGCAGAATCCAAGTGTATATGCAAAACAAAGCAAGAGCACAACCAATATAACAAAAGATATAACTTCAAAGATTCACTATATTGATTTGTAGAGAGACCCAGTACATAAACTTTGAACCAAACTGCTTATCTCTCTAAAAGTACTATCTCTTTTGAAATGAAACTGCAAGTGGGTATTTATAGGCCATGATCCAGTAAGGTTCACGAAGAACTAAAGAGCACCCACGAAGAACATGAGGCCCACGAAGAATCCATAAACTTTCGTGGATTATGAAACTTCATGACATGCAAAGATTCTTCGAGACATGCAAAGTTCACTTTATATTTTAGGGACATCATGATGACATCATCATGATGACGTAATCTCCCACTATTTTCGATCTCGTATTGCGAATGTCGGGTCGTACGACGGAGGAATGTCGTTGACTTCGGTCTCAAACCGAACCGAACTGAGTCAAGCCGAACCGAACCGAACTGAGCCGAGCCGAACCGAACTGAGCTGCATCCACACAAATATGCATCAACAAACTCCCCCTTGGATGTTGCTCGTGATGGTTCGTTCTTTACACTGTCGGATCTTCATATGTTTTCACTTGTCACAGTCTGGAGGTGCATCAGCAAACTCCCCCTTGGATGTTGCTTGTTAGACGTTGATCTTCAAAGCTTCAGATCCTTGTGGTGTTGATGAGTGGTCAGCTACGAATTGATCTTCTTGATCCAGGGCTTGCATTCATATTGTGTCTTTACTTCCATAGCTTTTCTTCAAACACGTTCTCTTTGCCTTTAGCTTTCTTGGATGCCACATCTGCACATACAACAAAGCTAAACGCGTAATGAGAACAACCGCTTGGGATTTAATCAACCTTAGAGAATTTTCATTTGAAAACTTCATGAAGGATTGATTTTAAACAGAATTAGCAAATGACACACACGAGACCATCTCTCATTCTACTACCAACCGACAACACTTTGAAAGTTTTAAAATTGTTCAGATTTAATCTTTTAACTTTCAAACCATTTATGAAGATGTAATTGTTTTCCAGCTTACAATCGGGATTTTAGATAGGATAGACTCGAGTTCCAACATCGGTCAATCAAAAATAAAATAGAAGCAAAATCTTTTTGGCTTTTATAAAATCTATATTAAAACTCACCTAAAATCTTTTTGGTATTTTTCATTTTTCAAATTTAAAGACAGAAAACAATAAATAAATATTTACAGACAAACTTTTTGCGAATTTCGAGGGTAAGAGAATCATATCAGTGTACGGTCATACCAAAACACACTTGTTGTTCGATTAATTAGCATTTAGATAAGTATCCTATAACAATTATCGGTATTGTTGTTCACATAACCTCAGCTTATCAGATGTACTCGCAGTTAGGGGATACGATTAATGTATGATTTATACTTATCGACCGGTGTTTATCCACTCACGACACATTCCTATCAAGGTATGCACGAGAGTTCATCTTACTGGTGAGTATACCATTTATCATCTGTTTTAACGTATATGATGTGAGATACTCACTTATTTAAGAATGAATACAAGCCCTATGTGATAAAATCACTTATTTATGAGGAACTTGATATTCAATGCATGCAGGACACGAGAGCAAGTCCGTGAATAGGTTAGTACCATCGTACCGACAAAGAGACGAACTTGACCATCGGATGATAGATGTGATTTAAAATCACTTATTCAGGGGTGACTTTGATATTTTTATCACTTATTGATGGTCGTATGCAGCATGTATTATATACATATGCAGCATGTATTATATACATGTATGTATCGTATGTACACGTATGTACGGTATCATGGAAGTTCTAGATTTGCGTCCCCGTTGTTTTCAGTAAAAGAGACAACAATGATACCCAGATGATAAACAGCATAAAGACCACGTATCTCTGAACCTCAACAATCTATCAAACGAAATTTCGGTACCAAGACCATATGCCAAGGAGCGGTTCCCACACGGTCTTCAGTCGATTATGTTTATATCGCCCTGTACACATTAAAATGATTGTGAGCCTACCGATACATCATTAATATAGCTACTTATTAATTTTCATTTTAAGTCCAAAGGGGTTTTGACAGACCACCGATTTACTATCTTTTTCTCTTTTTCTCGCCAGGAAACTCATTTTTGTTTTTCTCTTTTTTGTCCTTCTTGACGTTTTTCAATGTTTTTGTATTTTTCTGATTTGAATTTACTCCCCCTAAAATGCAAAAAGTAAATTTAAACTTTTAAGTAACATCTTTTTGGATTTTATTCAAGAAAAATATTCACAAAAACGATTTTCGATGTGGATTAACTCATGTTTTACCTTGATGCCGTTTACTAAAATTAATTTAATCGAAAATGATTTATGAGAATTTTGGAAAAATGAGTTAGCACGTTGGTAATCGGTGTGGACCAAAACAACATTGATGAGTTTCATATTGAAACAATCACGTGTGAGGTGATATTCGAGTTCAAGGTGTCTGGTCAAGAAGTGTTGTATGAGATTTTAGTAATCCGAAAACAACTTAAATATCGACAAAGATATGAGAGATTAGAAATTTAAAACCGTAATCCTGCAATTTCTACTTGCATTGCCAGGAAACTGTGTGCCCTCCCAACTGGATATCCACCTGGTGTTGATTTCAAGGTCGATTTTTTAGCTACTTCAGACATCTGAGAATTTTCTCTACAGCAACAAGAACAGAAACCTCCGGGTCCGGTTGGTAAGAAGCAAGTGAGCATGTAGGGAAGCTTGTACACATCATCTTTGGTTGGACCATACATGATGTCTTCCACATCCTCTTGCACCGGCAAAGGTCTTCGTCTTTCTCCTTGTGAAATAGTGTGCGGTTGTTCAATCCACGACAAGGCATCTGCACACCTGGTTGATTTGTTCAACAAACACATTTTTCTTCAAGCACACCATGGAGAAATGTACACTGCACGTTCAACTTGTAGACTTTGAACTTCTTGTGGAAGATTAAGCCATGAGTTTTCGAAAAGCTTCAGACGTGCTGCAGGCGCGTACACTTCGTTTGAATCTATCCTGTTGACCCGATCCAAGCCTTAAACAAACAATCTGTTGGTTGTTTTTCTTCTTGTCGAAGTTCTCAACTTCATTCACCAAACTTTCTTCATTAATCGGACATTTTGTCTTCTTTTCTTTTTCTCACTCCATCAAAGGCAACAATATTCTCCTAGATGTAACAATGTTTCGGAGCCTTATGTCGCCGATCTTGTGCGTGGACGCTCCACTATCAACAATCATTCAGAGATTAGTTGGAGAGTGGGACCCAAGCTTTCATAGACTTGGGTCGTCTGGAATCATCGAGGATTGTGACTTCCATTTCTCGATGATTCAGAATTGATGGAGCTCCCCCGAAACAGTTACCAATTTTTGTTTCCAAATTTGTTTATGTTTTTCATTTTTAACATCTGTTTTAACCGACTGTGTTTGGATAACGTCAGAATTCAAAGCCTTTTCAATTTCTTTTCTTTGTTCCCTTTTCTATTTCATTTCTTGTTGTTTAATTAAACGAGGGTCCTGTTTTGGTGAAACAGATCTTGTATGGTAACTGTTACCATGGGGGGCATCAACTTTTGCTTTTCCCTTTGTGAGATATGGACAGTTCTTGACAATGTGCCCATACTCACCATATTCAAAACATGATATCCGCTCAATAAACCTCGCAGTATCATAATTGTAAGAGCTTGATGATGAACTTTGTGATTTTGAGGTACTTGGTCCTACATCATAACAGTTTGTGTGTTGTATGTAGTTGTTCGGATTGTTTCTGTTCTAAATTTTACCTTGTTTAACAAACTCCGTGTTGGATTTGTTTTCAAAAGATTCAATTTTATCAGTCTTTCACGAAGTTTATCTTCTGAATCTTCTTCTTGTTTTGGCTTTGTTTGCCTTTTCCCTTTCCTTGGGTAGCATGATTTTGCTTTCATTGATTGTTTTGAGGTTGCAATGTTTTATTCCCGTATTTCTTTCTAATTTCGGATTTTGGGATAGGAGCACATTGAGTGACTACAACTCTCTGGCTCGACTTTCCCAAAAACTTACTAGTAGAGTCCTCAAAAACTTTATCAATCAAGGATTGATTGACATTTTTGATTGGGAAATCTTTATCTAATATATTTTATCAGAACCAATCAATGTGTAAAGCAGGTTCATGCTTTCACAACTCACAGATGAAGATTCAACAGATTTGACTGTAGCAGTCACAAACGGTTTTGTGGGTGGATCACAAAGAATGTGATTTTTAAGAGGTATATTTTCCTCTTTTGTTACCGTATTTGACTGCTTAGGTTTGTCCTCATCGACTCGTCATCCAAACTATCATAATCCTCAACAATGGGAGGACTTTGATCATTCACAGACTTTGAGTCATTGATGTCATCCGATTGACTTTGACTTGAAGATGTGCCCTTAGTGAACCCTAGACCTGTCACACCCCGACCCGCAGCGGAAAAGGTGATCGGGGCATGATTGGGTTATCATCAAAGCTCATGACATTTATTATATGTTTCATATTCATTAATACAATTTAATGGAAATTTACAATAAATGATACAACATGTTCTAACTATCAGTCTAAGCTTCTTGGTTCTCTTCTAAGGCATATCCTATGTTTTCCTTGCTTCAACCTGTCCACCTGTATCATGTGTAAAAAGGTTTTTGGATCAACATAATGTTGGCGAGTGAATCCTATGGAAAAACATTTGAACAAGTTTATCCAATTGATTATAAATAATGTGCATACCACATATGAGTAAATGTAGATGTAAATTTATTCACACAACACATAATATTGAATATTGAACACACAAACACCAAATGATTGTTTTGAGGCACGCGTTGTTCGACTCGTCTCCCACGAGGAACTGATGGGCCTAATGAATGAGTTTTGAGGCACGCGTTGTTCTTACGAACTGATGGGCCTAATGTATGAGTTTTGAGGCACGCGTTGTTCTTACGAACTGATGAGCCTAATGATTGAGTTTTGAGGCACGCGTTGTTCTACGAACTGATGGGCCTAATGAATGAGTTTTAAGGCACGCGTTGTTCTCGTCTCCCACGAGGAACTGATGGGCCTAAATAATTTGCATACAACTTTGACAATAAGTAATACATCACAACCAACAATAGTTACATTCTAGTTTAGTTCATATAATGGTATAGCACGAATTTGCATAAGAGATTTAGTTTAAGCAACACATGATACACCCCAAAACATGTATAAAAAGGGGAGTTTGTAAGAATTCACTCACATTGGGTGCGTTCGGTTGATGATGTTGAGTGCACGCGAAGTGGTTTTAACCACGAGTGAAATTAACCTAGATAAATCGCATTATGGTTTGGTGAGTAAACGGATTTTATTAATCTATTTTAGTAGGATTGTTGGGTGTATTTTTGTGAGTTTGAGGCTATTTTCTAACCTTAAAAATGTTATTTTTAAGTATTTTTAATTGATTTTTAATTAAAATAATTAAACAAAAATAAATAAAAAAATATTTGATTTTTGCTACAGTTGACTTTGACCGTTTGACTTTGACTGACCGTTGACCGGTTCGAAGGCATATTGTTGTGCGCTGGGTGAGGCTCGAACCCGAGACCTCCCGTACGCGTGCACGCAGCTCTACCAACTGAGCTACGTGTCTAACCCGTCATATATCCGATTTTAATTACATATATACATTAATTAGAATTAAACAGAAATCCTTTATTTTTTAAAAACGATTAAATCACAAAACCGGTGCGCTCCACAGGTCTCGAACCCGGGACCTGTGGGTTAGCGGACACACAGTCCACCGCTGGACTGTGTGTCTCACTTGGTTATAAACTCGGTTATCAATATACTTAACATATAACTAAATCAACCCGGTTCAGTTTGCTGAAAAAGGAATTTTTATCAAGGCAGCGTGTGAGGGACAATACTCGAACTCGTGACCTTAGCGTTCAAAGTGCACACAGTCCACCGCTGGACTGTGTGTCTAACCCGGTAAATATCTTGATTTTAATTATACTTAACCATTACTCAAACGTCGTCTTCTTCACTGTTTCCACCGGAAGTGACGACTGATTGATTCGAAATGTTGATTCAAGTTCCTTTAGCGTTTTATGATCAATTACAGTCGAGATAAAAGTAAAAAGGAAAGGAATTAGGCGTGAAAAGTACCGACTGGTTCTCCTCTGTTTTCCGGCAGAACTCCGGTGGCAGCAAGTTCTTCCGGCGACGAGTGTCTTGCAACAGAGAGTCTTCCGAAAGCTTACAAAGGGTGTGGGTGACTTCGGTAAAAGTTTAGAGGGTTCAGTAAAGCTCAGAGGTTAATGATACGGTTTTCCGGCGATGTATCAAATATTTCCGGCGAGTGATTTTTCGCCGAGAAAAGGTGCGATTTGAGTGTGAAAGGTTTCTGGCGAGTTGTGGGTGTATTTATAGGGTAGTATTGAGATGAATGGGGTCTGAATTCGGTCTAAATTCGAAGTCAGCCGTTCTCCGGCGGTTATGGCTGATGTCGCGGGTTCAGACGTCGGTTATAACCGTCGAGGGAGTTAAGTCTTCGGTTATTATGAGCGGAAAAGTAAATAAACGGCGAAGTCGTCGGGATTTCCGACGACTGCTAATTGGGCGGAAAATTGATGGAATTTAACTTGCTAACTTGAATATTTGAATTAATTGTTTCTTTTTATTAACAGAAAATCAAAGTGGCGGAGTGGTTGGTCAGCTGAGTGATAAGTGTTGTTGAGCCTGTTATAGACCCGAGTTCGAAACCCGGCAGAAGCAAATCATTTTTATTTTGCGATTTTTATCAGTTTTTCAAAAACTAAATATATATCCCCGCATAATAATTGATTACGTATCGTTTAAAATTATTTTGGGCATTTAAATCGCAACGAAAATTTTAACTGACTGTTCGGTTGATAAACGGAGCGGGTTTGGTAAATCCGTTTTTGACGGATGTTACAAGACCAGTTGTAAATTCAGCTAGATCCAATGAAACCGTGGGTTCAAACTGTGGCATATTTTCGTCATCTGGCATTTTGGTTTAATTGTGTCTAACCGGAGGGGGACATGCCTGATAACCAATGCATTTCACATCACCTTTCTTCTTTTGAACATCGATGATGTGATCCAAGACATATCTTGAGTTGGAGTAACTGTCCAACTTGAGTTTGATTGCATCATGTTTACACTTTGCACATGCTAATTCTTCTTTTTGTTGTTTCTCAAGCATGTTAATGTAATTGTTAATGCTTGTTTGTTTTCTCAAAACATTCTTTGTTAATTCAGAAACATCTTTCTTTAAGGTTTCAATTGTTGTTTTAAATTCCTTTTCATTTTTCTTGAGAGTTGTGTTTCCCTCAGTGCACTTTGTCAGATCTACAATCAAACTCTGATGATGTTTCTTCGTGTGATCAAATTTTCCTTCAAGTTCTAAGTATTTACCTTTTAAAACTATACATTCAAAACACTTAGACAAGATAGGTTTATCAACACTTACCTGACTGGATTGGCAATCCAAACGAGCCATGAATGCTGCACGAAGAGTGGAAGATCCAATTGATAGGAGATGCTTGGAAAACTCATCAGATGACCCTTCAGTTTCATGCTCCAAGGTTGCTTCATCGCTATCCATCGATTCAGTTTCAGTAATCACATCATCTACCTCAACATCAACATCTTCAGATCGATCTTCACTTGAAGTCGATTCTGCTTCATCTGAACTGCTACCATCCCATGAATTGTCATCATTTCTGGACGATTCTCCATTGCTATCATTCTTTTCAATTTCGGCATAGTATGTAGTGCCTCCTCCACCGCTGTTTCCTAATTGAACAGACCAATCACAACGTTCATCTACCTGAACAATCAAGGCTTGTTTGGAATTGTTTGCGGGAACCATTGCTCTTTCATTGTTAGCAGCTTGATTTCTGTTGAAAGGATATTGATTCCCTTGTTATGGAGGCTTCGTGCATTCTTTTTAAAATGCCCCTTTTCTATACAGTTAAAACAAGTAACCTTCCTTTTGTCAAAACCTATGGAGTATCCTTGTTGCTCTCCAGATTAGTTCTTCCGGTTTTCTCCATAAAGTCTTTTGCCCTTCTCACTGCACTTGCAAATGCCCATTTGATATCAATCAACTCCATTTCCTCCTTGTGCGTAGTCTTCACTGGTTAGATTGATGTTGCCAATTTGCCCAGCTACTAATTCGCAGTAAGAACTCACCAAAGTGTTTAGAAGCTACATGTGTTCTTTGGCAACTTCCACACTTACCTTAGATAGGTTTGATGTATCGAGTCTGACGGTACTAGGGTTTGAAGGTTGAAAGTTATTACCAAAGAAAGCTTGTTGTGGAACTTGTGGTTGAGGAAGAAAGCTTTTGGATCAAATGCTTGTTGTGAAACTTGTGATGTAACATCTTGTGGTTGAGGAAGAAAAGCTTTTGGATCAAAACCTTGGCTATAGGTTTGAGTTGATTGATCTGGTTTAGGTGGTGGTTGAAAAGGGTTTGCGTTAGACACAAATGCTGTTTGAAGCTTCGGTTGCTGAGAAGTACTAACACCAGTGTTAATACCTCCAAAGTACATTTCAGGGTTTTGTGGAACTTGAACTCGCTTTGCCTTTCGAATTTCTTCTTCATTCTTGTTCTTCTGAACAAACTCGTAAATGCTGATTACATCCAAAACATCGGTATGCTTCTGCAACTCAATGAATTGACTCCACTTAGGTGGCAAAGCATCAGCAAAGCGCATAACAATCTCCTGTTATGATGCGTTAACCTTGTATGAGTACATCTCACTAAGCAAATGTCATACCCTGACCCGCAGCGGAGTAAAAGTCGGGGCATAATTGGGTTATCACCAAAGCTCATGATATTTACTAATAAGTTTCATATTTATTAATTCCAAAATTAACCTTGAATATCCAACACAGAATTTAAGCAAATACAAACAATAAACCAACAGATTGTCCCAACTAAATAACTCGATTATTCGTCTAAGGTCATTCTAGGTGTTTCTTTCCTCAACTTGATCACCTGTATCATGCGTAAAATAGAGAAAATTTGGGTCAACAAAAGTTGGCGAGTGAACCTTGATAAAACAATTAAGTATATAAATATTAGTGTTGTTTATATAAAATTGTGTATAAATCACATGTGAGCAAATGTATATATGTAACAAATCACAAACCACATTGTATGAGCATATGACATAATGGATGATGTATGTGAGATCAAGGCTCAATCAAACGGAGCGGATCTAATGAGGCACCTGATGCTCAACCCGTATCCCACGAGGAGCTGATGGGCCTAATGAAATGATTGCACTAAAAAAACGTATCCACATAATAATCACATAACAAACAACACACATTTGATCACAGAATGATATTAGCACAAGTGTTAAATAAAATTAAGAAATGGTACGACACATGATACACCCCAAAACGTGATTAAAACGGGGAATTTGTAGAGATTCACTCACCTTAGGTTGCGTATAGATTCTTGGATATCGCACGAGTAAAGTTGAAGAATCGACAAAGAGTTTAACCTAGAATAAAATAGTGAATCCGTCAAGGTTTTTGAATTACGTTACGGAATGGTATGAAGTTGATCATTTTAGATGGTGTTTTAATCATTTGCTTTCGATTACGCTTAAATTTGATAAGGTTAAAAGATTTTAACATTATAACGATACAGGTTCATGGCAAGATGTATTAATACAAGTTTACTAGTTAGTATTAAACCATTATAATAATGAGATTTATAATAATATAACAGTAATAATTATCTATAATTAATAATAAAACAAATGATAATATTTGAAGTAATAAACTTTACAATTTTTATAAAAAAATATACTGATTCTAAATAAGAAGTAATGATAATAATAATTTTATAAGTTTTACTAATTAAACATGAAGATACTGATTTCAGACTTTTTACATAAACAATTTATTTTTTAAACAACCCAAACTAAAAATGTTGGCCTCGAAAGAATAATAATAAAAAAAAATATTAGCCCACACAGGAGCCAACCCAACAGAGCACCAAGTAGCAACAGCGAACAAACAGGAGCAAGCCGGGGTCAAACTCGGTACCTCCGTTCATTTCGGGCGTGCCAAACACCGCTGGGCTATGCCAAGTTTGGTGTTGATGTTTATGTTTTTATTAGTTATAAGCTTCCTTTAACTGTCGTCTTCTTCACTTAAAACAAATAAACGTATACTGAAGTTTAACAATAACGAGTTTCCGTTTGATTAATCGTTAGTTCGAGTTAAAGCGGTTGCAAACTAACAAGGACAATGATCAAGATTATACCGAAACAAAGAAACGCGGCGTGACCGGCGAGTTACCGATTCCTCCGGCGAGTCCTCGTCTTCTCAGGTGAATACCGGCGGTTGAGCGGGTTTTCCGGCGTGCTTTGGTTTGTCGAACAGAAACAGAGAGAGAAAGTTGAGAGGGGGAGTGAGAGGATCGAGATGGGTGTGAGGATGAATGGTTGAAGTGTAGTCGGGTATTTATAGGTGTTCACGGTATCGAATTTGGTCACGTTCTTGGCCAAGTTCTTGATTAATTAAGTTATGGTAATGAACCAAAAGTCGTAATCCCGAAGAATTAGCGACGACAGCTATGGAAGAATTAGCGACGACAGCTATGGAAAGTTGACAGCTTGGTAAAGGCTGTGTTCTCGTTGGGTTACGTCTTGGCGGGAAATTGGAATTCGAGCTCGAACTACATTTGTATATAAATATTAAACAGTTGGGATTTGGAACGGATGAGGGCTTAGCCCGATTGGTTCTTGTGTGTTTCGCTAATTCCCGAACCGGGTTGGCGCGGGTTCGAATCCTGGCCACCCTTTTAAATCCTATTATTATTAAGTCTTTTAATGGTCTATATTTATTGTTTATTTATTATATTATTTTATTAAGGTTGTTTTTAGACATTAATTATTATTAGTATTTATATATGAAATATTAAAAAGAATAAAAAAATAACTGCACGATAAAAACACACTTTGGTTGATAGATTGGGGCGGGTTTTCGAAACCCGATTTACACAAATGTTACAGCAAATGATAGAATCGAGTAGTCATGTCGCTTAGTGTTTCATTCTCCATGAACAAAATCCCTTCAAACTATTTCTTTAGAAGATCATGCCGGATCTTTCTCGTTGCTGCATTTCCTTCCCTACTTGATTCCAGAGTGTCCCACAAGGTCTTCGTAGTAGTACAATACATAAATTGATGATAAATATCCTTGTGAAGAGCTTGTGTAAGGATAGCAAAAGGCCTTCTTCTCTAGATCATAAGCCTTCTTATCATTCTCGTCCAATCCAGCTAAAGATGTCGAATTTGATACTGCTTCTTCGAGAGATTCTTTGAATGGAGTAGTAAAACACGTCCAGAACTCGGTATTCTGACCAAGAACATACGTAAGAAAACGACCTTTCTATGATGGATAATCATTCATGTGATTTAAATTTGGTGGACGCTTGCTACTTCCTGTCTCACCCTCGCTAATGAGAAGATATTGAACGCTTTGATTTTGATTTGTAACGCACGCCCATTGATTAGAGGTAATCACGGCCGTATGTTGAGGCATTAAAGATTTTGCCCATGAGGTTGCGTAGCAAATTTGTGATGGATATTGGCTTGTACTTGAGCTACACCCCCAATCCTAAGGATTTGTACTCATTATAAATCGTTTGTTTATGAAAACTTTGTTAAAAACACAAGATTCTCAAGTTTAAAAAGAATTAAAAAACCTTCACAAAAACCCTTGAGAGCAAACTAATGTCCACTAAATGTAGAAACACGCCCACGAAGAATAGACTTAGCCCAACCAATGAAGTCCATTGAAGTCCACGAACAACTTAGTCCTCACATGCATGCAATTATGAAGGTCCACGAAGAATGTATTGGACTATGAATGGTGTTTCGTGGTTTTTTTTAAAAAATGTTTTTCAAATTGTCAGTTCTTCGTGAATGACTTAGTCGTGAAGTATGGTTTTTCGTGAGAATAATATTTCGCAAAGACAATTGTTCGTGAAAGGGTAGGTGAGCTTTTTCCTTTTAGAGAAGAATTTGGTTTCTGAATTTGTGAAAGTTGAAAGTGGATTATCCAGATATGGTTAACGGACAAACATTCAAAATTCACTTTTTAGTCAAATTTTAAGATAATCTTTTCATTCAAAGAATATTCCGGTCACTTTTCTGGTCAAAACGCTTCACCGGAGAAGATGACGAACAAGATTTTTGCTAGAAATTTTTAACAAAAAACGTATTTTAACATGTCTTCATGAATTTTGACAAGGTTTTTATAGAAATTTTCCGCAACCAACTAGTTTTTACCAAGTTTTAGATCACTTTTTTTTCTCTAAAACTTCACTCAAAACTCATCAAAATACTTGGTTTTCAACAAGGAAGAGAGCCAAAACTCTGATACCACTTGTAGGTCCACTTGGAGGATCAAGATTAACCTACTTCCTTGTTGTTTAACACACACACGAGTGCGGATACCAAGTGTATATGCAAACCAAAGCAAGAACACAACCAATATAACAAAAGATATAACTTCAAAGATTCACTATATTGATTTGTAAAGAGACCCAGTATATAAACTTTGAACCAAACTAAGTACTCTCTTTTGAAATGAAACTGCAAGTGGGTATTTATAGGTCATGACCCAGTAAGGTTCACGAATAACCTACTGGGCCACGAAGAACTAAAGAGCACCCATGAAGAACATGAGGCCTACGAAGAATCCATAAACTTTCGTGGATTATGAAACTTCGTGACGTGAAAAGATTCTTCATGACATGCAAAATTCACTTTATATTTTAGGGGACATCATCATGATGTTGTCATGATGATTTCATCTCCATCTATTATCGATCTCATATTGCGAATCGAACCGAGCCGAGCCGAATCAAACCGAACCAAGCTGCATCCACACAAATATGCATCAACACTAATGCCATGTGGCAATCTCAAATTTTACTTATTTATATAATCTCAAGTGACATTCTCTCATTCAATTTATTTATATATGAAATTAATACTATATTAATATAGTAGATTAATCTCTAATATTATTAATTATTGATATATCTAATGAGGCTAGGAGTTGGCTACAAAGTCCAAATTTCCTAAAAAGTGTAAAAAGTCATAAAACACCGTAATATCAACCATAAAACACATAAAAAACTCACAAATAACATAATAAAGATAACCAAAACATACCTTATAGGGTAAATAACAAATTACGACCTTTATGTTTAGGGTCACTTGCACTCACCGACCTTTAACTTTAATAAGTATACCGAGTCTCCTTAAAGATCACTTATTGTAAGAATCATAACCTTTAGCCTAGCGTCTATTTAATTTTACCGTTAAAAATGGCATGTGCTCCTCATGTGAGTGCAAACTTTGGAATCATGATTTTACATGAAAATTACATTATATTGGATTTTATATAAGTATTGTAGATATAATCACCATGTATTTCTTCTAACTTTAGATATTAAAATATAAATCATACTTGATACTAAAATATCAATTAATAATATTATTAATTATTGATATATCTAATGAGACTAGGAGTTGGCTACAAAGTCCAAATTTCCTAAAAAATGTAAAAAGTCATAAAACACCGTAATGTCAACCATAAAGCACATAAAAAAACTCACAAATAACATAATAAAGATAACTAAAACATACCTTATAGGGTAAATAACAAATTACGACCTTTATGTTTAGGGTCACTTGCACTCACCGACCTTTAACTTTAATAAGTATACCGAGTCTCCTTAAAGATCACTTATTGTAAGAATCATAACCTTTAGCCTAGCGTCTATTTAATTTTACCGTTAAAAATGGCATGTGCTCCTCATGTGAGGGCAAACTTTGGAATCATGATTTTACATGAAAATTACATTATATTGATTTTATATAAGTATTGTAGATATAATCACCATGTATTTCTTCTAACTTTAGATATTAAAATATAAATCATACTTGATACTAAAATATCAATTATTAGCATTAGATCAAAACGGTTTTTAATATCACATAAAAAAAAACTATGGGTTTAATTGGTTCGGTTTGTTTTTTTGGTTGATAGCAGAACCGAAACCGAATCGAAGAACCAAAACCAAACCATTAAGATTCTTTTATTGAGATTTGGTTATTTCGGTTTTGTTAAGTTGATTATTTCAGCTTCGTGAACCCCTAAATGATACAAGGCTGGTCTATGTACAAAAATGGTGATAGTATATTTGAGAGTTATAAATTTTGGGAGAATGTGTAACACACAATCATTTGTTACATACTTACATGTCGATATACTTGCTGCATGAACATGCACTATAGAATTTGCCTTACCATCAACATATACTACTACATGTACAAGCAAGGAAAATTGTATATATAAATATAAATAAGTATGTATTTGTGAGCATTTTTTTCTACAAGTGGTACAATTAGCAAATTCTAAGTGATAAAGTTAATGATTGACTGATCGAATACTTTAGCATATTATATTTTAGAGACTTCAAATTGACTGAGTGCTTTATGGATGTAAAATTTATGCCAATACATGACGGAGTGTTTTACAAATCGGGAGAATTATCGGCGTCACAGATAGATTTAAGGAGGGGGCGTGTGTACGAGAGACGACGTAGGGTTTGGGGAACGAAGAAGATGCTTCACCATTTTTTTTAGTTGAAGACACATAACTAATTACTTTTTGGAATCTTATATAATATTTAATACAATTTTTATATAAATTCATGATCCCATCACATGAGGAGCACACGCCTTTTTTTAAAACTAAACAAACGTTATTAAAGGTTATGATAAGTGATCTTTAAGGACATTCAGTATACTTATTAAAGTTAAAGGTTAGTGAGTGAAAGTAACCCCAAAGGTGAAGGCATAATTTGTAATTTACCCAACATTATATATGTAGGTTTTGTGTTGTGTTTTGGTTAATAAGACTCTGATTATGGAATAACAAACATTACTGTGTTTTATATTGATTAGCATGTTGTGTTTTACATTCATAGTTTTACGATGGTATGCTTGAAGTTTTTATGGACTATTAGGGTTTGAATATTGTGTTTTAGTAATCTTCATCTCTATTATCTATGAGTTTTAGATGTGTTTTATAGCTGAAAATATATTGTTTTATGACTTTTTATATTTTTTTAGGAAATTTGGACTTTGTAGTTAAACCCCACCATATCTAATGATATATACATATAAATAATTGTTATACATTACCCAATTTATTTTTGCGTTAATTTCTTAAACTTTATTTTTTAAAGATTACATGGATTTTGTTTTTGTTTTCATTTTTATTAAAATACTTAAATTTTAAACTGATAAATAATTAAATTAGTATTTAAATTAAATTTTATATAATCCTAGAAATGTATAAAGATAAGAGATAGCATTTACAATTCACTCTCTAGATAACTAAAGAAAAGACAACCTACAAAACCAAACGTATATAATCTGCAAGAAAAATGTATTTACTAATAAAAATTAGGGTGTGATAGCATAATCAATTGCACGTTATGTTTACCCATCCACTTTTCACGTTTTGGTTTATTGCATGCATGTAGAAGATTAGGTACATTTCTCATAGTTATCCATGTTTCTTATCAATGAATTAGTACTACATCCACTTTTCATAGTTACCCATGTTTCCTTATTAATGCATTAGAGCACCCGGGGCACCGCGTTCTCATTAACCCACCACGTGTCGACTTCCCTGATACACCACCGTCACCATCTTTTATAACGCGTGAACTGGATAACGTCAGGGCCGGCTTAACCATTTTGGTGGCCCAAAGTAAATTACAAACTTGGGGGCTTTTTTCAAAAAAAAATGAGCCGCACTAGTCTATTGGTCGCAGAAACCTTAATGTTCGACTGTTCCTCTCCCTCCTGGATCCTTGGCCATTCTCACACAGCCCAGCAATGTTGCACACATAATTTTTTTTTATTTTTTGAAAATTGAGGCCTTGTAGATTTGGGGGCCTGAAGTCCTTGCCTCATTTGGCTTGGGCTTGGGCCGGCCCTGGATAACGTGTTGCCATGATCACGCGTGAAGAATTGAAGGTGCTGCACATGTTCGATGATGGAGATGAGTGTGTGGTGAGTGATGGACATTTTCACTAAAATCTATCACTAGTGATGGAACTAAGCTCGTTGACGTGACGGAACTTGATTGGATGTTGTGAGTGATGGAAAACAATCACTAGTGGAGCACCCCTACCCATTAGTATTGCATCCGCGTTTCCAGTTAATCGCTTCCATGAACCATGCACGTCAGTTGTTTCTTTTGCATATTTAATACCTTGTATTTGCATTTGAAGATCAAAAGAAAAATGATCCAAAATACTTGTCTTATGTTAACTTACACATCGTTATTTTCTTGTTTATTTGGAGATTGCCGATCTTGAATCGGGCTTCTATCAGGGTGCGTACGGAACCAAAAACCGAAAATATGGTTTTTGGGTTTTGAAAACTGTTCGGCTTCTGTTTTCGGTTTTCACAATGGGTTGTGTTCGGTTTCCGTGATATATTACAATAATTATAAAACAGTAAAAACCAAACTATATGTTACAAGCTT
Source organism: Scalesia atractyloides (assembly GCA_947069175.1). Lineage (NCBI taxonomy): Eukaryota > Viridiplantae > Streptophyta > Magnoliopsida > Asterales > Asteraceae > Scalesia > Scalesia atractyloides. The sequence continues at coordinate 83,082,825 of CAMTDV010000030.1, forward strand.
CTTATATACATTAAATACATGTACAATGTAGTTCATCACTTAAAAAACCCAAGCACTTGCAGCAAAGATCTCTTTAACGAGTACCGGAACTCAACCTACCAGCACCACTAGATGATGCAGCAGATAACGACAGCCGCTTCTTGGCGGGCCCCACAGTTGATTTCTTTTCCACAGTCCCTTTCTTTCCTAATCCTAGTGGGCTTGGGCTCGGGCTACGACCTGGGCTCTGACTCTGGCTCGGGGTTGGAACCATGGACTTGGTTTTAGTCGACCTTGGTGAGTTAACACGAGGTGAAGACTCACGAGGCGAAGAAACAGGAGCTGTAGAGTCTTCACGGAATGAAGATACTGAAATGCTATGCCTCCTGTTTCGTGGGGACGGTGCAGGGTCATTTTTGCTTTTCGGGCTTGATGGTGTGGGCCGCCTAGTGGATACTACAGATGGTGAACGAGGTGATGACGTGGAGGGTGACTGGTCAAGTCTTTTGACCATGTCTCCAGAGGATGACGAACGGTTTAGTTTTAGAGATGGTTGCAGCTCGTTATCAGTTGCAGCTTGGGATTCCCATGGTCGGGCCGCCATCCAACGGTCTAACCAACTCCAGCCCCATTGTGGGTTGTTGGGATCCATGAATGTTGGATTTCCAGACTTTGATGGGTTCCTCCACATTTGCTGTTTGTATAAACACACAAAAATGATATATATTCAGCACATGTAACATGAACACAAATAAGAACAAGATTCAGTTATATTTAAACATATATTTTGAAGTAAACAGATATTTTGAACTGTCATATCTAGCTTTTCATAGCAAACTACTGAATGTTATATGAAAATACAAAAAGACACTTGATCAAGGATGAAAGTGATCAACTTACTTGTTTAGTCTGTGCATACAATAGCGCCCGTTCTCTTCGTGCAGTAGCTTCTTCTTTGTGTTGTATGCTTGCTTCTATTTGCTCTTTCGATCGTCGAGTATTATCCCATTCATTTCCCAACTAATCAAGTATTTATGCCCAAAATTTCAATCATTAAACAAGAACAACATAAAGATAAAGAAAGTGAAAAAAATGATAATTTAATCATGAATGTAAGGTTAAAGCAAGATAGAATTAAACCAAACATGAAAGTGTTACACATAGTTGATCCAAAAGTTAATAGACTCATACTTGAACTAGCTAGAGAGAGGCAAACATGGTAGAACAGTGAGTGGTAGAGCTTGAACGAAAAATCAGTGTGGGCCGTACTCTTAAAAATCAAATATTTAACACACATAAAAAAATTGGTAAAATCAAGACTAGGAGCGAAAAATCAATGGGAGCCAGGGCACCCCTCGGCCACAAGAAAGTTGAGCCCTTGTGGCAGAAAATATCCTAACTTAAAAAGACACAACTTGTGCTACTTTTGGAGTTATGGGCCAATAGACAGTTTGTTGTAACTATAGGACCCGAGTTTCATCACCTAGAGCCCAAGTTCTAAGATGGATTTTTTTCCAATTTTCGTAATTTTGATTTATTTCCTTTAGATGAAAAAAAACGTGAATCTCTGATTTGAATAATCGCATGTTTACTTAAGAAGTCTAACCGAGTGGAAGCCGTTTACCTCGACTTTGTACTTAAAATCAGCCTTTCTACCTCTATGAGGTAAAGCTGGGAACAGTAAGTTCACCAAAACAAATTAGACTCCTTTTCATACGCAATTTCCTACGATAGGGTAGGGATGAAAGGCCGGTGAGATAGTTTGGAATATTAAATAAAAGACAATTACGCTCGACCGGTGGATCGAATTGATGAACCTTCCGAACTTTGGCTCCACCTACCGAATTTAGAGTCACCCGATAATAAGATCGATCTAATGGTTTGAACATTAACACATCAAATTACCTACCAGACTATTTTTTTATTTTTATTTGCTTCCGTTCTGCGTCAAAAAACCCACTAAATTTCTATACTGATCTAAAACGTACTTGGTATTTCATATTCTCGAGCTCTCTCTCGCGTTTCTGTATAAGCTGTCTCTGAAGGGCCTGGTTCTCTTCCGACATTCGAATCCTCCTTGCTCGAACTTGAGACTGTACACGGGCCAGGGTCTGCATACATCTTAAGGTGGTTACTGCTTGTCTTTTGACCGATTGGCTCTGAACCAACACTTTTAACCTCACAAGCCCTTTCAAAGCGCGTAACTTTCTTCTTGCCTTAAAACAACAAACACCCAACAACCAAAATCTTTGTATTAGCGTGTTTACAATGCAACGATAAAACAATTTTTTAAGTGGATGTTACATAGAAAACATTACCAAGAAACGACGAAAAGCTGCCTGAACTTTGATGGCTGCTACTTCCTCCTTGGATTTACCCAAGAAGCGTCTAATAGCTGCTGCTGCTGCCGCTGCTCGTGCAGTCGCGAAGCCAATGGTATGAGCAGGTTTGCTTTGCTCATTCCCTGGCTTTGTGGGTTTCTTCTGCTCAGTCACGGGTTTTGTGGGTTTGGTCAGATCATTATCAGGCTTTGTGGGTTTGTTTGGCTCATGTTCTGGTTCAGTCGGTTTGCTCGGGTCATTGTTTGGTCCAGTGGGCCCACTCGTCTCAGCCCCGGGTTCCACAAACTTGAAGTCATCATCCCTTTCAGGTGGAGGGGAAAGAAGTGCAGGAGTGGCAAATGCAGATTCTGCTTGTGAAGAATCCGATTCGATATTCTTTTGCTTTCCAAACCATGATTTCTTAGAACTAGTTTTCCGAGTTTTCTACAATAACATAATGCTACCAAGTGTCAAAACCACATCCGCATATCATCAAACCATTGTGTGCACAAACCGGTGGCGGAGGCAATGTATAAGGAGGGGTAGCCCGGGCTACCCTCAACTCTGTCTTCGTAGTGTAAAATACCCTTTAACTCCGTCTACGTAGTGTAAAAGTTTTATCTTTTTATACAAAGGATACCTCTAATCCATAAAATAAGATAAAATTAGAATACCCTTAATTTTTGGGATAGCTCCGCTACCGGTACAAACTACACAACAAAACAATTAACCCAAAGAAACAAAACCTTTTCTTTCTTTTCCTTCGAATCGCTAGTAGCATTAAAAACCTTCCTCACCGCCGAAAACCATCCCCCTTTCTTCCCCATTAGCTCGTCGAATCATCTACAAAACAATTACAAAAATAAAATGCATTAATATTGAATAAATACCCAATAAAAATGAAACTGAACTATTAAAAAACTGCATGTAAAGCACCCAACCAATAATTTCTTTTGGCATTTCAATCAGAAACAGAGAGGCTCATAAATTCATTGCAGAGAAGAAGATTAATCAAATAAATCAAGAATATATATGCACACATTAATGTTGACCGAAGAAGAAATATACCTACAATTGAAGAACAAGAAGATTGAATCGCTCAATTGTTGTTGAAATTATTAGAGGCGGAGATACATTGTTTTCAAGGGGTTTTTGCTATTTTGGGTAACGGGTAGTTGAGGATCTATTGAACTTTTGCTTTGGCGGGTCAATTTTTTTTATTAATATGAGTATAAAAATGACCCTTTTTGTTTGTGATGAATGGGTACTTTTGGTCCTTTTACTTTGTTTTTGTTACAAAACACAACGTCGTAAATCTTTGTGTGCTAGAGATGCGAATTACTGATATGACATGAACTTTGTACGAAATTTATATGTTTGGGTTTAGTCTAAATGAGTTCGGGAAAGTTTCAGGCAGACCCCGTGAACCAGCCGGGTTGGGTCAACCTGGACGGGTAGACCCATTTAATCCATTTTTGTTTATTATATTATGTTAAAATGTATTTTTTTGTCACAACTTAAATTGGTTGGGCATTTATTTAAAACTTAAAAGAGAAATTAACAGTTTTTATAATCATAATGTAATCAATTTATAAACATTTGTATTTTTGTTGTAAAACTTTAACTTAAAAATATTGATATGAAAAAAAATTAAAAATAAACCCTGGTCTAACAGGTCGTGTAGGGTCAAACCACGAATATTCGTGTCGTATTCGGGTTTATATGTCTGAAACAATTTTTAGGTTCGGGTTTGTGTAAAAGTGTTGGGTTGGACCAGCACCCCTAAATTCTTGAGGTTTTTTTTATTAATCTAAATATTGTATATTTGAAAAGATTTAGTTTTAATTTTCTTCCGGAAAGTAATGTTTTAATGCTATCTTTCTAGTGTTTCACCCTTAAAGTGGCAATCACCCTATGGTTTTGAAGAGGTGTGTAAAGTTGTTTGAGACTGGTGTAAATTGCTACATTTAGTTGAATATTGATATAAAGCTTGATTATTATCCGCTATAAAATAACCTCCTTTTGAATAGTTTTATGGCCAAGCGTTTCCAAGGGAACATGTTATGGAAAAAACTGATACTAATTAATAGTAAGAGAAATTTATAAGATACATGGTAGCCCATAATTTAGGAATGTGAAGTGTGTCATGATACTCATTAATTAATTATGATATATACCTTGTTAATAAAAATGGATATAAAACATTGTTCGATGTATGATTCCTTGATTGTTGTACAAATTTAAGCTTCCTATTTTCCATTTGAGGGTATTCTTTTAACCACATTAAGTCTTCCTTTTACACGTATGTCGGTTTTGTGACCAAGGATATGGGTGTTGCCACTCCGATGGCATCGTTTCAACAACTCCCTTTTACATAGGGCACGAGCCATGATGTGATGGTTGTCTTCCCAACCTTAGGTAGAACCTTCGTTGATCGTTATCGCTTTCTTGGTAGTAGTGGAGGAGATAAGAAACAAAGTTATCATTCAACTCTCATAGTCTGATCCTTCCTAAATCCATTGAGGGCTCTTCCTCTCACTCTTATTTGGCTTTAATTAGACTTAAGGTAGATTATCCAGAGGCATTGTAGAGACAGACAATAAAGAACAAGTTTACTAAAGTCATAATGATTACTAAAGTGACCTTGTAACCATATAGGAGGGTGTTTGAGGGCTCCTAAGTGATGTAAAAGACATGGACTTTTTGGCCCAGATAGTGACCTAGTTTTTAAATAGTGTCGCTAGTAAATGGAGAGTGTCATCTGAATTGTAAGTGCCGCCTGAGAACTGGACTGTCGTTAGATAGTATCGTTGAGATAGCATTGTTTAGTTTGAACTTGCGTTCAGGAATTGTAAGTGTCGCCGACAGTGTGTGTCCCCTGAGAACTAGATTGCCGCCAGATAGTGCCGTCGAGTTAGTGTTTCTCAATTTGACCTTGCGTTCAGGAAGTGTCGGTACCAAGATTGTCGCCTGAAATTATTAGACTAGACTGTGGCCTGGGAAGTGTCGCCGGTAACAATTTGAACTTGCGTTCAGAGAGTGTCGCTAACATGATTGTTGCCTGGGAATTATTCCCAATAGTGCTATGGGCTTGGCTCTGAAAGACAATTAAGTGTGTGTAATTGTTATTTGTATTGAAATTTTCGGAATGAGAGGATTACAAGAGAGGTGTATTTATAATGCCCATATTTACATAAACTACCCTCTAATATTTACATAATGGAACCTTTAACTAATCATAATTACTTTGTTGTCTAATATACACAACTAATTTTTTTCCATCTCCTTTCAAATACTTCACGCATCTCGTTCTAGTTTTAACAACTCGTTACTTCAACACGAATTCAACATGAAATCATCATCTTCATACAAGGAAATCAGTTTATTTTTTATCATTGTATTTATGGAGACGACACAAATATGATACATTGAAGAGAATACTTTGCATCCAAGAATAAGAAATGCTCCGTCAAATAGAGATACACATGAAAATCTATGCTTGGATTATGAGGAATATATATGAGCATTCAATGAAGCGATGGGATGATATGTGATGTTGTGCTTAGGCGACAGTGAGAGATGAGTGATGCATATAAAAGATGACCTAATTAGCAAGAGATAGACAACATAAAGAACCCTTTATTGATGAGATTTACTGGGGAAAAATCATAACAAAATAATAGAAATAAAAAGCTTTTCATAGTTACATCACAATAGGGGGTACCTTAGTAAATGTAAAGAAGTCCATAGACAAAATGGCTAAGGATCAAATATTAAGTTTCTTTTTGGTGAAAAGCCTCATGTTGACATGTGTCTTTTTTTAAAATTTAAGGCCGAGAGGCATTTTGGTCTATTTACTTCTTTATCTCAAAGGCCTTAGATTTAGATCTGAATTACATCCTCATCTCCATAGTCACCCTTTCTCCACTACCACCACAACCATCACTACCCTAACAACCACCTTCGGCTTCTAACCACCACCTATGGCTTCGGTTGGCACCACTCGCATTTATCCCCTTCAATGGGTGCTACATTATCAAGCAAGTTATCCCCTTTATGGATGTTTCAAGCATGAAGTTCCAAGGACATTACAAGAGTGTGGAAAATTTCAAGTTTTAGCTGTCGCTTATCCAAAGTCAACTTGACCGATTTACATGTTCATCTACATAGGAGTGGGAGAAATACGCATCTAGAATACAATGTAGATAGTGTGTTGAACATTAGCAACATTATTCAACCCCCTTGTAATCTAAGGCATCAGCGTGTCATTAACATGATACTCCACCAAAAGCATCCCGGTAAGATTTGTTGTTTCATTAGTCTTAAAGGGTCATAGTTTGCTAAGAACAAGTTGAAAGCAATTTATAAATCATACTTAAGATCACATTCTAGAGATCTTTCATAAATACTAGGGTTTGCAAGTGGCAAACCACGAACCCCTGGTTTTGGTGATGCTGTGAGTATGGGTGAAGGTGCTTGTTTTGGCGTGATTGTTAGTGTGGATTGTGCGAGTGTGGTTGTCAGTGGCGGTTCTACGATGGTAGTAATTGTTGTTTGGACCAGAGATGATGTGGAAACATATACACTAGATGATGGTGCGGGTGATGGTGGTAGTTGTTATGTAGAGGGAGGGGTGAGGGGGCTAAGTTTGTAGGTTGAAGATGAGCGGTAAAGACTTGTCACTTGTTTCTAAGGTGGGCTAAGTTGTTATTATATGTGTGAAGAGCCACATGACTCACGAAAACACCTTACTTAGTTTGGGGATAACTTGATCTATTCAACCATTGTGATATATTATAATGTATAGATATAAAATTACACTCCTAATCACATATAATTAATAATAAGTTTTTGTGATATATTATAATATATGTATATGTATATATATATATATATATATAATATATATATATTAAAAGTAATAATCCGAGTTGAGCTGGTATAGATGCCAAATCGAGCCAATTCGGCTCATTACGAGCCTAGCCGTTATAGACTCACTTTCTAACCGAGTTGAGCCGGTTCGGCTCACTTTCAAGCCGAGCCTCATTGAGCAAGGTTTTTCCGAGCTAAATCCGAGCGATCTTCGAGCAAGCTCTGAACCACGAGCTTTTTGAACAACCCTAGTATAAAATAGTAAATTACAACATATGTTTGAGATAGAGGACAAAAAACTTAAATATTACTAAATTAAGTTTAATACTAACTATTATTATTACAAACAAATACATGAAAAGTTTGTTGGGTTAATCTTCATGGTACGGGTCGTGGAGCTGACCATGTTTGGACGGGTCATTAGATGTATATTTCAGTTAGGGGTGTTCAAAACCAGATATTTGAAAATTCAAATATCCAAAATTTTTTGGATACCTACTTTTACTATCCGAATCCGTATCCATATCCGAAATTCGGATATCCATTCGGATAGTGAAACAGATATCCAAAATTCTAAATAAAAATTCTCAACTTAAACGTCAACACAACCAGTATCACAACAAATGCAATACAAGATCAAGATGTTAAAAACAAAAAGAAAATAAACACAATTAATTATTCAAAAATAAAGACATAATCTTTCAAATCTGATAATTCAAATTCCACTCTATCTTTCCAACTTCAAAGCTAGCAAAATGAAATCTTCACAAAAAAAATAAACCTGAAACAAATAAAATGATAAACAATAAGCAAAACGTGTGTGTTAGTGTGTTAGTGTTTAAACTCAAATATAATAAGTAGAAGAAATTACTTTACTAATCAATGTATATCATCTCAAAATCCCAAAATTCTTTGAATAATATCATCAAACGTTTGTTGTTTCTTGAACTAATAGTGGTCAAAGGACAAACTACAAACTATTTTAAATTGAATCCTTTTTGACACATATATCATTAACATTATTAAAACATGTTGCTCTTAATACTTATCATTGTATATTGTTTCAGTCAACGTTTTCAAACGAGTTCCGTGAACGACATTGACAATAGAACCTACTTTTCATCCAAGAACACCTAATAAAACCAAACATAACAGATCGGAACCCTAAATCGGAACATAACAAGTCGATTCAGAATTAGATGGGTGATGTGTGCAAAATGCAACATATAAATTACATCAATTGAGCCATAAAACTAACCATTTTTAGTACTAATGTTAAGCACGTTTCTTTGTTCATTTTGTATTTTCAGGATAAAAAGAGCATAAAAGAACGAAAGAAGCAAATAAGCAGCCAAAACTAACATAAATACGAAAAGAAGGAATAACGAACCATGCCCGACCCTTCAGCAACACCCAAATGACAAAAAACAAGGTTACAGAAGGTGACCACGGGCCGTGTCCATCCAACACGGGGCGTGGTCAGACCCTACACTTAAAGACAAAACCTGCAGAAGCTTCTATGCCCATCACGGGGCCGTGCCCAGGCTAACATGGGGCGTGGTCAACTATAAGATTTGTAGAATCCAGATAGTACAGCGAACAATTGACCACGGGCCGTGCCCAGAGGCCACGGGGTCGTGTGGGGCCCTCTGCTGTCAGATGCAATTAATGAAGAAAGAGAAGATTGATGGCCACGAGCCGTGCCTAGTGGACACGGGGCCGTGGTCGGGCCTCTGTTTTGACTATAAATAGGGGTGCTTGTTCCCTTCAAAGGCATCCATTGGCAAACCATTTCTCTCTCACTTTGCCACCACTACAACACCAACACCCACCACCATCATCCATCAATCATCTTTAGAGTGTGTAGTAGTCTCGGGATCCAAGATAGATTGTAAGGGTTCTTGTCAAACAAAGTCCATGCTTGGCTAAATTCCTTATATCACTTGGTGAAGACTAATCTTTTATGTATTACTTTTAGTTTTTAATCTTTCGGTATTTTTTAATTGGGTATGTATTAATGACTTTAATAACTAGTTTCTTATGTTGAAAGTGAACTTTCCTAACCATTTCTTCATGATGTCATTGATTTGCTCATTCGTGTCTTTACGGTCGACATAAAGCGCGTTAACTACTAGGAAGGGGGTTAGAAGGGTGGTTTGGTAAAGTTCTTGTCTCGTTCAGTGTATAGATCCTGCGAGGACTTGGTTCAAACTTATTAGGGCCTCCTTCAATGCTCTATGGGTATTGGATGGCGGGGGCGCGAATAGTTTGAACCCCTCATATGTAAACTAATATTAATATTTTAAACCGGCTACTTGGGATTGTATCCCTGCTGACTCAAACCACTTAGCCGAGGGTAACGTCACCTTCAAAAGAGGGGCCTACCACTTTTCGGATTTACTTAATTATCTTCCAATATTCAGACCCTTTGGGTTGTATCCCTGCTGACTCAAACCACTGGGTTGAGGGTAACGTCACCTTCAAAAGAGGGGCCTACTACTATAATAAGATAATCTCTTAAAAAGTCCGAAAGTGCAAAAACTATCAAAGGATACATAAAAGTGAAGTTGGATCCAAGTGATTCTATCTTGTCTATTTGTATTTCATTTTATCTATCTTCTTATTTTTTTTAAAAACTTTTATCAAAAAAAAATTTAGATTGATTAGACGTTGACGATAAACCGGTATTAAAAGCTCTTGTGTCCTTCGACGATCTCGGTATCTTACCAACGGTATACTACGCTCAAGATCGGTGCACTTGCCCAAGTGTATGTTTAGTGTTAGTATAATATCATTTTTTATAAATTTAAAACTTGACTAATGCGTAAACTGAACTTAAAATGTTAATAAAAATATAATACGCTTAACGCACACCAAGTTTTTGGCGCCGTTGCTGGGGACACAAGGATTTTGAGAAAGTTCAAAATCAACGGCCTAATTATTTTTTACAATTTTTCTTTTTATTTTTAGGAATTTTTCGATTTTTAGGAAAATCTGCAGTTTCTACAGGCTGCAGCACGGGGCTGTGTCAAGCCAACACGCCCCCGAGCCCAACAACAACAACAGCACCATCTGTTTTAAGTCAGACAGTAGCTGAACACGGGCCGTGTCAACCCAACACGGGGCCGTGTCCAACGTCCAGCTACTAAAAACAGGACTGTTTGATCCCGACAGTTAATAACCTCTGACACGCACATGGATGATATTGATTATTTTTTATTTCGCCAATCTTACGGCAAGTGGTGTCAACTATGTGGAGGATTCCATCAAGATTTAGAATGCTACATTCTAAATTTTGGACCCCACTACTTAGCAGACCCATGGCTATCCCTTGGAAATCACCTTAAGATTGGCGAAAGTAAAAACGATCCATATCATCCAACCAAATGCACTCAAACTTCTCCATATGACATTACCTCTTCCGAATTATGTCAACTGGAAGAAAGGATTCTAAAAAAAATAAAAGAAATAGAACTTATGATGAGAGAGAGGTACTCATCACAAGCCCAAAGCCAAGAAGAATCAGTGCGTTTGCATTTGGGATCTAGCAACATCGAAGCCGTAAATAATACCTTAGTCTCTTGCATTAACATTAACGATAGTCGTCCCTATGTCGATTGTGCCATGAAGGACTCTCCATCGGCCCCTACCGATGCGCTCATAGCCCTGAGCGGTTCGATATACACCTTCTTTAACGAGAGCCCGGATATAAAGGTTGGTTTCGCCCACCGGTAAGTAGATTAGTTTTTACCCTTTCTGATAACCTCTTGCATTCATGCATAAACCAAGAGCAACTCCGGTACCTTAGACACTTCGGTGTTGTTCCCTCCAGTAAAGAACCTCCCGATTACTGAAAATCCTTAAAAATAAAGACGACACAACATAAAAACTCCAACCACATGGCAATGCTCACTTCAACACGTCCCGTGCCCACCGAAAACTTGACCACGGGGTCGTGTCCTGGCCAGCACGCCCCGTGTTCCTAATACAAACAAACGTGTTAGAACAATGTCTGACCACGGGGCCGTGCTTAGCCGGCACGGGGCCGTGGTCAATGTGCTGTCGCTTTCTATAAAGTCAGCCTTGTTGCTACATGTTTGGCCTCATTCCAAAGACAGAGATTTCCTGAGATTTCTTGTAACATTTGTCAAAAACGGGTTTCCAAACCCGCTCCGTTTTGTAATCGAATATCAAGTTATAAATGTCACGTTGCGTATTTATGGCTATTTTGATTTTTTAATGATACATAATTAATAAACAAACTAAACTATAAAAATTATATTTGATAAAAAGTAAAAATAAAATAAATAAAAATAAAATGTGGCTACCGGGACTCGAACCCGGGTCAGCCGGGTTGAAACCCAAAGACTTAACACACACACACATCGCCACTTGTTGTTTTCTGTTAGTATTAAGAAACAATAAAATTTTATGGTCTCCTATGAAGCAACCGGTTACGCCATCTGTAACCGAAATCGGTCGTCAAACGTCCAGAGACGTTTGGTTGATCGCGGTTTGCCGATTATAACCGCTACACCGACGTTTTCAATCAAGTTGCTTTGAATGAACTTGAATTCTAGAAGTGAATCGGTTTTATAACCGAAAACTTTCAATTCCAACATAACTTCAATCTCTGTTCTCTCTCGCGACTCACAAACACTCTGCAAACTCTCAATTTCATTTCCGCACAATTTTCAGTCCATCGGAGAAGTTATTTGAACTCGCCGGAAAGTTTCTGCAAGTCGCCGGAAAACCGTATTCTTCATCAAAATGGTAAGCCTTTCAATACCGTCGTGGTCTATCAATTGTTAAGCTATTTCTAACTCGGACCTTTCAATGGAAATCGAATTCAGACGCTGTTATCGGATAAATCCAGTTCGCCGGAAAATTTCTGGAAATCTTTATTTTCATCTGTGAAACGGTAAGGACATTCAAACACTCTGTAATCGTTTGTTTAGCACTTCAATTCCACGTTTTAGCTAATCAAAACGAATAATTTACTTGCTCAGTTGGAGTTTATAAAAACAGAGCCGACGCCAAAACGGAAATTCTGAGTTGAATTATTCCTCCGGTATGTTTGTCTCCAACACAGTCTTTATCATTTCATCTCAGTCTTATGAATGTGTTAATTGTTTTAAAAAAAGAAAACAGAGGAGTAATCTACTGTCTGTAAAAACTAACGGGGAAGATGAACTTGGTTAACATTATAAGGATAATTAAAATTGGTATTTTAAACGGGTTAGACACACAGTCCAGCGGTGGACTGTGTGCAAATAATACGCACACGCCGCGAGTTCGATCCCTGATACACGCACCCTCTATGTAATAAAAACGTTTTATTTTTCTAACTGAACCAGGTTAGTTTACGTTAGTTGTTAAGTATAATAAAAAGTTGTATATTAACCAAGTTGGACACACAGTCCAGCGGTGGACTGTGTGTGATGTTAAAGCACAAGTCCCGGGTTCGAAACCTGTTAGTGTCACCGGTTCAATGATTTAAAATGTTTTTGAAAATAAAAGAATTTTGGATAAGCTGAGTTAATATATAAGTATAATTAAAAACGGATTTATTTCGGGTTAGACACGTAGCTCAGTTGGTAGAGCTGCGTGCACGCGTACGGGAGGTCTCGGGTTCGAGCCTCACCCAGCGCAATTCAATTACACAATAAATCGGTCAACAAGTCAAACGGTCAACGGTCAACGGTCAACGGTCGCAAAAAGTCAACATATTTTTATATTTTTATTTATTTAATTTAATTTAAAACTCAATTAAAAATACTTAAAAATAATGTTTTTAAAGATAGGAAATAGCCTTAAACTCACAAAAATATATCTAAAAATCTTATTAAAATTATTAATAAAATCCACTCATTTACTATATTTTCCGTTATTATTTAGGTTAGTTATTTCTCGTTGTTCCGCTCTTCCAATTCGTGCGCATCTCACCATCTCCAATCCAACGCACCCAATGTGAGTGAATCTTTACAAATTCCCCGTTTTAATCACGTTTTTGGGGTGTATCATGTGTCTTGCTACTTATTATACTTAAATCATTGTGCATACATCATACCATGGACAAATGTGTATTCAGTTTGATTCAATTGTTTGTGTGGTTATTGTTAGATTTAATTCATTATTTTCAGTACATGCAATTTCATAGGCCGCCGCTCCCCATTACATTATGAGCGTTGGGCATGTTCTCCATTATATTATGAGCGTGAACCTGGCGTGCCAACATACGATCGGCTCCGTTTGATTGAGCCTTGATCGCACAGACATTTATCATTTTCAGTACATGCAATACGATCGGCTCCGTTTGATTGAGCCTTGATCGCACAGTTTCATTCATGTTTTATATTTATGCAAGTTGATATGTTATGGTATGCTGTTGGTATGTTATTGTATGTTATAATTTGTGGTTAACATTGTTACTGATTGATTATTTATCATTTGCTCACTTATGATTATGCATAATTTTTCCTTGATAAAATAATAAGTAAATGAATAATAAATGTTTATCTAACAAGGTTCACTCGCCAACTTATGTTGACCCAAAAACCCTATTTTTACACATGATACAGGTGAACCAGCTGCAGCCAGAAACACATAGGATTGGACTAGAAGAATAAAATGATTTAGAGCTTGGAATTGTTTAGTTGGTTATTTTCTTTGAATTTGTATGGACATGCTTGGATTATTGAGATTGTAATTTCGATTTAAATAAATATGAAACATAATAGTAATTATCATGAGTTTGGTGATAACCCAATTATGCCCCGACTCTTATTCCGCTGCGGGTCGGGGTGTGACATTTCTCACATATACCTTAAAAGGTATGTTCTTAAAGAAGTTTCATCTATCCATCTTGTCTTTGCCACTTTTGTCACTTTCCTTCTTCTTCTTTAAACTCAAATCCTCCATTAAAGCTTGAAGGCCCATAGCTTCAAGCTTTATTTTTGCAAAACTTATGTTTTAACACAAAGAATCTTAATAAACAACATGTTTATCACATTGCTTTAAGTTATTTCTGTTCACACATGTTTAGAACCTGAGAAAAATAAGTTAAAACAATGAAATTTTTGAGTTCAAAATTGTGCAGGAGGATGAGCACGGGCCCGTGTCCGCTGGACACGGGGCAGTGGTGAGCTTTTAAACTCTCGTTTCTTTAATAATTCACTCTTGTTTTCTTAGTATGTCGACCCAGAACAGTGGAACGTCGTCAGCAACCTCAAGAAACAACCAAGGAAGAAGAAGACCATCAATTGATGCTACCCTAGTTCGTGGCATGTATGATTTAAGGGAAGCCATCAATGAAATGGCATCAGTGGAAGAGGCCCTTGTTGATCGTGTTAACTATTTGACGGTGGGGTTGGAGAATTGCTTGCAAGAAATCAACCTTTTGCATCAAAGGTTGAACATTCTTGCACTACCTCCCATGGAACCAATCTTCCCCCAAGAAGATTGGAACCTTGCTCAAGAGATCGTTGACCCACCCGGATGGGATGACCTCCCTCCAGAACCTCCTCTAAACGCATTGTATGAGGTTCCAACAATGGTCGCACCTCCCGCTCCTCCCCCGTATGAAAATACGGAAGAAGAACCTTTCTTCTTCCTCCCTCGGGAGATTGAGGAAATGCTCAATGACTTTTGAGGGGTGCACCCTCCGGGTTAAGGTTCCTAGAAGCCCCTATCTACCGAAAAATCGATTTCGGGTTTTTGTCGTTCGTAAAACATGTAACCATCCAGGGTGGAATTTCATTAAGGCTTAGAATCTCTTGCATATATCTAAATTTAGGAACTTTGTAATTTTAATTTTTAGGACCTTTTGTATCTCGCACTCTAATATATGATGGTTTAAGTTATTGTGTGGTGTTTGGATCTTAAATAATGGCTAAACGAACGAGAAAAGATGAAAAATGCCCAAGGGACGTCAAAATCACACCTCATGCATGAAAATAGCGCCTTCCGAAAACTTTCGCATCTTTACAGCATGTGCAGCACGGGGCCGTGCTTAGTTCAACACGCCCCGTGCCCAAGATCTGCAGAAAAAAGTTCTAAAACAGGTTATTGACCACGGGCCGTGTTGACTGGCCACACCCCATGGTCAAGCTTCTTTAAGTTCTGTCACTAGCACTCTGGACACTGGGCCGTGCCCGGACCACACGGGGCCGTGCCCAGATGCCCAGTAACATAAAAATTTGTTTTTAACACGCTTTTACGCATTTGAATCAACCGAAAAATTTATTTTTGGACACATTGAGGACAATGTGTAACTTAAGTGTGGGGGGGGGGGGGGAACTAACACTTTGAATCTAGCAAGTCCTAACAATCAAGCCTTACACAAAACTCTATTGGAACCGCTAATAACCCTAAATCTTTTTCAAAATTTTTCATTTCCTTACTTGTCTTGGTTTAATTTGGGAATAACAAGTACTAAAAAGTTATGTTTTTACAAATTTACAACCAATAGCGCCGTGATAAAAAGAACCAAATAAGAAAAATTATATAAGAAAGGGCATAACAAATCTTTTTAAAATTTGATTATATATACTTGATCACATTACAAACCCATTCCCACAATAAGTGAGCTTTGAGCCTTTAACGAGCATACATTCATCGTTAAATTAATGGCTCATCTTTGTTTCTTGTGTGAATAGCCGCTTGGTTCTTACGACTCTAGAACTTTCTAAGAAGATACATTCCAAATCCTTACCAACATAAACCCAAGTAAGTATATGATAGAGGCATTAGGACTAACCCGTTTTTCATTCAAAACCATTATTTTCCTTTCTTTCTGCCCAGTACCAAAAATCCCCCTAGTTAACCCCTTTTGAGCCTACACCTTTTCATTTCAAAACCGAAAAACAAAACATCCATTACCCACAAAAACCCTTTCATTCAAACCCATTTATTTAGTAAAAAACACCGGTTATGTTAAAGTGAAAAAAAAAACATATCTCCTTAACCAAACAAGTTCTTTCAAAAAACTTGTTTGAAAATGATTGGTTTAAAGAAATAAACAATTTTTATGATAACCGATGCTTTTTACGCTTTTCGTCATTTTACTAACCACTAACCCAAAAAACACCTACCCTTAGCCCAAGCCTAACCCTTTCAAAGTCCTCTTGATACTCGTAAAAGTTTATAGTTAAAAAGGAGGAGGTTTGATCACTTGGCAAGCATATGGTAGAAGTAAGTTCCAAACCGGAATTGAGCGATATCACAAAAATACATCTTCGACTGAGTATTGAGTGATCTCTTGTAAGGTACGTGAACTTGTATATAAATATAATTTTAAGGAGGCATGTTATGCCAAAAACAAATAATTTTCTTTAAACCGTTCTAAATAAATCATGATGAATAGGATTGTAAATAAAGTAAAAACAAAATTTAAATAAAAATCTTGGATTCTCGACACTCAAAGACAAACCACAAAACTTCTTCTCTACCTATTCTATTTGGGTGTGTAAGCCACATTTAAAGAGTTTTGCTTGAGGACAAGCAAAGATTCAAGTGTGTGGATATTTGATGTGTGCAAAATGCAACATATAAATTACATCAATTGAGGCATAAAACTAACCATTTTTTAGTACTAATGTTGTAAAAAGCACGTTTCTTTGTTCTTTTTATATTTTCAGGATAAAAAGAGCATAAAAGAACGAAAGAAGCAAATAAGCAAAACCAACATAAATACGAAAAGAAGGAATAACGAACCATGCCCGACCCTCAGCAACACCCCCAAAAGACAAAAACAAGGTTACAGAAGATGACCACGGGCCGTGTCTATCCAACACGGGGCGTGGTCAGACCCTACACTTAAAGACAAAACCTGCAGAAGCTTCTACGCCAACACGGGGCCGCGCCCAGGCCAACATGGGGCGTGGTCAACTATAAAATTTGCAGAATCCAGATAGTACAGTGAACAGTTGACCACGGGCCATGCCCAGAGGCCACGGGGTCGTGTGGGGCCCTCTGCTGTCAGATGCAATTAATGAAGAAAGAGAAGGTTGATGGCCACGGGCCATGCCCAGTGGACACGGGGCCGTGGCCGGGCCTCTGTTTTGACTATAAATAGGGGTGCTTGGTTCCCTTCAAAGGCATCCCTTGGCAAACCACTTCTCTCTCACTTTGCCACCACTCCACCACCACCACTACAACACCAACACCCACCACCATCATCCATCAATCATCTTTAGAGTGTGTAGTAGTCTCGGGATCCAAGATAGATTGTAAGGGTTCTTGTCAAACAAAGTCCATGCTTGGCTAAATTCCTTATATCACTTGGTGAAGACTAATCTTTTATGTATTACTTTTAGTTTTTAATCTTTCGGTACTTTTTAATTGGGTATGTATTAATGACTTTAATAACTAGTTTCTTATGTTGAAAGTGAACTTTCCTAACCATTTCTTCATGATGTCATCGATTTGCTCATTCGTGTCTTTATGGTCTACATAAAGCGCGTTAACTACTAGGAAGGGGGTTAGAAGGGTGGTTTGGTAAAGTTCTTGTCTCGTTCAGTGTATAGATCCTGCGAGGACTTGGTTCAAACTTATTAGGGCCTCCTTCAATGCTCTATGGGTATTGGATGGCGGGGGCGCGAATAGTTTGAACCCCTCATATGTAAACTAGTACTAATATTTTAAACCGGCTACTTGGGATTGTATCCCTGCTGACTCAAACCACTTAGCCGAGGGTAACGTCACCTTCAAAAGAGGGGCCTACCACTTTTCGGATTAATAACTTACTTAATTATCTTCCAATATTCCAACCCTTTGGGATTGTATCTCTGCTGACTCAAACCACTGGGTTGAGGGTAACGTCACCTTCAAAAGAGGGGCCTACTACTATAACTAAGATAATCTCTTAAAAAGTCCGAAAGTGCAAAAACTATCAAAGGATACATAAAAGAGAAGTTGTATCCAAGTGATTCTATCTTGTCTATTTGAATTTCATTTTATATATCTTCTTATTTTTATTTCTAACTTTTATTTTTAAAACTTTTATCAAAATTTTTTTTAGATTAATTAGACGTTGACGATAAACCGGTATTAAAAGCTCTTGTGTCCTTGGACGATCTCGGTATCTTACCAACGGTATACTATGCTCACGATGGGTGCAATTGCCCAAGTGTGTGTTTAGTGTTAGTATAATATCGTGTTTTATAAATTTAAAACTTGACTAATGCGTAAATGGACTTAAAATGTTAATGAAAATATAATACGCTTAACGCACACCAATAGAAACCCTAAATTGGCCTTTGACAGTTGAATGAAAAAAAATCGGACTTACCTTCAAACAAACAGAACAATCGACTTTGAATGTAAACAAATCGGACCTTGAATCGGCCTTCGAATCTTCGAATTTGTGTGGTGGGTTGCAAAGGAATGAGATGAGTATTAGTAATGTATAATAGATTTAGGGTTTTGAATATACTTTATTGTTGTATTAATAAAAATAAAAAATAACATAATTTAAAATTTCGGATATCGGATACCCGAAATATCCGAAAATTTTCAAAATCACTATCCGAATCCAAAAGTTCGGGTATCCAAAAGTTCGGGTAATTCGGATATTCAAATATGGTTTGGGATTCGGAGTTTTTTGAACACCCCTAATTTTAGTCACATGTTGGAAGTACTTAGTCATTGGGTTATCGAGTCAGTAGGATAGGTCCTATTTAATCGTTGATTTTAGTTTGTGTTTGCATAAGTTCGTTAAAACTTTTACCCTATGCATGAGTCATGTAATTGGCTATTTAAAGTGCCCAACAGCAGGTTAAATAAAGAAGTGCAGAAACATTCGACAATAACCAGATTTCACTTTGCAATTCTTCTTAGTTATTTTCTGACTTGATCCAACAACTTAACAAGGACACCAGTACCAGTACCACTGAAAGAAAGAATGCAGCAATGTCTTTACTTATAATCCAAGGCATCAATCCGCAAGAATTAAAGGACAGTCAGAAACTATATGTAAAAATAGAACTTACCTTAAATGCTTACTTAACATTAGTCGGAATCAGATTCATCAAAAGTAAATCCCTGGAGAAAATAAACAAATAAATAAATATATAAAATTCAGATTGAATTGGTATATTAATAATGTTGAAAGAAGGAAGTAGCCTCTACTTACCTAGTCTCGTTTGTTTTTTTTAAAAGAGTTGATGTCATCTTATATGTAACACCTCCCAAAATTTGTATCAATTAGGTTTAGTGCTGGAGTAGCCACATGTCCCTTGGTGAAAAGGGTTATTTTTGGACAGTCCTTGATTTCCAAAGTATCTAACAATGGCAATGAAAATTCATCCTTCCCTAAGCAAAACCCCTTGAGACTATCAAGGTTGTTAAGTTTCAAGGACTTTAGAGAAGGTAATGGCACAATCTTTTTCACTTTGGGATCACATACAGTTTCATCTTCCTTCACAATTACCTCCAGGACCTGCAGTTTGTTATATGTAGGTCTTGGAGTTGCTTTAGACAACCTACCATGGAAGTAGTAAATACATGTTCCAATATAAGACACCTATGAATATAGAGTGTTGTTAGCTTTGGGAACTCCAATACATGATAATTGCTCTTCCATAAATACTTGAGACCTTACAGAACCTCTAATTCAACTCCTGTTACATTTGGAATTTGAACAGCACTGTTTGTCCCTTCCATTGTTTCTACTTCAAACACTTCCTCTACATATTCACAATAATTCAGTTGAATCCTTTCCAGCGGTTGCAGTTGTAGCAACACATTGGAGGGAACAATGCATTTAACCCCACTATCAGAATAAAATTTGATGTCTATTTCAATCAAATTATGAAAAGACCAAGCTGGTAATCGTTCCAAGCTTCTACCCCTGAACATGACTGCAAACCCAAAATAGAAAAAAGACATGAAATAGACAATTGCAAATAGTACCTCTTCGAAATAAACAGCATTTTACTGTATTTTGTTAGTGGCCAATTTGAGGTCAGTCTCCCAAGAAGAAGGTAAGAAGCGGACGATATTTTGCATCAATTCTCTCTATTATACTTGCTGAAATAAAGGAATTAATTAACACCATATATAACACCCATCGTTTTCTTTGAACCAACAAGCATGCTATGGTCGGAACCCTTGGAAGCACTGATTGGTGAGCCACGTGATTTAATAGTTAGTTACAAACTTTAATCGTACACTAAACATGGTTTAAACTATTTGCACTAATTTCACATCTTCAAATAAAAGATTATGCTTGGCTGGAACGTGAGTGTTAACTTGAGATAAAGTTTGCAACTATACAACTCTTTTTTTCATGCTTGAACTGATAAAGGTATTATAAAATGAGATTCCACTCTTCTTGTCCCACATCGCTGGTGAGAAAGTAAATTCACAAAATATTTTATGAAACAACTTCTTTTTTTACAAAACGTTTAAAAAAGCTTAATCTTTTAGCCCAAAGTTTTAGTTATGTGAAAAAAAATTATTTCGTGGTAAAGTTTTTTTCAAGCCCGTACTTTTAGCCTTAAAACTTTAAAAAGATTAACAAATTCTAATTCTTTTGAAAGCAGCAAGTCTTTTTATCATGAAACTTTGGAAATCCTAATGAGATATTCTATATTACTATAGAGTAGGGTACTTCTCCAATTGATTCATGTCTTGCAACTCGGTCAAGTTAGCTTGGTAGAAGCTTGCTCATGGCTCAGCTTGAGCTACCTGCCTCATATAAACGTATGAGCCTAGCTCATGTAAACATATGAACCTAGTTCAAGCCAGCGTAAGCTCACTCGTTATTGGCTTCCTTAGATAAATTTTCATCCTAACTTTATTACTTTTATATGCCCGTCGTACAGTCCTACAAAGGGGCGTGTGTGGAGTGGGGTTTGTGTTTTTCTTACCAAGGGTTTGACTTTGTAATGGAACTAAACAAATAATTTAGAAATGGAGAAATATACCTCACTGAAGTCTATAGCCATACCAAAGTGAAAGTTGAGGCCACGTTCAAGGCTATGTTTGCCAAAGGTTGTATGTATGTACTTGAGCTTCGGAGTTGTTGACTGACCAGATGTAAACATCATCATTTTGGGGCATTCACTGATCATAGCCTTTTCCAGTGATGGCCAATGGAAGTCATTTGTCCCGAAGAAAAATCTCTCCATGTTAGGCAGAGTAGATAGTTCAAGGGACTTTAGACTTGGAAACTTCATAATATTTGAGGCCGATGTTTGGTCTCCATTTTCTTCCTTCACAATCATTTTCATTGCCTTGCATTTCCGTATCGTTAAGTCTTTGATATTTTCGAGGCTTTGAAGTGTGGAAAATGTGAACACGTGCTGCAAAAGGTCACAATTTGTGATTTCCAGCTTCTTTAGGTTCGACAATTCTGGTTTCACGATAACAAATATACTATCCATGCCACAATTTCTGTCATCAGTGTTAGTACTTTTAGCACCATTGTTTTCGTTGATCCCTTGAGTTTCAAATACCTCCATTAACGATTTACAAGAATGTACTACCAACACTTGAAGCTTTTGCATTTGTCCTAATGCATAAGATGGTATCACACTTGATAGTTTATCACACTCAAGTATATGTATCTCTCTAGAGTTCTGGCACAAGGACTGAGAAACAATATCAATTTGGGGAAACTGCAGGAAATAAAATCCAATGTTAAACAAAATTATAAGATTACCAAGAAAACAATGGTTTGAATTGCTATGATGCTTTAATCACTCACACGTATTTTGTATAGCGTTGGACGTCTGATCTATTAAGTTCTTAGTTACTATATTAAGTTGGGACTAATCTTATTATACCCCAAATTCAGAGGATGTTAAATGGCTTATTTTATTTTTAGTAGAAAGATTGAGCATATATTTTAGTTTTATTTTATTAGTATTTGGTTTCCTAGTTTTAGTCTAGGTATTTTTCTTTAATTAAGCCTTTAGTTACGTATTTATTTGATTTAAACCATTATTAGAGTTGAACTCTTTACATAATTTGATTGCTTTTGTTAGATAAGGAATGAATGCATTTGTCATCATGTCATGTCTGATACTTTCACGTTGATTTCATTGATTGTATATCTGCATTAATACAGTTTTTGAATTGCTAAAATTTGAATAGTTTTTAAGTTTGTTGCATCAACATATGTTATTCTAGATTTATTTTTTTTTCATTTTGAATTTGGGAATGTAAACATATTAGATGTTATTATACGTAACATGCATAGAAGGTGTTCCTCCTAATTTAAATGTTTATATCATTTAGGAGTCTGTTTTATGTTTTTGTGTATTAACATTTTATAGGTGTTATCGTAACTTTGCGTTCACATTTACTTTGTTTATTGTTGTAAAGATTAACGATACATGTATATATCCAAAGTTAATAAAGATTACCATAGGCTTAAACATAGCACACAATCCTTACTTCCAGATCCGATTTACAAAATAATTTGTTCATACAATCATGAACCGTTTTATATTATCAGCTAAACAAATGTAGAAGGATATGTTTGTCAAATATATTTTGTGGCTAACGATATAAAAATATTTAAAAAGTTTCCTAAAGAATTGATGATTAAACATCTTATAAGCGGCTTGAGTATTGATTAATGATTATGATGAGAAAAAGATTGTTAGCTTGTGAGGTACACATATTTGTCTTATTTACAAAAGCAAATAAACAGTTTTCATTGTTTAACCCGTGTAATACACAGGACTATAACTAGCAATCTAATTTTGCTTTATTTTGTTTTAATAAAGTGCTATATAAACTTATTTTGCATATAATAATATAGAATCTTAATTAAACTCAATTTTCAATATAATAATATAGAATCTTAATTAACCTCACTTGCATAAAATGTAACTTTGATGATAAGGTGTAGAAATTTTCTTCTTAGATTATTATACTAAAATCTGCGAATGCATATTTTAAAGTTTATTTTGTTTTTGAAGTTATTTAAAAATAGAAATACGTTTTATCTAATAAGAATATAAAATGTTTAGAAGATATGTAGTTCTCAACTTTTGTTGAAAATTATATTATCAGAAAAAACAAATTTTGAAAAGAAAATCACCAAACATAACTTAGGTTAATCATTGCTATGTATAATAAAATGGCAAGTGGGCATTCACAAGTTAAGTTGCTATTAATCAATCACTTAAATATGTGGGTTTAAGAGGGGAAGGTCTTGAGTTCAAATCATGTATTTAAAGAAATTTGCCGCTAAAAACTAAATAAATAATAAAAAAAATAAGGTTGCTATTAATCAAGTCAAAAGTAAATGGATGTTGGTACAATTTTATGTCTGTAGCTTGTTCTGAGCTTTTGGTAGTCTGTACGGTCTTTGTTTAATGTATGTATGTTTTGGTCGAGTCGGCCAAGTCAAGATATCCTCCTATCTTGACTTAGCACGACGTTTAGTATGTGTATGTTGTAAAACAGTTTGCATGTGTGCAACTGTTAGTATGTATGTTATTCTGTTGGTATACTGTGATACATGGGTGTTATGGGCTCCCTACGAAGAACCCAAGCTTCTTCGTAGGATGTTTGCTGGCTACGAACATCTAGTGTTCGTTGGTGAAGATCCACGAAGATTCAATCTTCGTGGAAGATGATTGTTCATTGTTGAAGACCCACGAAGAATGGATCTTTGTGGGAATGATCAATGTTCGTAAGACCAGTAGTCTTCTTCGTAGGACTGCTGGTATGTTGAGCCTATATATAGTGTCCATATGTTCACAGTTTCACTAAGAGAGTCCTGAAAGAGTTTACACCGTGTGTATGTGTATGTACTGATTCTCTTCCATTAATCTAAAGATAGTGAATCTTTTGGGTTACTTTGTGTTTGTTCTTACATTAATTTGCTTCGGTTTGCATGCTAACAAGGATTCCGCACTTGCTAGTGTGTTAACAAACAAGGAAGTAGGTAACTTGATCATCCAAGTGGACCTACAAGTGGTATCAGAGCTTTGGCTCTCTTCCTTGTTCAAAACCGAGCAAAATCGAGTGTTTGAACCTCTTGTGAAGTGTTCTTGAATCTTGAAGTTTGAAGAACTTGGTTTTCCAGAAAACTCATAAACATTTGTCTTAAAAAATTGGTATTTGAAAGAACTCTTCACAACAACTTAACTAAAACACGGTTAGACTCGTTAAGGTTTAGTTTTTCTTAGGATTTTCTTGCAAAAATTGAATTCGACAAGTTTTCTAGAAAGTGTTCACCGGAAAAATTTACCGGAAAAAGTTGGTGAGGATAAGAATATTCAAAAAGATTTTCTGAAAAGGTCTTTTCGAATGTTTGTTTGCTAACTCATTCGGGTAAATCAGAAAAGTATCTTTCATAACTTCAGAAAAAGGTGGTAACTATTTTTGGCAAAATCTCACCAACCAGATTCGACGAAGAATCATTCTACGAAGAATCACTGCAACAAAGAACCAATCTTCGTTGACTTTGGTCCCTGCGAAGAATCTAATTCTTCATTGACCAGAGTCTCTACGAAGAATAGATCTTCGTTGTAACAGAATCTTCGTGGACATCTTATTCTTAGTTGGACAGTCTTTCTGCGAAGAATCTAGTTCTTCGTTGAACTGTCGTTCGTTGGAAGGTATTTGTGTTTTTCACAGAAGGTTCATAAATTTTGTATTCTTAACTTAATTGACTTTTAAGCATCATATTCATTTTTAATACCTTAAAATGAGTTCTAGTCCTTGGGATTGGAAACGGGTGCGAGTTCAAATCAAGATGCTTCACAATGGGTAAAATCCCTCATGCCTCATTAAGCTTCAAAGATTACCGCTAATCAATGGGCTTGTGTGGCAAATCAAAATCAAAACATTCAAAGCTTGTTAATTAGTGAGAGTGAAACCGGTAGTACAAATCGTCCACCTAAGCTTAACCACATGAATGGATATCCATCATGGAAAGGACGCTTCAACACTTATGTTCTTGGGGTTAACACGGAACTTTGGACATGTTTTACTACACCATACAATGTTGCTCTTGAAGAAGCCGGATCTAATCCAACCACCTTGGCAAACATGTCCGAAGGAGACAAGAAAGCGTATGGCCTTGAGAAAAAGGCTTTCTCTATTCTTACGCAAGCTCTTCACAAAGACATATATCATCAGTTCATCTACTGTACTACAACGAAGAGTTTGTGGGATGCTTTAGAAGCTAGAGATGAAGGAAACGCAGCTACGAGAAGAATTCGTCAAGAACTTCTAAAAAAAAGAATTCGAAGGATTCATGTTTATGGAGAATGAGACACTGAATGACATGATAACTTGATTTTATCATTTAATGAGTGAATTGTTCTCATACAATGTAATCGCATCTCAGCAAGAGATCGTTAAACGTTTTGCAGATGGTTTACCGCCAAAGTGGAGTCAATTTGTTGATCTGTTAAAACCTACAGGGGTGCTAGAAACCCTCAGCATTTATGAATTTATTCAGAAGTCGGAAAACAAGGACGAAGAAGAAATTCGTAAAGCAAAACGGGTTCAAGTTCCACAGAATCCTGAGGTGTACTTTGGAGGTGTCAACACAGATGTCCACTACCTCACAAGCGAAAATCCAAACAACCTTCATGTCAAATTCAAATCCTTTCTTACCACCATCAAAACCAAGTCAACCATCCCGAACCTACATCCGGGTTTTGATCCAAATGCCTTTTTGCCTCAATCCAAAGATATTGCCTCTCAATCTCAACAAGCTTCTCAACAGGCTTGTTATGGCAATAACTTTCAATCTCAACCAGCAAACCCTAATACTGTGAGATTTGATACTTCACATCTATCCAAGGTCAGTGTGGAAGTTGCAAAAGAGCATATGGAACTTCTAAACACAATGGTGAGTGCATACTGTGGCCTAATCGCAGGTCAAATTGGAAACATCAATTTGACAAATGAAGATTATCAACAAATTGACAAGGATGAGATGGATCTTATGGATATTAAGTGGATTTTTGCAAGTGCGGTGAGACGGGCAAAAGATTACATGGCGAGGACTGGTAGAACGAACTTGGAAAGCAAGCGTGATACGAAGTATGGATTTGATAAGGATGCTGTGACATGTTTCAATTGTGGTGAAAAAGGTCATTTCAAGCGTGAATGCACTAGACCGGCAAGGCAAGGAAATCAGAGTCCCTTCCTAAACCAAACCAATCCCTCCAACACGACCCAAGCTAACACAGAACGGGGTATAGTAGCAGTTAACAACACTAACCAAACTGGACCGTCTAACACAACCAGAGCTCTAGTAGTTCAAGGAGATGAAGGGTGTGACTGGTCAGTTCAGTTGGGTGTTGGAAACCAAGGAGGAACGGCATGCTATGCAAAGATAATTAATCATATCAAGCATGTTCACAGGGAAGAGTTTTCTAATGATGATAGTTCTGGGGATAGTGGTAGTTCTGATGAAGAAAGCGTGAGTGTGGGTGACTGTGGATCAGACATCGATGCTGAGGTTGACAGCTTATTGAAAGAAGCTGAAGAGATGACCACTCAAAGATCCGTGCTGATCAAGAAAGCAGATTCTGCATCCAAGGACATGGAAAAGTTTTTCACTACTGATGGAGTCATCTCATGCAATACTGCTTTTATGGAAAACGTTGCTCAGTCGTTAAATCAGGTACAATCAGACACTTCTGAAGAGTGCAATGAATGTGTTAAATTAAAACAAAAATTTGAGGCAACACATCTTCATAATCAAAACCTAGTTGTGAACTTTCAAAATGCAGAGAAGCAAACATGGCATTAACTCGAAATGAAAAAGAATTTAAAACTACGATTGATACACTTAAGAGAAGTGTCTCTGAGTTAACAAAAAACTGTTTTAAATAAACAAACTGGTATTAATAACTACATTAATATCATTGAGAAAACAAAGAAAGAGTTAGCCATTGTAAAATGTGAGCATGATGCGATCAAGCTCAAACTAGAGAGTTACTCTAACTCCTGATATGTTCTCGATCACATCATTGAAGTTCAAAAACTAAAAGGAGATGTCAAGTGCATTGGGTATAAGTTGTGTCCACCCCCAATTAGACACAACTATACCAAAATGCCTGATGAGGAAGAAATGCCAAGGTTTGAGCCATCTGTACCTTTAAATCCTGATGAGTTTGCAGCAGGATTAGGGTTCAAGTTGGATGGGCCTTCAGTTGAAACTGATAATGCTTCGTCAGTTGTAGATCACAGTCCTCCAGTTGTTGAGGATGATTGTTCATCAGATGATGAATCAAATGTGACTGATCAAGATAAATCCCTTGATGGCAAAAAGGGAGTGGAAATTCCAGTTGAAAATCACATCTTATGTGATCCTCCTACTCCTGCTGTAAAATCCATCAAACATCAAGAGATTAATCTTGGAAAGTCACTTGAGGCACTTGTTGCAACGTTTGAGAGTGATAACTTGTTGTATACATTGACTGGTGACGAAAAGATTTATTCAAACAAGGACTTTCCTATTAGAAATGTCAATCCAACTTTGATTGACCAAGTTTTTTGAAAATTCAACTAACAAATTTTTAGGAAAGAAAAGTCCAAATGTTATTGTCACACAATGTAAACCTGAACCATTGAAGTCACAACAACCTATCACTTCCAAAATCTACAAGGAAAACGAGCTACAACATCAAAGGCTCGTAACAAGAAAAAGGGAAAAGACGTTAAGTTTGTAGCCTCAAGTAGAACGGATAAAATTGAGACTTTTAAAAATACATCGAACACAACCTTTGTAAATCAAGTCAAGATTTTAAAAAGGAATGATCAAAACAACTATTCTCAACACACGAATGGTTGTGATGATGAGCCTAGTGCCTCGAGGCCTACAAGTTCAACATCAAGTCGACAAAATGGATGTCCAAAGTTTGTGGAAAGGAGATCATGCTTTAGATGTGGGGAGTTTGGACATATTATCAAAACTTGTACAAACCCGCCCAAGCCAAAATTTGTTGATGATGCTCCACCTGAAAAACATGACCAACGCTACTCTGTGTCTCCTAAACAAGACAAACGTAATGTTAAGGAACAAGAGGCGAAACAACAGAAAAATATAAAGGTCATTGAAAAGGCTTTAAAATCAGAAGTTGTTGAAAAGGAACCAAGCTCATCAAGTGTATCCAGACCAGAAATTTCTAAAACTGTAAATGATAATAAAACTCAATCTGGTAAACGATCACAAACTTGGAAACCTATTTCGGGTAAAGCTTCAGGGGGAGCTTAAATAGAAATCACATTTCTTGATGATCAAGGTAGACCCAAGACCACTAAGGCTTGGGTCCCCATCTCCAACTAATTTTTAATTGTATGTACAGGGTGCTTCAGGAGGAACTGTTAATAGTCATTGGATTGTTGACAGTGGGGCATCCAGGCACATGACAGGCGACTTAAGGCTCCTTTTCGATGTGAAAAGCATTAGGGGAGACTATGTTGCCTTTGCAGGAGATAAAGGCAGATATATCACTGGAGAAGGAATGATCTCCAATGGTGTTGTGAGTTTCGACAAGATCAATTACGTGCAACAAATTGATCACAATCTTCTTAGTGTTTCTCAAATCTGCGACAAGAAGTTCACCGTGCATTTCGATGATGCCGGTTGTTATGTGCTGAAACCTGGATTCAAGATTACCAAAGAATGGATTCTCTTATTGGCTCCAAGAATTAATGATCTGTATATTCTTGATATGAGCCAAGCGATTATAACTTCTGCACAAGTTACGTGTTTTGTCTCAAAAGTAACCGAGAAGGAATCTATCTCTTGGCACAGACGAATGTGACACATTCACTTGAGGAAGATGAACCATTTGGTGAAAAACGAAGGAAACCTGACGTGTCCTATTTAGAACCTTTTGGAGCTCCATGCACTATGATTGACCTAAATGGAAAGTTTGGTGCAAAGGCGATCGAAGGCTTTTTCCTTGGGTATGCTACACCAAATTTCAGAGTTTGGAATCTCTCGACAAAGAAAATTGAGGAATGGGGTGAAGTTAGGGTTCAGAGGTACACTGAGTCTGTAAGAGCTCCGGGTGATCCTTGGATGTTTGACTATGATGGTCTATTTAACTCCTTTAATATGCCGACTTTTGATGAGGTTTCTGCAGCAACACAAATGTTACTTGAAAGTGATACTGCAATTGATTCATCATTAGTTCGACCGATTGTTGTTACACCTCAAGCTTCTGCTTCGGTTAACAATGTTGGTCAAAATGAGGTGTTTGAAGATGCTGCTGACTACAATGTGTCGTCAGAAGATGATGGGTTCTTGGACACAAATGAAGGTGATACGGCCCCTGTACATGGCACTTCTGATGCAACGTCAAATGTGCAAGATCAAGGTACAACTGAAGGGAATGCATCTACATCATCATCTATTCCAGCAATTGATTTGGTTGTTGATCTAAACTTCAACAATTTGGGTATTAATGCTCAAGTTCCTGATGTTGGTGAAACTCGAATCAATAATACTCATCC
This sequence comes from Scalesia atractyloides, assembly GCA_947069175.1. Taxonomy (NCBI): domain Eukaryota; kingdom Viridiplantae; phylum Streptophyta; class Magnoliopsida; order Asterales; family Asteraceae; genus Scalesia; species Scalesia atractyloides. The sequence goes on from CAMTDV010000030.1 coordinate 83,112,446, forward strand.
TAAGAAGAATATTATTGGAGATGTTCAAAGTGGAGTGCAGACACGTAATCAGCTAAGAAACAATCAGAATGATGCTTTGTATTAAGCAATCAGGGAATCAAGGGAATAGAATGACTGGTCTTTCGCATGCTATGTCTGCCAAGTGGAACCGAAATCTTGGAAGGAAGCAATGAAAGAAGACTCCTGGGTGGAAGCAATGCAAGAGGAACTTTAGCAGTTTCAGAAGTTGGGCGTGTGGAAATTGGTTGACAGGCCCGAGAACTATAAGAAGATTGGCACGCGCTGGGTTTATAAGTGCAAAAGGGATGACCGTGGTGTTTTTGTTCGAAACAAAGCAAGGTTGGTTGTCCAGGGCTTTGCTCAGGTAGAAGGCATTGATTATAATGAAGTTTATGCACCCGTGGCACGTCTTGAGGCAATAAGGATTTTCTTGGCTTATGCGTCTTTTAAGAAGTTCACGGTCTATCAAATGGATGTGAAAAGTGCATTTCTTCATGGTGTGGTTGAAGAGGAAGTATATGTTGAGCAACCGGTTTTGAAGATCCAATCCATCCGGATAAGGTTTGGCTTCTCAACAAGGCGTTGTATGGTCTTCATCAAGTTCCGAGGGCATGGTATGAGACGTTGTCAGCGTATCTTCTCAAGAATGGTTTTCGAAGAGGATTGATCGACTGCATTCTTTTCATCAAGGAAAAGGGGGAGGATTTGTTATTGGTGCAAGTATATGTGGATGACATCATCTTCGGGTCTACAAATGATGGATTATGCAAAGAATTCGAGCGGGTGATGCAAGAGAAGTTCGAGATGAGCGTGATGGGAGAAATGACTTTCTTTTTAGGTTTGCAGGTATACCAATCTACGGAAGGGATTTTCATTCATCAGACTAAGTACGTTGGGGATATTCTCAAGCGATTTCAGATGGAAGATTCAAAGCCTGCTGGAACTCCATTGGCTCAGAATCATGGGATTTCTCCTGATGGGTCGGGTGAACACGTGGATCCGTCTCTGTATCGTGCTATGATCGGCTCTCTCATGTATCTTACTGCGTCAAGACCCCACATTATGTATCCAACATGTCTTCTTGCTCGTTATCAATCAAGTCCGAAAGTGTCTCACCTCATGGCTGTAAAGAGGATTGTTCGTTATCTGAAGGGTTGCCCGGACACTGGTGTCTGGTACCCTAAGGATGATAACTTTGGGTTGATTGCATTCAGTGATTCTGATCACGGCGGCTGCAAGATTGATGCAAAATCAACATCAGCGGGATGTCAGTTTTTAGGGAATCGCCTTGTCACGTGTGTCACACCCCGACCCACAGCGGAATAAGAGTCGGGGCATAATTGGGTTATCACCAAAGCTCATGATATTTACTAATATGTTTCATATTTATTAAAGTCAAAATTACATTCTCAATAATCCAAACACGTCCATACAAATACAAAGAAAAATAACCAACTAAACAATCCAAGCTCTAAACCAGTTTATTCTTCTAGGCCAATCCTATGTGTTTCTTGCTGCAGCTGGTTCACCTGTATCATGTGTAAAAATGGGGGTTTTGGGGGTCAACATAAGTTGGCGAGTGAACCTTGTTAGTTAAACATTTATTATTGATTTCTTGTTATTTTTATCAAGGAAAAATTGTGCAATAGTCATATGCGAGCAAATGTAAATAATCCAACAATAGCAATAACAACCACAAACTATAACATACAATAACATACAATAACATATGAACTTGCATGAATGTATAACATGAATGAAACTGTATATGTTGGCAACGTCACGTTCACGCTCATAATGTAATGGGGAACAGACGGCCTATGATAAATGTATGTACTGAAAATGATAAATGTCTGTGCGATCAAGGCTCAATCAAACGGAGCCGATCGTATGTTGGCACGCCAGGTTCACGCTCATAATGTAATGGGGAACTGCTCAATGCTCATAATGTAATGGGGAGCGGCGGCCTATGAAATTGCATGTACGGAAAATAATAAATTAAATCTAAACAATAACCACACAACAGATGATACAAGCTGAATACACATTTGTTCATGATATGATATATGCACAATGATTTAAATATAATAAATGGTAAGACACACGATACACCCGAAAAACGTGATTAAAATGGGGAATTGGTAGAGATTCACTCACATTGGTTGCGTTTGGTTGGAGATGATGAGATGCCACGAGTTTGAAGGATTGAACAATGAGGATTAACTAACCTAAATAATAACGGAAAGTATAGTTAAAGGGTGGATTTTATTAATAATTTTAATAAGATTTTTAGATATATTTTTGTGAGTTTAAGGCTATTTCCCATCTTTAAAAACATTATTTTTAAGTATTTTTAATTGATTTTTAAATTAAATTAAATAAATAAAAAATAAAAATATGTTGACTTTTGCGTTGACCGTTTGACTGGTTGACCGGTTTTATTGTGTAAATGTATGCGCCGGGCAGGACTCGAACCCGAGACCTCCCGTACGCGCGCACGCAGCTCTACCAACTGAGCTACGTGTCTAACCCGAAATAATCTGTTTTTAATTATATTTATATACTAATTCAGTTTATTCAAAATTCATTTATTTTTAAAAAAGATTTTAATTATCAACCCGGTGCTGTCAACAGGTCTCGAACCCGGGACCTGTGCTTTAACGTTACACACAGTCCACCGCTGGACTGTGTGTCTAACTTGGTTAATATACAGATTTTTATTATACTTAACATTTAACGGCGAAAAGGATCCGGTTCAGTTAGAAAAATAAAACATTTTTATTACAGAGCATACGTGTGTCAAGGATCGAACTCGCGGCGTGTGATATGTATGTGCACACAGTCCACCGCTGGACTGTGTGTCTAACCCGAGATAATATCCAGATTTTATTAAACTTATAATCAACCTACTTCGTCTTCTTCGTTACCGAATTACAGTTTACGATTTCTCCATTGTTTCTTGTTTAATTTGATTGACAAACATTCAACAGACTAATATGAAATGGCAGAGACGATTTTTAGAAGTAAACATACCGGAGAACGATTTATCTCAGAATTCCGGCAAGTCGTCGGCTCTGTTTTTACGGATTTCGACTGAACGGATAAATTAACAGTTTGATTAGCAAAGTGAGGAATTTAAGTATTAAGCAAGAGTTATCAGAAGGTTTGAATGTCTATACCGTTTTACAGCGGAAGATAAGAATTTTCAGAAATTTTCCGGCGAGCGGGAATTATCCGATATCGACGTCTGAAATTGATTCCGATTGCAGGGTTTGAGTTAACAACAGCTTAACAATTGATATACAACGAAAGAATTGAGAGACTTACTGATTTGATGGAAAACACGGTTTTCCAGCGAAAGTCCGGCGAGTTCAAATAGCTTCTCCGGCGGACTAAAGTTGTACGAAAATGCAATTGAAAGTTTGCAGAGTGTATTTGAGTCGCGAGAGGGGACAATGATTGAAGTAATTCAGGAATTGAAAGTTTTCGGTTATTAAAACCGATTCACTCTTGAATTCAAGTTCATTCAAAACAAAATTGATTGGAGTTGTCGGTGTAGCGGTTATAATCGGTAAACCGCGAACAATCAAACGTCTTTAGACGTTTGGTGACCGATTTCGGTTACAGTTGGCGTAACCAGCTTGATTTACGATTGACTATAAAATTTAATTGTCTCCTAGAATTTACAGAAAACAACAAGTGGCGGAGTGGTTATATGTGTGTGTGATAAGACTTTGAGATTAAACCCGGCTGACCCGGGTTCGAGTCCCGGCAGCCTCATTTTCTTTTTAATTATTTTATTTTTACTTTTTATCAATTATAACTTTTATAGTTTAGTTTGTTTATTAATTATGCATCATTAAAAATTAAAATGGACATAAATACGTAACGAGACATTTATAACTTGATATTCGATTACAAACGGAGCGGGTTTGGAAAACCCGTTTTTGACAAATGTTACAACGTGGCAATGCAAAAAGCAGACCTGTGTAGCGACTTCAACATGTGAAGCTGAATATATTGCCGCTTCTAGTTGCTGCTCCTAGGTTTTATAGATCCAACAGCAAATGCGCGACTACGGTTTTGAATTCCTAACTACTCCTATTTATGTTGATAATGAAGCTGCTTTACAGATTACCCGTAATCCTGTACAACATTCGAAAACAAAACACATTGAGATTAAGTATCATTTCATACGAGATTGCTATGAAAAGAGACTTATCGATGTTGTTAAGATTCACACCGATCACCAACGTGCCGACTTGTTTACAAAAGCTTTTGATAAATCACGATTTGACTATTTGCTTTTGATAAACGGCATCAAGGTGAAGCCCAAGTAAATCATCATCGACTGAATGTTTTTGTACATATTTTCTTAACGGCACTAAAAATCCAAAAAGATTTTCCTTTTATTTATCTTTTCGTATTTTAGGGGGAGAAATGTTCCACAAAATACAAAAACATCAGAAAAAGTCAAAAATACAAAAATATGCCTTTCGTTTTATTTACTTTCTGCATTTAAGGGGGAGAAATCCAGAAAAATACAAAAACAATTGAAAATCAAAAAACCAAAAATGAGTTTCTTGGAAAGATAAGAGAAAATGATGATACACCAGTGGTCTGTCAAAACGGTCAAAAAAAATTAAAAATGAAAATGATAAGTAGCTTTACTAATAATGTACCGGTAGACTCACAATCAGACTAAAACGTGCAGTTTGATATAAATCTAACAAACTGAAAGCCAGGTGGGAACCATTCATTAGCATATGGTCTTGGTACCGAAATTTCGTTTGATAGTATGCCGAGGTTCTGAAATGCGTGGTGCTTATGTTGTTTATCATCTGGGTATCATGGTTGTATCTTTTACCGGAAAAATAACGGGGACGCAAGTCAAGAACTTCCATGATACCATACATACGTGTAAATATTGCTTATGACCATCAATAAGTGATAATTATATCACATCCACCAAATCGAATAAGTGATAAAATATCACAGTTTATTGCGGGTGTCAAGTTCGTCTCTTTGTCGGTACGATGGTACTAACCTGTTCACGGACTTGCACCCGTGCCCTGCATGCATCTGAAAATCAAGTTCCTCATTAATAAGTGATTTTATCACATAGGACTTGTTTTCATCCAAAATAAGTGAGTATCTCACATCATATACGTTTAAACAGATGATAAGCGGTATACCCACCGTAAGATGAACTCTTGTGTATATTTGATACGGAATGTGTCGTGATGTGGATGAACACCGACTAGTAAGTATAAATCCTAAATTTAAATCGTATCTCCTAACCGTGATTACATCTGATAAGTTGAGTTTATGTTGACAACAATATCGGTAATCATAGTAGAATACTTATCTAAGCTAAAAACGTACAAAGTTTTGACAAGACAGTAAGCTGGTATGATTCTCTTATCTCGAAACTCACAAAAGTGTTTAAGTAATGTACATATTGTCATTATTATATCTTTTACGTTTTTCTAGCCTTAATATTTAAAGTTGTCGTGTTTTAGTTTATTTAAAATTGTCGTGTTTTAGTCGAAGTTGAAGCTCGAATGGTTTCTACCGTTGAAGTCCTAAAAACAACCTTGTTTTTAATTAACACAACTTCATAATGGTCAATGTGCATTTTAGATAAACTCAAACTTGTTAAAATCTGTTCTTTTAAAAATACTTCATAATTTTGGTACAGGTGATCTACGAAGATTGTGGTTCAGCGAACATTCCAGTCAGCGAAGTATGACATCAACGAAGATTGGTTCTTCGTTGAAAATGTCTTGGGCTCATATGTTAAGCCCATCTTCTGTGATGTTCGTAGGCCCACAAGGGATCTTCGTAGCAGTCTACTATGAAAATCAATCTTCGTCGACGAAGATTGGATCTTCGTTGACCAAGGAATGTTCGTAGAAAGGCGGTGGGTCAGGGGCAGGTTATATAGTATGGTCTCTCACAAACAACCATCACTTTTCAAAATCACCTTTTCACTCATCACTTTTTCTCTCAAAGCTTTGTTACTGTTCATCATCTTCTTTCTTCAACCATCCTTTAAATCTCTCTTTGAATCACTATCTTTTACATCTTAAAGGTATTTTCGAGATCACATTGATGATTTTCATTCAAGATATCTTAAAAAGAACCGAGTTTTGATGCTTTTCGTAATGATTTCATGTAAAGCCGACTTTAACTTGAAGCTATAAAGAACAAGTTTTGGATTTCATATGAAATGTTGTGTTTAACATTGATTTCGGGTTCGGTTTGGGTATCTAACTTGGGTTATTTGAAAAACTCATGAATGTGAAGTTTTAAGTGGTTTAAAGGAACCGACGGTAAAAGGTTAATGAACTGGAGTTTTTGATCTTGTTTGTCAGAGATATTTCACCATGAAGTGTTTGTTTCTGACATGTCTTCACCATGAATTAACTGTGACGAAGAAACCTGTCGGCGAAGTATTTGAACCGACGAAGATCTGTAGTCAACAAGAATACATCTTCGTTGACCACAGATGTTTGCTGGATAGGAATCGATGAAGATCTGAAGGCAACAAAGAATACTTATTCTTCGTTGACCACATATGTTCGTCGAAGAACCAAGTCAACGAAGAACTCATTCTTTGTTGACCCAGATGTTAGTAGCTCTAGTCAATTCTTCGCAGTGGTTTCTCCGTAGGAAGATAAAATCACAGTGCACAGAGGATGTTCGTTGAAACCTTTGGTGTTCACAGTGGATTAACATCTTCCAACAGTTAGTTGATTTAAGCATTTTATCTATTTTTATCTATCTTTCTTTACACTATGGTTATGCTTTTGTGTAGAATGGCACCGAAAGCTCAGAAACGAAAAACCGGCAACGGAGAAAGCAGAAAAAACGGAGGTTCAAATAATGTCGGAACCACGCCACAACATGGTAGCCTTCTTAGATCACGAAAACAAGCTTGAGGACTATGCTGGAATTATGGGATGGCTGAGGGATTCAAGGATTACTCACGCTATTCTGCATAAAACTCCCGTGTACAAGACCTTTATCAAGTCGTTTTGGAACTCGGCGGAAGTTGTAGAAATTGATGGACGCGAAGTAATACGGGAACGAGTTAGTAACCAAGATGTGATCGTGTCAGTCGAGGTTATTAATACTGTGTTACAGCTTCGTGATGATCCTGAAGCACCATTTTTGGTTCCAATTATGTGTCAACGTGGGTGTCTGCTACGCATGAAGTGCAAGGGTGATATATTGGGAAATCAATTCAACAAGTCGGGTCTGCCACTTCGCTACAAGTTTCTACTACATGTTTTGATTCAATGCTTGAGTAATAGACGTAGTGGGTACGATATGGCGAATCCGGATTTAGTTGGTTTGATGGTAGCATTGGTGCTGAATAAACCATTTAATATCTCCAAGTACATTTTCACCAACATGAAAGAAAATTTGTCGAGAACCAGAGCGGTTACTACGTGAAATAAGTTTTGGATGTACCCAAGGTTTTTTCAGATGATCATTAACAGTCAATATCCGAGTCTGCCTCGAGAAGACAATGAAACTCTCAAAGTTGATACTATGACTGAGTCATCACTAAGAATCTTTAAGGGACACGCTGCAAGAAACTATCCTGAAACGAAACCTCCTCGAAAGTTATTTGGTTTTCTAGACAATACGGCGTATGTAGCACCAGAAAATGACAAGTGGCGCCATGAGAATAGTGATTCTGACGATGAAGAACCCGTGTTGAGAAAAATGCTAGAAGACAGATTTGGAAAGAAAGATAGTGATGATGACGATGATGGAGGTGTGGTGATGCAGGTGCAAGTTCGGCTGGGCTAGTAGCACAGCAGCAGCCGGGGGTGATACTGGAAAAGAACCGAGTGACGATGATGATTCAGACTCTGAAGATACTCCGGTTGAAGCTGGGTATGAACGATATATTGATGCACAAGGCATTAAGCGGATCAGGAAGATTCCAGTTGATACCAATCCAGACTTTGTTCCTTCTGATACGGAGTCCGAGAAGACTCGAAAGAAGCAAGCCGCTATTCGGAGAAAGAAAAAGAGTCGAAAAACAGTGGGTACTTCGTCTTCTCGTCCAATATCAGCTCCACAACCTGGTCCAACCCCCGAACCAATGCATGAAGATGTTCTAACAGTTGAAGAAACCGAAGCTTTGATTTCTCCTGGAAGGTCAACCGGTACTGAGACAGCAACCGTTAGTCCTCAACAACCGCCTCCTCAGAATACCCCACTAGTACCACCTCAAGTTGCCCGAGAAAGAGCTAGAAAGAGCTCCGAGTCTATAGAAACAAAGTTTGAGCGCATGAACGACAGTGAGAAATGAACTTCATTTTCTCACAGCTTCTAGCTGCAACAGCTCAAATAAACAGGCAATCAGAGATAATGGCTGCAACGAAGAATACTTCCATTCAACAACATTTGTCACCAATACCTTGAACGAAACTGTTAGGAAGCAACAAGCTGAAATCCTAGAGTTGAGAGCTGAGAATGCTCAGCTAAAAACTGCAGATGATGAGCGAGCTTGGCAACTGCTGCAGATGAGAGCAGCTGATAATGCACGTGGCATTGAATTGAACAGAGTAAAGGAGGAAGTTCTGAAGTGCTTAAAATGGGTGATCGTTTGAATAAGAGATACACCGAGATTACCAATTTCCACAACTCTCGAAACAAGACCATTGCCGATAACGTCAGGAGCATGGCTAGCAGCTATGAAGTTACAAGAAAACGGACGAATACTATGTGGGACGGGAGATGTAAAGCTCAAGAAGTTCTTCAGAAAAGGGATCATGATAGTGAAGATCCAGGGAATCCAGAAGCTCCTGTCTCAACAGCATAGCAATAGGGTTCGACCTCTACTCCGGCTGGCGCCTCTAGTTCAGCTCCCATAGTTGCAGGTTCTGGTAGTGCGGGTACGGTTGAAGAAGCCTTGGAAAAGATGGATCTGCAAAGAATCCTAGTTCAAGGATTGGATGATGTGGTTGTGAATGAAAGTTCTAAGGCTGGTGACATCATGGTTGTGAGATCGGAAGACATAGCTCTACAAGTATGTCCACCGGTTTCATCTGAAGAGTTAGAAAAAGGAGAGTTTGTGTCTGAGCTCTCCAAGGAACAAATTTTAGCTTTAAAAGACCTCAAAGAAGTAGATGATGCTTCTATTGAAGAGTTACCAAGTGAACCTGACAGTACAAACGTTGAAGATATCAACGAGATAGTGTTTGAAGGAAATTCCGATAAAGCAAAGTATGTTCGTGAGGATGGATTTGAACTTAATCCATTTGATGATGATTGGCTCAAGGAGAATGTAGACGAGATTGATGAAAAGTTGAAGACTCGGGATACGTCCGATACGTCTACGGATACCTGTGAAGAATGGCGAAAGAAATTCTTGGCAAAGCATCCAAAGCCAACTCCTCCTCCGGTTCAAGTGGATTACATGAAGTTTATGAAGAAACGATCTCCTGGTCTAATTCTTAGTTGGATGGTTGTTCGGGAGATACATTGCATGGCCGTCAAACGAGAGAATGGAATCCAATACTTCAGATCGCTTTTGAGCATGCTAACTTTACCGTTTTATGATGTTGCTTCTTTGACCAGGTTGAACGTGATTAACCGGTCGAACTATGAAGGTGTCACACTCTTTGCTCGCAAACTTCGGATGGAGCGTCGGAAAGGATGGAAGGATGAACTCTACAAACCGCAGTTTCCAAGACACGAGCAGATCAAATACACTTTGGATCCGGAAACAAATACCGGAAAATACAAGCTCGTGTACAAGAAGGTGCAAGTGTTAAAGAAGATTCCTTTGATGCCAATGAAACAAGACTTTCCTGGAGATATGCGTCTGTGGTGTTATGATTCCGAGACCCATGAAGCCGTTATCGTTTTCAAAGACGATAAGGAAAATTTCCGGATGCTGGACCCAATGTGGGTGGTGAACATGTCGAAGAATGATATCAAGAAGCTGCTTGAGCATGACATCTTTTATGAAGACAAAGATGCGTATCAAGCTTTGCTATTTCAACGGGTTGTTTGTTTTTGCTACTACCGGGGAATTCACTCCGGTAGCTCATGGTCCGAGGCACACAAAGAATGAAGACCGAAGACCAAGCTATAGACAAGGGGGAGTTTGTTGGTACAGTTTTGTGTCTGTAGCTTGTTCTAAGCTTTTGGTAGTCTGTACGGTCTTTGTTTAATGTATGTATGGTTTGGTCGAGTCAGCCAAGTCAAGATATCCTCCTATCTTGACTTAGCACGACGTTTAGTATGTGTATGTTGTAAAACAGTTTGCATGTGTGCAACTGTTAGTATGTATGTTATTCTGTTAGTATACTGTGATACATGGGTGTTATGGGCTCCCTACGAAGAACCCAAGCTTCTTCGTAGGATGTTTGCTGGCTACGAACATCTAATGTTCGTTGGTGAAGATTCATGAAGATTCAATCTTCGCGGAAGATGATTGTTCGTTGTTGAAGACCCACGAAGAATGGATCTTCGTGGGAATGATCAATGTTGGTAAGACCAGTAGTCTTCTTCGTAGGACTGCTGGTATGTTGAGCCTATATATAGTGTCCATATGTTCACAGTTTCACTAAGAGAGTCCTGAAAGAGTTTACACTGTGTGTATGTGTATGTACTGATTCTCTTCCATTAATCTAAAAATAGTGAATCTTTTGGGTTACTTTGTGTTTGTTCTTACATTACTTTGCTTCGGTTTGCATGCTAACAAGGATTCCGCACTTGCTAATGTGTTAACAAACACGGAAGTAGGTAACTTGATCCTCCAAGTGGACCTACAATGGAAAATGGTGCATTTAATGTCATTTTGACGACGATTTACCTAAAAATATCATATTGTATTGAGATGAACGAATATATAATAACGCCTAGAAACATACCTTCAGTTTATCATCGGTGACACTCGCTGTATCCTTAGCATCACCTCCAACACCAATACGCTTAAGATTTTTCAAACTTTTTGAAAGAGAGAGAATGAAAACGGGGGAAGAAATTGGTGGTTGTATACGTAATTTCTTCATCTTTATCATCTCTACTTGAGATAACTTCTTCCATACCATTACATTTTTCTATGTCGATTGTCTCTAGGTTGGAAAGAAGTTTCACCATGAGAGGTGAAAACAAGTACTTAATCCTCTCGCAATGCAACACTTTTATGGTTGTGAGGTTGTGGAATGAGGATTTATTCCAATTGGTACATTTCCACACGTGACTAATGCTCTTCATTTTTCTTAAATCTAAGACGCGGAGTTGGGGCAGTAGTGGTGGTTGTTGATTATTTGTAGTTGTTACAACTTTTCTACTACTTGTGGGGGGACTCTCAATCCCAAATACCGATCCCGCACCTACATGATTTACTAACTTAAGCTTATGAAGAGAATGGAAAGTGTGCATCAGATTGGATGGAAATATTGCCATGGTAGAAATATTATCATCTTTCTCTTTCTCCGACAAAGATATAGCCTGCATTTATACCCACAAGTTTTGTAATTTAAAATTTGACAAAAGAATATATACATAACTTATCAGGGAACATATGGAAATGATGGTAATAATAAACAAATTGAATCATAATCCATGGAACGTTAGAATCTAACGAAAAGTAAAGTACTTGTTGTCTAAACACTTCACTTCCAATATTGCTATGTATATTGTAAATGATAAATTACTACCAGTTTCCTTATTGAGTTCAATTAGTTAGAAAGTTATACCTCTTCCTCGCCACTTTGCAACCATGATGCTCCACAATCAATACTAATGTTCACAACTGATCTCATATCAAATCTGATGTTGATTGGTGTGAATACATTTGTAAACCTCCTGCAACGACTAATGCTTATTGTTTCAACAGCTTCAAAGCCACCGATGAAGAGACTAGATTTATTTTCACCACCTGTTATCCTCCACACCTCTCTTACATTATGTGAAAGTAACACTTCAATGCTTCTCAAGTTGCTATTTCCAACTTTTTCAACTTCACGACCAACAAAATATTCCAAGTTTATGTTGAATATCACATCAATGGAATCACACCTTTCTACTTTAAGTTGTTCTAAATGACCCAGTATTCTCATTGGATTGGTTGGAAACAGATTCACAAGGCTACCACAATCCTCCACTTCAATCTCTCTCAACATGGAAATATCCTCAACTTCCTCCTCGCTACTACATGCCCATATCTGCTTCAACTTATCCATGTTACCAATCTTCATTGTCTTCAGCTTTGAAATGCTAACCTGCAAAAGTAGCTCCATCCAAACAGTATATTATTTTAATTAGAATATTAGGTACAAAATATCCAAACCTAGCTACGTAATTAATTACATATAAATGCAATCCTCCAACTTTGGAATTTAACCTACAGAAAAAAAAAAGAACCAAACTTGCTAACACTTACAGATTCATTATGTGATATTACTTACCTGACTATTCAATAATGGTCGCTCTAATGCAGATACGTTGTTGTTGGCAGAATAAATGCTAGTGAACTTAGGAAGCCCATATACTTCCAATTCGTCTAGTAGCGGTAGCTCAACTACACTATCAACATCCAGGAACAAAGTTACCAGGTCTGGTAGATTTTCCAAAGATAGAAACCTTAGCTCCTCAAATTTTATTATCCCATCTTCATTGTTAGTCATGCTTCCATCATTGTATACCAGTGCTTCCAAAACAGAGCATGATGAAATTGTGAGGCGTTCAAGTTTCCTCAAACCACTCGCCACTGAAATTGGGAAGAGGCTGATCAAGTTTGCACAGTTACAAACCTCGAGGTTTCTTAAATTGCGAAACTCGGCTAAAACATCTTTAAGATGGAACATATCTTGCACTTCCAAACGAAGTGTTTGTGTATTCTGGAACAACTCGTTAATTTTGCAATTCAGAAGGTTGTTACACTCAGTCACAAGATTCAACGCATTTCCTTCCACGTCATCCAGTTCATCACCCATACCTATCTTGAACTTATTAAGTTTCTCCAAGGAAAATTCTTCCATGGGCTTTTTCTCAACGAACTCAACCTCTAATGCAAAAAGTTCCCTTGAAAGCATAATCAACTCTTTCCAATTGGAATCCATGAATCTAATTTTTCCTCTCCAAGAAGCACTCAAATAAAGCTCTTTAAGATTAACTAGTTCTTTGAAAACACCATCATCAACACATAGGACTACACATCCTGTCATATCTAGTAATTTTAGCTTTTTTAGGTTCCCTATAATAGATGGTAACTTAGGCAAGTAACAATAAGCAAAGCTGAGCACTTCCAAATTAACAAGATCTCCAATAAAAGAGCACTCATCAAACATCAAGTCGCAATTATGGAGACAAAGTGTTTTAGGTTGGTAGAGCATTTAAGGGATCTTGGAAGCAATGGATATGACATTTCATAGTATGCTATCACTGCAAGATTTTCCATATTCTCATAAAATTCTTCCGAAAACTTGAGCGACTCATCCCCATGCATAAGTAGAAAAAGATCCAGGTTTGGATACTTGAACTCTCTAGGAAACTCTGACAGACCCGTGCATGTTAATGACATTTTTTTGCAAGATTAGCTCACTTGATCTCTACCCCACTTAGACACATCGCCATGATTAATAATACAGGCGGGATCACCTTCAGAAACTATACCTAACACAAAAGCAAGCACAAGATCGTGCATTTTAACACACCCAACTTCGTCACTTTTGATCAACAAATTTGCGTTTATGAGCTTTTGTACACATGTTTTTGTCATGTCTCTAGCATCTCCTAAACTAGAAACATTTTTAAACAGCTCCAGGCCCCATGCATGTCTCGCGAGATCCTCTATTGATATGTTAGAGTCCTCTGGAAACAAGCTACAATGTAGAAAAATCTGTTTATCCTCGTATTCTTTTATATACTCATAGCTAATCTTGATAATTTCTTGAACATCTTTATCAAGATCATTATTATTTAAGCAGTTAAGTCTACCTCTCCATACAGATATTTCTTCAGATTTAAGGGTTGACGCAATAAGTTTGATGGCCAGTGGCAAATAACCACATTTTTTGACAATAGCACATCCAATGTGGTACTTGTCAAGATCATTTTTTTCTAAGACTCCTGTAATACCCGAAAAGAAATTGTGTGCTTCTGCCTCCTCCAAGACATCTACTTTGACTACTTGAAAATCCAGATTTGCATTAACTGCAATTTGTTTGCAAATGTTATGGTCCCGCGATGTAAGCAACAACTTGACTCCATTTGGCAATGGGCCTGTTAATCCAATATCTTTGAGCTCAATCTTCTCCCACACATCATCTAATATAATTAGAACCTTTTTATTTTCTTGTGATAGTTTTTTAAATTTTTCACAAAGATAATCTGCTCTTACTGATGTTGAAGCATCAGGTAGATCACGATCTCCCATGTAGACTGCTATATCATTCTGAACAGTAAGCATGTTGGGATTTTGCCGCACAACTGACTTTGCAATCCAATTAAACATACGCTTGCCTTCTGCAACCTTTTTGAGTTGTTCCATCATGGTGGTCTTGCTGACACCACCCATTCCGCACAAGGCTAGTACATGACTAGTCTTGTCGTCTTGTTGAAGGTACTTCAATGCGTCCTCAAATGCCTTTTCTCTTGATTTGAAGTCATTTTGAGTAATTTCACATGATGGTGATGGTTTGGAATCGACTCTTCCAAGAGGTATAATGGCATAACTCCAACTAAATTTTTCTTCTTCATCAATAAGAAGCTGGATCTTTTCAATAGTCTTGAAGGCGTTTCTTCCTGCTAGGTACCTCTTTTTGATGTTTAAACATCCAATATTGACGTCAGTTGAAATGTTCTGAACTTCATTCCTGATATTATTAACTTCTTTCAACCAATGCGCTACACGAGCAGGTATCTCTTTCCTATCTCTTTGGTTTCTTTCCATGTGTTCACTGGCATCTATGCTTTTACCATTCAAAACGCCCATTTTGCTTATCATGTCTGCAACACATTTTGTGGAGAGCGTGACATGTTCTAGTTGTTTTGTGATATAACGGGTCAAACTGTTCACAGCAGGAGCAACAACTTGAGATGCAATCTGCTGCTCCATTGTCCTGAGACCGACAAATCAAGCTAATATATATATCAACAAAAACAAACACTAAAAGTTGTTCAGATGTATTACATATGACAAGAACACCCAAATAGGCAATTCGATATCATCATGGGGCTTAGGTTCTACAAAAGAAATTTATCAAATGCCTGGTACTACTTTCTACGAATTCAAGTCTTTTTTAAACAAAAAATGAAACTTTATTTATGGAGAATATTCTCAAACTAATTAATCAATATAACTATATGTTAGTTTATTTAATCAGCATTTTATATTATTATTATTAGGTAGTCGTTTCATTTCCGTTAGACAGTTAGTTGTTTCAGTTAGTAGTTAGATGGACGTTAGTATTCTGTTTGTAATTAGGGTTGTATAATAGTTCATCTTCAATAAAGTTTTCACTTTCCCCCTATTCATTTCATTCAAAATTACATGGTATCAGAGCGATCCTGCTCTTGATTCATCTTTCTTCATCATTTTTGTTCTTCAATCTTGAATTTTTCATTCGATTTCTGCTCGATCTGCTCGATTTCTTCTCCAATTTCAGATTTGCCTTTGAATCTGCTCGTTTTTTTCTTCAATGTCTCAATCAAGTTCAACGAATACTCAAATGAATCCAACAATTTATCCTTCAAATCGGTTTTATTTGCATCCTTCGGATCATCCAGGGATGATTCTTGTTTCTGAAAAATTTGATGGAATCGGCTTTGGATCATGGAAGAGGGCGATGTCAATTGCGCTTTCTGCAAAGAACAAGTTAGGTTTTGTTGATGGAACAATTACAAGTGCTGGAAACCTTAGTTTACGGAATCGCTGTAATGATATCGCGATTTCATGGATCATTAACACGTTCTCCAGGGATATTAGTGAAAGTGTTCTGTATGTGCAGACTGCTGCTCAACTTTGGACAGAACTAAATGATAGATATGGACAGGCTAATGGTGCAAAGTTGTATCAATTACAAAAGAGTTTATGTGAAGTTTCACAAGGAAGTAGCAGTATTGCGGCTTATTTCACAAAGATCAAAGGAATTTGGGATGAACTCAGTTCTTTATCTACCATTTCTCCATGTTCTTGTGGTACATATGCTGAAATTGTGAAGAAGGATGAAGAACAAAGGTTAATTCAGTTCTTAATGGGATTAAATCCTAGTTATGATAATGTTAGGGGTAATATTCTGATGATGCAACCATTACCTGCTAAAGCAAAGCTTATTCTCTTTTGACACAAGATGAGAAACAAAGAGAGATTCATCCTACTGTGCAATCTTTTCCTGATGTTACATCAATGAATGTTCCAGCTAAACCACAAGAGAATTTCAAGAAACCTGTCTGCACTCATTGTAAGAAACCTGGTCACACTATTAATAAATGCTATCGGTTGATTGGTTTTCCAAAGGATTTTAAATTTACTAAACCAAGACATGCTGGTAATGCTTGTGTAAATGATGGTGTTGGTCATATCAATAACTCGTCTGTTCATGCTATGAGTTCTGCTACAAGTCTCACACCAGATCAATGCCAACAGTTGATTCAGTTTCTTCAAAACACTCAACTCAATAATGGTTCATCTCAGTCTTCTAATAATGCCAGTAGTGAGACAAACAAATGATCTGAAATATGCCAATTTTGCAGGTATAATGGCATGTTCTTCTATTTCTAATTCAAATTCAACATGGATCATAGACACAGGTGCTAATGATCATATGTGTTCAAATGAAAAATTCTTTTCCAGTTTAAAAATTCTTTCCAAACCTGTTTCCATTCTTCTTCCAAATGGAACAATAATAATAGCCACAAAATCTGGAACAATTAATTTGTTACCAAACTTGATATTGCAAAACGTTTTGCTGGTTCCTCAGTTTAAACATAATCTTTTGTCCATATCAAGACTTTGTGAAGACACAAATGGCTTGGTTTATTTTTCTAATAAAGCTTGTATGTTGCAGGCCCCTTCTCAGAAGAGGCCTCTGGTTCTTGGTAACCTGCTTGATGGACTTTATCTCCTGAAGACAAATGAGCTTGTTTACAGTTCTTGTTCTGTTTCTAATTCCAAAATAATACAGTCTACTTGTAATGTCGTTGTTACTAGTAGAACTTGGCATGACAGACTTGGTCATTTGCCTTTGTATAAACTGAGACAGTTGTCTGTGTTTTCATACACTGATGTTAAACAAGTTGAATGTTGTGATATTTGTCCACAAGCAAGGCAACATAGATTGCCTTTTCCTCATAGTCATAGAAATACAACTCATATTTTTGACCTTATTCAAGTGGATGTGTGGGGACTGTATAATACTCCTACTCACAATGGTTTTCGATATTTTTTAACCATAGTAGATGACTATAGTAGAGCTACATGGACGCATCCCTTATCTTCAAAAAGTAATGCTTTTTCAATCTTACAAAATTTCATTCAAATGCTGAGACCATTTTAATGCAAAAGTTAAATGTTTAAGAACTGATAATGCCTTTGAATTGGGTTCTTCAATTGCTCACACACAATATCTTCTGTCCAAAGGTATCCTGCACCAAACTAGTTGTGTAGGAACTCCACAACAAAACGGTATTGTAGAACGAAAACATAAACACCTTTTAGAGACCTCTAGAGCTCTTCTTTTCCAATCAAAACTTCCTCTCAGATTTTGGGGTGAATGTCTTTTAACTGCGACTTATCTCATAAATCTTTTTCCAACCAATTTACTAGAAGGTAAGAGTCCACATGAGCTTCTATTTGGTAAACCACCTCATTTGAGAGCTTTTGGTTGTTTATGCTATGCATCTACTTTACAACAAGGCAGAGACAAGTTACAACCAAGGGCAAATCCTTGTTTGTTTATTTGGTATCCAATGGGCAAGAAGGGTTATAAACTTTATTTCTCACCACTCATCACATTTTTGTATCAAGAGATGTGATTTTCTTTGAATCTTTGTTCCCATCAATTCCTCAATCATCTTCTTCTGTTTTGTTACCTTCTTTTGACATTTCTCATGATTCTTTTGATCATATTCCTGTTTCTGTTCCACCTCTAAATGATCCTCAACCCTCTTCATCTGCTCCACCATTGAGAAGGTCTTCTAGACAATCTCATACACCTTCTTATCTTGATGACTATGTTCGCTATTCAGCCTCTTGTTGTCCTCATACTATCACTCAATACTTCTGTTGTGAACCATGTTCACACTTCTGCTTTTTCTGTCTCTAGCAACACTCTTTTTCAAAATCTCAGTCATCTTGTTGAACCAACTTCTTATAAATCAGTTGTTCTCTATCCTAAATGGCAATCTGCCATGCAACTTGAACTTGATGCTTTACATGCTAATAACACTTGGATCATTACTCCTCTGCCTGCTGGTAAGAAGCCTATTAAGTGTAAATGGGTTTATAAGCTTAAATATAAAGCTGATGATACAGTTGAAAGATGCAAAGCTCGACTGGTTGTTTGAGGAGACACACAAAAGGCTGGTATTGATTATCATGAGACTTTCTCTCCGGTAGTTAAAATGACTACCATCCAAAGTCTCATTGCTATTGCCACTAAGAAGGGATGGTCTATGCATCAGCTTGATGTAAATAATGTGTTCCTTCATGGAGAGTTAGATAAGGAAATCTACATGTCACCTCCTCCGAGTATGGATTTGGAAGATTCTACCCACGTTTTGAAGCTTCAAAAATCTTTATACGGGCTTAAACAGGCCTCTAGGCAATGGTATGGTAAGTTGTCTGATGCTCTCAAATCAAGGGGTTATAAAAGATCTCCAAGTGATGCTCTCAAATCAAGGGGTTATAAAAGATCTCCAAATGATCTTCTCTGTTTTCTAAAAGCATGGGGTCATCTGTTGTTCACAATGCAATTTATGTTGATGACATATTGTTGACCGGTAATAATCTTGAAGAAATGACTGACTTAAAGTCATTTCTTGATCATACTTTCAAAATTAAAGACCTTGGTCCACTTATTACTTCTTAGGCATTGAGGTTTTGAATATTGCAAAAGGCACAACTTTGACTCAAAGGAAGTTTGTCAAGGATTTATTAAAGGAGTTCTCGGATTTTACTTCTTCTGAACCAAAGTTAGCTCCCTTGCCTCAAATCTTCAGTTGCCTTTGGATATTGGTCCTTTATACTCAGATCCTTTACAATATAGAAGATTGGTTGGTAAACTTAGTTATCTCACTCACACCAGACCAAATTTGTCCTTTGATGTACAATTCTTGAGCCAATTCATGAAAGAACCTCATGTTCCTCATTGGGATGCTGCTGTTCATACTCTTGGTTATGTTAAAGGTTCTTTTAATCAAGGGATTCTTTTCAATAATTCTACAGATTTCAAGCTTGAAGCCTTTTGTGACTCTGACTGGGCTGCATGTCCAAACATGAGGAAGTCTGTTACCGGTTACTTTATTTTATTAGGCGGCAGTCCTATTTCATGGAAATCTGAAAAGCAACCTACTGTTTCTTTAAGTTCCACAGAGGCAGAGTACTGGTCTATGCGCAGAGTCACAACTGAACTCACCTAGTTGACAAGGTTACTTACTGAGTTTTTGGTTCCCTCTATTACTCCTATCTCACTGAAGTGTGATAGTCAGGCTGCAACTCATATTGCTAAAAATCCTGTATATCATGAACGAACGAAGCATATCGAGTTAGACTCCCATTTTGTTCGAGAAAAGCTTCAAGAAGGTCTTATCATTTTGTCACATATACCTATTAAAGACCTGCCTGCAGATTTATTCACAAAGAGTTTACCTAATGTTCAACATCAGTCTTTGCTTTCCAAGTTGGGAGTCTCATTCTCTCCGACTTGAGGGGGGTGTAGTTTATTTAATCAGCATTTTATATTATTATTAGGTAGTCCTTTCATTTCCGTTAGACAGATAGTTGTTTCAGTTAGTAGTTAGATGGACGTTAGTATTCTGTTTGTAATTACGGTTATATAATAGTTCATCTTCAATAAAGTTTTCACTTTCTCCCAATTCATTTCATTCAAAATTACACTATAAAACAAAACAAAATAAACAAGATTGTATATATGTCATCATACTGGTGTATATAAACCTAATACACTTACAAGATTGTTGTAATTGGCAAATTTTTAAAATCGAATTATCCCATTTAATGTGAACATTAGTAAACACAGAAGTCTTGGATTTCAAACTATCGTATCCATGTATTAGTCAAATATGTAATTGGTTATAGTTTAGGGAAAAGACATATAACATCCTGTAAGCACTCTATAACACTAATTATGCAATCAATACAAAGGGGTTGTTTGGCAGCTTCTGAATGGTTAAGTGCTGAACCAGTAAGAGGTCTAAACCATTAAGTGTTAACTCAGTAAGAGGTCTGTACCATTAAGAGCTATTATAATGCTTAACCGTTTAGAGGCAAATGTCTGACCAATTCAGATTAGAGGTCTTAACCATTCATACTCAGTACAATGCTAAACCTTTCATAGGCAATTGTCTGAATTCGCGAAACAAATAGTCTGAACTATTAAGTGTTGAACCAGTAAGAAGAGGTCTGAACCATTAAGAGCCTCGTTAAGAAGTAAACAAACAGCCCCATACACATTTTATAAATTTGTTTTAGTATCAGAGCTTTGAGACAAACCACTAGAAAATGCCACCGGAGAGTGGCTGCCACCACCACCACCACAAAACCGTTGCGAATGGTCTTCTTCTTATCTCCACTGTCGCCTCCACCCATGGCGCGGAACCAGAGTCGCCACCAACAAACACCACCCTTATTACAACCACAACAACTTTCTGTCACAAAACCATTATCGCCAAGCAGGTGCGAGATCTTGATATGGTAGGCTTGATCAAGATGTGGTTAAACAAGTGAGATAAACAAATGAAAGCAAATTAAAAAGAGGAGGAAAAATGGGCGGTTGGATTGGATTGGTTGTCAGGTTAGGATGGGTTTGGGTTAGAATGGTCGGATTAGAAAAAGGGTTAAGATGGGTTTGGGCCAAACGGGTTCAGCTCAAGATGGGTCTATTCATAGAAAGGTTATTTAATAGTACTAGGTTTGTTAACGGTCGTGCGTTGCGGTGAAACAGAGCAAAACAATGTAAAACAAATGTTATTTGTAAATCAAGAATGTTGTTTAGAAAGCCAAACTGTTATAATTTGTTTAGTTTATCATCGTATTGTTTTAACATACCAAATAAATACTCTATTTTGAATATAACTTCTTTTTAACAAAACTAATGCCAAAATGTCAAAAGAAAAAATAAACACAACTACGTATTTAAGTTTTTTTTTAAAAAGATTAACGAACGTAAGAAATTAAAAAACATCACATTAATTGATAAAGAAAATATAATTTAAAAATAATTTAGTGAAAACAAAAAATAAATAATAAAAGAATTATGATTGTTTAAAAAGAAAAAAGAAACTATACTATAACTTAAAAATAAATACAATAATAATAATAATAAACGATTATAATATTAAATAATAAAATATTAAAAATCAATATATCATTATAAAAATAAACTCAATATTCATATAAAAAAATAAACTATATTAAACTTAAAAATAAATATGATAATAATAATAAACTATTATAATATTAAAAGCTATATATTATTATAAAAATAAAATCATTATTCATATATTTTTTTCAATTTTCAATTTTCAATTATATATATATATATATTAAAATAAAAGCTGCTTATTTTGAAATAATTAACATACTTTTTAAAATAAGTCAAAAGCTGCTTATTTTGAAATAATTAACATACTTTTTAAAATAAGTCATATATATATATATATATATATATATATATATATATATATATATATATTCATATACTAAATTTCTTTTTAAGACGCGTTAATCTCTTGTGCCTTTTTATCTTACTTTTCTTTTTAGCTTATTTTTCATTTTCTTTTTTATTAAATAATAGTTTAACTAAATATAATTTGTATAAAGATATTGATTTTTTATCAAACTTTGAATTAACAATCTCCTTATCTTATTTTTAATTTCTTTTTCCTATTAAACAATAGTTTAACTAAATATAATTTAGATAAAGATAATGACTTTTTTTATCAAACTTTAAATTAATAATCTCCTTATCTTATTTTTAATTATTTTTTTTCCTATTATACAATAGTTTAACTAAATGTAATTTAGATAAGAATACTAACTTTTATTAAACTTTGAATTAATAATAATATTTAATAATATTTTCTCCTTCTTCGTAGGAGATAGAAGAAGTTTTTTTTATTTGTAGAATTAAGAAAATATATATTCTTATTTAAATTAGATTTAGTTAAATTATATTTTAAATAATAATTATTTAATTATTATTTAATAGGATACATAAATAAGAAAATTATATTAAATCACAAACTTCATGGATCTCTATTATTTATTTATTATTTCTTTTATTTATTACGCTTATTAATAATCATCTAATATTTCATTTTTTTCTACATCATGTAATACACATGTTTCTAACCTAATAATAAATAAAAAACAAATTAAAATTTTAATAACTAAATAGTACATCGAATTTTTCATTAAAATACATATCTTGACGACCGTATGTGTTAATCAATTACATTATATCTATTAAACTCCTACAATATACGAGGTAATAACTATATTGCTTATTATATAAAATTAAATTTGTGCAACTCTTGCAAAATACGTGGTTCTAAGCTAGTAATGTATAAATGAAAATAAATTACAAGAAGTTTAAGTTACCATCTACCAAGTATTCATTTATCTCTGCTAAGACTTCTCTCTCTAAAAGCTCATGCTTTTTCTCTCTTAAACAAAGTTAAGACAAAAGAAAAATAAACATAATCGATGGAGCCTTCATTTAATCAGTTGTGGGTCACTTGATTTTCAGAGTCAAAGGCGGTAGAAGAATGGGGGTGGACGGCGTCGTTTTTCTTGTTTATACGGGCGAGAGATCGTAACTGGTGGTGGCGGCGACGAAGAAGGTGTCAGAGTACTAATGGAGACGACGGTACTCCGTAGGAAGTATGGATGGCAACAGCGGTACTCGGTAGGAAGTACTGACGGCAATAGCCGTCGGAAGTACGAGCGGTAACCGAAGCCTGTGAGGGTAAGTGTTAACTTGTTATGGTGTCAAGTGGATGAAGCTTTGAAACGGATAAGTGATGCAACACTATCGGCCATCCTGACCCGCCCTTTTATTTTGTTTAACCCGTCTTGACCCGTCGATGTTCCCCCCACTACTCATGTTTAACCTATTTAAACCCACTAAGTTTTCTTTTAACCCATACTAACCCAATCCTTTAGTAAAAATTACCCATGTTGACCCAGAATTAACCATTTGGGTTGCATTTGCCAGGTCTACTCGTAATAATCAGATAAAAGAAAAAAATGTCAAATCATTTAAAAGATCATTGATTTTGACCCTTATTAGGAGGTGGGTTGGACCAGTTTTACACATGACCAAGAAAAAAATATTTGCGTAGTGGCGTCTGACGGGGTAAGCAAGGCGGAGAAAAATGAAGACCTGTTATCTTTATTTTTTTTTTGTTATATTCTATGTTTATGTCTTCTAGATTTCAAACAAAATCACTATTGCACTTAGTTTGCCGGAAGTATTAGACAACTACGTAATTGGTTGTTTAGGACTAGACATATAACATTGTGCCTATATAAGCACTCCATGATATAACCCTACTTACTAAACCAATACAGACCCATTTTATAAAAATCCGATTCCATGTCTATAAAATAGCGTCCCTTCTTAAAAGGTCGGGTCCGAGTCCCACGATGAAGAGTGGTCTACATTTAGGAGTCCAATCAAAAAACTAATAAAAAATATTACACTAAGAGCATCCACATTCCTTCAGTCATCTTTACCCTAAAATTTCACTAAAAATAACTATATTTTTTTCTCTTTTTCAATTAAATAATATTTTCTATACTTTTATCATTACTTTTTCTCTCTCCTCCACTTACAACCACTTTCAAAATGTATTAAAAAATTATAGAGGATGAATGGTGTTCCATCAAATCTACAGATAAATAGTAACATTTTTTCTCTCCTCTACTCACAATCACTTTCATCCACCTACAATCACCTTTCATAATATAAAAAACCCACTCACAGAATATAGAGGACGGACTATGAATGCTCTAATGCTTTTAGTTAATATGCTAAACTGTGAAAAGTGGTCCACATTTAGGAGTACAGGTTTCTAGTTATATGCGTAACTGTGAAAAACTCATCCTTGTCGCAAAGATTAAAAACATATTGATACTTTATATGAAAATAAACTTAAAAAAATTGCAATCATATATTCATGCTCTAGCACTTATATTGGTCAGATCATTTTGATCCAAACCTGTTGAAACTAATTTATTTATGGAGTTAAATGTCTGGTTGGTCCCTATGGTTTGCGAAAATTGCAGACTTGGTCCCAATGGTTCACTAATTACAAAGTTGGTCCTAATAGTTGTAATTTTTGCACTCGGGTGATCCTTATCACTAACCTCTGTTAAATTTCTTAGTTAAATTTATATAAAATTACCACCCTTATTATTAAAAACAAAATAAATAAACACCCTCACCCTAATCTCTCTCTCACTCTTTCCTTTTCTCTCTCTAAAACAACACCACCATCTTCTTCTTCCTCTCTCTTAAATCCACCACCACCACCTCCACCTTTAACTCGTCACCACCTCCACCGCCACCATCAACCCACCACCACCACCACAACCTCCACTGCCACCTTCAACTCACCACCACCAGTTCATAACTTCCGACGATCGGAAAAGCTGCTGTGAAACGTGCTTTTTATCATCTTTCACTTGGCCCGGAATCTGTTCCGAATTGAAGGGAACTGCCACGGGTTTCGTGACTTCTTGTTCAGGTCCCCATTGGGATCTAGCAACAGGAAGCGATTGTTGTTGGGTTGTTATTGTTTTTCTAGCGGAATTGGAGTTATTCGGTCCGAATTTGAGCCCGCTGCTGATAATCGTCTGGCCGAGAGTAGAGGGGCATTCAAATCCAGCTGTTTTTCATCCATCTTGAGCTTTCGAATGCTAACCGATCTTATAAACTACAAATTTAACATGGTAAAAACAGGAAACAATGGGAAATTAGTTCAATTAATACGTGAATTATTAAAATTGCATAAAGTTAAAGTAGAAAACAGAGTAAATATCAAAATGGTAAAATCTCATGCTTGACTTAAATTGAAAGGAAACAGGGGAACCACAGATTCAAATTAAAGCACAAAACTTTATGACCGTAGATTCAAATTAAATAGAATTTTTATAATATTTCAACTTGTCATCGGAAGTTATGAAGTTCACACTTCCACATGTTCTAGCGAGCAGCTTTTCCGGTCGTCGGAAGTTATGAACTAGTGGTGGTGAGTTGAAGGTGACGGTGACGGTAGAGGTGGTGGGTTGATGGTGGCGGTGGAAGTGGTGACGGGTTAAAGGTGGAGGTGGTGGTGGGTTTGAGAGAGAGGAGGAAGAAGATGGTGGTGTTGTTTTAGAGAGAGAAAAGGAAAGAGTGAGAGAGATCAGGGTGAGGGTGTTTATTTATTTTTGTTTTAATAATAAGGGCAGTTTGGTAATTTTATATAGACTTAACTAAGAAATTTAACAAAGGTTAGTGATAAGGACCACCCGAGTGCAAAAATTACAACTATTTGGACCAACTTTGTAATTAGTGAACCATTGGGACCAAGTCTGTAATTTTCGCAAACCACAGGACCAACCAAGCATTTAACTCTTATTTATGCTATCTTAAATGTTAAAGTCGGTGCATTTTTCACATATGCAACTTACGTTTTATCCAGCACACAAATGATACTTTCTTTTTATGTTTTGGAATAATGGATTTTAATA
Organism: Scalesia atractyloides; assembly: GCA_947069175.1. Taxonomy (NCBI): domain Eukaryota; kingdom Viridiplantae; phylum Streptophyta; class Magnoliopsida; order Asterales; family Asteraceae; genus Scalesia; species Scalesia atractyloides. The sequence goes on from CAMTDV010000030.1 coordinate 83,138,406, forward strand.
ATTCAAACTATTAGCTGTTGGCCGGCAACTGTCCTAACTTAAAAATAACCAGTGGTGATCCCACATTTTCACATATTGTAAACTAATGGACCTTTCCTAAACCGAAAAGGATAAGGGGGCAAAATGACCCCTTTACAGAAAGGGTGTCTTTTCCACATATGACCTTACTTTTTATCTAGCCTACAAATGATCCTTTTTTCCTTGTTTTTTTTTTTTTTTTGTCTTTTAAACGAATGGTTCCTTCTTTTCTCCACCAGCCATACACACCCTCAACTTTTAAAAAATATATTTTTAACCCTTAAATTATTACTTTATTTTACAATTCTTTTAACTTTTGAAAATTGCAATTGCCACCTCCCAACTTTTGAAATTTACAGTTTTAACCCCTACACTATAACTCTATTTTACAACTTCCTCAACTTTTGAAAATTGCATTTTTTACCTAACCCAAACTAACCCCTACATATTTAACTAATTTTTCTTTCGCTAATTTCTTTTAATTTGTCGTTCTGTTTAAGAACTTTGTAAAATACATGTTTAAGAACTTTGTAAAACATCTTTTTGACCCAATAGTTAAGAAAGTAGCACAAGGCGAAGAACTATTTGATAAAGCAATGTTAATATAACGTCATGTTTTTGTAATAGTAAAATATTTGGTAGTATTTATTATGATGGACATTCACTTCTTGTATGTATATGTCATTGTTCATAATTGTGAGACCCGCGTAATACTCATGTATATGGTGCTTAGAACGTGATACATTATATGGTTACCGACACATTTTCTCTCGCCCACTTCTTTAATTACCTTTTTATACACTATGTACAAGTACATTATGTGATTCTCGCAGATTTTAGCATATCATTGACTTTAAAAGGACACATTATTACATTTAATAGATGAAGAGTTCTCTAATTATTATTGGTTAAACGCAAGATTCGCATCACATGAAAAGGGGAGTCTATTAAATGAAACATTTTGGCAAAATAATACCGCGGATATATGAAATTTCGGTTAAATTATCCAAAATTATTAGTTATAAAACGATGAGATCATTTTGGAAAGAGATACCTACAGTTCTAGTCACGTGAAACCATAGTACCCTAAGTGTTTAATGGGTTTTGTAACCCAAGTTCTTGATCACATTCCCATATATGGGACCAAATTATGGCATGTCATTGATAAGAGTACGGGGGGAGAGAGAGAGAGGAGTGGGAATACCCCGGACGGTGAAGGATGGGCTACCAGAAGAGGAAAGGTGACGAAGGCTATCAAGACACCACTTTCTACGTGTCGAACCTTACGAGTCAAACCACCCTTGGGTGTTTGTGTAGGGAGTTTAGGAATTGTGGAAAGATGATAGATGCCTACTTACCAAGGAGAAGGGATATGATGGGAATTTTTTTTTTTTTGCCTTCATCAAGTTTGAAGACATGAGAAACAAAGATGGGTTGGGAAGGAACTAAATAGAGTCCAGAGTGGGGACGCAAAGGTGAAGGTAAATGTGGCAAAGTTTGGGAAGGAAACAAAGGCCAGAACAAGTCATACACTCCCGAGGGAGAGGCTGGCAACCATTAGACGGAGCTCGTATTATAGAAAACTAATGTGGAAACGAAAGAAGCTTAGTCGTTTACGGAAATGCTAACTGGCCAACAAGACCAAGAGTATCATGATGTTAGTGAAAAGGTGGTGGTGCTACCACAAAGAGACTTCCCTTCACAACATTCATGGGGAGATGCTCTTTAGTGGGGACTGTACGGGGTGTCAACATATTATGTCGTATGAGTGACCTCCTCGAAGCTATGGATATTAATCGGGTACGCCTGCGATATATGGGTAATATGAGAGTTTTACTAACTTTCCCCGATTCTGTGATAGCCATTCAATTTTTCGCAGAAGAAGAGAGAATTTTAGGAAGACTAGTTCTCAAATTTCGAGGTGTGGGAAGGTCAAAACCTGGAAATTTGAGTGAGTTGCAAAACTAAAGATAGTCAGGATACCTCCACACTCATGGGATAGGGAAGTGTTTAATATGATCAGTGAAAATTTTGGAACCGTTGTGCACGAATCCAAGGCATCAATACTACTACAGGATGGAAATTGGCATACAAATATGTTGGCATTTTGGTAAAAGGAGGTCGTAGGATCAATGAAATAGTAAGCCTACATAGGAAGGACAAGTAATTATTGGCATGGGTGTTAGAGACCGAGAAAGATTGGTTGCTGGATTTTCTTTCAAGTTGTACCCAAAAAGGTGGAATGAGCCGGCCCTGTTCAAGTTGTGCCCATAAAGGGTGGATTGACGGTTGTTGCTAATGAGAAAAATGATTTCATTCCAACTAGAACATTGATAGAATGGTGTGTGTTCATAATTTAAGAAAATTGAATGACGCCGCACGAAAAGATATTTCCATTACCCTTTATAGATTAAATGCTTGAGCGTGTACCTAGAAAACAGTTCTATTGTTTTCTAGATAGTTTTTCAAGATATTTCCAAATTTCTATCCTTCCTAAAGACCAAAATAAGAAGACATTCACTTGCTCGTTTGGAACTTTCGCATATCGACGCATGTCGTTTGGTTGTGTAATGCACCAACCACGTTCCAATTGTGCATGACGACAATTTTCCGTGACATGATTAAAGATTCTATGGAAGCTAGTTTTCATAAATGATTTCTCTATCTTCAGGGATTCTTTTGACCACTGTCTGGAGAATCTCGAACGAATGCTTATAACTACAAGGAAACCAAGCTTAAACTGCAAGGAAACCAAGCTTAAACTAAACCGGGAAAATGCCATTTTATGGTTACCAAAGGAATACTTATGGGACACAAAATTTCTAAGGATGGTCTTGGAGTAGATAGAGTGAAGATAGACAACGTTACCAAACTTCCACCTCTTACATTGATGAGAGTTATTCGAAGTTTTATGGGACATGGCAAGTTCTTTAGATGTTCATAAAAGATTTTGAAAGATCGTTTGACCAATGACACACTTTTGAAGAAAGACGCCACTTTGGTCTTTGGTCCAAAATGTGTTAAGACCCTTGAGATGAGAAAACAAAAACTAGTAGAAGCTTTAATAATGGTATCACCGGATTCGGAATGGTAGCCATTTAAACTCATGTGTGATGCACGTGACTTTGTATTTGAAGTTGTGTTGGGACAAAGAAAAAATAGACATTTTCACTGAATATACCATGCTAGTAAAACTCTCAAACACACACATGAAAACTACACAACTACTGAGAGGAGTAGTTACCATAGTTTTTTTTTCTTTTGACAAATTCCATTCATACCCGATTCTTTCCAAGACTACAATTTATACCAACCATTCTACCCTAAGGTATTAATTCAGTAAGTAAGCTAGATACCAAACCAAGGTTAATCCGTTGGATCCAGCTTCTCCAAGAATTCAATATAGAATTATGGATAAAGGTGGAGCTGAGAATCTAATCACCTATCTAGGTTAGAAAATCCTCAACTAAAGGTACTTCATGAGTCATAGATAAACTATGATTTTCCACATGAATCCATGATTTACATTCAAGCTAAGAGTAACGGTGATCCGTGGTTCGCTGACTATGCTAACTACCTAGCAACGGGACACCTAAAAGCTGGGATGGCATTCCATCAAAAGAGAAAATTATTCAAAGATATTAAGGATTATATCTGGGCCAGATCAGATAATTCAAAGATGGGTTGATGGAAGAGAAACTAAAGATATTCTATTTCACTATCGCCAAGGATTGACAAGAGGACATCATAGAGCAAATTTTACTACTAAGAAGGTCCTTGATTGCAATGGAAACATTAGCGGGTTCATGACAAAGGCAAGCTCGTTGGAGTTAGTTAATGGTATTAAATTGCCTAATGGGGGGCTGATTTTATCACACCTAATATATGCCAATAATGTAGTATTTATGGGTGAGTGGGGAGAGAATAACATTTGAAGTATAGTAAGGATCATGAGATGTTTCTATCTCATCTTAGGCCTCAAACTTAGTATAAAAAACTGAGTCTCTTTAGCCTTGGGGTTGAGACGGGCACTATGGTGAGAGTAGCAAACTTAATAAATTGTAAAGTCGGGACCTTACCATGCAAATATCTTAGTCTAGTGGTTGGGGCAAACATGAATCAAGCATGTAACTGGAATTGTACCGTGGATGCATCAACATTGTCAATAGGGGTTCAGGTTAGTTTGCTAAAATTGGTTTTAGATGGTTTACCCTTATACTTATCCTCATTATACAAAGCTCCTACTTGTGTTTTTGAGACCTTGGAAGCGTTAAGAAGAACAATTACTTGTGGAGGAGATGAAAAATAAAAGCAAAACAATTTGGATATGTTAGAAGAGAGAGATAGGCCCTAATGAAAAAGGTGGAATTAGTATCGGGTCTCTCTAAGATATGAATGTAAGTCTTTTGGTTAAGTGGTGGTGGCGATTTAAATTGAGAAAGAAAATCTATGGAGGCGGGTAATTTCGGCTATACATAACGAGAGCATGGTTGATATGCCATCAATTATACATATTTATAGTGTGAATTTACCCTCAATTATGAATACTTTTTAAACGATTTATGAAGGAAACAATACCTAAATCATTCCTTTTCATTTTTTACAGGATTTGAAGCTCTAAAATAAAAAAAGAAGCAGAAAACAATGAAAATACGAAGTTCCCAAGAAGCACCCTCGTGCATAAGACAGGCACACCCGTGCCTCTTGCCTTTGCCCGCCTTTTGGATGAATCATAACAACTTGGTGGGCAATAAAGAAAGAAGGTAGGCATGCCCGTGCATAGACATGCACGGTTGTGCCCCCACAAAAGACAAATATGAACCAGAAAAATGCTCGAGACCAAAGTACACTTGTTGCTATCATTGTCGAGACAACTCACCATGTACGGTTAGGCACCCCCGTGCCCAAGACCCTCGGGAGACAAAAAGGACAAATTCTTGAAGCTTCCAACAAGATTCAAGGACAAGCACACCCGTGCTCCACTGCCTTTGATCAGCCTATGAATACCAGCCTCAATAACTCATTAGGGGCATGCCCGTCTTTGCTCTCTTGTTCACTGGGTTGCTATAATCCCAAGGCTAATAGACTTGTGCCTCGATGGCCTTGTTCTCTCACCCTTGAGGATCTAGAAAGTGGATGATCCATAAAGCTTTACTAATCAATAGCCAAGTAATCCATGATCATGATGGTTCCTAAGCCTCCTTTGGTTGGAAGTGAGAGGTTTATCCTTAGGGAAGGCTTTCATGCCGACCGAGACATCTACAAAGCTAGGATCCTACATCCTACCTTTGATCATCCATGTTAAGAATAAGGCATCGTAAAATTAATTTAGTAAACATATGTAATAAATGAAAGTTGAGAGACATTTTGTTGCACACATACTTGCACTTGAGCTAGAGCTTGAATATCATGAGGTGTGGTAATTGCCTTTGGTGAAAGTGTTTCATATGGTTGTAATTTTTATGTCTTCTCAAACTCTTGGATTAGTTAATCTTATTAATATAGTATTTTATCTTATTTAATGTGTTTATCCTTTGTTAATTTTTGGTTTATCAAACTCTTGGTAGTTAATCTTATTAATATAGTATTTTTATCAAAGGGGATTGGATGACCCTTTTGAAACTAAATTAACTTAACTATATTAATTTAGCCTAACTTTACTTGACTATGGTGTGCGTACAGCTTCTGGACATAATCAGATCCAGTGTACTTAATAAACCTTGGGATGTGAAGGTAGCTTATTATTATACTCATGGCATGTAACAACCCATATACTAATAAGGGAAATCCAAAATTGGTTTATTAAGATTATTTTTTATGTAAACATTTGGTAATGAACCAGATTCGGGTGACAAGCTTCTGGTATCAAATCAGATCTTTGGGTAATAAAAGGCTTCAAATGGGAGGTTTCTGGTAATGCATCAAGATCCTATTTGGGGGTAAAAGTTAAGATAATAAATTAACGAGAGAAAAAAACCAATCAGGTGGAATAGAAGATAACCAATGAAATTGGGACTTATATTGCTTATTTGGTAACTTAATTAATTTGATGACTAAATCGCTTTGGGTAATTTAAAATATCCCTAAACGTGATTTCATTTGTTAAGCTTGAAGTAAACACTAATTTATTAAGTTATAAAAGATAATACAACCAAGATGGTTTTAAACCAACCTTGTTGTAGCATATCGTTTACTAGTCGAAAGGTTAGGGGAGGTTCATCATGGACATATTTCCAGACCGGTCTATCGATATGATAAGATTGAGGGATGTTGGCGACCGGACCAATGAAGCCAATTCTAATTTAATCAAAAGAAAAAATATGAAAATATAAACATTTTTCTCATTTTATAAAATAAACTATATTAATTAAGAGTGATCTATCCAAAAAGAATTTATTACTATTTTAGCCGGCTAACCTAACTACAAGTAAGGATGGTCATAATCATAATGAACATTTGAGTAGGGGAAGCATATCCTTGGTTCTTATCTAAAGCTATATGACACACGAAGAGTTCTCTACTCATTTTGGGTATTTAAAACTAGATAATTGGGTATTAAGCTAGCACACTTAAGTGTGCTCAAAATAATTAAATTAATACACCTAATTCACATGATATCAATGATTATATATCCCGGTGAAAGCAGGGATATCCCGGGTATGGAACGGAATACGCAAGGTGGATAAAGACCTGGATAGATGCAACATTCAAGTTACTAATCTGATAAAAGGAGGATTGGGAAACAACTGCCCCATTCGGTTTTGGCTAGACAAATGGATTGAAGATGACCTTTAAAAGATCAGTTTCCAGCATGTTTATCTTGGAAGTACAAAAATGTGTTAAGGTGGCAATGCGGTTAACGATCCTTGATTGGATGGGAGAGTGGAAGAGGTAACTTACGAGCGTCCAGGAAGTTAGCGAGCCGGAAATTATGAACAAACTGTTAATTGTGCTAGGTCTAAACTCATAGGGTGTGGGAGCCAGATGGATGGGTCGAGATCTTTCATAGTGGGATCATGTAGAAAGCTCATGACCATTTCGGCCCTCCCATACTAACTCTTTCGGTGAGTGAAGTGGGTACCAAAAAAAGATAAATATTTCAGAACAAGAACCGACTACACCCTTGTCGGTCTTCAAAGAAGGAATATATACCATGGATCCACATCATGCTGGCTGTGCGGGGTGAACGAAGAGACAACGGATCACTTGTTCACATCATGTTACGTAGTGGTGGTAATGTGGAATAAGGTGAGTGAATGGTTTAAAATACCAACGATCTTTGCCTTTTCTTTCAAAGATTCCTAACCACACATACAAATCTCGGTAGGCAAAAAGCGGTGCAAGCAGTTGTTCTTGTAACCTGATGGGTGATTTGGAAGACTCGTAATGAGCTAATCTTTGCAGGGAAGTGAGTACACATGGACCGGATGGTGAGAGAGATTCAGTCCACAACCTTTTTGTGGATTAAGAATCGAGTGAAACAGCAAAGCATGACATGGGAGAGTTGGGTGTCCTTTAGTTTTTTGAAAATATATGTTGTAAACGTTAATTTGGGTGAGTCAAATTTGGGTGAATGATGTTTCTTGGCTTGTCCTAGTTGCTACCTAGGAAAGCTTGTATGTAAATATTTGGTGTGGAATGAATTTGCTGTTAAAAAAATTGTGGCATACAACAGTTTAGAAATTTTATTTATGTGATGCCAAGAAACAAGTAATTAAAAGTCAATGCATGTAAGCGTTGAAACTTAAGATTGCCACCTAAATGTGATTTTCTTTAATTAAAAAATGTTGTTTACAAACTGAATTCTGAATTAAATGAGTTTAATGTTGTTTGGACGAAAATTCCAATGAAAACGAGTTTAACTTCAATAGTTGTAAAAAATAGTGATTTTGACTTTAAGTATCACGAACTAGTCAAATCTTGTGTTGCTAAATCAAACATTTGTACTTCAATGAACGGAACTCAAAATATTTGATGGTCAAACGAGTGAAAGTTTGTTAAAAATATAGTAAGCAAAAGCTCACAAGAAGCATGCGAATAAGATTAGGTGGGTGTGAATTAAAGTAGAAAAACCACACCAATTGAATAATTTTGGTCAAAAACAATAATGTGCTTGGTAATTGAATAATTTTGGTCAAAAACAATAATGTGCTTGGTGCAACAAAATTCTGAAAGTGTCCATTTTACTTTGATCACAAGCTGAAACTTGGCAACGACTTATGTAAAAGGAGATAGCAGTATGAACTTATATTAGCAATTCCAAAAGTGAATACATGATAGTGTTTTGTAAAGAAAGAATACGTCAAAATCTCCGTGCAAATCACACATTAAGTTTTTTTAATAATTTGCTTTTAAGCCTAATTAAGTTCCAAGTATGAAGCTTGAGGTTTATCAAATGAGCTCCAATGTAAGCATGTAATTCATGCGTTTTTTTTTTCAAAACACTCCCAAGTAAACTCATGAGCAATTGTGTTTGTTTACACCTCTGTAGTGGAATGCAAGTTTTCAGCTATATTGGTTCGCGATGCTTTTGCACTTATCATGACTAGCCGTCTGTTCTATATTTTCCCTTGAGCTAACTACGAAGGTATTACTTTTGACGATACAATGTCGTATGGTTTGACATTTTCAAGTCTACTATAATAGTGTACAATTATTCTTAATTCCAAAGGATGATAGTATTGATGTTTAAACTAAATAAAGGGGTCATTATGTAAATAGTATATAGTATAAGGGCGTATTATGTCCAGAACTACATATTACAACCTACATATCAAAGGAGGCGATGTATGTTGCGACGTTCCAAAAGGGTGCAAAAACAAAGGCATGGTCATGTCTAAAGAAGGGCATGGTCATGTTGATTGGAAAGCATGGTCACATCTATTGGAAGCAAGGGCACGTCTATTCAACAAAGAGTCACGGCCATTCATTCAAGGGATGTGTCTCTTCGTTTAGTATAACTAAGGTTTGTCTATTCCAATTGTAATCAATTAGAATCACTTATACTTTCATATTCAAGACAAGTATTCATTCGATTGTTCGTAGTTTATCATTGTGTTCATGTTTGTAAGTGTTCTGACCAACAATGGTATCAGAGCAAATGTTTCAAATCTGGGAAGAAAAAGAAGTTGATTGGAATCATCATAACCAGGAGAACTCGAATAAATTTTTTAAGGTTTTTGTATTCGTTTCAAACTTAAATTGCAGATTGATTGATTGCAAATCAAAGATCTATTTTGTTTGAATTCTTTTTTGAAATTCAAATCTCAAATCAAAACATGGAGAATCGAATTTTCTATTAAATCAAAGCAGTAAGTATCGATTTTGTCATTTTTCTAGGAATTCAAAACAAATTTGTTTATTTCAAAAGAACATAAATATTTTAGAAAAGAACCCAATTCAAAACGAATCCCAAATAGCAAGATGGAAATCCGAGAAAACCTATGTGGTACAACTTTCGTGGTGGAAAACCTATATGGTACAACCTTCATGGTGAAAAAATAACCTTCGTTGGGAAAAATGCTTCACGGTGAAAACTACCCTTCCTGGTACAAAACCTTTGTGGTGCATAACCTTTTGGTGTCAAGACTTGTCACACCCCGACCCGCAGCGGAAAAGGTGATCGGGGCATGATTGGGTTATCATCAAAGCTCATGACATTTATTAAACGTTTCATATTCATTAATACAAATTAAATGGAAATTTACAATGATTGCTACAACATAATCTAACTAACAATCTAACTTCTTTGTTCTCTTCTAAGGCATATCCTATGTTATCCTTGCTTCAACCTGTTCACCTGTATCATATGTAAAAAGGTTTTTGGATCAACATAATGTTGGCGAGTGAATCCTATGGAAAACATTTTAACAATTTATTTAAATTGATTATGAAATATGTGCACAACCAAACATGAGTAAAATTAGATGTAACTTGATCAATAATCATAAGATGTTAAATGAAACACTCATGACAATAATGGAACAATTAAAGGCACGCGATGCTCAACTCGTCTCTCACGAGGAACTGAGGGGCCTGATGAATGAATTGCATAAACATGATAATATGAATAACACAACTACAAACAATATAAACTCAATGATACACACATGAACAATAATGAAATTGATATGAAGCACGCGATGTTCTACTCGTCTCCCACGAGGAACTGATGGGCTTAATGTATGAGTTTCATATGACTTGACAAATGGCAATAAGTAAATCACAACAATAAAAACAATCTAAGTTTAAGTCATGATGTGGTATGGCACAAGTTTAAATAAATAAATTAATTAATTTCATAACACATGACACACCCCAAAACGTGTAATTTAAAAGGGGGAATTGTAAGATTCACTCACAGTGGGTGCGTTCGGTTGATGACGTTGAATGCACGCGAAGTGGTTTTAACCACGAGTGAGGTTTAACCTAGATAAATCGCATTATGGTTTGGTAAGTAAACGGATTTTATTAAACTATTTTAGTAGGATTGTTGGGTGTATTTTTGTGAATTTGAGGCTATTTTCTAACCTTAAAAATGTTATTTTTAAGTATTTATAATTGATTTTTAATTAAAATAATTAAATAAAAATAATAAAAAAAAATTATTTTATTTTTGCTACAGTGACTTTGACCGGTTGACTTTGACTGGCGTTGACCGGTTCGGAAGGCATATTATTGTGCGCTGGGTGAGGCTCGAACCCGAGACCTCCCGTACGCGTGCACGCAGCTCTACCAACTGAGCTACGTGTCTAACCCGTTATATATCCGATTTTAATTTCATATATACATTAATTAGAATTAACAGAAAATCATTTTTATTTTAAAAACAGTTTAAGCGGACCGGTCTTGCAGGGACCTGTGGTTTAATCTAACACACAGTCCACCGCTGGACTGTGTGTTCAACATGTTATATCATTCGATTTTTATTATACTTAAATACTATTTATTTATTTCCTTTTCTGCCTTAATTAAAAAGAGGAGATAATTGTCCGAGTCGGTGCTGAGGACCGGACTCGAACTCGTGACCTGCGATATAAACAAACACACAGTCCACCGCTGGACTGTGTGTCTAACTTGGTTATTATTCCGGTTAACAATATACTTAACATATATCTGTGGCGACTCCGGTTCAGTTAAACAAAAAAAATGGTTTTTATCAAGGCAGCGTGTGTGAGACGGGAATCGAACTCGAGACCTTTGCATGTTTAACGTTTTATGTGCACACAGTCCACCGCTGGACTGTGTGTCTAACCCGATTACTAAGTTGATTTTAATTATACTTATAATATAACGAAATACATCGTCTTCTTCATCAAGGTTGAACCAGAATTCGGAAATCGACGGGTTCAAAGTTTTTATCGGTTTGATAGTGTTTTACAGTTCATTACGGTGAGATAAATGTGAAAAAGGAAAAGAAATTGGGCGGAGAAAGTATACTGACAGGACTCTCTGTTTTCCGGCAGAAACTCCGGCGACAGAATTCACTTCCGGCGACGTGTTCCTTATAGCAGCTAGTCTCCGGAAAGCTTGGAAAAGGTAAGGGTGACTTCGGTAAAGGGTTAGGGGGTTCAGTAAAGCTCAGGATTAAAACTCGGTTTTCCGGCGAAAAAACGAAAAGTTCCGGCGAGGGAGTTTTCGCCGAGAAAGAGTGGGGTTTTGAGCGAAAAGGTCTTCAATGGTTTGAGGGTGAATTTATAGGGGAAAATGGAAATGCACTTGGTCTGATTTCCGACTGTATTCATCAGTTTAAGTTTTCCGGCGGTTATAGAAAAGTGTCGCGGACTTCAAACATCAGTTATAACCGATATCTGGTTAATGGTTTACGTTATAACGTAAATCGTAGTTAAGACTCGCGAGTTTACCGGGATTCCGACGACTGAACCGTTTGGGCGCCGGTTTTGAATTTGTAACGACACTTTATCAATTAAATGATTTTATTATACAACAAACAAAGTCCGCGGCGTAGTGGTTTATGTGTGTGAGTTAAGTTTGCTGAACTGACTCGTACAGACCCGGGTTCGAAACCCGGCAGAGGTAATATATTTTTATTTTGCGATTTTTGACAGTTTTTCAAAAACTAAATATATATTCCCGTATAATAATTGATTACGGATCGTTTAAAAATATTTTGGGCATTTAATTCGCAACGAAAATTTTGACTGACTGTTCGGTTGATAAACGGAGCGGGTTTGGTAAATCCGTTTTTTTTTACGGATGTTACAGTATCCCCTGCTTTTTAGAAATTTCGTCCCGAAATTTAAATAATGATATATTTTGACTATAAGAATGATGATGTTTTGTTTGACAGTTGTATGCTTAACAAAATAAGAGCTTAAGTTTTTGTTCGATGCGGTAACGTTCCTTGTAAGGGTTAAGTACCGTATTCAGGAATCGCTTTTTGTTGCCTACTGTATAAGTATTGATAAACAGGAATGATTTGCTAAAAATGATATCATGCATAAGAGTTTAGATACGTTTGGGAAAATATGGTTATATCCTAAGGCAAAACTTCTAACACTACAATCTACATGGAACATAAATAAAAACACAACAGCTTATATTTGAACATAAGTAAGCACAACAGCTAATATTCAAACATGAATGAACACATCAGCAAATATTTGAATATGAATAAACATAACAGCAAATATTCGAACATGAATGAACACATCAGCAAATATTTGAACATGAATAAACACAACAGCAAATATTCGAACATGAATGGACACATCAGCGAATATTTGAACATGAATAAACACAACAGCAAATATTTGAATCCACATTCTGATAGCATATATGTTTGAATGATGGAAGTTCCTCTCTCGTTTGTTATGATGGAGAGGTTAGTTTATGTAGAAATGGAACACAATCCAATCTCTTTAAATAACATGATGATATAAATGTATCACAAATTCCAACCAAGGCAATACTAAATCCTACATGGAACTTCTCATAACCGCCTGATAATGCCTCTGATCCTTTGGCAAGAATACTTATATATAGGAAGTACCAGCGGCGTATCCACCATATTCTTGCCAAATTTTCATTAGTTTTATCCACAAGTTATGATTGGTTACCAAGAAACTAATAAATCCTACATTGAACTTCTCATAACCGTCCAATAATGCCTCTGATCCTTTGACAAGAATACTTATATATAGGAAGTACCAGCGGCGTATCCACCATATTCTTGTCAAATTTTCATTGGTTTTATCAGTGAATTATGATTAGTCCTATAACTCGACAATCAATACAACAAACATAAATTACTGAAATGAAATATATCTGTGCGATCAAGGCTCAATCGAACGGAGCCGATCGTATTGCATGTACTGAAAATGAGATGGATGTGCGCTCAAGGCTCAATCAAACGGAGCCGAACGTATTGAATGTACTGAAATTGAAATTGTGTGCTCAAGGCTCAATTAAACGGAGCCAAGCGTATTGCATGTACTGAATATGAATAACTTAACCACACAAACAGCCTATGCATGGAACCTCTCATAACCGCCTGATAATGCCTCCGATCATTTGACAAGAATACTTATATATAGGAAGTACCAGCGGCGTATCCACCATATCCTTGTCAAATTTTCATTGACTTTATCCGTAAGTTATGATTAGTTCTATGCGACTCTACAACAAACACAACAACCACAAGATACTGATAATGAAATTGTATGTGCGCTCAAGGCTCAATCAAACGGAGCCGAACGTATTGAATGAAATTGTATGTGCGCTCAAGGCTCAATCAAACGGAGCCGAACGTATTGAATGTACTGAAATTGAACAACTTAATCTAAACAACCATCACACAATCAGCCTATGCATGGAACCTCTCATAACTGCCTGATAATGCCTCCGATCATTTGACAAGAATACTTATATATAGGAAGTACCATCGGCGTATCCACCATATCCTTGTCAAATTTTCGTTGACTTTATCCGAAAGTTATGGTTAGTTCGATGCGACTCTACTACAAACACACACAACCATAAGATACTGATAATGAAATTGTCTGTGCGCTCAAGGCTCAATCAAACGGAGCCGAACGTATTGCATGAACTGGAAATGTAAATTGAAATGTGCGCTCAAGGCTCAATCAAACGGAGCCGAACGTATTGCATGAACTGGAAATGTAAATTGAAATGTGCGCTCAAGGCTCAATCAAACGGAGCCGAACGTATTGCATGTATTGAAATGTAAAATGAAATAACCGATCAAAGCTCAAACAAACGGAGCCGATCGTGCGGGCCTGCCCTGATCAACCGCATAATAAAATGGGGATCAAACTCAACCTCGATGGATGGGGAGCTGCGGCCTCAGCAAAAGCATATACTGAAAACAATATATAATATATAATATACCATAATTACTCTAACAGTCTACACATGGAAAAACATAAAACTAAACGATAGGAATTGAATCTGGATCTTCGGCGAAAAGGACTAGTTGAGTATCTTCATCTGGGCCGTCATTATCTTCAACAGGATTGGCGTTGATATTGAAGACTCTTCCTCTTGCTGGTGGCATAGTGGTTGGGTTTTCTTGGTTTACTTGGTTAACTGGGTTTGATTGGGCTTGAGTGTTGATAACATTAACCAATTGAGGGCATGTGTTTCTAAAGTGGGTAGGGTCGCCACAATTGAAACAAGCTCGAGCATATGGGAACATGGGGTATTGGGGTTGGTGATAAGTTTGGGCCATGTTTTGAGTAGGGGAAGAGGTTTGGTTTTGAAAGGTGCGACAAACATTGCTCAAATGACCATAGCGTCCACAAGTTGCACATAGACGACAAGGTAAGGTAAGGGGATGGTGATAAAAACAGTTGTTGCATCGAGGGTGAGGTCCAAGATATGGTTTCTTATTTGGGTAAGCTGAGTTGGGTGCCACTTGGGTGATTGGGATAGCTCGGATGGGTATGGCATGAAAAACGGGTTGATTTCGTTGAGTAGTAGCGAAAAGTCGCCCGACTCTTCTTCTCTTAGGATTGGGTTGAGAAGGGGATTCGGTTTGAGTGGAGTCGGAGGTTTCAGTCGATTCTTTATCCTTCTTCTTCTCCTCCTTGAAGTCTTTGTTTCGGATTCGGTTCTCGGTGAGCTCTGTTGCTAGCTCCATTGCTGCTTCCAAAGTTGCAGGCTTGGTACTTATCACAGGGTCTTGAATCTTTGACGGAAGACCACGAATGTAGTGCTCGATCAAACGGTAGAGGGGAGTAAACATGTTGGGAACCATTTGATGTAATTCGAGGAACCTTTTGTTGTAGGTGGTGTGGTCTCCTTCCATTTGCTTCAATGAATAAAATTCATCTTCTAGCTTCTTGATTTCGCTCCTTGGGCAAAATCGTCTGGTCATGATTTCCTTCAATTCGTTCCAAGTTAGGGTCATAGCATCTTCAACACCTCGTTTTGCCTTCTCTGTATTCCACCAAGTAAGTGCTATCCCATATAGTCGACCGGTAGCATAACGCACTTTGCGATCATCAGGGCAATCGCAATTTAGAAAAGTATTCTCCATTTCTTCAAACCAATGGAGGAGTGCGGTGACACCTTCAGTCCCTTTGTATTTCGGAGGGTCGCATGATTTGAAATGCTTGTAGGTACATTTAGTGGTATTTGGGGAAGAGTTGAAAATGTTTTGGTTTGCTTGATTGACAGGATTAACGGTAAGTGCTTGTTGAACTTGGATTACAATGTTGGGTATTACGGCAGCCATTTGTTGAGCGATTAAGGTAGCCATGCGTTCGCGGGCTTTTCTTGCTCTCGTCTTCCTACGGGCGAGGTTAGAAGACATCTACAATGAATACATGACAAGAGTATGAGTTGGATGCTTTTGGGATCATGGGTCGCATTCAGGAATGAACATTCATAAAATAATTATAGAAAAATACTACATCCATAGGATGTCTTGGGCTTTGCTCGCTGTTAGGCCGTCATGCCGCCATACTTTACCTGTGTAATCATGTGGGCCCCCATGAATACCGGTTTTTCATATGGTTCGCACGGTTTCTGCCTGGTTGCGTACACAAAAACCCGGAGAAAATCGAGAAATATGTATACAACGTGTGATGTTCGGAATGTGTCCAGGTGTAGACACGGTGACACCTCAAAGTAGGGTTAGTTCGAACGACGTTTGGTGTGGCATGCTTTGGCCTAATAGGTCCTTCGTACTCTCATCGTTGGTCCCCAGGTAGGCAAACTGGTCCGTTATATTGGATTTATACGAATGCCAGCCTAGACAGGACGTTCCGACTACCGGTACTCGTACCCTTCCAGTTACTACATGCCCGTCGCAGAACTTACTTTGATGAGATTTGAAAATTGCACAAAATCTTTGGATAATGAGAATATGAAAATAAATTGAATTCATGAACATCGATATATGTATAATGAATATGTATATATGTATAATGAATATGTATATGAGCATGTATGTTTGACTGAAATGTAAACAAATATGAAACAAATAAATATCACAAGTTTGTATGTAACCACCTAATCAATTTAAAATTTAGGCAGACTATAGTATAGGCTCTAAGGGTCTAATAACCTATCCTATATCCCTATAGTCATGGCTCTGATACCAATCTGTCACACCCCGACCCGCAGCGGAAAAGGTGATCGGGGCATGATTGGGTTATCATCAAAGCTCATGACATTTATTAAACGTTTCATATTCATTAATACAAATTAAATGGAAATTTACAATGATTGCTACAACATAATCTAACTAACAATCTAACTTCTTTGTTCTCTTCTAAGGCATATCCTATGTTATCCTTGCTTCAACCTGTTCACCTGTATCATGTGTAAAAAGGTTTTTGGATCAACATAATGTTGGCGAGTGAATCCTATGGAAAACATTTTAACAATTTATTTAAATTGATTATGAAATATGTGCACAACCAAACATGAGTAAAATTAGATGTAACTTGATCAATAATCATAAGATGTTAAATGAAACACTCATGAACAATAATGGAACAATTAAAGGCACGCGATGCTCAACTCGTCTCTCACGAGGAACTGAGGGGCCTGATGAATGAATTGCATAAACATGATAATATGAATAACACAACTACAAACAATATAAACTCAATGATACACACATGAACAATAATGAAATTGATATGAAGCACGCGATGTTCTACTCGTCTCCCACGAGGAACTGATGGGCTTAATGTATGAGTTTCATATGACTTGACAAATGGCAATAAGTAAATCACAACAATAAAAACAATCTAAGTTTAAGTCATGATGTGGTATGACACAAGTTTAAATAAATAAATTAATTAATTTCATAACACATGACACACCCCAAAACGTGTAATTTAAAAGGGGGAATTGTAAGATTCACTCACAGTGGGTGCGTTCGGTTGATGACGTTGAATGCACGCGAAGTGGTTTTAACCACGAGTGAGGTTTAACCTAGATAAATCGCATTATGGTTTGGTAAGTAAACGGATTTTATTAAACTATTTTAGTAGGATTGTTGGGTGTATTTTTGTGAATTTGAGGCTATTTTCTAACCTTAAAAATGTTATTTTTAAGTATTTATAATTGATTTTTAATTAAAATAATTAAATAAAAATAATAAAAAAATTTATTTTATTTTTGCTACAGTGACTTTGACCGGTTGACTTTGACTGGCGTTGACCGGTTCGGAAGGCATATTATTGTGCGCTGGGTGAGGCTCGAACCCGAGACCTCCCGTACGCGTGCACGCAGCTCTACCAACTGAGCTACGTGTCTAACCCGTTATATATCCGATTTTAATTTCATATATACATTAATTAGAATTAACAGAAAATCATTTTTATTTTAAAAACAGTTTAAGCGGACCGGTCTTGCAGGGACCTGTGGTTTAATCTAACACACAGTCCACCGCTGGACTGTGTGTTCAACATGTTATATCATTCGATTTTTATTATACTTAAATACTATTTATTTATTTCCTTTTCTGCCTTAATTAAAAAGAGGAGATAATTGTCCGAGTCGGTGCTGAGGACCGGACTCGAACTCGTGACCTGCGATATAAACAAACACACAGTCCACCGCTGGACTGTGTGTCTAACTTGGTTATTATTCCGGTTAACAATATACTTAACATATATCTGTGGCGACTCCGGTTCAGTTAAACAAAAAAAATGGTTTTTATCAAGGCAGCGTGTGTGAGACGGGAATCGAACTCGAGACCTTTGCATGTTTAACGTTTTATGTGCACACAGTCCACCGCTGGACTGTGTGTCTAACCCGATTACTAAGTTGATTTTAATTATACTTATAATATAACGAAATACATCGTCTTCTTCATCAAGGTTGAACCAGAATTCGGAAATCGACGGGTTCAAAGTTTTTATCGGTTTGATAGTGTTTTACAGTTCATTACGGTGAGATAAATGTGAAAAAGGAAAAGAAATTGGGCGGAGAAAGTATACTGACAGGACTCTCTGTTTTCCGGCAGAAACTCCGGCGACAGAATTCACTTCCGGCGACGTGTTCCTTATAGCAGCTAGTCTCCGGAAAGCTTGGAAAAGGTAAGGGTGACTTCGGTAAAGGGTTAGGGGGTTCAGTAAAGCTCAGGGATTAAAACTCGGTTTTCCGGCGAAAAACAGAAAAGTTCCGGCGAGGGAGTTTTCGCCGAGAAAGAGTGGGGTTTTGAGCGAAAAGGTCTTCAATGGTTTGAGGGTGAATTTATAGGGGAAAATGGAAATGCACTTGGTCTGATTTCCGACTGTATTCATCAGTTTAAGTTTTCCGGCGGTTATAGAAAAGTGTCGCGGACTTCAAACATCAGTTATAACCGATATCTGGTTAATGGTTTACGTTATAACGTAAATCGTAGTTAAGACTCGCGAGTTTACCGGGATTCCGACGACTGAACCGTTTGGGCGCCGGTTTTGAATTTGTAACGACACTTTATCAATTAAATGATTTTATTATACAACAAACAAAGTCCGCGGCGCAGTGGTTTATGTGTGTGAGTTAAGTTTGCTGAACTGACTCGTACAGACCCGGGTTCGAAACCCGGCAGAGGTAATATATTTTTATTTTGCGATTTTTGACAGTTTTTCAAAAACTAAATATATATTCCCGTATAATAATTGATTACGGATCGTTTAAAAATATTTTGGGCATTTAATTCGCAACGAAAATTTTGACTGACTGTTCGGTTGATAAACGGAGCGGGTTTGGTAAATCCGTTTTTTTTTACGGATGTTACAAGACTTGTGTGGTAAAGAAGACATGTGTGGCAAACTAAGACCCATGTGGCAAACAAAACTTGTATGGTGCAAGCAAGAAGAAAGTTTCAAGAATAGCAAGAGAATCTTGAAGTAAAGCAAGGAAGAGAGGAAAGAAAAAGTCTAAGAACGCAAATGAGAAAAGAAGTACGTCAGGAAAAGACTACAAAGAAGGCACGTCAACGCGAATCCGCCAGCAAGGAAATATATCCCTTCAATGCCCCGAGTTGACTTGACTGAAGCGAGTTACATCCATGGGTAATTCTGGTGGAAACAATCTTGAAGACATATAGTCTTTGGGACACGGTTGTTTCAAAAGAAGGGGTAGATGAAAATAAGACGCATACAACGAAAGAAATGATCTTCCAAATGTTACCGAGAGATATTCTAATGCAAGTTGCGCAATACGAAACTGCAAGGGAAGTTTGGGATGCAATCAAAGTTCGATATCTTGGAGTCGATATGGTTCAGAAAGCACGTATACAAACTTTGAGAAGTGAACTAGAAGCCTTAAAAATAGGAGAAAACGAAATAGTAACTTGGGTCGTAAAAAAGCCAAGTTTAAAAGTCTCCGTATCATCATTAAAGATAAGAAGAACGTAAGGAAATTACTTATCTCTGTTCCGAAGAAGTTTCTATCGATTGTGGCATCCATCGAGAAATAATCAGAAGTGGATAAAATAACATTTGAAAAACCACTGGGTAGGATTACAACATTTAAAAAACGCCTCAAGAGCTAAAATGAACCGGAGAACAATAATCAATGATGTAATAATAATAATAATAATAAATAATAATAATATATTAATAATACAATCTCTGCAGATGGGAAATTGCGAATGTAAAAATGAAATAGAAGATGTTGTCAGACAATTCCAAGACAATTCCATGAGAATTGTATGGATGGGGATTATTTTGGTATAAAATATTTGTATGTATGAACTTCCTTATGCCTATAAATTGAGAACCATTTCGTCCATTTTTCTTAACCCCATGTCACATGCTTAGTCCATTCTATATATTACTCCTTTCTTATCTTATTTTGTTCTAGTGAAGAAAACCTGGTTCCTACAAGCGTAACCGAACACCATATCACCAACACTTTTCACTTACCACTATCCTACTAAACCACTCGAAGCTTTAACCACAAAAAACATACCACCCGAAACCTTTTTCGGTAAACAAATACTAATTCTAACGATACTTGCGTATTTTCCGACAACGTCTCTCATAACCGAAACGCATTTTTATCAAGGTAACCATAAACTAAATCTTTATTTTTGGAACTTTAAGGTTAATCTATAACAAAAATGGGATATAGAATTAATTATGTAAATTTTAGTTTTTGATAAAAGATGATGAAAAATATGATAAATCACTAAACTAAGTACGTAAAATGATTAATGAATCTATTTGTTCACAAGGGATCAGGCACCCCAGTTTGTTCAGATTCTGGTTTATAACCTAGAGGTCACAAGTTTGAATCTTGCTAGAGACATATTTTTTTTCAGATTAACATCAAATTTCTTTCTGATATACATCAGATTTTCGTAAAACATTAGATTTTCTATTAAATGCACCAGATTTCTTATATAAAACATCAGATTTAATTAATCAAACACAAATCACTAAGTGGTTCGCTGATTAAGACTCTAACTTATAACCTTGAGGTCTTGAGTTCAAATCTTGCATGAGACATTGTTTTTAATACATCAGATTTATATTTAAACACATCATTTTTACACTTAAACCCATTAGTCAAAATATATATCAAAAGTGGTGTAGTACAACTAGTTAAGCCTTAGGACTTAGAAACTAGAGGTCTCGGGTTCAAACCTTGCAGATTTTTTTATTTATTAATCAGATTTCTTATTTAAATAGTCAAATTTTACAAGATAAACAAAAATGATTAAGTGACTCCCTGGTTAAGCATTTTGACTTATAACATTTAGGTTACAAGTTGAAATCTTATGACTAACATTTATTTCTAATTAACTTCTATTTTATTTGAACATATATTTAATGTTTATTTATACTTATTTTATTACGATTATACAACTAAGAATAACATTATGTTTCATTATACAAATATAAATGTATATATATATATATATATAAATTGTTTTCTTAATCTAAGCTAAACTAATAAATATAAATGACTTCTTAAACACACTTAAGCAGTTAAACTAGTCATAGGTTAGACAAGATCTTTCAACAAACAAATATATATATTTATACATGCGAACACAATCTTATGAAATAAATGGACACGATGTAGGTTTACACGAACACACTTAAACAAGACTATGCTATATAAAACAACAAATCAAGAAACAAGGTATAGAGCTTTCATCCTCTCCTTTTGTTATCCGGTTTGTTTGCTATAAACCTTTGTATGTATTATATATATATATATATATATATACTATATATAATATGCATGTTCAAGAGACTACTTAATGTAATTTGTCACTTCCCTTAAAACTCATTTAGTGCATAATGTACAACTCTATAAAACACATAATATAAAAATTCATTTACCTTTCCAAGAATACCCTTTTGGTCACTTAAAAAACACACGGGGATACACAAATCATTTCAAAATTCAAAACCACATCCCCATCTTTTTCGCTCTCTCTCTCTCTCTCTCTCTCGCGCGCGCGCTCAAAGATTTTGGATCTGATCTCTTTTCTACAGTTCAGATTTATGATGGTCAAGGACAGTGAGAAATTTAGTAGCATCCAGCGACGGTGTGGTGTGTAGCATCAATATATCCGACTACTAGGGTTCCGGTGGTAGGATTTTCGATGGGATGTTGTTGTGGTAGTTGTCGATGGCTTAAGCAGACCCGGAAGCAACGGAGATGACCTGTTATCACCGGAGCAGATGCATTTGGTGATGGTGACGACTATATTAACAGTTCTGGTCGAATCTAGGGTTATGAGGAGAAGTTGGGGTGAGTTTTCAGGGACAAAAAGTTCTGAAGATTTTCCGGCAGGATGATTAGGGCTCCGGAACTGCCATCTCCACCTACAAAGGTAATAATCGATGCTTTCACTCTTGCTTTAAGATTCAATAACTCAAATTTGACGTCTATTGTTCAAATATTGGTAACTTGGAGACTGGTTGTAATTGCGGTGACAGATAGATGTTTGGCTACCAGATAGTGATGGTTGATGGCTGCAGACATGGTGGCGATACGCTGTTTGCGATCAGTTTTCGGTCAGTTTGGTTTATTACGTGAGGAGATACTATGTTTGCGGTCAGTTTTCCTGAAGTGAAATTAACTACTGATTGTGACTGTTTAGAAAAAAAAAGTTAAATGTCTAACCTGAAAATTTCTTTGCTGATATAAATGGGGCGAGTATGGGTGATATACCAGTATTAAGATGCATAAATAAATTGTTTAGAATACATCAGATAGGGGTCTATCTATTGATGAAAAGTTGTTTATAGTTGGTGCTGGTGATAATATGTCAATAAGCTGTGTTTTTACTTGCTTATACAATCTTCATATATTGTAGGTGCCTCAGAGACATTAGTGATGGATATACACAAGCTTGTTATATCAATTTTGACCAATGTTAAGGGAAGACACCAACTTGCTAGCAAGGTGACCATTCTATGCCTTCTCTTGAGTTAAAATATACACATCTTTTAACTATTATGAGAATTCCAAGCCCTTGGCCTAATCCTTAACTTTAAGTTTTTTCCATCCTATCTTGCAGGTTGGGAAGCATGGAATTATAATTGAGTTCACTAATCCCGATAATGATACAAAGCGAAGTGCCACATAGCACCCGAAATCACTGCTCAAGAAGGTTAGCTTTTGGTGCTGATAGTTTTGGTTAAATGACATGTTTTAATCCAAATTTGTTTTGACCCATTGCCCCCCGCCTTCTGACCAATGAACTGGCAGCCGCTAACACTGACGGTTAACATCTTATGATATATATTTTTAGTTTTTCATGCTGGACAAAAATAGAAGCCATTGACTGACGGGGAAAGTTGGTTACCATGGCACCATAACTGAACCAGTAAAGAAGCGTATCCAACCAACGTGTTACCAGAGTACATTATTTACGTGTGCTATGTGTAGAATAATCAAAGTGTCGTGCCCTTTGTTGTTGGTATGAATTCTATCCAACTGCTCGGAGCCATAAATGTTTTTTGGTTCGGAAGTAATTAAGAAAAAAAGGTGACTTGTTAAGATTTAGATTATCTATTAATATAACGGGTCATAAGCGAACCCAAAGTGTAATGCCCATATGGAAATATTAAATTTTATAAATAGAAAGGTAACAAATCTATTGGTTGTTGTGGATAAATTGTTTTATATTGATTATTTTGTCATGTATTTGTTCAGAACTACAGGACTAGAGGGATGGAGGATAAGATAAAGACATTTTAAAGCCGTCACTTCCCTTGTTCGTTCCTGCAGAAGATTGTGAATGTAGGACATGGTATTCCTTTCATATCTGGGTTAGAGTTAAATATTGTCTAAAAGAGGAACAAATTAAACTGTTGAAAATTTTCCAAGTTTATTTTTATGCATGCAGAGATTATAAAGTGGAGAAAATGTGATTATTGGTCAACCCAGTCCTGGACTTGGCTAAAAGTTGACCTGTTTCAACATGATCTACTTATCTTTCCACCTCTATTATGAAAACAAAGAATCGGTATGAAGCTACCTAATACTGAAAACCTGTTAGTTACTGAGGAAACTGAGGTTAGTGGACGCCTTCTTGGTGCACTTGTGATTCTAGCAGGTTTATTTATTTATTTATTTATTTATATATCTTTACCAGACCAGGTGTGTTGATAATCATTTTTTGTTTTTTTTTTTAAATTTCAGCAAGGTTGTTGATGATCACAGTTTAAATAAACTAC
Organism: Scalesia atractyloides; assembly: GCA_947069175.1. Classification (NCBI taxonomy): domain Eukaryota; kingdom Viridiplantae; phylum Streptophyta; class Magnoliopsida; order Asterales; family Asteraceae; genus Scalesia; species Scalesia atractyloides. Next base: position 83,162,558 of record CAMTDV010000030.1, read on the forward strand.
AGCGTAAGGGAGTCTGGTTTCATATCGTTCATGGTGCACTTGCTACAACCCAACCAGAGTATATATCTTTGCATGCATTTCGTAGTCTCAGTTCACATGTGAGCTCTATGGCTTCTTTTTTATATGTTGTAATCTATGGTTTCTTTAACAGACTAATGTTGCAGGACATACATAATGGTGCTGGCAAGAGCACAACAAGTTTCATGGCTGTTGGTCTTTTTGCTCCTACTTCTGGGGATGCCTTGGTTTTGGGGAATAAGTTAGTTTTCTGAATGCTATTATAAATTCAAAGTAATTGTGGCAGTTATTATTATTTTTTATTTATGCAGGATGATATAAGGAGGAATTTAGGTGTTTGCTCCCAGTATGACATTCTTTTCCCAGAGTTAACAGTAACAAATTACTTTTGTTGGTTCCGGTGAATTTCTTTGGGTTGAGAATATTATTTTATTGTTGTTCTAAACATTTTATCAGTAAACAAGAGAAATATAATTAAAAACCATCACACTAAATTAAAAGTTTAAGAGTCGGGGTTCATTATCTAATAAGTAATGCTAGATTCGGGTTAAACATTATACCGTAAACATAATCCGAAAACCGAACAGAGTAGGGTACCTTTGTTTGGGTATTACAGTAGATCAACTTCGGGTATTACAGGTCTATTGTATTTCGGGTTGGGTCTCTTTGGGTTGAGTATGGTTATTCGGTCTCAGTTAAAAAGAACGACCCTATATATTATTATCGTGTGATACACGTGTGGGACAAGCGATCATACCCAACCCAACAATAATGTATTTGCCTCTGTCCTTTGATCATCTCTCTCATATGGGAGGACAGGGGTAAAACAAAACTCATATATGTAAACGAGCCGGACCGAGCCCGAGCTCGACTAGGCTCGATCTCGGCTCGTTATGTTGAGCTCGTTTGTGCCTATCTCTTTGAGCTCGAGCTCGGCTCGCGAGTAAAACCCAAAGCTCAAGTTCGGCTCGAACTATTTTGAGAACGACCATAAACGAGCTAAAAGCTCGGCTTGAGCTCGCTTCAATATCGCTTATACGAGCCAAAGCTCGACTCATCACAGTTATCATCATTATTATTGAATTATATATAAAGAAAACTAAAATTTTGTTTGGGCTTTGAGCTCGGGCTTGGGCTCGTTTAAAGCTCGGATGGTTCGAGCTTTTAACCGAGCCGATCACAAGTAGCTCTCGAGCCTCTGGGCTTGTTTACACCCCTACAAGCAGGTCAAAGGCGGGGCCATCATGATATTTTCTGGTTATGTGCATGCAGGTTCTTAAATGAAAATGAGTTAACTGTTGTATGGACAGAAGAGGTTGGACCAATACCAAAGTTATTTGCAAATTTGAACAAGACTGAGATTTTGTGGATTTGATTTCATTATTCTTGTATCGATTTAAGCGCATGGTGAGTGTCACAGGCTGAGGTTAATTTGAAGATAAAAAAGCGTATTGTCCACCAAATGGGAACACATGCTTTGAGTACTTATTGATGCGCTTGTAAAGTTCGAAACCTGTTACTTACTATGTTAATTTGGTGTAAACCTTATATTGAATGTAACTATATAGCATTAGTGTAGCTATAGTTCTCATGTGGTGACTGTACATACCAATGATCTTTTTTGTTTGTTTGTAATAACTAGTTCACTAAAACGAGCAGCACCAAGTAGCATGAATTTCCGGTTCTTTTCCATCTTTTTAGTTCATGCCCTTACTGAGATTGTTAATTTATTTTTAGTTCCTGTTCTTATTCATAGTTTTATACCGTTTTGTGATATTTTTAAAATTTTTGGGAGATTTGTTTGTTTTCACTACTAAGGACCAACTTAAATGACAGTCCGTCTCAAACATTGTATCAAATAATTGTTCTTGAAGCCCTGGTCCATTTACTTTTAATTACATTTTTTATTAACAACTGTAAGTCAGTTGTATGGCAAACCGGGAGGGTAGTGGGTCACATATTGGCTTTTTGTATGGTATGCTTCGATTAAAACACCTTTTGTCAAATATAACCTTTTGTGATTATAAGAATTACACTATTATGAAAATCTAACATGAATAAAATGATTTAAGATGTTCATGCATTAGAAATAGACTTTAGGCCATCATTGACCTGATCAACCCATTTACGTTTAAGGTAATTTTCTACGTTACCATTTTGGTGTAATAAAATATTGTAAAGCGTTACCATTTTATGACATATGTACTCTTCTCTTAAATCTTTATATCCCAAGGAAAATTGGCCTTACCGGATCAAGTGTTACAAGAAAGAAGATCCCTAAGGAAAATTGGTCTTACGTGATCAAGAAGTTATTGGCATACATAACATTGTTTTGAGTCTTACCTTATAAAAGGTCATTCCAAATCGATAATTGAAACAAACCTTGCTTTGAGTCTTATTTTATAAATTGAGCGGCCACGGAATCCAAATCCAAACCCAAATGAGTGACGTTGAGGTTTTCTTAAGAAATTTAACCCAAGTCAATTTTTAGCCTAAGTTCGGTTGGCCCAAGTCAATTATGGTACGCTTACACACGCTATAACAAAGTTCTTAACTTTGTGTTTTTTTGATATTTTTTTTAAAGGGAAAATGTTGTAATATAGTTATCTAACTTTGTTTTTTATTTATAATTTTTTTTAAATGGAAGGGAAATCCCTTGAAAATGTTTAACATGACAATTAAAATTTATGTATAATTAATTTTCGTCGCCACCACATCACCCGGGTTTCCTACTATATATAGTATAAATAAGAAAACTATCAAACAAAAGTGCCAGAATGCAAAGTGTCACCTCGCCGCATCGCGCGGGTACCCTACTAGTATATATATATATATATATATATATATATATTTTAATTTCGAAAACTCCAACGTCTTTGAGCCTCGATTCAATTGATCGTCCGTTCGTTCTTACTCCGATTACAATTGTTATTCGGCTTAACAACATGCGATAAGTTTATAATTATATTGTGCTCATGTTCTGATACTTATAATATCCGTTAATGTTAGTGTTATATTTAGTTATGATTATCCGAGATCTAGTACCCTTAGCTCTCTGGCCCCTCCCGGGACCGAGTTATCAGTTCATGGCGTCCCTAGGTACAAGTGTGGTACATAGCGACTAGGAGGCATATGGATATATCCTAGTGACATCATTTTTTGTTGATTATTTATTTGTCATCTGAGCCTATTATTCCATACTTGGCATTCGGCTCCTTCCGTAAACTTTTTGTATACCTCAGGTTCACAAGATACCTTGTGCGAGTCAAGAGAGAAGACTAATGCTTAGGAGTAATCCAAAAAAATTCTAAAGATGCCAAATAACTTTATGCTTTCTGAATAATATGTATTAAACATTAGGGCTTACTCTAAGTTTTGTTACGTATTTCCAACTTTGGTTTAATCAATGGAATTATGACTTTTGTTCTAATCCACTATTATAGTGACACGTCAACCCATTCGGGTTGGGGTGTTAAAACTATGGTATCAGAGCGAAGGCATTTTCCTATAGAAAACTTAAACCTTAGTAATTAGGCCTATGAGGTTTTGGTAGACGTCTAGGATGGAATTCTGCTAGATATTCCTAGTTACCCGTCACTGTATCCATATTCTTAACTCTTGCATCTATTTTGATAAATGTCTCCTCGCCGACAATCTCGTAGGAACGCCCACACGACTAACCATCTGCCTAACGACACTGCCTCAAATGAAAGTCCAGCTAACCCAAACATGGTTTCTACTATCAACCAAGCATTTATCGGACTACTTCTGAACCTCGTAGCTCAGACCGTGGAGGCTGTTATGCAACAAACTCAAGGATGTGCTGTAACAACCCTCAAAAATATTCCCGACAACAACCCATAATCAAAACCCTAAGTGCACGCGTCGAAACTTGTTATACTCAATCAGAAAACTTAGCGGTTGACGAACCAACCCGCACAAAAGTACACTTATGAGATTCACAATAAAGAACCGAACCAATGGGGATCAAGACCCGAGCATACGCGATAAGAGCCGACACGGAAATCGAGAAAAACGCACGATTGGGCGAAAAAGACGGCCAAGGACACGTGTCACGCCCATGCGCCAGTGTCAGACCAATGCTGGACACATGGCAGACCTATGCCAGGCCGACCGCCCCGGCGAGTCTCGCCAGAGACCCTGGTTTCTCCCGCGACGCACGGGAGATGCCAATTTGGGTAATATAACCAGCAGCGTGGGACTGAAGTTTCTGCACCAGTTCGATCGAATTTTGGCGAACTTACTCTCTCGTATCTCCGTTCTATATCCCGTACCCCCTAAACCACTAAACCTGCGAAACTATGCCACGTTTTAAGGGTTTTAACCCCTGATCACTTATTCGTTACCCTACCCGATTGATTTAGGACCCACCAACGCATGTCGAGGCTCTGCCTGACTAAGTTCGTTGGGAGTCTGTCTCGGGTTGTATGGCTAAAGTGACTTGGGTTATTTTACTTAACACGACTTCAATATATATTAAGTGCTCAGGAGTTATGACCAAGATTATACCAGGAGGCTTTTAGCTGAACCCTAAAGTTTCAAAGTGAGTCATTCTTCTTTTTATCACCTTTTTGTGATACATTTCTATTTAAAAATGCTTTACAAAACCCTAAATGTTTATCAGTTATATTTACAGTAATTAAGTTTTTGTATTCTGCAAGTACGATCGGCGTGTGGGGTTTTAACTGGGTTCAAGATTGAAAGGGGTTAAGTTAAAACACACCTATTATTAATATATTTCTATAAAGACAGGTTCTTAATATATTTAGAACCTCTTATGTTATAATATTTAATATCTCATTATAATTAATAATAATGAATTAATAATATATTATTAATATATTATTTATTGTATATAAACGTAGTATAATATAAATGTCCACAGTTATACATTAATTCACAGTTATATTAATATAATATGATGTTAAAATATATGTTAATATTATAACATAATTATAACTTAGTATATTATAATCTTAGCCACATTAATATATTAAATAATAATAATAAAATTATTTAATTAATATATTATATTATATGTAATAAAGTTATAACTACTAGTTTGACAGAAAATGATATATTCCATTTTCTAGACTAATTGGTTTTGTGCCATAGAAAATATATTAACAAAGAATGTCATGGGACACTACTAAGTTCAGAGTCACTAGTTGAGAGAATGATCAATAGTGATATAACCAGAATCACTAGTTGAGAGAATAATCAGCAGTGATATGACCTAAGGCACTAGTTGAAAGAATGATAAAATACTGATTTGACCACCGTCACGGGAATCTCCTAGTGACGAATACAATATATATATATATAATATTATACTAGATAACCTTCACTATTGGACGAAAGTCGGCCAAGGAGTAATATGACCACCGTCACATCGGAACTGCCACTATGTGACGAATACTGATTGAATTTTGGGTAAATATAAACAAATGTAAAAACCCTTGATGCTGTAAAGTATAATAATATATTTTATAAAATAGAATGAACTCGCCAGTATTTATTACTGATAAAATGTTTTTAAATGTGTTTCAGGTAAATTGCTGTAAAGATAATAGAAGCCAGCTATGAAGCACTGAAAGGTTAAATTAAGTGGCTATAAATACCTAATAAAAGAAGAAATTATGTTTTATTTATTTGGGATTTGTCCCTATAAAACAATGGAATTGAATATGGGTTTTAGCCAATTTATTTAATATTAAAAGTTGGTGTTTTTATAAACTCTGAAATTATTTCCTAACAACGATCCTGATAAAAAATTTTCCGCTGCGTAAACACCGATACCACTTAACTGGTTCATGGCTCCCACTCCCAGGGTGGGTTCAAGGGTTGTGACAGAAGGTGGAATCAGAGCCACTTCACTGGTTTAAGCTATTTAGGTGTTCTTTTGATACCTAAACTTAAACAATAAAGTTAGGAAATTAATACAAAGTAGCATATGTGTTATTTTTGTAGACTTAAAATATATGTATATACAAATATATGCACATATGATTCTTGAAAGTATTGTTTTGTTTTAATTATTCTATGATACTAATACTTGCAATTCAGATGTCGAATGAAGTATTACATAATCAAGAAATTCATGCTAATAATGAAAATCCCTTAGCCAAAACTGCCATAGAAAACATAATCGCCTAGGGAATAGCCAATGCTATCCCGTTAATTACTGAGGCTGTTAAAAATCCCGTAGAACATACCAAAGCTGTGAGTAGCAAGCGTACTCGTAGCGACAACTTTAGCCACAACGTCAATTGAGGCAATGATGATATTATCAAAACCCCATTTCCTAAGAAGATGAGGGCAATGACACTCGGGTGTACCTACAAAGAATTTCTAGCTTGTAAACCAACTGAGTTCGCAGGCAGTGAAGGAGCCACGGTTGCTCTGCGATGGTTGGAAAAGACGGAAGTTGTTCTTAGAATCAGCAAATGTGCCGAAGAAGATAAGGTGATGTATGTTTTCAACCTCTTTAAAGAAGAAGCTTTAAAATTGTGGAATACAATTCTTCAGGCAAAAGGAAGTGACATGGCTTATGCCATGAACCGGGAAAAATTCAAAGAAATGGCAGAAAGGAAATTTTGTCCCCCTTATGAAAAAAAACAAATGGCTAACAAGTTCCTAAATCATAAAATGGTAGATGTGAATTGTCGTGAATATACGACAAAGTTCTTCGAATACGCAAGAATGGTGCCAACTCTGGCTTCACCAGAACCCGTACTAAATCCTCGTGTTATATTTGGGGATTAGTTAGTGAACTCCGAGACATGGTCAAGGCCGCTAGACCACAGACTATTGAAGAAACAGTTGAACTAGCTAACATCATGACAAATGGACTAATCCGCACAAGAGAAGAAAACAAGAAGAAAGAGTTAGCCCAAAAAATTTCCCAAGAATTCAAAAAGACAGGAAATGAATCGTCACTGGAACAACCTACCTGCGTAAATTGTAATAAAAAGCATTCAGGAAAATGTCATTTTAGGAAAATACCCTACTATAACTTCTGCAAGATGATCGGGCATATAAAGGAAGAATGTAGAAGGGAAACTAATATCTGTTTCAATTGCGGAGAAACAGGACACATCAAACCATATTGCCCAAAACTTGCAAAGACATCTGACAACAAGGCAAAAACAACAGACGAAGCTAAGAAGAACGCGCGAGCATTCGTATTTACTACGCAAGAAGCAGAAATGATTCCAGACGTAATCGCTGATATGTAATATCTAAGTTAAGTTATTATTTGACTCTAGTACAAATAAAAGTTTATAAATAAATGCATCCTATCAAGTATTTCATCTATTCATAACCATGATAGACTTGTTTGGTCTTCACTTTCATTGAATCATTTATTTGGTTACGACACCTTGTGGTGGCGTTTTCATTAACTTGAAGCTTGAGCGAATATCATTCTCACACATACTGTACGGATTTATTTATTTAATTTTTGTTGATTCATTATCTTAAAGCAGTCTTAATACAATTATGTGTTAAGATAAGAGTACACAAATTCGTATTATATTCCGGTGTACCCCTACATATTCTTTCATCATTGATCGAAAATTCTATGATATTCATTTGGTCTTTCATTATCAATTGAAAATCCTATAAGATTTATTTGAAATGAATATCCAACTTTACTTCATCAAAACTTTTAGTTGATTACGAACACGGTGAATTTGTTCGGTCATCGTAATTATTGAACTATTTCAATCATTACGACACCTTGCGGCGTCGGTATAAACTTGTAGCTTGGGCTAATCATAATCATACGAATCATGCAAAACCACGTATGTTTTTTTTGTTTGACTTATCATTTAAAAGTAGTCTTAATGCAATTATGTATTAAGACAATGATACATTAACTCTATTGTATGTCGGTGTATCCTTGCAATTCAACAACGTCAACACTTTGATTTTTCTCATGCCATGGTTTGATAAGTGACAAATCATTTTTGTGCTTCTATTTCATTTGAGCTTGTTGATTCTAAGTCTTTCTTGATTAATGACTAAAGTAAGTTTTCTTTTGATAGTGAATTGAATTTATTCTAAAAGTCATTCACAACTTGTAAACATTCGGTTTAGACATCTATTGATCATAAATCTCTTTTGGCTTGAACCTAATTACCTTGGAAAATAATATCATTTCATCTCGTTCGTTTGACATCGATCTCTAGATTTAATTCAGTTAAACCATTGATTTCTAAATTGTTATACGATACCCTCGTATTCATCTTGATTCTGTGACAATTACCTTCATAAATGTTCTTATTGACTAAGACATAACATAACTCTTAAAGAGATATCACAGCCCAAATCTCGAGGACGAGATTTAAGACAAGGTGGGAGGATGCAATAACCCTCAAAAATATTCCCGACAACAACCCGTAATTAAAACCCCAAGGGCACGCGCCGAAACTTGTTATACTCAATCAGAAAACTTAGCGGTTAAGAAAACCTGGCGGTTGAAGAACCAACCCACACAAAAGTACCCTTATGAGATTCACAATTAAGAACCGAACCAATTGGGATCAAGACCCGAGCATACGCGATAAGAATCGACACGGAAATCAAGAAAAACAAACAAATTGGGCAAAAAGACAGCCAAGGACACGTGTCACGCCCATGCGCCACGTGTCAGACCTATGCTGGATACGTGAAGACCTATGTCAGGCCGACCGCCCCAGCGCATCTCGCCAGAGACCCTGGTTTCTCCCGCGACGCGCAGGAGATGCCAGTTTGGCTATATAACTAGCAGCATGGGACTGAAGTTTCTGCACCAGTTCGATCGAATTTTGACGAACCTACTCTTTCATATCTCCGTTCTAAATCCCGTACCCCCTAAACCACTAAACCTGTGAAACTCTGCCACGTTTTAAGTGTTTTAACCTCTGATCACTTATTCGTTACCATACCCGATTGATTTAGGACCCATCAACGCATGTCGAGGCTCTGCCTGACTAAGTTCGTTGGGGTTCTGTCTCGTGTTGTATGGCTAAAGTTACTTGGGTTATTTTACTTAACACGAGTGCAATATATATTAAGAGCTCAGGAGTTATGAGCAAGATTATACCAGGAGGCTTTTAGCTGAACCCTAAAGTTTCAAAGTGAGTCATTCTTCTTTTTATCACCTTTTTGTGATACATTTCTATTTAAAAACGCTTTATAAAATCCTAAATGTTTATTAGTTATAATTATAATAATTAAGTTTTTGTATTCTGCAAGTACGATCGGTGTGTAGGGTTTTAACTCGGTTCGAGATTGAAAGGGTTAAGTTAAAACACACATATTATTAATATTTTTCTATAAAGACTGGTTCTTAATATATTTAGAACCTCTTATGCTATAATATTCAACATCTCATTATAATTAATAATAATGTATTTATAATATATTATTAATATATTATTTATTGTATATAAACGTAGTATAATATAAATTTCCACGGTTATACATTAATTCACAGTTATATTAATATAGTATGATGTTATAACATGTGTTAATATTATAACATAATTATAACTTAGTATATTATAACCTTAGCCACATTAATATATTAAACAATAATAATAAAATTTTAATTAATATATTATATAATATTTAATAAAGTTATCACTACTAGTTTGACATAAAATGATATATTCCATTTTCTAAACTAATTGGTTTTGTGCCATAGAAAATATATTTAACAAAGAATGTCATGGGACACTACTAAGTTCAGAGTCACTAGTTGAGAGAATGATCAACCGTGATATGACCAGAGTCACTAGTTGATAGAATGATCAACCGTGATATGACCAGAGGCACTAGTTGAAAGAATGATCAACAGTGATTTGACCACCGTCACGGGAATTGCCTTGTGACAAATACAATATATATATTACTTGATAACGTTCACTATTGGACGAAAGTTTGCTAAGGAGTAATATGACCACTGTCACATCGGAACTGCCACCATGTGACGAATACTGATTGAGTTTTGGGTAAATATAAACAAATGTAAAAACCCTTGATGCTGTAAGTATGATAATATATTTTTATAAAATAGAATGAACTAGCCAGTATTATTACTGATAAAATGTTTTTAAAATGCATTTCAGGTAAATTGCTGTAAAGATAATAGAAGCTAGCTATGGAGCACTGAAGGCTTAAATAAAGTGGCTATAAGTACCTGAATAAAAGAAGAAATTATGTTTTATTTATTTGGGATTTGTCCCTATAAAAACAATCGAATTGAATATGGGTTTTAGCCCATTTATTTAATGTTAAAAGTTGGTGTTTTTATAAACTTTGAAATTATTTCATAACCACGATCCTGATGAAAATTTTTCCGCTGCGTAAACACTGATACCACTTGACTGGTTCACGGCTCCCACTCCCAGGGTGGGATCGGGGGTTGTGACACGTGCTCACCCTAATCATGGAGGCGTTATTGATGAGAATATCACTAACAACACTTCTGAAGGCTTCCATGTGTGGCTCCGTCATTTATAAAGGCAACACTCGAAATCTTTCAGCCACGCTACTGCTCCAATCGAGGCACGTAACTGGATAGCCCATATAGGGAAGATCTTTGAGGTATGGGGAGTTGCGGTTCAGTACAAGGTTAGGTTGGCCACCTTCAAGCTAGACGACGATGAACAAACTTGGTGGGAAGGATACAAACAAGTCAAAGGAAGAGGTGCTTACGTAGCCACTCTTTCGTGGGCTGAATTTGATACCATCTTCTATGAGACTGCTAAAGATAGGTTCGGGCTAGGAATATAAAGATTATTTTTCTTCGAATATAAAGCTAAAGATAGTTTCAGCAAAGAATAAATAGCTGAGCCGGTACATGTGAAGGTTGTTTGTTCGGCTAAGAAGAAATTGGTCAGCCTGACTTAAAGAAAGTGGAAAATGAGGTTTTGCAAGCAGTTTGTATTTGGTGAGCAGAAAAGAGCTCATTCATACTGATGTTTATGGACCAACATGGGCGCAGCTTAAGTACGGCGGGAGGGGCGGCCGACCCCTCGAACTTTTCGCTCAGTAGTGGAGAGTATGTAGTTTTCGACTTTTCGTATATAAATTTTTGGGTATATACATTTTTGCTCAGTAGTGGAGAGTATGTAGTTTTCGTATAGAATTTTTGAGTATATATGTTTTCGGTCACCCGGTTTTATAGAAATTTTTAGGTCCGATGACTCCCCCGCCACTCCCGTTTGGAAATCTCAAGCTTCGCCACTGTGGACTAACACTAGCTTCATCACTAGATGATCCAATTATTATGTCAACTTCATAATCCGCGGCGGATCTACATACAAAGGACTAGTTCACATGAACTGATTGATTTTTAAATTCTTGTAAATCCACATATGAAACTAAGATTAGGTTCAGCGGTTAAAGCTTTCATTTTGTTCTTAGAGATCGCGAGCTCGATGCTATTTTGTACTCTCCCCTCTGAATCAATTGAAGTCTGCCTGCTCAGAAGACGAATTTTGGTTTTGATTTTGTAGTTTGAACACAGATTTGGGACTAGGGAGGTAAAATTTGGATTTCTTTCTGTACTTGTTTTGTTTTTCGATCTGTTTATTTCTAGAGTTGTATGTGAAACTGTGGTCATTAGTGTTCTACAACATAAATGGCTAGTAAAAGGTTTTTGATTGTTGATTAACATGGTTATGTGTAAGCTTTGGCATTGGTGATGGAGGACTGTATTCTGTAATGGGGTGATACGATGTCATTTCGATATTTTATACGAGTGAAGTATGGATTCATAAACATCATCTTCGGTGTTTTGTTTGGAACAAAAACAAACAAGCATGGAACAGAATGCACAGAATGAAGTAGCAAGCAGAAGAACATAAACAATAATAAGTAATAACCTACTTAAGAGGTAAAATAGTAAATAAAACGAAGTACATAAGAACTTACCTTTGCCTTTACTTGCAATCGATCGGTCTTTCTTCAAAATCTGGGATGACAAGACTATCAACAGCAAAGAAAATATAAAAGGATAGCAGTGTTTATAATAGCAGGTCCTTTCGATAGGGGATGGTGATGGTTTGAACAGCTGGCAACATTTTCCATATTTTATTTTCCTAAACCTATAACGTGACAGTCTGTCTGTTTTTCTTTATTACTATTATTATACTAAATTACGATTGTTTATTATGATTTAATCGTATTTTGATTTGGTTTTAAGTTTTATAATAACATTTCAGATCTAGTTGTAATAACTGACTTTATAATTAATTAGTGTTAATTATGGTTTCAAAATTTTATAATCATATTTCAGATCTACTTTTAATAACTGACTTTAAAATTAGTGTTAATTATGGTTTTATAATTTTATAAAAACGAATTGACTACCCGCGCATTGCGGCGGGATGTTAATTATAAATGTGTTTACCATCACTAAATGAGATACGAAACTGTTTAAGTTTATACAAAATATTCTTTTCATATGGCTTTATCACCAACCAAAACATCACACGAAAGCATTTTACTTTCAAAACTTTTAGAAAGTGTTTTGAAGAGCGGTCCAACTTTTCCGGCATAAATTTGAACCGGACATTTTTCGACCCGCGTTAAAAATGTTACGTAGAATAAATAAAAATGTTATACTGGTCATAGTTTGGTAGGCTGAAAGATCAAAACGATTATTTATAGTCATTTTTTAACCCAATATTTCAAGCTTAAATGGAAAAGTAAAAAAAAACAACTCTTGGTCGTTTAATTGTTGAGTCATACTTGCTTAATTTCAGGTAAAACAACCATTAAACGTTATATACCTTTTGACTTTGTGCTATTCTAACTTATTTTATTTTGAATTTCACTTAAGCATTTCCTAAACATGTTCTATAATTATAGAATCCTACTTGTTAAAAGAAACTTAAATATATGTAATAGAAAAGGTAAGTAATAATGTATTATTCTACTATTATTATGTTTCTATCGTATCTTATTATTATTCTTACTAAGATCAAACACAATTAGGTTGTGGTTAATAAATGTTTATATATATATATATATAGGGAAAGGATATATAGAAAACTCACTTGTGGTGAGAAAACCTAGGAAACTCAAAGCTCCCGACATTTTTTATTTTGAAAAAAATTACACATGTAATATACATGTTTTTAAGGGTTTTGAGCAAAAAAATCAAAAAAGCGCCGACCAAATTTTTCTAAAAAAAATAAACAAGTTTTTTGTGTAAATATGTTAAATTCATGTGTAACATATGTTACGGTCGCGTTGCTGAAAACTTGTTTATTTTTTAAAAAATATCCACTCGGCGCTTTTTTGAATTTTTTTGCACAAAACCCTTAAAAACTTGTATATTACATGTGTGATTTTTTTTCAAAATAAAAAAATGTCGGGAGCTTTGAGTTCCTAAGTTTTCTCAATTACAAGGGTTTTCTCCATATACTTACATTATATATATATATATATATATATATATAATTAGGATCAAGAGTGAACAACTTCTTGAGAGTGAACTGAGTGAACTAATCTTGGCACTTGATAATTTTTTTAATTAAAAGGGTAAGATTGGCATTATTCAAGTATATTTAATTAAAATTCCTTAAATTTCTCATCTCTTAACTCTTTTTTCCCCCTCTCTCATTTTTAATTATTTCTCTATTGTTTAGAAATTACAACTTCAAAATTTTGGATAAGGCCTACACTTTCTACTTCTTCTGAAAATACACAGAATTTTATATTTATTTATTTAAATAAAGTCTGGTTTTGTTCGGTAAACTTTTCTTTTTCATATTTGCAAGATTTATTTATCCTGTTGTTTATGAATTTAAAGTCCTATATAATTCAGTTATTATTTAAATAGTCTATTTAAATTATTTATTTATTTTGTATCTTCACGTGATACTCGAGATACATATGTGTGTAGAGCGAGATACCTATGTGTGTAGAGCGAGATACATTTATGTATCAATGTGATACCTAGTTTTCTTAATTGATTATTTCACGTATCGATTATGTATATCATATACGTATAATCATTGCACTTATGATCAATTATTTTTTTACTTAGTGTTTGATTATGTTGGTAATAGCAAAAGTAAATAACTTCATTACTTATTCAAAAAAAAGTATCGTATGACACTGACACTTGATATTGTTTATAATAGGAAAAAATACTTTATTTTGAATGCATTACGTTTTCAAAAGAAATTATATTAGAATGTTTAGAAATGTATTTTATAAATAGATTGTTAATATACACATATGTAACCAGTTTTGAATATAATAAACAGATGTATAAAAGTCTGTACACATGTGCATAAACTAACAACTGTGGTAGTTAGCGAGATTGTACACATGTGTATAAACTAGCAGCTATGTATCTTGTATAAACTGATAGTTAGCGAGACTGTACACATGTGTACAGTACATCTCAGACACTTGTTACACACATATATAACAAAGGTGAACAACGATGTCATTAACTTCTAGCTAGAGATATATTATGAATGTACATATGTGTACATACGTTTCTAAAATACGATTACGTATAATACATATATGTATAGAGAATATAATTAAATATTTTTAATCGTGTTTTAGATGGAACAATATTTGATAATGTTTGTATTTTAAAATTATAAAGTTAGATAATTGGTGAGAGAAAAAAATATAAAAAATATAATTAAATATTCTTTTAAATAGAAGGAGAAATCAGTAGAGAGAAAATACAATTATACCCTTGTATTTATTAATATACAAGTTACAAAAAATAACTACAATCTTGCTACTAAAGAAAAAAATTTAGATCTACAAAATCAATGGTCAAGATAAGTTCATTTTGTTCACAAATACAACATTGTTCACTCATAAACCCTAGCCTATATATAATAATATATATATATATATATATATATATATATATATATATATATATATATATATATATATATGGGAGGTTTATATTGAGAACGCTAAATATTGTAAGAACCGTAAATGAAAAACCAATCAAAACCAATTTTTTTAAATACAAATCCGATTGTAATTAAAATACAACATCATAAAAAGGATTTACAACATCAAATAATTCATATTTCCCCTTAAAACCATTCTTATTAGATTTTTTACACATGTGTAAATACAACAAATTTACACATGTGTAAATGGTAAACTTACACATGTGTTAATTTTCTTTATTTTCGAAAACATGTAAATTTAAACGTGTAAATTAAATTTTTAACATTTTATTCGAATAATAATGATAAGTGTAAAAAGAAATTTTGAATTTGAAATGTTTTGGACCAAGTTTTTGTGTTTTTTTCATTCGTTCTTACGGTTCTCGCGATATTTAGCATTTTCATTTAAACCCTCCCATATATATATATAATATATATATAATAATATTGTAAATTCCAATTATTTTATAAAAAAAAAAGTTTTAAGATTTAATAATATATATGTTGAAAGAAAAAAATATATAATCTCATCAAATCGTTCAACCAATGATCCATTATATTAATTAAAAGATATCTGTATATCCACGTTTTAATCTTGTAGAATAGTCATCTCCTCATATATTATATATATCTTTATTTCAATTTCAATTTTCAAAATACAAAATATATTAATGTTTTGATAACTATCAATAAATCATTTATATATATATATATATATATATATATATATATATATATATATATATATATATATATACAATAATAATAACTAAATTTCATCCTAACTTACTAATTTACGGATCATGTGATCCTTTACAATTTTTCTGTATCTATTTTCAAGATCTTTTTATTTATCCTCAACAAATTTACACTATTATGATTATAAATACATATTAAAAGATTAACGTGATAATTTTTTTAAAATCATAAGATTATCATAGAGACTTATTTATACAATTCCTTTTATTATTATCTTTGAGATTTTACCTCTATCTAAATCACATTTTAAACCCTAAATTGTAACTACAAATCCAACCATTCTATATTTTTTTTTCTACACACCCTCTCAAGTTCACTATCAATCGTTCCTATTTGTGATCTAGTACTCGCCGGATTTTGTTTACTCCGGTCAAATCTTTCCGGTTAGTTTTACATCATAATTCTGTTTGTTTTTACACGAATACTATAAGCACTCTTCCAATTTTCTGTTATAAAAACAGTATATAGGTTTCTTTTAATATGAACGTTTCTAGTTTAAATAGCTAATTGTTTCATTTATTTATTTTGTTGACTAATAAACTGGCGACTCATTCCTACAGTTACCAAAGTAATAAACTAAAGATTAACAATGTTGGATATATATATTTGAACAATAACTATTGTCATAAATTTTGCAACCTAAGCTTCCTTTTCTTTCTAAAAAGTGGGGTTCCATAAAAGTTCTAAATGATCGTTTGAATCAAGCAATTTTTTATGTTAAATATATGTATTACACACCTAATATGTAGTTATGAGAGTTAACGCAGACAGTCCATTTTTTTAACAAATATGTTTTCTTGAACTTAATCATAAAAAAAGGAAAGCAAAATAAATTGTGAATCAGACTTACTTCTCGAAATCTTATAGTCTTACAAAAAAAAATTAATATTTAAAAGTTATAAAAACTAAGCATTTGCAATAGAAATTAGTTTTTATGGACAAATTAATAAACTCAAACACCAACTCTTTAACAAGTTGGGATCAAATAGATCATATCCATTTAATAATTGAATACTTTATAATATATATATATATATATATATATATATATATATATATATATATATATATATATATATATAGGGGTTGGTTAACGTACAATTGCACTTAACGTACGAACGTACGATTTCAATTTCACCCATGCGATTTCAGAACCTGCACAGAACCCATGCGAAATACACCTCACCAATGCGATTTCATGTAGTTGTCTCTAACATGCGAATTGTGCAATTCCCATATACGCGCTTTTTTATAACGTGCGAATTTGGCTCAGGGTACCATCGTACGTTAAGCCCACTTGTACGTTACACTTTCACTATATACATACATATGTGTGTGTGTGTGTGTTGTTATATATATATATATATGAGTAGGATCATTATAGAACACTAACTATTGCGAGAACAAAAAGAACAGCTCTAAAACACTAAATTTTAGGATTTAAGGTTCATAGTTTTCAAATTTTATATTTTTTACATTCATATGTGTATTAAATATACATAAAAAACCATATATTTTTAGCTACACATAGCTTATATACATGTTAGCAATTTAACCTACACATAACCTACATATGTGTAGGTTATACAAAAATTGTAATTTTTTCGTATTTTGTTTTGAATCCTAGTGTAAGAAACAATCAATCTTACATTTGTAACATTTTCATTTACTTTATGGGTTTTTAGGATTGAAAAAATGAATGATTCATTGTGTTCTGTGTGTTCTCGCAATATTTAATGTTCAGCATAGAACTCTTTCCTATATATATATATATATATATATATTATAAGTTCTCCTATCTTACATAATTTTAACTTGTAAACTAGCTAGCTATTTTCTTTTTTTAAATGTTCATCTAATTATTAGTGTTACATAGTTTTCTTATAATTCGTTGTGCCTCTAAAACAATATTTTGACCATACTATATATTATTAATCACTTCTAATAATTGATAACGTTTTTAACTCGAATATTCTACCAAATAATTGTTAACTATATTCCATATGATATTCCATCAAAACTCTTAAGTATTTTCCAAATTTTATTTCGATATCTCTAATATCCTCTAATTTTAGTATGCCTTAGATAGTAGTCTTTATCAAATTAACTTAATCATGATAGGGTAATACTTTTAGTTTTTTCCCACATCTTCACTACAATCAGGTTTTGTGTGTTTGCTTTGCTAATTCAGGTGAGTTTATATAGCCCTTTTCTTTAAACTTTTGGGTGAAACATGTTACTTGAACTTTTCAATTACTTATGTCTTGCTTTTATCTTCATACTACTTGTCTTAAACGATACTTTAGAAGCTAACTTTAGATGCATAGTACAATCATTAACTCCGTACAAGCCAACTATAGTAGATTATAGCGCTATAGGTCCGACAAACCCATCCCCGTACGGATCTAGGGATGATCGAAACAGCAACATACACAAAGGTTAATTTTTCGCAGTTCCTTCAGTCACAAAGTTTGATTGTGCGCCCCATTTGTTCCTAAGTCTTGTTTTCGCAAGATAGTTTTAGATAAACTTGACATGATACATATTTACTTACTTAATTATTTTAGCAAACCTATGTATGCTCGCCAGCTTCGAAAAGCTAACCCTTTATTTTCAACATGTTTTAGGAAACAATGCATGATGATTACCAGGATATCACATCTAGGATGCTTTGGGTCTTAGACTAATTTTAACTTGATCTAGTTATTTTGTTTGAAAAAATTGTTTTTCTTGTATAAATGATCTTTAATTTGATTAATGAAATATTTAAATATTTTGTCGATCATGAGCTATTGAGCAATCTATATACGTGACGTCCTGACATTTCCGCCGTATCGTTGGGGTGTTACATATGAGTTTAATAATTTGATTAGGTTATGGATATTTATGGTTATAATAGACATAGAATATCTAGACTTAGTCTATACTACAAGATTTATAAATTAAGGAGTAAATTACAAGTTTTGTTCTTTATGTTTACACCAAATTGCAAGCGCTGTCTTTATTTTCCAAAAAGTTTACAGGTGGTGTCCTTAACCTTCCAAAATCTTGCACGTATGTCCTTTAGGCCAAACCCAATTAGATTTTTTGGTTAAATCTGGTCAAGTGCCTTACACATGAGAGTATTTTTGTCATTTCACATCCTTAGGACTTTTGTATAAAATATCTTATAGAAAGAGACTGTTGTGTAAAAGTAAAAAAAAATTACAAATTAAAAAAATATATATTTATTCAGGGTGTTACCCCAAAACCGTCGTCTTCTTCGACCAATTCATCTTTCATTCTAAACAAAATTAGGGACTTTTGTAAAATGAATTTTTAGTATTCATATTTAAACATAAAATAAGATAATTATTATTATCATGCTTTATAATTTCTTTTCTTGATTTTTAGACTCATTATATATGAGTTTAATAATTGGATTAGGTAATGGATATCTGTGGTTAAAATGGACATATAATATCTAGACTTAGTCTATACTACAAGATATATAAATAAAAATATAAAATAAAGATGGATTTTTTGACTTAGTGTACAACCTAGCACTATAGAACACACACCATATATTTCCACAAAGACCACTTTCATTCAAAATCCAAAATAACCAAAAAGAAGATATCTCTAGAGGTTGAGATGCCGGGGATCCCCGTTGTAACACAAATGCAGCTTGAAATATCTGTTGTTACTTCCTCATAACAGATGTAAACATCTCCAACCAGCCCAACTCCTCACATATCCTCACAAAAAGGATAGTGTTGTAAGTATAGGGAACTAAGTCAAGATGTAGATGATCGATTTGAACATTTCTTCTCAAGCCCATCTCCCAAGGCAGCTTCTCTTCTCACTTCATCACCCACAAAAAACAATACACTATAATTAACAACACAGACTTGTTTATACATAGTTCCACTCAACAACATACCAGTGAGAGTATGCTAGAACACGTGACTAGGGCAAGCTCGGAAGTCATTGCTAGCCCATAAGCAGAGGAGGGTACACCTCTTGTGTCCCAAGAGACACTTGAAGGTTTTTCAGGTAAGGCAGTCACTATAACTTTTAAAACAACAGTCTCACAGTTGGACAATGGTTACATAGCTAAAACTTCCTTGAAGGCAACAACTGTTGAGTCTACAATTGTCCACTCTACTACAGTTGGAAGTCCTCAGTACCAAGAACAAGTGGCACTTGGCTTCAAACCAAGTACAACCACCTCTGGTGGGAATTCAGACGAGCCTACTAAATTAGATGTTGGGTTAAAATATCAAGAATGGACGAAGAGAGTATCCAAGATAGTGTCACACCTCAACCGATGACGGAAACATCGGGATGAGACGAAAACGAGATTGCAAGAGACTTCATAACACTAATGGTGACAAGTATTTAATACTTTCATTTTACCTTGTTTAAACTAAAATGTAACAAATTGAATTTACGATAAGTATAAAAGAAATAACATCTTTATTTCATTAATAATGATTTAATACAAAGTTTGGAAACAAAGTACAACATGTTTGAAGTCCAGGTACGATATAACTGTAACATTTTTCGAAAAACGGGTTTTCAAAACCCGCTTCGTTTAATAACCGAACAATCAGTTTTAAAATTTTGTTGTTCATTTACGGCTTATTTTAATTTTAAACGATTCATAATTGATCAACAAATTAAAAGATATAAATTAAAATTGTAAAAATATGAAAATGAATTAATTAAAAAGGAAAACCGGCTGCCGGGAGTCGAACCCGGGGTCAGCCGGTTATTTCCTCAAAGTCTTAACTCACACACCATAAACCACTCCGCCACTTTGATTTTCTGTTAAGTTAATGGATTTATTAAATCAAATAATGATGTGCGGAATTCAAACTCGGTCAACTTGCGCCCAAACAGCAGTCGTCGGAAATCCCGACGACTTCGCCGATAAATTACGTTTCCGCTCGAATTAACCATTGAATTAACTCTAGCGACGGTTATAACGGACATCTGAACCCGCGACAACAGCCGTAACCGCCGGAGAACGGCTGACTTCGAATTAAGACCGAATTCAGACCCCATTCACCTCGATACTACCCTATAAATTCACCCACAATTCACCAGAAACCTTTTCGCTCCCAAATCGCACTTTCTCTCGACGAAAATCTACTCGCCGGAAAACATCTGCAAGTCGCCGGAAAACCGAGACTTCCACCTGCACGGTAATTACTTCGATTTTTCTGGCTCATTCCTTTATTAGACAAATTCTAATATAAATCCCTCACCCAGAATCCTTTGCAGTCGACGTTGCCGGATTATCTGATTCGCCGGAGAAATTTCTGAACTTTCAGGGGAACTGCTGATTATCGGTATGATTCTTCTGTTTCACTGATAGTCATTACCCAGTAGTCCCACTTCGCATCTAATCCCTCCAAATTATTGGTAGATTCTATCAGCCGCAGCTCACCAAGACGGAGCCGACGACCTTGCCGGACGTCTGAAGAAAAGCGAACAATTGGTACAATCAACCCTCCAATCTCTTTCCATTCATTTTCTTTTCGATGACTCATAACCTTCATTGAGCTAACTTAGCAAATAACAGTCTTTTGATCGATGTTTATGTTTTTAACGAAGAAGATGAAGTGTGGTATAATATAAGAATAATTAAAATCGGTTTAATAAACGGGTTAGACACACAGTCCAGCGGTGGACTGTGTGCAACAAACATACACGAGACGCGAGTTCGAATCCTCTCCCAGCTTTACCCACTTGAAATAAAAATCCGCCTTTTTAACTGAACCGGGTTGACGCACAGTATATGTTAAGTATAATAAAAACCGAGTTAATAACCAAGTGACACACACAGTCCAGCGGTGGACTGTGTGTACGCTAACCCACAGGTCCCGGGTTCGAGACCTGTGGTCAGCACCGGTCCGTTACGTTTAAAAGCTTTTTAAAAATAAATAATTTTCGGTTTAAAGTAAATAGTATATAAGTATAATTAAAAACAGAATTATTTCGGGTTAGACACGTAGCTCAGTTGGTAGAGCTGCGTGCACGCGTTCGGGAGGTCTCGGGTTCGAGCCTCACTCAGCGCACAATTTCGCACAATTAAACCGGTCAACAGTAACGGTCAACGTCTCGGTCAACGGTCAAAGTCAACTTTTTTTATTATTTATTTTATTTATTAAATCAATTATTTAAATTAAAAATCAATTAAAAATACTTAAAAATAACGTTTTCAAGATTAGAAAGTAGCCTTAAATTCACAAATTTATACCCAAAAATCTTATTAAAATAGTTAGTAAAATCCACATACTTACCGTGCCTTTTCATTTCTTATTTGGTTAGTCATCTCTCGTCGATCAATCCCCTAAACTCGTGCGCATCCAACATCTTCAAACAAACGCATCCAATGTGAGTGAATCTCTACAAATTCCCCGTTTTAATCACATTTTGGGGTGTATCATGTGTCGTATTTATTTATTATAATTAATCATTGTGCATCCATCATGTTTATGATCAATGTGTATTCAAGGTGTATCCATTGACTGTGTGGTTGAAGTTTAGATTAATTTTATCATTTCAGTACATACATTTCATAGGCCGCCGCTCCCCATTACCTATGAGCGTGAGCTGTTCCCCATTACCTATGAGCGTGAACCAGGCGTTGCCAACATAAGATCGGCTCCGTTTGATTGAGCCTTGATCTCACATACATTAGCATAGGCCGTCCGTTCCCCATTACCTATGAGCGTGAACGGGACGTTGCCAACACATACATTGTTATTTTTATTTCATGCTTAAGCAAGGTGGTTTGTGATTGTTATGTTTACATACATTTGTTCATTTATGATTATTGCACAATTTTCCCAACATTAAATTAAATAATAAATCAATAACAAACGTTTTTAAACAAGGTTCACTCGCCAACTTTTGTTGACCCAAAATTTCCCATTTTTACACATGATACAGGTGATCAAGTTGAAGCCAGAAACATATAGGGCGGCCTAGAAGAATAAACCAGTTTAGATTATGGATTTGTTTAGTTAATCTTTCCTTTCCTTGTATTGTATGAATTTGACTTGGAACTTTGAAATATAATTTGGATTTAATAAATATGAAACATATTAGTAAACATCATGAGCTTTGGTGATAACCCAATCATGCCCTGTCACACCCCGACCCGCAGCGGAAAAGGTGATCGGGGCATAATTGGGTTATCATCAAAGCTCATGACATTTATTATATGTTTCATATTCATTAATACAATTTAATGGAAATAAATGATACACCATATTCTAACTATCTGTCTAAGCTTCTTGGTTCTCTTCTAAGGCATATCCTATGTTTTCCTTGCTTCAACCTGTTCACCTGTATCATGTGTAAAAAGGTTTTGGATCAACATAATGTTGGCGAGTGAATCCTATGGAAAAACATTTGAACAAGTTTATCCAATTGATTATAAATACTGTGCATACCACATATGAGTAAATGTAGATGTAAATTTATTCACACAACACATAATATTGAATATTAAACTCACATACACCAAATGATTGTTTTGAGGCACGCGATGTTCGACTCGTCTCCCACGAGGAACTGATGGGCCTAATGAATGAGTTTTGAGGCACGCGTTGTTCCACGAACTGATGGGCCTAATGAATGAGTTTTGAGGCACGCGTTGTTCTTACGAACTGATGGGCCTTAATGAGTTTTGAGGCACGCGTTGTTCTCGTCTCCCACGAGGAACTGATGGGCCTAATGTATGAGTTTTGAGGCACGCGTTGTTCTCGTCTCCCACGAGGAACTGATGGGCCTAAATAATTTACATACTACTTTGACAATATGTAACACATCACAACCAAACAATAGTTACATTCTAATTTAGTTCATATAATGGTATGGCACGAATTTGCATAAGAGAATTAATTTAAGCGACACATGATACACCCCAAAACATGAATAAAAAGGGGAGTTTGTAAGAATTCACTCACATTGGGTGCGTTCGGTTGATGACGTTGATTGCACGCGAAGTGGTTTTAACCACAAGTGAGATTAAACCTAGATAAATCGCATTACGGTTTGGTAAGTAAAAGGGTTTTATTAATCTATTTTAGTAGGTTTGTTGGGTGTATTCTTGTGAGTTTGAGGCTATTTTCTAACCTTAAAAATGTTATTTTTAAGTATTTATAATTGATTTTTAATTAAAATAATTGAATAAAAATAATAAAAAAATATTTTATTTTTGCTACAGTAACTTTGACCGTTGACTTTGACTATCGTTGACCGGTTCATAGGCATATTGTTGTGCGCCGGGTGAGGCTCGAACCCGAGACCTCCCGTACGCGTGCACGCAGCTCTACCAACTGAGCTACGTGTCTAACCCGTTATATATCCGATTTTAATTACATATATATATTAATTAGAATTAACAGAAATCCTTTATTATTAAAAACGAATTAAATCTCAGAACCGGTGTGCTCCACAGGTCTCGAACCCGGGACCTGTGGGTTAGCGGACACACACTCCACCGCTGGACTGTGTGTCGCACTTGATTATAAACTCAGTTATCAATATACTTAACATATACTTCAATCAACCCGGTTTAGTTTGCTGAAAAAGAAGAATTTTTATCAAGGCGGCGTGTGAGGGACAATACTCGAACTCGTGACCTTAGCATTAAAAGTGCACACAGTCCACCGCTGGACTGTGTGTCTAACCCGGTAATTATCTTGATTTTAATTACACTTAACCATTACTGAAACTTCGTCATCTTCACCGGTTTTAACCGGAAGTGGTGACTGACTGGTTCAAAATATTGATTCATGTTTCTTTAGCGTTTAATGATCATTTACAAACGAGATAAAAGTAAAAAAGGAAAGGAATTAGGCGTGAAAAGTACCGACTGATTTTACTCTGTTTTCCGGCAGAACTCCGGCGACAGAAGTCTTTTTCCGGCGACAAGTATCTTGCAGCAGAGAGTCTTCCGAAGGCTTGAAAAGGTTGTGGGTGACTTCGGTAAAAGTTTAGGGGGTTCAGTAAGCTCAGAGATTACTGATACGGTTTTCCGGCGAAGTAATAAAAATTTCCGGCGAGTGAGTTTTCGCCGAGAAAAGGTGCGATTTGAGTGTGAAAGACTTCTGGCGAGTTGTGGTTGAATTTATAGGATAGTATTGAGATGAATAGGGTCTGAATTCGGTCTTAATTCGGAGTCATTCGTTCTCCGGCGGTTACAGCTGATGTCGCGGGTTCAAACGTCGGTTATAACCGTCGTAATAGTTAATTCATCGGTTATATGAGCGAAAATGTAATTAAACAGCGAAGTCGTCGGGATTCCCGACGACTGTTATTTTGGGCGCAATAATTTAATTTCTGAAATTGAATATTTGAAATAATTGTTTTCTGTTATTACCAGAAAATCGAGATGGCGGAGTGGTTTGTCGGCTGAGAGATAAGTCTTTGGTTGAACCGGATACAGACCCGAGTTCGAAACCCGGCATGGGTAAAACATTTTTATTTTGTTATTTTTATCAGTTTTTCAAAAACTAAATATATATCCCCGCATAATAATTGATTACGGATCGTTTAAAATTATTTTGGGCATTTAATTCGCAACGAAAAATTTGACTGACTGTTCGGTTGATAAACGGAGCGGGTTTGGTAAATCCGTTTTTGACGGATGTTACAGTATCCCCTGCTTTTTAGAAATTTCGTCCCGAAATTTAAATAGTGATATATTTGACTAAAAGAATGATGGTGTTTAGTTTTGACAGTTACATACTTAGAAGAAATAAGGGTTTGGGTTTTTTTTTTTTTTTTTTTTTGAGGCGGTAACGTTCCTTGTAAAGGTTAAGTATCCTAATACAGGAATCGCTTTTTGTTGCCTACTGTATAAGTATTGTTAAGCAGGAATGATTCGCTAAAATGATATCACGCATAAAAGTTTGAATATGCTTAGGGTTATATCCTAAGGCAGAAATTCTACAATCTACACAAATAAACACAACAACTAACAATTGTATCCACATTCTGATAGCATATATGTTTGAATGGTGATGGTTCCTCTCTCGTTTGTTATGATGGAGAGGTTAGTCTATATAGAAATGGATCACAATCCAATTTCTTTAAATAGTGAGATGAGATAAATGTAACACAATTTCAACCAAGGCAATAGTAAATCCTACATGGAACTTCTCATAACCGCCTGATAACGCCTCTGATCCTTTGACAAGAATACTTATATATAGGAAGTACCAGCGGCGTATCCACCATATTCTTGTCAAATTTTCATTGGTTTTATCAGTGAATTATGATTAGTCCTATAATTCTACAATCAATACAACAAACATAAATTACTGAAATGAAATATATCTGGGCGATCAAGGCTCAATCAAACGGAGCCGATCGTATTGTATGTACTGAAATTGAAATGTCTGTGCGCTCAAGGCTCAATCAAACGGAGCCGAACGTATTGAATGTACTGAAATTGAAATTGTGTGCTCAAGGCTCAATCAAACGGAGCCGAGCGTATTGCATGTACTGAATATGAATAACTTAACCACACAAACAGCCTATGCATGGAACCTCTCATAACCGCCTGATAATGCCTCCGATCATTTGACAAAAATACTTATATATAGGAAGTACCAGCGGCGTATCCACCGTATTCTTGTCAAATTCTCATTGACTTCATCCGCCAGTTATGATTAGTTCTATGCGACTCTACAACAAACACCACAACCACAAGATACTGATAATGAAAATGTATGTGCGTTCAAGGCTCAATCAAACGGAGCCGAACGTATTGCATGAACTGGAAATGTAAATTGATCTGTGTGCTCAAGGCTCAATCAAACGGAGCCGAGCGTATTGCATGTATTGAAATGTAAAATGAAATGAAATGTATTGCATGTGAGACACAACTCAACTTCTTTAAATGATAAAACTGAGATATGTCGTGAAGTATGATGATATGAATATTAAATCAATGAGTATAAAACCAACTGAACTAGTAATTTGCATTAAAATTCTTGGATAAAATTCCAATTGAGATACGTGAAAATTGAGATAACATAAAGAAAAAAAAAACATAAAAACTAAGTGATTCGAGTTGAATCTTGATTCTTGGTGAGAGGAGGCTAGTTAAGTGGTTGGTTTGGACCGTTAACATCTTCAACAGGATTGGCGTTGATGTTATAAACTCTTCCTCTTGCTGGTGGTGCAGCTGGGTTTGCTTGGTTTGCTTGGTTAACTGGGTTTGCTTGAGCTTGGGCGTTTATGATGTTAACCAACCGAGGACACGTGTTTCTAAAATGGGTAGGGTCGCCACAATTGAAACAAGCTCGAACATATGGGTTCATGGGGTATTGAGGTTGTTGATATGTTTGGGTCATGGGTTGAGTAGGGGTTGAGGTTTGGTTTTGAGCGGTGCGGCAAACTTTGCTCAAATGACCGTAGCGTCCACAATTCGCACATAGTCGACAGGGTGAAGTAGTTGGATGGTGATAGAAACAGGTGTTGCATTGAGGGTGAGGTCCAATGTAAGGTTTCTTATTTGGGTAAGTTGAGTTGGGTGCTACTTGAGCGTTTGGGATAGTTTGAGGAGGTACAACTTGTGAAGCTGGTTGTTTGCGTTGGGTGACGGCGAAGACTTGCCCATCACGCTTTCTCTTAGATGTAGGTGGTGTAGAGGATTCGGTTCGGGTGGGGTTTGAGGTTTCCGTTGATGCTTTATCCTTCTTCTTCTCCTCTTTGAAATCTTTGTTCCGAATTCGGTTCTCGGTGAGCGCGGTTGCTAGCTCCATTGCTGCTTCCAAAGTTGCAGGCGAGGTGCTTATTACAGGGTCTTGAATCTTTGATGGAAGACCACGAATGTAGTGCTCGATCAAACGGTAGAGGGGAGTGAACAAGTTGGGAACCATTTGATTTAGCTCAAGGAATCTCTTGTTGTATGTGGTGTGGTCGCCTTCCTTTTGTTTCAAAGCATGGAACTCATCCTCCAATTTCTTGATTTCACTTCTTGGGCAAAACCGTCTTGTCATGATTCCCTTCAATTCTTCCCAAGTCAAGGTCATAGTTTCTTCAACACCTCGTTTGGTCTTTTCTGTATTCCACCATGTGAGTGCTGTTCCAAGTAAACGACCGGTAGCATAACGCACTTTGCGATCATCGGGGCAATCGCAATTTAGAAAAGTGTTCTCCATTTCTTCGAACCAATGGAGGAGAGCGGTGACACCTTCAGTTCCTTCGTATTTTGGAGGATCGCAGGATTTGAAATGTTTGTAGGTGCATTTAGTGACTGAAAGGTTGATAGTGTTTTGATCCTCTTGTTGGGTTGGGTTAACGGAATTAGCGGTAAGGGCTTGTTGAACTTGAACTACGATGTTGGGTATTACGGTCGCCATTTGTTGAGCGATTTGGGTAGCCATGCGTTCACGGGCTTTTTCTGCTCTCAACTTTCTACGGGCGAGGTTAGAAGACATCTACAAGGAATACATGCCAAGAGTATGAGTTGGATGCCTTTGAGATCGTGGGTCGTGTTTGGGATTGAACGTTCATAAAATAAATATAGAAAAATAAATCTACTACATCCATAGGATGTCTTGGGCTTTGCTCGCTGTTAGGCCCGTCATGCCGCCATACTTTACCTGTGTAATCATGTGGGCCCCCATGAATACCGGTTTTTCATATGGTTCGCACGGTTTCTGCCTGATTGCGTACACAAAACCCGGAGAAAATCGAGAAATATGTATACAACATGTGGATGTTCGGATGTGTCCAGGTGTAGACACGGTGACATCTCAAAGTGAGGTTAGTTCGAACGACGTTTGGTGTGGCATGCTTTGGCCTAATAGGTCCGTCGTACTCTCATCGTTAGTCCCCAGGTAGGCAAACTGGTCCGTTATTTTGGATTTATACGAATGCCAACCTAGACAGGACGTCCCGACTACCGGTACTTGTACCCTTCCGGTTACTACATGCCCGTCGCAGAACTTACTTTGATGGGATTTGAAAATTGCAACAAAATCCTTGAATAATGAGAGTATGAAATGAATTGAATATATGAACATTGATATATGTATAACGAATATGTATATAAGCATGTATGTTTGACTGTAATATGAAACAAATAAATATCACAAGTTTGTATGTAACCACCTAATCAATTAAAAATTTAGGCAGACTATAGTATAGGCTCTAAGGGTCTAATAACCTATCCTATATCCCTATAGTCATGGCTCTGATACCAATCTGTCACACCCCGACCCGCAGCGGAAAAGGTGATCGGGGCATAATTGGGTTATCATCAAAGCTCATGACATTTATTATATGTTTCATATTCATTAATACAATTTAATGGAAATAAATGATACACCATATTCTAACTATCTGTCTAAGCTTCTTGGTTCTCTTCTAAGGCATATCCTATGTTTTCCTTGCTTCAACCTGTTCACCTGTATCATGTGTAAAAAGGTTTTGGATCAACATAATGTTGGCGAGTGAATCCTATGGAAAAACATTTGAACAAGTTTATCCAATTGATTATAAATACTGTGCATACCACATATGAGTAAATGTAGATGTAAATTTATTCACACAACACATAATATTGAATATTAAACTCACATACACCAAATGATTGTTTTGAGGCACGCGATGTTCGACTCGTCTCCCACGAGGAACTGATGGGCCTAATGAATGAGTTTTGAGGCACGCGTTGTTCCACGAACTGATGGGCCTAATGAATGAGTTTTGAGGCACGCGTTGTTCTTACGAACTGATGGGCCTTAATGAGTTTTGAGGCACGCGTTGTTCTCGTCTCCCACGAGGAACTGATGGGCCTAATGTATGAGTTTTGAGGCACGCGTTGTTCTCGTCTCCCACGAGGAACTGATGGGCCTAAATAATTTACATACTACTTTGACAATATGTAACACATCACAACCAAACAATAGTTACATTCTAATTTAGTTCATATAATGGTATGGCACGAATTTGCATAAGAGAATTAATTTAAGCGACACATGATACACCCCAAAACATGAATAAAAAGGGGAGTTTGTAAGAATTCACTCACATTGGGTGCGTTCGGTTGATGACGTTGATTGCACGCGAAGTGGTTTTAACCACAAGTGAGATTAAACCTAGATAAATCGCATTACGGTTTGGTAAGTAAAAGGGTTTTATTAATCTATTTTAGTAGGTTTGTTGGGTGTATTCTTGTGAGTTTGAGGCTATTTTCTAACCTTAAAAATGTTATTTTTAAGTATTTATAATTGATTTTTAATTAAAATAATTGAATAAAAATAATAAAAAAATATTTTATTTTTGCTACAGTAACTTTGACCGTTGACTTTGACTATCGTTGACCGGTTCATAGGCATATTGTTGTGCGCCGGGTGAGGCTCGAACCCGAGACCTCCCGTACGCGTGCACGCAGCTCTACCAACTGAGCTACGTGTCTAACCCGTTATATATCCGATTTTAATTACATATATATATTAATTAGAATTAACAGAAATCCTTTATTATTAAAAACGAATTAAATCTCAGAACCGGTGTGCTCCACAGGTCTCGAACCCGGGACCTGTGGGTTAGCGGACACACACTCCACCGCTGGACTGTGTGTCGCACTTGATTATAAACTCAGTTATCAATATACTTAACATATACTTCAATCAACCCGGTTTAGTTTGCTGAAAAAGAAGAATTTTTATCAAGGCGGCGTGTGAGGGACAATACTCGAACTCGTGACCTTAGCATTAAAAGTGCACACAGTCCACCGCTGGACTGTGTGTCTAACCCGGTAATTATCTTGATTTTAATTACACTTAACCATTACTGAAACTTCGTCATCTTCACCGGTTTTAACCGGAAGTGGTGACTGACTGGTTCAAAATATTGATTCATGTTTCTTTAGCGTTTAATGATCATTTACAAACGAGATAAAAGTAAAAAGGAAAGGAATTAGGCGTGAAAAGTACCGACTGATTTTACTCTGTTTTCCGGCAGAACTCCGGCGACAGAAGTCTTTTTCCGGCGACAAGTATCTTGCAGCAGAGAGTCTTCCGAAGGCTTGAAAAGGTTGTGGGTGACTTCGGTAAAAGTTTAGGGGGTTCAGTAAGCTCAGAGATTACTGATACGGTTTTCCGGCGAAGTAATAAAAATTTCCGGCGAGTGAGTTTTCGCCGAGAAAAGGTGCGATTTGAGTGTGAAAGACTTCTGGCGAGTTGTGGTTGAATTTATAGGATAGTATTGAGATGAATAGGGTCTGAATTCGGTCTTAATTCGGAGTCATTCGTTCTCCGGCGGTTACAGCTGATGTCGCGGGTTCAGACGTCGGTTATAACCGTCGTAATAGTTAATTCATCGGTTATATTGAGCGAAAATGTAATTAAACAGCGAAGTCGTCGGGATTCCCGACGACTGTTATTTTGGGCGCAATAATTTAATTTCTGAAATTGAATATTTGAAATAATTGTTTTCTGTTATTACCAGAAAATCGAGATGGCGGAGTGGTTTGTCGGCTGAGAGATAAGTCTTTGGTTGAACCGGATACAGACCCGAGTTCGAAACCCGGCATGGGTAAAACATTTTTATTTTGTTATTTTTATCAGTTTTTCAAAAACTAAATATATATCCCCGCTAATAATTGATTACGGATCGTTTAAAATTATTTTGGGCATTTAATTCGCAACGAAAAATTTGACTGACTGTTCGGTTGATAAACGGAGCGGGTTTGGTAAATCCGTTTTTGACGGATGTTACATGCCCCGACTCTTGTTTCCGCTGCGGGTCGGGGTGTGACAATAACAAGTTTTAAAGTTTAATGCTGTAACATCTGTGTAAAACGGGTCTCAAAAACCCGCACCATCTCCATTAATCAAGTGTATTATTTCAAAATTTTTTTATTTTGTTTAAAATGGTAAATTTATACATACATAATTAATCTAATGATATAATAAAAAAATTAATCAATTTAAAATTAATAATATCATATGATTAAATATAGATTTAGCAAATTAAATAAATAAATAAAAAACACCAAAAAAAGGGGTAAACCGGGAATCGAACCCGGGTCACCCGAGTAACCGCACAACACAAACACCACCGGGACACACGCACCATTTGGTAAGATTTTGAAATCATTTTATATAAATATACCACGAAGGTTTCCTGCAAATTCAAATCAACAAAAATAAACCGCCGATTTCGTCCCTGTTTCTGAAATCTGGTAAGCACCAGCTGTCAATCCGCGTTAATCATTTCCGAATTTGATTCAATCCATTCTAAATTGCAATCACCCAATTCGGTTTCTAAAACTGAAATCGACCCCCCCCCCTGTTCAATCTATAAATACTGACCCAATCCCACTATCCAACTCGCTCAATTCTTTCCCCCCTAGTCATAAGTTTACTCTACTCAAACCTGTTTCACCGGAAACCACAGCCTGTCGCCGAAAATTAACTCGTCGGAAAACTCACTGCCGACCGGTAACTGTTCCCTACTTTCGAATTTAGTTCGTATATTATTTCATTTCATTACGGTAACTTCAAAAGTACAGCAAGCAAGTTAATCGAGTTTTGAAACCAAGAACGTATTATGGAATCGATTTAAAATGGAGAAGACAAAGTGGCTTAAGTGTTTTTATGAAACTAAATCCTAAGTTTTAACCGGGTTAGACACACAGTCCAGTGGTGGACTGTGTGCGAATACGACACTCACGTCCCCGGTTCGAGTCTGGTTCATGACCGTATAACTGTTATATTAAAGTTAATATAAAATCAAGTTTCATTGGGTTAGACACCCAGCCCAGTTGTTTAGGCTGGGTGCATCACATCGCCAAGGTCACGGGTTCGAGCACTGTGGCACGCACCGGTCGGATTACTGAAACCCTTTTTGGTAAATTTAATTAAATTATAAATAATCTAAAGTGCGTATAAATATAATTAAAATCCAGAATATGACGGGTTTGACACGTAGCTCAGTTGGAAGAGCTGCGTGCACGTGAACGTGAGGTCCCGGGTTCGACTCTGCATACGCGCGTACATGCTCCCATCGAACCGGTCTGACAGGCTTGTCAGACTGACAAGATTTTTTTTATATTATTTTATTTTTTTATATTAATATTTTAATTCTAAGGTTTTTATTAAAAGAAAAAAAATCAAATAAAAGGTTTAAGAATATATATTTTCAAGGGTCTAGAATATCAACACAAGCCACAAAAATAACCAAAAAACCTAAACAAAAGATTTTAACCTAAATAATAATTTATTTATTTACCGAATTACCATGTTGCTATTTATAGGTTAGTACTCATTCATCGGATAAATTCCCAACTCGTGCGCTCTCTTTACCACTCAAGAATACGCACCCAAGGTGAGTGAATCTCTACAAATTCCCTGTTTTAATCACGTTTTTGGGTGTATCATGTGTCGTACAATTCCTTTATTTTATTTAAACATTTGTGCTTATATCATCTTGTGACCAAATGTGTAATGGTTGTTGTGTGATTATTATGTGGATTAAATTTATCATTTCAGTGCACTCATTTCATTAGACCCATCAGTTCCTCGTGGGATACGGGTTGAGCATTAGGTGCCTCATTAGATCGGCTCCGTTTGATTGAGCCTTGATCTCAAATACATCATCATTCATGTCATATATTCATTCAATGTGGTTTGTGATTGTTTACATATATATTTGCTCATATGTGATTTATGCACGAATTTTGTTATGAATAAAACAAGCAATTATTTAAAATGTTTTATCAAGGTTCACTCGTCAACTTTTGTTGACCCAAATCTCCCCTGTTTTACACATGATACAGGTGATCCAGTTGAGGAAACAAACACTTAGGATGGCCTAGAAGAATAAACAAGTTATTGCGTTGGAATAAACATTTAGTTTTGTATTTGTATGAATTTTGTTATTGGATATTTGAATTTGTAATTTGAATTTAATAAATATGAAATAACGTAGTAAACATCATTAGCTTTGGTGATAACCCAATTATGCCCCGACTTTTATTCCGCTGCGGTTCGGGGTGTGACAAATTTGTTTCTAGGCAACCCTACTGGATTCCTTGCATCATCAGAGTCCTGCAACATGTATTAAAAGCATAGATCAATACAAAAGTATTGGCGAAC
The DNA here is from genome assembly GCA_947069175.1 of Scalesia atractyloides. Taxonomy (NCBI): domain Eukaryota; kingdom Viridiplantae; phylum Streptophyta; class Magnoliopsida; order Asterales; family Asteraceae; genus Scalesia; species Scalesia atractyloides. Next base: position 83,196,408 of record CAMTDV010000030.1, read on the forward strand.
ATACAAGTTTGAATATAAGTATAAGTATAAAGTTTGTTTCAAATATGACATGTCAATTTGTATTCACGTTGAAGTTAGCATACATAAATAATCTAAACATAACGAATAGCATGGATACACGAATAAAAACTGACATATATAATCATTCTAAACACAACTAGCATGGAAATACACGTTGAAACTATCATGCATAAACACCCTAGGTATAACGAGTAACGTGTTCGTTGGGTTTCACAAATACATATGTTCGATTGTGTAAAGTGGATTTTGTTAATTGATTCATGTTACACCTAAAAGTGTGTAAAGCGTAAAAAGGGTCGAGTATGCTCACGTCTTGCGAAGCTTCCTTTGGAACTTCCGTGGAGAGTCGACGGTCGAAAGATGGAACACCGAGGTCACCTCACATGAGTAAACGAAAGTATATTAATGTTAGAAGTAGCCGAAGTGTTATTAAATTAATTATACTTTCATATCTATTTTCCATATGAATTACTTGAATCCGACACGTTTTGCTTTATAATATAACATGATTTGATTTACGGATTTTTACGAAAAACGGGCAGAGTTTCCATTGTTTTTGGACGATCCCAACAACACAAGTTGTCGATTTAATTTCGAACTAAACAACCATTTGTCCATAATAACAACAATATATGTATAATTATCGTCGAAAGCCAAACGCAACTTAATCAATAAATGTATCGATTCGATTTTTAAAACTCGATTTCATATTTAAAACTATATCCATAAATAACACAACATAAATGAAAATGTGTCTTTATTTTACCGAGCTTTTGTCGACCGTAGCTAGCCCCGTTGACCAGGTTTGACCGAACCAAAATGAACCGATCTTGAACCTGGGATGGACCCGAACCGAGACTGAGCAACATAGCAATCGAAACCTGACTAACCCGAGTTGAACCGCTCGTTTCTTTGTGACTCGAAGCTGCCTCGTTTGACACGAACTCAAACCGAGAACCGAAAGCCAAGTCTGCTGAACCGAGGATGAGTCGAGACCCAAGCCATCTGCACCACCGTCGATGTCGCCGTTGCGTGCCGTAAACCCGAACCCAGCCGTTACCCAAACCGGAACCGGGTTGAAACGATTCAGAACCGAGACTCGAATTGGAACCAGACCCGAACCCAAAACTCGAATCACTGCCACCGTTACCGCCGGAACAACTCAAGCCCGGAACCCAAGTCTGCTGTCGGTGTCGCCGGTTCGTCTGACCGGGCGGCTGTCGCTCCGATAGCTACCACCAATCATGGTGGTGGTGGTCCGAGAAGGAGAGGAGCATGAGTGGTGAGGCCGTAAGTGTTGTGCCAGAAACGTCGGCCGGAGTGCAGTATGGTTGCCGGACTTTGAGAGAGAGAGGCAACGAGCAGAGAGATCGAGGGAGAGAGGATGAGGGTGTTTATATGGGTCGGAGATGAAGGGGGTGTTTGGCTGCGGCTTGCTTGTCGGAGAACAGCGGCGCCGGAGTGGAAGGGGAGGGGGCGTTGTGCGTAAAAGAGGGATGAGGTGGGTGGTTGTCGTGTGCTGCCCGGAAAGCCCAACGCTGGTGTGCCGCCGGCGACCGGCTTTGGTGACCGAAGTCATGAGAGAGTGAGAGGGAGGGTGATGAGAGGGGGAGGCTAGGGTTTCTTGTTCTTGAGTGAAGGAGAAGGATGTATTTATAGGTAGGTTAAGGTTTCAAGTGGGTTGGGTCTAAGGCCCGTTAAAGCGGCCCAATTTCGTTTCTGGAGCCCGTTAATGCACCCGAGCTTAACAATAAGGCGTATTATATTATTTAAAGTAAAAAATGCGTAAATTGTATGTCGGTAATCGTTTTGGCGTGTATGTTCGTCGTTTGCGTTAAAGTCGTGTAAACGCACCGTTTGTCATTTTTAATCCGTTTATTTTCGATTCGATTCTACTGTGATTCTGTAAACAAGGAAACAAACTCGTATTTTCTAGGGATATGGAAATACGTAAAATACGAGGCGTTACAGTCTCCCCTACTTTAGGAAATTTCATCCCGAAATTTATTCAGATGGAAGACTTTTAGAAAATTTGGCATTTCGTAGTATGTGTGTGTATAACCGAGTATAGATTGCGGGTGATCAAAGTTTGTATTCGATAAGGTCTAAGGAAACACCGAATTTCTCATGGCACGTTTTACGAAACCTTGGTAATATGGTAGTAACACTTATATATAGGAAGTACCAGCGGCGTATCCACCATGTTCATACCATATTACGTCTGTTTCACTAATCTATGCCATGTTACGTTTCGTGTCATGGTCAGGGTTTATTAACATATTACGAGTGATAGCGTATAGAATTTTAAGTATGTAAGCATGGTTGTATTTAAGAATGAGAGTGTATAGAGTATAAGTATGAATATGTTATGGGTAAAATCTGTCACACCCCGACCCGCAGCGGAAAAGGTGATCGGGGCATGATTGGGTTATCATCAAAGCTCACGACATTTATTATAACGTTTCATATTTATTATTACAATTTAAAGGGAAACATACAATCATAATTACATCATGTCCTACACATCATTCTAGACTTCATTATTTTTTCTAAGGCATTTCCTATGTTTTCCTTGCTTCATCCTGTTCACCTGTATCATGTGTAAAATTGGTTTTTGGATCAACAAAAAGTTGACGAGTGAATCCTATGAAAAACATTTGAACAAGTTTATTGAATTGATTATAAAATAAAGTGCACAACCACATATGAGTAAATATAGATGTAAACTTATTCACAAATCACTTAATATTCAATAATGCACACACATACAATAATAGATTGTTTTGAGACACGTGTTGCTCAACTCGTCTCCACGAGGAACTGATGGGCCTAATGAATGAGTTTTGAGGCACGCGTTGCTCAACTCGTCTCCCACGAGGAACTGATGGGCCTAATGAATGAGTTTTGAGGCACGCGTTGTTCTACGAACTGATGGGCCTAATGAATGATTTGCATACAACTTGACAATATGAAATACATAACTACAAACAATATATACATTCTAAGTTTAGATCACAATATGGTATGGCACAAGTTTAAATAAATGAGTTAATTTTAGTGACACATGACACACCCCAAAACGTGTAATTAAAAAGGGGAGTTGTAAGATTCACTCACATTGGGTGCGTTCGGTTGATGATGTTGAATGCGCACGAAGTTTGATTTAACCACGAGCGAAACTAACCTAGATAATAACATAATGGTTCGGTAAATATGTCACACCCCGACCCGCAGCGGAAATAAGAGTCGGAGTATAATTGGGTTATCACCAAAGCACATGACATTTACTATTATGTTTCATAATTAATAAAGTCAAAGTTACATTTTCAAACATCCAAACATGTTCATTCAATACAAAGGAAATAACCAAACATAACAATCCCAATACTAAATCGTTTTATTCTTCTAATCCAGGTCCTATGTGTTCCTAGCTGCTGCTGGTTCACCTGTATCATGTGTAAAATGGGAGTTTTTGGGTCAACATAAGTTGGCGAGTGAACCTTATTAGATAAACATTTGATAATGATTTTTTTTTGTTAGTTTATCAATGAAATATTGTGCATAATCATAAAAGAGCAAATGTAAGTAATCAAGCATTGGCAAATAGCAGTTACAATTATAACATACAATAACACTTGATAGTATACATGAACATACCAATATCATATGATAACTAACATAAATGAACTGTGCGATCAAGGCTCAATCAAACGGAGCTGATCGTATTGCATGAACTGAAAATGTAAATTGAACTGTGCGATCAAGGCTCAATCAAACGGAGCCGATCGTATTGCATGTACTGAAAATGTAAATTGAACTGTGTGATCAAGGCTCAATCAAACGGAGCCGATCGTATGCGGGCACGCCAGGTTCAACCGCATAATAAAATGGGGAACAAGCTCAGACCTCACAAATGGGGAGCAGCGGCCTCGGCAATTGCATGTACTGAAATAATAATTTGCATCCAATAATAACTACTTAACAACAACAAACTAAATACACATGTTCATGATATGATGTATGCACAATAGTTTAGTTATAATAGGTATATAAACAAAGACACATGATACACCCCAAAAACGTGATTAAAACGGGGAATTTGAAAGGTTCACTCACATTGGGTGCGTTGAATTGGAGATGGTGAGATGCGCACGATTTAGATGAACGGATCGACGAGGAATACTAACCTAAATAATAATGGAAAACTATATTAGATGGATGGATTTTATTAAGGATTTTAATGAAATTTTTAGATATATTTTTGTGAGTTTATGGCTATTTTTATCTTTAAAAATGTTATTTTTAAGTATTTTTAATTGATTTTTAAATTAAATTAAATAAATAAAAATAAAAAAAAAATATTACTTTTTTTAAGTGTTGACGTTGACCGTTGACCGGTTCGGTCAGCGGATAATTCTGCGCCGGGTGGGATTCGAACCGGCGACCTTCCGTTCGCGTGCACGCAGCTCTAACAACTGAGCTACGTGTCTTACCCGTTATAAACTCGTTCTTAATTATATTTATACACTTATTTGAATTAACCGAAAATTCCTTTATTTGCAAAAATTTAATTCAATTGGACCGGTGCTCGTGACGAGATTCGAACGCGCGACGTGCAGTTCATGATGCACACAGTCCACCGCTGGACTGTGTGTCTAACCCGGTTATATTCTTGGTTTTTATTATACTTAACAACTATCTGTTTTAACCCGGTTTAGTTCTTGATCAAAAAGGCAGGTTATTACACAAGGCGTGCGTGTAGCAAGGATCGAACTCGGGACGTGTGTGTGAAATTTGCACGCAGTCCACCGCTGGACTGTGTGTCTAACCCGTTTAAAATACCGTTTTTAATTAATCTTATGTTCTGTTATAACTTCATCTTCTTCGCCGATTTACACAGACAGCATGATTCGACTGGTTATGATTGATTTGTGATTTATAAAGTTCTCAGACATTAACAGTAATTCAAAAGTCGAGAATGGAGAGAGTTTAAGGAAAAGAATATACCGATTGATGTTATCACAGAAATCCGGCGGAGGTTCGTCGGTACTGGAAATGAACTCCGGCTGTTGAAACCAATTAACAGCGTTGATCGATTATTCATGAAGTTGAGTCACTTAAACAAGGGTTAAAAGAAGTTTAGGATATCATACCAGTTCACAGTGTGATTCCGGCAGTCTCGGAAATTTTCCGGCGAAGATAAGATTTTCGATAAACGTTGACTATGATCGATTCTGATGATGGAGTTGTGTTAGAGACTGATTAATCACATGTTTTAAACAGAAAGAGTCGGAGGAATTACCGTGAGAATGTGAGTCCCGGTTTTCCGGTGACTTGCAGAAATTTTCCGGCGAACTGATTCAGAAGATCTTATGGTTCAAAAATGCGACGAAAATGAAATTGAGTATTGTTGTGATAGTTCTGAAACGTGAGAATGATCTGGAGCTTGAATTAAATCAGAACCTTGATGAACTTTCGGTTTCAAAAACCGAAAATGATGAGACTTAAAGTTCAATCAATTTTAACTTGATTGGAAACCGTCACACATCGGTTATAACTGAAATTGTGAGGTAAACAATCGATTTGACGATTGGTTTGCCGATTACCGGTTTTCAGATAGCATCATCGGTTAAACTGAGTTTGTGTATAAGTTTCTTTTATGTTCCTAGAGTTAACAGAAAACACATTGTGGCGGAATGGTTTAGAGAATGATTGTTAAGTCGTTGCGGCGACTCAGCTGACCCGGGTTCGAGTCCCGGCAGCTTCAAATATTTTTTATTTGTTTTATTTTAACTTTTTATCAAATATAATTTTTATAGTTTAATTTATTTATTAATTATGTATCGTTTTAACTCAAAATAATCATAAATAATTAACGCAACTTTTATAACTTGGTACAAGATTACAAAACGGAGCGGGTTTTGGAGACCCGATTTTTACAAATGTTACAGTATCCCCTACTTTTAGGAAATTTCGTCCCGAAATTTAAATAGTTGAAGTAGTAGGAAAAAGATGCGGGTATTTTTCACGCATTGAGTCTTCACGTTCCCAAGTAAACTCAGGTCCCCGTTTCGACTCCCAGCGTACTCTAACAATTGGAATGCGACTTCGTCGAAGACGCTTTTCTCTGTAGTCCATGATCTCCACTGGTCTTTCAATAAAATGCACGGATTCATCAATCTGAATATCTTCCAGCGGAATATGGAGGTTCTCATCAGCGAGGCACTTCTTCAAGTTCGACACGTGAAATGTGGGATGAATCCTATCGAGTTCTTCCGGTAGGTCAAGCTTGTATGCTACAGGACCTACTCTTTCGAGTATCTTGAAAGGTCCTACGTAACGTGGTGCTAGCTTTCCCTTTTGACCAAAACGAACTACTCCCTTCCACGGTGATACTTTTAAAAGCACATGATCACCAATGTTAAACTCCAAGGGCTTCCGTCGTTTATCTGCATAACTCTTTTGGATTTGAGTCTAGAGTTGTTTCGGATTTGATGAATCTTGTCTGTGGTTTCTTGGATCAATTCTGGACCAGTAATTTGTGCTTCCCCAATTTCGTGCCAACAAACAGGAGATCGGCACTTTCGACCATATAAGGCTTCAAAAGGTGCCATGCCGATGCTCGAATGATAGCTGTTGTTGTACGAAAATTCAACTAACGGTAGGTGGGCGTCCCAATTTCCCTTGAAGTCTATGACACATGCTCTAAGCATATCCTCAAGAGTTTGAATGGTGCGCTCAGACTGTCCATCAGTTTGAGGATGATAGGCGGTACTGAGATCTAATCGAGTGCCCATAGCGGATTGTACTGCTTGCCATGTTCGTGAGGTGAAACGACCATCACGATCAGAAATAATACTTAATGGTACCCCATGTCGGCTTACGATTTCGTTGATATAGATGCGAGCAAGCTTTTCGTTCTTGAAATCTTCTCGAATAGGAATAAAGTGGGCTGATTTTGTAAGTCGGTCTATAATCACCCATATAGTGTCATACCCACCAGAAGTGCGAGGTAACCCGGTGATGAAATCCATGGTTATATTTTCCCACTTCCATACAGGTATTTCCGGTTGGACTAGAAGTCCTGAGGGTCTTTGGTGTTCAGCCTTCACCTTAGAACATGTGAGACACTTGGAAACAAAAACGGCAATATCTTTCTTCATTCCAGGCCACCAATAGGTGTATCGTAGGTCTTGATACATCTTATCGGCTCCTGGGTGTATAGAATATCGCGTTTTGTGAGCTTCATTCATGAGAGTTTCCCGAAGATTATTGTGGTTAGGAATCCAGATACGATTTAGGTAATACAGAATACCGTCTGATTTAGTTTCAAGTTTTAGCTCGGCTCCACAGGACATCTCTTTTCGTACATCTTCTTCTGTTATCGAAACGTGTTGAGCTTCTCGAATTTGATCTTTAATATCGGTTATAATTTGCGAACATAGAAGATGAATGGAGTTCGCATAACCCTTTCAACTAAGTGCATCAGCCACCACATTTGCTTTACCAGGGTGGTATCTAATTTCACAATCGTAATCATTTAGGAGTTCGACCCATCTTCGTTGCCTCATATTTAACTCTTTTTGATTGAAGATATGTTGAAGACTCTTGTGGTCAGTGTATATTTCACACTTAGTACCATAGAGATACTGTCTCCATATCTTAAGAGCGAATACAACGGCTCCAAGTTCTAGGTCATGAGTGGTGTAGTTCTTTTCATGTGTCTTGAGTTGCCTCGAGGCATAAGCTATGACTTTTTCCTCTTTGCATGAGAACGCAGCCTAATCCTTGCCCTGACGCGTCGCAATAGACTACAAAATCATCACAACCTTCAGGAAGAGTGAGGATTGGTGCATAACAAAGTTTCTGTTTAAGAGTTTGAAAAGCTTCTTCTTGCTTGGGTCCCCATACGAATGGTTTTCCCTTATGGGTTAAAGCCGTGAGTGGCACATCAATGCGAGAGAAGTTTGAAATGAACCGACGATAATAGCCAGCTAGTCCAAGAAAAGACCTTACTTCAGTTGGTGTACGTGGAGCTTGCCATTCTTGAACTGCTTTGATCTTTGAAGGGTCAACATGTATTCCTTTGTCATTGACTACATGCCCGAGAAATTGCACCTCTTTTAACCAGAATTCACATTTAGAGAATTTGGCATAAAGCTTTTCCTTTTCTAGAAGTGCAAGAACGAGTCGAGATGACGTTAATGATCAGCTTTAGATTTTGAATAAATAAGAATATCATCGATGAAAACTATAACAAATCGATCAAGGTAAGGTTTGCAGACTCTGTTCATTAGGTCCATGAAGACAGCTGGTGCTTTGGTTAATCCAAACGGCATAACCATGAATTCATAGTGGCCATAACGAGTTCGAAAAGCAGTCTTAGGGACATCTTCTTCATGCACTCTAAGCTGATGATAGCCAGATCGAAGATCGATTTTCGAAAAGCAGCTGGCACCTTGTAGTTGGTCAAGAAGATCATCTATGCGAGGTAAAGGATAGCGATTTTTGATGGTTAACTTGTTGAGCTCTCTGTAGTCGATGCACATACGAAAAGATCCATCTTTCTTCTTTACAAAAAGGACAGGTGCACCCCAAGGCGATGAGCTGGGACGTATGAATCCCTTGTCAGTCAACTCTTGCAATTGACTGGCTAGCTCTTGCATTTCAGAGGGGGCTAACCTATATGGAGATTTTGCAACTGGTGTAGCACCAGGTATAAGATCAATACGGAATTCGACATCTCTGATTGGAGGAAGTCCTGAAATGTCGTCAGGAAAACTTGTGGAAAGTCTTTTACTACAGGAATATCTTCAAGTTTCTTCTCTGCGGTCCCCTTCTTGATGATATGGGCTAAAAACGCGACATAATTCTTGCGAAGGTATTTTTGAGCTTGAAGACAAGACATTAAGTTGAGCCCTTTCGACGAGGTTTCTCCATTGATTCGAAGAGTCTGACCGTTTGAAAGAGGAATACGAATAAATTTTTCACGACATACAACTTCCGCATGATGTTGACTGAGCCAATCCATACCGATTATGATGTCGAAACTTCCCAGCTTCATAGGAATAAGGTCGACTGAGAAATCGTGGTCGTTTAAGGTGAGTGTACAGTTGCGTAAAATAGAGTCTAATGAAATTGGTTTTCCGTCCGCAACTTCCACCGTTATGGATTCCTTGAGCTTATCCCGATTTTTGCTTAAGATAGGTTCAAATTCTAATGACACGAAACTTCTATCCACACCAGTATCAAATAACATAGAGGCATATCTACCATTTATAAGAAACGTACCGTTGACCACATTGCCGTCAGCTCTGGCCTGGTTCGTGTTAATATTGAAAGCTCTTCCTCTAGCAGGTGGAGGAGCTTGGTTCGCTTGATTCACAGGGTTGGCTTGGGCCTGAGCATGAATAATATTAACCAGCCTTGGACATGTGTTTCTGAAATGACTTGGGTCGCCGCAATTGAAACAGGCCCGCATAGGTTGGCCCATAGGGTAATTGGGTTGATAGTATGTTTGGGCTAAATGTTGGGTGGGTGGAAATGGTAGTTGTTGTTGTGCTTGACCCATTAACTGTGGGTGGGTTTGGGTTAAAGGTTGGTGGCGGTTTGTTCGTTGAAGCATGCGGCAGTTTTGAACAGTATGTCCTGCGCGACCGCAGCCGGTGCAGTATTGGCAAGGATGATCAGGGGAGTGGTGATACTGACAACGGTTACTTTTTGGTAATGGGCCTGTGTAGGGTCTTCTGTATGGCGCGGGTGAAGGAGTGACTTGAGTGATGGGTGCAACAGGAATAGGGGTGTTGGTTTGGGTGACTGCAAAATTCCTGGTGTTACGCTTCCTCTTGTTAGCAAACTTAGAGGAAGGAATGGGGTGGTTTGAGGTTTGTCCCTCAACAGGGGCTTTCTTCTTCTCTTCTTTGAACTTTCCATTGCGAATTCGGTTTTCGGTCAGTTCAGTTGCCAACTCCATGGCAGCTTCGAGTGTTACCGGTGAAACGCTGAGAACCGAATCTTGGATTTTCGAGGGAAGTCCTCGAATATAATGCTCGATCAGACGATAGGTTGGAGTGAATAAATTTGGAACCATTTGGTTCAACTCCAAGAACCTCTTGTTGTAAGTAGAGTGATCACCCTCTTTTGCCTTAGAGCATGAAATTCATCCTCCAACTTCTTAATCTCACTTCTAGGACAGAAACGCCTAGTCATGATTTCCCTTAACTCCTCCCAAGTTAAGGCCATCGCATCTTCAGTTCCCCTCTTTCCTTTCTCAGTATTCCACCAAGTGAGAGCTACACCAAGTAGTCTCCTGGTGGCGTAACGAACCTTGCGATCCTGAGGACAATCGCAGTTTAAGAAAACGTTTTCCATCTCTTCGAACCAATGTAGGAGAGCAGTGACTCCCTCGGTCCCTTCGAATTTTGGAGGATCACAGGACTTAAAATGTTTGTAGGAGCACTTGATGGTAGGAGGGTTGTCGATGTTCTGGTCCTGTTGTTGAGGAGGGTTAGTAGGATTTGTAGCAAGGGCTTGTTGTACTTGTACCACGATGTCAGGCAATATCGTGGCCATTTGTTTCGAGATATGAGAGGCCAAACGTTCCTGAGACTTTCCCGAACTTTTACCTCTTCGATGCTGTCTAGATGACATCTACAGGATCATAAAATGAGAAGATTGTGAGTTTATGGTGTCTTTTTAGGTGTCATGTGTCTTTAAGAAAATGAAAATAACATAAATATCAATAATGCAACTACATCCATAGGATGTCTTGGGTTCGCTCATGTTGGGCCTCAAATGTCCCCCATACCTTCACCTACATAGTCATGTGGGCCCCCATGGTTATTGGCTTGGTAGGATTCACATTAGTATTGGCAATTTAACACTCGCATCCCCCGAATGCAAACCACAAAATATGTTCATGAGATGTTTGGTCGGAACGTGTCCAGGTGTAGACACAATGACAACTCAAAGTGGGATTAGTTCACACGACGTTTGGTATAGCATGCTTTGGCCTAATAAGTACTTCGTACTCTCATCGTTAGTCCACAGGTAGGCAAACTGGTCCTTTATTTTGGATTTATACGAATGCCAGCCTAGACAGGACGTTCCGACTACCGGTACTAGTACCCTTCCAGTTACTACATGCCCGTCATGAGAACTCACTTTGATGAGATTTGAAAACACGAAAATCATTGTAAAATCAATCATGATGTGGTGTGTACTTTCATGGATGTGATATGTTATGAGCATACGATTTCATGATAGACATTATTTGATAATACATACTTATGAACATGCTTGCACAATATCAAATGTAACATTTAACATAAAACATATAAACATCATGAAATTTGGCATATAACACACAAAATTCTTATAAGTTTCTAATCGACTATAGTATAGGCTCTAAGGGTCTAATAACCTATCCTATATCCCTATAATCATGGCTCTGATACCAATCTGTCACACCCCGACCCGCAGCGGAAATAAGAGTCGGAGCATAATTGGGTTATCACCAAAGCACATGACATTTACTATTATGTTTCATAATTAATAAAGTCAAAGTTACATTTTCAAACATCCAAACATGTTCATTCAATACAAAGGAAATAACCAAACATAACAATCCCAATACTAAATCGTTTTATTCTTCTAATCCAGGTCCTATGTGTTCCTAGCTGCACACAGTTCACCGCGGACTGTGTGTCTAACCCGGTTATATTCTTGGTTTTTATTATACTTAACAACTATCTGTTTTAACCCGGTTTAGTTCTTGATCAAAAAGGCAGGTTATTACACAAGGCGTGCGTGTAGCAAGGATCGAACTCGGGACGTGTGTGTGAAATTTGCACACAGTCCACCGCTGGACTGTGTGTCTAACCCGTTTAAAATACCGTTTTTAATTAATCTTATGTTCTGTTATAACTTCATCTTCTTCGCCGATTTACACAGACAGCATGATTCGACTGGTTATGATTGATTTGTGATTTATAAAGTTCTCAGACATTAACAGTAATTCAAAAGTAGAGAATGGAGAGAGTTTAAGGAAAAGAATATACCGATTGATGTTATCACAGAAATCCGGCGGAGGTTCGTCGGTATGGAAATGAACTCCGGCTGTTGAAACCAATTAACATGCGTTGATCGATTATTCATGAAGTTGAGTCACTTAAACAAGGTTTAAAAGAAGTTTAGGATATCATACCAGTTCACAGTGTGATTCCGGCAGTCTCGGAAATTTTCCGGCGAAGATAAGATTTTCGATAAACGTTGACTAGGATCGATTCTGATGATGGAGTTGTGTTAGAGACTGATTAATCACATGTTTTAAACAGAAAGAGTCGGAGGAATTACCGTGAGAATGTGAGTCCCGGTTTTCCGGTGACTTGCAGAAATTTTCCGGCGAACTGATTCAGAAGATCTTATGGTTCAAAAATGCGACGAAAATGAAATTGAGTATTGTTGTGATAGTTCTGAAACGTGAGAATGATCTGGAGCTTGAATTAAATCAGAACCTTGATGAACTTTCGGTTTCAAAAACCGAAAATGATGAGACTTAAAGTTCAATCAATTTTAACTTGATTGGAAACCGTCACGCATCGGTTATAACTGAAATTGTGAGGTAAACAATCGATTTGACGATTGGTTTGCCGATTACCGGTTTTCAGATAGCATCATCGGTTAAACTGAGTTTGTGTATAAGTTTCTTTTATGTTCCTAGAGTTAACAGAAAACACATTGTGGCGGAGTGGTTTAGAGAATGATTGTTAAGTCGTTGCGGCGACTCAGCTGACCGGGTTCGAGTCCCGGCAGCTTCAAATATTTTTTATTTGTTTTATTTTAACTTTTTATCAAATATAATTTTTATAGTTTAATTTATTTATTAATTATGTATCGTTTTAACTCAAAATAATCATAAATAATTAACGCAACTTTTATAACTTGGTACAAGATTACAAAACGGAGCGGGTTTTGGAGACCCGATTTTTACAAATGTTACAAAATAAGCGGATTTTTTTTATTAATCAATTTTAGTAGGATTATTGGATATATTCTTGTGAGTTTAAGGCTATTTTCTAACCTTAAAAATGTTATTTTTAAGTATTTTTAATTGATTTTTAATTTAAATAAATAAATAAAAGAAATAAAAAAATGTTAATTTTTGACTGTTGACCATTGACTTGTTTGACCGTTGACTTGTTGACCGGTTCGGTCGTGTATATGACATGCGCTGGGTGAGACTCGAACCGGTGACCTCCCGTACGCGTGCACGCAGCTCTACCAACTGAGCTACGTGTCTAACCCGAAATATTTCTGTTTTTAATTATATTTATATACTAATTAGATTAATCCGAAAATCATTTATTTAAAAACGATTTAATTGCATGACTCGGTGCTCGCCACAGGTCTCGAACCCGGGACCTGTGGTTTAGTTTGACACACAGTTCACCGCTGGACTGTGTGTCTAACTTGGTAAATAATCTGGTTTTTATTATACTTATATACAAACTAGATAAATTCATTTCTGTCCTTATATAAAAAGTTGATAATTTCCAGAACCGGTGCGGTAGCCTGGACTCGAACCCGTGACATATGATTTAAACGCGCACACAGTCCACCACTGGACTGTGTGTCTATCTTGGTTATTATTCCGGTTTTCATTAAACTTAAAATCTATTTGCGAGTGAATCCGGTTCAGTTTTAAAAAGGAACATTTTTATTAAGGCGAGTGTGCGTGTGACAAGAATCGAACTCGGGACGTATGCGTTTTTATTTGCACACAGTCCACCGCTGGACTGTGTGTCTAACCCGAGATATAACTTGTTTTAAATTAAATATATTTATAACCGAAGACTTCATCTTCTTCGTTAAACTTAACCAGAATCGATGTCCGACTGTTTTGACAAAAATAATCAGTTTCTTTAGTAAGTTGTGATTAGCTACATGTGAGATTAATAAAAACGAGAGAGATTAGGTGTAAGATATACCGAACAGAGATCCTCTGTTTCGCTGGCGAAATTCCGATGATAGCAGGTTATTCCGGCGACGTGTGTCTTGCGACAGAGGGTCTTTAGGAAGCTTGAGGTGAGTGTGGGTGGCTTCGGTATGAGCTCTAGGTGTTCTGTTTTTAGAGTAAGGCACAGAGGTGAAGGGGTTCGGTTTTCCGGCGAGTTGCCGAAAGTTTCCGGCGAGTGAAATTTCGTCGAGAATGGGTGTGATTGTGAGCGAAAAGGCTATCAGAGGTTAGAGGTTGCATTTATAGGAAGAACATCGACGAATTGGGTCCATTTACCGTCTGATTCATCGGTCAAATATTTCTCCGGCGGTTATGACTGATGTCGCGGGCTGGACATCGGTTATAACCGATGTTAAGGTTAATGCTTCGGTTAAATCAGAAGAAACCGTCCAATCTAGGCGAAATCGTCGGGATTTCCGACGACTGCGATTGGGCGCGTCAGTTTTGAATTCGAGCTTGATATTTGAATTAATTGTTTTGTTATGTTACTAAAAAACACAAGTGGCGGAGTGGTTTGATGGATGAGAGTTAAATCGTTGTTGACCATGTTGACCCGGCTGACCCGGGTTCGAAACCCGGCAGCCTTGTTTTATTTTTAAACCACTATTTTTAATACTTTTTTCAAATATAACTTTTATATTCCAATATACTTATTAATTATGTATCGATTAAAATTAATTTGAGCATTAAATATGCAACGAAATTTTTAACTGATTGTCCGGTTAATAAACGGAGCGGGTTTGGTAAATCCGGTTTTTGACGGATGTTACAAAATCTTTGAACAACACATGATATATCTAGTTAACAAGATTAACGCATTACTGGCATGTGAATAAACAGGTCAAACCATCGTTCCCGCTAGTATGAATGTATGACTTAACATGACCACAAATCCATGTGGCGGCGCGCTACTCCTAAGTACTACACAAGCACTATACATGTTAAGGTGCGGCTTCTTACGAAGTTAATGACAAATTGTCAACCTATCAGTCCCGCTAGTATGAATGTATGACTTAACATGACAACAAATCCATGTGGCGGTGCGCTACTCCTATAGTGCTACACAAGCACTATAAATGTTAAGGTGTGGCTTCTAACGAAGTTAATGACAAATTGTCGACCCATCGTTCCCGCTAGTATGAATGTATGACTTAACATGACCACAAATCCATGTGGCGGTGCGCTACTCCTATAGTGCTACACAAGCACTATACATGTTAAGGTGTGGCTTCTTACGAAGTTAATGACAAATTGTTAAACCATCGCTCCCGCTAGTATGAATGAATGACTTAACATTACCACAAATCCATGTGGGGGTTCGTTACACCTATAGTGCTTCACAAGCACTATATATGTTAAGTTGTGGCTTCATCCGAAGTTAATGACCAGTTTATCACATAACATTGTCCCAGTAATCCTGAATCAAGTATAACGTATCAATATGCGTGTGTTGATTTATCGCGTAATAAATTTTGGAATCTGGAAAAGAAAAGGTTTGTTACGCGTAAAATTGATTCTAGTAAAACGTAAACCTTGAAATGAATGAGGGAATAAGTACCATGTCACATAAAACTAAGATAACATAAAAGAGAGGTTTGATAAGTATTGGAGCGTTTCGGGTTGGGAAACTTTAACTATTCCAAAGTGAATCGTAAGTCATTTCGAATTTGGGAGACACGCTTCGGCCTAATAGGTAAAATACTCTCGTCGACAGGCGATTAACGGTATTTTACCCTTCCAGTTAGTACATGTCCCTAATTTGATCGAAAATATGAAACTTTGGCGAGATTGAGAATCGAAGAGTGAGACTAGTCATCAAGGTGTGGATATCAATCCTAGCTTGACAATTTCGTCCCCAAAATGTGGTTTATTAAACGAATCAAGATATAATCTCGAGTTGTCAATAAGGATCCACTAGATTATGAAATGGAAATTTCCATCAAAATATGGATATCACTCCTGACTTGATGGTGAATTCGCGCAAAATACCTGTAAGGTGGATCGAAATTCGTCACCAAAGGTGGGAATCACCCCTATTTTGATGAGTCATTTCGTTTGTGAGATAAGAGTGTCTTCAAATATGTATTGTGTATAACGTCTTAGGAAAAACACTTTGTGTAATTAAAACAAAAGAAGAGATAGAAGCAAGGTAGGAATAATTTAACGTTTTAGCAAGAATCAAGAATGGTCAAAGTTTGGTACTTAAACTATAGACTAGGTCGAACATGACAATTCTACCTAATTCCCTATAGTTATGGCTCTGATACCAATCTGTCACACCCAAACCGATGGCGGAAACATCGGGATGAGACGAAAACAAGATTAGCAAGAGACTTCATAACATTAATGGTGACAAGTATTTAATACTTTCATTTTACCTTGTTTGAACTAAAATGTAACAAATTAAATTTACGTCAAGTATAATAGAAATAACATCTTAATTTCATTAGTCATCATTTGATACCAAGTTTGGAAACAAAGTACAACATGTTTGAAGTCCAGGTACGATACAACAAGTTTTAAATTTAATGCGTTTCTAGGCAACCCTACTGGATTCCTTGCATCATCAGAGTCTTGCAACATGTATTAAAAGCATCGATCAATACAAAAGTATTGGCGAACATACAAGGTTGAATATAAGTATAAGTATAAAGTTTGTTTCAAATCTGACATGGCAATTTGTATTCACATTGAAGTTAGCATACATAAACAATCTAAACATAACGAATAGCATGGATACACGAATAAAAGCTGACATGTATAATCATTCTAAACACAACAACTAGCATGGAAATACACGTTGAAATATCATGCATAAACACCCTAAGTATAACGAGTAACGTGTTCGTTGGGTTTCACAAATACATATGTTCGATTGTGCAAATTGGAATTTGTTAATTGATACATGTTACACCCCAAAAGTGCGTAAAGCGTAAAAAGGGTCGAGTATGCTCACGTCTTGCGAAGCTTCCTTTGGAACTTCCGTGGAGAGTCGACGGTCGAAAGATGGAACACCGAGGTCACCTCACATGAATAAATGAAAGTATATAAATGTTAGAAGTTGCCGAAGTGTTATTAAATTAATTATACGTTCATATCTATTTTTCATAGGAATTACTTAAATCTGACACGTTTCGCTTTATCATATAACATGATTTGATTTACGGATTTTTACGAAAAACGGGCAGAATTTCCTTTGTTTTTCGACGATCCCGATAACACAAGTTGTCGATTTAATTTCAAACTAAACAGCCATTTGTCGATAATAACAACAACATATGTATAATTCTCGTCGAAAGCCAAACGCAACTTAATCAATAAATGTATTGATTTGATTTTTCAAACTCGTTTTCATATTTAAAACTATATCTATAAATAACACAACATAAATGAAAATGTGTCTTTATTTTACCAAGCTTTTGTCCACCGTAGCTAGCCCCGTTAACCAGGTTTGACCGAACCAAAACTGAACCGATCTTGAACATGGGATGAGCCCGAACCGAGACTGAGCAACACAACATTCGAAACCTGACTAACCCGAGTTGAACCGCTTGTTTCTTTGTGACTCGAAGCTGCCTTGTTTGACACGAACTCAAACCGAGACCCGAAAGCCAAGTCTGCTGAACCGAGGAGGAGTCGAGACTCGAGCCATCTGCACCACCGTCGATGTCGCTGTTGCGGTGCCGTAAACCTGAATCCAGCCGTTACCCGAACCAGAACCGGGTTGAAACGATTCGGAACCGAGACTCGAACTTGAACCAGACCCGAACCCAAAACTTGAATCACTGCCACCGTTTTTGCCGTCATAACCACCGGAACAACTCAAGCCCGGAACCCAAGTCTGCTGCGGTGTCGCCGGTTCGTCTGACCGGGCTGCTGTCGTTCCGATAGCCACCACCAATCGTGGTGGTTGTGGTCCGAGAAGGATAGGAGCGTGAGTAGTGAGGCCGGAAGTGTTGTGCCGGAAATGCTGGCCGGAGTTAAGTCTGGTTGCCAGACTTTGAGAGAGAGGCAGCGAGCAGAGAGATCGAGGGAGAGAGGATGAGGGTGTTTGTGTGGGTCAGAGATGAAGGGGGTGTTTGGCTGCGGCTTGCTTGTCGGAGAACGATGGCGCCAGAGTGGAATGGGAGGGGGCGTTGTGAGTAAAAGAGGGAGGAGGTGGGTGGTTGTCGTGTGGCCGGTCGGAAAGCCCGACGCCGATGTGCCGCCGCCGACCGGCTCCGGTGACTGGAGTCATGAGAGAGAGAGTAGAGAGGGTGATGAGAGGGGGAGGCTAGGGTTTCTTGTTCTTGAGTGAATGAGAAGGATGTATTTATAGGTAGGTTAAGGTTTCAAGTGGGTTGGTCTAAGGCCCGTTAAAGCGGCCCAATTTCGTTTCTGGAGCCCGTTAATGAACCCGAGCTTAACAATAAGCCGTATTATATTATTTAAAGTAAAAAAAATGCGTAAGTATGTCGGGAATGGTTTTGGCGAGTACGTTCGTCGTTTGCGTTAAAGTCGCATAAACCTGGCGTTTGTCATTTTTAATCCGTTTATTTTCGATTCGATTTGACTGTGATTCTGAAATAGGGACACGAACTCGTATTGTCTAGGGATATGGAAATATGTAAAATACGAGGCATTACAGATAGAGTCTTCTGTTGATGAAATTAAAGCCAACAGGTAAGAAAGCACTTCAATTAAAAAGGATGAAAGAGGAAATGGTAGCTGCAAAATTTGGCACCATGCAATCAATGGCTAAATGGGACGAGTCAACAATCCAATAAAATTACAAGAAATTAGAAGCTTTAAGAGCAAAGGATCCATCAGTCCCCAAAACGCCAAACTACGAAGAAGTAGACTTCCCATCAGATCCTTGGTTGACCCTTAGAACTTCATAATGTAAAGAATCTCTTTAGCTGTTAAAAGCTACCTAAAAAGGCAAAAGGAGATGTCTATAGAAGATCTGAAGATATATTGTCACACCCCGATTTCCACGTATACCCGGTGGGCCCGGTGACGAATATTGTGACGTATGTTGATATCATCATAACCAAACAATTCAGAATAGCACAGCGGAAGTCATGGGATAAAAAATCATTACAAACTGAAATATTCAAAGTTCAAAATATAACAACAAGGGTTTGTAACGAAGATCCACAGGCGGATCGAAAATATATCCAAAAGATAATTAACAGACTTGGCACATCTAAGAATTTGCAAGATCCTCTAAGTTGCTACTAAGCAGCTTCCAGCCTATTTACGTATTTGTACCTGAGTTTAATTATTTTGATAATACGTCAGTTTAACCGACACATTTTGAAAACATTTCGTAATCATTTTTATGTACACAATGGTACATATGTTTTATAAATAACTTGGGACAAACTATATCTCATGTTATCAGTTTTACATAACTTGACATACATACGGGGACCGGAATCTATGCCGGTTAATGATTAACCGACACACCACCTATTCCCTTATTGGGAAAACCCACACTCGGTTGTAAATATATAATTCGTTCCTTTATTAGGAACACCCATATTGGGTATATTTCATTTATTTAAACCGTTTCGCATCTGTCAGGTGTATGCCTACACCCCGTGCTTAGGTCGTGTCCACTTACAATTAAATGAGTCAAGGATATCCAGGACACGGTCGCATTAACCCCAATGTTTAAGTCAAGCAATACGAATCAAAACGGGTTATTTGAATATCCCGACACATAGGTCTTCGAATCCCATACCCGACCATGCGGTAAATATTTTACCGTATCCCAAGTCCGTATAGGAAAAATAGGTTAAAGAGTATTTACCCGAGCTTAGCAAGTCCTTTTAATATAAGAAATATAATAAGCACAACCGAATCCAATTAATTAAGCGTAGGTATAATTTACCGAAAGGCCCTAGTCTGGAATACTGGTATAAATGACCAATTAGAATGCTAGCGGATCTTATTTAAGTCGTAGACTTAGACCGGCTAGCTCAAAGTATCAAAAACGATACGACGTGTTTGATTAAGCGATGACCGGAAAGAATGTAGTTTAAACCCGACAAGTACAATGACTTGTATAATACGGGTAAACACATAACATTCTGGATTTTGAAATGAAAATGACAAGGTTAAACCCGTTTCGGTTAGATTATGTAAATTAGCCTCGCAGGCTTAACTGTACGCATATAAGCGATACCGAGTAACCGGATGAGTCATGAACGAGTTCTATATGCCAATATACTTTAAACAAGTTATAATATCAGTAGGATATTAACTTGTATACTTGTTAAGGTTTTGAAATCAAATTATGCCTCATAAGGGCGTTTTAGTCATTTAGCGACGCATAAAAGGAACTTGCGTATAATCTGATGTTACGACCATAAACATTTTGTGGAAATACTTTATTTCTGATATAATATTAGTAGGCTATTGAATATATTGCATTTTATAGTTTAAGACCAAACGATGCACCGTATGGGCATTTTGGTAATTTCCCACATAGTTTCGAAAGCTTATTTGGGATTCTGAGTTTATATTATGTACCTAATGTGGAAATACTTTCAATGAATTATAAAATTAGTAGGTAACAAGTCTTGGTTGGTAAATTTGGTTTAAAACCATACTATGCGCCGAAAAGGCGTAAGAGTCGTTAAATGACGATATTTGCGATATTTTGTGAAAACTGATGTTATGACCAAGTTTAAATAATTAAAATATGTTATTTAGTATAACATATTAGTAGAAAAAGGTTTCATATTAAAAATCATGATTAAAAACCATTTTGTCGTAAGGGCGTTACCGTCATTTAAGAGCGTAATACAAGAACATGTGCATAATCTCGGCTTATAAACTGAATTGATATCCCAAAATATCCTAATTATGATATTACATCAGTAGGCAATAAGTTTGGTATGAAACTTTATGATTAAAACCGTTCTATGCGCCGAAAGGGCTTTACGGTCACTTTAAAGCTTTATTTACGATATATTACGAAAACTCAGTTTATGGTCAGATTTGTAACACCCAAATATGTTAAACATGTTAACATATCAGTAACTAAATCATTTGCAAGTTGTTGGCTTTTAAAACCTTATTGTTAAATAAAATGGCGAAATAGTAAAGTATGGCATATTTGCGGAAACTCGCGTAAAACTCGGATAACTATTATTATCATGTAATATAACCTCAGAGGGTTATGCTACATCATAATACGATCATAACAAGACCTTAAATCGATACTTATTTGATTCGGTTCATAATCGAAAGTCAACGCAGAAGTCAAACTTCGCGACTTTCGGTTGCGAACCGATCCTAAAACTGAATTTGACGAGCCGCTTTACACATGTTCTAATAATTATTACCAAATTGTTTATGTATTAAAACATATTTTAGAAAGCCTTTAAACTCAGTTTATGAATATTTCTAAAATCTGACCTGTTGACTTTAAAAATATATATATATTGACTCGTCAATTGATCTAGCAAACGTGGTAATTAGGAGTGCCCTTTTGAGGGATTAACACCTACCTAATTACGATCACGTAACCATATCCGGATTAATCCATGGTGGACCATAATGATTTAAACCGGAAGTCAAAGCGTTTATCGAAAACACTTGACTTTTGGCTATGAAAATCTAAACCAAAGAACAAACTATGAAAAGAGCACTTACAAATGATCCTATGAACTGAATAAACTCAGAAGAAAACTCCTAAGTGATCAGGAACCTCCAGAATTGATTATTGGAGAAAGGATTTAAAAGATGCAAACTTAAACCGATATGTTCATCACATATTCATAAAGATTGAGGATTGCTAGGATCATTCCAGGTGTTATCAAGGGTTAGAGGATCATTACAAGTGCTAGGGAGGTGTCAAAACCTGGTTAAGAGTGGCAAAAACGAGATAGGTGTCGAGTTGTGAGCTTATACATGGTGAATCAGCATTTTTCTGCCCACAGACCTGCTTACGGACCGTAAGGGTCTTCCTATACGGTCCGTAAGGACCTAGCTCAGCCACCAAGTTTCATTTTTTGACAGTTTTGGGCTATTGGCCCCTGGACTTGTTTTGTCACGTTTTGTCACCCGTAACCCGTTTTAACCTGATTTCAAGGCTGGATAAAGGTGTTAAGGCACAAGTGACTTGGATTATGTCCGGAAATATCCCGGATGTCGGTTCGTTCGGTTGTACGGTTGCGCGTTTGCTAAAATGCATAAAACGCTTAAACGGACACAAAAACGATCGAAATTTCGCAACGATGGCCATCCTTGCATCCTTATCAATAAAACATAATATTTTATTTTATGCAATGTATTTGGATCCATATATTGGGTGTGTATATCAAAATACGATAATCGACAAGTTTCCGTAATTTGTCAGGAATAGTCCTTGGACTTCCAAACTTGCGTGAAACGTTATAATTAGTGTGTGAAGCCTTCGTTGGCATATAATAGGCACACATAAGAGTATGAATAATATTACACGACTCTCGATTCGTTAAA
Source organism: Scalesia atractyloides (assembly GCA_947069175.1). Taxonomy (NCBI): domain Eukaryota; kingdom Viridiplantae; phylum Streptophyta; class Magnoliopsida; order Asterales; family Asteraceae; genus Scalesia; species Scalesia atractyloides. The sequence continues at coordinate 83,218,921 of CAMTDV010000030.1, forward strand.
AGGTCACTCAGAGGCTTAGTTTTAGCATGTTGATGCTTTTATTCCCTTAACTATAAATTTGTCGTTCAGAGGTTATAAAATAACATAACGATGCATTTGGTTCCTCTCGTTTTAGCACGTGGCATACGAGGATTAGTGGGACACGTGTCAGAATTTTACAGGATGGGTTTTTACGAGGTGTTACATCCTCACCCCCTTAAAAGAAATCTCGACCTCGAGATTTTATTCAAAGGTTAGAAGTATTATTGTCGCAGAGTGGACTTAACCTTACGTATACTCGGGATTTCTATAGACATCCCGTTTGGCCTTTACAATAGGCACGTGCCTTCTTCAAAGCTTTTTATTTTGTCGATCTTCAATCGATACCGGTTTTTCAACAAAACCATAAGCTTTCATTAGTTTGCACATCTTTATACGATATTGCTAGCAACTCATTGGCTAGTCTTTTCCTTTAAATTGCATTGTGAGATGCATTGTCAATTGCGCTGAGCTCCTCAAGTAAATTAGCTTATAAGCTAAAGTCCCGACACGCCCTCCTAACTAAAACATACTACACCATTCTAGGGTGATGCCTACAATAAGACTTTGTCCCTTATTGGGAACTTATACGTTTGCAACTCTTGTCAGCTTAGTTCTTCTGCCGTTCATTGACAGTTTTGAATAGATCTTGGATTTGTATTATCCTATCCATGGTTCCCAAGACAATCTTAGGTCTTATTAGTTGGTTCCTTCCCACTTATGCCTAACAAACAGGCTATATTTTCTTCTATACAAGGCTTCCAAGGGAGCAGCCTTGGTATTTATATAACAATTAATATATATAGGAGAACTTAACTAGGGTGAGATGGTCATTCTAACTACTATTCAATCTTAAAGAAGTACTTAACCCTTATATTTGGTCGAGCAAATCGTCGATCCTGGGCTGAGGTTAAGAATTCCTTATCGTCGCCTTGTTTAAATCTTGCGGTAATCAAACCGCATTAAACCGTCTTTCTTAATAATCAATATCGGAGCTTCCAAAGTGACGAGGTAGGCTGTGCAAGCCTTTCTTCAAAACTTAATTCAATTGGGGCTCAGTTATCCTTTTCTTTTTCCGTTGATGTTAATTGATATGGAGCTATTTGCAACAGGTCCAGCTCCTAGTATGATGTCAAATTTTAACTCCACTTGCCTCTCAGGAGGTAAATCGTGTAGCTCTTTAAAGAAGATATTAAGATAAACAGAATTGATATAGTTAAATCTCAGCCTTTGATTCATCTAACGTCGCTTGTGTCATCAAAATGACACATTCACCCTTCGAATACTTGGATGCCTTGAGTAGAGCCACCTACTCAAGCATCTCGATACGGAATATCTCCTTGAATACCGTTTGCTGATTTTAGTACAAGATGACTGTTGGAAGATCCTAGTGGTTCCATGCATTAAACCTCCATGTTGATCAGACAGAAAGCCATCTATGGGACACACTAAGATACTGCCAATTACCATATGGCGCTTTTATCAAACTAGTTTGGCATTCGTAGTTGATAGAAATCAAAGAGATTAATAAATAAATAAAATAATTTATATAATAATAATAATAAAAATTCATCGTACTTAAACCGAAGGAAGAGCGTGACTGATTTTAGAGCATCCATAAAAAGGAGCGATTTCTATGGTTTCATTGGTAGATTCTACCTTATACTTAATATCTGGAGTTCTCATGAATCTGGACTTATGGTTTATGAAATACTTATTGTGCCTGAATTAAAACAGGAGTCTTAGCAAACATAACCTTAATTACTGATGAGGGGCGTACCTGATAACATTATTGATGCTTACTGTCTATGGCATTTAGCAGGAAAACATTCAGGCGGTTCCTTTCTTAGCCTCTCCAGGTTTAGCTGCACCATCTTTGGCTGCTTTAGGGCAGTTAGTACTGATGTGGCCTTTGTCGTCATAGCTGAAGTAGACCGCATTCTTTATGTCCCTACATTCATGGGACTGATGACCAGTTCTTTTACAAATACCACATTGTTTTGGCTTTTGGTCTGTTCGACACTGTCCCTAGTGCCTTTTGCTGCAGGTCTCGCACATAGGCTTTTCATCCGACTTTTGCTGGTTCTTATTGAATCCAAACTTCCCCTTTTTCATAGATTTCTGGAAGTTATCCTTCTCCCTTTCTCTCTTACCATCGGTCTCAGCTTTGACTGATTTTTGTCTCACTAAATCCTGAGTGAGAGTTAGAGTTAGGTCTATAACAGACCTATACGTGCTGGGCCTTAAAGCCCTAACATTTCCCTTAATTTCTGGGGCCAAGCCACCAATAAAACAAGCAATCCGTTTTGGTTCAGGGGATACTTGGTATGGCACTAACCTAGAAAAGGAGTTGTAGTCGGTCACATATTTCTGACAATCCAAATTCTTCATTGATAGAGATAGGAAATCCGTCTTTATCCTTTCCAACTCATGAGGTGGACAATATGTTCCTTTAACCAGGTCCATAAACTTGGACCAACTCAAATTATACAAAAACACCTTTCCAGTAGACCGTACCATAACCTTCCACCATATTAGGGCATCGCCCTTAAATGATTGCGCAACATACTTTACCACGTCCTTCTCAGTGCATCCACTTATCTCCACTACCGTTTCAATTTCATCTAACCATCTAAGTGTTTCAACTGCCCCTTCTTCCCCATTGATATCGCGGGGTTTACAGGATACGAAGTACTTGTATGAACACCCATCCTTATTGGAATGCATCTCATCATGATGTTCCTGTCTCTTAGTCTTACTCCTCACATTTGAGGAGTGTACCTCACTATCCCTAGGATTCGAACGAGGTATTGATGATTGTTTCGATAAATGTTTGGAGTGAGAAGCGCTCGACTCTTGTTGTTTCTCAGTATAGGCATTTATAGCCTTGCCAACCTCCGTGGCAATTAAAGCTTGTAAGTCCTTTTTACTCATGACAATGTTGTCATCAACATCATCGTCGTTTTGCTTACTGTTAACTTCTCCAGAATTTGCCATATCCGTTGCTTGATAATAAACACCGAATTATATCTTTGTTAGTTGGTCATTCGCATTTGATGACTCATTGTATATTCATAATGGTATTATTAAACCATATTGGCTTTAAGTTGGATATATAAATCCTTTGCCTTTTGGATTAGTGTGTTCAAAGTCACATCTAGTTGTCTTTGACATCTTAAATGTATGTCTAGAATATATATATATATATATATATATATATATATATATATATATATATATAAACCTAGGCCTCAAAGGACCATCACATGTTTTATAGATCGGACATAGTCCAGTAGTATTAGACAGTGGATCATAAAGTCACATCTGTCTTTGTCGAAATGACAATTTAAGTAGCTCGTAAGCTTGTCACAAAGGACTTAAAATATGGCACAATTGGCCATATTAATAAAATATATAAATATGGCACGAATGGCCTTGTCACTAATGGACATATAGGTATGGCATAAAAGGCCTCGTCACTAATGGACATTTTAAGATATATAAGCCGCAATCATATTGATCAAGGGGCTTTAGGGTTTGAACATAGTTCATTACCTTTAGACAGGGAGTCGTAGACCACCACTGTCATTGTCGAAGTTAACGATATTATATAGCCCGTAGGCAAATCAATTGACATTTCGAATGGATGTTAAAATAATAATTATTGGACTAATAATAGTAGTCACGATCGTATTGATCTATGAGGCTTGGGCATAGCCCACCACCTTGGACAGGGAACCATAAAGGTCACAACTGTCATTGCTTTATTGACAATATAGCCCGAAGGCAAAACACCACTAATGGATGTTAAATTATAACTCAATGGCATTGTATCACTACTGGATGTTAAATCATGGTCCGTAGACACTTCATCACTAATGGATGTTAAATTATGGCTCGTAGGCACTACATCACTAATATAATCATCATATTGATGATATATGCCGGGATCAAATTCGATCACATAAGCTATCAGGTTTGGACATAGTCCTTCACCCAGACGGCTAGTGTGGTTCCTCAAGTCACACTGCCAGGAGTATTAACATTACTTGAATGCTAACAAGGAATAATTGTCTTAATGGTTTAACATTATAGCCATGGTCGCATTGACCATATGAGGCTTGAACATAGTTCACCACCTCTGGATAGAAGGAAAATCTCAACCTTAACTATCATGGTAGAAGGCTTTACTTCTTAACTACCGTTTTATATTTGCCAATTAATGTGAACTTGCCACTTTGGCTGGGGTAAACCATTAAGAAGATCTTTTGAGATTATTTCACGGATCGATAAAGTTCGAATTAAAATCGAGACGATCGCTTGAACAAGGATGTAATGAAATACATATATTATAATGATAATAACTTCAAAATTCTTTTCCGTTCATCATTAGGAAATTACAATAGCTCCTTAAACAGGACTTTTAATAAGTAACTTGTCCACACAGGGACTTAAAAGCAACTCAAGTCCACACAGGGACTAAATAAATATATAAGTCCATATATAGGTACTATAAGAAATAACATGTCCACAAGGGACTTATAATGGGATAATATGTTCACGAAGGAACAATTTGAAACAAATGTCCACACAGGGACTTAAATCGAAGGATAGGTCCATATAAGGACTATAATAAACAAATGTCCACGCAGGGACTAAACAGAAAAGACATGTCCACATAAGGATTCAAAGGAAAATAAAATACAATTGAAAGAAGGATTTTTCCAGAATCTCCTTTAATTCATTCCTTGTTGTATCTCTTCTTGGCTTGCCACGTATGGCATTAACATAAGGGTTTTTAATAGAAAGTGTAATAACTCCGAATCGGGATCTGTTGTAGAAGTAGAATCCAGGGATTCAATGGTCAAAGAATAAAATGGATCATGGATTAGAGTTTGGTAAGCATAATCCAAGTTTGGAATTCCAAAACTCGATTGTAAGAAACATGGATCAAAAATATCCACTGGTATCATCTTTGAAGTTGGAGACTCAGGTACCTCTGGTATGGACTCCACAAATAAATACTTTAAAATTTGAGCGTCAGGGACCTCCAGTATGGACTCTGAAGTCTGGTTAAAGGTTTCAATAGGTTTGGGTTTAGGAATAGGCTTATAAAGGACTTTCCTCCAAACCGATCGCATGCTTAACTTAGCCGTGGTATGAAGCATAGCATTCCGTGGCTTCGGATGAGAAAATTTTCATTAATGGCTTCTTTGCTTGGCGACTTGTTTCTGAAGTACATAAAATCGAAGCGAGATTTATTTAACAGGGATGAGAGCATTCCTATGTCAAGTCAAGACTCGGAAGGTATAAGGAATATGCTACTGTGTCATTTGAGATTAAACACAAAAAATGCTAGTGTTTAATTCACTCAAATGTTGGCTCTCATACCAACCTGTCAAACCCCGATTTCCACGTATAACCGTGGGCCCGGTGAGGAATATTGTGACGTATGTTGATATCATCATAACCAAACAACTCAGAATAGCACAGCGAAAGTATTTGGATAAAATATCATTACAAACCGAAATATTCAAAGTTCAAAATATAACAAGGGGTTGTAACGAAGATCCACGGGCAGATTGAAAATATATCCAAAAGATAATTAACAGAATTGGCACATCTAAGGATTTGCAAGATCCTCTATATTGCTACTGAGCAGCTTCCAGCCTATTTACGTATTTGTACCTGAGTTTAATTATTTTGAAAATACGTCAGTTTAACCGACACATTTTGAAAACATTTCGAAATCATTTTTATGTACACAATGGTACATATGTTTTATAAATAACTTGGGACAAACTATATCTCATGTTATCAGTTTTACATAACTTGACATACATACGGGGACCGGAATCTATGCCGTTTCATGATTAACCGACACACCACCTATTCCCTTATTGGGAAAACCCACACTCGGTTGTAAATATATAATTTGTTCCTTTATTAGGAACACCCATATTGGGTATATTTCATTTATTTAAACCGTTTCGCATCTGTAGGTGTATGCCTACACCCCGTGCTTAGGTCGTGTCCACTTACAATTAAATGAGTCAAGGATATCCAGGACACGGTCGCATTAACCCCCAATGTTTAAGTCAAGCAATACGAATCAAAACGGGTTATTTGAATATCCCGACACATAGGTCTTCGAATCCCATACCCAACCATGCGGTAAATATTTTACCGTATCCCAAGTCCGTATAGGAAAAATAGGTTAAAGAGTATTTACCCGAGCTTAGCAAGTCCTTTTAATATAAGAAATATAATAAGCACAACCGAATCCAATTAATTAAGCGTAGGTATAATTTACCGAAAGGCCCTAGTCTGGAATACTGGTATAAATGACCAATTAGAATGCTAGCGGATCTTATTTAAGTCGTAGACTTAGACCGGCTAGCTCAAAGTATCAAAAACGATACGACGTGTTTGATTAAGCGATGACCGGAAAGAATGTAGTTTAAACCCGACAAGTACAATGACTTGTATAATACGGGTAAACACATAACATTCTGGATTTTGAAATGAAAATGACAAGGTTAAACCCGTTTCGGTTAGATTATGTAAATTAGCCTCGCAGGCTTAACTGTACGCATATAAGCGATACCGAGTAACCGGATGAGTCATGAACGAGTTCTATATGCCAATATACTTTAAACAAGTTATAATATCAGTAGGATATTAACTTGTATACTTGTTAAGGTTTTGAAATCAAATTATGCCTCATAAGGGCGTTTTAGTCATTTAGCGACGCATAAAAGGAACTTGCGTATAATCTGATGTTACGACCATAAACATTTTGTGGAAATACTTTATTTCTGATATAATATTAGTAGGCTATTGAATATATTGCATTTTATAGTTTAAGACCAAACGATGCACCGTATGGGCATTTTGGTAATTTCCCACATAGTTTCGAAAGCTTATTTGGGATTCTGAGTTTATATTATGTACCTAATGTGGAAATACTTTCAATGAATTATAAAATTAGTAGGTAACAAGTCTTGGTTGGTAAATTTGGTTTAAAACCATACTATGCGCCGAAAAGGCGTAAGAGTCGTTAAATGACGATATTTGCGATATTTTGTGAAAACTGATGTTATGACCAGGTGTAAATAATTAAAATATGTTATTTACAATAACATATCAGTAGAAAAAGGTTTCATATGAAAAATCATGATTAAAAACCATTGTGAGTGTCGTAAGGGCGTTACCGTCATTTAAGAGCGTAATACAAGAACTTGTGCATAAACTCAGCTTATAAACTGAATTGATATCCCAAAATATCCTAATTATGATATTACATCAGTAGGCAATAAGTTTGGTATGAAAATTTATGATTAAAACCGTTCTACGCGCCGAAAGGGCTTTACGGTCACTTTAAAGCTTTATTTACGATATATTACGAAAACTCAGTTTATGGTCAGATTTGTAACATCAAAATATGTTAAAAATGTTAACATATCAGTAACTAAATCATTTGCATGTTGTTGGCTTTTAAAACCATATTTTTAAATAAAATGGCGAAATAGTCAAAGTATGGCATATTTGCGGAAACTCGCGTAAAACTCGGATAACTATTATTATCATGTAATATAACCTCAGAGGGTTATGCTACATCATAATATGATCATAACAAGACCTTAAATCGGTAGCATACTTATTTGATTCGGTTCATAATCGAAAGTCAACGCAGAAGTCAAATTTCGCGACTTTCGGTTGCGAACCGATCCTAAAACTGAATTTGACGAGCCGATTTACACATGTTCTAATAATTATTACCAAATTGTTTATGTATTAAAACATATTTTAGAAAGCCTTTAAACTCAGTTTATGAATATTTCTAAAATCTGACCCGTTGACTTTAAAAATATATATATTGACTCGTCAATTGATCTAGCAAACACGGTAATTAGGAGGTGCCTTTTTGAGGGATTAACACCTACCTAATTACGATCACGTAACCATATCCGGATTGACCCATGGCTGGACCATAATGATTTAAACCGGAAGTCAAAGCGTTTATCAAAAACACTTGACTTTTGGCTATGAAAATCTAAACCAAAGAACAAACTATGAAAAGAGCACTTACAAATGATCCTATGAACTGAATAAACTCAGAAGAAAACTCCTAAGTGATCAGGAACCTCCAGAATTAATTATTGGAGAAAGGATTTAAAAGATGCAAACTTAAACCGATATGTTCATCACATATTCATAAAGATTGAGGATTGCTAGGATCATTCCAGGTGTTATCAAGGGTTAGAGGATCATTACAAGTGCTAGGGAGGTGTCAAAACCTGGTTAAGAGTGGCAAAAACGAGATAGGTGTCGAGTTGTGAGCTTATACATGGTGAATCAGCATTTTTCTGCCCACAGACCTGCTTACGGACCGTAAGGGTCTTCCTATATGGTCCGTAAAAACCCAGCTCAGCCACCAAGTTTCATTTTTTGACAGTTTTGGGCTATTGGCCCCTGGACTTGTTTCGTCACGTTTTGTCACCCGTAACCCGTTTTAACCTGATTTCAAGGCTGGATAAAGGTGTTAAGGCATAAGTGACTTGGATTATGTCCGGAAATATCTCGGATCGGTTCGTTCGGTTGTACGGTTGCGCGTTTCGCTAAAATGCGTAAAACGCTTAAACGGACACAAAAACAATCGAAACTTCGTAACGATGGATATCCTTGCATCCTTATCAATAAACATAATATTTTATTGTATGCAATATATTTGGATCCATATATTGGGGCTGTATATCAAAATACGATAATCGACAAATTTTCGTAATTTGTCAGGAATAGTCCCTGGACTTCCAAACTTGCGTGAAACGTTATAATTAGTGCGTAAAGCCTTCATTGGCATATAATAGGCACACATAAGAGTATGAATAATATTATACAACTCTCGGATTGTTAAAAGGTCACTCAGAGGCTTAGTTTGAGCATGTTGACGCTTTTAGTCCCTTAACTATAAATTTATCGTTCAGAGGTTATAAAATAACATAACGATGCATTTGGTCCCTCTCGTTTTTGCACGTGGCATACGAGGATTAGTGGGACACGTGTCAGAATTTTACAGGACGGGTTTTTACGAGGTGTTAAATATATGAATATGAATTAAGAAAGGAAGGGATCAGGAATGAAATGATGTATGGGCATCAAGATGCAAAACCAGATAATTTGCTTGGTCAAGTCTTGGGAGAACAATTTCCCTCAAATCATCAAATAACATCTGCCCTATGAAATCCATCCAGCTCCAAAATTCTAAAATGGACGTTTGATAGGAAAATTCATGTAATGACTATAGTTACAGCTAGTGAAAAACTTGAAAAGATCTCAATGAATATGTCACACCCCGACCCGCAGCGGAAATAAGAGTCGGGGCATAATTGGGTTATCACCAAAGCACATGACATTTACTATTATGTTTCATAATTAAATGAAGTCAAAGTTACATTTCTCAAACATCCAAACATGTTCATTCATTTCAAGGGAAAATAACCAAACATAATAATCCAAATACTAAATCGTTTTATTTCTTCTAATCCAGGTCCTATGTGTTCCTAGCTGCTGCTGGTTCACCTGTATCATGTGTAAAATAGGAGGTTTTTGGGTCAACATAAGTTGGCGAGTGAACCTTATAGATAACATTTGATAATGATTTTCTGGTTAGTTTATCAATAAAATATTGTGCATAATCATAAAAGAGCACATGTATGTGATCAAACATTGGCAAATATCAATTACAATTATAACATACATTAACAATCGATAGCATACATGAACATACCAACATCATATAATAATTAACATAAATGAACTGTGCGATCAAGGCTCAATCAAACGGAGCCGATCGTATTGCATGAACTGGAAATGTAAATTGAACCGTGCGCTCAAGGCTCAATCAAACGGAGCCGAACGTATTGCGTGAACTGGAAATGTAAATTGAACTGTGCGCTCAAGGCTCAATCAAACGGAGCCGAACGTATTGCATGTATTGAAATGTAAAATGAAATGACCGATCAAGGCTCAATCAAACGGAGCCGATCGTGCGGGCACGCCAAGATCAACCGCATAATTAAATGGGGATCCAACTCAACCTCGATGGATGGGGAGCCACGGCCTCGGCAATTGCATGTATTGAAATAATAATTTGCATACAATAATAACTACTTAACAGCAACAAACCAATACACATGTCATGATATGATATATGCACAATAACTTGGTTATAATATGTAAATGAACAAGACACATGATACACCCCAAAAACGTGATTAAAACGGGGAATTTGAAGGGTTCACTCACATTGGGTGCGTTGAATTTGAGATGGTGAGATGCGCACGATTTAGACGAAGCGAGTCAACGAGGAATCACTAACCTAAATAATAATGGAAAAATATATTAAATGGATGGATTTTATTAAAGATTTTAATGGGATTTTTAGATATATTTTTGTGAGTTTATGGCTATTTTCTATCCTTAAAAATGTTATTTTTAAGTATTTTTAATTGATTTTTAAATTAAAATAAACAAATAAATATATAAAAAAAATATTATTATTTTACTGTTTGACCGTTGACCGTTGACCGGTTCGGTCAGCGGTAAATGTTTGCGCCAAGCGGGATTCGAACCGGTGACCTTCAGTTCACGTGCACGTAGCTCTACCAACTGAGCTACGTGACTAACCCGTTAGAAACTCAGTTTTAATTATATTTATATACTTATTCGACTTAACCGAAAATACCTTTATTTACAAAACGTTTTAATTCAATTGACCGGTGCTTGGGACAGGGTTCGAACGCGCGTTATGAAGTTTATCTTGCACACAGTCCACCGCTGGACTGTGTGTCTAACCCGGTTATATCTTTGATTTATATTATACTTAACAACTACTCGCTCTAACCCGGTTAGTTCTTGAATAAAAAGAAATGTTATTACGTAAAGCGTGTGCGTGGTAAGAATCGAACTCGCGACGTGATTATGAAATGTGCACACAGTCCACCGCTGGACTGTGTGTCTAACCCGTTTATAAACCGAATTTTAATTACTCTTATATTCTGAAATAGATTCATCTTCTTCGTCGGATTACACTGTCAACGTAATTCAACTGGTTAAGGTTGATTTTGCGATTTACTAAGATCTTAGACACTAACAGTAATTCAAGAGTAAGGAATGGAAAGAGTTTAAAGAACAGAATTTACCGATTGGAGATAAACACAGAAATCCGGCGAAGGTTTTGTCGGTACAGGAATTGAACTCCGACTGTTGAAACAATTAACAGTGTGGATCGATTATTTATAGAATTAAATCACCTAAACAAAGTTTAAATGAAATGCAGGATATCTTACCAGTTCACAGTGGGATTCCGACAAATTTCAGAAACTTTCCGGCGAAAGTGAGATTTCCGATAAACGTTGACTAAGATTGATTCTGATGATGGAATTGTGTTAGAGATTGACTAATCACATGTTTTAAACAAAAAGAGTCGAAGGAATTACCGTGAGACTGCGAGTCCCGGTTTTCCGGTGAGTTGCAGAACAATTCCGGCGATCGGATTCAGAGGATCTTACAGTTCAGAAACTTGACGAAAATGAAATTGAGTGTTGTTGAGACAGTTGTGAATCGCACAAATGATTGGAACTTGAATTAATTTGGAGCTTGATAACTTTTCGGTTTCAAAAACTGAAATTGATGAAATTTTATGTTCATTCATTACAGACTTAATCAGAAACCGATATACATCAGTTATAAGTTGGCCAGATGAAATCGAAGCGATTTGGCGATCGGTTTACCGATTTCCGTTATGAAGATGGCATTAACGGTTGATTTGAGTTTGCGTATAAGATCCAATTGTTTTCCTAAGGTTACCAGAAAACACTTTGTGGCGGAGTGGTTTGGGAAGCGGATGATAAGTTGTTGGAGACAGCTGACCCGGGTTCGAGTCCCGGCAGCTGCAATTGTTTTTTATTTATTTTATTTTAACTTTTTATCAAATATACTTTTTATAGTTTAGTTTATTTATTAATTATGTAACGTTTAAACTCAAAATAATCATAAATAATTAATGTAATTTCATAACTTGGTACAAGATTACAAAACGGAGCGGGTTTTGGAGACCCAGTTTTTTTACAAATGTTACAGTATCCCCTACTTTTAGGAATTTCGTCCCGAAATTTAAACAGTCGAAGTAGTAGGGAAAAGATGAGGGTATTTTTCACGCATTGAGTCTTCACGTTCCCAAGTAAACTCAGGTCCCCGTTTCGACTCCCAGCGTACCCTAACAATAGGAATGCGACTTCGCCGTAGACGCTTTTCTCCATAGTCCATAATCTCCACTGGTCTTTCAATAAAATGCATGGATTCATCAATCTGAATATCCTCCAGTGGAATATGAAGATTCTCATCAGCGAGGCACTTCTTCAAGTTCGACACGTGGAATGTGGGATGAATCCTGTCGAGTTCTTCCGGTAGGTCAAGCTTGTATGCTACAGGACCTACTCTTTCGAGTATTTTGAAAGGTCCTACGTAACGTGGTGCTAGCTTTCCCTTTTGACCAAAACGAACTATTCCCTTCCACGGTGATACTTTTAAAAGCACATGATCACCAACGCTAAACTCCAAGGGCTTCCGTCGTTTATCTGCGTAACTCTTTTGACGACTTTGAGCCGCTAGAAGATTGTTTCGGATTTGATGAATCTTATCTGTGGTTTCTTGGATCAATTTGGACCAGTAATTTGTGCTTCCCCAATTTCGTGCCAACAAACAGGAGATCGACACTTTCGACCATATAAAGCTTCAAAAGGTGCCATGCCGATGCTAGAATGATAACTGTTGTTGTACGAAAATTCGACTAACGGTAGATGGGCGTCCCAATTTCCCTTGAAGTCTATGATACATGCTCTAAGCATATCCTCAAGGGTTTGAATGGTGCGTTCAGACTGTCCATCAGTTTGAGGATGGTAGGCGGTACTAGATCTAATCGAGTGCCCATAGCGGATTGTACTGCTTGCCATGTTCGTGAGGTGAAACGACCATCACGATCAGAAATAATACTTATTGGTACCCCGTGCCGGCTTACGATTTCGTTGATATAAATACGAGCAAGCTTATCGTTCTTGAAATCTTCTCGAATAGGGATAAAGTGAGCTGATTTTGTAAGTCGGTCTATAACCACCCATATAGTGTCATACCCACTAGAAGTGCGAGGTAACCCGGTAATGAAATCCATGGTTATATTTTCCCACTTCCATACAGGTATTTCTGGTTGGACTAGAAGTCCTGAGGGTCTTTGGTGTTCAGCCTTCACCTTAGAACATGTGAGACACTTGGAAACGAAAACGGCAATATCTTTCTTCATTCAGGCCACCAATAGGTGTACCGTAGGTCTTGATACATCTTATCGGCTCCTGGGTGTATAGAATATCGCGTCTTATGAGCTTCATGCATGAGTGTTTCACGAAGATTGATGTGGTTAGGAATCCATATACGATCCAGGTAATACAAAATACCATCAGATTTAGTTTCAAGTTTTAGCTCGGCTCCACAGGACATCTCTTTTTGTACATCTTCCTCTGTTATTGAAACGTGTTGAGCTTCTCGAATTTGATCCTTAACATTGGTTATAATTTGCGAACATAGAAGATGAATGGAGTTCGCATAACCCTTTCGACTAAGTGCATCAGCCACCACATTTGCTTTACCAGGGTGGTATCTGATTTCACAGTCGTAATCATTTAGGAGTTCGACCCATCTTCGTTGCCTCATATTTAACTCTTTCTGATTGAAGATATGTTGAAGACTCTTGTGGTCAGTGTAGATTTCACACTTCGTACCATAGAGATAATGTCTCCATATCTTAAGAGCAAATACAACAGCTCCAAGTTCAAGGTCATGAGTGGTGTAGTTCTTTTCGTGTGTCTTGAGTTGCCTTGAGGCATAAGCTATGACTTTTCCTCTTTGCATGAGAACGCAACCTAATCCTTGCCCTGACGCGTCGCAATAGACTACAAAATCATCACAACCTTCAGGAAGAGTGAGGATTGGTGCATCACAAAGTTTTTGCTTGAGAATTTGAAAAGCTTCTTCTTGCTTAGGTCCCCATACAAATGGTTTCCCTTTATGGGTTAAAGCCGTGAGTGGCACCGCAATGCGTGAGAAGTTTGAAATGAACTGACGATAATAGCCAGCTAGTCCAAGAAAAGACCTTACTTCCGTTGGTGTTCGTGGAGCTTGCCATTCTTGAACTGCTTTGATCTTTGATGGGTCCACATGTATTCCTTTGTCATTGACTACATGCCCAGAAATTGCACCTCTTTTAACCAGAATTCACATTTAGAGAACTTGGCATAAAGCTTTTCCTTTTCTAGAAGTGCAAGAACAAGTCGTAGATGACGCTCATGATCAGCTTTAGATTTTGAATAGATAAGAATATCGTCGATGAATACAATGACAAATCGATCAAGGTAAGGTTTGCAGACTCTATTCATTAGGTCCATGAAAACAGCTGGTGCGTTGGTTAATCCAAACGGCATAACCATGAATTCATAGTGACCATATCGAGTTCGAAAAGCAGTTTTAGGGACGTCTTCTTCATGCACTCTAAGCTGATGATAGCCAGATCGAAGGTCGATTTTCGAAAAGCAACTGGCACCTTGTAGTTGGTCAAGAAGATCATCTATGCGAGGTAAAGGATATCGATTTTTGATAGTTAACTTGTTGAGCTCTCTGTAGTCGATGCACATGCGAAAAGATCCATCTTTCTTCTTTACAAAAAGTACAGGTGCACCCCAAGGCGATGAGCTGGGGCGTATGAATCCCTTGTCAGTCAACTCTTGCAATTGACTGGCTAGCTCTTGCATTTCAGAGGGGGCTAACCTATATGGAGATTTTGCCACTGGTGTAGCACCAGGTATGAGTCGATACGGAATTCGACATCTCTGATTGGAGGAAGTCCTGAAATGTCGTCAGGAAAAACTTGTGGAAAATCTTTTACAACAGGAATATCTTCAAGTTTCTTCTCTGCGGTCCCCTTCTTGATGATATGGGCTAAAAACGCAACATAATTCTTGCGAAGGCATTTCTGAGCCTGAATACAAGACATTAAGTTGAGCCCTTTCGACGAGGTTTCTCCAAAGATTCGAAGAGTCTGACCGTTTGAAAGAGGAATACGAATAAATTTCTCACGACATACAACTTCCGCATGATGTAGACTGAGCCAATCCATACCGATTATGATGTCAAAACTTCCCAGCTTCATAGGAATAAGATCGACTGAGAATTCGTGGTCGTTTAAGGTGAGTGTACAGTTGCGTAAAATAGATTCTAATGAAACAGGTTTTCCGTCCGCAACTTCTACCGTTATGGATTCCGCGAGCTTATCCCGATTTTTACTTAAGATAGGTTCAAACTCTAATGACACGAAACTTCTATCCGCACCAGTATCAAATAACATAGAGGCATATCTACCATTTATAAGAAACGTACCGTTGACCACATTGCCGTCAGCTCTGGCCTGGTTTGCGTTAATATTGAAAGCCCTTCCTCTAGCAGGTGGAGGAGCTTGGTTCGCTTGATTCACAGGATTGGCTTGGGCATGAGCATGAATAATATTAACCAGCCTTGGACATGTGTTCCTGAAATGACTTGGGTCGCCGCAGTTGAAACAAGCCCGCATAGGTTGGCCCATAGGGTAATTGGGTTGATAGTATGTTTGGGCTAAATGTTGAGTGGGTGGATATGGTTGTTGTTGTTGGGCTTGACCCACTAACTGTTGGTGGGTTTGGATTATAGGTTGGTGGCGGTTTGTTCGTTGAAGCGTGCGGCAGTTTTGAACAGTGTGTCCAGCGCGACCGCAGCCGGTACAGTATTGGCAAGGATAGTCAGGGGAGTGGTGATACTGACAACGGTTACATTTTGGTAGTGGCCCTGTGTATGGTTTTCTGTATGGCGCGGGTGGAGGAGTGGCTTGAGTGATGGGTGCAGCAGGAACAGGGGTGTTGGTTTGGGTGACTGCAAAGTTCCTGGTGTTACGCTTCCTCTTGTTAGCAAATTTAGAGGAAGGAGTGTGGTGGTTTGAGGTTTGTCCCTCAGCAGGGGTTTTCTTCTTTTCCTCCTTGAACTTCCCATTGCGAATTCGGTTTTCGGTCAGTTCTGTTGCCAACTCCATGGCAGCTTCTAATGTTACCGGTGAAACGCTGAGGACCGAATCTTGGATTTTCGAGGGAAGTCCTCGAATGTAATGTTCGATCAGACGGTAGGCTGGAGTGAATAAGTTTGGAACCATTTGGTTCAACTCTAAGAACCTTTTGTTGTAAGTAGAGTGATCACCATCTTTTTGCTTCAAGGCATGAAATTCATCCTCCAATTTCTTATTTCACTTCTAGGACAGAATCGCCTAGTCATGATTCCCTTAACTCTCCCAAGTTAAGGCCATCGCATCTTCCGTTCCCCTCTTTCCTTTCTCAGTATTCCACCAAGTGAGAGCTACCCCAAGTAGTCTCCCGGTGGCATAACGAACTTTGCGATCCTCAGGACAATCGCAGTTTAAGAACACGTTTTCCATCTCCTCGAACCAATGTAGGAGAGCAGTGACTCCCTCAGTCCCTTCGAATTTTGGAGGATCGCAGGACTTAAAATGTTTGTAGGAGCATTTGATGGTAGAAGGGTTGTTGATGATCTGGTCCTGTTGTTGAGGAGGGTTAGTAGGATTTGCAGCAAGGGCTTATTGTACTTGTACTACGATGTCCGGCAATATCGTGGCCATTTGATTCGCGATATGAGTGGCCAAACGTTCCCGAGACTTTTCCGATTTCCTACTTCTTCGATGCGGTCTAGACGACATCTACAGGATCATAAAATGAGAAGATTGTGAGTTTATGATGTCTTTTTAGGTGTCATGTGTCTTTAAGAAAATGAAAATAACATAAATATCAATAATGCAACTACATCCAAAGGATGTCTTGGGTTCACTCATGTTGGGCCTCAAATGTCCCCCATACCTTCACCTACATAGTCATGTGGGCCCCCATGGCTATTGGCTTGGTAGGATTCACATTAGTATTGGCAATTTAACACTTGCATCCCCCGAATGCAAACCACAAAATATGTTCATGAGGTGTTTGGTCGGAACGTGTCCAGGTGTAGACACAATGACAACTCAAAGTGGGACTAGCTCTCACGACGTTTGGTATAGCATGCTTTGGCCTAATAGGTATTTCGTACTCTCATCGTTAGTCCCCAGGTAGGCAAACTGGTACTTTATTTTGGATTTATACGAATGCCAGCCTAGACAGGACGTTCCGACTACCGGTACTAGTACCCTTCCAGTTACTACATGCCCGTCATGAGAACTCACTTTGATGAGATTTGAAAACACGAAAATCATTGTAAAATCAATCATGATGTGGTGTGTGCTTGCATGGATGTGATATGTTATGATCATACGATTTCATGATAGGCATTATTTGATAATACATACTTATGAACATGCTTGAACAATATCAAATGTAACATTTAACATAAACATATAAACATCATGAAATTTGGCATATAACACACAAAATTCTTATAAGTTTCTAATCGACTAAAGTATAGGCTCTAAGGGTCTAATAACCTATCCTATATCCCTATAGTCATGGCTCTGATACCAATCTGTCACACCCCGACCCGCAGCGGAAATAAGGGTCGGGGCATAATTGGGTTATCACCAAAGCACATGACATTTACTATTATGTTTCATAATTAAATGAAGTCAAAGTTACATTTCTCAAACATCCAAACATGTTCATTCATTTCAAGGGAAAATAACCAAACATAATAATCCAAATACTAAATCGTTTTATTTCTTCTAATCCAGGTCCTATGTGTTCCTAGCTGCTGCTGGTTCACCTGTATCATGTGTAAAATAGGAGGTTTTTGGGTCAACATAAGTTGGCGAGTGAACCTTATAGATAACATTTGATAATGATTTTCTGGTTAGTTTATCAATAAAATATTGTGCATAATCATAAAAGAGCACATGTATGTGATCAAACATTGGCAAATATCAATTACAATTATAACATACATTAACAATCGATAGCATACATGAACATACCAACATCATATAATAATTAACATAAATGAACTGTGCGATCAAGGCTCAATCAAACGGAGCCGATCGTATTGCATGAACTAGAAATGTAAATTGAACTGTGCGCTCAAGGCTCAATCAAACGGAGCCGAACGTATTGCGTAAACTGGAAATGTAAATTGAACTGTGCGCTCAAGGCTCAATCAAACGGAGCCGAACGTATTGCATGTATTGAAATGTAAAATGAAATGACCGATCAAGGCTCAATCAAACGGAGCCGATCGTGCGGGCACGCCAAGATCAACCGCATAATTAAATGGGGATCCAACTCAACCTCGATGGATGGGGAGCCACGGCCTCGGCAATTGCATGTATTGAAATAATAATTTGCATACAATAATAACTACTTAACAGCAACAAACCAATACACATGTCATGATATGATATATGCACAATAACTTGGTTATAATATGTAATTGAACAAGACACATGATACACCCCAAAAACGTGATTAAAACGGGGAATTTGAAGGGTTCACTCACATTGGGTGCGTTGAATTTGAGATGGTGAGATGCGCACGATTTAGACGAAGCGAGTCAACGAGGAATCACTAACCTAAATAATAATGGAAAAATATATTAAATGGATGGATTTTATTAAAGATTTTAATGGGATTTTTAGATATATTTTTGTGAGTTTATGGCTATTTTCTATCATTAAAAATGTTATTTTTAAGTATTTTTAATTGATTTTTAAATTAAAATAAACAAATAAATATATAAAAAAAATATTATTATTTTACTGTTTGACCGTTGACCGTTGACCGGTTCGGTCAGCGGTAAATGTTTGCGCCAAGCGGGATTCGAACCGGTGACCTTCAGTTCACGTGCACGTAGCTCTACCAACTGAGCTACGTGACTAACCCGTTAGAAACTCAGTTTTAATTATATTTATATACTTATTCGACTTAACCGAAAATACCTTTATTTACAAAACGTTTTAATTCAATTGACCGGTGCTTGGGACAGGGTTCGAACGCGCGTTATGAAGTTTATCTTGCACACAGTCCACCGCTGGACTGTGTGTCTAACCCGGTTATATCTTTGATTTATATTATACTTAACAACTACTCGCTCTAACCCGGTTAGTTCTTGAATAAAAAGAAATGTTATTACGTAAAGCGTGTGCGTGGTAAGAATCGAACTCGCGACGTGATTATGAAATGTGCACACAGTCCACCGCTGGACTGTGTGTCTAACCCGTTTATAAACCGAATTTTAATTACTCTTATATTCTGAAATAGATTCATCTTCTTCGTCGGATTACACTGTCAACGTAATTCAACTGGTTAAGGTTGATTTTGCGATTTACTAAGATCTTAGACACTAACAGTAATTCAAGAGTAAGGAATGGAAAGAGTTTAAAGAACAGAATTTACCGATTGGAGATAAACACAGAAATCCGGCGAAGGTTTTGTCGGTACAGGAATTGAACTCCGACTGTTGAAACAATTAACAGTGTGGATCGATTATTTATAGAATTAAATCACCTAAACAAAGTTTAAATGAAATGCAGGATATCTTACCAGTTCACAGTGGGATTCCGACAAATTTCAGAAACTTTCCGGCGAAAGTGAGATTTCCGATAAACGTTGACTAAGATTGATTCTGATGATGGAATTGTGTTAGAGATTGACTAATCACATGTTTTAAACAAAAAGAGTCGAAGGAATTACCGTGAGACTGCGAGTCCCGGTTTTCCGGTGAGTTGCAGAACAATTCCGGCGATCGGATTCAGAGGATCTTACAGTTCAGAAACTTGACGAAAATGAAATTGAGTGTTGTTGAGACAGTTCTGAATCGCACAAATGATTGGAACTTGAATTAATTTGGAGCTTGATAACTTTTTGGTTTCAAAAACTGAAATTGATGAAATTTTATGTTCATTCATTACAAACTTAATCAGAAACCGATATACATCAGTTATAAGTTGGCCAGATGAAATCGAAGCGATTTGGCGATCGGTTTACCGATTTCCGTTATGCAGATGGCATTAACGGTTGATTTGAGTTTGCGTATAAGATCCAATTGTTTTCCTAAGGTTACCAGAAAACACTTTGTGGCGGAGTGGTTTGGGAAGCGGATGATAAGTTGTTGGAGACAGCTGACCCGGGTTCGAGTCCCGGCAGCTGCAATTGTTTTTTATTTATTTTATTTTAACTTTTTATCAAATATACTTTTTATAGTTTAGTTTATTTATTAATTATGTAACGTTTAAACTCAAAATAATCATAAATAATTAATGTAATTTCATAACTTGGTACAAGATTACAAAACGGAGCGGGTTTTGGAGACCCGGTTTTTTTACAAATGTTACAGAATAACCCTTATGGACTCAATGATGAAGATTTTGAGGTCCTTATAAGTCTTGAACTTTAATGCTATCCAGATGACTATCTCTCAATAAAATTTGAGCACCAGTTCAAACGTCAAATCAGAGAGAAGTTGACGTGATCTAATAAACATCTCTTTTGGCATCATCTATTCTAGGGGGAGATTGTTGGCCCTACAAAAGAATAGATGATATTCAAAAACTAAAACATGACCTGTTGATCAAGCAATAAACAGTTGATGAACCATTCTCATCTCAAAGATAATCTGAACACTAATCAGAACATCTATTGAAGACATCCAAAGATCTGTTTGAAGCGTTGGAATCATTATTGAAGAAGAAGAAACCTCTGATTCAAGGCCGAAGCTATGTTGAAGCAAAAGACTGGTCATGAAGACTAAACATCTGTTCTGTCCAAACAGATGTTTGATACAAACCAACAACAATTTGAAGAACATAGGTTTATCCAATGTAACGATACTTAGCTTAGAACATATGTTTGATGTAAGAGATCAGACGTTAGATTCCTGCAGATGTTTGCTAACATCTGTGGAATCTTTTCTGTTAGGAATATTAGATGTCACTATTAAGGTGAAGATAGCTTATTGCAAATAGACCATTTGTACTTAGTATAAATAGATCTCACCCGTTAGAGCAATTTATCACTTTACCTCATTCCCTTTTGTATGAACGGATTTGTGAGTGATCAGGTTGAGAGGGGAGATCTTAATTGTAATCTTTGGATTTCAATATAAAAATAGTTTTGATATATCTTCCTCCTTGTCTGTTTACTTCATATAAATCACAGTTTACAAATTATTTGTTCTTCATGTCTTAAATACACAAGTTCTATAGACTTAGATCCTACAAAACATGCTCGATTATAAAAAATGAGTTGGGAATACGATCGGGTCAAGAGCTAGCCATTTGGATGATCAAGGGGAGTTTCCACTAATGGTGCTTCTGATGAAACACTAGGTTGGTAAACTTGGGGTTTAATGTGTCGACAAGTGTTGGCAAAATGGCAAAAACGCTCACAATAGGTGCAGTAACGGTAAGGGGAGTGGACTGGAGGATATGGCCCCATACCCCATCATTACTCAATTATTAATTTTCTATTTTTTTCATTTAATTTCTAATTTCATAAACTAAAAAAACATTACAATTAATCTTTGTCTTCATCGCCGTTGTCACCTTCTTCCTCTTCGTTTTCTCCGTCATCCAAACCTCCGTCTTCAAAGCACCCAACTTCGAATTTTTCCACTTCTTCTTCCTCGGAGTCTTCTTCGTCTTCGCCATCGTGTCGAATTGCCCGAATCGCCCAAGCATGCTCGACAAAATCCACCTTTAACGTGTTATGTATTTCCTTAGAACGCAATAGTTGACCATTTAAGATTCTCTCTTCCATTGTTTCTTGCGTTTATTCACAACATCTTCTGGAAAATAGTTTTGGCATATTGCTTTTTCATCATCTTCAATAATCATATAATGCATTATGCCTGACCATTCTAATTTTTTCCTTATTCCACATAGGACAAAGATTTCTAATAAATGTCATCGTTGTTGAAAAACCCCAAAACACCTCTCAATGTCCTTTTGCGAAAACTCTTGCATTTTTTTAAAATATTGTCTTTTCACATCGAGCATTTCAGAAAACGTTTTCACTATATTTGAATACTCCGGGTATATGTCATCCCCCAAATAGTATCCATGTTCATAGTCGTTCTATTTGCATGAAATTCGGCTTTCAGTATCGTGCCTGAAATGTAATCCTCTAGCAATGGTGAACACTCGAATGTATTAATGTCGTCACATACCTGACGAGACCAAAAAAAGCCAACCAAACCCAAAGGTCGTATGAGGCAACCACTTTTAGCACCAACGTTGGTCCTTTCTGGTCACCGCGTGTATGTTGACCTCGCCATGCAGTTGGACATACCAACGCCATTGATGACAGTCCAAACTATCAATCATGGGGTATTCCATATTTTTCTAAATGCACCTCGTATATTTGTTGAAGGTCATTCCAAGTTGGATTTCTCAAGTAACGTTTTCCATATATCTGGCATATACTAAAAATAAAAATTATATATAAGCGTATTTTTTATTTCTATTGTACTTTAAAATATAACTAAATATAATGAGTGAGTAAAAATATGCCTAAGCAGAAATGTTCCACGCTATCTCGTGTTGTTTTCTCCCATCTTCAAATACTTGTCGTTGATGCCGTATGTGTTTCCGTAGCCGTAGCCGTAGGCGAGTATACGTAACGCGAAAATTACCTTTTGAATTGAGGTGAATCCTAGATATCCTCTCGCATCCATTATTTGCTTGAAATAGTCATACTTAGCTTCCAAATCATCCTTAATGTACAAAAATAACCTTTTGCTCATCCGAAACCGGCGCCTTAAACATCAGGGTCGTGAACCAGTGTAGGATTATATGGGCGTGTCCTTTTTGCTATTATCTTTATATTAATTTATGTTTTGTTTATCGATTTAGGTACAACCGTAAGAAGCTAACTTATGAAGAGAGGAAGCAAAAGCTTATCGAGAGGTTGAATGCTTTGAATGTTGCTAGTAGAGCAAATGATGATGACGATTTTGACGTAGGTCGATGATTTTTGAAGTTTGTTAAATGTTTGTTAGTTTGTGGCTTAAACATATTAGAAGTGTGTTGAATATAAAACATTTTTTGTATTTCTTTTGGTATTTTTCTTGTAATCTTTTAGTTAAAAAAAGGATTTTCCTGTTTTTTATGTATTCTGTCACAAATGCGTTACAATTTTTTTAACATTCCGTCACAAGTACGTCGCAAAACTTTAAACTGGATAAATAGGAAATGGCGTAGGAAATGCGAAACAAATTTCCGGCGCCATATTTTTGTCGGAAATGCATTGAAAGTTGCGTAGTACAGTCGTTTCGACAGGGGTTTTTCCAACATCAAGGTTTTGTTGCAAATGCGTAGCAACTTTGAGTTTGCTACGCATATGTGACGGAAAAACTTGTTAGAAAATTCCAAATTTCTAGTAGTGAGCGTCCGTGATTCCATATGATATGGATCAATTTGGGGTAGATGATAGGACAGGAGAACTTTGAGGAGGTTTGAAGAATATGAATTAGAGGAAGATCTACTTGGAAATACATCATATTCTTACTCTAAGGATAGATAAGAAGTATTTGTAACTATACATGGACCCACTAAGCTACCATGACAATCAAAGAACAACCCACTAATAGTAAGCATATTAAGTGACTCAAGTAAACAAGCAATCATGACCAACTTTGCGCATGAACTACAATGATTCAATAAATTAAACTACCTTGACTTGCATAGACTCCACACTTGCATGAACATGCTGACCCACCCCCACATTGTGAGCTAATAACAAATAGGTGATAATAATTGTTTACATTTGGCAATAACTGAATTTACTTATTTAGATATTCGCCATATATGTTATTCGGTGTGTGAATTTATTACCAGGAATACTTTATGTGATAATTGATAGTAACTTAATATAAGCCGGTGTAATTTGTTTAGTCTACCAAATTAAACAACATATTTTTCAGTTGGTATACGTTTTGACGTTAATTTTATTTGGATACGAGTCTGATCAAACAAATATAATACGTTTTCATGCGATGTTATAAAATCAAGCTATTATATGTTTTGACACCGTTGCAATGCACGACATGCAGAATACTAGTTATTGTTAAGTTGTAGTAAATGTATTGAAATTGTATTTTCAAATTTACAAACGGAACGAGTTTTCAATCAGAATTTGAAATCTATCCATATAATAAAATAAATCAAACGGGGGACACATAGCGCTCTATAAGATGATCTCAACTATTTTTTTCTACCTAAATAAATAGTCAGGTAGATAAAGATATTTATTACTAAGATTTAAATAAAAATATATTATATTAATCCATAAATTTATCTTTTTATCTTTTACCATAAACAAATAGATATAGATAATATTTGTTAATAAGATTCAAATAAAAAATATATTATTTTAATTTATAAATTTTATCTTTTACTATTTTTTCCATTTATATTTATCATGTCTTTAATGATTAATAAATTTGAATTATAATAAATTAAGCATAAGTAACTCATGGCTTCTACTAATTTTTTATATTTTTTATGTAAAATAGGAATAATGAATTTTAATAATCCTAACTATTAGCTGTTGGTCGGCAACGATATCAACTGAAAAAATAACCAGTTGTGGTCCAATCTTTTCGTATATTGTAAACCAGTGGACCTTTACTAAACCGAAAAGGATAAGATGATAAAAAGAAATTAAGGTTCTCTTAGTAAAGCTCCATTAGTTTACAATATGTAAACAGGTGGAACCACTAGTTGTTTTTTGAAGTTGGGACCGTTGTCAGCTAATGACAGCCAATGGCTAATAGTTTGTGTTATTAAAATCCAATATTCCATAAAAATATAAATGACATTACAAGTATAATTTTATCTTTTTATCTTTTATTGTTTTCTTTTCCATTTATATTTATCTATTTTGTTATTTGGTATATAAAATTCAATTTATTTAATACGTGCAATACACGAGTTTTTTTAAATATATTTTTTTATTATTTAGTATATGAAATTACATTTTTTTTCAAACTTTGCAAGACACAGGGTTTTTAAAGATGTAACTTTTTTTATTTTTTGATATATAATATTTCATTTATTCAACCCGTATAATACACGTAATTCTTAAAGATACAATTTTTTACTATTTATATAAAAATACATTTATTCAACCTTTGTAATATACGAGGCTTTTTTAATATATATATTTTTTTTTATTTTTTGCTATACAAAATTACATTTATTCAATCTCTGTAATACACATTGTTTTTAAAGGTATAACATTTTTAATATTTGGTATATAAAATAGATTTATTCAACATGTACAATACACGGGGTTTTTATACTGATATAATTTTTTTTGTTATTTAATATACAAAATTACATCTATTCGACCTGTATAATACATAGGGTTTTTAAAGATATAACTTTTTTATTATTTGGTATATAAAATTATATTTATTTAACCCGTATAATACGCGTGGTTATATAATAAAAGAAATAAAATGGGGACATTATCCATTGGATTGAGATGCATGTATTGATACCATGACTTTTCTTTTCGATAAGTAACGCACACAAAATAGTAAAAGTGAGTAAAAAAGAATCAAAATAGTTGCATGTTTCTTTAACGAATATTGGATTTCAATAATCCCAACTGTTCGTCGTTGGCCGCCCACAGTCCCAACTTAAAAAATAACCACAGGCAGTCACGACTATTAACATATATACTGGCCTCCAATGGACCCTGACTAACAGGACGCTAATGTCGTTAGTCTCCGGTCGCCGGAAAAGCGTTTTTGGCCGAAAAACTCCTTTTTGGTCGGAAACTCAACTTTTTGTCCCAAACATCTTTGTAACCTTATTACGGACTTTAGAACCTTTTTCTACTAAAAGCGTCAATTATTAAGGTCGTCATAAACTCTTTTATCGCCGGAAAACTTCATTTTGTTTGGAATACTCAAGTTTTTTGCCGGAAAACTCAATATTTTCGTCCAAAACCTCTTTATAACCTTAGATCGGACCTCCAGGAACCATTTTCCGGCTAAAAACGTTTTCCCAGCGATTGGAGACTAACAACGTTAGGGTTATGTTAGTCAGGGTCCATTAGAAGCCGGTAGTTATTTTTGAAGTTGGGACCGTTAGCGGCCAACGACGAATAGTTGATATTATTAAAATCCAATATTTCTTTCTTTAATTCAACTTTTCCCTAGTTTTGTTAGTGTGAATTTTGATGATTTTGTTTTTTATTTTATAAATTAAGGAGGTTTGTCTCATGAAATTCAATGTTATCAATAACAACTTATGAATTTATCATGTATGTTCAATCAAAACTATCAAGAGTAGGTTAAAAATAATAAATTATTTCTATTTTATTAATCAACCCATATAACACACATGGCCATAAGCTAGTGTTTAGTATTTCAATTTTATATACGGAGCTACAAAAAATCGTAGATCTAATTTAAAGTCAACTTACCAGTTTAAGGCACATGGGCATTTGGTCTAGTTGTATGATTGTCGCTTAGGGTGCGAGAGGTCCCGAGTTCAATTCTCAGAAAGACCCTCCAATAGTTTTTTTCATTTTTATAAAATGCCATTATATTTTACATTTCACGGTATTCTTAATGGCCCCATTGTTTACAAATAACTATTTTTGTAGCACTGCGTCTTATGATAGCTATGCGTCTTAAGGATATAGGCGGTCGTTATCTCATAATAGCACTGCGTCATAAGGATGTATGTAATTGTTATTTACTAACAGCTATGCATCTAGGTCATGTCTTTACGACGTGATCAAATTGTGAGATAACTTTCTTTATGATATGAATTATGTGTTAGAACAAGGATGTATATGATATGATTGTGATGTTCATCTGTATCCTACAAGTTATGGTATAGACTTGGGTGTCTAGTGACGAAGAGTGTCAATTCTAGAGGTGCATTTATGTGTGATGTTGTATCTTATGTCTGGGGATAGGCGGGTCATCGGTAAGGAGGTGGTGGATCTAGCAACATGTGAGATGATTATGGATCCTTGGATAGGTGGTTATTGAATTTAGGGAACATTGTGTCAAATGATGTCTTGGATTTTAAGAATCCAAGGCTAAACAGTTTAAAATAAATTGTCTTCAGTGTTGATTCAACTACTTAAACTTAATTGATAGAACTCACTCAGTATATCCATACCCGGCTATTGGGCCGGCCAAGCTGGGCAGTGGCCCAAGGCCCAAAAAGTTGAAGGTCCCAGTAGACTTGTAGAGATAAGGTATTATATTATATGTATGCATTAAAGGCCCAAAAAAAGTAACATGAAGGTTCCCGTCGTTAGTGGCTTGTTCACAAATCTTACACACAAAATAAAGGCCAAACACTCAATAAAAGGCACAAATAATGATTCTTTTAAAACCCAATAAAAAATATACCTAGTATGCGTGAATAGGGCTGTAGCACTAAAAAAATATTCCAGCAATCCTACTTTGTATCATCAAACAATTGAACGGTAATTCTGTTCCAAATTCAGATTTTTTTGGCTTTTGGTGTAGATTGGAACGGAATAACATCAGCGAATCATCGATCATTGTTCATTCATT
Source organism: Scalesia atractyloides (assembly GCA_947069175.1). NCBI lineage: Eukaryota > Viridiplantae > Streptophyta > Magnoliopsida > Asterales > Asteraceae > Scalesia > Scalesia atractyloides. Next base: position 83,246,602 of record CAMTDV010000030.1, read on the forward strand.
CAAACGACCTTGAACAATCTTCAAGGGATTCAGGTATGAATTTATGAATTGTTTAATAAAATATAAATTTTTTAATTTTAGATTTAAATTTAGTCAATTAGACAAAACGTTCAATCTTTGATGTTTAGATTTGTTGTTTTAGAATTAGATAACTTTAAATCTTTGATCGAGAGCTTTGCTTCCAAAAACGCCAGGAGAGCCTCACGATTTGCTTAAGTAAGTTCGATCATTTTGCCACACTAGTATTGTTTTGTTTTTTTTGTAACAATTAATCAGTTACCGTTGTATCATGGGTTTTGAATATAAAAAAGTTATAAGTTTATATTGTAAAAAGGGGCCCAACTTTTTTATTTCGCACGAGACCCAAAAGATTTTGTTTATTCTCGGGGACGACTCTGAGTATATATAACTTTTTGTATGTATATTAGATTGATTGCATGCATTGAGCGAGGATGCTAGATTCATGGCTAGCTTGGGGAGCTCCTCGTGAATGGTGGTCTATGTGGCATTCGTACTACATTTATTTAATTTAAATTAATAGATTGAGTTTATTATCTCGAAACTTGACATTGTTTTATTTGAATTTTCTGCAGCATAATCAAGAATGCCTACAGTCCTTTAAACTATTCGTATGATGATGTCCAGCTGTATGATCACCAATTTAGGGGCATAAAAAAATTTACTAAAACATTTCTTTAAGCTAATAGTTAAGGAATTGTTTTTATGACTTTTGCAAGGATACCATTCTATCCGGTCTTTAATATCAAACTGAATTGGCGACTAGTTGTAATTAACCAATTTAAGGATCCAATATTGTAGAATGTTTCTAGAAATTGGTTAGCAATGGTGAAATAGAAAGTGATGGGGATATGCCTGATCTCTTGAATTATTCACTTTATTTGAATTTAATATTTTTAATATTTTGTTTCCTTTTGAATTATGATTTATATCTTATAAATAGGATGTTTAGGGTTATTGTTTAGACAGTTTTTGATTGAGTTTGAATTATAAGAACTTTGTTCTTGAACCCTTTGGTTTCGTTTTTATCGTCATTGATTACTAATTGTTCTTGAGCCATTTGATCGCACACGAAACTGCATCAGAAAGTGTGGTAGAAAATAGAGAAAAACTATAGGGAAGAAGTTCAAATTCTTTCCACATGTCTGAACACTAGTGACTACAACTTCTTTATACTACATAAGCAATAGCCGATCCAAGATTTCATTAGCGGGGAACAAGCAGGTTCTTAAAAAAGAAGAAAATGAGTCAGTTAAAATAAGTTAAAATGGTCTGTTTAACCAAAGAAATGAGTTGACTAATTTGTAAATTAGGTGAAAATGTGAATCATCTTACAATTGACTTTTTATGTCATAATTTATCATGATTTAATAATATGAAATAGTGGATTTCTCCCGCGTTTCGCGGGGGAATTCGATCGTTATTAGTTCGCTTGCATATCAAGACATAGAGGAAACACGTTGTGATGGCATATTTTTAGGAATCACAAAAAGTTACATTGCTATTTAAAACAAAATCGTAGAATCGTTTAAAGAATGATTGTGTTCAAATTTGAAATAATAATTAAAAAAATTCGTTGGGTATCAACATAAAATTAAAATTAACAAATAAAAAAGACTTAATCATGTTTATATTTAAATACCTCGTGTAAATAATATGATAAAAGATAATAAAATATAAATTAAATAATTGTTATCACTTGTTAATGATAAAATAAAGAAATCAAATTTACTATTCATGATCAATTACTATTCATATAAAATAATAATAATAATATAGTAGAAGATAATAAAATATAAATTAAATAATTGTTATCACTTGTTAATGATAAAATAAAGAAATCAAGTTTACTATTCATATGTTATAATATAATATGCTTTTATTTAAAACTATTTTGAAAAAAAAGCTATTCGTTAAATTATAAATTATCAATTAGTAAGAGGCTTAGGCTACAAGGAGTTGTATTTCTTGCTTGCTTTGTGTTCTATGCATTAGAGTCATGTATGTTGTGTCCTTTTGTTTCTGAGTTTTGGTGTCCTCATTTAATTTTAATTTGTTTATTATTTCTAATTCAAACTCTGACAAGGTGAGTCATTGAGTCATTACTAACTTGTACACGCGTCATAAAAGGGATAAAAGACGATCTGTAAAGAGAAAGAGAGAGATAGGCAATCGTGTCTCTCATGCGACCTTTTTCGTCAACATCGCAGTGGTGGAGAAGGAGCCGCTCTGGTTTGTTTCTCCGGTGTACACCCGTGGATTCCGACGAAGGTGAGAATAGCTGGAGACCAGGACCGGTGGGGTCTTGACGGAAGTCTAGCCATCCAACCATGACGATACGAACTGAAACTAGGTTTCCGGCGAGAATACAAACGGACGATCTAATCTTGCATGCCGTGAACGCCTGCATATCTGATAACTAGGTAAGCCCCTCTACATCTCTCGATTTACATTATTGATCTGTTCAAAGCTAACGATGGTTGGTAATTTCATCAAGTTTATTATTGGAGGTCGTAGGGTTTTGACCAATTCAATGTAAGGCCGATACGTTGCCGCCCGATGATGGAGACTTGGAGATCAAGATCTGCTACTGCATGTCGTATAGCAATCGATGATTTGTTTTTTTTATTTTACCTGTTCGCATTTCTGAGTTAATCTGAATTATGTTGTTGAAGCATATTAGCAAGTAGAAGCATGTCGATGACCTAATTGATTTTGGTGAGTTTTATTTGTTTCTGTTCTTCTAATTTTTTGATTTCTTATTAGTCTTCGATATTTTAGATGACAGTTTTTTAGGGGATCTTAATCATGACTATGATGATGAGTTTGAGTTTCGAGATGGCGCCATTAACGGATGAATGATGGTGAAAAACGATGGTGGTTGGAGTCGTTATTTCACCAAAGAAAGGTTGCTGCAACAGTGACCCTAACGGCGGTGGTGACTGGTGGTGTTCTGACAGAATACGAATTAGGGTTCGGCGTCAGGGTTACATTGGACGAACTATTGGACAATATGAATTTCATGTGTCCATATGCCTGTTGGAAAAGGATTTGCAGGTAAATGTTAACTTTCCCACAATAACTAGGAAATTTACTTTGAAGAATGGTTTTGAACCATAGATGTTGCAAACATGAATACTGTATGTGACACTATATCTTATAGAACTGATATATGTTTTACAAAGAAAACATATTATCCCTTGTCTCACAGCAATCGACTATTCGAAGGCTTATGGTCTACGTCACATAGTGTCGTCCCAGAATAAATGTGTATATATTGAACAAATATTAGTGAGTATACACCACATATGACAATCTAAAGTTCTGATAACGATGAGCTAATACCATCCCTTGCAGCATCCCCATTTCTTTTAGAAAAAAGGTTGACCTAAATGCAAAAGACTAATAGTGATTATAAATATAAGAAAATTGTCTGATCTCATTAAATCTTCTGCAGCGCTGGAGATATTACTAAAAGATCATGCTGAAAAGTATGCAACTGGGAATGAAATTTTCCTGGTACCGAACAGGTAAATAGCTACATTTTTCATACCTTTATCTGTGTGCTATAGTAGATGGTTTAAGTGAATTACCATATAATTAACTAATAACTATAGTTTATAAAATTCATTTCAGAAGTACGTGTTGCAGTACAATTAGGCAACGTGAAGATAAAGTCACTTTCATGCATTGAGCATGAGCACATGATATTGATCTGGCCTGGTAATGAACCTTCTTCACTCATTGTTTCTTCACTTAAACCACCCAGGATTCCAGATATACACTAAGGTCTATGTTTTTTAGTGATTATGCAACCTAGAAAGTAGAGATGGCAGCTGGACACATTTTATTGTTAATGGGTCATTGTTAATAAAATATAAACATTCAATTTTTCTGACACAATGGAATTATAATTTGATGTTTATCGTGCTTATTAGGAAGGACAGATTGTCATGGAGCTACAGGTGGAGCATGGAATGCTTCTTGACAACCTTCTGGGTCTTGCACATGCGCCTTTCACTCACACTTCCACATTTCGAAAGGGTTGGAATGTTCCAAGGTTTGCTTACCAGATTATAATAAATTCTGAACGTTATACAACTTGGTTAACTGACATTTGCTTCTCTATACAGCTTTCTAAAGGTTTTTACCCCTAAATCTAAGCTTCAAGGATACTGGGATTCATATCCAATTGATAGTATATTTTTATCAACCATTGGAGATCCATATCCAATTGACGGTGGACCACCACTGCTAGAGAAGATAGGTTGTTGTTTAAATCATAAAACATAAGTGTGTCTAAAAGAATCCAACTTGCTCGTTTCCCAAGAATCATCGATCTGCAATTTTAGGTATTTGTTATATATGAATTTATGCTTCTGGTTTTGGCCATTGAGATGCTAATTGTTCTTCTTCAATATCATATCCTTAACGATTACACGTGATGATGCAACAAAATTCATGATTGTTCTTCTGTCCCTGTTTCAACAGGTACTCCTATTTGTCTTAAGGCCAAGAACATCAACGCTAGGTCACATACCTGATTCCCCAGTTTGCAAAGTATGGATCAATACCAAAATGCGAAAAGCGTTCAGGAATCTTGATACTTCAAAACGAAGCACCTATTTACTTTGCTAACTCTAGCTACTTGAAGGTACACCTTGTAGATGATAAATCTTTAGATCTAACATGCCTATGAATTAAGCCTTATGACTGGATATGGAAGTCCAATATTCCATTCACTTGAAAAAGGTTACTCATTAACATTTTTAAATTACAACTATGAGAAACTGGATCACTTGGTCCAAATATAAACTAAGCCTACGTTCACTGAAAAAAGTTTCTCTATACATATATCATATATGAAATAAAATATCTGAACGGTTTTTATACGGTTGGTTTCCCGGGTAAACCGCACACCAAACTGTTTACTGCCGACCAACCAAGCGAAAAAGAAACGACCGTAAAACTGAGCCAATGACCAGTTCAAACAGTTTCCCGGTTTAAAACCAAACCGTGAACATCACTAATGCATGATAAGTGAATTCTGTAGATGTGCTCATGTTGTTGTGTTATGTTAAAGTGGTTTTTGTCTAATTAGATTTCGTTTTTTGTGTAAGAAAAACCATTCAACTTGGAGTTGTTTATAGCATGCGTAAGAACTACCTATAAGGATTGTAGTCACATTTTTTTAAATTGCTTTCAACTTAAGTTGTTGACATGTTGACAAGTGCATTCCTAAGACATTGATGTTTGCTTAATGTTGATGCGTCTTTTTCCTCAATGCTGCAGAATCACCTAAATGAAGCACGTGAAGAATGATGATTTTTTCCTCAATGCTGCAGAATCACCTAAATGAAGGCACGTGAAGAATGATGACACATGGAACCGCTTTTTGGATGGCTGCAGCCCAGGAACACTATGCAGCTGAAAGCCGGAACGCCGATCGGACCACCGTCTTCCAGAAATGTACAATAGGGAAACATGTTTTGTACAACTTATCTACCCAACACAGCTGGTGTTAGTAATATAAGTTGTAAACAAATTGATGCAACAATATTTTGTATAGACTTGGGTAGATAGAACTTTATATTGCAATGTAACAAGCATGGGGCTTTCATCTAAGTGATATATATGTATAATCGACCCTCGCCGCCCGCCGCATCGCGGCGGGTAGTAAATCTAGTTAAATACTAAAGATAAAAATGGCATAAAAAATTTGGCAAATGATTGAAATATTAGCATCTTCAAATGCACCATTATTAAAATATAATTACGTGTGATGTAAAACTAAAATATAAAATTGATGGTACTACATTAACCCACCCAATCACTTTTCTATCTTGTGTTTGTTTGATATGGTTGTGTCAAACAGGGCTTCCGAAATTCCAATCAAATTAGTAACCCGGGTAAAAAGACTATCCCATCCGTTGGTGCCTGGCCGGGGTGACCCATCTTCTTCTTCAGGTCCTACTACTAGATCAGCTAGTAAGGATGCTAAGGCTAACTCGGGTTTCAACTTTACTCGAGTACTGAATGGAGCGCACCAGAAGTTCAAATAACCATAGTTCAGCCCAGAGCAATAAGAGTCAAATAGATGCCCCCCCTTCCCCTGCGGGTATGTATGTTAAATCGTTTTCTTTTCTTGATGTTGAAGCTAGTGCTAGATTTGGTAACCTTGTTGAAGATGAATCTGATTTTGTAACTCTCTGACCCGTCTAATAAAGATCATAACGTTTTCCATATATCATCTAAGGCCGGCACGTCTACCTCGGGTCGTCTGATCGTTGTGGGTCCAAGACCACGATGAGGCTCAATTGCTCAAGTTTATTAAGATGGTGGCCTATAACGTGGGGGTCTTAACTTTGTAAGTTTGTTTTATTTTGAGTGGAGTCGGTATTGTGGTGGGCCACTGTGGAAGCCTTTTGTTGTTAAGTGGCCCATTTATTTAACCCTTGGATTGGGCTTAATCCAAGCGATTGGCTGTTTTGGGAAGGCGGGCCTACCATTTGGCCTTGAGACTTAATGTATTGCGGATGGGCTTTGCCGATTCGGCCCATTTGAGCTGCTGGGCTTCCTGATGTATTGGGTTTAGCTCCTGCTTTCTACTAAGTGTTGCCTCTCCTAAGCCCAAGCGTATTTTTTGGTTGAAGGCCCATGGTACTTTGGGTTTGTCTAGTGCTAGAAATTGGATTTTGTGTTTTTTTATTTTGTATTTTTGTTTTGTAGGTAGAAAAGAATACCAAGTCCTTTGCATTGTTTCTTAGTTGGATAAATATAGTTTTCTCATTGTGAGGTTTCCAAAACTTGTTTTGGGGTGTTCTCTTTTAAGACTCTTGGGGGTATGCCCCTCTGTAACAAGTCTTTTAGATAAAATATATATTTGTCGGACGAAAGCAAGTTTAGAGAAAAATAATATTATCAATGAAGTTGACTTATTTTTGCAACCTACTTTAATATACATTGAGCATCAACTTTATGGGATTTCTACGCAATAGCTTGATTAGTTAATATTTTTGTAACGTGCTTCTTCACTCTTTCGTCATTATTCTTGTACATACAAGTGATATCAAATTAACAACCTAACAAAAAATAAAAAAAAGAACTAATTCATTGTGTATTCCTTAGTTTAATATTATTTTTAAAGGTTAATCGATGGAATAGAAGTATAAAAGTTAACCGATGGAATAGAAGTATAAAAGTCTAACTAGTATATTTAGGGCATGGAATAGGGCCTGTTAGATGGTACTATCTTCGAATTCAAGCAAACTACACTCATGTTCAATTCTACATGTTTTTAACAACTCATTATGTTCAATTCTACATGTTTTTAACAACTCACTATAACCAATTTACATTTGTTTTATAGAAATTTGTCCGGAAAATATATAGTTGTTCGTATGAAATTTATACGTGAAAGTATTGTAAGATGTTATGTTTCTCATTATATTATTTATTAATTAAGGCTATTAAGTTTTCTATGCGTCACAAATTAATGTTACCCAATGAAAGGCTATTTTCTAGCTATTTAAAATAAAAAAAAAGGTGTAGATAATTTAGTTGAAAGTTAATTTCTATACGTTTGTCAAAAATTATGTTACTGAAGATTTGTTTGATCAAATGTTGAGATGGCTTAGATTTAAAAACACAACAACAAAACTGGTCATATATATTGAAATTTGAGTAAACGTTAATTTACACCCCTGTGATATGAACCCAAAAATCAATTTGCACGCCCCTAAGGAAAGTTTGAACATCTGACTCATTCACGTTTCCATTTTTATGAGTTTGCATCCTTCCGCCTGTTGACTATTTCTTTGACAGTTTACCTCAGGAGCATTTTCGTAATCCACATCCTGTGAACCTACTTCATCGAAGTGAACTCGCTTTTTTATCCCCAACTATTATAATCGACCCTTTGTTTACTCTAACTCTAATTTCATTTCATCACGAATGCTCTCAACCCCATGTTGATCGAAGTGAACATTGAAATTGAAATTGAAATTGAAATCATTAACCTCGCTCGATGGCTGGTGGATATTGGAGGATTCATGAGATTGCAGACGATTTCGACCCATACACCATTTACAGTTAGTGTAGTCTTTATATTATTTGTTCATGCATCTTAGTCAAAATGTATAACTTTTATTGTGATTTTGATTGAAGCTGATAGTTCCACCCTTTTCTCTTTAAAGATTTTCTATGCAGGTGAGTTCTCGATGTATCCAGGTAGGGAATACGTAGATGGTAGAACAAACTTCATTGATAGTGTTGATATGGATGATTTTGACATTGATGTTTTGAAGGAAATGGTTAAAGAACGGGATATCCAGTGATATGGTATTTTATATCATGTTCCGGTTCCTAGTTTGTCTTTAGATGTGGGTCTTAAAGCGTTAGGTAGTGATAATGATTTTGAGTCTTTGTTTGTTCATGTCTAACAATGATTTAAGCTTATTGAAATTTATTTTGAACATTGGTATTCACGTGTGTTGTTGAACTAATTAGAAGAGTGTTGTGATCCATCTAAATATGTTGATCCATGTAAAAATGGTATTGAAAATATTGAATTCATAGAAAGTCTAAATGACATTGAAACTGAAAGGGTAATAAAGAAAATAGTAATAGTAATCATCCGAGGGTAGTGATGAAGATGATTCTTATTATATTGTAGAGGATGCTGAAGTAGACGTGAGGCATTTTAGGTCTATTGTTGACACTGATATTGAGGAAAATGACGAACCAAGTGATCAATGCAATGATGAACATGATATCATTGTTAATCATGAAAACTTTGATAGTGATGATGACGAGAGTTCCATACTTTTGGAATGGGTTGCAAAGAAGGTAAGGAATGGGAAGAAAATACAATTTTGTTGGTGGTGACCCGTCGTGTAATCCTTTCTTTGTTGGGCAGTTAATTGATGACAAGCAAAAATGGAATGAAGTCGTGAAAAACTATGTTGTTAGAGCTAGAAGGCAAATGTATATTTCAGAAAAATGAATTATTAAGGTACATGGTTGTTTGTTTAGGTACAAATCTAACATACGACATCAGTAGGAATTGAACTTTAGTCTTAATTTCAGAAAAAAATGAATTATCAAGGCCTAGTTCAAATCCTTTATTGCCTATATCCCTATATGACACCAGTAATAATTGAACTTAAGTCTTAATTTGAAAACCCAAGCCTCTCACCACTAGACTACAATAAACTAGCCGATACTTAACACATATTTTTTATTGTTAATATTCATATTAATTTTTTTATAATGCAGTTGTATTTAAAATGTCATAAATTATATAGAGTACCGGTATCAACACGATAGATATCGTATCATTTCCATACTGATGCCAAACAAATAACATTGGTATTTATGTTATTCATGGTTTTGAATTTCGATGATTTTTTATTTGTCGGTTAATTTTGGTTTTTCTCTTATAGTTTGTGTTTATTAACTTTTAAAAAAATCTAGGTATAGTGTTATGTTTAAATTAATTTATTAAAACAGAGTAACTTGGGTTGTTAACTTTTGAAAGTTTCTACAGAAATGGTTACGTCTAAATCTTAATGAAAACGTAAATTTATTCGATATAAATTATCTTTTGTTATCGTAAACCTATGCCAAACATTGGTATAGTATCAAACCGAATCAATACTGGCCGAACAATCTTGGTACTATACATGTAACATTTTTATTGTTTTGGTTTCCATATGAGCTGGTCCTGCTGTTTTCGATATCTTTGCACTACCGGATCAATATTAGCTCCATAGTGAAGGCCTCGGGTTCGACCCAGGGGGGAGACCGTTTTAGAAGGGTTTTTTGGTTAATATTATAGTTATATATGTGATACTAATTTTTGTGTATCTAATTTTAATATTATTGTAAATACATATATAACACATATATATGTTATCGATAATATTGCACAAGAATTTTCACTAGTTTAGTGCAAAATGGGATCTTGTGCCAGGGACAGTACTAAGACACTTGGGTGTGGGTTTGGGAAAGCCTGTGGGGAGCAAACGTGAAGGGTACCCCGACGGGTAACAACCCCCCCCCCCACATGGCAAACTGCTTCTCTCTCTCTTAATATTATTGAATGGAGATTTTTTTTTTGATAGTGAAGAAGAAGATGATGAGCTGGAGGTGATGTAAAGGTTGAAGAAATGACACCATACCCATAATCTAAATAATAATAGTTGTATACACACAGATTAAATAAAGTCAAAGAGGGTGGGATCTTGTGCCAAGCATAGTATCCATTTTCTTTTTCTCGAGATCTATATTTTTAAATATATATATTTCTTGCTGAAGGTCGATTTTATTTTGTTTTTGCTTATGTGTTACATACGTTAAATATACCGCCAAATTTGACCGGATTCAATTTGATTTGTGTGATAATTAAATAAATAACTTAAGTTTCTATAGGTAACAAAACAAAATGAATTCTCTCCAATTTATTAAGAGTTTGATTTAAAAATCACAAATTTTCTTTTGTACAGTGAGGATTTAATAAGAACTCATATAACCGTAAGAATTTAATCAAAAAGAATTCAAATTCAAAAAGAAATTTGACACTTATCATTGCTATTAAATAACATAAAAAAGGCATGTTCTGAATTTACATGTATCACAGGATAAAAAATTTATATATGTGTAAATTTTCCATTTACACATCTCTAAGTTTTAATCATTTACAGATTTGTTAAAACAAATTGTTAATAGCACTTTAGAGAAGGGAGATGAATTAACTGATGAGAAAATCATTTTGTCTTAATCATGAAGTAATTTAAATTTATATGCTACTATAAAGAAAATTCAATTTTATTGGTTTTTTTTTCACGAGTTTTAACTGTTTTTACAATAATTAAAGTTGTCAAGATAATCATCCCTATATACAGATAGTAATATACATATCTTTATACGAACAATTAAACAAATACTTATCTTAATACGAACAAATAATCAAATATGCAGCAAAGTTCTGAGTATAGGTTATGTTTCTATATCGTTAATAATTTAAAGTTTAGCTTATATAATATTAACAAAAATTCTTAAAAAGAAATAAAGAAACATAAATTGTGTATTTTATTTTAGATTTAAAGGTTAAATTATATTTAAGCAACCTCTTTCATATCTTAAGCTACACTCTAAGATGTTTATTCCATGCAAGATATAACTTCACAAATTCCCAAACACATGCCAAGTCGAGGCTTAGCAGTGATGAAAGGTCACGCTTATTCCTTTATTTTTGTGTTGGCCTTAATCACCCTCCTCTGCCCCACCACAGCGGCTACTGCGGCCGCTAGCCGCCAACATCGCTACCAACGCCTCAAAGACAAGATCCGTAACTTGCCAGGGCAACCATCAAATGTGACATTTAATCAGTATTCAGGATATGTTACCGTTGATAAGAAGCTAGGACGAGCCCTATTCTATTGGTTGATCGAGGCAAGTGATGGCCCTGCGTCGTCAAAACCTCTTGTGCTTTGGCTCAACGGCGGCCCAGGGTGCTCCTCAATAGCCTATGGAGCTTTCGAGGAAGTGGGACCCTTTCGGGTGAATCCAGATGGGAAAACTCTTTCCTTAAATCCATATGCTTGGAACAAAGGCAATTTTTCTAACCATGTATAACACATGCATTTGCTCACTTCTTATTTTGTACACTAAACTTATAATTGTGGTTTTAATTAGCAGAAGCGAACATGCTTTTCATCGATTCACCAGCTGGGGTTGGTTTTTCGTATACAAATACTTCTTTCGATCAAATCACTGGCGATCAGAGAACAGGTTTTCCCCTCAATTTTCTAATAATCTCTAGTATAGTACTCTTAAATTTACACCTATATTCACAAACAAATTAAATGGTCATTTTGTGATTATCTATGACTAATTTCGTGATTGTGACATTTGTAGCGAGAGATGCCTATGCATTTCTAGTTAAATGGCTTCTGAGATTTCCTCAATATAAACATAGACCATTTTACATTGCTGGAGAAAGTTATGCAGGTATGCATCACTAAATTATATTATTACATTGGTCTTACGCTCTTTTGAGACTGAACAGGGGCTGGCCCAGAGCAAGTGCGGGGTCGGCGACCGCTTTGGACCCAAATTAATAGGGCTGTATGATTTTAAAAAAATAAAAATCTTAGAGGGCCTAGATTTATGAACCAACAACGTTTTTGGCCTTTTCAGAATTTTGGATTTGTGATTTTGCGTTCCAATTTGCCAATTTGTCTGGATTTGAATGGATGGAGATTTGTGAATAGGCCCCAATTTTTTATCTCACACAGGGCCCAAATTTTTTATCTCGCAGGCCCCGTGACTGAATTTCATATGAAGTGACTAACCTTGTTACATTGTGTCAAAATTCAGTCGCTTTTAGTGTTTCATTTGAGATCTACATCTATTAAATTTCAGGTCATTACGTTCCTCAACTTTCTCAGATCATAGTCAGATTAAACAAAGGTGTCAAGAATCCTGAAATAAACTTCAAAGGTTTCTTGGTACGCAATTAGTTACTTGCGAATAACGCCATCCATACTTATTAACTTAAAGAACAATTTTTAGTTTTGAACTTTATTTTTTTTATTTTATTTCTCAACATTTTTATATCAGTTGGGGAACCCGTTACTCGACGATTACTATGATAACATTGGGACATTCGAGTTCTGGTGGAACCATGGGTTGATATCTGACACCACGTACCAGATATTAAATGAGTCGTGTCCATACGACTCTTTCTTGTTTCCAAGTGGAGATTGTTACAAATATTTGCTACGAGCTTATTCAGAATTTGGTGACATCAACTTTTATGGGATTTATGATCCCCCTTGTCATGAACTCGGCACCACGCTACCTTTGGTAACACTTTTTTGCAATACACGTTACTGATTTTCTTTCAAGTTGTTACTGATTTAGGTTTTGTTCTGTTGGCTTCAGCCATGGATGTTTAGAGGGACCAATAATTGCATTATAAAGTATACAAAAATGTACATGAACAGGCCAGATGTACAAAAGGCACTTCATGCTAATGTTACACGATTGCCTTATTCTTGGATCACATGCAGGTATGTGATTTCAAAACAAATAAGTGAATATATTATGCAAAAGCACACAAATTACGAGAACACAAGATTTGTTAAATCATTTGTTGTTTCAATTTTAAACAAAAAGAAAATAACAGAAATGCAATATTTATTGGTGTGTCTTGAAATTCAAAAAATGAACAAATTTTGTTTGTTTATATGACGTACACATAACGCCGGGGAAGATCTTAGTTAGGGTCAGGGGTAGCTCCCGTCCCATTTGTTTTTTTGCTTTAAGGGTAAATTTTACGGAAAACTTTATATGTATTGAGCCTGCCTCCTCTCACCTCCTATTTTTTTCTTTAAAACTACCACCCCTTTATAAAAATGTAAGATCTGAATAATATAAGTTTTAAAACAAATATAAACCATTAATTAAAAAACCAAAGGATTTAACTTTTTTTTATTTCCTCGTAATAGTTTATTTTTCTGTAATGAATTCTCATCCTAATCATTTAATGGTTTACTAACCATGTATTATAAACATGTTTCATTTCAATAACAGTGATATCGTTAGGGGAAGTTGGACGGATTCACCCCAGACAATGCTTCCAATTTTCAAGGAACTCATCAAGGCCGGTGTTCGGATATGGGTATTTAGGTAATTTACCATCATTTTCGTGTTTTAAAGACAAAGCAGAACTAACTAAGACAAAGATTAAATTATGATTAACTTATATACAAATGTTAATGTTTGGTGTAATTCTTGTGTGGCTTTGAAACAATGTGAATAAAATAGCGGTGACACCGATGCTGTACTGCCATTGACGGGTACCCGTTACTCTATCAAAGCTTTGAAATTGCAAACCCTAGATGACTGGCATGCGTGGTATGACAAGAAAAAGGTATACAAACATGTTTTTAAAGTCTTTTTTAGCTAAGTTTTCAAATTAGATAGCATGTGGTTTAGCTTAGTTTTCAAATTATATATCATGTGGTTTATATGAATTGTATACAAATTTTTCGTTCTCTTAAGTTACTTACATGTGCACACGAAATCAAGATATAAGTTTTCAAATATACGATGAATAAAGGATAGCAAAATATTAGAAACTTTATAAATACGTAAATATGAAAGATGACATGAGGGTATTTTTATTATTATTTTTCTTAAGTTTTTCACAAATGGGTGCACACATGCCTACCTTGATTTATTTTTTTATTTAAAACTTAAATTTAATTCAATTTTTCTCTAATAATTAACATGTATTATCTAATATTTTTTCAATTTGTTATAACGGAGTACTGCAGGTTGGTGGATGGAGTCAAGTATACGAGGGGATGACATATTTGACAGTGAAAGGGGCAGGTCATGAGGTTCCAATGGATACCCCAAAGCTCGCGCTTACAGTATTTGCGCATTTCTTGAAGAGCATTTCCTTACCATCTTCTGCTCATTAGTATCTTATATTTATTATTTGCTTATTTGGATTTCCTATTATCATAACATTCATCGTGACATATTTGCATGGAAAATCAATTTGGGTGTATTATATCTTGTTTTATTGGACAAAGTTCATTGAGGTTAATTTCATTTATGATTACAGTAAAATCTCGATTCATGTTTTACGGGTTCGGCTGCTTTTTGCAGCGTTTGGTTGCTCGGCTGTTTTGGTCGTGTGGCTTTGTGAATAACAGTTAAAGTTTCAAAAAAAAAAACTAATGTGAAAAAAAAAAGATTAGTTGGTTATTAGGCTAATTATTGATTTCTGATAATAACAATAACTAAATATCAATTTGGCGCCATAGAAAATTATTATTTTATGAATTTACTTATTTACAAGGTTAGTTATTTGTGTGTGATAGAAATATATTTTGTAAATAAATGTTTTAAATAAAACACACTACAAGAAAATGAAGTTAATGTAACCCTTCTAAAATTTTGCCTTAGGTCTTGAAAAAGTTACGATAGGCCTAATGCAACCTTTTATCAATAGCCGCATTAAGTGTGTTTCATTAGACTTAACGCAACCTTTTTTTAGATAATGAAACCTTTATTGAATAGGTTGCATTTACTTTTCAAATGCAACATTTTTATGATAGAACATTTTTTTTTCATGTTAATGCAACTTTTCTAAACAATAACCTTTGTTACACTCAAATGCAACCATTGTTATATTTTAGTTAAAAAAGGCAACCTTTTTTTTACATAATAATACAACACCTTTTAAAATTTTAGCTACAACATATGCAACCTTTTTTATAATCAAATGCAACTCGATAACATTATTAATTGAAGTAAAATTCTATTAACATGCAATTGTATCTCAATTACACCAACACAATATTAACAATATAATATATAATCTTATATCGTAATTTAACATTTGTTCGAACTCAAAATTACAATGTAATCAAAATAAAGTGAATTACAATAATAAAGCGCAATGAAAACTTCATACTCATCACTAAGATTCTGGAATACTCCAATAGGTAGCTTTTCCAAATATTTTGCAGCGTAGCTTCAAAGTGTGCTCGTCGCGTGACAAAGTCTTTCTACATAGCTTCTAGCTCATATATTAGCTTCAAAGTTTGGTCGTCGGCTGGCAAGTGAATGATTTTAGACAAATTTGACCATTATTTTGCAATGAAATTACAAGTGTGATGGCTACCCAAGTCTTCATGTATACCTTAATGTTCCTAATATCTGTTTCACCCATAGTTGTTAATGGCGAATAGGCACAAGGTACCTATATGCTACATAGCGAATAACGATAAATAGCGGGTGGCTATTTTATAAATAGTGATACACTAAAATTTTTTTTTAAATTTTTATATGTATATTATCAAAATACCCTGGTATATATGCTATTTTACATGTATATTTAACAAAAACCTATAATCCAGCTATTTTATAGCTATATTTAATTGATATTTATATTGAAAAAAATAATATCTCTGTTCTTGCTATCAGTCGCTATAACCCTCATAGTGACACCCATCGCTTTGCTACGTAGCGCGCTATAGCCGCTATTGACAACTATGGTTTCACCACTGTCACTTTGACCTAAGGAGAGATTAGCAAATGGTTAGACATTGAAACAATATGTTTAATATATAATGACTATATGTACATATGTAATATAACTCACGAATGTTGCTAGAAGTAGTACTTGTACACTGGTGCAGACATGAAGAACATACACTTTCTGTGAACTTCTAAATCTTATAGCTATGCTAATCAGATGCACTAGTCAACCTCTTGTTTTTTAAGTGCTCTCTAATTCTAACTTGAAACATAGAACTTATACCATATAAAGCATGTCCACACATCTGCTACAGCTAAAGAAAAAAGTAAAACTAAGAAAGCTCTAGCATTTGAGACCACTATAACCTAA
Organism: Scalesia atractyloides; assembly: GCA_947069175.1. Lineage (NCBI taxonomy): Eukaryota > Viridiplantae > Streptophyta > Magnoliopsida > Asterales > Asteraceae > Scalesia > Scalesia atractyloides. The sequence continues at coordinate 83,263,052 of CAMTDV010000030.1, forward strand.
AGTTCAGTAATAACTTCACTCATAAGGAAAAGATTTGTGCGGACATTAGATTAGTGATGAAAACTCATAGCTGAAATTGAAATTAAAACATATGTGGTCATCACAGAACATCAGAAATGACAATGTTATTGATAGCTATGGAGTACAAAAATAGTAAATTAGAAAATGGCATGCTGAAAAACCATGGAGTGCAAAAAAGATACGCCATGAAATAACCTGAGCCCCATACAATAGCACCTAGATGTATAAAAAGAAAAATACAAATCAATTGTTAAGAATCCTAGCATTAACTGAGCATTCCCACGTCAACATATAAGAAAGAAGCTAGGAAGATACCTCATAAACGGTTCGCATACATTTAGTTGTAATCACAAGTCAAGAACATAATTCACGAATAGTGGAATACCTTAGGTGTTATGTAGTTTTTCATAAAATTTGGTTTTTGAATGACCGAATGAGGATTAGGAGCAAGTTTTATGTTTTCACTCTTACTCATGATCTTGGGTTGCAAAAGCTCCTGGTCTATGTTCAACTTTGAACCACTGGTTTACTCCTGTTTTGTAAATTCTTCTTGGGTGTGGGCCCAAAGAGCATCATAATTAGTTTAAGTTTTCTCCATGATTTTCTTGCCATTGCCTCGATTTTGGCCTTTTTTTGTAACTAGTACTTCCACATGTAATTTCTTCCACAACACCAACCTTGTGTATTTGCACACTTAGGGTTTTAATATGTTGTATATAGAGTTATACGTAACGTATAGGTTGCATGAATTTCAGAGCCTGACCCAGCAATCATAGGCACATATAACTAGGGGTTATATACGCTGCGTATAGCTCTATATGCTCGCATCGTATATACCTATCTGAATTTTGTTTTGTTAGGTGTTTTGTGTTATAAAATTTCCACCCGGTTTCAACGTTAAATCGCTTAAATATATAACCATTAATGTTATACCGTTAAATTTTTTTGAAAACTCCGGTACGGTTCAAATATATTTATTGTTATTGTTTAAATTAAATTATTATACCAAGTTTAGTGATGTTCGAATACTATAAACGTTTAAATATTATACCGTTAATTTTTTTAAATATTCGTGTACGGTTCGAATATATTATACCATTTGAATACTATACCGTTTAATAAAATACTATACCAAGTTTGGTGCGGTTCGAATACTATAACGTTAAAATATTATACTGTTAAATATTTTGAAATATCCCGGTACGGTTCAAATATATTATACAGTTTCAATACTTTGCCATTTAAATTAAAATATTATACCAAGTCTTGGTGCGGTTCGAATATTATACCGTTAATTATTTTGAATTAATCAGGTACGGTTCAAATATATTTTACCGTTAATATTTGTTGAAGACGCACTTACTTAAACGGTTGCAAGCCACAATTCGGTTATACAATTTGCCCAAGTTATAGTCGTATATGGGCTCTGAAGCAGAGTCGCACACTCTCCGCCAGTACGACAAAAATTTCTCCAAATTTACTTTATTGAACCGTTGTTTGCAATGTTTAAAGATATTTTGTTTGATGTGAAACCGTCATAGATACCTAGAGGCGTTCGATAATACTTTAGCACACGCGTTAATTAGGGCTAGCTCTCTATTCGTGACTATCACACGCGGCATCATACATTCATGCAATACTTGATCCTTTCAAGCACCCCACACGAAGTTATACCTTCGTTTTTTGCAAATAATGACATGTACGATACAAAAAAGACTTGTTGGTTGACGTCAAACTCACAACCTGGACAAATGGCATGTTGTAGATGTTTGTTTTGTACGTCGCGTCGATCAACAGCACGTGCAGGAATGCACTTCACATAGTAATTGAATGGGGATGAACACAGAAAATCTCTGTTACGACATCTGTTTTGGGTTCCTGCCGGGTGTCGTATGTGAATTGGTTTTCATGTAGCATGTTTTCCAGTGCCTGCATGGGAGTCTTTCCATCCATCTGTGATGCTCTAATTTCCTGAATCGCATTTTGCACGTCTTTCTGAACATGGAAACTTTCGGGGTACTGCTTTCTTAGGGTTTGAAAAATGTTACTTGGCTGCATGTTTTGAGCTGTCAACTCCTCCACCAGCTTGTATTCGCATTTAGCAAATCTTCGCACAAACGCATGGCCAGTAGACTCTGTGCAGGTTCGTGGTTATGTTTTAGGTTGTCCACTACTAACTCCCACGTGTCATTCTTCACGTCCCGCACCGAGAGCAATGAAAATGGGCAACCAATTTTTTTGCTGCCAGCTTTCCTAATTGTTGCTTTACTACGGTGCACCACCACGGGCACACAAGCCATTCAATTGTTTTTGCACGTCTTTTAGAACATGAGGTTGTCGGGGTACTGCTTTCTTAGGGTTTGAAAAATGCTATGTGGCTCCATGTATTGAGCTGTTAGCTGCTCCACCAGCTTGTATTCGCACTCAGTTAATCTTCGCACAAACGTGTGGCCCAACAGACTCTGCGCATGTTCGTGGTTGTGTTTTGGGTTGTTCACTACTAACTCCCACGTGTCATTCGTCACATCCAGCACCGCGAGTAACAAAAATGGGCAACCAATTTTTTGCTGCCAACTTTCCTAACTGTTGCTTTACTATGGTGCTCACCACCAAGGTCGCATACAAGCCATACGATCCCCATACTACCACCAATATTCTTCGATTGACGAGTCACAATAATGTAATGATTCTCCTTTGTCGTTGCTTGTACCCAATTCTTCAGATCAATTAGAGACATGAAACGCTAAAAACAATTATGTTATTAACAATAATAATATTAATAATATTTTAACAATAATACAAATTTTAACAATTATATAAATATAATATTAACAAAAATATTAATACTTATAATTTTAACAATAATAAAAATAATTATAATTTTAACAATAATAATAATATTAAGAATTCTAACAACAATACAAATATAATTAATAATTATATATAACAATAATACAAATAATAATAATAGTAATAATATTAAGAATTCTAACAACAATACAAATATAATTAGTAACTATAGTATAACAATAATACAAATATTAACAATATAATAATAATAATAATAATAATAATAATAATAATAATAATATTTTAACAATGATACAAATTTTAACAATTATACAAATATAATATTAACAAAAATATTAATAATATTTTAATAATAATACAAATTATAATATTAACAATAATAATAATAAAATTAAGAATTCTAACAACAATACAAATACAATTAATAATTATATTATAACAATAATACAAATATTAACAATAAAAATAATATTAATAATAATTTTATCATAATACAAATATTAATGTGATACCTGATTAATTTGAAATGGATTGCCCGGGTTACAGGGTTGATAATCATCATACAGTGATCGAAGGCTCATCGTCGTATCCTCCGTATCTATCCGAATTATCCTGTTGCACGTAAGAAACTTCACACCCGTATCCGTAATCCGGATACGATTGCTGTGCCGGGTAATATGATTCATCAATAGGGGCATGCTCAGCACCGTATCCTACGTATCCATCTGGATTACCTTGTTGCACGTATGTAGATTCACACCCGTATTCGTAATTCGGATACATGTTGATGGGTTGGGTAATATGGTTCATTAATTGGTGGAGTCGGAGCCTCGTTCAAGTCTGGTAACTGTATGTTTTAATCAACAGGGGTGCTAGATATAACCTCCTCCTCCTCATTAGAATCATTCACTCCCCACGAGTATGGGTCCCCACCCGCCTTCCCTAAGCTAGTAGTGTATGATGAAGAGTATGGATGAAGTATGGTGCTAGAAGATCTTGTTGAGTAAATGAAAAGGTGCAAGATGATAACCACAACACCCCCCATCATTCTTTCACTTCCTCATTTCAAAACTCACCAAAAACCCCTCTTCTTTCTCTCTCTTGGGTACGGCACACACAACACACACATCCCTATTTTCTTCTACATAACACCATAATTTCAAGCATATTACAACCATTTGAAGATGAACTAAGGTGGTGCAAAGCTTGGAAGCTTACTAGAAGCATCATTCTTATCTTGTGGAACTTCAACATCTTCATGTCATCTTCATCTAGATTATCCTTAGCCCTGTGCTAGTTGTTAGACATCAAAACCCACTTTTAAGCTCCTTGCTATATGTAGATCATGGTTGTACAAGTGGATTATCTTGAAGCTCATTAACAAAATACATGAAACGCTAAAATAAACAAGATAATCTAACTTACATATGTGTTATTTATGTGACTGATGTTAGATTAAAAGCTCTTCCATGATTATGTTTAAAAGTATGATCTAAACATGTAGATATTTAGATTTAGCAAGATCTACAACTATGAAGTGTCATGAACTAAGTGATGATCTTGAAAATGAATTATGAAGATATAAAGTTTATAAAGAAACGAAAAATATATTTTTAAAGTGTTGATCTTAAAAATATAACATAAACAAGTTTATGTAAAGTGGTAAAATAAGAAGATGAACATAAAGTATGGTTATTTTTAAAGATCTTCACATATTGTATATAAAAGATCATGATACTTGAAGTTGTGATTATAGGAAATTACATGAAATTTGGTCTTGAACGAACTTGTTTGAATTTTGATGATCATGAGGAAGTGAAAATTGATTTAAATATTTTTTTAAAAACGTGAAAAACGTCCATGGTATAGGGGAAACTATGACAAAATTTTATAAAAAATCTAATCATAATTAAGGTATGACTAACAAGTGATTAACATGGCTAAATGTGATTAGCAACCTTAATTATGATCAGGCAAACTTTAGTGGGAAAGTTTAAGTTGAAAACTTATAAATACTTTTCTAAACTAAAACATATATATATATATATATATACTAGGACATAATATATATATTTAAAACACCTCCATATGTGTATTTATACTTGTGTATTAAAGTGTATGTATTTAGAACACTTTGAAGCATACTTCTCTAAATACTAATACACATAAATACATGAAACCATAATACTTGAAAGTGACCAAGTATAAAATATATGTTTACATATATACACATATCCAAACTTGGATACATGAAAATATACACAAAGAAGAATATATATATATATATATATATATATATATGATTCGGTTTAAGGGAGAACCAACTGCATGCGTAAATTTGTTTGCAAACCTTTACGCACCGCGTAAAACTTTGTAAAACTCTACATAAAAACTTTACGCTACCCGTAAAAACTCCATGTAAAAAGTTTTTTATTCTCAAATTTTTTACGGCTCCCGTAAAAAGTTTAAAAAACCCCTAACCAAACAATCGAAACTTTTTTATGCGAGTATTTTTTTTCTGCAAACTTTTTTTACGCCCCATGTAAAAACTACAATGATTTCACACACAACCCATGTGGAAATTTACTGCTTGTAAAATTATAAAACAGTAACACCCAACAAATAACCATGTACATAAAATATACAGATGTGTCTTTTTTACACATGGTTTTTTTTTTCTTTTTTTTGTAGTAACACCCAATGTAAAAAGTTGACAACTGGGGTCGTAAAAAAAGTTTACAACTGAGGCGTAAGAAAAGTTTAATATGTTTTAATAGGGCCGTAAAAAAATACAACTGAGACGGAAGTAAATATTTACAACAGGGGCGTAAAAACAATTTACAGCCGGGGTTGGGGTAAAAATAAAAAAATTACGTGTCGGGGCATAAAAAACAATTATACAAAATGTTTTGTAAATTCACGTTTGTAAATTTGTAGTCTTTACATACGTTTAAAAAATGTTTTTGAGTAAATGATATTTAATTTGTTTGTAGAATGATAATTTGGGATTTTTACATGTTTTGTGTAGAGTCCGTGCAGATCTCAGACGATGGAGGTGCAAACTATCAGGCGATGGAGGTGCAAACTATCATTTACTACGACGACTTCGCTTTATTTATTTAGTTTTTTTTTTTTCATTTTCTGGTGATTTATTTGCAATGTAAACATTTACCTCAATTTTTAATTTTTTTAATTAAAAAAAATCTTTTTAATTAAAACACAATCATTAATGTGACCAATCATTAATGGACCAGGTGTAAAAAAAGTTTGAACCCGCGCGTTCTAAAAAGTCTGAACCCGCGCGTAAAAATATTAAAACCGGCACGCAAAAAAAGTTTGAACCCCTACGTAAAATTATTTTTCTTACTACATGATTCAAAAATAAAATTAATTCAATCACACTAATTAAATCACAAACATTAATTAAAGCACAATAATTACAACTTTAATTACCAATCATTAAAGAGCTTAGTAAAAATACAAATTTACCCTTATCACACTAAAAACAAAAACTTATTAATTAAAGCACAATGATTATAACTACTTTATTGTCTTTTGATCTCATCCATTAAAACACTTTTGATCAATGACTTATATTGGTTCCTACGGTTCTCACAACTTAAGGTGGTTCTCATTTTACCAATCCCCTATATTTACCATCCCCTATATATATAATAGGGATGGGTAAAATAAGAACCACCTTAAGTTGTGAGAACCGTAGGAACCCATACTAACAATTGATCAAAGATGTTTGAATGGATGAGATTAAAAACACAATAAAACAATGTAATAATTGTGTTTTAATTAATGACATTTTGTTTTTTAGTGATAAAAGGGCATACTAGTCTTTTTACTATAGTTTTAATGATTGGTATGATTATTGATTTTGTTTTAATTAACAAGATTGTTTTTTATTTAAAAAAATTAAACATGCATTATTGATTTTCTTTTAATTCTCATATAATTTTTTATTTTAACTCTCAATTAATTTTTTCAAACATGAATTATTAATTTTGTTTTAAATATCAGATAAATTTTTTACGATCCAGTTTTTAAAACTTGTTTAACCCCCCCCCCCCCCGGTTTTAACTTTTTTACACCCGGTTTAAAGCTTTTTTTAAGCGCGGGTTTTAACTTTTTATACGCGCTGTTTTTTACTTATTTTCACGCCTGTTTTTAAACTTTTTTACGCGTCGGTTTTAACTTTTTTACGCGCGGATTTAAACTTTATTAACGCGCCGATTTAAAAACTTTTTTTGTGCGCGTTTTAAAATTTTTTACGCGCATGTTCAAACTTTTTTTACACGCGGTTTCAAAACTTTTTTACGCGCCGGTTTAGACTTCATGATTGCTTCATAACAGACAAAAGTTGGTTTATCTGCCTACCACTACAACCGTCCCACCGACCCCCGTTTTCGGATTTACGAAATTTGAGGATCTTAACAAACGAACTCACCCAAAAATCACGGCTCAATAGATGTCTCAGATAAATGATACTTATCATCATCGACTGAAAAAAATATAAAAACCAACAACAAAAAAATATACAGTGGGGTCTTTTTTTGGGATTATAGTAAGTTTTAATAATATAAATTATTGACCAAACTAAATCATAATATAGAATGTGACATTGGTTAAATACTATCGTATGGAGCCTATTTTTCTAATTGACTTAAGTATATATTAATATATTAATTTATTATAATTTATTTAAGTATGTATTTAGTTTTATTACAAATTTTAAAAAGAAAAAATCTGTAGATTTTATTTATTTATTATTATCGTTTGATTTTTTTGGGAAAAAACCAATTTTGATTTAGGTGAAAATATGAGTTTAAAGAGGGAGAGAGAGAGAGTAGATATGACATTTTGAGAGATATGATGGATGGAAATGTCTGATAAAACTTTAAAGAGGGAGAGTAAATTATCAAATAACCTTTGAGATTTAAAATAATAGTGTATAGGTGGTATGATCATATATATACATATATATATATAGGATTGGTTCAAATGAAAACCATCCCCAGTTGCGAGAATCTCTCTCTACCAATCAGATCATGCCACCTATACACTATTATATATATATATATATATATATGGGAAGGTTTATTGGGGAACACTAAAAAAGTGGAGAACAATTGGGAACCGACTCAAACGAACTCCGATTGGACTCATTCCAGCGGCGTTGGAACCGGCTCGTCGAACCCTAACTAGGATTTCTTAACCCTAAACCCTAAATCCTAACCCCTAAACCCTAAAGCTAAAAAATAAGGCTAAAACCTAAGCTAAATCGTATAATCTAAGCTATAAACCCTAAAAGCTAAAACCCTAAAGGCTAAACCCTAAAGCTAAACCCTAAGACCCTAAACCATAAAGCTAAACTCTAAATACTAATGATTAACCATAAAACTAAACCCTATGGCTAAACCCTAATATAAAACCCTAAATCCAAACCCTAATATATTTAGGGTTTAGGGGTTAGGATTTAGGGTATAGGGTTAAGATATGCTAGTTAGGGTTCGACGAGCCGGTTCCAACGCCGCCGGAATGAGTCCAATCGGAGTTCGTTTGAGTCGGTTCCTCACTGTTCTCCACTTTTTTAGTGTTCCCTAATGAACCTCACACACACACACCTATATATATATATATATATATATATATATATATATATATATATATATATATATATATATATATAATTCTACTTGTGACATACTATACAACATATCAGATACGAAGAAGTAAGATGTGAGCCAGTTGAATAATTTAGGTTGTAGTTAAATACCAAATAACAATGTTCAAATATGATAAAAACCACAAATACTCGTTTAATATTAAAAAAAAGCAATACAGAAAATCAAGATTTTAAATCGAAAACATTAAAAAATGCACCAAAGGAATCCTTAAAATTATCAAGTGTCGTATATCTAACGGGTATCTTGTTTCATCTTCTCGAATAGTTCACGATTGACCCCTTTGAGATGATCGTTGTTAACAGTGGCGGATTCAAATTTTTTTACAGCGGGTTCCTTATGGTAGATTCTTACCATTTTTTTTAGATCATACAAGATTTTCACTAAAAATTTACATTTTTCCAAACAGAGGAGGTTCCTGGGAACCAGGAACCCGTCCTAGATCCGCCACTGGTTGTTAGTACAAGGTAGTGCATTTACAAGTTCGTTTGCGTCTTTCTTCACCTTAATGAGGTGTGTCATCTTCCTTGTAATTTTGTCCAAATTTCCTTTATATTAGATTAACCTTTGTTATTCCTCTTTGACGGGGGAATTGGTTCTTTCTGTGTTTCAAGCTCGTCATCAGTATGGTTGAGATTAATATGAAAATGGGCATCCGAATTGTCTTGGGACTGGTATAATCGTTGGATGATGATGTTTTTGTTCGTTTGATGATAATCTTATCAAGGAGACAACCGCCCACTTTGGGGAATGTTTTTCAAAAACTTCGAAACCGATGTTTGAGAAAACGCTTGCCGGCTGGATATTCATCACCCACGACCCCTATTCATGGAGGTTACTTGCACCACTTCCGCAATTGTTTCGATTTTTTTAGATAGATGTTATCAAATTTCTCAACCTTTTGACAAATCTACGTGTATTTTCGCCGTATCATGTGTTCGGTCGATACTGTCTTAGGCTCATTGTTTTATTGTTTTATGAAACTTGTCCTGAATGCATTTCCAAAAGGTTCAGATGTTTGACTATTATTCTCTATATAACAATTTATTTAAACTTCATAGCTACAATGTTTTTTATTTCTTTTAATGATTTTTGTCTTTTATGAACTTTTTTACCTTTGTTTTTTCTTTTCTATTTTTTGGTTTTTTTTAACATATAACAAAACGAATGGTCTAATACTGACCGTACAACGTCAGTACCGAAATTGATATTCGTTTTTATTCTTTCGATCGATGTAAAAACATCTCGGTATTTTTTTGGTCGTATCATGATTTTTTTTGTTTCTCATTCGGTAAGTATCGATATCTTAATGAACTGAACTAATATCAAACGAATTCCTACCATTAACGTTATTTTTAATATCGTCTACGTTTCTATTAAAAATTGGGTCGCCATGCCACAGAGCGTGGGTGAAACCCACTAGTTCTATAAAAAATACAAATAAAAACATTTAAAAAATTATGTTGCAAAAGAAAAATAAACATTACAAAAAATATAAAGGCATACATAACAACTAAAAAATTCTATATTACCAATTTTTTTGTCCTCTTGAGCCAACCTACTCCTTCTTCTATGGTCCACCATTGTCATTTCTTAATTGTTTCTTTTTGTGGTATCATTGTTTTGGGTATGGGTTATGTTTGGGGAATGATTTCGGGTTCAGGTTCAGGTTCGGGAATGAATTTGGGTGTGGGTGATGCTTGGTTCATTTGGAATGTGATGTGATTGTTGAAATTAGGGATTTAAATGTACCAGTTCGTGAACCGTTCGGTGCGAAATTCGTTTATGTTTGTTCGATTAGCTTAACAAACGAACACGAACAAACAAATTCATTCGGTTAGCTTAGCGAACGAACACGAACACATATCTCGTTCGTTTGACTGCGTTCGTAAACATTCAGCTAAGTTCGTTCATGTTCGTTCGTGTCAGTTTGATTATATTAAAAAAATAACAAATAATAAAGTTTTTGTCTAAACATATTGAAAACTTGAAACTTTATTTTTTTTAAAAGTTAGCTAAAATTTGGAAATTCGAAGACATTTTTTGGGATAATTATGTCTAAGTTAGTTAGACTTTATTCATCGTTTGGTGGTGTAGTAGACTTTTTGTGTTTTAATTTATCATTTGATGGTTGTATTTAACTACTTATATCCAATGTTTAAGTATAACAATGTTTTTATTTTTATTTTCAAGTTAAACGTCCCTTTGATTTCTTTTTTCTTTGCTTGCCTTGGTTTATGGTCGAGATTAGTGTTCACGAACTGTTTGTGAAACAACTGATTTTCCTTAACGAATGAACACGAACATAAACTTATGTTCGGTAGGCGTTCCTAAACAGTTCACAAACATGTTAATTTCCTTAACAAACAAACGAACATGTGGTCGTGTTCGTGTTCGTTCGATTCGTTTACAGCCTTAGCTGAAATTGAAAGCTTCGTTTGGGTCGTTTTCAAATTAGGTAATGATAAACAAAATTGTAGCTGAATAGACTCATGATATGAAGATTGGGATAATAGAACGTTTGAAGATTGAAAGTAAATTTGTTGAAAAACTGAGTGGACAGAGTTTAATTTATAACATCTTTGAAACGATTATTTTCTTCTACTTGAGCCTACCGGCTCTATTAACGACACTGTCTCCTCTGCCTTCCCACTACCGCGCAACTATGGTAAGGGGCGCAGGATTCAAGGGGCTGGGGCGCCTGATCCCCCGAACTTTTTTGTCAGTAGCGTTACGTATGTATTTTTCGTATAGAATTTTTTAGGTATATACGTTTTTTACCCCTCGGTTTTATGAAAAAAATTAGGTATATACGTGTTCGACCCCCCAGTTTTCTAAAAAAAGATATTTATATAGCCCAAATAAAATATTTAATTAGTCCAAATTATTAAATTTCGAACAATGTATGTTTATTATAACCCAAATTCAGATTGTTATACACACAATTCATTATATACAACCCAAATTAAAAGCCCACCTATAAAAAAATACACCCAAAATCGCTGGGTTGGGGATTACGACCACCAGTCGCACCCCAGAAGAACAGAAGGGGGGAAACCCAAAATCGGCTGCTATTGTTCGAGTTCGAGGAAGAACAAGCTGCGCGCGCTACTGTGTTTGTTCGACATCTTCAATCATCCTCAGGTTTGTAGTTTTTATCTTTAGATTTAATTTAGGGCTTCAATTTATATTATGTAGGTTGAAATTATGGGTGAATTTTAGCCATAAACTTGTTGAATCTTTTTGTAACTATTAGATTTTTGAAATTTAGGGTGATTTGTTAACATGTGTTATTAGATTATGCAATGGGGAAGTATAAAAGCATAACTTCTTCTTTTTTCAAAAGAAAGAATGAAAATGAAGAACAAGTAGAGGGAATTGTTGATGGAAACAATGAGATTAAACAATGAGTAGATGGGCAGAACTATAATTTTTCATCCAAGTGAACTGGGTACCCACATTCCTCTTCTTTTTAATGTTTTGGTGTCTTTGTTCAATTGTTTGTTAAACATTGTTTGCATTTTAATGTTTGAGAACGTTTTTTATTTGTTATTAATGTTTGACCCGACACGAATCGAATCACCAACGTCCGACCCGAACATAGAAATTTTTTTTTAGTCTGGTGGCTTCCAACCTCCGAACTTTTTTTCAAGCTTCGCCACTGACTATGGTATCCAGGGGTGGTGTTGCGTGCCCTCATGCCGATGTGGCATGACACCCCCACCCCCCACAACAACAAAGTCTAAGGGTGAATGGGGTGTACCCTTTTAAAGTGGAGGGGGTTTTTCACCCATCCAATCATGATGTGCCACGTTATTTCTCCTCTGACACTACTCTTGTTAAAAAACATAGAGTGTGGTTTCACCCAAAACATTTAAAAAAGAAAAAGGCATGATTGGTTGAATACCAGTGGGCCTCACCTTTATCCTTCTCCCACACCATCACCGCATGCGGCAGCAAGTCACCGCAAAACCTCCCCTCCCCGCATGCTTGGTTGATGGTGCACTCCCTCCGCACTCTCCCCTCCCGCATGCGCCACCTTCCCCCTAATATCAAAACCAATTTATTGGTTAGACCACCTTAGTGGGGGGGGTGGGGAGGGTTGGCCTTTTTCCAAAAAAAACACGCCCATACTGCCCTTCTACCGCCCCAGGGGCGTTTATCTTCAAAATTTTGCTTGGGTGTTCCAAATCAAACGCCTGGTGAGATTCTTTTGGCCAATCATGTCACTACACCCATTTTAAACATTATTTTTAATTAAAAACACAAAAACAATAATGGGTAATAATTGGAGAGGCATTATAAGGCATTATACCACTACACCCGTTTTAAGATAATGCCCCATAATACTCAAAAGCTTACTGGACCGCCACATGATGAATAATACCCAAGGATGGGCTTTATCATCCTCTCCCATTACACATTCTCTTAGAATGTGTTCCCTTCTTCTTTTTCTTCACTGAACACTTTAGACGTTATAAACTATTAAATCTAAAGAATAAAACAATAATTTATAATAGAGGAAAAATGTCATTTTCGTTCATGAGGTTTGGTCACTTTTACGACTTTCGTCTAAAAGCTTGTTTTCTGGATTTGAAATCTTGCAATGTTCATCCGGTTCATTAGCTTCATTCATTTTTCTTTGTTAATTCAGGGGGTTCTTTCGTCTTTTTACATATATTACTTTTTGTATTTTGCTTAGTAAGGGTATTTTAAATGTATGTATATAAAGTGAAAAATATCTGATTGCCGTATAAGTTAATAAAAAGATGGGATACCCTTGAATTAGTGGAAAAAAAATCAGATGAAGTTAATGAGCTAAATAAAAATAACAAAGAATTTAAAAGTTTTGAATTCAGATAAAAAAAACAAACTTTTGGATAAAATTCATAAAACTGACCAAATCTCTTGAACGAGAAAATGACATATTACTTTTTATAATATGTAGAAAACCGTGAGACTCACGCCTGGACCAATTCAAACACAATTTAGTCCAACGTCAAAAAGTTGAAACATAGAATGACTTTTTGAAAGACTTGAAGTGTGGACCGGTTCAAACACAATTTATTCCAAGATCAAAACTTAAAATATAAGATGACATTTTGACACAACAAGTATGATATTCGCGCATGTTGCAGCGTTATGATTAACAACATAAATATTTGATAGATACTAAATATCCAATTGATTGTATTAGACTAGTGTTTATCGAATCGAATAACGAATTTTCGAATTTTTATTTTTTACCTGAATTCGTATTCAATTCGATTCAATTAGTATTTAAAACTCGAATTCGAATAAATTCAATTTAATTCAAATTCATACTAATTAATAAATTATTTTACTTTCATTTTTTAAAACTGCTACAAACTAGTAATATTCAAAATAAATTATAATAATCTGTAAATTTTTTTAACTATGAATATATCAAAACATCTAAATTTAACAGATAGACTAGTTACATGTAGCAATTTATGTTAGGTAAAATTTATAAATTAACAGTATGGGTCATTTGTCAGTAGGTTTAATAATGTTATGAATAATAAACCTTTGACTTATAAATGTGGTTCTTACTTTGGCCAAGTTTAGAAGTAATATGTTTGTGTATATATGTTTTTGTGTGTATATACATATATTAAAAAAATATATATAATTGAATTCGAACTTCGAAACGAATTAAAAATAATAAATTCTTATTCGATTGGAATTCGATTACTAATTCGAACCTTATTAATCGAATTTCGAATCAAATTCTAAACACCCCTATATTAGACCATTATACAAAATTCACAATTCATAGCTACTCTAGTTTCTCCATCTCCTTTTCCGCTTCATAACGCTGGTATAGCACATCTACATGTAGTTCCAACTGGGTTGCACGAAAGCCGCTACCCTTTGTGTAAGTTCGATTATTTTCTCTGTAATGCGTTGATCGTATGTAATCACGTCATCAATCAAACATTGTAAATGTGCTAGAAGTTTTCATCCCGTGTGTTGTTTTCATATTTCTCACTATAAACAAATGAAAAAGGTTATATCAAAACCGAATAAAAAATACCTTATGATAAAGACTTGGTTTTTTCACTCCCATTAAATTCTAAAATGAAGCTCAGAAAGGCAAGTAAATGTAGCCAGTGGTGAAACCCAGGAATTATTTGATGGGAGTGCGGATGAAGTGTTCAACCATATTTTCAAGGGTGCGGTCGGGTTTTTTTGCCTAAAATGAACACTAAATTTTCTTTTTCAAGGGGTGCCGCCCACCTTGGCTAAAGTGGGACTGCCCCTGAATGTAGCTGCGAATTAAACATTCACCATCCCATAACACTAACCGTCAAACATCATTTACCATCATTGTCGTTAAGGACATGTGCTTATATAAACAAACGAGGGATCCGCCTAATGAAAACACATGTGATACCAAAAGCCTTAAAACAAACACGTGGAAGTCGGGCCCAGAACCTAAACATAAAAACCCAAGCGACAAACAACAAAGCCTAGATTACAACAGAATAATACATACCACACAAATTATGCACAACATACAAGTAACCAGTGACTACATAAATTAATAATTGGTATTATATAAATAAATATAATAAAATGTGTGTTCGTTTTTTTAGGATGTAGAAAGTACTACAACCATATGCATACAAATGTGAATTAATTTATGCAATCTCGATTATCAACAAGTGTACACAATTAATATAGATTATCAAACTTGTGATGCATCATGCATTACCTGCAAGCGCAAGCTTAGAACCTAGTTAGCGTGGTTGCTTGACGTAAGACATCTCAAACGCCAACACAAGATTGTCATCATCACAACCAAATATTCATTTAACCCAATTTCATATACCCCAAATCAAGAACTAAAACAACAAAAAGGCTCTACATCGCTTCATAACCTATCTTTCCAAACAAACAAATATAACTTAGGCTTCAATGTAATTGACATTATACATCGATCGATCAGGTACAAGGCCAGGACCTGAGTTAAGAAGGCCGAGTTGCTAGTGTCGCCATATCATCCGTTAATTCAACACTGGTATCCTGAACATCTGCTATGCAACTTTACAAAGTAACAAGATGTCCACGATAAACACCTTAGGAAACCCATGATAAACAACTTAGGTTTAGAAAAAAACCAATGGCACCAAAAAAAATGAACGCATACATAGACGAAAGCAACAATGATACCTAGTAATCTCATACCAAAAAAAGATAACAATCATAGATCCAAATGTTCCATTCAAGCATCTGTTTAACACATGAAATGCATGGGTCACCTACAATACATCACTAATACAAGACCTTTAGCAGGTAACGAATGTTTGACATAAACAACTCAGGCAGACATCATTTCTCTTGAGGCTCTGCAAAGCATCATAGCATTAGCTTCTCTGAATTAATGGTCATCCAAACGTAAGCAACGACCATACCTCATCAATTTGACGAGAAAAAAAAGACAATAATCATAGATTAAAACACCCGATTGAAGAATCTATTGAAACATATCAAACACATGGTTGATGTATGGTTCATCGCCAACAACGAATGAAGATGTAAACATAATCCAGAACAAACAAAGCTGAACAAACATAACAAGCATTGAATGGGTATGGTCCCAAAAACCTTGCGCTAGAGCAGGAGACCATACCATTATTAGTTGCTAGAATTATCTAAGACAAGTCTTGCGCTTCCGCACATACTAGTTGAGCAAGATTTGGAAGAAACAACCATCTGGTACCATGCGCCGGGATACTGAGAAGGTCAATACTCATTTAACACCCTTGCGCGGGCCCGCGTAAGGAAACAGTTAACCTCGAAGATGATAATCAAATTCTCAGGTCCACCCGCGCATTGAACAAAAGGAATCTTTTCTGTTACAACAGAATGGACACGTGGCAACATATCAGAGGCCTACAGCTGTAGAACATTCTAGAAGCATTTAATGATCATCGTGCAAGGCTTCATTCAGTTACAACCGACGACGTGACAGCATCTTGAGCACTCATCTAAATTCACGATGATGGCATTATCAGCGAGCAGATCTAGATCAAGTCACTTTCTACGTGGCATCACCCCAGCCGTAGATTCGCTCACGATCTGTGTGCATTAACGGCAACGCAACTGTTAAATGGTAGTAAAAGATTCCGTTAACTCTCCTAATTGCATTTTCGCGCCCAAAATAATCGGGTATAAATAAGAGACGAAAGGTACAAGTTATGCATGCACTTTCACTTACTTTCATTCTCTACTACTTATTACTTTCCGATCATTGTACTTATTCTCACGCCGGATGGTGGTCACGGAGAAAACCCCCATTCTCCCCGTGGCGAGGCTAACAACGTTTCTGTTTTGCAGTGATCTTCCGGCGAACCAGATCCAATGTAACACCTCGTAAAAACCCGTCACGTAAAATTTCGGCACGTGTCCCGCTGATCCTCGAATGCCACGTGCTTAACGAGAGGGACTAAACTTGCCAACATGTTAACTTATAACCTCTGAGTGGCAAGCGTTAAAGTCAAGGGACTAAAGATGGAAAAATGCAAAATTTTCAAGTTCTGGGAGGCGGTTATGGATCGCAAGCCCTTTTGGTTACGGTCCGTAACCACCTTTAAATTATGCGCGCCAGAAGGGCTTTGCGGACCGCAAGGCAAATGCCATACGGTCCGCAAGGGGTCGCCAGCGAATGATTTCTTGGCAGCTTCCTGTTTTGCCACCTTGTGCGCAATGCCACCCATCTCCCTGCTCCTTACACGTCCCAAAACACTTGTTTAACTCTCATGGCACCTGCTAACACCTGGCATTGCCTGAGTCTTGATCCTTGCGTATAAATAGGAGTGAACTTCAATTCCATTCCTTGCTCATTCTCACACAATCTTCTCTACTTCTCTTTTGGAGGTTCCTGACCATAAAGGGACTTAGTAATCAAGTTATTTTCGTTCTAGGATCTTGTGTAAGTGTTCCTAGCCCTCCTTGTTCAGTTTTATTAGGCTGTGAGCCAAAGTCAAAGCATTGACGTAAAAACGCTTTGACTTTCGACTAAGACCATTACGGTCCAACTCACGCTCGTAACGAACGTGGCTATGTGATCATACTTAGGTAGGTGTTAAACCCTCAAAAGGCACCTCTTGATTACCACGTTTGCTTGGTCGGGTCAAAGTTATATTAATAAAAAGTCAAACGGGTCGTTTTGATATAAATTCATATCTAGCAATGTAGGTGCTATAAAATCAGTTTCAACACTTTATTAACTTAGTAATAAGTATTAGAACATGTCTAAATGTGTTCGGCCCGTCAAATCCAGGTTTAAGGTCGGTTCGCAACCGAAAGTCGCAAAAGCTGACTTTTGCTTTGACTTTCAGTTCTGACCCAATTTAGCAACATTAGCTACTAAAATTAGGTTGCCTTGTGACCATGAAATATTGTACTATAACCCTCTGGTGTTATATGACATGGTTGCTTAGTAATCCGAGTATTTATGCAAGCTTCCATATAATATGCCGAATTTTGCTAAAAGGTCCCAAGAGCTTAAAAACAAGTTTAAACATACGTGAGCATAAAAATGAGTTATAAACTGATGCACTAAGTTATTGAACTTATGTTGAGGCTAACTTTCTGATTTAAAATCCAAGAAATGGTCATTTCGCATAACTTACGCATTTTGCGACCAAATTACCCTTTTACACGTAAATTGCTTCAAACATAACTTTGGCCTCAAACTCTTTACCTACTGATGTAATATCATAATTAGGATTATTTGGGGTGTCAGTTCAGATTATAACCTGGGTTTATATACAAGTCCATGTATTAAGTCCTTAAATGACGATATTGCGCTTTTCGACACCAAAAATGAGTTTTAACCATCTTTAATGAACAAAACCTATTATCTACTGATATATTATATTATACAACATATTTTCACCATACAAACCTGTTCATAACATCAGTTTCACTCAAATGCCTATTAAATCGTCATTTAGCGACTTAATTCGCCGTTTCGGCGCATAGTATGGTTTAAAACCATATTGGAGCATCAAGACTTGATACCTATTGATTTCAAAACAAATTTTAAACATATTTACAGTAGGTACATAATCTAAACTCAAATTCCCAAATAATTTGTTCAAGTGATGTGTGAAATGACCAAATTGCCCTTTTGAGACATAGTTTGGTCCTAAACTCAAAACCACACGCATACTTGATATCCTATTGATATAACATCATGATTAAACTATTTTTACAGTTATTTTATGACCATTACATCAGTTAGCTCATGAGATCCTTTTATAAGCCGTAAAATGACCAAAATGCCCTTTTAGGGCATAGATTGATTTTAACCGTAACGAACCAACATGTTGATAACTTACTGATGTTACAACATGTTTAAAGTATAATGGCATATGGAAATTGTGTAGGACTCACCCGGTTACCCGGTTTTGCTTATATGCGTACGGTTCGGCCTACGTAACTAGTTTACGTAATTTAACCGAAACGGGTTAAACCTAACATGTTTACCCGTATTAAACAAGTCTATGTACTTGTCGGGTTTAAGCTACATTCTATTCCGGTCATCGCTTAATCTAATGTTTAGTACCGTTATTATTCTTAAGCTACCCGGTTCGAGTCTACAAAGTAGATAGGACCAGTTAGCATTCTAATTGGTTATAAAGACCATCATTTCCAGACTAAGAGCCTCCCGGTAGATTGCCATCTAAGCTTTTTTTTTAATATTCGACTGAGTTAATTATCTTATTTGAAGAACTGCTCAGGTAAATACTTTTAACTTATTTTTCCTATACGGGCTTGGGATACGGTATAATAATACCGCTTGGTCGTGTATGGGATCATGTTATCGGATTGTGATTTACTAAATCTTCATAACCCGTTTTATTCTGTATTGTTTGATAACTTAAACATTGGGGGTTAACACGACCATGTCTGAGATATCCTTGGCTCATTTAAGTTACTAATGGCCACGACCTTAAGCGCGGGGTGTAGACATACACCTGACAGGCGCTAATGCTAATAAAAATATTAAATCCCACTGGTGGATTATTTAAGTGGCGTGTCGGTTAATCAGATTATTCGGTTTCTGCACCGGACCCCATATGTATTGACAAACATATAAAACTGTAAACAAGGTCACTTTGAACTATCCCAAGTTATTTATAAAACGTGCTAAGTGCACCAAAAATCATTTTCAATAAATGTTTACAACATGAGTCGGTTATTAGTATTTACCAGTGAAAACTGACGTATTTTCAAAAGACCAAGTTACAGTGGCAACACGCAATAGATCGGGCGCTGCAATATAGTGACAATAGAGGATTTGCAAGTCTCTAGGTTGCTTAAAGTCTGTTGAACAATTACTTTGTATATATTTATTTTGATCCGCCTGTGGATCTTTTCATTACAAGCCTTGTAATTTATTTTTGAACTTTGGACACTCGGTTTGTAGTAATTTAAATCCAAGTCCGATGTGCTGTGTTTGTTTGGTTATGATGTTATCAACTACGTCACGATATTCCCCAACCGGGCCCACCGGGTTACACGTGGAATTAGGGGTGTGACATCCAATCGGCGAGCAAACTTAGGATTAACTCTTTTATGTAGAAACCCTACTCTCGGATCTAGATTGATTCCGATCTAGCTTAGATCTGGTGTTTCTTCATTGGCGCCCACCGATTTCTTCTTTTTTCTTCTCATCTTTCGTTTGTTTGCCTGAATCTTCAGTATCATGGCTGATGGTTCGTCTCATCCACTAGGTCCTCGATCTGAAATCCGGAATGTTGCTTACGGTGCTCAGGTCGACGGATACGTGGAAGAAGATTTTTCCGGCGAAGCTTATGCTCATCATGACCATGACATTCCAGTAACTCCGGGAATTCAAAATGAAATTCCATCTGTTGCTTCAATATTACCACCCGGTGAAACTCCGATCTCGTGGTATGTGAAGTCGCAGAGTGCTTTGAATGCTATTTATGCTCAGCTTTGTGCACATACTTGTACACCAGCACCACAAGCTCAGATACCTGCAACTCAGATGCGTGCTTCGCCTGCACCTCGAGTATTGAGTTACGATTCACCAAACAGAGCACGTGGACCAAGCATAGATATATATTTTCTTTGAACACGTCAACTATAAGGTGTAGATAGAGAGAACAAAACATTACAGATTGAGAGAGATAAACTTCTCATTTAATTAAAAAAATGAGGGGGACACTTAATGAATATGTGTGTCACCTAAGAAGGCCTTAAACGAACATGTGGTAGTCCGGCCCAAAACCCAAACAAAAAATCCCTAATCACTTAAAACAAAGCACAGGTTACATTTAATTAAAAAAATGAGGGGGACACTTAATGAATATGTGTGTCACCTAAGAAGGCCTTAAACGAACATGTGGTAGTCCGGCCCAAAACCCAAACAAAAAATCCCTAATCACTTAAAACAAAGCACAGGTTACACCATAACAATGCATACAACATAAATAATGCAAAACGTACAAATAACCAATGCCTGCACAGATTGATAATTGGGGGACACTTAATGAATATGTGTGTCACCTAAGAAGGCCTTAAACGAACATGTGGTAGTCCGGCCCAAAACCCAAAC
Organism: Scalesia atractyloides; assembly: GCA_947069175.1. NCBI lineage: Eukaryota > Viridiplantae > Streptophyta > Magnoliopsida > Asterales > Asteraceae > Scalesia > Scalesia atractyloides. The sequence continues at coordinate 83,284,196 of CAMTDV010000030.1, forward strand.
AAAAAATCCCTAATCCCTTAAAACAAAGCACAGGTTACACCATAACAATGCATACAACATAAATAATGCAAAAGTACAAATAACCAATGCCTGCACAGATTGATAATTGATATTATATAAATTTGAAGTCTGAGTTAAGGTCATATTATGAAGACACATAATATGAACCTTTAAAATAAAATAATAAACTTGCGTGGGCGTTTGTGTGTATGGGAAAATAGAATGAAAACCCGCTTATATTGAGAAAACTTTGAAGACCCTTATATAATAATAACAACTAAAACAACGTAGTTTTTACAAAAAAAAAAGAAAAAAATAGGGCATGTAATTTACATGTTTTTGAGAGTTTTGATTAAAAAAAAAGAAAAACCCGTCGAATGGATATTTAAAAATACATGAAAAAGAATCCTTATGTAGTAATTTTAACTTTTTTTTATATTAGGTGCTTATTCATTTATTTATTTTGCTAAAAACGCTTGAAATTATATATATATACGTGTCCTATTTTTTTTTATAAACAATGCATTGTTGAAGTTAATGTTACACAAGAGCTACACTAATTTTTAAAGTTTTCTTATCTTAAGTGACTTTCCAAAATAACATCTCTCTATATATACAGAGAGGATCATAAGAAAATTCATTGTTTGTTAATGAGAAAAATAAAAAAACTCTATTCGAAGTTGTATTAAATACATGTAATGCATTGAAAAAACATGATGCAGACCGCAAGTTGCAATGGAAAAATGCTTGCGTTTTGCAATGAGAATATGTAGTATTACACATAGACATTAAATGATATACTACATATATGCAATACAACTTTTTTTTCTAATTTCTTTTTATTTTTCTGGATAGACAACATATATGTATTTGTTTTTCTAATTTCTTTTTATTTTTCTGGATAGACAACATATATGTATTTGATATTATACCAAAAAAGATTTTTTTTAAATAACATAAAAAATTTGTATTACATATATATGTAATATATCATATATGGATTCGATTCAAGGAGAAACCAATACCAATTGAGAACTATGAGAACTTCTCCCATTCAATAGAATTTTAACACATCACATGTAATCAATTTAATTTAAAGGGTATATTACTCTTTTCTCTCAGTGTCACCTGCTCTCTCTCTTATATCTAAAATACATCACATCATCATTTATATGTCATGACAAACAATATCTCTCTCCTTTTATCTCTTCTATACTTTTTATTTTAAAATTTGGAAAAAATATCATAGGTTTTAAATTCAAACACCAAAAATATTACCTAATTTAGAAAATAGAAAAATATCAAAAATGATATCTATTTCTTTTTGCTCTATTTTCCTTAATTATCATATAATGTTCTTTATAAAATGCAAGTTATATTTGTCTTATATGTTTATTAGAAAATACAAAATTATCGAAAATGATATTTATTTATTTTTGCTCTATTTTCCCTAATTCTGACATAATTTTCTTTATAAAATGCAAGCTGTTTTTGTCTTATATGTTTATTGAGAATTTATATTTCATTCGTTAAGGTTTGTTGACTTTGCACCACAACTTTTTAAAAAAGCATTCGATAACGTGCGTAAAAAAAGTTCTGACAGCGTGCGTAAAAATGTTTTGACAACATGCGTTAAAAGAGTTTGTCAGTGTGCGTAAACATTTACACGAACTCAGTATGAGAACACCACTACGTAAAAAAATCAATAAATAAACGTTTTGACAACCTGCGTAAATTTTTTTTTACGCGCCTGATCTCCGATCCGAGCTCTTCTAAACGTCACACGTAAATTTAATTTTCAAACGTATATAAAAATGAAAGGCGTAAAATAGTTTTTACCTACGTTTGAATAATGTATTTGCGTAAGTTGTCGAATGTAAAATATCTTTTTGCGCAAGGTTTTGAATTAAAAAAATTACGCCCCTCGTCGTCAGTCCGAGCTCCTCTAAATGTCAAGCGTAAATCTATTTTTCTAACGTATGTAAAGATGGCATGTGTAAATGTTTAGTTTTTACATACATTTGAAAAATTGTTTCTTGTTCGTTGTCGAATGTAAAAAAAAATGTTTTTTTTATTACACACGATAAAAAAAATGTTTTTTTACGTCCCTGATTGGCGGCCCGAGCTCCTCTAAACGTTTGTGGAATTTAAACGCTCTGTTTTTCTTTGAATTTCTTAGGTGTTGGGGCTTTTATGTTCAAATGACAAGGGTAACGAACAAAAAATGAAGATCAAGATCAGAGATTGAAGTTGTTTTCTTTTTATACATGTAGTGTAATTTTTTTGTATAAAAAATCATGTGTTATAATTAATTCTATTTTTTAAATAGATAAATGTAATTAATGTTGACATGAAGATGGATGTAGTCTATGATGTTTGATTGTTAGTTTGACAAGTTGAAATGAATAATACACAAATCAACTTTTCAAAAATACCATTCTTGTACTATTTATTATTTTTTAATCAATAAAATCACTACAAAACAAATTAAACTTAAACAATTCAATCTCAACCACTCATACATGAGAGATTTAGGGTGGATAATGGTTCCTACGGTTCTCACATCTAAAGGTGGTTCCTATTTTACCACATCCCTATCATGTATTACATATATGTAATCCTTTTTTACATTGCAGACCGTAAACACTTTCCCATTGCGATCCGCAACGTGTTTTAATTTTCAATTCTAGATATATGTATTACTTGTGTGTAATTTAACTTTAGATAGACTTTTTGAGTTTTCTTATTATGAGAAGTTTTCTTATTATCAATCCCTTATATGTAATTATCGTGTATGTAATGTATATATATTTACACACCTTTTAAAAGGTATTGAACTAGGTGTGTATAAAGGTGCATTTGTTTTTTAACGTTAAAAGGTCATAGAGTGATCCCTTTATATGTAATGTACATACTGATTCCATATGGCAACCCTCCTATTTTATCCATTGATACCCTTGCTCATTAAATCACAGTTCTTTTTACTCTTCTCAAGCCTTGAAGCCTTTCTCATAGAAAGCGATTTTCTTCTAATAAGCAAAAAAGAAGCAGTCTCCGCCTTTTATTAAATCATCAAGATTTTGGTAATTTTTACTTAATCTAAACTTAATAACAGATGGAGGGGTAAAAGAGGGGTTCATTTACATGTGTTTTTTATTGAGTACTAGTTTCACCAGAATTTCTAAATCAAGTTACTTTAATATATTGTATCTATTTCGGTAAGTATAGTATTGCTATATTTTTTTAAATGAGATTATATATAAGGTGCAATACCTTGTGGATATAATTGTGTGGTTTTTACCATTTACATGTGTAATTATCTCATTTTAAAGGAAGTAGATTCATGTCTAGCGAGTTTATGAGTTGCATATGAGTGACAGGGGTTTTAATTACGTACTAACAAGCCGCGATTATACCATTTTACAAGGTGTTGTTAAGGGTTTTATGAAACGACTCAAATATCCCTATTCATTAATTTAACTGATGTACATGTGTCATGATATACCTTATTACTTCACATGCTTCTTTGGAGAAATTCTAATTAATTTAATAAATTCAAAATTTGAAAATTAGTTCACAATTTATTATTGCATTATCACTCCACATAACTGAAAAGTTATTATAGCAATATAATAATCCAAATAAAAAAAATTAAATTGGTATAATTGTAATACTAGTAGACACTTGGTAGTAAAATACTAGTAGACACTTGGTAGTAAAAATTCATGAGATTTATATAAGGAATTAAAGCCAAAAAAATTATCGGAATTAATTACAAAGATTGTTAAAGATAATAGAATTAGAAATTAAGGGCAAAAGTTGTTCGGTTTGGGAATTAAACCCGCTACCCTAAGGTTGTTAAGTAAGCACAAACCGATTGCCCAACCAACCATATTGTGTTCAATTTAGAAACAAATAATACATGACTCGTAAATCTGAGTAAAAAAAGTCATTCCCTGGAGTCGAACCTGCGTCGTCAACATTAAGAGGCACTAGATCTGCCAACTGACTTGAGGTTGGTGCCGACCTACAAAATCAGAATATCATGGCCAATGCAAAGCATTTAGCTTGCATTTGGCTTATGTGGATTTAGCATTTGAGTAAGAATGAGTTGGATGGGTTTGCATTTGATTGGAATGTTCTTAGGGAAGAATGGTGCATTTGATGGGATGGTGGACCCCTATGTTTGTTTTATATTTATTTTATTCTTTTCTTGTTTTAATTTATTTTGATATGTATAAATAAGTTGTACACTATAAGCTTTAGTGACCTGTATATTATTTTTTTTCCTTTCAAATATAGTAATTGGACAAAATTAATAAAAAAAGTAATGTTTATATTTTAAAACATAAGTTTTAACAATGCTACTTTAATAAAAAAAATAATACAAAAGTTTAAGATATGTATATATTAATGTTAGTGTTTAGAAGTTTAATGTTTTGTTTATATAAATTTTCATATAAATAATAAAAAATAAAAATTGCATATTGTTAGAAATAACTTAGTTATTAAAAATAAATGTAAAATTGATGCAGAAATTACATTTCTTTGGAAATGATAATATCTATAACTCCTATTCTTTATTATTGGGTAAATTTTTATATGCTCACCCTCACATTGTCATATGGTGCGATTAAGAAACCATGTAATCTTTAATGGCAAATCAATTACTCCACACAAGAAACCATATCATCTTTAATGGCAAATCAATTACTCCACACAAGATTGTGGGTCATCTCGGAACTTTATTTATATAATTCTCTATATTCATCATGTTAAAGTAAGACTGTACTATTCTCACATATTCATCATGTTAAAGTAAGACTGCTACTATTCTTAAATTCTTACATTTTATTCCTACATCCATTTTCACTTTATCTCTCTCTCTATATGTATATATCTATGTATGTGTAGAAAGAGATAAAGAAGAAGGATGTGTGAATATTAACTCCCTATGATAAATGATTAGCAACCCATAGTTTATTATTTATGGGACTTGATCGGTTAAATGTTGAGTTAAATTATTTGGGGGGGGGGGGGGGGTTGTGATTGTAATATGAATATAAAGAAAATATAATGATGAGATTATAACCCAAGGTTTGGATTACTAATGAATGGAATTAAAAATTTGAGTTAACTGTCATTTTTGTCCATGTGATTCGTCTAATTATGTAATTCCATACCAAATTTCAAATTTGAACGATTTCCGTCTCCGACATTCTTGAAATGTGCTACTTCGATCCAAAAAGTAAACATCGGGTTAGATTTGTCTGTTTAATGAGGGGTAAAAAGGTTATTGTACATTTTTATTTGAGTTCACCATCATTATCATCCATGTGGTTTGTTCAATTATGTCATTTTCACCCATGTGGTCATATGTCTAGTGGCTTCCCAGCGACCCATGTGCATTTGAAAAAACAATCGCCACTATCACACAATCTAGGGTTTCCAAACCCGCTTCGTTTGTAATCGAATATCAAGTTATAAAACTTTCGTTGCGTATTTATGACTTATTTTAATTTTAAACGATACATAATTAATAAACAATTTAGAATTTATAAACTATATTTGATGAAAAGTGAAAATAAAATAAATAAAAAAAAGAAACCGGCTGCCGGGTTTCGAACCCGGTTCAGCCGGGTAAAATCCTCCAAGACTTAACTCACACACATCCTACCACTCCGCCACTTGTGTTATTTGATAATATATCGAAACAATTAATACATATAACGAAACTCGAAGTTGAATTCAGTCACTCAGCGCGCCCAAATCACTCTCGCCGGAAAATCCGACGATTTCGCCAATTATCGACGGTTTCTTTTGACTTAACGTACGTATTAACAACGACATCGGTTATAACCGATGTCTAGTTCCGCGACATCAGTCATAACCGCCGGAGAAAATCTGACCAACGAATCAAGACTGAAATCAGACTAAATTCATCGCGATTCTTCCCTATAAATACACACCCAAGTCTCTGGAAATCATTTCGCTCAAAATCGCACCATTTCCCGAATCAATTTCACTCGCCGGAGATTTTCTGCAATCAACGGACTTTCGCCGGAAAACCGAGACTTTCATCAAAACGGTAAATACCTCGACTCTTTTGGTTTCAATCCATCGTTAGACTGTTACTAACTTCAATCCATCAACCAGAATCAATCTTGGACGACGTAGCCGGAATATTCTGCTTTCGCCGGAAAACTTCTGGAATTTCCAAATCACGCTGTGAATCGGTATAATCCTTCAAACTTTTTGTTAATCATTGTTTAGTAACTCAATTTCACATCTAATCGATCAAAACTGTTGATTGATCCGAACAGACGGAGTTCACAAAACAGAGCCGACGATCCTTGCCAGAGTTCTGAGAAAGACACCTGTTCCGGTACATTCTTTTCCAAAAATCCTCTCTGTCCATCACATTTCAATCGCTTATAAATTTCGTTAATTGAATTAAACAAGAACAGTTGATTAATCGTCGTCTGTATCTTTGAACGAAGAAGATGAAGTTGAACTATTGTATAAGTATAATTAAAACGAGATATTAAACCGGGTTAGACACACAGTCCAGCGGTGGACTGTGTGCAAACATTTATCACACGTCGCGAGTTCGATCCTTGACACAATCTCATTCTCTGTAATAAAAATGTTTCCTTTTTAACTGAACCGGATCAACTCACAGAGAGATGTTAAGTTTAATAAAAATCAGTATATTAACCAGGTTAAACACACAGTCCAGCGGTGGACTGTGTGCAACACTAAACCACAGGTCCCGGGTTCGAGACCTGTTGTGTGCACCGGTCAGATGTAATTGAATCCTTTTTAAAAATAAAAGATTTCTGATTAAATTAAATAGTGTATAAATATAATTAAAAACAGAAATATTTCGGGTTAGACACGTAGCTCAGTTGGTAGAGCTGCGTGCACGCGTACGGGAGGTCTCGGGTTCGAGCCTTACCCGGCGCATACTTGCACACTAGCGAACCGGTCAAACAGTCAATAGTCAACGGTCAACGGTCAATGGTCAACCCAAAAAGTCAACATTTTTTTATATTTTTATTTATTTTTTAATTTAAAAATCAATTAAAAATACTTAAAAATAATGTTTTTAAAGTTAGAAAATAACCTTAAACTCACAAAAATAAATCTAAAAACCCTATTAAAATTATTAATAAAATTCACTTATTTACCGTACCTTTCCGTTATTATTTAGGTTAGTTATTCCTCGTCGATCAACACTCTAAACTCGTGCGCATTCAACATCGTCAAACGAACGCACCCAATGTGAGTGAATCTCTACCAATTCCCCGTTTTAATCACATTTTGGGGTGTATCATGTGTCGCTATTTAATTACATTATTTAAACACTTGTGCATCCATCATATCCATGATCAAATGTGTATCCAACATGTATCAATTGTTTGTGTAGTAAATGTTTAGATTTAATTTATCATTTTTAGTACATACATCATCATAGGCCGCCACTCCCCATTACCTATGAGCGTGAGCCGTTCCCCATTACCTATGAGCGTGAACGAGGCATTGTCAACATACGATCGGCTCCGTTTGATTGAGCCTTGATCGCACATACATCATCATAAGCCGTCCGTTCCCCATTACCTATGAGCGTGAACGCGACGTTGCCAACATATACATTATCATTCATGTTATTGTTTGTAATGTATGCTTATTTACATTTGCTCACATATGATTATTGCACAGTTTTTCCATATCAAATACAACAAGAAATCTATAATAAATGTTTTCTAACAAGGTTCACTCGCCAACTTTTGTTGACCCAAAATCCCCCATTTTTACACATGATACAGGTGATCAAGTTGAAGCAAGAAACATGTAGGACGGCCTAGAAGAATAAACCAGTTTAGAATTTGGATTGTTTTAGTTAATTTTTCCTTTCCTTGTATTGTATGAATTTGACTTGAACATTTGAGATGTAATTTGAATTTAATAAATATGAAACATATTAGTAAACATCATGAGCTTTGGTGATAACCCAATTATGCCCCGACTCTTATTCCGCTGCGGGTCGGGGTGTGACATGTACTGGCATAATTGGACAAACCACATGAACGAAAATGACACTTAACTCTAAAAATTCTGTGGCTTAATGTGACAAGATGTGAAATTAGGCTAAACACATCTGTATATTTGGTGAAGCCATGTATGTCTTGATGGAAGGAAGAAAGACAAAGAAAAATAGAGACATTGAAAGTTACTTCTATTAAAAAGAAAATCAAGGAATTCGAATTAAGATCAAGGTTTAGAAGTGGCTGTAGTCATTTTCTTGGCAATGTGAACGAAATCAATGCGTGAGAACCATGAAGTATGTAGTCATTTTCAAATTATCCTTTTATGGTTTGCAACATTGGTATCAAAGCTGAATGTTGCTGGTTAATATCGATGGGATCAACATTCAAATAATATTGAAGTATTTGTTGGGCTAATCTTGTCATAGTCTATTAGTCTAACTGGGTTAACTAGTATGTTTTGTGTATTGAGTCGTTTTTACGTAACAAAAATGGAGTCTTTATTGAGTGTCTTGTTTGCGTGGTTTGTGTTTTCATGTTTTCCAAGATGTTAGTTTAGTATTAATAGATAGCTGAAGTTATTGTGTTGTGTGTGATTTTGGTTATTTAATAAAATAAGGTTATTTAATAAAATAAGAGTCGATCAAAACTAACTAATTTGTGTTTTTCTCCTGCGTTTTTTGTTTCGAATTCAAGTTCTATATAACTAATTGATATCAAAGTCTTTAGGACCGTAAAGCTATACGACTTGCATAGAACTAGCGAACGTCTAAGACAGTAGTAGTTTTAAAGTGATTCTATAGAAACAAGTGGTATCAATAGAATACAAGACTAAACACACAGAAATAACGACAAAACAGTGGCAAAATCTTATTATTGACCCAAACCAAAAAACACCCAGCCAATACCCAAGATCTTACCAAAGTAGGATCTGATGAACAATTATTAATCAACAAATACAAAGATACAAAGGATACAGGAAAGGATACAACCTGATCTACAACATCACAAGATCTCACAGGCGAGATTCCATCAATAAGATGAACAAATACACAGACATATCAAAAACAATACAGAGAGAACAAAGGTGAGATGAGAGAGTATGAAGAAGTATCCAGAAACCCCAGATCTTGCACTTCGCTTTATATACCAGCTTCAACACCACTTTACACTTTGCCCCTCCATTTATGTTTAATTACACTGACTTCAACAAAGTTACATCCAGGCCACTCCAATTTTTTGCATCTGTTATAACAAACATACTAGACCAACAAACAACTTGTAACAATGTGATATATTATAAACGTAGCATTTGAATGATATTATATCAGTTATTCTTTCAACATTCCCCCTTCATTCAAATGTGTAAACCAGTTTACCAGTCCCACTTTTTAACAAAACATTTTGTGTTGTACAATACTTAGACCTTTTGTAAAACCATCTACTTTAGAGTGAACTTTAATAGTCTCAACAATACCAGCAGGCACTTTTTCTCTCAGAAAATGTAGGTTAACCTCAAAATGATTGGTTCTCTCATGAAAGACAAGGTTGGCTGCTATAGATATAGCAGCCTTACTGTCACAATGCAGTTTGACAGGCAACTTACAATTTATGCCAACTTCTCTCAACAAGTTCAATAGCCACATAATCTCACAGGTTGTTGAACACATGGCTCGATACTCAGCCTCTCATGTAGATCTAGAAACAGTGCTATGTTTCTTGCTTTTCCAAGAAACCAAAGAACCACCAAGATAAATACAAAAACTAGTCACATACTTTCTTGTGGACAGACACTTTGCCCAGTCTGAATCCACAAAACTAACTAAACCAAAACTATCACTTTTCTTAAACAACAACCCACACCCAGGACAAGACTTGAGATAACTTAACAACCTTAAGGCAATTTGTAAATGTATCTCAGTTGGGCTATGCATAAACTGGCTTAAGAATTGCACAACATAACTGGTGTCAGGTCGGGTCAAAGACAAGTAGATTAATTTAGTGACATCTTTTACAAGCTTTTGATTCTTTGTTACTTTAGCAGTCACTAAATAACTTTGTTCAATTGGAGTATGAACTGGTTTGCAACCCAAATACCCAAATTCACTCAACAATTCTAAACAATACTTTCTTTGGTTTAAACATATACCAGACTTATTATATAACACTTCAATGCCTAAAAGATATTTCAATTTGCCCAAGTCTTTAATTTGAAAATTTGAGCTTAAAATGAGTTTCACTTTATCAATTTCCTCAACACTGTTTCCAGTGACCACAATATCAACAACATAGACTAACAAAACTATAAACACACTGTTTCTAGACAATACATACATAGAATGATCATATTTACTCTGCTCAAAACCATACACCAGTTAACTTTTCATTGCATTTCCTAGGAGCCTGTTTGAGGCCATACAAAGACTTAACTAACTTGCAAACTCTAAACTCATCAGGTGAATAATAACCCTGTGGTAGAGTCATGTACACATCTTTATTAATAGTGCAATACAAAAAGGCATTATTAATGTCAAGTTGAAACAAAAGGCCATTCATTCTGAACAACAAGTGTAATAATGCACCTAACTGTTACCATTTTCACCTGATTTTTCACCAAAATCCAGGCCTTCCCTTTGGTTAAATCCCTTTGCCACAAGCCTAGATTTAAATATCTCTACCTTCCCACTTGACTTGTATTTAACTTTGTACACCCACTTACAACCTATGGGTTTTCTACCAGGTGGTAGATCAACAAGGGTCCATGTATCATTTCTAAATAAGGCCTCCATCTCCTTATTCATAGCCTCTACCACCTAGGGTCCTTAGCAGCCTCATTATAACTAGAAGGTTCCAATGTTTTATTCAACATACTAACAAAACTAAGATTTTCACTAGACAAACATGCATAATTCACAGTTTTATCTATACCATACTTAACTTTTCCATCTAATACATATTCCTCAAATCTTTTAGGAACAACTGAAGTTCTAGTGGACCTTCTAAGATTTAAAAGCAATACCCTCAGATAGGTTGGTCTCATCACTTGGTATTCCACTGTCCTCTGCCTCGGCATGAAACCCTCGGTCACTACTACTTTCAACTCTAGTAGTACTCTATTGATCTTGGTCAACAGCACTGGTAGTGGTAGATGTGGAGGGTTCTAATGGCTGCTGATCATCACTAAAAGTACCATGAGAGCCATTATTACCCTCTTCATCATTGAGCATTTGAGAAACTTCAGATGTTCCAGTGTTATTACAATAAAAAAAGGTTATATGAATTTAAACTTTTATCAGTAGACTCTTGATTTTTAAATTGTTTATTTTAAAAGGGTAAACATTTTCATAAAACTTCACATCTCTAGAAAATAACACTTTCTTATTATCTAGACTCCACAATGTATACCCTTTCTTAGCATTGGATTACCCAATCAAGACATACTTATCAGCATGATAAGTGAATTATCTGACTCATTTAATACAGTGCTAAAACACAGACATCCGAAGTTTCTAAGATGAGATAAAGAGGGTTCAAAACCAAAAACTACTTCATATGGACTTTTACCTAACAACACAGATGAGGGTAACCTGTTATTCAGGTAAACATCAGTTAGAATGCAATCAGGCCAGAAACTCAATGGAAGACCACCCTGAAATAACAAGGCTCTGTGTCACTGATCCGCCTAAATACACAACTTTTTTTCACGAGTTCCAAAGGTTCCGGAACACTAAAGATGCTTCTAGGGCTGCCCGGAAGTTTCCGGAACAGCCTACAAGTTGCTGGGACATCATGGCACCATCGAACATTCTAGGTCAGCCTTGAAGGGGCTAGAAATGGGCTGAAAGATTGCTGGAACTTTCAAGGATGATGCAAGGATCATCTAGGCCATTCTAGGCCATGGAATTCTCTAGAATAACCTATAAAAATCATCTTAAAAATATCCAAGATATTATGCAAGGAAATCTTAGATGTAGAATTTTCTAGAACTTAGCATAATACTAGTATAAATAGGTGATGAGTGTCTCATTTGGAGATCACCCAACATCATAGCAAGTTTACATACTTGTACTTGTAACCCACTCTTGTAAACCTTCTTGAAATCAACACTAAGTTGTTTCCTTGTAAACAATACTTGCGACCGTCACTCGATTTACTCAAAACACTACATCGTTGGGGCACATAGCTTTAGTTAGATCAAGTCTAAGTACTACACGTGAGTCAAAAGTTTACTCCGTGACATCTGGCTATGTTCAAAGGTGCCTATGTTTACGCTCAACCACACCTTTCTGCTGTGTAGTATAAGAACACGCAATTTGATGTAAAATACCTTTGGTTTTAAAGAAATTGTTCATTTGATTATTTACAAATTCGGTTCCATTATCACTTCTAAAAATTTTAACTTTCTTTTTAAACTAGGTTAAGATTAGTTCATAAAAGCTGGTTAAATTTTCAAAAACTTCCATTTTATTTTTCAATAGATAACACTCATACAGATCTTGAAAAATCACCAATAGTTAAGAAATACTTAAAACCTTCATTACTAGACACTCTGTATGGACCCCATAAGTCTAAATGAACTATATCACCTACTTCTTTTGTTTTATGTTCACTTAATGGAAATGGAACTCTTACTTGTTTAGCCTTATGAAATCTCACAAGGACCATGATCAACAGTTTTAATGTCTAAGCTACCTTTTAAAACAGCCAGTACCTGATCAGACGGGTGGCCTAATCTACTATGCCACATACTAGATTTTAACACACTATTATAACACATGTTTATGGAATTACCATTCTTTCCAAAAAAATATAAACCATTGTCCTGACTACCATCACAATCTGTAATTGGACAATTAGTTTCACTAAACAAAACAACTACCTTATTATCTTTAGCTAACCTAAAAACAGATAACAAATTTACTACTATACTCAGGAACATAAAAGACATCTTCCAACACAGCATCATTGATCAATTTTAATTTCAAATTTAACTTTAAATCACTGGATGACTAACCTTTAATCATAATCAGACACATCTACCCAATCATACATACCCCTGTCAGATTTAACCATGTGCTGATTAGCACCAGAATCAACAATCCAATTATACTCAAACCCAAACACACTAGAACTAGAGAAACTAACAAAACCGGTTTCAAAACTACAAGTAACTGAGGACTCACCTCCTATATTTGACTTAGACTGCTCACCACCAGATTTCTCACCAACAAGATTCAAAAGTTTAGAAATCTGCTCAGAAGTGAAAGGCAAAGAAGTACCAACAGAATTTGAAGACCTAACAATTGTATTGATTTTATTAGTATTAGTATTATTATTAGACACATTTGATTTAGCAAACTGTCCTCCTTGTCTTCTCCTAACACCAGGAGGATAACCAATAATCTCAAAACATCTGTCTACAGTGTGACCAAATATATTACAATGTGAGCACTTTAAATTAGGGTTAGGACCTCTAACATTCTTCCTCCTAGAGTCAAAGGATTGACTAGACTTAGTCACAAAAGAAACATTCTGACCTTTTGACCCACTAGAAGTCATCCTATGAGATTCCTCCCTAGACACAATGGAAAAAGCAACCTTAACAGAAGGGAATGGTTCTTTTTGTTAGTAGATTAGTCCTTACAGGCTGATAGATATCATCAAGACCCATAAGGAACTGCATTAGTTTAATGAGAAAAATCATTATAATCCTTAGCAGCCTGACAAGAACAGGAAGGAAAATGCACTATTGCATCAAATTGTTTCCACATTGTTGTCAGTCTGTTGTAATATTCAGCAATTATGCTGCCATTTTGAGAACTACCATTTATTTTCTTATACAGATCATAGACAACAGAACCATTGTAACATCCGTCAAAAACCGGATTTACCAAACCCGCTCCGTTTATTAACCGAACAATCAGTTAAAAATTTCGTTGCGTATTTAATGCCCAAATTAATTTTAAACGATACATAATTAATAAGTATATTGGAATATATAATTTTATATTTGAAAAAGTATTTAAAATAATGAAATAAAAATAAAAGGGCGTAGCCGGGTTTCGAACCCGGGTCAGCGAGAATCAAGCAAACGCCTTAACACTCATCCATCAAACCACGCCGCCACTTGTATTCTTTAGTAATACATCCAGACAATTAATTCAAATAATGAAAACATAAATCAAATCCAGTCAACTGACGCGCCCAAATCCGTTGACGCCGGAAAATCCGACGATTTCGTCAAACGGCGTCGGTTATCAATGTCTTAACGTAAACATTAACTACTACATCGGTTATAACCGATGTCCAGTCCGCGACACAAGTTATAACCGCCGGAAAATCATTAACTGACGAATCAAGACGGAAATCGGACTAAATTCGTCAATGTTCTGCCCTATAAATACCCCCTCTAACCTCTGTTAGCTTTTTCGCTCACAATCACACTCTTTCCCGACATAATTTCACTCGCCGGAGAACTGCTGCAACTCGCCGGAAAGCCGAGCACGCGAACGGGAGGTCTCGGGTTCGAGCCTCACCCGGGGCACACAATTATACAATAAAATCGGTCAACGGTCAACAAGTCAACAGGTCAACAGTCAAAAATAAACATTTTTTTATTTATTTTTATTTATTTATTTACATTAAAAATACTTAAAAATAACATTTTTAAGGTTAGAAAATAGCCTTAAACTCACAAAAATATATCCAACAATCCTACTAAAAAAATTGATTAATAAAATCCGCTTACTTACCGAACAATTATGCCATTATCTAGGTTAGTTTCACTCGTGGTTAAAAACCAACTTCGTGCGCATTCAACATCATCAACCGAACGCACCCAATGTGAGTGAATCTTACAACTCCCCTTTTTAATTACACGTTTTGGGGGTGTCATGTGTCACTAAAATTAACTCGTTTATTTAAACTTGTGCCATACCATATTGTGATCTAAACTTAGATTGTATATATTGTTTGTAGTTATGTATTTCATATTGTCAAGTTATATGCAATTCATTCATTAGGCCCATCAGTTCATCGTGGGAGACGAGTTGAGCAACGCGTGCCTCAAAACAAATCCATTATTGTTCGTGTGTGCATTATTTAGTATATATTGTTTGTAGTTATGTATTTCATATTGTCAAGTATATGCAAATCATTCATTAGGCCCATCAGTTCCTTGTGGGAGACGAGTTGAGCAACGCGTGCCTCAAAATGATCCATTATTGTTCATATGTGCATTATTTAATATTAAATGATTGGTGAATAAGTTTACATCTATTTTTACTCATGTGTGGTTGTGCACTTTATTTTATAATCAATTAAATAAACTTGTTCAAATGTTTTTCATAGGATTCACTCGCCAACTTTTTGTTGATCCAAAAACCATTTTTACACATGATACAGGTGAACAGGATGAAGCAAGGAAAACATAGGAAATGCCTTAGAAGAAAACAATGAAGTCTAGAATGATGTTTAGGACATGATGTAATTATGATTGTATATTTTCCATTAAATTGTAATAATGAATATGAAACGTTATAATAAATGTCATGAGCTTTGATGATAACCCAATCATGCCCCGATCACCTTTTCCGCTGCGAGTCGGGGTGTGACAACCATCCGCCTTATCAAAAGATTATTTTAAATCAATCCAAACCTCTAATGAAAGTTTAGAAAACACTTACCCTAAAAATAACTCTTCAGAAATAGAATTTAACAACCAAGTAATGACCACTGAATTACACATATCCCATTGATTTGCTACAACTTCATCATCTTTTGATTTTTCACATTTACCATCAATAAACCTGATTTATTTTTAGCCTCTAGAGCAAGTCACATAGCATTAGACCAAACAGGATAATTCTCAGTGCCTTTTAATTTTATGCTAACAATGGTTAAGGTGCTAGAGTCACTGGGATGAAGGTATAATGGATCTCCTATATCAAGTTTACTAATCAGTGTAGCAGAAGTACCAGTGTCACCCATATTTACTCAAGAAATAGTAACAGTCCGTAATAGACAAACAAAAAACAATCAAGACAATATCACAATCACAACACCGTTGTCTGTGACAGAGGCCAGATTCCAGGTTCGTCACTCTATAGGTGCCTGGACAAGCGTATCACAGAAGCAACATACCCAAACACAACCACAATGCAAGAGAAACAATCAAGACTCGATTAAGGCCAGTCCGACTACCCCGGTAACAAGATATGCCTAGACTCACAATGATTGATGACATAATAATAATAAGTGATAGGGAATTAGAACACCCTTACAAAAGCATTTAACTCCCTCCTATCGCAGATCTGATCTGTAACCTTCTAGGGTTACAAGATCAAGATCAGAAAACCACTTAACACAGAATCTAGTTAGTTTGCTTTGTGATAACAACAATCACAAAGACCAACGCAGATCTTCACATCACAAGTGATGAAGCGTAGAAACGCCAACAGCCACATATTAGGGTTCCTCAAACCCTAATTTGATACCACACCTAAGGTCTCTCAACTAGGGTTTTTTGAGTCCAGAAACCCTAAGATAATTCTACAAATTAAAAACACAATAACAAAGATAATACCAACAGAAATGATAATCAAGAGCTTGTATAGCTCTGATACCATGTAGAAACAAGTGGTATCAGCATAATACAAGACTAAACACACAAAAATAGCGACAAAACAGTGGCAAAATCTTGTTATTGACCAAACCAAAAAAATACCCAGCCAATACCCAAGATCTTACCAAAGTAGGATCCTACCCAAGATCTTACCAAAGTAGGATCTGATGAATAGTTGTGTTCTGATCAACCAACTTATTAATCCAATCAGTTAATCAACAAATATAAAGATACAAAGGATACAAGAAAGGATACAACCTAATCTACAACATCACAAGATCTCACAGGCGAGATTCCATCAATAAGATGAACAAATACACAGACAAATCAAAAACAATACAGAGAGAACAAAGGTGAGATGAGAGAGTATGAAGAAGTATCCAGAGACCCTAGATCTTGCACTTCACTTTATATACCAGCTTCAACACCAGTTTACACTTTGCACCTCCATTTATGTAAATTACACCGACTTCAACAAAGTTACATCCAGACCCCTCCAATTGTTGCATCTGTTATACCAAACATACTAGACCAACAAACAACTTGTAACAATGTGATAAATTATAAATGTAACATTTGAATGATATTATATCAGTTTATTCTTTCAACAGATTCAACACAACTTCCATACATGTTCAATTGACATGGTTTACCCCATCAAGGATAAAATTTGTTCTTTTGGTAGAAGATATCCGATCGGATTTGTGGGTAGGCAAACAAAAAAAGATTCGTCAAAGTAGGAGGCTTAGAATCTTGTTCAGTGGTGGACCCATGATTTTTTTCTACTGGGTCCACTTTTTTCGGTTTTTCGTATTATTCACAAACATACATTAGAATTTTCGGGTGGTTAGGGGTTGGCGAGACGAGGAACATAACAAAATACAATGTCATAACAACAATATATAATCATTACTCATTAGAAAACATGCAATAAAAATACGATGTCATTCGAAATGAAAACAAAACTTACAAGTTTTTAAAGTTATTCTCTACGTGTTTCATCTTTTAAAAATGTCTAATTACATTTTTCACTGGAGCATTGATAAGAAAAAGCAAGAATCATTCATATGATTATTACATGTTAATCTGATTTCTACATGAAAATTCAGAGTAAAAAAAATACTAAAACAACAAAAAGAATAAATTAACAAAATAAAGTTACAAAACTAAAAAATAGGTTTACCTTTGGTGAGAGCAGGTTGGATTATTGGATAGCAAGAGATGAGAGTTGGGCTTTTTTTGTTTAAAACCTTGACTCATCACAGCTTACATTTAAATAGAACGAAAAAAATAAAAGAAACAAGTCTTACTAGCTAATTGAACTCAAGTACTACTTGGTAACATACAAGGTGAAATTCCACTCCACTAGCTTTATCTTTTATTATGGTGTCCATCTTATTATTTTTATAGGGTCCTTTAAAAAATTAATTACCAATCCTATTACAATTTTAAAAACATTGGCTTCCGGAGACCCTGACCCACTCTATGTGGGTCCGCCCCTGATCTTGTGGTGCCTAACAAGGGCAGAGGAAAATGGTAGAAGAAGCGAGCTTGTTTTTTTTTTCTTTTATCTGTGGTCAAATACAAAGTTGTTCTTATGAACCGAGAATAGAGAGATCGATAGTGGTTAAGTGGGATTGAAACTATGAAGAAGAGGAGAGAAAATGGCAAAAGTAGATGCGTTTTATCAAACGTTGTAAACGTGCTAGAAGTTGCTTCTCGTGTGTAGTTTTCATATTTCTCACTATAAAAAAAATGAAAAAGGTTATATCAAAACCTCATAAAAAATACGTTATGATAAAGACTTGGTGTTTTCACTCTCATTAAATTCTAAAATGAAGCTCAGAAAAGGCAAGTTAATGTGGCTGTGAATTAAACATTCGCCATCAAGTTAAATGCTTGGTTGGTCTCTGTGGTTTGCGAAAAATTGCAGACTTGGTCCCAATGGTTCACTAATTACACACTTGGTTCCAGTGGTTGTAATCTTTGCACTCGGGTGATCCTTAACACTAACATACGTTAGATTTATGAAAGTTAATTAGTGTGTGAAATGACATAATTACCCAAAAAAAGTTAAAAAAAATAAAAAATATATAAAAAAGAGCCCACCCCTTATCTTCTTCTTCAGCTTTCTTAAACACCATCACCAAATCTTATCAATTTCCACCACCATCTCTTTGTCTCTCTCATCTTTCTCTTTCTCTCTAATAACCGCCAACCACCACCATGGGCGGCAGAGCCGCCAGGGATGCTGCCGCCGCTCGACGGCGGCGTATAGCGGAGAAAGGAGCCGAGCGTTGGCTCTCATCACCGGCCGTGTTCAGTCTCTATCGTCATCACCTCCATTACCTCCTCCTGTAGCTCAATCGGAACCCTCATCTACACCTCCGTGCCCTACTTCTGTTTCCGATCAACCGCCAGGGATGCTGCCGCCGCTCGACGACGGCGTATAGCGGAGAAAGGAGCCGAGCGTTTGGCTCTCATCACCGGCCGTGTTCAGTCTCTATCGTCATCACCTCCATTACCTCCTCCTGTAGCTCAATCGGAACCCTCATCTACACCTCCGTGCCCTACTTCTGTTTCCGATCAACCGCCAGGGATGCTGCCGCCGCTCGACGGCGGCGTATAGCGGAGAAAGGAGCCGAGCGTTTGGCTCTCATCACCGGCCGTGTTCAGTCTCTATCGTCATCACCTCCATTGCCTCCTCCTGTAGCTCAGTGGGAACCCTCGTCTACACCTCCGTGCCCTACTTCTGTTTCCGATCAACTACTGATCTCCAGTATGTGTTTATTCAAGCTTTAATTGTTCTTGATTTGCTTCTGCAATTAATCTTTTTGAGATTTTCTGGTGTATTTTTGTAACTGTTAGTGTTTTCAGATATTTTGTGAAAATTTTGATTCTATTGATGTCCTGTTATATTTAATTTTTTATGGGCAATTATGTCATTTCACACATAATTAACTGAGGAATCTAACGCATGTTAGTGTTAAGGACCACCCGAGTGCAAAAATTACAACCACTAGGACTAAGTGTGTAATTAGTGAACCATTGGGACCAAGTCTGCAATTTTTGCAAACCACAGGGACCAACCAAGTACTTAACTCTTCGCCATCTAATAACACTAACCGTCAAACATCATTTATCATCATTGTCGTTAAGGACATGTGCTTATATAAACAAACAAGGGGTCCGCCAAATGAAAACAAATGTGATCCCAAAAGCCTTAAAACGAAAACATGGTGGTTGGGCCCATAACCCATTCATAAAAACCCAAGCGACAAACAACGCAGTCAAGGTGTAGATAGAGTAAACAAAACGGCGACGGAGCAGTCAAGGTGTAGATAGAGTGAACAAAACGTTCCGACATAGACTTCTCCCTTGAGAGAGATAAACTTCTCAATTAATTAAAAAAAATGAGGGGGACACTTAAAGAATGCGTGTCACCCAAGAAGGCCTTAAAAGAACATGTGGTAGCCCGATCCAAAACCCAAACACAAAATCCCTAATCACAAAAAACAAAGCACAAGTTACAACATAAATAATGCACAACATTTAAATAACCAATGCCTTCACAGGTTGATAGTTTGATATTTAAAGTCTGAATTAAGGTCATATTATGAACACAAAATATGAACTTTTAAATGAAAACAATAAACTTGCGTGGGTGTGTGTATTGGAAAAAATAGAATGAAAACCCATTTAAATTGAGAAAACTTTGAAGACCCTTATATAATAATAACTAAAACAACATATTTTTTAATAAAAAGTTTAGGGCATGTGATACACATGTTTTTGAGCGTTTTGATTAAAAAATGAAAAAAGCGCCGAGTGAATATTTAAAAATAAATGAACAGAAATCCTTACGTAGTAATTTTAACTAAAAGATGATGCTAAACACCTGTTACGTAATAATTTTAACTTACTTTTTTTAAATCGTTATGTGCTTATTTATTTATTTTGCTAAAAACGCTTGAAAATACGTATGTGGATGTCATATTTAGAAAAAAAATAAAAAATAAAATAATACGTTATTTTAGATAGTGTTAGACAAGAGCTACACTTAATTTTCAAAGTTTTCTTATTTCAAGTGACTTTCCAAAATAACATCTCTCTCTATCTATATATAGAGAGGATCATAAGAAAACTCATTGTTTGTTAATGAGAAAACTAAAAAACTTCTGGATAGACAACATATATGTATTATACCAAAAAAGGTTTTTTTTATAACTTAAAAAATTGCATTACATATATGTAACATATCATTTATTATATATATATATATAGGAGAAGGATCCGTTAGGAACACCCTTTATTGCGAGAACCGTGAGAACCAATGTGAACACAACAAAAAAGACTTAAAAAACCACCATTTTTTTGTTGACGAAAAGTAGCGATTTTTTGTTGAAAAATGTTTAAAAAAATTTTTGAGTGGTTTTTAGATTTGTTTAGGTTTTTTGGAGGGTATAATTATTAGCATTTAGCTGGTTTTTTTAGGTTTTGGGATGGGGGGTTTAGCTTTATGGTTTAGTTTTTTAGCATTTAGCTTGGGTGGTGGGGTTAGGTTTTTTTTTTTTTTTGGGGGGGGGGGGGGGTGGGGGTTAGGTTTTTTAGGTTCTGGGTGGTGACGTGCAACACCCAAAAAATTTATATGAATTTATAATTCATGAATTTTCAGCGGTTAATATTTTAAGAGCAAACCTAGTGATAATAAAAGGTAATTTTAAGGATTATCTTACAATAGATTAGAAATATGAACATATATAATTTTGGGGCATAATGATAAATACCAAAACTTGTTTTGTGACAAAAACAAGTGGAAACATTTGATTATGGATTAAATTAAACAAAGCTTGAAATTAGAAGGGTTAAAAAGAGGAAAAACATAGAAACTTGATGGGGTAAAAGAGAGGTGAAGTGGGGATCAGTTCTAGAACCGACTTCATCTCCCCCTCCCCCTCGTTCACTACACCATCACCCCCTTTACCCTCAAAACCTGCAACCAAGCTAAAAATAAGATGATTCGATGTGTGAAAACATGGAACTAGAGCTTAGAATGGCAAGAGATGAAGCCTACAATACATGGGGTTTTTTGGTTTCGATTTTGCAAGCTCCAACTGTGACCTAGGTCACCCCTTTGGTATGACCTTTGATCAATTGTTGATTACTAGTGTTAATTATCCCTAGTTTATGCGTGAAAATTTGGGTTAATTCCTATGGTTTTGTATAAACCCAACTAAGTATCGTCAAATTTGGTATTTTAGATACCCAACTCTATTTGATAAAGGCTGCAAGCCAGTTAAGTTGTTTGGGAAATGCCTAAACTAAAATGGTCTATTTTGGGTCAAAACAAGCCATTTACAAATATATGGTCTCCACACATGGTGTGAGGCAAAACCTATAGTAGAACTCTTAAATTATCTCATATAAATTGAATCATGTAGAATATATATATTGATGGAAGGGTAAATAACCGTGTGTTAACATGTATAACTATAAGGTTTTAAGTATTTATTATCATAAAACATGGTTACTTTGAGTGTGTTTTGATTTGTAGGTACCTGAAGCTAAAACAGAGGTTTTTGGGAGGATTTATGAAGGTTAGAAGTTGACACACAAGTTTGGAGTTGGAACATGAGAAAAAGGGAAAGAATCAGTGATTGGCGCAAGAAGGAACCAGCTTGGCGCAACCTTATGTCAGTTCTGGCGCAATACAGATGGAAACAATCAGGGGCGCAACCTTGCGCCTGACCCAGATCTGACTCGCGTATTTCATGTTTTTTCACCATATTTAAGCTCAAACATTCCCTAAACGAAAATCATCTTTAACCCTAGCCATTTTCCATTTTCCAAGGATGAATTTTGGAGTTCCTAACCTCAATCCAATCATCAATCATGCAATTCCTCATCAAGATTGAAGATCAAATCAAGAACATGAGCGGCTAAACCACTTGTGATCATCTCTGGGACTAGGGTTTGTGTTAGGAAACAGGTTAACTTGCATTTACATACTTTTGGATTGAGATTTGTCTAATCATTCGGTTAGTTTGTCTTTATGTTTATTTGTTTTTAATTAAACGGTTGTTAGATTATCGTATACACACTTGTTCATTAGTTATTTGGTTTTGTCATCAACAATTGGGATTAAGTTCTAAGTTGTCATTCTTCATCAATCTTTAACCATTGAATTGATTGTGTTTACGATATCTAGGATTGGTAATTAACTAGGTTACTATTCAGTTGCATCAATCTTTCGATTTCGATCGTGGATCATTGCAACCAAATATATTATCTGTTAGTTATTTATCAAAACAAGTAGAGTAACAAATCATGTCTATGTGATTTCCACTAGGTAGTAATTAGGTTTCCCGACTTTCTTCACAACCCGAAAACCCGGAGATTGGTCTATTTTCTCATAATTGTTTACAACCATAATTTACATTTGTTTTCACAATCATTCTCAAACTGCAAAAAGCGATTAGTTTAGAAATAGATGATAATTAAAACAACGAACTTTCATACTTTCCACTGGTTCCCTGTGGATTCGACTCCCTACTTGCCCTTTACTAGTAAAAGGTGAATAAGACATTTTCACTTATATTTTTGACCGACCTTTCGACATCGATCAAAATGGCGCCGTTGCGGGGAATCGGTGCGATTAGTGTTAGTTAGTTGTTTTTCATTGAAGTTAAAAACATAAAAAAAAATTAGAAAAACCAAAAAGATCAAAAAACATTTTCTTTCTTTTGTTACCTTTTGTTTCGTTCAGTATTACGCTTGGTTTCTTGTTTGTCTTTGTGCAGGTGACATTAGTTTTGCATGGATACTAGGTTTTCAAAGAAATCTTCACCGCTCTTATTTGATCCAGAAATTGAGAAAACTGCACGACATAATCGTGTTCTCCTACGCTTAGCAGTAAAAGCTCATTCATCAATCGTTGCTCAAGATCTTAAACAAGCAGCTCAAGAGATGGCTGATCAAGATAACCCACCCCAAAACCAAGCACAAAATGATCCAATCCCAGATCCACCAATCCCTCAAAACCAAAACCAAAACCAAGACCAGAATCAACCACCACCACAACCATTCCCACAATTCAACCCAGGCCCACAAAACCAACCGGGGAATCTTAATCTCCGACATGGGGAGATTATTCGTCTTAACCAACCACAAAATCAACACGGGTATGATAAGGGTTCCCAACACAGAGAAGGTAGTGTTCATACTTGGGAATCCGGTTGGGAAGATGATGGTTATCAAAACCAGTATGACGGGAGGTACGCAGATTACAGATACGATGAAGGGTATAACATGGATCAAGTATATCCACCCCAACAACAGGTCAATCAAAGAAATCACTACTCGCACCCAATTCCACAAAATCAAGTTCAAATGGAATCCCACATTTCAATGCGGGAAATCAAAGAGTTAACAATCGGGGTGGGGGCGATCAGCTACAGTTCATGGATGGTGTCCCACAAGTCGTTCAAAGGGCACCAGTTCGGGGCGTTGAAGGTCACTGTCGACCTTTCATAGTGCCAAATTCATCGGCAATAGTTACACCGATTGGAGCCAATGACAGACCTTTCGAGGTGAGGCCTCAATACCTAGGACATTTGCCCGAGTTTTATGGAAAAAGGACCGAAGAACCATACTTGCACATAACAAGCTTTGATTCTATTTGCTAAACTATAGGAGGTTCGGGTTTTACAAAGGATGACGTTAAGTTAATGTTGTTTCAGTTCACCTTGAAAGATAAAGCACGACAGTGGTTTGCAACATTACCTCCAGGTAGTATCTACACTTGGCAAGAGATGCAACATATGTTTTTGGAGGAGTATTACACGATGAATAGAACCAATGAAGCTCGGGAAGCAATCAGGGCTTTCCAACAGCATTCAGGGGAGACATTTCATGAAGCATCCACACGGTTCAAGAAATTGTTAAGAAAATGTCCACATCATGGCATTCAGACATGGGAACTAATCAAGGCGTTTTATGATGGGCTACTACCTGATGATGTAAGAGATCTCATAGCCATCAGTAACGGTACGTTTCTCACAAATACAGAAGCTGCTGATTAGCGTATTTGGAAAGACATAGTGCTACTTCTAAGAGGCAGACACAATCAAGCAGGAAAGCAAGATCAATTTCAGCAAAATCAGTCGATTATGAAGCTGAAGAACGGGTTGAGAAGCTGAGGAACCAAAACTTATTGCTTGAGCGTCAGGTGGCCTAGATGAATCTCGGGAAGGGGGTGAAGTTAAAACCGCCAATACATTTTCGGTGGGTACAAACAATGGAGAGTTAGGACATCAAGTGGGAGAATGTCCTGTATTTGGTGGTCAGATTGATGAAGTGAATCAAATATACGGTGAACGAAAGCAATATGATATGAAATCGAATACATATCATCCAGGTTTTCGAAACCACCCCAATTTTAGTTATGGTAATTTTGCTAATCAGTTGAACCCCAATTTTCAGGTACCAAATCCGGGAGGTCAATAGTATCAGAACCGGCAAGGAAATTATTCGCAAGGAGGTTACCAGAATCGGAGCCAATACAATCAAGGGCCTCAAGCTAACAATCAACAACAAAATCAAAATAATTATCAAGGAAATTATCAAGGGAGTTGGAGGAATCAAGGTAACCAGCAAGGTAATTCTTCAGGTGGTGGAGGCGATGCGAGTGATTCGAAGCTGGATGCAATAATGACGTTCATGAAGGGTATTCAGAAGGATAATGAAGTTCGAGACAAAACATCTGAAGCAATGCAGAAGCAATTAGGCCAGTTAGTAGACGATTTGGCTCAGCTGAGAAGAGATCCAGGTAAGTTACCAAACACTACCACAATGAATCCAGCACATCAGTCGTCCAGTTCGAAGAATGGAATAAATGTGCACGTCAACGCGATAAGTATTCTTCAATTTCTGAAAAATTGATAGTGTTAAAGTTACTCCACCACCACAATTAGTTGAGGGGGTGGTGGCGGATGTCGATACTAAGTCCGATTCTCAACATGATCAGGAAAGTAAGAATTTGAAAAAATTTTTTGTGAAAGTAGAATGTTTATTGAAACTGATGGTAAGAGAGTGAAAGTTCCATTTCCTATGGCTTTAATAGAAGCATCTGAAACATTCGTTTTGAGTAAACGGGACCCACCAATAGATGAAAGGTGGGAAAATTTTAAACAAGCCAAAATTAATTTACCCTTACTGGATGCGATTAAAGAAAGTCCTGATAATGTTGAGTGTTCGAAAGAGTTGAGTACCCAAAAACGACTTTACAAATTTCCTAAAAAACTTGATTTGACTGCAAATGTGAATGCCGTTTTGTTGGGTACCCTTCCCCCGAAACTCCAAGATCCAGGAAAACCTATTATTTCAGTACAAGTTGGTGAATTTAAAATAGAAAGGGGATTGTTGGATCTTGGAGCATGTGTTAGTATTTTACCAGGGAGTCTGTATGACCAATACGATTTTGGTCCACTACAAAAAGTCAACACCACCGTGGTGTTGGCTGATCAGACTCCCATGTGTCCAAGGGGGATGGTAAGAGATGTAATTGTGAAGGTAGAAGAGTTTTACTACCCAGTTGACTTTTTAGTGCTTGATTGTACCACAAGTTCCAAGAACACGCAACCTCCAGTTATTCTGGGTAGATCGTTTTTAGCAACTGCTCATGCAATTATCAACTGTGTTGATGGAACGGTAAGTATGAAGTTTGGTGACTGCGAATTGCGATTAAATGTGTTTTTAAATGTGACTAACCCTCTGATCAGCAGTGAACGCTCAAAACTTGAAACTGGTGATAGGTGTGATTCTCCTGCAAAGGAGATTCAAACCAAAGACAAGTGTTTTATGATTGACAGGTTTGCAGTGGCAGGAAGCAAAGAAGTGAGGAAAAAGGAAAGTGTGGCTCATGAGGATTTGACGACAGAAAAGGGAAAGCCACAAGGGAAGAAGAAGGAAAAGAAACCGCCTGAATTTGATAATGCAAAAAGAAGGTTAGCATTGTTTGGTCCAATGTGGAATACAGTGGACGACTTACCAGGGCATTGGCGGAATACATATTTAGAAGCCATGGGATGCAAGCATCCCACTCAACCACCTTGAGAACTACAAGTATGGTCTGGATGAAAACCCATAAACTTAGCGCTCTCGGGAGGCAACCCGAGTTTGTGTGTTAGTGTCCGTTTTGTTCTTCACCATGGCAACAGACAAGTGTGGGGAAGTTCGTTTGATCAGGTACATGTACTCTTTCTTTTATATTAGTTTGTTTCTTGGTGATCATGCTTTTTATGTGTGTTTTCGTATTTGGTGGTGTTTAAACTTGGGTGTTTAGGAATGAGTTTTTGGTTTTTGTTTGTGTCTAGTTGTGTCAGTGAGTCACCCGGGGGAATTATGGGTTGAATTTAGGAACCTCATCTTTAAGTGCATAATGATTAGATAAACCATACACCGGGGACAATTTATCCCAAGTGTGGGGATGGGGAAGTTGATAAAAATTTGAAATTTTTGAAAAAAAAATTGCTTCGAAGCATGCTTAATTGCGCTTGAAAACTGCATTTTCAGTCTAAATCATCAACTTTTCAAATGCTAACTTATTGGTCTAGGTCCTTGGTCATGGTCTAATTCGATAGAGAAGTAGTATGAACCGTTTTCAGCAGGTGTTTTATAGAAAATGTTTAGAATTGCCTATGGGTGACAAGTTCTTGGTAATAAGTGCATGCACACATCGGCAACCATATTCCCTACTTCAGTGAGAAGTTGAGCCTACTATAATGGTTTGATTTAATATATATATTCATTTGTTGAGAGTAGGCCGTATGTTGCTCTGTTTTAGAACTTGTCTGATTTGATACATGCCGAGACTGTGGACTTGATCTATGCACATAGATGATAAAGGCAAATTAGGAATCCCCTTTCGTTTACACTTTTGTTTAACCATTTACCCATAGTAGCCAAATTTGAGCCTTACACCTATTCGTTTGTTAAACCCAAATTATTACCTAAATCAAATCATTCTATTATCAACCGTAATAACAATCTATGTGTTTTGTTATGTATATAGTTGTTAAAAAAAGAAAGAAAAAAAAGAGAAAAATCAGAAAAAGTTAGCCAAGTAAATGGGTCAAATGACCAAAATAGGCGGCTAAGAAAAAAATATATGTTCTCAGTGTTTAGTTATGGGTCAAAAAATACCTGAAGTTGATAGTCAGAATAGTATGAATAAAGATTGTTACGGTTTGGTTTTCCTCGTTTCTTTTTAGCCGCTTACAAAATAGCCAAAGTTTACCTACCTTTAGCCTAATCCCAAAACCCGTAGGTCCTTTAGATATGTGCATTGTCTATGTGGTATAGTGGAGGTGTGATTGTCATACAAGCTTATGAGTACAGAGCTTCATATTCAGTTGATGAGCGATTAATACTAGTGCATTATATGCTAGTTCATATATTAAACAGAGGGGAGTGAAAAATTGTGAGGGGTGTGTTGCATGAGAATAAAAGTTGGGAGCATGTTAGGCTTAGTTAGGTAAATTTGGTTTTAATAATGTGCACCATGTCACTGGTTGAATTAACACATCTAATGCTGATCTGTGAATAGGGTATGACTTTGAACCTTAACTGAGAATTGGTAATGATTAGTGAAGTGTAACTGCTAATGTTGGTGAGATAGTTGTGAGAAAGCTTTGCTTGGGGGCAAGCAAAGGTGAAGTGTGGGGATGTGATGGAAGGGTAAATAACTGTGTGTACATGTATAACTATAAGGTTTTAAGTGTTTATTATCATAAAACATGGTTACTTTGAGTGTGTTTTTATTTGTAGGTACCTAAAGCTAAAACAGAGGTTTTCAGGAGGATTTACGAATGTTAGAAAAGTTTGGAGTTGAAACATGCGAAAAAGGAAAAGAATCAGT
The DNA here is from genome assembly GCA_947069175.1 of Scalesia atractyloides. NCBI lineage: Eukaryota > Viridiplantae > Streptophyta > Magnoliopsida > Asterales > Asteraceae > Scalesia > Scalesia atractyloides. The sequence continues at coordinate 83,312,784 of CAMTDV010000030.1, forward strand.
GATTGGCGCAAAAAGGAACAGCTTGGCGCAACCTTATGTCAGTTCTTGTGCAATACAGATGGAAACAATCAGGGGCGCAACCTTGTGCCTGGGGGCGCAACCTTGCGCCTGACCAAGATCTGACTCGCGAATTTCATGTTTTTTCACCATATTTAAGCTCAAACATTCCCTAAACGAAAATCATCTTTAACCCTAGCCATTTTCCATTTTCCAAGGACGAATTTTGGAGTTCCTAACCTCAATCCAATCATCAATCATGCAATTCCCCATCAAGATTGAAGATCAAATCAAGAACATGAGCGGCTAAACCACCTGTGATCATCTCTGGGACTAGGGTTTGTGTTAGGAAACGGGTTAACTTGCATTTACATACTTTTGGATTGAGATTTGTCTAATCATTCGGTTAGTTTGTCTTTATGTTTATTTGTTTTTGATTAAACAGTTGTTGGATTATCGTATACACACTTGTTCATTAGTTATTTGGTTTTGTCATCAACAATTGGGATTAAATTCTAAGTTGTCATTGTTCATCAACCTTTAACCATTGAATTTGATTGTGTTTACGAAATCTAGGATTGGTAATTAACTAGGTTACTATTCAGTTGCATCAATCTTTCGATTTCGATCGTGGATCATTGCAACCAAATATATTATCTGTTAGTTATTTATCAAAACAAGTATAGTAACAAATCATGTCTATGTGATTTCCACTTGGTAGTAATTAGGTTTCCCGACTTTCTTCACAACCCGAAAACCCGGAGATTGGTCTGTTTTCTCATAATTGTTTACAACCATAATTTACATTTGTTTTCACAATCATTCTCAAACTGCAAAAAGCGATTAGTTTAGAAATAGCTGATAATTTGTTGGTGCAGATTTTGTGTCCGCTGCTGTGCGAATAGATTAGATAGTGTTCTACGCTGACTATGTAATAGTTTGTAAATGGTCAAACAAATGTGTTTAGACCCGTTCGTTAGAAGTGGTCAAACGAAAGGGTTTTTCATTTGACTTTGTGCATTTGCAAGTGACCATCCATGTGAAGGTGAATTTCCAAGGGAAGTGGTGGTACTATAAATACCTCCCTTGGTCATTTGTGAATGCAAGGTTCTTGAGTTGTGGGGAGAGATCACCACTTGGTCTCTCCCGGATGTATATTGGTATGGTTAGGATCATGTATCAAGTGTCGGTTTGTAATCTTATGATGTCCTAATCTATCCAAGAAAGTTATTTATCCTTCTCTAATCTTCCATCTTTGAGCTTAATCACACACTAATCATGGTTTCGATCTGAAACATGGACTTACAATTGGTATCATAGCCATGGTACCCGACTTAGTGAATCTAACCATTTTCTAAGTCACATGTGCTCTAGATCAGTGATTTTTGTGGTTTTTGTTCAAGAATGTAAACAAGAAAAACCCAGATCTGGATGGGTCAGAGATGAATCGGACCATACAAGAGGGTTAAGTTTTATGTTTCACACCAAAATTAACAAGTTTTCATCATCCAAACAACAATATTTACAGAAAATTAAACAGAAATAAAATAACAGTGTTATGTTCTTGAGGTGGGTGACGGCTGTATAAAGAAACTAGGGTTTCTTCAGATCTGGATCCAATCTTCGTCAATCATGCTCCCACGAACAACAATCTTCGTCGAACATGTCTTCACGAACAACATTCTTCGTCAATTGAATGATTGTTCGCTGGTTGAACTCGACGAAACACCTTCTTCGTCGGCTGATGATTATTCGCTGTTTGAAGTCGACGAAACACATTCTTCGCTTTCGGTTGAACACATTCTTCGTCGGTTCAATCACTGTCACGAAGAACCTCCCTCATATCCTTGACTGTTCGTCGGTCAAGAGTGAACCAACATTGTTCAGCTGTTGTTGCTGGTTCATGGTGAATGAAGATGGTGGTGTCGAGGTGGTCTGGTGTGGCAGTTTATGTTTGATGTTGACTGAAGCTCAAACTTTAGGGTTTTGGATTTGATCATCACAGAGAAGAGAGGAGAAAGACAAATAGCGGCTGAAACTTTATGAGTTAGGGTTGTTTGTTGGTTGATCAGACATGACATACGGTGGGCCAGGATCTCAATTGGGTTGCAAAATGTTTTAATATTTTTGGGCCACATACTCTAATCAATTGGGCTGCACAATGTTTTAATACATTTTGAGTGGGCTGCAAAATGTTTTAATACATTTCGTTTGGGCTGCACAATGTTGCTGAAAATGTTTATTTAGTGGACAAATTTGCATAATGGTTGATGTTTGTCTGATCATCGAATGCAGCTCCGATATGATTTGATCGTTTATTTTTTTGGTGGTACTGGAATTAACGAATGATATCATCGCAAGCATATATCATTCGTGGATATATGCAAAGTTTCTTTTATAATGGTAAAGCTTATATTTGAAAAGATCCAAGATTCAAGAATTAATTTAGTGGATAAGAGTTTCAAGTGTGGAACAGTTATTCACAAAGTTTATTTCAACCGAAATTTAAAATTTCAATGTCACATTCGTACGAGTTTGGGAGTTCGCCGGATCAGTTTGGGATGATGAAAATGATTGTTTTTTTTATAGGGTAGTCACAGTTACCGGTTGAAACGTTGAATTTTGTGACTTGACTATTATAGGCCAAAAACGCTATATTTATTTCCGCACGTGAAATTTAATTGTTATCGGTGTTCTTAAATGTTCGGAAGTGTTTTGTTAGTTGTCATATTCTCGCATTTGGTAACGACTGAAAGAACCCGGAGTGCCAAGAACGGTCCTAACGAGTCCACAAGATCGAAGAGTTATGCCTATGATGGAAGTTTACGGATTGGGTGTTAGTAGAACTTTGGGGGGATACTAGTCAGATCCTACGGGGCCTGGGGACTTTCTTTATCAACTAGAATATGCAAAGAAGAAAGCAGCTTTCATGATTTTCCAAAAAAACCGAGAAAATTTAAACAAATTCTGTTTGGTGAAGCGAATTTGTTTAAGTGAAGTTGACGACAGTTCTGCTCAGAGGAGGGAATTTGTTAAGGTTTAGAGATTTTACCAAAGAAATGGGGGATAAAAATTGTTCCTATTTGTGAATTTCTTCGGTAAATTTCTAAACGCAATCACAGGTGGTAGAGTTTGTGATTTTCTGGTGGTATCAAATGGTCTACGTGGAATGTTTTGCACAAACATATATTTGAGTATTGTAATTAATTCTCCAGCCAGCGTGAAGAGTTTTGCACGAAAACATATAGGTATCTAAAGTAAGCAGTAGTTTCAAAATACTGTTCACTGAAGACCTGGGGAATCTTTATGAAAGCGGATTGTTCAAGGCTGACAAGTGTGAATTCCAACTCTATCAGTTGAGGGGGAATTTGCAGGATTCGGTTTTGGGTTTGATGTTTTCTTTGGGATTTTACAGGGATCTGGGTGTAATTCAATTCGTTGAGTTTGCAAACGATGTACTTGGTCAAGCTGACATCCTGAGTACTGATGCTGAAGATCCGTAGTGCATTACGTGGTCGACTTCACAAAGGCGAGACAATGAGATCTGGATGTAGTTCAACTAAGCGTGCTGGTTGAGCTTGCAAGTGATATACTCGGTCTAGCTGACTTCCTGAGTGTTGATGCTGATGATCAAAGTGCATTACTTGGTTGATTCTATACAGATGGTTTACAGAAGATAGTTAATCAAGTCAGGTAAGTGCCGAAAATTCTACTTGCTCTAAGTGTGTCAATTGCAATAAATGTTCTGAACTAGAAGATAAACTGTCTGAGTTAGAAGGTAAATTTGAATTGACATTTAACCACAATAAACTCTTGATTATCGATCTTGTAAAGTACAAAGAGGCTAACATGTTTCTGAAAAGTCATGAAAAAGATTTCAAAAATGTAATTGAAACTTTAAAGAAAGATCTTTCTGAGGCAATAAAAACTGTTTCAAGAAAACAAATCGCGATTAACAATTACATAAACATGCTCGAGGAAACAAAGAAAGAATTGGCATGTGCTAAGTGTTAAAATGAGGCGATCCAGCTTAAATTAGATAGCTATTCAAACTCTCGATTTGTGCTGGATCACATCATTGACATACAGAAAAAGAAAGAGGATGTCACATGCATCGGGTATAAGAAGTGTCCTCCTCCATTCTGACACAATTATACCAAGAAGCCTGATGAGGAGGATAAGCCTCATTTTGAGCCTTCAGTTTCATTAAACATTGAGGAATTCGCTGTTGGGCTTGGATACCAAAAGGACGTATCCTCCAATCAAGCTCAATCAACAAATTTCAAAAAATCATCAACCATACAGAATCAAGTTCCTCCCATTGTTGAGGATTATGATAGTTCAGATGATGAGTCGGATGAGGACAAACCTAAGCAGTCCGATACGGTAACAAAAGAGGAAAATATACCTCTCGAAAATCACATTCTTTGTGATCCACCCACAAAACCGTTTGTGGCTGCTAAAGTCAAGTCTGTTGAATCTTCATTTGCGAGTTGTGAAAGCGTGAACTTGCTTCAACGTTGATTAGTTTTGATAAAATCTATTCCGATAAAGATTTCCCAATCAAAAATGTCAATCAATCCTTAATTGATAAAGTTTTTTAGGATTCTACTAGTAAGTTTTTTGGAAAGTCGAGCCCAAGAGTTGTGGTAACTCAGTGTGCTCCTATCACAAAATCCAAAGTTAGAAAGAAATACGGGAATCAAAAATTGCAACCTCAAAACAATCAACGAAAGCAAAATCACGCTACTCAAGGAAAGGGAAAAGGCAAACAAAGCCAAAACAAGAAGAAGATTCAGAAGGTGAATTTCGTGAAATCCCGAGGGACTGATAAAATTGAATCTTTTGAAAACAAATCCAACACGGATTTTGTTAAACAAAGTAAAATTTTGAAAAGAAACAGTCAGAACTACTACACAAAACACACACAAATTGTTGTGATGTAGGACCAAGTATCTCAAGATCACGAAGTTCATCATCAAGCTCTTATAATTATGATACTCCGAGGTTTGTTGAGCGGAGATCATGTTTTGAATGTGGTACGTATGGGCACATTGTCAAGAACTGTCCATATCTCACAAAGGGAAAAGCAAAAATTGATGCGCCCCGTGACAAACATTACCATACCAAATCCATTTCATCAAAACAGGACCCTCGTCTTGTTAAGCAACGAGAAATGAAACAGAGGAAGAAACAACAAAAAGATATTGAAAAGGCTTTAAAACCTGAGGTTGTCCAAATACAGTCGGTAAAACCAAATGTTAAAATTGAGAAACAAAAACAGATTTGGAAACCAAAATCAGTAATTGTCTCAGGGGGAGTTCAATCATTTCCGAATCATCGGGAAATCGAAGTCACGATTCTCGATGATGTCGGACGACCCAAATCAACGAAGGCTTGGGTCCCCCTCTCCAACTAATCTCTGAATGAGTGTGTAGGATGTTCCAGAAGGAACTATTGATAGTCTTAGGATTGTTGATAGTGGAGCGTCCATGCACAAGATCGGTGACATAAGGCTCCGAAACATTGTTACATCTAGGAGAATACTGTTGCCTTTGATGGAGAGAGAAAAAGAAAAAAGAAGATAATGTCTGATGAATAAGAAATTTGATGAATGAAGTTGAGAACTTCGACAAAAAGAAAAACGACCAACAATTTGTTTGTTTAAGGCCTGGATCGGGTCCACAGGATAGATTCAAACGAAGTGTACGTGCCTGCAGCACGTCTGAAGCTTTTCGAAAATTCATGGCTTATTCTTCCACAAGAAGTTCAAGTCTATAAGATAAACGTGCAGTGTACATTTTTCCACGGTGTGATTGAAGAAAATGTGTTTGTTGAACAAATCAACTGGGTGTGCGGATGCCTTGGCGTGGATTGAACAACCACACACTACTTCTCAAGGAGAGAGACGAAGAGCTTTGCTGGTGCAAAAGCATGTGGCCGACATCATGTATGGACCGTCCAAAGATGATGTGTACAAGATTTCCCACATGCTCACTTGCTAATTACCAGCCGGACCCGGAGGTTTCTTATCTTGTTGCTGTGAAGAGATTTCTCAGATATTTGAAGTAGCTGCAAAATCGTCCTTGAAATCCACATCGGTTGGATAACCAGTTTGGGAGAGCACTCAGATTCCTGGCAATGCACGAGGCAATTGCAGGAATACGGTTTTAAATTTCTAATCTCTCTTATCCTTGACGATATTTAAGCTGCTTTACGGATTACTGAAATCTTGTACAACACTCCAGATCAGACACATTGATCTCGAATATCACCTCACACGTGATCGTTTCAATATGAAACTCGTCAATGTTGTTTTGGTCCACACCGACTACCAACGTGCCAACTCATTTTTCCAAATTTTGATAAATCATTTTTGATTAAATTACTTTTGGTACGGCATCGAGGTAAAACATGAGTTAATCCATATCGGGAAATCATTTTTGTGAATTTTTTTCTTGGAGAAAATCCAAATAAATGTTATTTAAAAGTTTAAATTTACTTTTTGCATTTTAGGGGAGTAAATTCAAACAAATCAGAAAATTACAAAAACATTGAAAAACATCTAAAATGAGTTTCCTGGCGAGAAAAAGAGAAAATGATAGTAAATCAGTGGTCTGTCAAAACCTCTTTGAACTTAAAATGAAAAAGGATAAGTAGCTCTATATTCGATGTATCGGTAGGCTAACAATCATTTTAAAGTGTGCAGGGTGATAAACATAATCGACTGAGACCAGGTGGGAACCATTCATTGGCATATGGTCTTGGTACCGAAATGTCGTTTGATAGATTGTCGTGGCTCAGAGATACGTGGTCTTTATGCTGGTTATCATCTGGGTATCATGGTTGTTTCTTTTACCGAAAACAACGGGGACACAAGTCTAGAACTTCCATGATACCATACATACGTGTACATACGATACATACATGTATATAAAACATGCTGCATAGCCATCAATAAGTGATAAAAATATCACAGTCACCCCTGAATAAGTGATTTTAAATCACATCTATCATCCGAGAGTCAAGTTTGTCTCTTTGTCGGTACGATGGTACTAACTTGTTCACGGACTTGCTCTCGTGTCCTGCATGCATTGAATATCAAGTTCCTCATTAATAAGTGATTTTATCACATAGGGCTTGTATTCATCCTCAAATAATTGAGTATCTCACATCATATACGTCAAAACAGATGATAAATGGTATACTCACCAGTAAGATGAACTCTCGTACATACCTTGATACGGGAATGTGTCATGAGTGGATGAACACTGGTCGGTAAGTATAAATCATACATAAATCATATCCCCTAACCGCGAGTACATCTGATAAGTTGAGCTTATGTGGACAACAATACCGATAATTATTATAGGATACTTATCTAAATGCTATCTAATCGAACAACAAGTGTGTTTTGGCATGACTGTACACTGATATGGTTCTCTTACCCTTGAAACTCCCAAAAAGAATGTATGTAAATATTTATTAATTGTTTTCTGTCTTTACATTTGAAAAATGAAAAATACCAAAAAGATTTTAGGTGAGTATTAATATAAATCTTGTAAAAGCAAAAAAGATTTTGCTTCTAATTTATTTTTGATTGACCGATGTTGGAACTCGAGTCTATCCTATCTAAAATCCCGATTGTAAGCCGTTAAACAATTACATCTTCATAAATGGTCGTAGTTGACAAGTTTTGAAAGTTAAAGGATTAAAACTTAACAATTTTAAGACTTTCAAAGTGTTGTGAGCTGGTAATTGAATGAGAGTTGGTGTCATGTGTGTCTTTTGTTAATTCTGTTTAAAATCAATGCTTCGTGAAGTTTCAAATGAAAATTCTCTAAGGATGATTAAATCCCTAGCGGTTGTTCACATTATGCGTTTAACTTTGTTGTGTATGCAGATGTGGCATTCAAGCAAGCTAAAGGCAAAGATAACGTGTTTGAAGAAAAGTTATGGGAGTGAAGACACAACATGAATGCAAGCTGTGTATCAAGAAGATCAATTGACCTCTCATCAACACCATGAGGATCTAAAGATTTGATGATCAACGTCTCACAAGCTACATTCAAGGGGAGTTTGCTGATGCACCTCTTGACCGTGACAAGTGAAGACATCTGAAGATCCGACAGTGTGAAGAACAAACCATCATGAGCAGCATCCAAGGGGGAGTTTGTTGATGCATATTTGTGTGGATGTGGCTTGGTTTGGTTCGGCTCGTTCCAGCTCGGCTCAGTTCGGTTCGAGACCGAAGTCAACGACATTCCTCCGTCGTACGACCCGTCATTTGCGATACGAGATCAAAGAAAACGCAAGCTGACATCACCATGACATCATCATGATAATGTCACCTGATGATGTCACATGATGATGCAGCTTAAAATGAAAGTTATTATGGTTTTCATTTGATCCCATGAAGAATGTCATGTATGTAGTGACGAAGAACCATTTTATTATTCTATATTGTTCGTATGTATATGTCAACGAAGAACATTCTTCGTAGAACTTAAGGTTCTTCGTGGGACAGTAGGTTTGTTTGTGGGTTAGCTTGGTCATGGCCTATAAATAGATTATTGGTTCCCAGTTTGAATGACAACACATTCAGAGAGTTGAGAGCAAATTTGTAAAAACCTTGTAACTTTACTCTGCTGAAATTAATACTTGAGCATTAAGTGTTATATATTTCTTGTGTTGGTTGTGTTCTTGCTTTGGTTTGCATACACACCTGGATTCCGCACTCGTGTGTGTGTTAACAAACAAGGAAGTAGGTTATCTTGATCCTCCAAGTGGACCTACAAGTGGTATCAGTGAATTGGTAATGATTAGTGAAGTGTAACTGCTAATATTGGTGAGATAGTTGTGAGAAAGCTTTGCATGGGGGCAAGCAAAGGTGAAGTGTGGGGATGTGATGGAAGGGTAAATAACTGTGTGTTAACATGTATAACTATAAGGTTTTAAGTGTTTATTATCATAAAACATGGTTACTTTGAGTGTGTTTTGATTTGTAGGTACCTGAAGCTAAAACAGAGGTTTTCGGGAGGATTTATGAATGTTAGAAGTTTACACACAAGTTTGGAGTTGAAACATGCGAAAAAGGAAAAGAATCAGTGATTGGCGCAAGAAGGAACAGCTTGGCGCAACCTTATGTCAGTTCTGGCGCAATACAGATGGAAACAATCAGGGGCGCAACCTTGTGCCTGGGGGCGCAACCTTGCGCCTGACCCAGATCTGACTCGCGAATTTCATGTTTTTCCACCATATTTAAGCTCAAACATTCCCTAAACGAAAATCATCTTTAACCCTAGCCATTTTCCATTTTCCAAGGACGAATTTTGGAGTCCCTAACCTCAATCCAATCATCAATCATGCAATTCCACATCAAGATTGAAGATCAAATCAAGAACATGAGCGGCTAAACCACCTGTGATCATCTCCGGGACTAGGGTTTGTGTTAGGAAACGGGTTAACTTGCATTTACATACTTTTGGATTGAGATTTGTCTAATCATTCGGTTAGTTTGTCTTTATGTTTATTTGTTTTTGATTAAACAGTTGTTGGATTATCGTATACACATTTGTTCATCAGTTATTTGGTTTTGTCATCAACAATTGGGATTAAATTCTAAGTTGTCATTGTTCATCAACCTTTAACCATTGAATTTGATTGTGTTTACGAAATCAAGGATTGGTAATTAACTAGGTTACTATTCAGTTGCATCAATCTTTCGATTTCGAATTTGGATCATTGCAATCAAATATATTATCTATTAGTTATTTATCAAAACAAGTAGAGTAACAAATCATGTCTATGTGATTTCCACTTGGTAGTAATTAGGTTTCCCGACTTTCTTCATAACCCAAAAACCCGGAGATTGGTCTTTTTTCTCATAATTGTTTACAACCGTAATTTACATTTGTTTTCACAATCATTCTCAAACTGCAAAAAGCGATTAGTTTAGAAATAGCTGATAATTAAAACAACGAACTTTCTTACTTTCCACTAATTCCCTGTGGATTCGACACCCTACTTGCCTTTTACTAGTAAAAGGTGAATAAGTCATTTTCACTTATATTTTTGACTGACCTTTCGACATCGATTATATATCATGAAGAAAACAGGTACATAGATCATTTGGAAGGTTTACCAAAATTGGGCCAGTAAGTTGGGCACGTGGCCGTACGAAGCCTGATCTTTTAAAAAGGTTTTGTGACAACTGTGAAAAATCCCGGTAAACTTTGATTGGTACAACTCCGTGGTAACCGGCGGGATATGCATATCATGATATTGTTATGATTATGTGTGATACCCATGACGAAACAAGTACACCTTAATTGGTCCTAAATGTTAAGCATGATTAAAACAATAATTGCGCGTAAACTTTGCAACCTTGTGTGACTTGTGCGCTATACTGAGCAATCGTTATTATGTCTCGGAGGAATCCGAGAGCACGTCATGGTTATCATGACACTATTAAGGACCAACGATGCGAGGTTGGTGTCCTTAGCCTTGAACAACGTGTTAAACGTAGACTTGACTTGTAACAACGCATTAAACCTTTGACGTTGATTATTAGATTATCGGTAGCATCATTTAAGATTCCGAGTTCCAGGAACAACTTAGTTTTGTGCCATAGACTGTGACGTTAGGTTTGAAAATAATCAAAGCCCGGGCACGCAAAACGAAGTAGCTCCCGGTCGTGGAAACGCTTTTGTTCCGGGCATAACATAAGGCAACCAAATGTGCAAGGAACGATCGATCAAGCTTAAAAACACTTAAACGAACGTCATACAAGACTTTTATGATTAAAACGTAACCATGCTCGGGTTTCGAGACGATTATCCCAATTTTTAAAACCGAGTCTTTTGACAGTAAGAACGCGAAAAACGGAGCCTATTTCGCAAATCGAGAAAGCGTCCGGGACCCGAAATGAACCTAAATGTTGGTGCATATGTCTGTAGCCTTCGTCATGAATGTCATTATGTATCGAGTCTGAGTGAATAGGGCTTAATCTGTGAGAAACGAGGCGTATTTAAGTGAGTTTGTAAGCAAGTTCGCTTGAGAATGAACTTGAGAAGTCAAGTTCGGCCGAACTTGACTAGTCAAGTCCGGGCGAACTTCATACTATGTTCGGCCGAACATGCCATATCTTCGGGCGAACTTGGTGTCTCCATGAGCGAACTTGCAAGTCTATAAATAGGTGCCTTGGTGATTTCATTTGTGACTTCAGAGATTTTAGCACAGAGACGACGAAGCTCTGTCGGATCCGGTTCTCGAATGTATATGAACTTTAGATCAATGAAATCAATCTTTAAATGAGTAATTCTTGTTATTCGATTAACTTGTCATTAGTTTCCGCCTAATTGGACAATAGATAGCAAACTTAGGTTCCCGAGCTGTTCGTGGACGTTCCTACAAGTGGTATCAGAGCCTCGATACCTAAATTTGCTTGAATCAAGACAAGAATCTCTCTTGTTCTACTCCATTCTATCATTTTTCTTAACATTTTCACATACTTGATGGTTTCATGGTCAAAAATGGGTGATTTTCGAATATGTCATGTTAAACACACTAATAACAAACCCCTGAGAGTTTGGACATCAAATTCAATCAGTTTGATATCAAAAAGTTTAAAAAACCATGTTTTTCAAAACCTATTCCATCGAACTTGTGACCAAGTTTGACCGAACTTAACTAAAATTCAGTGAATTTTAATCAAGTTTGTCCGAACTTGTTTAGTTTTTCAAAGGTTTAGACACCAAGTTCGACCGAACTTCCTGAAAATTTGTTGAAATATTGCATAAGTTCGACCGAACTTAGTTGAATCATTGAAACTGAGTTGTAAGTTCGACCGAACTTGTTGATTTTGTCTCTTTAAACATCAAGTTTGCTCGAAGTTTAAAAATTCTCAAAATTTTTCTTCAAGATCGACCGAACTTGAAGTGTTTGTTAAAATCAGAAAAAATCACACTTAAGTTCGACCGAACTTGTTAAAGGTGAAACCAAAATTTAAGTTTCACACAAGTTCGACCAAACTTGCTTGTTACTAATCAATTTCCAAGTTGTTTTTGATCGTATTCTCAGATAATTCATCAGATTGTCAAAATGGAAGATTTTCACAACGTATTCTGTCACAAGTAGCTTCATCATCAAATGCTAATACTCTTGCGGCGAACCAGATGAATATCGACAATGAAATGGGTACTACTCAGAAACCGCCGAAGCTAATGAGTATCGATGAGCTTGAAGGATGGAAGGAAAAGTTTGTGAATTGGATACAAGCAAACCAATTCGACAGCTGGGTTGCGGTTGAGGATGGTTACAAATGGCCGAAGAATGAGCGTGATCAAGATCTTCCGTTGAACAAGTTCTCATCGGGTGATAAAGCAAATTATGTCGCCAAAAAGAAAATGATTAGCTTGATTCAACAGTCAGTAAAGGAAGATATTCTGATACTGTTTCTAGAGTTTGAAACTTCACAAGAATTATGGCAATCTCTTTGTGATAAATTCAAAGAAAGTGATGGGAATGATCAAGAGCAAGAAGGCCTTAATTAAGAAAGAATTTGAAATCTTCACGATGATCAACGGTGAAACTATGAAGCAAATGATTGATAGATACTGTCACCTTATGGTCCAGATGTGAAGACATGATATCAAAAGATCTAACGAAGAATAAATCGAGAAGTTGGCCGATGCACTTCCAGAAGGAGAATGGACGACATATCTGACGATTCTGAAAAATAGTCCATCTTGGAGACATTTCAAGTTATCATCTTTCATCGACAAATTAGAAGGTCATGAAATGGAATTGATGAAGATTGCTAAATCAAAGAATGCAAATGTTGTTCAAGATGTTGGTGTCTATTACAAAGGAGGTATACAAGATACTCCGATTCAAAGCCCGAAAATTCAAACGGCTTTTAGTGCAAATGCAAATTCTTCTCCGAATCAAAGCTCTCCATATTCTGGTTATTCTAGTGCTAGTTCAAGCTCTTCATTCCAAAATCAGACAAGTCAAGCTAGTTCTGATTCAAATGTTTTCCAGTGCAATATAGCAGTCGATTTGAAGAATTTATTTCCAGAAAAAGTGGCTACACAACACATAGCACTTCTCACTACCGTCCTTGAATCGTATGAATGTCTTGTTGCTGGAAAAATCTGAAATCCAGAAATGACAGCAGAAGATTACGCTTAGGTAGACGAAGGAGAATTGGAGCTAATGGATATTAAATGAAGCCTTGCGTCCATCATCAGAAGAGTTACTAAATTCGTGGCACTCACTGGAAGAGACATTGGAAATTCAAGCAACAAGCTTGGATTCGACAAATCAAAAGTCACATGCTTCAGGTGTCGACAAAAAGGACACTTCAAAAGCAAATGCAGTAATCAAGAAGCAAGTGGAAACCAAAATCCTTTCGGAAGCAACAATGAGTACTACAAGAAAGCTCTTCAATATAAGTCATATCCAAAGAAAATGCAAATTGAAGTAGAAGATAAATCTGTAAAGAAAGCCGAACAAGCTCTTGTTGCCAATCATGAAGACGATGGTTTTGATTGGAACAAATACATCAGAAAGAAGACTGGTGTTGCTATGATGGCAGAGGTTATGAATGAATCTGAGACATCATTTGTGGAAGCTGCTATCGAAAATGCTATTCAAGAAGCATTAATGCAGAGAGCTGAGGAAGAAGCTGTCCTGGAGGATGCAGTTCTGGAAAGATACATGCAACAAACAGAGGAAGAAGGAATAGCTTATGCTGAGATGCAAAAACAAGAAGCTTTGAAAGCAGAGGCTGAAAAGGTAAAAGCTGAGGTAAGAATGTCTGAAAAGGAAGTTGTGAAAGTTGTGGAGGTTGAAAAACCTTGCACAAAGTGCACAAGTCCTTGTAAATCATGCCTTGATAAGGTCAAAGTCATAAGAGAATTAACTGAACATAATGAAACTTTTCGATATGATTACAGAAACATGAAAGAAGCTTATGACAAGATACAAGGCAAATATAAAAATGTCGAAAAAGCTAATCTTAAAATTGCTGAAAATGAAAAAATATTAAAAGTAACAGTGATTGAAAAACAAGAGGCAATTAACATGTACATTAATACTATTGCCGTAACAAAACGTGAGCTTCATGACATGAAGATAGAAACAGAACGGGTAAGACAGCTTTTGAAAAGCTACACCACAAATGCTTATGTCATTGATCACATTCTTCCTACGATCAAATCGAAGGAAAATGATGGTAAACCAAAGCGTGAAGAATACGGAAGTGTTCCTTCACCATTCCTTGAAAATTATTCTTGCAAAAAGGATAATGAAGTAGAAAAGGCTTTTGATATACTACTTTTAACTGAATTGAAAAATCAATTGCCTGAGAACATTGACGTAGACTTTACGAAATCAAATGATGATATTAAAGCAGTGGTAGAAAATGTGGTAAGCACAGACCATGTTTTTCTTTTCTCTTTTCTTTTAAGGGAAAAATCAGTTTTCCCTTATTTGCAAAAAGACCCATCAACCTTTGGCAAGGATCTTATCAACCTAACAACTTAGAGAAACAGAATCGTACGCTAGTGATCAGTCGTGTTATTTGTGTTATCATGGCAGAAGACGAAAATTTCAGATCAAAAAGTTTGACGGGAAGAAATTTGGTTGGTGGACGATGCAGATTGAAGCACTACCTTGTCAAAAAGACTTAGATGTAGTGCTCGAGGATTAAAGGCTAGAAAAAATGTCACAAGCAGATTAGGATAGGATGGATAAGAAAGCCAGAGCAGTGATAACGCTTTCTCTATCGGAGAATGTTGCATTCAACATCCAGAAGGAGACCTCAGCTAGAGGAATGATGGCAGCATTATCAAACATGTATGAGAAGGCTTCCGCAACGAACAAGGTTTATCTTATTCGAGAGCTTGTGAATACTAGGATGAGGGAAGGTGATTCAGTCACATCGCACATCAATAACTTACACTCTATCTTGTCTCAATTGGTGTCTGTGAACATCAAGTTTGATGATGAGGCTCAAGCCCATTTGTTATTGTCCTCATTGCTCGATAGTTAGTCCAGAACTGTAGCTGCTGTTACGAGCTCTTCAGATACGAGCAAGTTTATGTTTGTGAAGATGCGAGATCTTATTATGGGCGAAGATGTCAGAAGAAGAAATTCAGGAAGTGGCGGTAATAACAGAAAGAGGAGTCAGTCTATGGCTTGAAATGATGTGACATGTTAGAACTGTAAAAAGGTTGGACATTTCAGGAATCAATGTCCAAATGACAAGAAAGAAGTTAACGCTGCAGTAGACCACTCATATGATGAAGTTTTGATCTGTAATGTGGAGAGCTGTGTGGATTCCTGGGTTATGGATTCAGGTGCTTATTTCACGCTACCCACAACAGTGAAGTACCACGGAATCTTAAAATTGGGGATTTTGGTAAGGTACGACTTGCAAATGATGAAGTCTTAGATGTCACAGGCATGGGTGATATTGACTTAGTTACTTCAGTTGGATCTACTTGGACTTTGAGAGACGTGATAGTTATTCCAGGCTTGAAAAAAATGCTTATTTCAGTCGGGCAGCTGGATGATCAGGGTCACGAGGTTAAGTTCGGTAGTGGACAGTGGAAGGTAATTAAGGGAAATTTAGTAGTTGCGCGTGGCAAGAAGAGAGGCTCATTGTACATGGTCAGTTACTGCCTGAGGGATCTCCCAGTTCAGGAGAAGACCAAGATACAGTCATAGAATCTCGGGGGCAGAAGAAGGTTTGTTTTGAAGGAGATAAACCCAGAGTCACATGTTAGATTCAGGTTGAACGTGCTAGGAAAGGTTCAGAGAAACCAGTCAAGGGTTTCCGTGGCAGTGGGAGCACGGGTAGTGCTTCAGTTAGAACTCCCAGACGACAATGGGTTAAGAGAACTCGCAATCCAGCGACGAAAGTCTCTCCAGTGAATTACCTGCTTATGATGGAGTGTAAGTTCTCAGGATTTCTTGGGGTCAGGCAGTTCGTTTAAGTGGGAGCCAGAAGGGACAAAGATCGAGTCACGGGTAGTGACTGATGAGTTGAAGCTCAGCGGGAGGTTCAACGAGCCTTCAGGTTAATTGATGAGAAGGCCGCTCACAACTAGTGAAGATGAAGTGTTTACAGAGGCACTTATGAATATGAAGTTTCAAGGAGAGCAGTTTGAAGTCGTCAAAGCCTCCAAGTGGGAGATTGTTAGGTTATGGAGGATTTGACTCAAGCAGAGGATTATTCCTTTAGTCTGATGATTCTTCCTCTAGGCAGAGGATGGTTCCTCCAGGCAGAGGATTGTTCCTCTAGGATGAGGATTAGTCCTTTGTCTGTCTGATGAAGATATATTATTATTGTATTCAGTAACCTAAATCTTGTGTTCTAGTTATTGTGATTTAGAGTCTGTGAGTGTGTGAGCTTGCTGCAATTTGTTCTAGTGTTCGTGTGACTCGTGTTCTGTCCCAACAATACCCGATCATTAATACGAACTTAAAATTACCAACTAACACATACTCTAACCCACTAGCAACCAATAACAAATAAACATATTCAGATCCATAAATAAAAACAGCAAACCAAACACAAAATCAAACAACAATAAATTAACATTTTTATTAACCTACATCAAGTTCAATTAACAAACCCTAAATGTAATTAACAACCGCACCTGATTTAAACGCTAAAAAACCGAACAATAAGATCAGTAAATAAGATAAATTAACTGGATTTATTAACAGATTGATCGATCGGTCGACAATTATTTCTGTTTCGGTCTCAAATGAATAAATTAAGGAAAATACATGTGAATTTTAGGTAATAATGTAATAATGGAGACTGTGAATCAAAAATTGAGAAATTACCACCATAGAGGGCGGAAGAAACTGCGAATCTACAGTCGCTAGAGCTATCATCAAAACAACATAACCGAATTATAAAAATAGTTATACCTTCCGGTAGCCAGCCATGGCGACGATGCCTCTGCAAGTTCGATTAGCGAGGAACGGAGAGTGTGAGAATTGACGGATTGAAAAAAGTATTAAGTGTCAGAGAGTGAAACAGAGGAGTGGGGTCGACCAGGAAAAGTGTGGCGGAGAAGCGACAATGGAGGATTTTGGGCCGGAAAGTTGAGAAAATGGAGTTAGGTAAGTTGAATCGCCATTGTTCAAGTGGGGTTAAAAACCTAGGTGATGGTTTTAATTTGAAATAGGGTTGGACAAAATAACCTGTTCTCCACTTTCCCACGTTTTTAGTGTTTTCCAGTTAACCCTCCCGTAAATATATAAGAGGGCGGATACTGATGTTCAGGTATTAAATAGTGTTATTTTGGTGTGTTTTGAGTTCGAGTTATGTATATCTGAGTGTTATTTGGTTTTGTAGTACTATTCATTGTGTGTGTGTCATTTCAAGTTAGATGCTGTAAATCGATCGAGAAACGAGAGCTGGAATGAAGATTGGAGGCCGAAAAGAGAAAAGTCAATTGGTAGTCCCCCGCGCCACGCAGGGGAGTTCTTGAGCCTGTCGCGACGTGCGGGGGCAGTTAAATGTGGGGTCGGTTTGGATAGCCCAGGTAACACGCGCCGGATGCTGAGTACTCTCTCGCGACGCGCAGGAGAGACCAATTGTGGGAAAGTATATAAAGTGATGTTTATCAGGTTTTAGGGGTTGTTGAATAACCTAGCAGCCGATTTACAAGTTCAGGAGTCATTAGAGGCGATCCAGCAAAGGTTTTCACTCCGTTCAAGCTATTCTTTCATGCCAGATCAAATTCGAACAATTACTGAAGCTATGATGAACACCATGAGCGGCTAAGCTCTTCGTAACTTTCGCCCAATTGAACTTTTACTTAGTTTCGCATTGAACTTTGTTTATTTATTCGCTGTGACGGGTACAGCTTGACCACTTGTGTTGAATTATTGGTAAACGTTTCTTGTGTTTGAACTACTTGTCGTTTATTAAGCGTATTGGCGATTTCCTTGCAACGTTAGCGGGTTGGTATATCGGTTGGTAGTTGATACAAACAAACGGATTATTAGGTGGCATAGTGAATCTTAAAAACTATCCTTAATAGCTAATCAAATTCATTAATTCCGAGGCCATGTCTATGTGGTGTCCATAATTGGTAAACGAGTTTTGGTGTTAAACGGGTAATTGGGATTTCGGGTGGAAGTTGCTTTTTCTCTCATTGATTACAATCTTTTTAATTAGTTTTTGCATTTTTCTAATCAATCAATCAAAAACCCCCAATTTAGATAGTCTAGTTTTTACTTAAAATCGTGACACTGACCAAGTTCCCCGTAGATTCGATACCCTACTTACGCTATCTACGTAGTTTAAATAGGTTTTTGATTAGCCCACGACAGCTACATCAAAATGGCGCCGTTTAGATTGGTGTTAGTGTTAGTTTAGATTAGTTGTCTTTTTTTTTCTAAAAATTATAAAAAAAACCCAAAAATATTTCCTTTTGTTTTTGTTTTATTTGGTGTTACGCGCAATTTCTTGTTTGCTTGTGTGCAGGTGATTCAATTGCATGCATACCAGGTTTTCAGGAAAGTCTTCACCACTGCTGTTCGACCCAGAAATTGAGAAGACCGCTAGGCAAAATCTGCTCCTTCGATCAGCTTTAAAAGGAAAAGCAACAGCAAATACTATGGACCCACCAGAAACACAATCAAACCCACAATAACAAACATCATACCAAGAGCCTGTTACTGAGATGCCACCAATGCTAGCTCCCCCGCATCAAACTCAAACCCAACCCCAACAAACTTCACCCATGGCACCACTATCCAGTTCCACCACCAAACCAACAGTTGCTCCAACTAGAGACTTCCACATTATTGGGGCATCAACTTACCCGTTAGACGGCCGAATACCACCACAGCCAAACCCGCTGCGAGCTGCGAATCAGCCGAATGTAGTTCCACATCCGAATCGGTCGGGTGTGATGTATGAGTCGGTCGAAAATAGGGCAAGAACTGAAACTTGGGACGATGGGTATGGAGATGAAGTATGGGGTACAAATGAAGGGTACATGGGTTATCAAGGAGGTACGCAGAATCAGACAATTAACCAGGCTCAACCACTATTTCAGCAGAGACAGCCACACGGTGAGGAAGGGTATTACACCCCACCACCAGTTCAGAGAGCACCAGTAGCTCCACGGTATCCACAGAGGGATCATAGATTTCCTGATCCCAACATTAGGGGAGTTGAGAGTCACTTCCGCCCGCAAATTGCGGAACACTCTTCACTGATTGTTATGCTGGTTTCACAAGGTAACGTGGATAGATCATTTGAAGCGAAACCGTATATTTTGAACATGCTCCCCACTTTTCATGGGAAAGCTATAGAGGAGCCTTATGCACATATTGCGGAGTTCGAGGTAGTGTGTAGTATGATTGGGGGACATGGGTTCACACTGAATCAGGTAAAGTTGGTTTTATTTCAGTTTTCGTTGAAGGATTCGGCACGCGGCTGGTTTGTATCCTTGCCTTATGCAAGTATCCACACTTGGCAAGATATGCAACAACAATTTTTGGAAGAATATTATACTCCACAACGAACCAAGATGGGAAGAGTGGCCATTAGAGAATTTCAGCAACGTCTGGGTGAGTTGTTGTATGAGTCGTGGAAGCGGTTTCGAAATTGCCCTCATCATGGTATTCCAAGATGGGAGTTAATTACTGCTTTTCATGACGGAATGTCTAATGAGGATAGACGTGATATAAAGGCCATAAACGGTGGAACTTTCTTGAGGAATCACGTGGATATGGAATGGGATTACTTGGAGATCTGTGCGAGAGATTCAAAAAGACAAGCACAAGCAGATCGCACAAAGAAGTACTCAATTCCATCGTCGACTAGTGCGGGTACTTCTTCTAGATCTAGAGTTGCTCAGTTGGAAAGGGAAAAAGAGAAGTTGGAGAAGCAGCTAGCGAAATTTAAATGTCTGGACAGTGGTAGAGATGCAATACAAGTGGCGCAAACCATCCCGGTTTGTGATAGTTGTAACGATTTGGGCCATACTTTGAATGAGTGCCCGGGTAAATTTGTTGCGGCAGAGGAGGATGTAAACATGGTTTACGGCGAGCAAAACAATTATGATATGAATGCTAATACATATCATCCAGGTTTGCGTAATCACCCAAATTTTAGCTACAGTAATACTACTAACCAGTTGAATCCTAATTTTCAGGTACCAAATCAAGGAAGTCAACCGTATCAGAGTCATCAAGCAAATTACAATTCAAACTACAATTGGGGGAATCAAAGGAATTATTCACAAGGCCAAGAGCAGAACAAGGCAAGCAACAACAACGAAGTATCCAATGGAGAGATTATGGAGCTCTTAAAGCAGATCAAGACGGATCAAGAGTTGCAAGCCAAGTCGATCAAGCATTGAAAAAGCAAGTAGCTCAGTTGGCAATTTAAGTGGCGAATGGAAGGAATGATACGGGTCGGTTGCCCAGTGACACCATGAAGAACCCCCAACATCAAGGGAGCTCTCATCGAATGCCAGAATTAATCAGGTAAGTGTTTTCGTTCAAGGAAGGTGCATGATAATAAAGTTGGGACTCCTCCACCATTAGTTGAGGGTATTGTGGAGGAGGTTGATGAAGACCAAGAGTCCGATGCAAAAACGGAACTTGTTAACCCGACAAAAACTCAAAAAGAAAATTTTCAAGAGATGGAAAATAGGGTGATAACAATCAACCCGGGGATACAAGGGAAAGGGGTACGGAGGGTAATACCGTCCCGTTTCCTAAGGCGTTAATCAATCCGGAGACAAAAGTGGTAAATAAAACGGGCCCACAACAAGATGAGATGTGGGAAGTTTTTAAACAAGTGAAAATAAATCTCCCACCATTAGATGCCATTAAACAAGTTCCGGCATATGCAAAGTATTTGAAGGAGTTGTGTACCCAAAAACGGCACAATAAATTTCCAAAGAAAATTGCTTTAACCGAAAAAGTGAGTGTCGTTTTATCGGTGACCTCCCGTCGAAGCTTAGAGATCCCGGTGCTCCTTTAATACCCATTCAAGTGGGTGATTTTAAGATGAGTCGGGCATTGTTGGACTTGGGAGCTAGTGTTAGCATTTTACCAAGGAGTTTATACAATCAATATGATTTTGGACCCTTGAAGCAAGCCGACACCACTGTGGTGTTGGCCGATTTGACATTAAAACTACCTCGGGGGATCTTGCGTGATGTCATAGTTAAGGTCGAGGAATTCTATTACCCGGTTGACTTTTTGGTTCTTGATTATGTGCAAATTGAAAACACTAAACAACCTAATGTCATACTTGGTAGACCGTTTTTAGCAACTGCTAACGCATTAATTGATTGTAGGAATGGTACGGTCGACATCACGTTTAGTAATCGTAAGGTTTGTTTGAATGCTTTTTATCATGCATCTGATTCTCTAGTCAATGATGAATGCTTCATGGCAGACATTATTGACGGGTGTCACCCCCACGAGAGTGGGGACGGCGCTATGGAGACGTGTTTTGTGTGTGACAGGGATTTAGCAGAAGTTAAGCTGGAGTTGGAATATGCAGAAGAAGAGATAGAAGTGATGGGGGCTAGGGAATTGAAGTCGAGTTGGACACATCAAGTTGAGAACTTACCGGATCAGATTGACACTCAATTAAAGACGTCATTTGAATCACCTCCACAATTCGAGTCGAAGCCATTGCCAAAGCATTTGAAATATGCTTTCGTAGGTGATAACAATACTTTACCTGTGATTATTGCTTCTAACTTAACACTTGAACAGGAAAAAGCATTGATGGAAGTGTTGGTAGCCAACCGGGCTGCAATTGGGTGGACTATTGCGAATCTTAAGTGTCACACCCCGACCCGCAGCGGATAAGAGTCGGGGCATAATTGGGTTATCACCAAAGCTCATGATATTTACTAATATGTTTCATATTCATTAAAGTCAAAATTACATTCCCAATAATCCAAACATGTCCATACAAATACAAAGAAAAATAACCAACTAAACAATTCCAAGCTCTAAATCATTTTATTCTTCTAGGCCAATCCTATGTGTTTCTTGCTGCAGCTGGTTCACCTGTATCATGTGTAAAAATGGGAGTTTTTGGGTCAACATAAATTGGCGAGTGAACCTTGTTAGATAAACATTTATTATGATTTTTTGTTATTTTATCAAGGAAAAATTGTGCATTATCATAAGTGAGCAAATGTAAATAATCAATCAGTAACAATGTCAACCACAAACTATAACATACAATAACATACAATGACATATAATAACTTGCATAAATATATAACATGAATGAAACTGTGCGATCAAGGCTCAATCAAACGGAGCCGATCGTATTGCGTGTACTGAAAATGATAAATGTCTGTGTGATCAAGGCTCAATCAAACGGAGCCGATCGTATGTTGGCACGCCAGGTTCACGCTCATAATGTAATGGGGAACATGCTCAACGCTCATAATGTAATGGGAGCGACGGCCTATGAACATGCATGTACTGGAAATAATAAATTAAATCTAACAATAACCACAAAAACAGTTGAAACAAGCTGAATACACATTTGTTCATGATATGACGTATGCACAATGATTTAAATATAATAATTGGCAAGACACATGATACACCCCAAAAACGTGATTAAAATGGGGAATTTGTAAAGATTCACTCACATTGGGTGCGTTTGGTTGGAGATGATGAGATGCGCACGAGTTGGAAGGATTGAACGACCAGATTTAACTAACCTAAATAATAACGGAAAATATAGTAAATGATGGATTTTATTAATAATTTTAATAAGATTTTTAGATATATTTTTGTGAGTTTAAGGCTATTTCCTATCTTTAAAAACATTATTTTTAAGTATTTTTAATTGATTTTTAAATTAAATTAAATAAATAAAAATATAAAAATATGTTGACTTTTGCGACCGTTGACCGTTTGACTTGTTGACCGTTTTATTGTGTAATTGTATGCGCCGGGTGAGGCTCGAACCCGAGACCTCCCGTTCGCAGTGCACGCAGCTCTACCAACTGAGCTACGTGTCTAACCTGAAATACTTCTGTTTTTAATTATACTTATATACTAACTCAGTTTATTCAAAATTATTTTATTTTCAAAAACATTTTAAATCATCGAACCGGTGTCACCAACAGGTCTCGAACCCGGACCTGTGCTTTAACGTTACACACAGTCCACCACTGGACTGTGTGTCTAACTTGGTTAATATACATATTTTTATTATACTTAACAACTAACGTAAGTTAATCCGGTTCAGTTAGAAAAATAAAACATATTTATTACAGAGAGGGTGTGTGTATCAGGGATCGAACTCGCGGCGTGTGCGTATTGTTTGCACACAGTCCACCGCTGGACTGTGTGTCTAACCCGTTTAAAATACCGATTTTAATTATCCTTATAGTGTTAACACAGTTCATCTTCTTCGCTAATTTTTACAGACAGCAATTTACCCAACTGTTTCTCGTTTTAAAAACGATTAACAACATTCATAAGACTAAAATGAAATGACAGAGACGGTGTTGGAAGCAAACATACCGGAGGGATGATTTGTCTCAGAATTCCAGCAAGGCGTCGGCTCTGTTTTTATGAACTTCAACTGAGCGAGCAATTTAACAGTTTTGATTAGCTAATTGTGGAATTGAAGTGCTAAACAAGAGTTAACAGAAGGTTTGAATGTCCATACCGTTTTACAGCGGAAGATAAGAACTTTCAGAGGTTTTCCGGCGAGCAGGAATTATCTGATAACGACGTCTGAATTTGATTCCGATTGAAAGGTTTGGGTTAGCAATAGCTTAACAATTGATTGACCACGAAAGAATTGAAAGACTTACTGTTTTGATGGAGAATACGGTTTTCCGGCGAAAGTCCGGCGAGTCCAATTAGATTCTCCGGCGAACTGAAAATTGTGCGGAAATGTAATTGAGAGCTTTCCGAGTGTGTTTTAGTCGTGAGAGAGAACAAAGATTGAAGTAATTCTGGAATTGAAAGTTTTCGGTTATAGAAACCGATTCACTTCTAGAATTCAAGTTCATTTCAATGCAACCTTGATTGAGAACGTCGGTGTAGCGGTTATAATCGGTAAACCGCGTATTATCAAACGTTTTTGGACGTTTGGTGACCGATTTCGGTTACAGTTGGCGTAACCGGATTAATTTGTGATAGATAATAAAATTTAATTGTTTCCTAATGTTTACAGAAAACAACAAGTGGCGGAGTGGTGATAGGTGTGTGTGATAAGTCGTTGGGCTTAAGCCCGGCTGACCCGGGTTCGAGTCCCGGCAGCCTCATTTTATTTTTAATTATTTTATTTTTACCTTTTATCAATTATAACTTTTATAGTTTAGTTTGTTTATTAATTATGTATCATTAAAAATCAAAATAGACTTAAATACGAAATGAAACATTCATAACTTGATATTTGATTACAAACGGAGCAGGTTTGGAAAACCCGTTTTTGACAAATGTTACAGTATCCCCTACTTTTAGGAATTTCGTCCCGAAATTTAAGTAGTAGTAGGAAAAAGATGTGGGTATTTTTTCACGCATTGAGTCTTCACGTTCCCAAGTAAACTCAGGTCCCCGTTTCGACTCCCAGCGTACCCTAACAATTGGAATGCGACTTCGTCGTAGACGTTTTTCTCCCAAGTCCATGATCTCTACAGGTCTTTCAATAAAATGCATAGATTCATCAATCTGGATATCTTCCAGAGGAATGTGGAGGTTTTCATCAGCGAGGCACTTCTTCAAGTTTGATACGTGGAATGTGGGATGAATCCTGTTGAGTTCTTCTGGTAGATCAAGCTTGTATGCTACAGGTCCTACTCTTTCGAGTATCTTGAAAGGTCCTACGTAGCGTGGTGCTAGCTTGCCTTTTTGACCAAAACGAACTACTCCCTTCCACGGTGATACTTTTAAAAGTACATGATCACCAATGTTAAACTCCAAAGGCTTCCGTCGTTTATCTGCATAACTCTTTTGACGACTTTGAGCCGCTAGAAGATTGTTTCGAATTTGATGTATCTTGTCCGTGGTTTCTTGAATCAATTCTGGACCAGTGATTTGAGCTTCCCCAATTTCGTGCCAACATACTGGAGATCGGCACTTACGACCATATAAAAGCTTCAAAAGGTGCCAAGCCGATACTTGAATGATAGCTGTTGTTGTACGAAAATTCAACTAATGGTAGATGAGCGTCCCAATTTCCCTTGAAGTCTATGACACATGCTCGAAGCATATCTTCAAGAGTTTGAATGGTGCGTTCAGATTGTCCATCAGTTTGAGGATGATAGGCGGTACTGAGATCTAATCGCGTACCCAAAGCGGCTTGTATGCTTGCCATGTTCGTGAAGTGAAACGACCATCACGGTCTGAAATAATGCTTAACGGTACACCATGTCGCTTATGATTTCGCTGATATAAATACGAGCTAGCTTTTCGTTCTTGAAATCTTCGCGGATAGGAATAAAGTGAGCTGATTTTGTAAGTCGATCAATGATTACCCATATAGTGTCATACCCACCAGAAGTGCGAGGTAACCCGGTAATGAAGTCCATGGTTATGTTTTCCCCACTTCCATACAGGTATTTCGGGTTAGACCAGAAGTCCTGAGGGTCTTTGGTGTTCAGCTTTCACCTTGGAACATGTAAGGCACTTAGAAACAAAAACAGCAATATCCTTTTTCATTCCAGGCCACCAATAGGTGTATCGAAGGTCTTGATACATCTTATCGGCTCCTGGGTGTATAGAGTATCGTGTTTGTGAGCCTCATTCATAAGAATTTCATGAAGGTTGTTGTGGTCAGGAATCCATATGCGATCTAGATAGTACAGAATACCGTCAGATTTAGTTTCAATTTTAAGTTCAGCTCCACAGGATAGCTCCTTTCGTACATCATCTTCCGTTACTGAAACATGTTGGGCTTCTCGAATTTGATCTTTAATGTCAGTTATGATTTGCGAACATAGAAGACGAATGGAGTTCGCATAACCCTTTCGACTGAGTGCATCAGCCACCACATTTGCTTTGCCAGGGTGGTACCGAATTTCACAGTCGTAGTCATTTAGAAGTTCGACCCATCTTCGTTGCCTCATGTTTAACTCCTTTTGATTGAAGATATGTTGAAGACTCTTGTGGTCAGTGTATATTTCACACTTAGTACCGTAGAGATAATGTCTCCATATCTTAAGGGTGAACACAACGGCTCCAAGTTCTAGGTCATGGTGGTGTAGTTCTTCTCATGAGTCTTGAGTTGTCTCGAAGCATAAGCTATAACCTTTCCTCTTTGCATTAGAACACAGCCTAATCCTTGCCCTGACGCGTCGCAATAAACCACGAAGTCATCACAACCTTCAGGAAGAGTGAGGATTGGTGCATCACAGAGTTTTGTTTAAGGGTTTGGAAGGCTTCTTCTTGCTTGGGTCCCCATATGAAAGGTTTTCCCTTATGAGTTAAAGCCGTGAGTGGTACAGCAATGCGAGAGAAGTTTGAAATGAAACGACGATATAACCAGCCAAACCAAGAAAAGATCTTACTTCAGTTGGTGTACGTGGCACTTGCCATTCTTGTACCGCTTTGATCTTTGAGGGGTCGACATGTATTCCCTTGTCATTGACTACATGTCCAAGGAATTGTACCTCTTTTAACCAAAATTCGCATTTGGAGAACTTGGCGTAAAGCTTTTCATTCTCTAGAAGTGTAAGGATGAGTCGAAGATGTCGTTCATGATCAGACTTAGACTTTGAATAAATGAGAATGTCGTCGATGAAGACTATAACAAAACGATCGAGATAAGGTTTGCAGACTCGGTTCATTAGATCCATGAAGACAGCTGGAGCATTGGTTAAACCAAATGGCATGACCATGAATTCATAATGACCATAACGAGTTCGGAAAGCGGTCTTTGGGACGTCTTCTTCATGCACTCTAAGTTGATGATAACCAGATCGAAGGTCGATTTTTGAAAAGCATCTGGCACCTTGAAGTTGGTCAAGAAGATCATCAATGCGAGGTAATGGATAGCGATTCTTGATTGTTAACTTGTTGAGTTCTCTGTAGTCGATGCACATGCGAAACGATCCATCTTTCTTCTTTACAAAAAGGACGGGTGCACCCCAAGGCGAGGAGCTAGGGCGTATGAACCCTTTGTCAGTCAACTCTTGCAATTGACTGGCTAGCTCTTGCATTTCAGAGGGAGCTAACCTATAAGGAGACTTTGCAACTGGTGTAGCACCAAGTATAAGATCAATGCGGAATTCGACTTCTCTTACTGGAGGAAGTCCTGAAATGTCGTCAGAAAAAACTTGCGGAAAATCTTTTACTACAGGAATGTCTTCAAGTTTCTTCTCCATGGTTCCCTTTTTTGACGAATGAGCTAAAAACGCGACATAATTCTTGCGAAGATATTTTTGAGCTTGAAGACAGGACATTAATCTGAGCCCTTTCGACGAGGTTTCTCCAAAGATTCGTAGAGTCTGACCTTTTGAAAGAGGAATGCGTATAAACTTTTCGCGGCATACAACTTCTGCCTGATGTTGACTGAGCCAGTCCATACCAATTATGATATCAAAACTTCCCAACTTCATAGGAATAAGGTCAACTGAAAAGTCGTGGTCGTTTAAGGTGAGTGTACAGTTGCGTATAATAGAGTTTAATGAGACCGGTTTCCCGTCAGCAACTTCTACTGTTATGGATTCCATGAGCTTATCACGATTTTGGTTTAGGATAGGTTCAAACTCTAAGGACACAAAACTTTTATCCGCGCCAGTATCAAACAACATGGATGCATATCTACCATTGATAAGGAACGTACCGTTAACCACATTGCCGTCAGCTCTAGCCTGATTAGCGTTGATGTTGAAAGCTCTTCCTCTTGCAGGTGGAGGAGCTTGGTTCGCTTGATTCACCGGATTGGCTTGGGCTTGAGCATGAATAATGTTCACCAACCTTGGACAAGTGTTTCTAAAATGGCTTGGGTCTCCACAATTGTAGCAAGCCCGCATAGGTTGTACCATGGGATAGTTGGGTTGGTAGTATGTTTGGGCTAAATGTTGGGTAGGTGGTAATAGTAGGGGTTGTTGGCTTGGCCCATTATTGTTGGTGGGTTTGGGTTGAAGGCTGGTGGCGGTTCGTTCGCTGAGGCATGCGACAGGTTTGAACAGTATGACCTGCGCGACCACAGCCGGTGCAATGTTGGCAGGGATGATCGGGAAAGTGGTGGTATGGCAACGGTTGCATTTTGGTAACGGGCCAGAGTATGGCCTTTTGTATGGTGCAGGTGAAGGGGCGACTTGGGTAATGGGTGCAGCAGGAATAGGGAAATTGATTTGTGTAACATCAAAGTTTCTGGTGTTTACGCTTCCTCTTGTTAGCAAATTTAGAGGAGGGGGTGGAATGGTTTGATGTTTGGCCCTCAATGGGGCTTTCTTCTTTTCCTCCTTAAACTTACCGTTGCGAATTCGATTCTCGGTCAGTTCAGTCGCTAGTTCCATAGCAGCTTCAAGTGTTGCTGGTGAAGTGCTGAGAACTGAATCTTGAATTTTCGAGGGAAGACCTCGAATATAATGCTCGATCAAGCGATAAACTGGGGTAAACAAATTAGGGACCATTTGGTTCAACTCTAAGAACCTCTTGTTGTAGGAAGTATGATCTCCCTCCTTTTGCTTTAAAGAATGAAATTCGTCCTCTAGCTTCTTAATCTCACTTCTAGGAGAGAATCGCCTCGTCATGATTTCCCTTAACTCCTCCCATGTTAAGGCCATTGCATCATCAATTCCCCTCTTCCCCTTTTCAGTATTCCACCAGGTGAGAGCTACCCCAAATAGTCTCCCGGTGGCGTATCGAACCTTGCGATCCTCAGGACAATCGCAGTTGAGGAAGGTGTTTTCCATTTCCTCAAACCAGTGGAGGAGAGCAGTGACACCTTCGGTCCCTTCAAAGTTAGGTGGATCGCAAGACTTGAAATGTTTATATGAGCACTTGCTGGTAGGAGGGTTGCCGATGTTCTGGTCATCTTGCTGGGGAGGATTAGTGGGATTTGTGGCGAGAGCTTGTTGTACTTGAACCACAATGTCAGGAAGCACCGCGGCTATATGTTTCGCGATTTGTGTGGCCAAGCGTTCGTGAGACCTTCCTGATCTTTTACCCCTCGTTGTTGTCTAGTCGACATCTACAGGAACATACATAAGAAGATTGTGAGTTTATGGAGTCTTTTTAGGTGTCATGTGTCTTTAAGAAAATGAAAATAACATAAATATCAATAATGCAACTACATCCATAGGATGTCTTGGGTTTGCTCATGTTGGGCCTCAAATGTCCCCCATACCTTCACCTGTATAGTCATGTGGGCCCCCATGACTATTGGCTTGTAGGATTCACATTAGTATTGGCGATTTAAACACTCGCATCACCCGAATGCAAACCACAAAATATGTTTACGAGATGTATGGTTGGAATGTGTCCAGGTGTAGACACAATGACAACTCAAAGTGGGGTTAGCTCACACGACGTTTGGTATAGCATGCTTTGGCCTAATAGGTACTTCGTACTCTCATCGTTAGTCCCCAGGTAGGCAAACTGGTCCTTTATTTTGGATTTATACGAATGCCAACCTAGACAGGACGTTCCGACTACCGGTACTTGTACCCTTCCAGTTACTACATGCCCGTCATGAGAACTCACTTTGATGAGATTTGAAAATACAAAATCATTGTAAAAACAATCATGAAAATGATGTGATGTGTGCTTTCATGGATATGGTATGTTATGAGAATATGATTCATGATAGGCATTATATGAATATATGTACTTATGAACATGCTTGCATAATATTGAATGTAACATTAAACATAAAACATGTAAGCATCATGAAATTTGGCATGTAACACACAAAAATCTTAAAAATTTCTAATCGACTATAGTATAGGCTCTAAGGGTCTAATAACCTATCCTATATCCCTATAGTCATGGCTCTGATACCAATCTGTCACACCCCGACCCGCAGCGGAATAAGAGTCGGGGCATAATTGGGTTATCACCAAAGCTCATGATATTTACTAATATTTCATATTCATTAAAGTCAAAATTACATTCCCAATAATCCAAACATGTCCATACAAATACAAAGAAAAATAACCAACTAAACAATTCCAAGCTCTAAATCATTTTATTCTTCTATGCCAATCCTATGTGTTTCTTGCTGCAGCTGGTCCACCTGTATCATGTGTAAAAATGGGAGTTTTTTGGGTCAACATAAGTTGGCGAGTGAACCTTGTTAGATAAACATTTATTATTGATTTTCTTGTTATTTTATCAAGGAAAAATTGTGCATTATCATAAGTGAGCAAATGTAAATAATCAATCAGTAACAATGTCAACCACAAACTATAACATACAATAACATACAATGACATATAATAACTTGCATAAATATATAACATGAATGAAACTGTGCGATCAAGGCTCAATCAAACGGAGCCGATCGTATTGCGTGTACTGAAAATGATAAATGTCTGTGCGATCAAGGCTCAATCAAACGGAGCCGATCGTATGTTGGCACGCCAGGTTCACGCTCATAATGTAATGGGAACATGCTCAACGCTCATAATGTAATGGGGAGCGGCGGCCTATGAACTTGCATGTACTGGAATTAATAAATTAAATCTAACAATAACCACACAAACAGTTGAAACAAGCTGAATACACATTTGTTCATGATATGACGTATGCACAATGATTTAAATATAATAATTGGCAAGACACATGATACACCCCAAAAACGTGATTAAAACGGGGAATTTGTAAAGATTCACTTACATTGGGTGCGTTTGGTTGGAGATGATGAGATGCGCACGAGTTGGAAGGATTGAACAACGAGATTTAACTAACCTAAATAATAACGAAAATATAGTAAATGAGTGGATTTATTAATAATTTTAATAAGATTTTTAGATATATTTTTGTGAGTTTAAGGCTATTCCATCGTTGACATCGTATTCTTCTAGATCTAATTGATAGTTGAAATGGAAAAAAGAATTAAAAAGTAGCGAAATTTTAAATGTCTGACGTTTGGTAGGTTTGCAATACGTTGGCATAACTACCGTTTGTGTAGTTGTATGACTTCGGGGCCTACGAAACCCGGACAATTTTGCGAGAGGCAGCTTAACCATGACGGCGACGAGACATAAGTAGAAGTAATAATTCTGGTTTTAATCACAATTTTAGATACTAATACTACAACCAGTTGTTTATTTTCAAAAAATCAAAATCATACGTATCAGGGTCATCAAAAGTCATCAACTACCAGGGATTCTGGGGAATAAAGGATTACCAAGCAAACAGAACAGGCACAACAACACGAACGTATTAATAGACTGAATTATATCTTAAACAACAAACGGTAAGGTTAAATCGTCAAGTTGAAAAAAGCAATACTCAGTTGGATTGAAGTGGCGTGGACAGGATGATACGGGCGTGTGCTATTTTTTGCACAGAAGACCACCAGGGACTCATGAAATGCCGAACCTTTAAATAGAGTGTTTAATTATCCTAAAGGTGTATAAAAAGTTGGACTCCTCCACCTAAGTATTTCAGAAGCAAGTTTACCAAGGTTCTCGATGAAAAACGATTAACCACAAAAACTCAAAAAGAAACAAAATGAAAATAGGTGATAAAAACGGTGGGATACAAGGAAATACGGAGGGAATACATGTTTCCTAAGAATTCCGGCAAAGGGTATCGGGCCTCAGTGTGGGGGTTTTAAAAGTGAAAATAAACTCACAGAGCATTTAAACAGTTTGGGATAGCAATTTGAAATTGTGTAAAAATGGCAAATAAAGTTTCCAAAGAAAATTGCTTTCCAAAAGTGACCGTTTGTGACGCGAAGATTAGAGATTCGGTGTTTTTAATCCATTCAGGGTGAATTTTAGAGAGTCTGGCATTTGGACGTTGGACTAGTTTAGGTTACAGAGTTAACGATCATGATTGACCCGAAGCAAGACGAACCTACTGTGTGTTGGCGATTGAGTAAACTACGTTTCGGGACATTGCGTAATGTCAATTATGAATTCTATCCCGGTGACTTTTGGTCTGAAATGTAAATTGAAAACATAGAATTTTTAGCATCTGCTAAACCAAAGATTGGGGTAATTGGGGAATTTGGAAGAAGTTCGTTAAGCTCTCGTGCATCTAAATTTCAAGTAAATTCATGAATCCTTATGGAGACGATTTTGACGGGTGTACCCAGATGAGGTGACGGCGTATGGCAAAACGTTTTTGTTGGTGAGGGGATTTGCGGTTAAGTTGGGTGGATAATGGGATAGATAATAAATGATGGGCTAAAATTAGTCAAAGTTGGACACAATCAAGTTGGACTTGGGATCAGATTGACATCAAGTTAAGCTGGCATTAATCCCTCCACATTCGAGTTGAGACAGCCAAATATTTAAATTATGCTTTCAGTGATAAAATTATTTAATGTGATTAATTGCTATCTTAAATCTAACATTAGAAAGAAAAGAAAACTTGATAGTTTGTAGCCAACGGGTGGAATTGGGTGACAATTGCGTGATCATTAAGGGGATCAGTCCATCCATTGTCATGCACAAGATCATTACTGAGGACGGAGCAAAACCAGCTCGAGATCAGCAGCGAAGGCTGAACCCGAACATGTGGGAAATTGTGAAAAGGAAGTTTTGAAGTGGTTGGATGCCGGGATCATCTACCCTATCATAACTCAGAACACGGTGCCCAAGAAGGCGGGCATCCAGATTGTTCTTGGGGATGATGGTAAGGAAGTAGCCACCCGGCCGGTAACCGGGCGGAGGATTTGTATTGATTATAGAAAATTAAATGCAGCTACTTCAAAGGACCACTTCCGCTACCGTTTATTGATCAGATTGTGGAAAAGCTCGCAGTCAGAAATTTTACTGTTTTCTTGATGGTTATTCAGGTTATAATCAAATTGCTATTCACCCTGACGATCAACAAAAGACCACGTTTACCTGTCCGTATGGTACTTTTGCATTTAGGCGAATGCCATTCGGATTGTGTAATGCCCCGGCCACCTTCCAAAGGTGTATGATGAGTATCTTTTCAGATATGGTCGGGGAGTCTTTGGAGATTTTCATGGATGATTTCTCGATTTTCGGCACATCTTTCGAGGCATGTTTGACGCAATTGACCCGTGTGCTAAAAGATGTGTTGAAACAAACCTGGTACTAAGTTGGGAAAAAAGCCACTTTATAGTCCAGGAGGGCATTGTGTTGGGACACGTTGTCTCAAGTAAGGGGATTGAAGTTGACCATGCTAAAATCAAAGTGATTTCCACGTTACCATCACCCAGAATGTCAAAGGCGTTCGTTTCTTTTCTTGGGCACGCCGGTTTTTACATACGGTTCATTAAAAACTTTTCAGTAATCACTAAACTGTTATGTAATCTTTTGTTGAAAGATGTTCCATTTGTGTTTGATAAACATTGTAAGAAATCTTTTGGAAACACTGAAACAAAAGTTAGTTGAGGCACCTATATTACAATCCCCTGATTGGTCACTTCCGTTTGAGATAATGTGTGATGCTAGTGACTATGCAGTAGGTGCAGTGTTGGACAAGAGTGGACAAGAAGCCAGTGGCGATATACTATGCAAGCAAGACGCTTGCAGATGCTCAGCTGAATTACACCACCACAGAGAAGGAGCTTCTAGTTGTTTCTATGCTTTAGACAAATCGTTCTTATATTTGTGGTATTAAAAGTAATTGTGTTTTCTGATCATTCTGCTATCAGGTACCTCATGGAGAAGAAGGATGCTAAGCCACGGCTTATCAGGTGGATCCTTTTATTGCAGGAATTCGATCTGGAGATTCGTGATAAGAAAGGAAGTGAGAATGTGGTGGCGGAACACCTATCGGAGTAGTGAATGAGATGGAAGGACCATAGAATGATATCCTGGAGACTTTTCCCGATGAGCATTTATTAGCTGTTGATACTCAACCTTGGTTTGCTAATTATGCTCAGCAATTCAGGTATCATACCGGAACACTGGTCGAGAGCAAGGAAAGCACACTTCTTATCACAAGCAAAATAGTACATATGGGATGAGCCCGACATGTTTAAAGTGGGTGCTGATCAGATCATTCGCAAGTGTGTGGAGGATGGCGAAATTCCTTCAGTCTTATCCTTGGTGCATGACTCTGCATGTGGAGGACACTTTAGTGGACAGAAAACGGCACGCAAAGTGCTATCTTGTGGGCTATATTGGCCTAAGGTGTTCAGGGACTTGTTTGAATATTCGGAAAATTGTTTGCGATGTCAACAGATGGGTAGCATTTCGAAGCGGGATGAGATGCCCATGCAGCCAATCCTTGTTGTCGATATTTTCGACGTCTGGGGCATTGACTTTATGGGCCCATTCCCAAATTCGTTTGGTAACTTATACATCTTGGTGGCAGTGGATTAGTTTCAAATGGGTTGAAGCCATTGCCACCAAGACCAATGACCATAAGGTAGTTTGCAAGTTCGTTCAATTGAACATTTTTTCTAGATACGGTGTCCCTCGTGTGATCATCAGTGATGGGGGATCTCATTTCAAAAATTTCAACTTTAGCAAACTCCTTAAAAGATATGGTGTTGATCATTGAATTGCCACTCCGTACCATCCTCAGACGAGTGGGCAAGTCGAGGTTTCTAACCGGAAAATTAAAGAAATTTTACAAAAAACCATACGAGCTGACCGCAAGGATTGGTCCAATAAATTGGATGACGCTTTGTGGGCATATCGTACGGCGTACAAAACACCGATTGGAACAACACCGCATCGCTTGGTCTACCGGAAAGGGTGTTACTTACGGTAGAAATTGCACACCGTGCATTTTGGGTGGTTAAATAGGTCAATACTGACTATGATACTGCAGGTAAGGAGAGACAGTTAACATTGAGCGAGCTTGAAGAGATTCAGAATGAGGCGTATGACTGCGCTGCAGCATATAAGGACAAGATGAAAAAGGTGCATGACGCGAAGATAAAGCCAAAAGTGTTCGAAGTTGGTTAGATGGTGTGGTTGTACAACTCCAGGTTGAAGCTGTTCCCTGGAAAGCAAAAGAGCAAGTGGACAGGGCCTTACCGTGTAAATAAAGTGGGAACACATGGAGATGTGGAGATAGAGGACTATGATGATCACATTAGGCAAACAGTGAATGGGCATCGACTGAAGCCGTATTACAATGCAAAAGAGATCAATGGTTGGGTAGAATGTGGAGGTGCTATTTGTGAGCACCGTTCGTGCATATGAGGAATAAGCCGCAGGTACGATCTGGCTGAAGATCTAAAACTTAGCGCTCTTAGGAGGCAGCCTAAGGTTTGTACCTTTCTTTATGTGTCTTTTAGTTAACTAGTTGTTTTTACAAGTTTATCGATCTTCGTCGTGCTTTGGTTCAAGTGTGGGGAAGTTTGAAGAGGTTTGGGTATGCTCTATGAGCAATTAAGGGCAATGCACATTTGTTTGGGGGGTAGAATCATGAATTTTGAGGCCCGAAAATGTGTCTTTCGGTAAATTATGCATGTTTTTCGGTTGTTTTTCGAAGTGTTTCAGGAATATGAGTTGGTTTGGAGAGAAAAATTCATGAAGGAAGGAGCCCCAGGTAAGTGATTTGTGAGAAGTTATCATAAAATTTCGTTTGGGGGGTAAAGGAGTTGAAAAACTTGAAAAACCAAATTTTTTCTAAGGCATGAAACATCAAAAATTGGCCAAACCTGCTGGAAAAAGGGCTCCCAGGCGCCACGCGACAGAGGTAAGGTCACCTCCCGCGACGCGCCGGGGAGGCCCAGTCAACAAGTCAAAATAACCCTCCCCGGCCACGCGAGGGAGGTCCGTGAGTATGTCGCGACGCGCGGGAGCGGTCTCCTGCAGATCTGAACATAAAGTCGCGAGCGAGCCATTTTTTTGTCACAACTTCTTTTACCAAAACCCCTATTCTTCCACACGAATCCTAACCGCTAAAATCCCTCAATCTAACCTCACAAATCCACCCGATTTTACCACCACCATTGCCGGAATCGCAATCTCCGGTCACCATCTCCGGTCAAGCTTGGAACTTTTGTCAAGTTTTTGATATTTTTCAAGTTTTATTCACGAATCAGGTATGAAAGCTTGAACTTTACATGTTTAATTGGTTGTTTATGCTTGATTGTTGAGTTGAGATGCATGTTATATGTGGTGGTTTAGTTGAGGTTAAGAGGGTTGTTTGAGAATGTTATGAGTAGAGATGATGATGTTTTGGTTCTAGAACTAGGTTGGATGTGTAGAAAAATTTGAGTTTTAGGGCTTTAACATTAGTTTGTATGAGGTGCTTGATGTCAAATGCATTATAGGTGGGTTGTTCATGAGCCGTAGGTTAGGAGTGAATGTGGTTAAGATGCTAGAATGGCCAAGGCAATTGTTGATGATTGAGTGTTAGAGGTTGTGTTTGGGGGTTAAGTGTTGAATGAAAACGGAAGGTTAAAGGTAAGAGTAACGTATTTAGATAGTGGAAAGTCGAAGGCAAGTAGAAGTTAGGAATGGAAAAGGGGATTGGATGGTGTGTGGTTTGAATGATAATAGCATCGGTGAATTCTTTGTAACTCGTTATATAGTTTACTTGTCGTTTGAAAAAAAAAAAGATTGCGAGTCGCTAAGACATGTTAAACACTTAACAAAGAAAGTTTTCGAATTTTGGTTGGTTCATTCGTACTCAATCTCCATTCGAACGGGTCAACCGGAGCATATAAGTGGCATGTGTTATGTGAACTTTTTGATGGTTATCGTGCTATACATTTGTATCCGCGAATGAAATGCTATACGAATACAAATGTCATCGGCAAGTTACTAATTCTTTTGTGTTGCTTTTGTTGTGATTTAGAATGTCAGGTGAAGGATCAAGCCAAGCAGGTTCAAGGAAGAGGAAGAAGATCCGAGTTCAGTATAAGTATAACGGGCCGGAGGAGCGTCCAAAGCCAGAAACACCAATAATTCCATTGGCACAAAGGGTTTTGAGGGATCACACTTTGTTGGATTTTGAGATTGGTAGTGCTGAGTATGAGAGGCGTGAAAAGTTTTGTCGTATGAAGTTGTATAAACATCGTACTTTTAACTGGGCGATGTTAGATGCTATGGGTCAGAGACAAAGGATGGAGGAATTTCTGGGTCCTCGTTGGTTGTTGGCATTGAGATGTGATGAGCCACAATATGTTGAGCTGACAGTAGAGTTTCATTCTACCATTAGGTATGACGCAGATAAGTATGTTGAACCAGATTCCTTGTCGTTCAGTTTAGGTAGGCAGCGTTACGTGTGGAGTGTCGAACAGTTTGCTAGGGCCATTGGGTTTTATGGGTCGAATGAGAGGTTTTAGCAGTCATGGAGGGGCCCGACTAAGAAGCGAGAGTATAGGCATGAATGGATTATGGAGTCTGAGTTGAAGACATTTTGGGGAACCATCGCTGATACGTTTGGTCGATGGATGCTATTGAGTCATCGATTAGGGATCCGTTTTTGAGGTATGTGCACAGGATTTTGGAGTGTGCATTGGTTGCTAGGAAGAGTGGGACTGATAAGGTGAACATGACGGATTTGTTTTGCCTTTATTGCTTGGTGACGAGGAAGGAAGCCAACTTGGCTACAGTGTTGCTATCTCAGTTTCTAAAGGGTAGGAGGTCAGGTGTTGATACACAGTTGGAGTTGGGTCCATATATTACTAGGTTGGCGATGCATTGTGATGCTTTTGTTCGGTATCCTGAGTTACACCTAACCCAGGGTCCAGTGACGGTGCCGTTCAGTGTGGAAACACTAAAGCAGGCGAATGTGATTGAGTGGGATGAACCGCTTTGTTGGAAGCCGGTTAAAGTTAGACCACAGGCATTACCACCGGGAGGTACTCCAGCAGCTAAGGCTATGCAAGCTGGGTCTCGCACACATCGTCAGGCAGTTGTTCCTAGGATTGAGCGACCGAGACCACAATATCCATTGAGGCCACCGAGGCCAGATCCGCTGACATTGGAGAATGTGTATGATACTATGGTTGATGGGTTTGAGATGCATAAGAGTATGCTTCGATACATGATGGAGCAGCAGTACATAGGCATTCCGGCTTGGTTCCCGCCGCAACATTTTTCGCAGCCGGGACGGGGAGCTCCGTAGGGTGGCGGTGATGTGCCGATGGCAGATGAGCCGGCATGTGGTGATGACGTAGAGGAGGAGTATGTGCTTGGTATGATAGCCGCCGGTAATTTTGGGTTAAGATGTACTTTTCCTTTATTTTGTTTTGATTCAGATATTTATGGTCTGTACTAAACTTGACACTAACTTTTGTTTGGGAATTGTACAGGGTTAACCGTTTGGGCGTATTTATATATGGTATGATTTCTATGTTTGTGTTGGTGTTGGTGTTGATAGAATATGGTGGTTGGTGCGTGTGTGTTTTTGTGTGAAAATGACGGCGATCATGTTGGAAAGGAGACATGGAATTAGACAGATGCAGAGCAGTGAAGAAATTCAGGGGAGTCTATTCCATCATGTTGTTTTAATTTTTGTTATTATTTCGTTTATTATTATTTTTTGTTAGTTTCTCGCTCCATTGAGGACAATGCAAGAAATAAGTGTGGGGAGGGGAAATTAGCGTTTAGTTTAGTGTCGTAGTGGTCGTAATTAGTTTATTAAGCGTAAATTTTTTTTGAAAATCTGAAAATGTTCGGTAAAGGTTTTTGCACTGTAGGTTCATGTTTCGGATCGAAACCGTGATTAATGTGTGATTAAGCTCAAAGACAGAAAGATTAGAGACGGATAAAAACAACTTTCTTGTATAAATTCGGTAGCATAACATTACAAATCGGCCCGATTACTAGCTAGCCAAACTATACCGAAAGAGCATACATCCTGGGAGAGACCAAGTGGTGATCTCTCCCCAAGTCTAAAACCTTCAAGTGTTGCAAATGACCAAGGGTTGGTATTTATAGCCACACCCCCTTCACTTGCAAACACACATGGTCAAACAAATAACCCTTTCGTTTGACCACTACAAACGAGCGGGTCTATACACGTTCGTTTGATCGTTTACAAACTATTACATTATCAGCGTAGAACACTATCTAAACTATTCGCACAGCAGCGGACACAAAATCTGCACCAACAAATTCCCCTTGTCCGTTGCTGTCGAATGCTGAAAATGCAACAGCAATCAATCTTCAATCAAGTATCTGTTGAAGATAGTTTCTTCGAGCAAATTTCCCCCCTTGCCTGATGATCCAGGCACGCAGATCCTTGACTTGAGTCTTCACATCCAACCAAAACCTTTGAAGCTTCTCGTATTACATTTTCCCTTCAAAGTACGTGTATCCGTGTTGGGTGTTTGCAATGTCCTCGCAAGGCAACATTGACCGATCTTCCGCTGATCTTCCAACACTACAACTGACATTTGATAAGAAGAACTCAAATCCATTTCAAAGCATACTGCATTAGTAGAGTTTTCCGGTGAACTATCTTCTGTAAACCATCTATGTAGAATCGACCAAGTAATGCACTTTGATCATCAGCATCAACACTCAGGAAGTCAGCTAGACCGAGTATATCATTTACAAGCTCAACCAGCACGCTTAGTTGAACTACATCCAGATATCATTGTCTCGCCTTTGTGAAGTCGACCACGTAATGCACTACGGATCTTCAGCATCAGTACTCAGGATGTCAGCTTCACCAAGTACATCATTTGCAAACTCAACGAATTGAATTACACCCAGATCCCTGTAAAATCCCAAAGATAACATCAAACCCAAAACCAATCCTGTAAATTCCCCCTCAACTGTAACTTCATTCGCATTAAGTTTCAGCAATCTCCCTCTGCAAAGTGTCATTGCTTTACCCTCTCGATCCAAAAACCTAACCGGATGATAGAGTTGGAATCTGCATTTGCCAGCCTTGAACTATCAGCTCTCATAAAGATTCCCCAGGTCTTCAGTAAACAGCGTTTGAAACTACTGTCGACTTTAAATACCTGTATGTTTCCGTGCAAAACCCTTCACGCTGGCTGGAGAATTAATTACAATCCTCAAATATATGTATGTGCAAAACATTCCAGCAGACCATTTGATACCACCAGAAAGTCACACCCTCTACCACCTGTGATTGCGTTTTGAAATTTACCGAAGAAAATCACAAATTTTTATCCCCCCATTTCTTTGGTAAAATCTCCAAACCTTAACAAATTCCCTCCTCTGAGTAGAACTGTCGTCAACTTCACTTAAACAAATTCGCTTCACAAAACATAATTTGTTTAATTTTTCTCGGTTTTTCTAAAAATCATGAAAGCTACTTTCTTCTTTGCATATTCTAGTTGATAAAGAAAGTCCCCTGGCCCCGTAGGATCTTACTAGTATCCCCCAAAGTTCGGCTAACACCTAATCCGTAAACTTCCATCTAGGCATAACTCTTCAACCTTGTGGACTCGTTAGGACCGTTCTTGGCACTCCAGGTTCTTTCAACCGTTACCAAATGCGAGAATATGACAACTAACAAAACACTTCCGAATATTTAAGAACACCGATAACAATTAAATTTCACGTACGGAAATAAATATAGCGTTTTTGGCCCATAATAGTCAAGCCACCAAATTTGACGTTTGCCTCGGTAACTGTGACTACCCCACATTTCTCAAAATAAGTTGTTTTCATCATCCTAAGGTAATTTGAGCGCTCCCGAACTTGTACGAATTTGACGTAGAAACTTGGTTCAAATAAACTTCACGAACACCCGCCCACTTTGCAAGTCACTTGAAATTCTTTAGTCAATAATGGTCCAATTAATTATACCAATTAGAATTCCTTCTTTTTGTGGGCCCAAGAAAATTAATACTAAACCATAGCACATCTTGACCCATCAAATTTTTAATCAGCCCAAATGATTTGTAGTTTAAACAAAACAAGAGTGGGCCCTGCTTCAACATAATCAAATAACCCAATTACAAATAAGGGCCCCCACTAACGAGAAAGAAATGGTTGAAACTTAGACATAAAAAAATTGGTGGACCCAAGAATAAAATTCTTTTGTATTTTTGATGAATGAACGTGAATTTCCAAGGATTGTTT
Source organism: Scalesia atractyloides (assembly GCA_947069175.1). Classification (NCBI taxonomy): domain Eukaryota; kingdom Viridiplantae; phylum Streptophyta; class Magnoliopsida; order Asterales; family Asteraceae; genus Scalesia; species Scalesia atractyloides. Next base: position 83,353,907 of record CAMTDV010000030.1, read on the forward strand.
TAACACAATCCAATAGTGGAGTCCAAGGCCCATGCAAAATAATTCAACCTAACCCTAGATCCACTAACACAACATCAGCCGTCAACTTCATAAAACTTTACAACCAATACGAATCGATATCCTCATCACTTTGCAGCCACCAAACAACACCATTCAGCTTCTATTGTCAAACCTTCTGCTTCTCTACGAACAAACAACAGTCAACAACATTATCTCACCACCATGTGAATCACCGTCTTCAGTCATGAGTCAGCGTTCATCATACAATAACAGCAGCCGCCGCCCACTCTGCAGCCACCACCATTACCAGTTTACTTTCGCGACGAAGAAGGTGTTTCGTCGACTTAGAACGACGAACAATCATTGAACGATGAAGAATGTTCTTCGTGGACTTCAATCAACGAAGAACTGATGGAAGCCTGATTGTTCATGGGACAGGTTGTTCGTGGGACTGGTTGTTCGTAGGAAGCATGATTGACGAAGAAGCATTCTTCGTTTGAAAGATGTTCTTCGTGGGACCTGATGTGAAGAAACCCTAGTGTTTCTTCAACAGCCGCCATCATCTTCAAGAACGCATTTTCAGATATGAGCAAAAACTCCTCAAACATGATAATAGATGATGAAAACTTGATTCTTTTAGTGTGAAACATAAAATCTGACCCTCATGTATAGTTTATTTCATCATAAACCTGTCCAGATCTGGTTTTTTTTTTCATGTTTACACAACTTCACATCTTGAACAAAAAAAAACCACAAAAATCACAAATCAAGAGCTGATTTAGCAAACCGTTAGATTCACTAAATCGGGTACCATGGCTCTGATATCAATTGTAGGTTTATGTTTCGGATCGAAACCGTGATTAATGTGTGATTAAGCTCAAAGACAGAAAGATTAGAGACAGATAAAAACAACTTTCTTGTATAAATTCGGTAGCATAACATTACAAATCGGCCCGATTACTAGCTAGCCAAACTATACCGAAAGAGCATACATCTGAGGAGAGACCAAGTGGTGATCTCTCACCAAGTCTAAAACCTTCAAGTGTTGCAAATGACCAAGGGTTGGTATTTATAGCCACACCCCCTTCACTTGCAAACACACACGGTCAAACAAATAACCCTTTCGTTTGACCACTTCAAACGAGCGGGTCTATACACGTTCGTTTGACCGTTTACAAACTATTACATTATCAGCGTAGAACACTATCTAAACTATTCGCACAGCAGCGGACACAAAATCTCCACCAACATGCACAAAATGGAAGATGATAGGTATAGTCAGATCATTAGCACTTGATTATTATAAATAAGAGATAATGAGTGGTCGGTCATACGTATAATTCGGGATGTGTAGGTAGGCCCAGCCAGTTGAAGGGTTCCTTTAAAACGGTATAATACACTTAAAAGTAGGAGTCTAGTGGGTGCCTGCCTTAGGAGCTATGGCGAAACTGAAACTATGGAGAGCACAAGAGGTACGTTATAAATAAAAAGCTTATATTTTTTTCCGATTAAATTGGCACATCTGTTTCTTTTTGTGAAAACAAATCCGAAATAAGGTGGCGCCGAGAAAAAAAAAACATTCCATCAATCCATCTGAGCTACATGAAAAAAAAATAATAGAAAGCGAAGCCTATGATACTGTCGCGGGATAGCGACTCATGCAGTACGTACCCTCTAGGTGGAGTTATAAAAAATATGTGAAGTTTATGACATTAATCGCGGGGATGGTGACTCATGCGAGGTATGTCTGCTAAACTGTTCGTATACAAAAGCATGTAGAGCTCACAATATCATCCATCTATCCATCATAAAGATTTAATCGGAATAATATAAGAGTTTTTTTATATAAAGCGGTAGATTATGAATCTTTTAACCTTTTGGGCTTGAAGTGGGAATAGGTGGAGTTGTGGTCTTTTGGGAGTGGGGTCCATAGATAACTATAATCACTTGAACTTAAATGGATCGTGGATAAGTGCTTGGAAGCTGGCGGTTGGGTTTAAGTGGATAATATACCCGCAATCATGATTAGCGTATGGTTGGACTGATAAATAAAATAATTGAATATATTGAGTGCTGATGTGTTTGATTGTGATTCCATTGCAAACAACTTTTTCGGGGACGAAAAAAGATAAGTGTGGGGATGTGATGTTCGGGTATTAAATAGTGTTATTTTGGTTTGTTTTGAGTTCGAGTTATGTACATATGAGTGTTTATTTGGTTTTGTAGTACTATTCATTGTATGTGTGTCGTTTCAGGTTAAATGATGTAAATCGATCGAGAAACGAGAGCTGGAATGAAGATTGGAGGCCGAAAAGAGAAAAGTCAATTGGTAGTCCCCCGCGCCACGCGAGGGAGTTCTTGAGCCTTGTCGCAACGCGCGGGGGCAGTTAAATGTGGGGTCGGTTTGGATAGCCCAGGCGACACGCGCCGGATGCTGAGTACTCTCTCGCGACGCGCGGGAGAGACCAATTGCGGGAAAGTATATAAAGTGATGTTTATCAGGTTTTAGGGGTTGTTGAATAACCTAGCAGCCGATTTACGAGTTCAGGAGTCATTAGAGGTGATCCAGCAAAGGTTTTCACTCCGTTCAAGCTATTCTTTCATGCCAGATCAAATCCGAACAATTACTGAAGCTATGATGAACACCATGAGCGGCTAAGCTCTTCGTAACTTTCGCCTGGATGAACTTTTACTTAGTTTCGCATTGAACTTTGTTTATTTATTCGTTGTGACTGGTACAGCTTGACCACTTGTGTTGAATTATTGGTAAACGTTTCTTGCGTTTGAACTACTTGTCGTTTATTAAGCGTATTGGCGATTTCCTTGCATCGTTAACGGGTTGGTAAATCGGTGGGTAGTTGATACAAACAAACGAGTTATTAGGTGGCATAGTGAATCTTAAAAACTATCCTTAATAGCTAATCAAATTCATTAATTCCGAGGCCATGTCTATGTGGTGTCCAGAATTGGTAAACGAGTTTTGGTGTTAAACGGGTAATTGGGATTCCGGGTGGAAGTTTCTTTTTCTCTCATTGATTACAATCTTTTTAATTAGTTTTAGAATTTTTCTAATTAATCAATCAAAAACCCCCAATTTAGATAGTCTAGTTTTTACTTAAAATCGTGACACCGACCACAAGTTCCCCGTAGATTCGATACCCTACTTACGCTATCTACGTAGTTTAAATAGGTTTTTGATTAGCCAACGACAGCTACATCAGATACCATACAAGAATGAATTTTCGTACGAGACTTACGCGAGAAGGAGAGGAGGACACGTGTAATTGGCAGGAGGGTATTTTGGTCCTTTCCCAAATGAACAACTCTCCCCCTTCATTTTCAAATGGCTATAACTTTTTCATACGTTGATATTTTTGAAAAAAAAAATTAACGAGCATTTCAGTCTCTTTAATTTGAGCAGCTTACTGCTATAGTTTCTTAAAAAATTACATGATTTTGAATACACATTATGTGATATAGAAATCCCAGCATGACTACGTCATTTTAAACACCCATTACGTGATTACATGATTTCATTATAGTATGTGAAACCCAGTAAGTGATTACATAATTATGTAACAATAGTTGACTATGTATTATTACGTTACTACGTGATTTTAAATACCAAATATTTCAGGTTTAATCACGTATTAAAGGTAAATTATATACAACATATTAGTCAAATCAACCTATAATACCAAATATTTCAGGTCTAATCAAGTTCTTATTATATGAATGTGTAATCACGTAATGGATTTATTTGAGTTTGTAATCACGTAATGGATTTATATTGAATTTATAATCACGTAATGGATTTATATTGAATGTTAATCTCGTAATGGTTTATATTGAATGTGTAACCACGTAATGGATATTCAAAATCACGTAGTCATGTGCTTGTTATTCAGAATCATGCAATCACGTAGTGGTTATTCAAAATCATGTAACTTATTAAGAAAACTATAGCCATAGCCTGCTCGAATTAAAGAGAATGAAATGCTCATTAATATGGTGTATTTTTTTTTAAAAAGAATATTAATGTATGAAAAAGTTATAGCCGTTTGAAAATCAAAGGGGAAACTAGTTAATTAAGAAAAGACCGATATGCCCTTTCTCTATATGTTATTTCACTTGTTGAATCTGAAATTTAGCAAATTGTCAAGTGCTTATCTTGACCGTAAATCTTGCAAATGGATGGCTGCAGATGTTGCGTACACTTCGTACGCTTTAACCCTCATGTACCTGATCTGTTATCAATATATATATCTGTCACACCCTCAATTTCCACATGCAGAGTATTACCACGAGGGCGTGACTTGACCAGAATCATGGCACCAATCATATTGAACAATCATTTAAAATATAGTAAAACCATCACCACAATACGATTAGTGACTAAAGTTCAAGTTTCAAAACTTTAATAAAATTTACAGCGGAAGCATAAAGTTCAATAGTTTTATAAACCCAAATAATTGTTTAAAGTTTATGGATTTATATTTGAACCCAACAAAGGTTCGATGCAACCACTACACTCCTCCGCTGCAAGCTCCCGAGCTGTACCTACGGTCCTGCAAAGCATGCAGTAGAGTGTCAACAATAAAGTTTGCGAGTTCACAGTTTTTCCAGTTTTATTTCCAAAAACATAAGCTGTTAAGTTACTTGTTTATAAATCATGTTTTTCATAGGAGCTATGTAACATCCGTCAAAAACGGATTTACCAAACCCGCTCCGTTTATCAACCGAACAGTCAGTTAAAATTTTCGTTGCAATTAAATGCCCAAAATAATTTTAAACGATATATAATCAATTATTATACGGGAATATATATTTAGTTTTTGAAAAACTGTTGAAAATCGCAAAATAAAAATAAAAAGTCCCTGCCGGGTTTCGAACCCGGGTCACTACCGATCCAGCAAACAAACTTAACACACACACACAAACCACTGCGCCACTTGTTTTGTTTGTTATATATTGAAATCATTTAATTGATATCATGACGTTAGAATTCAAAACCGGCGCCCAAAAGTTCAGTCGTCGGAATCCCGGTAATCTCGCGAGCTTTTAACAACATTTTCAGTTATAACGTAAACTATTATTAGGACATCGGTTATAACCGACGTTTGAGTCCGCGACACCTTCTATAACCGCCGGAGTTTTTATAACTTATGAATCAGTCGGAAATCAGACCAAGTTCTTCGACGATTTGCCCTATAAATTCACCCACAACCCACTGCAAACCTTTTCGCTCAAAACCACACCTTTTCTCGGCGTAATTCCACTCGCCGGAATTATTCTGTTCGTCGCCGGAAAAACGGTTTCCTTATTTCTGAGCCTTACTAAACCATTTGAACTTATACCGAAGTCACCCACATATTTTGTAAGCTTTCTGAAGTTTCTCTGCTGCAAGACACTCGTCGCCGGAGCCTATTGCTGTCGCCGGAGTTCTGCCGGAAAACAGAGGAAGATAGTCGGTATACCTCTTCGCCTAATTTCTTTTTCTTCTTACTTATATCACACCGTAATGAACTGAAACACACTAAAGATCATGTTTTAAACTTCGAACCAGTTGTTGTCGATTCTGGTTATAACTCAGCGAAGAAGACGAAGTCATGGAACGTATATGTATAATTAAAATCAGGATATTACTCGGGTTAGACACACAGTCCAGGTGGACTGTGTGCACATTAAACATACAAACGTCTCGAGTTCGAATCCGGTTTCACACACGCTGCCTTAATAAAAATGATTTTTTTTTATTAACCGAACCGGAGTCATACTGATATATGTTAAGTATATTAATAACCGGTATAATAACCAAGTTAGACACACAGTCCAGCGGTGGACTGTGTGTATATTTATATCACAGGTCACGAGTTCGAGTCCGGGCTGCTGCACCGACTCGGACAATTATCTATTCTTTTTAAATAAGACAGAAAAGGAAATAACTAAATTGTGTTTAAGTATAATAAAAATCAGTAAAGTTAACAAGTTGCACACACAGTCCAGCGTGGACTGTGTGTTAGTTTAAGCCACAGGTCCCGGGTTCGAGACCTGTGGAGCGCACCGTCTGATTCAAATTAAAGTGTTTTTAAAATAAAGGATTTTATGTTTAACTTAATTAATATATATATATAATTAAAAACAATATATAACGGGTTAGACACGTAGCTCAGTTGGTAGAGCTGCGTGCACGCGTACGGGAGGTCTCGGGTTCGAGCCTCACTCAGCGCACTTATATTCCGACTCGAAGCACGGTCAGTAACGGTCACGCAGGTCAACGGTCAGAAAAAATCAAAATTTTTATTATTTTTATTTAATTATTTTAATTAAAAATCAATTAAAAATACTTAAAAAATAACATTTTTAAGGTTAGAAAATAGCCTCAAACTCACAAAAATACACCCAACAATCCTACTAAAATAGATTAATAAAATCCGTTTACTTACCGAACCATAATGCGATTTATCTAGGTTAATCTCACTCGTGGTTAAAACCACTTCGCGTGCATTCAACGTCATCAACCGAACGCACCCACTGTGAGTGAATCTTACAACTCCCCCTTTTAAATTACACGTTTTGGGGTGTGTCATGTGTTATAAAAATAATTAACTTGTTTATTTAAACTTGTGCCATACCACATCATGATCTAAACTTAGATTGATTATATTGTTGTGATTACTTATTTCCTTTTGCCAAATCATATGAAACTCATTCATTAAGCCCATCAGTTCCTCGTGGGAGACGAGTTGAACAACGCGTGCTTCAAATCAAATTCATTATTGTTCATGTGTGTATCATTGAGTTTATATTGGTTGTAGTTGTGTCATTCATATTATCATGTTATGCAATTCATTCATTAGGCCCCTCAGTTCCTCGTGAGAGACGAGTTGAGCATCGCGTGCCTCTAAATGTTCCATTATTGTTCATGTGTGTTTTATTTAATATCTTATGATTGTTGAATAAGTTTTACATCTATTTTTATTCATGTTTGGTTGTGCACATATTTCATAATCAATTTAAATAAACTTGTTCAAATGTTTTCCATAGGATTCACTCGCCAACTTTATGTTGATCCAAAAACCCTTTTACACATGATACAGGTGAACAGGTTGAAGCAAGGAAAACATAGGATATGCCTTAGAAGAGAACAAAGGAGCTTAGATTGATAGTTAGAACATGTTGTAACATTTATTGTAAATTTCCATTAAATTGTAATTAATGAATATGAAACGCATAATAAATGTCATGAGCTTTGATGATAACCCAATCATGCCCCGATCACCTTTTCCGCTGCGGGTCGGGGTGTGACAAGCTACCCCATATGTAAGCTACTAAACTGCGTAATACCGAAGACATGCGACTGTTACGTTGTTTCGTTGTTGCCCCATTTGTCAATGTCTATCATCATTGACGTTTACCAAGGCATACTAGTTCACGCCCGTACTCCTCCACACAGTGTGAGGTTTGCGAGACCTAATAGCGCCATCAACTAATAACTCGTTGCCAGGCCAGGCGATTAATCAGTATAGAAAGTGGGGACTTCGTGATAGATATGCGTTTAGTACACTTGTGACATGAATTATAAAATAGTATTTAGTAGTATTCCTTCCCGGAATACTAGGCAATCCCAAACCAGGGAAAGTGTAGTTCGTTCGTTCCCAACCACCAGGAATACATGCTTTTAATTAGTAAGTGTGTGAACTCACCTTTTCTGAGCTCGGCAGATAATTTACTTGTTTTAAGTTGGTCAACCACGTCCTATTATGGTTACAAGTATATATCAAATTCGTATTTAAGAAAGTCACATACTTTTCTACACGTATTCTAACACATAACACACAAGCTGCGACATCACATATTACGGAAAACATGCGGGTCATTTATGATAGTTCATGCAGTCCAATAAAGGTAGTGTTGGGTCCACTGTAAGTGTGCGGCCCAATCTTTAGAGTTTCTATGGTCCAGTGCTGTGAGCGGCCCAAACAATTGTAGCTCAATAGAGTGTGCGACCCACTGGTTAAGTGTGCGACCACTTGATCGGCATGCGGTCATGCTTATATAGGTTGTACACTTGCTGCTTTGGTGGTTTGTACAACCAAGTGTGTGGTTTGACAAGAGTGTGCGACTACCTATTGTGTGAGGTAAGGGTGTACGACTCAAATAAACAGAATCATTTCAACTAGAACACAGATGTATCCTTATGGACCCTACCATCCTAATCCTCAACATTATTCACTGATTTTTAGGAAACCACGTCAAGAGTAAAATCAATATAGACGAAAATCTATTCATCCATTAATGTCATTAATATTCATCATCCTTCAGTATTATTTAACAGTGCACAGAATTATCCAAACATACCATGCCAATCCAATACCCTGATTTTTTATTTTCCAACAGATCATAAACCTATCTTATACACCATGTCACACCAAAATCATCAAGCACTATCATCATACCATCATCAACAAGAATCATCCTTTATACTAACTAGCCCTTTTATCAAGATCTACACTTTCACTAACATGAATCATTAATATTTTTTTAAAACATTCAAAACACGAATTCATTATTTTGGATCATGTCATTCAAGTAGGTGTTCAAATAAATTTAAACATATTTTATAGATCAACTAATGATATTATACTAACCTGGGAAATAAAGTGGATGTAGTGTATAGATGGAAAAGATCTTCAAAAGGAAAAGAGGAACTTCAAGAATTTGCTGCCTTTGCTTCTTCTAAAAAGGAGAACAGGTTTCTAAAATAGGAGAATGTTGGTGAAAAGAGGGAATATTTATGGAGTATTGTTGCCGTCAAAATGATTGGAACAACCATTCTAGAGTTGGCTGCATATGCATATTTATACCCAACAAAAGATTCCGCACACCATGTGCAGGAGTGTGTGCGGTCTTATTAGGGTTAGATGTGGGCTGGAACTTGGGCCTGAATTAATTACAAGTGGGAGTGTGCGGCCAATCTAAATAAACTAGTGGGTGAGGGGTGTGCGACCAAGATTTAATATTCATAAAAGTTTGCATATAAATAAAAATGAAAGGACTTAAGTGTACGGCTAGAAGGTATGCGAGCAATATGATTTGCACGCAAATTGCATTTGTTTCTGGTGATGTAGTGTGCGACCAGACTTGGAGAATTACTTATAATCACACATTCTCACAATAGAACCAATTATGTTATAGTATGTTTTATTTAATTAACTTCTCCATTAATCACAACATATTAATGAAACGCAACGGGAAGGTTCGGGTTGTCACATTATCTCCAAGTTGAAAGAAATTTCGTCCCGAAATTTAGCTAGCAATCACTAAATCAGCTAGTGTATTTAAGCGTTTTCGCGGGGTGTCACATCATCCCCATGTTGGTTTGGACTTCGTCCCGAAATCCAGTAGTAGCTTCGGTACTGGTTTCATTGTTCTTAAACAACTGGGGATACTTGCACATCATTTGGTCTTTTCGTTCCTAGGTAAACTCTGGGTCACGACGTGAGTTCCAGCGAACTCGAACTATAGGTATCTTACTACGCTTGAGAGTCTTAATTTCTCGATCCATGAACTCAACCGGTTCTTCAATTGTCACACCCCGACCCGCAGCGGAAAAAGGTGATCGGGCATGATTGGGTTTTCATCAAAGCTCATGACATTTATTACAATGTTTCATATTTATTATTACAATTTAAAGGAGTTCATACAATCAAATCATACAAGTACAACATGTTCTATACATCTTTCTAGACTTCATTATTTTTCTTCTAAGGCACTTTCCTATGTGTTCCTTGCTTCATCCTGTCCACCTGTATCATGTGTAAAAATGGTTTTTGGATCAACAAAAAGTTGGCGAGTGAGGTTTATTGAATTGATTATAAAATAAAGTGCATAACCACATCTGAGTAAATATAGATGTAAATTTATTCACAAAACACATAATATTAAATATTGCACACACATATAACAGTTGATTGTTTTGAGGCACGCGTTGTTCAACTCGTCTCCCACGAGGAACTGATGGGCCTAATGAATGAGTTTTGAGGCACGCGTTGTTCTACGAACTGATGGGCCTAATGAATGAGTTTTAAGGCACGCGTTGTTCAACTCGTCTCCCACGAGGAACTGATGGGCCTAACAAATAATTTGCATACAACTTGACAATATGTAATACATAACAACAAACAATATTTACATTCTAAGTTTAGATCATAATATGGTATAGCACGAGTTTGAATAAGCGAATTAGTTTAAGCGACACATGATACACCCCAAAACATGAATAAAAAGGGGAATTTGTAAGAATTCACTCACAGTGGGTGGGTTTCTTGGATTGATGATGAATGCGCACGAATTCGGATTTAATCGGTAAGGGAACTAACCTAAATAATAACATAATAGTTCGATAAATGAATAAACTTTTATTTGAGATTAATATTTTTAATTAGTGTTCTTAATGGGATTGTTAGGTTTATTTTTGTGAGTTCAAGGAAATTTTCTAACTTTAAAAATATTGTTTTTAAGTATTTTTAATTGATTTTTAAATAAAATAAATAAATAAAAGAAAATAAAAATTTTGACTTTTTGAACAGTTGACCGTTGACCGGTTCGGTCGTGTATTTGTTTGCATTGAGTGAGGTTCGAACTTGTGACCTCCCGTACGTGTGCACGCAGCTCTACCAACTGAGCTACGTGTCTAACCCGAAATATTTCTGTTTTTAATTATATTTATATACTATTTAATTTATTCTAAAATTCATTTATTTTAAAAAGGATTTTAATTCTATCGAACCGGCGTGCATAACAGGTCTCGAACCCGGGACCTGTTTATTAACGTTGCACACAGTCCACCGCTGGAATGTGTGTCTAACCTGGTTAAAACTCTTGTTTTTATTTCTCTTATACACTAACTGGAAGTTTCCATATTTGGGTTTTATAAAAAGTCTGAATATTGTGACGAATCGGAACAAGGTCAGACTCGAACCCGGGACTCTATGATTCAAATGCACACAGTCCACCCTGGACTGTGTGTCTAACCCGAGATATAACCCGATTTATATTAAGTATATACATAGTCTAAACTTCATCTTCTTCGTTAACAACACAGACAAACGATTCATTCGACTGATCTTGTTCAATTCAATTAACGGACATATAAATGATTAAAACGAAATGGATAGGGAAGGTTTTGGGAATGAACGTACCGGAATGATGACTTTTCTCAGAACTCCGGCGAAGTCGTCGGCTCTGTTTTATGAACTCCGTCTGAACGGGCCAATTAATAGTTTTGATTAACCAATTGTGAAATTGAATGACTAAACAAGAGTTATCAGAGAGTTTAAATGATTATACCGATTCACAGCTGCGATTTAGGAATTTTCAGAAATCTTCCAGCGAGTGCTGATTATCCGATATCGTCGCTTGGGACTGATTCTGGTTGAAGGGTTTGAGTTAGCAAAAGTCTAGCAATAGATAGAAGATGAAAGAGTTGAGAAATTTACCGTCTTGATGAATGAGACGGTTTTCCGGCGAAAGTCCGGCGATTTCAGAAAACGATTCCGACAATCAGAAATTAGAGGAAAAGTGAAATTAGAGGTTCTGTGAGTGTTTTTGATTCGCGAACGATGATATTGATAGAGTAATTCAGGAAGTAAAAGATTTCGGTTTCTAACTCCCAAATCATATAAATCGAAATAATAATAAAGACTGAATTGATGAGATTGCGTCGTAATGGTTGCATCGGTTATAACCAGTAATATCAACACTCAAACGTCTGGAAAGTTGAAAGTCGATTACCGGTTTCAGTTTGGCGCAAAACAGATGACTTCACAGATGAACTTATGTTTTATTTGTTTTCCTAGATTTCACAAAGACATCAAGTGGCGGAGTGGTTAATTGTTTGGAGATTAATTCTTCCGGCTGACCCGGGTTCGAAACCGGCAGCCCATTTTTATTTTTAACTGCTTTATTTTTATTTTCTAACAATTTTAATTTCCATATCTAAAATGTTTATTAGTTATGTATTGTTTAAAATTAAAATAAGCATTAAATGAGCAACGAAAATTTTAACTGGATGTTCGGTTAATAAATGAAGCGGGTTTGGTTAACCCGGTTTTTGACGGATGTTACAGTATCCCCTACTTTTAGAAATTTCGTCCCGAAATTTAAGTAGTGGCATGTTTGACTCAAAAGGATGGTGTTTTAATTTGACAATTGCATACTTAGAAGGGGATAAGAGTTTAAATTTTTGTTTGAGGCGGTAACGTTCCTTGTAAGGGTTGAGTACCCTGCTACAGGAATCGCTTTTTGATGCCTACGATAAAGAATATTGATAAACAGAGTTGATTCACGAAGTATGATTTCATGCGCAAGAGTTTTGATACGTTTGGAAAGATAAGGTTATATCCTAAAACAAAACTTCTACTACTAAAACCTACATGGAACTTCTCATAACCGCCTGACAATGCCTCTGATCCTTTGGCAAGAATACTTATATATAGGAAGTACCAGCGGCGTATCCACCATATTCTTGTCAAATTTTCATTGGTTTTATCAGTAAGTTATGATTGGTTCTATGATGTGACTCTAGAACATAAACAAACACAACAACCAAAGCTTGAGTCTTAATTCTGATAGTATACATGTTTGAATGATGACAGTACCTCTCTCGTTTGTTATGATGGAGAGGTTAGTCTATGTAGAAGTGAGACACAGCCCAACTTCTTTAAATGATGAGATTGAAATACGTTGAGATGTATGATGATATGAATGCTAACTCAGTGAGTATAAACAAACTTCAACCATGACATTACTAAATCCTACATGGAACTTCTCATAACCGCCTGACAATGCCTTTGATCCTTTGGCAAGAATACTTATATATAGGAAGTACCAGCGGCGTATCCACCATATTCTTGTCAAATTTTCATTAGTTTTATCAGTAAGTTATGATTAGTCCTATGTGACTCTAAAACATAAACAAACACAACAACCAAAGCTTGAGTCCTAATTCTGATAGTATACATGTTTGAATGATGACAGTACCTCTCTCGTTTGTTATGATGGAGAGGTTAGCTTATGTAGAAGTGAGACACAGCTCAACTTCTTTAAATGATGAGACTGAGATACGTCGTGAGGTATGATGTTATGAATGTTAAATCAATGAGTATAAAACAAAACTGAAATAGTAATTCGCATAAGATTCTTGGATACAATTTCCAATTTATAATTGAGATACGTGAAAATTGAGATAACATAAAGAAAAATATAAAAACTAGGCGGTTGGAGTTGAATCTTGATTTTTGGTGAAGGAGACTAGTTGAGTGGTTCGTTTGGGCCGTCATTATCTTCAACAGGATTGGCGTTGATGTTGAAAACTCTTCCTCTTGCTGGTGGCCTAGTGGTTAGGTTTTATTGATTTGCTTGGTTAACTGGGTTTGCTTGAGCTTGGGCGTTTATGATGTTAACCAATCGAGGGCACGTGTTTCTAAAGTGAGTAGGGTCGCCACAATTGAAACAAGCTCGAACATATGGGAACATGGGGTATTGGGGTTGCTGATATGTTTGGATCATGTTTTGAGTAGGGGGTGAGGTTTGGTTTTGAAGGGTGCGGCAAACCTTGCTCGAATGACCATAGCGTCCACAATTCGCACATAGTCGACAAGGTAAGGTAGATGGATGGTGATAAAAACAGGTGTTACATTGAGGGTGAGGTCCAAGGTAAGGTTTCTTATTTGGGTAAGCTGAGTTGGGTGCTACTTGAGTGATTGGGATAGCTTGAAGGGGTACGGCTTGTGAGGCTGGTTGTTTGCGTTGGGTGACAACGAAAATTTGCCCATCTCGTTTTCTCTTAGAAATGGGTTGAGAAGGGGATTCGGTTTAGGTGGAGTTTGAGGTTTCAGTTGATGCTTTATCCTTCTTCTTCTCCTCCTTGAAGTCCTTATTTCGTATGCGGTTCTCGGTGAGCTCTGTAGCTAACTCCATTGCTGCTTCCAAAGTTGTAGGTGTGGTACTTATTACAGAGTCTTGAATTTTTGAAGGAAGACCTCGAATGTAGTGCTCAATCAAACGGTAAAGAGGAGTGAACAAGTTGGGAACCATTTGATTTAACTCGAGGAATCTCTTGTTGTATGTGGTGTGGTCGCCTTCCTTTTGTTTCAAAGAATAGAACTCATCCTCCAATTTCTTGATTTCGCTTCTTGGGCAAAACCGTCTTGTCATGATTTCCTTCAACTCTTCCCAAGTCAAAGTCATAGCATCTTCAACACCTCGTTTGGCCTTCTCTGTCTTCCACCATGTAAGTGCTATTCCAAGTAAACGACCAGTAGCATATCGCACTTTGCGATCATCGGGGCAATCGCAATTTAGAAAAGTGTTTTCCATTTCTTCAAACCAATGGAGGAGAGCGGTGACACCTTCAGTCCCTTCGTATTTTGGAGGGTCGCAGGATTTGAAATGCTTGAAGGTGCATTTAGTGGTACTTGGGGGAGGGTTGACAACATTTTGATCTTCTTGATTGACGGGATTAGCGGTAAGGGCTTGTTGAACTTGAACTACAATGTTGGGTATTACGGCAGCCATTTGTTGAGCGATTTGGGCAGCCATGCGCTCGCGAGCTTTTCCTGATCTCATCTTCCTACGAGCGGAATTAGAAGACATCTACAAGGAATACATATCAAGAGTATGAGTTGGACGTTTTAGGGGTCATGTGTCGTATTTAGGAATGAACATTCAAAAAATAAATATAGAATAATAAATCTACTACATCCGTAGGATGTCTTGGGCTTTGCTCGTAATTGGGCCTTGCATGCCGCCATACTTCACCTTCGTAATCATGTGGGCCCACATGATTACCGGGTTTTTCATATGTTCGCATGTGTTAGCCTGATTACGTACACTAAAACCCAGAGAAAATCGAGAAATATGTATGTAACGTATGATATTCGGAATGTATCCAGGTGTGGACACGGTGACACCTCAAAGTGGGGTTAGTTCGAACGACGTTTGGTGTGGCATGCTTTGGCCTAATAGGTTCTTCGTACTCTCATCGTTAGTCCCCAGGTAGGCAAACTGGTCCGTTATATTGGATTTATACGAATGCCAACCTAGACAGGACGTTCCGACTACTGGTACTTGTACCCTTACAGTTACTACATGCCCGTCGTAGAACTCACTTTGATGAGATTTGAAAAATGAAAAATGCGACAAAATCTTGAATAACGGAAGTATGAAGATGATTTGAATATGTGAACATTGAAATATGTATGATGAATATGTATGTAAGTACGTATGTTTGACTGTAGGTATAATTCATTATGTATCACAAAATGTAATATTGGAAGCGTTTGCATGCAGTTGTGTATGTAATAAATATGAAAGAAATAAACATCATGAGTTTGCATGTAACCACATAAACAATTAAAAATCTAATCAACTATAGTATAGGCTCTAAGGGTCTAATAACCTATCCTATATCCCTATAGTCAAAAGCTCTGATACCAATCTGTCACACCCCGACCCGCAGCGGAAAAAGGTGATCGGGGCATGATTGAGTTTTCATCAAAGCTCATGACATTTATTACAATGTTTCATATTTATTATTACAATTTAAAGGAGTTCATACAATCAAATCATGCAAGTACAACATGTTCTATACATCTTTCTAGACTTCATTATTTTTCTTCTAAGACACTTTCCTATGTGTTCCTTGCTTCATCCTGTCCACCTGTATCATGTGTAAAATTGGTTTTTGGATCAACAAAAAGTTGGCGAGTGAATCCTGTGAAAACATTTAAACGTGTTTATTGAATTGATTATAAAATAAAGTGCATAACCACATTTGAGTAAATATAAATGTAAATTTATTCACAAAACACATAATATTAAATATTGCACACACATACAACAGTTGATTGTTTTGAGGCACGCGTTGTTCAACTCGTCTCCCACGAGGAACTGATGGGCCTAATGAATGAGTTTTGAGGCACGCGTTGTTCTACGAACTGATGGGCCTAATGAATGAGTTTTAAGGCACGCGTTGTTCAACTCGTCTCCCACGAGGAACTGATGGGCCTAACAAATAATTTGCATACAACTTGACAATATGTAATACATAACAACAAACAATATTTACATTCTAAGTTTAGATCATAATATGGTATAGCACGAGTTTGAATAAGCGAATTAGTTTAAGCGACACATGATACACCCCAAAACATGAATAAAAAGGGGAATTTGTAAGAATTCACTCACAGTGGGTGGGTTTCTTGGATTGATGATGAATGCGCACGAATTCGGATTTAATCGGCAAGGGAACTAACCTAAATAATAACATAATAGTTCGATAAATGAATAAACTTTTATTTGAGATTAATATTTTTAATTAGTGTTCTTAATGGGATTGTTAGGTTTATTTTTGTGAGTTCAAGGAAATTTTCTAACTTTAAAAATATTGTTTTTAAGTATTTTTAATTGATTTTTAAATAAAATAAATAAATAAAAGAAAATAAAAATTTTGACTTTTTGACCAGTTGACCGTTGACCGGTTCGGTCGTGTATTTGTTTGCATTGAGTGAGGTTCGAACTTGTGACCTCCCGTACGCGTGCACGCAGCTCTACCAACTGAGCTACGTGTCTAACCCGAAATATTTCTGTTTTTAATTATATTTATATACTATTTAATTTATTCCAAAATTCATTTATTTTAAAAAGGATTTTAATTCTATCGAACCGGCGTGCATAACAGGTCTCGAACCCGGGACCTGTTGATTAACGTTGCACACAGTCCACCGCTGGAATGTGTGTCTAACCTGGTTAAAACTCTTGTTTTTATTTCTCTTATACACTAACTGGAAGTTTCCATATTTGGGTTTTATAAAAAGTCTGAATATTGTGACGAATCGGAACAAGGTCAGACTCGAACCCGGGACTCTATGATTCAAATGCACACAGTCCACCCTGGACTGTGTGTCTAACCCGAGATATAACCCGATTTATATTAAGTATATACATAGTCTAAACTTCATCTTCTCCGTTAACAACACAGACAAACGATTCATTCGACTGATCTTGTTCAATTCAATTAACGGACATATAAATGATTAAAACGAAATGGATAGGGAAGGTTTTGGGAATGAACGTACCGGAATGATGACTTTTCTCAGAACTCCGGCGAAGTCGTCGGCTCTGTTTTATGAACTCCGTCTGAACGGGCCAATTAATAGTTTTGATTAACCAATTGTGAAATTGAATGACTAAACAAGAGTTATCAGAGAGTTTAAATGATTATACCGATTCACAGCGCGATTTAGGAATTTTCAGAAATCTTCCAGCGAGTGCTGATTATCCGATATCGTCGCTTGGGACTGATTCTGGTTGAAGGGTTTGAGTTAGCAAAAGTCTAGCAATAGATAGAAGATGAAAGAGTTGAGAAATTTACCGTCTTGATGAATGAGACGGTTTTCCGGCGAAAGTCCGGCGATTTCAGAAAACGATTCCAACAATCAGAAATTAGAGGAAAAGTGAAATTAGAGGTTCTGTGAGTGTTTTTGATTCGCGAACGATGATATTGATAGAGTAATTCAGGAAGTAAAAGATTTCGGTTTCTAACTCCCAAATCATATAAATCGAAATAATAATAAAGACCGAATTGATTGAGATCGTGCGTCGTAATGGTTGCATCGGTTATAACCAGTAATATCAACACTCAAACGTCTGGAAAGTTGAAAGTAGATTACCGGTTTCAGTTTGGCGCAAAACAGATGACCTTCACAGATGAACTTATGTTTTATTTGTTTTCCTAGATTTCACAAAGACATCAAGTGGCGGAGTGGTTAATTGTTTGGAGATTAATTCTTCCGGCTGACCCGGGTTCGAAACCCGGCAGCCCATTTTTATTTTTAACTGCTTTATTTTTATTTTCTAACAATTTTAATTTCCATATTCTAAAATGTTTATTAGTTATTATTGTTTAAAATTAAAATAAACATTAAATGAGCAATGAAAATTTTAACTGGATGTTCGGTTAATAAACGAAGCGGGTTTGGTTAACCCGGTTTTTTACGATGTTACATCAATGAAACGAAGTTGATCATCGATCGTGAGTTCCTTGAAAGGAACAATGAGAGTCTCATCTGATAAACACTTCTTCAGATTTGACACGTGGAAGACGTTGTGTACCGCACCGAGCTCTTCAGGCAAGTTTAGCCTATAGGCCACTTTACGGATTTCTTCAATGATTTCGAAAAGTCAGACATACCGCGGATTTAGTTTGCCTCGTTTGCCAAAACGGATCACTCCTTTCCAAGGCGAGACTTTTAGCAAGACTCGGTGTCCGACTTGGAATTTCAATGGTGTCCTACGCTTATCAGCGTAGCTTTTCTGACTGTCGCGGGCGGCCGACAATCATTATCTGATCTAGGCAATCTTTTTCGTGGTGTCGAGTACGAGTTCCGGGCCAGTGATTTGGCTATCGCCAACTTCAGCCCAACACAGTGGTGATCGGCATTTCCGTCCGTATAACGCTTCAAACGGTGCAGCTTGAATGCTAGTGTGGTAACTGTTATAAGAGAATTCTACTAGAGGTGTGTGTGTGTATATATATAAAATCAAACTTAATAAAAGACTCCAAATAATTCTACATAGCATTCTCTACTTCAACCTCATAAATTTATTTATATTTGTTTAATATTTTCTTTTAATATTAATAACTAATATATAGATATCACTTATCTTTATCATTATTTTTATCTAACCTAAATTATAGTAAAATATTCCAATTAATACACATGTCATTCTCTCCTTCAATCTTAATTTTTTACTTCAATTTTATTCTAATATTAAGGATTTGCTTATTTAAACACAGTTTGTCCATTATCCCAACAACAAATATATATAATATATTATATTTCTTGTATAATACATTATCATAAATCTCATGTTATTAAATTTATAATACATATATCATTATAATTCAAATTGTATAAATAAATAAAACATATTGATAAAATTTATTTATATAAAACTTGATTAGATAACATTTTAAATTTTATTTAATCACCCTACTATTTAAACTTATTAAATAGATGAAACCGTGAGTGAACGGTGTAAAGTTGGCTTATTTCTAAAAGATTATTTTTTACACATGATGTGGCATTGTCAAAAAAAAAAGTGAACATGGCCTTTATTTTAGATTTATAATATAATGGTATTGATTTTTGAATACATAATATAGTGTATAATAATCTACTTTTACTACACAATAAATGATTATAAACTTGAACACATGTCATCATCTTTCACCTTACATAATTTTTCTTGCCTAAATCTAAAATCCTTATTTAAGAAATATATTATTTTTATATTTCTTAAAACACTATTAAATATAGATTTAATACTTTTATATTTCATACATATTACTATTGTTATTTGTTCTGAGAACAAAACATGGGGATCATAGATTATAGACATCTTAACACTCATTTCTTAATATAACAAACCATTTATTAAATATATTTAAAAAGCATGGAGAACATTAACTACATCTTTCATTATAACAAATTTATCCAAAAATACAATCATCTTTTACGAAGCAACTCACCTTTAGAAATTTAAATTTTACAGTTATTTAATTTAATAATTACTTTTGCATAACTATCCAAAATTTATACTTATCTATTTAATTTAAAAATTATTTTATACCTGTAAGTTCATCTAATTGCTACATACCTAATATGAACATTTAAAAAAACTAGAACTAATAAATTATGACGAGTATTATTTAAATTAAACTTGGATGACACATGTCTCTTCATGTGATCATTGTCCCCTAAAACTTATGAGAAAATCGATTATATAGTTTCTTTAATCGACGGATCAACTACTTTCTTATTTATAAGCTTAGCAAACATCACATGTTCGATCGTACATGACACAAAAACTTGTTCAGACATCTAAAAAGTGTCTCAAAAATATTGTTTTATAATTGTTAAATCTTCTTATTAACTATTTGATTTCTTATTTATTTAACTCGTGTGTTACATGGGGTTATAATATATATATATACACACACACTTGTAATTAATTATTTAATCAATAACCAAACATTTAAACCAACTTAAATAAGAAAATTTTGCGCTCTTATTTATAACATTTCGGATTCGATTTTCAATTTCCCGCTCTTATTTATAAATTTCGCGCTTTTATTTTCAATTTAATTATTTATAACGGCCACAATTAGAACTGTGGAAACTCTTACTATGGAGGGAAAGAGTAGAGGCCGGCCGAAACTAACTTGGGAGGAGCGGACTAAAAATGATTTGATAGACTTGCACCTCTCTGAGGATATGGTCGAGGATAGGTGTTTATGGATATGTAGGATTATGGTGGGTAGTAACCGCCAGGCAGCTATGGGGCTAAGCTAGCTTGGGGAGGGAGAACCCTCCCGCGGTCAGGGTACCGTGCATTTACCCTTTTTTTTTTTTTTTTTAAAGGAGAGTGGGATGTGAATGCTCTTGCAGTTTACTTCTAAAAAGAAATAAGTACTAAAATAAGCTACAATTTATTTACATTAAAAATGCCCTTTTGTGGAAATAGATTGTGAAACTTCATATAAAGTTTCTTGTTGAGAAACGGTCACCCTTCTAGAGAAATAAAGTCTTAGTTGGTGAACTAGTTTACTGTAGACGCTAATCTTTCAACAAGTTAACGCATTAATAAATTCTGAATGTCGGGTTTTAAAAAACCACTAACAATATT
The DNA here is from genome assembly GCA_947069175.1 of Scalesia atractyloides. Lineage (NCBI taxonomy): Eukaryota > Viridiplantae > Streptophyta > Magnoliopsida > Asterales > Asteraceae > Scalesia > Scalesia atractyloides. The sequence continues at coordinate 83,374,661 of CAMTDV010000030.1, forward strand.
TGGGCTCTAGATCATCAATGGAGGTCCAACCCGTACAAATATTCTTTTTTAGTGCTTTGATCTTGCTTCAATCATATTGCATTGCACTAGACACCATATCTGCAAATCATGAAATCCAAGATGGCAATTCCCTTGTTTCTGAAGGTGGAATGTTTGAATTGGGCTTTTTTAGTCCCGGGAAGTCCAAGAATCGGTACTTGGGTATATGGTTCAAGAAGATATCAGATGGTACTGTTGTATGGGTTGCTAACAGGAATACACCAATTGCAGATAAGTCAGGCATGCTCAAACTTAACAGACAGGGAAGCCTGGTGATCATCAGTGGCGGCAACCCGATGGTCTGGTCATCCAATTCAACGGTATTTGTTCATAGTAATAATTCGGTAGTGGTGGCGCAGCTTTTAAGTAATGGAAATCTTGTTGTCTGGCATACAAATAAAATTATTTGGCAAAGTTTCGACTATCCAGGTGACACATATATAGCAGGGATGAAATTCGGGAAGGATTTGGAGACAGGGCTGTTGCGGTTCATGTCATCTTGGAAGAGTCCTGATGATCCTTCTGTAGGTGAGTATAGTGATAAATTAGACACAACTGGATTTCCACAAACTTACGGGCGGAAGGGTGATGTTATAACAAGAAGACTTGGACCGTGGAATGGTCTTGGCTTTAGTGGCTTTCCTGATGAAAAAGGAAATCCGATTTACTCCACAGATTTTTCCCTTGATGAGAAGGAAATCTATTATAAATTTGAACTTCGAAGTTCAGTTGTTCAAAGGATAGTTTTGACATGGATGGCAAGACACAGATTTTGCAATGGATTGAGCGAATAAAAGATTGGATTGTGTATGCAGAAACTTTCGTTGATGCGTGTGATCGTTTTTTGCTATGTGGTCCTAATGGGATATGTAGCATTAACAAGCATCCACCTTGTACATGTATGAAAGGTTTTGAACCAAGAAATCTAGAAGAATGGCAGGCATCGGACTGGGTAAGCGGGTGTACACGCAAAACGCCTTTAAATTGTGGGAATGGTGATGGGTTCTGGAAAGTTGCAGGAGTTAAGGTACCAGATACTGGAAGGTCGTGGTATAATGTGAGCATGACCCTTGAAGAATGTGAGATGTCCTGCAAAAAGAACTGCTCTTGTACAGGTTATGAGTGTGTACAAATGGAGGAAGTGGATGTTTGCTATGGTTTCATGATCTTTTGGACACGAGAGAGTATGATTCAGATCAAGATATTTACACAAGAATCGACGCCACTGAGTTAGAAGGTATATCTGTTTTTGCAATATTTGATTTTTTTTTTAATTTTATATGATTAGCTTATATGGTTAAGGCTAAACTATTTTTATTTCTTAACTAAAGGTCTTATGGACTCCCAATACAATTTCAACATACAGAAAAGTATAGTTATAGTGTTGCTTTTAACTTCATCAGCTTTGTCACTTATCTTCGCAGTGTCATATGCCCGTAGAAAAATAAATAAATGGCGTCACAAAGGAGGAGGTAACACAAAGGATCAATTAACTAAATGTTGACACTTTTGCATGTTTATAGGATATGAAATTTGTAGGAAACAGGAATCTACTTGATAAAAAGAATACAAGTATGCAGATAGAACATCTTGAAGATTTACAATTTTTCAGCCTATTTGAAGTAGCCAAGGCAACAGATAACTTCAGTGTCTCAAATAAGATTGGAGAAGGCGGCTTTGGTCCCGTTTACAAGGTAAGTCTTATGTACTTTTAAAATAGAATGCATTGCGTATCACTATCATAATTTTGTTCCAAATCGTTTATGGTGTGTTGGATGATGGAAGAGAAATAGCCGTGAAGCGGCTCTCAGAAACATCTCAACAAGGACTTGATGAGTTCAAAAATGAAGTCATTTGTATTGCAAAGCTACAACACCGGAATCTTGTGAAGCTTCTTGGATATTGCATTTATAAAAAAGAATTGATTTTGATTTATGAATACATGCCTAACAAAAGCTTGGACTTTTTTCTCTTTGGTTTGACTCACTCTTTATTTTATCACATAGTATTTTACTTTAAGACATTTTAATAGCATATGACATAGCAGTCACCTTTGACAGATGAAACCAGAAGTTTGATGCTTGACTGGTCCCAACGATTTAATATAATACATGGGATGGCTCGGGGTATTCTCTATCTACATCAAGATTCTCGCCTTCAAATAATCCACAGAGATTTAAAGGCCGGTAACATATTGTTAGACAGTGATATGAATCCAAAAATATCCGACTTTGGCCTTGCTAGAAACTTTGTAGGACATGATACCACTGCGAAGACAAAGAAGGTGGTAGGAACATAGTAAGAATCTTCCTAAACTTTAATACTTTATCACAAAAAGATGAGTTCGAAAAAAAAACTGAAATACTAATCTATAAGTTTATGATGTTCAAACTTTGTGTAGTGGTTACATTTCTCCGGAGTACGCAGTACATGGTCGTTTCTCTATAAAATCAGATGTATTTAGTTTCGGTGTTCTCGTGTTGGAGATAATAAGCGGGAAGAAAAACAGAGAATTCTCTCATGGAGACCATAACGATAACCTTCTTGGTCATGTAAGTGAAGTGGTGACCAGAATTTAGTGATTATTTTGTCAAATTGCTTTAAATTTGATCTGGTTTGATGTACGTAGGCATGGAGACTCTTTAAAGAAGGCAGGTCCACTGAATTGATGAGTGGATCTTTACAAGCTTCATGTGTGGTCTCCGAAGTGCTAAGATCAATACATGTAGCACTGCTGTGTGTGCAGCATCATGCAGAAGATAGACCAACAATGTTGTCAGTGGTTCTGATGCTGGTTAGTGAGGGCGTGTTGCCTCAACCTAAGCAACCTGCTTTTTTCACAGGAGAGAACCAAATCGAAGTCAAATCTGTGTCATCGGCTGATAATTACATGATAACACAACCGTATGCTCGTTAGCAAGCACCTATATATGCGATGAAGATGTTCCAATACCTTTAATTAAATCTTTATTTTCTTCTTGATATACACAATTCTCATAGAACAAGGTTAGCATTGCAATTTTAAGGAGTTCACCCGAGATAGAATGGTAGTTTTTAGTAAGCTTTCCATTGAGACTCAATTTATCAATTGAATTGCTCAAATGGATGTAAGTGAGAAAACAGATGATTATATAAGATGTCTATTGTATGATGTGATTGTTTATATGAATAATACACAATCCATTGTTTGGGTTTCTTAAAATTAATATATATATATATAGATTTTATAAAAATAGCATGTTTAAATAAAATTTAATTGGGTAATTTAAGTATATTTATATATTTCTATACCTTAAAAAAACTCAGCAATTTTCATAAAATAACATGTTTAAAAGAAATGACATGGATCTTTTAAAAATATCTGCATCATTAAGACCTTAACTATCAGTATAGATGAAAAAAAAAAGTTTACTTCTGAATCGAGTCTAAAAGTTGTTGTGGATGTACGGGATTATAGTATATTTTAGAATTATTATGTATACTTTTAAGAAAAAAAATGTACAATTAAAAACTCTCTGGTACAAGTGTAAACAAAATTGTGAAAAAAATTTTTAAGAAAATCCAAACGAGAATTTAAAAAAAAAAAAACCCAAAGGGAGTATTTAATCAATGAGTAAGAAGGTATGACTGCCATCCCAATTATAGTTTAATTAAAGTGTGTATGTATTTACTAGTGGTGGGACAAAAGGCAATTAAATAAAATGGTAGTAATTATACTTTAATTAAAGTGTGTATTTATTTACTAGTGGTGGGACAAAAGGAGCACCCATGGTTTTATGATTGAGTTCAATTGTTTTATAGTTGAGTTCACTGATTATCATTATTTGATTGTATGTAAAAACTATAGTTATATGCCAGGGGTTCGCTTGAGTTTTTATTGATCCTTATGCACAGTTAACGAAACTTTTTTCATAGATTGGATTTGACTTGATGTCTATAATTCCACTGAGTATTCTCTGTTGGATAATCTTGAGGGTTTGGGTCAAGTACGGGTCGAGTCGAATACTTAAACGGCCAGCAGGAGTTTGTTAATTTGGTCTATATTTTAGGAGTTCATTATGTAAGCCCTTTAAAGAGTGAATAAAGTAAGTTTTAGGTCAAGCAGTAAACACAATTCTCCTTTGGTTTTTTTCATTTATAAATTCAAAGCTTGACCCAACAATTGGTACTAGAGCCCTAGGCTCATATCGGGGTCTGTGGAAAGCAGCAGCAAGTAAGCGATGGTCTACGGGTTTGAGAGTCGTATTCAGAGAAGGGGGAGCAGCCCTCTTAATGCATGGTAGAAGAACGGCGTTTTCGTACTTGGCGGTGATTACGGTCGAGAGCAAGAAAGAAAGCATCAGCAAGCACTTATCACGATTTTGTGATAGGCGAAAGAAAGAGGCAGATGTTACGGGGAAGTTAGCAAACACGAGAAAGAGATCAACATCTAGGAGCTTAGGTTTTTATTCTTGTTTGTGAACAGGAAAGAGTGACCGCTGGAATGAAAGAAAGTAAGCAGCCTAGCACCTCTTCGTAGCCGCCGTTGTTACTTTGAAATTTGTGGAAGGATTCAACAAAGAAAAGCAAGATGAAAGATTAATTCACGTTTGATTAATAGAAGGTATTGGAAGGCACACTACCCAGAAGGTGGAAGAAAGTTGTGGCTGAGATTATTGAAGGAACCAGGTAAACAAGATCTTATATTTGAAGCAGGGAAGCAGATAGTTAATTCTCTCACTGCCATTTGAAGAAGATGAAAGTTGTTTGGAGGATGAATCGGTGACGACAGTGTTTCAATTAGCGAGGATGGGGCTGCTAAAAACGGGCAAGCTAGCAAGATAACCACAAGAGTAAGAAAAGTAGAAGCAAGAAGTAAAAAAAAAAAAGCAAGTTAACTAGCAAGGAAGAAAGTTGGGTTCAAATCATTGAGTCCATAAGAAAGAAAGAAAGAAAGAAGAGGCGTCACAAGAAAGAAGAAAGACGAAAGAGGCCGGCGTCGCTTAGCAAGAAAGAAATAAGGGCCTCGCAAGAAAGAAAGAAACCAGTGCGGTAAGAATGAAGAAGCATCGATAAGAAAGAAGAAAGAGTGGGCGTCGATTAGAAAGAAAGAAGGAAATCATCACCCAAAAGAAAGAAGAACCGAACCTTAGCGGTTCGTATAGCAAGAGCAAGACCAAACCTTTGTGGTTCGAATAACAAGTTAGCAAGAAAGATGATTCGAAGCATGCAAGTAAAGGAATTCGAATCAAGCAAGAACGCAACACGTTTAGTAAGAAAACCGAGTCCGGTTTTGGCAAGAAAAGCAAGAACAAATGCAAGCAAAAGCAAAATCAAGATCAAGATTATGGGGTGAATGTTGGATAATCTTGAGGGTTTGGGTCAAGTACGGGTCGAGTCGAATACTTAAACTGCCAGCAGGAGTTTGTTAATTTAGTCACATGTTTTACAAGTTTGATTAGATCATGGGATGAGTGCAGATATTCTAGGAGTTAGTTACGTAAGCCCTTTAAAGAGTGAATAAAGTAAGTTTTACGCAAAGCAGTAAACACAGTTCTCTTTTGTTTTTTTCATTTATAAATTCAAAGCTTGACCCAACATTCTCCAGGTTCTAAAATTTAAGCGATCTTTTTGTAAGTGTTTGCCCCCATCCAACCTATGATGCACGGAAACGCCTATGAGGTGCCGTCTCCCGTCCCGGGGACTGCTAGGGGACGGAAACGGCACGGGGACGGCCGGGAAACGTCCCCGGCTTGTTGGAGACGGCCTGGAAACGCGCTGCGGATGGGGACGGGGTTTGGGGACGTGCAGGAAACGTTTCCCTGAAGTTTCGGTTTATTTTTTTGGTTTTTATACTGATTAAAGTTCTAACGGTGAAGTTTATTGATGCTTTGATCCATCAATTATCGTCCTAGTTAAAAGAAAGCAGAAGAGAAGAAGGTATTGTGAGTGTTACCTGATTCTCCGGTGGTGGGTGACGGTAGTTCAATGAGGTGCTGGCCGGTAAAAGGTATTTTTCCTTTAATTACCGTTTCGGCCTCAAACGCATCGAAAGAGATGAAAAAGATTGAAGAAGACCCTGCTGAGAAGACCAGCAGAGGGGGGAGATGACGTAAGCAAAGGAAAAATAGAGCTTCAGTGGAGCCCTTGTGAACGTCAACAAACCTGCCGACATAAAATCAGGTCGTCTTCTCCGTTAACGCCGTTAGAGAGAGAGAGAGTGGGTGGGTGTTTTGCAGGGTTCAGAAAAGAGTGATTAAAAGATGAGACAGAAGATAGATATAGAAGATGACTGAGAAAATGAAGGATATTATTATATTATTATTAATATAATATAATGTTGATCTTTTGGGATGAGGGATGTATGGTTGGGATTTTTTTGGTGTAAAAGAAGATGAAAAAATGGGGAAATTGTACCCACTTGGGTGAAGAAGAAAAGAAGGAACGAAAATATCAATAAAACAAAGGGATTCATTAATTTATTTATTTATTTATATTTATAAATAAAAACATTGAGAATTGCATACACAAATGTGTCTGCTTTCTCTCTCTAGAACCCTGCCTACTTACTATGTATCAATCGGTAAAAGGGTCTAGCTTACATTATCTTTTATATATATTTATTTTTTATATGTTTTTATTCCCGTACCCGTCCCGTCCCCGCTTCTTAAATTTTTTAGTTTTGCCGTTTCCCGTGCCCGTCCCCGTACCCGTACCCGTTCCCGTACCCGTCCCAGTGCAACATAGCATCCAACCGGGGTCGAATTAATTATAAAAACATGAGATTAGTCGATTTTTTTTAATTTATTAACAATCTCTAAAAAAATTACTCTTAATAATCATGCGAGTACGCATAAAACTAACAAAGCACCAAATAATTTGTTGGGTACTGTAGAAAATATATGAAATATAGAGTAATTGTCCTCTACATATTGTAGTTGTAAATAAAGCAATACGTATCAATGAAAACTTACCTACATATAAAGTATAATTAAAAAAAAAGCGTGTAACTTACGGACCGAAAAATCAAAGAGGGGTTTTTAACCTTTTAACAGGTAATTGAACTTCAAGATTGTTTCTTCTCCTTCATGGACAGCGTTCAAACAAGGAAACAAAGCAATAAGTTCAAAAAATTAGCTCAAGTATCTTATACCAAGCATCTAAAACATTTTATAACATTACAAACATGTGAATATGTTACGGCTCTCACTATTCGCACACCCCTATATCTTATTCTCACATCCTTTTTCACTCTATCTCTCACTATTTTCACTCTATCTTCATATATATATATATATATATATTATGTATATATTATATATTATATATATATATATATATATATATTATATATATATAGTATATATATATATGTATATTATATATATTATGTATGTATATTAGAGAGAAGGGTAAGGTGTGTTATATATCATGTTAAGTATTATATCTGGAAATACATGTTGCAAAAGGTAAAAAAAAATACAAAACAGATGCCATAAAATGTTTTACAAATATTCTTTCCAAGCAGACATACAGAAATTGATCAACCATTAATCTCAACATTAAGCTCCGATTTCAGTTACCAATTCGTTTCAAATTTATCGGTTACCGACTTGGCTGCATAACGACAGCACACTTGTTGATTGTGTGTAATTATGCTAATTTGTCCATTTAACTTGGTGTTTTAAATAATATATAAACATTTTACACATCAGTCTTCTTCTAAACACTTCCACACCTCGATCAGTATGTTGTCCATAGTAACTCCCTTGGCCCTTCCTATTTTCCTATGTAATGTCCTCACATCTCCTTGTGTGATACCCCGACATTGTTGTCGCCCTTCAGAAGTACGATTGTCGCTATGTATTCGGCAAGTCCTGCTTTGCCATCTCAACTTAATGTCATTCTCATTTACCAAAACACGTCAATCCTCTCCCTTTATGAACCCCACTACTCCTAGATCCTACCTCCTAGCTCTTTGGCTTTGGAAATCATATTATCATGCTCCTACTCCATTGTCTCTAGGAGATGATAATCCTCTTAAAGGTTATGTTTTTTTGCCTCTGTCACTGCCTTCTTCCTTTCCCTTCTGCCATTTTTTATATTTCTACCTGAACCTATGTCGCTCATCCTCGTTTGTACACCACATAAGATCCCTAAGAATCTATTGTTGATAAAATACGAAAATGATGAAATGTGTGTGCGTGGGGGGGGGGGTCATGGCCGACAAGAAAGGCGGGAGGGAGAGGGAGTGAATTGTTTTTTTGTTGAGAGAACTTTTGTGTTTTCTTGAAAATGTGGGTGATTTTGACACGAAATGGTGAATTTGAAATTACTAAAGATAAAGTGGTATATTGGATAAGATGGACTAGGTGGGGTTCTACTACTAAATAAAATAAATAAATAAATAGTATTCTCACCATTTTAAAATCAAAACGGATAATAGATATATAAAACATAACGGGATAGAGATTGGAAAGAGTGTTGGCAACAGAGTAGTGTATTTAGATGGAGTGGCAGTTGGTGGTGAAAGATGAAGAAGGTAAGGGTGTGAAATGTGAGTGTGATTAAAGTTGGTAATTTTAGTAGAAACATACATATAGTTACTTGTTTATATAAATATGTAGGGTTTTAATAAAGATTTAATCGGAATAATATAAGAGTTTTTTATATAAAGCGGTAGATTATGAATCTTTTAACCTTTTGGGCTTGAAGTGGGAATAGGTGGAGTTGTGGTCTTTTGGGAGTGGGGTCCATAGATAACTATAATCACTTGAACTTAAATGGATCGTGGATAAGGGTTTGGAAGCTGGCGGTTGGGTTTAAGTGGATAATATACCCGCAATCATGATTACCGTATGGTTGGACTGATAAATAAAATAATTGAATATATTGAGTGCTGATGTGTTTGATTGTGATTCCATTGCAAACAACTTTTTCGGGGATGAAAAAAGATAAGTGCGGGGATGTGATGTTCGGGTATTAGATAGTGTTATTTTGGTTTGTTTTGAGTTCGAGTTATGTACATATGAGTGTTTATTTGGTTTTGTAGTACTATTCATTGTATGTGTGTCATTTCAGGTTAAATGATGTAAATCGATCAAGAAACGAGAGCTGGAATGAAGATTGGAGGCCGAAAAGAGAAAAGTCAATTGGTAGTCCCCCGCGCCACGCAGGGGAGTTCTTGAGCCCTGACGCAACGCGCGGGGGCAGTTAAATGTGGGGTCGGTTTGGATAGCCCAGGCGACACGCGCCGGATGCTGAGTACTCTCTCGCGACGCGCGGGAGAGACCAATTGCGGGAAAGTATATAAAGTGATGTTTATCAGGTTTTAGGGGTTGTTGAATAACCTAGCAGCCGATTTACGAGTTCAGGAGTCATTAGAGGTGATCTAGCAAAGCTTTTCACTCCGTTCAAGCTATTCTTTCATGCCAGATCAAATCCGAACAATTACTGAAGCTATGATGAACACCATGAGCGGCTAAGCTGTCACACCCCGACCCGCAGCGGAAATGGTAGTCGGGGCATGATTGGGTTTTCATCAAAGCTCATGGCATTTACTATAAAGTTTCATATTTATTATTTCTCTTTAAAGAAGAAGTTATAATAAACATACAAACACAACATGTTCAAATACATTTTCATTCACATTACAAATCAAAGTACAATTACAAAGGAAAACAAAACTAAACGTCTTAAGCCATTAACTTGTTTATTCTTCTAGGCCATCCTATGTGTTTCTTTTCTCAACCGGATCACCTGTATCATGTGTAAAATAGGGTTTTGGGTCAACAAAAGTTGGCGAGTGAATCTTATTTAAATATTTGAAAGGATTACTTATGTTGGTTATTTAAATAAAATTGTGCATAACCAAATATGAATAAACGTAAATATAAATTTAATCACAAAACACATAATATCAATTAATGCACAAGCACAACCACCAAATGATGAACAATGAGATCAAGGCTCAATCAAACGGAGCCGATCAAATGAGGCACCTGATGCTCAACACATCTCCCACGAGGAACTGATGGCCTAATGCATGATTTGCACACAACTTGACAAGAATGTAAACACGTATCACAACAATCAATATTTACATCATAAGTTTAGGTCATATAATGGTAATAGCACAAGTTTGAATAAACGAAATGATTAAAGCGACACATGATACACCCCAAAACATGAATAAAAAGGGGAATTTGTAAGGATTCACTCACAGTGGGTGCGTTCCTTGATGACGATGAATGCGCACGAATTTTTGGATTTGATCGACGAGGAAAACTAGCCTAAAATAATAACGAAATGGTTCGGTAAATAAATGGATTTTATTTGAGATTAATATTTTTAATTCATAATCTTAATAAGAGTTTTAGATTTATTTTTGTGAGTTTAAGGACATTTTCTAACTTTAAAAATATTATTTTTAAGTATTTTTAAATAATTTTCTGGTTAAATAAAAAAATAAATAAAAAAAAAATGTTGACTTTTTTACTCTGACCGTTGACCGTTGACCGGTCGGACCGTGTTTATTCTATGCGCTGAGTGAGGTTCGAACTCGTGACCTCCCGTATACGTGCACGCAGCTCTACCAACTGAGCTACGTGTCTAACCCGAAATATTTCTGATTTTAATTATATTTATATACTTATTAGAATATTTCAGAAATTGCTTAATTTAAAAAAGATTTTAAAATGAACCAACCGGCTGCTTATAACTTGACTCGAACTCTCGACCCGTACATCGTGATGCACCCAGCCTTACCAACTGGGCTGGGAGTCTAACCCGTCCATAACAGAATTTATAAAGTATATAATATCTTACTGTGAAGCGATATAATTTGGTTTAGAAAAAAATGGATTTTACTTTAGTGGATCGGAACACAAACAGACTCGAACCCGGGACGTGTACGTTATGTTTGCACACAGTCACCACTAGACTGTGTGTCTAACCCGGTTCGAAACCCGAGTTTAATTACATTTATACTTTAATAAAACTTCATCTTCTTCATATGAACAAAACCCAGAAACTGGAATCTGCTGGTTAAAATGTTTTAACAGTTCTGGGTTACATATTTAAAATCTAGAACGTATTAAACATATGATATAAGAAAGTTTAGAGGTTTATACCAACTGGAAGCAAGGTTCCGGTTTTCCGGTGACCAATTCCGGCGAAATACAGACAAATTCCGGCGACTTGCGGCGAGGTTTTCAGAGTGAGTTTGAGAGTAGTGAGCGAGTTGGATCGAGGAGTTTAGCCTTGTATTTATAGGCTGCTATGGTGAGGTTTGATCTCGGTTAAATCATTGGCGGTTACGACTGAAATTGTAGAAACGGTTTGGTTAAATTTGGTCGTGATTGATTGATGATTGTCAGTTATTTCTGGTGATTTGGAGGATCGAAACAGAAACTCCTTGATTCGTTCTTTGATTCAGGGGCGGTTTCAGTATTTTGTGTTTTGAATTTCCGATTCAGTGTCAGTTTGTGTATAAAATTTAATTGTTTCATATTTGAATTAAGTTGTGTGTGTGGTGTAGTGGTGTAGAGTGTGTTTGGTCTTGAGAATGACCCGGGTTCGAAACCCGGCGTCTGCAAATATTTTTTTATTCATTATTTATTAGAAGTTTTAAATTATGGTTTTTAAATTCTAATATATTTATTAATTATGTATCGTTTAAAATTAATTTGAGCATTAAATACGCAACGAAAATTTAAAACTGGATATTTGATTAATAAACGAAGCGGGTTTTGAAAATCCGTTTTTCGACGGATGTTACAGTATCCCCTACTTTTGGAAATTTCGTCCCGAAATTTAAGTAGTAGTGGTATATTTGACTTGAAGGGAGGATGTTTTAATTTTGACGATTACATAATTAGAAGAGGGTGAGAGTTTAAATCTTATTTGAGGCGGTAACGTTCCTAGTAAGGGTTGAATACCCTGCTACAGGAATCGCTTTTTGATACCTAAAGTATAAGAATGCGGAACATGGATAAACAGGGTTGATTGACTAGGCATGATTTTATGCATAAGAGTTTTGAGGGAATTGATACGTTTGAAATGATAAGGTATGTATCATAAAACAAAAACTTCAACCATGACGATATTTAAACCTACACGGAACTTCTCATAACCTCCTGGTAATGCTTTTGATCCTTTGCCAAGAATACTTATATATAGGAAGTACCAGCGGCGTATCCTTCATATTCTTGTCAAATTTTCATTGACTTTATCAGTAAATTATGATCAGTTCTATGTGACTCTAAAACATAAACAAACACAACAACCAAAGCTTGAGTCTCAATTCTGAAAGGATGATGATAGTACCTCTCTCGTTTGTTATGATGAAGGGGTTAGTCTATGTAAAAGTGAGACTCAACCCAACTTCTTTAAATGATGAGATCGAGATACGTCGAGATGTATGATGATATGAATGATAAATCAGTGAGTATAAAACAAAACTAAAATAGTAATTCGCATTAAGATTCTTGGATACATAAATTTCCAATTTATAACTGAGATACATAAAGATTGAGATAACATAAAGAAAACATTAAAACTAGACGATTGGAGTTGAGTCTTGATTCTTGGTGAGGAAAAGCTAGTTGGGTGATTCGTTTGGGCCGTTATTATCTTCAACAGGATTGGTATTGATGTTGTAAGCTCTTCCTCTTGCTGGTGGTGGAGCTGGGTTTGCTTGATTTGCTTGGTTAACTGGGTTTGCTTGAGCTTGGGCGTTTATGATGTTAACCAATCGAGGGCACGTGTTTCTAAAGTGAGTAGGGTCGCCACAATTAAAGCAAGCTCGAACATATGGGAACATGGGGTATTGGGGTTGTTGATATGTTTGGATCATGTTTTGAGTAGGGGGTGAGGCTTGGTTTTTAGGGGCACGACAAGTTTTGCTCCAATGACCATAACGCCCACAATTTGCACACAGTCGACAAGGTACGGTAGGTGGATGGTGATAAAAACAGGTGTTACATTGAGGATGAGGTCCAATGTAGGGTTTCTTATTTGAGTAAGTAGAGTTGGGTGCTACTTGAGTGATTGGGATAGCTTGGAGGGGTACGGCTTGTGAAACTGGTTGATTGCCTTAAGTGATAGCGAAATTTTGTCCATCTCGTTTTCTCTTAAGAGTGGTTTGAGGAGGGGATTCGGTCTGGGTTGGGTTGGAGGTTTCGGTTGATGCTTTATCCTTCTTCTTCTCCTCCGTGAAGTCTTTATTTCGTATGTGGTTTCGGTGAGCTCTGTAGCTAACTCCATTGCTGCTTCCAAAGTTGCAGGTGTGGTACTTATTACAGGGTCTTGAATTTTTGAAGGAAGACCTCGAATGTAGTGCTCGATCAAACGGTAGAGGGGAGTGAACAAGTTGGGGACCATCTGATTTAACTCAAGGAATCTCTTGTTGTATGTGGTGTGGTCGCCCTCCTTTTGTTTCAAAGAATAGAACTCATCTTCCAATTTCTTGATTTCGCTTCTTGGACAGAAACATCTTGTCATGATTTCCTTCAACTCTTCCCAAGTTAAAGTCATAGCATTCTCAGTACCTCGCTTGGCCTTCTCTGTATTCCACCATGTAAGTGCTACTCCAAACAAACGACCGGTAGCATATCGCACCTTGCGATCATCGGGACAGTCGCAATTGAGAAAAGTGGTTTCTATCTCCTCAAACCAATGAAGGAGAGCGGTGACACCTTCAGTCCCTTCGTATTTTGGAGGATCGCAAGATTTGAAATGCTTGAAGGTGCATTTAGTGGTATTTGGGGGAGGGTTGACAACATTTTGATCTTCTTGATTGATTGGGTTGACGGAATTAGCGGTAAGGGCTTGTTGAACTTGAACTACGATGTTGGGTATTACGGCAGCCATTTGTTGAGCGATTTGGGCAGCCATGCGCTCGCGGGATTTTCCTGATCTCATTTTTCTACGAGAGAGACTAGAAGACATCTACAAGGAATACGTATCAAGAGTATGAGTATGACGTTTTAGGTGTCATGTGTCGTATTTAGATATGAACATTCATAAAACAAATAAAGAATAATAAATTTACTACATCCATAGGATGTCTTGGGCTTTGCTCGTAATTGGGCCTTGCATGACGCCATACTTCACCTTCGTAATCATGTGGGCCCCCATGATTACCGGGTCTTTCATATGGTTCGCATGTGTTAGCCTGATAACGTACACTAAAACCCGGAGAAAATCGAGAAATATGAATGTAACGTATGAAATTCGGAGTGCATCCAGGTGTGGACACGGTGACACCTCAAAGTGGGGTTAGTTCGAACGACGTTTGGTGTGGCATGCTTTGGCCTAATATGTCCTTCGTACTCTCATCGTTGGTCCCCAGGTAGGCAAACTGGTCCGTTATATTGAATTTATACGAATGCCAACCTAGACAGGACGTTCCGACTACCGATACTCGTACCCTTACAGTTACTACATGCCCGTCGTAGAACTCACTTTGATGAGATTGAAAAATGAAAAACGCGACCAAATCTTAAATAAAGGAAATATGAAGATGATTTGAATATGTGAACATTGAAATATGCGTGATGAATGTATATGTAAGCATGTTATGTTTTGTCACACCCCGACCCGCAGCGGAAAAGGTGATCGGGGCATAATTGGGTTATCATCAAAGCTCATGACATTTATTATATGTTTCATATTCATTAATACAATTTAATGGAAATTTACAATAAATGATACAACATGTTCTAACTATCAGTCTAAGCTTCTTGTTTCTCTTCTAAGGCATATCCTATGTTTTCCTTGCTTCAACCTGTCCACCTGTATCATGTGTAAAAAGGTTTTTGGATCAACATAATGTTGGCGAGTGAATCCTATGGAAAAACATTTGAACGAGTTTATCCAATTGATTATAAATAATGTGCATACCTCATATGAGTAAATGTAGATGTAAATTTATTCACACAACACATAATATTGAATATTGAACATACAAACACCAAATGATAGTTTTGAGGCACGCGTTGTTCTCGTCTCACACGAGGAACTGATGGGCCTAATAAATGAGTTTTGAGGCACGCGTTGTTCTTACGAACTGATGGGCCTAATGTATGAGTTTTGAGGCACGCGTTGTTCTCGTCTCACACGAGGAACTGATGGGCCTAATAAATGAGTTTTGAGGCACGCGTTGTTCTTACGAACTGATGGGCCTAAATAATTTGTATACAACTTTGACAATATGAAATACATCACAACCAAACAATAGTTACATTCTAATTTAGTTCATATAATGGTATAGCACGAATTTGCATAAGAGAATTAGTTTAAGCGACACATGATACACCCCAAAACATGAATAAAAAAGGGGAGTTTGTAAGAATTCACTCACATTGGGTGCGTTCGGTTGATGACGTTGATTGCACGCGAAGTGGTTTTAACCACAAGTGAGATTAAACCTAGATAAATCGCATTACGGTTTGGTAAGTAAACGGGTTTTATTAATCTATTTTAGTAGGATTGTTGGGTGTATTTTTGTGAGTTTGAGGCTATTTTCTAACCTTAAAAATGTTATTTTTAAGTATTTTTAATTAAAATAATTAAATAAAAATAATAAAAAAAAATTTTATTTTTGCTACAGTTGACTTTTGACCGTTGACTTTGACTATCGTTGACCGGTTCATAGGCATATTGTTGTG
Organism: Scalesia atractyloides; assembly: GCA_947069175.1. Taxonomy (NCBI): domain Eukaryota; kingdom Viridiplantae; phylum Streptophyta; class Magnoliopsida; order Asterales; family Asteraceae; genus Scalesia; species Scalesia atractyloides. The sequence goes on from CAMTDV010000030.1 coordinate 83,390,350, forward strand.
CGCCGGGTGAGGCTCGAACCCGAGACCTCCCGTATGCGTGCACGCAGCTCTACCAACTGAGCTACGTGTCTAACCCGTTATATATCCGATTTTAATTACATATATACATTAATTAGGATTTAACAGAAATCCTTTATTTTTAAAAATGAATTAAAACTCAGAACCGGTGTGCTCCACAGGTCTCGAACCCGGGACCTGTGGGTTAGCGGACACACACTCCACCGCTGGACTGTGTGTCGCACTTGATTATTAAGTCAGTTATCAATAAACTTAACATGTACCGAAAACACTCCGGTTCAGCTCTGCGAAAAAAAAAGATTTTTATCAAGGCGGCGTGTGAGGGACAATACTCGAACTCGTGACCTTAGCTTTAAAAGTGCACACAGTCCACCGCTGGACTGTGTGTCTAACCCGGTAATTATCTGGATTTTAATTATACTTAACCATTACCGTAACGTCGTCTTCTTCACTGGTTTTCACCGGAAGTGACGACTGACGGATTCGAATATTGATTCATGTTCCTCTAGCGTTTAATGATCAATTACAAATGAGATAAAAGTAAAAAGGGAATGAAATAAGCGTGAGATGTACCGACTGGTTTTACTCTGTTTTCCGGCAGAACTCCGGCGACAGAATCCTTTTTCCGGCGACAAGTCTCTTGCAGCAGAGAGTCTTCCGAAAGGTTACAAAGGTTGTGGGTGACTTCGGTGAAGGTTTAGGGGGGTTCAGTAAGCTCAGAGATTACTGATACGGTTTTCCGGCGAAGTATCAAGTATTTCCGGCGAGTGATTTTTCGCCGAGAAAGGGTGCGATTTGAGTGTGAAAGACTTCTGGCGAGTTGTGGGTGTATTTATAGGGTAGCATTGAGATGAATGGGGTCTGAATTCGGTCTTAATTCGAAGTCAACCGTTCTTCCGGCGATTTGGCTGATGACGCGGTTTCAGACGTTGGCTATAGCTGTCGCTAGAGTTAATTGATTGATTAAATTGAGCGAAAGCGTGTTTTATGGGCGAAGTCGTCGGGATTTCCGACGACTGCTGTTTGGGCGCAAGTTGACCGAGTTTGAATTCCGCACATCATTATTTGATTTAATAAATCCATTCACTTAACAGAAAATCAAAGTGGCGGAGTGGTTTACGGTGTGTGAGTTAAACGTCTGGTTGAACCGGTAGAGACCCGAGTTCGAAACCCGGCATGATTAAAACATTTTTATTTTGTTATTTTTATCAGTTTTTCAAAAACTAAATATATATCCCCGCATAATAAGTGATTACGGATCGTTTAAAATTATTTTGGGCATTTAATTCGCAACGAAAAATTTGACTGACTGTTCGGTTGATAAACGGAGCGGGTTTGGTAAATCCGTTTTTGACGGATGTTACAGTATCCCCTGCTTTTTTTAGAAATTTCGTCCCGAAATTTAATTAGGGATATAATTGACTAAAAGAATGATGGTGTTGAGTTTGCCGGTTACATTTTTAGAAGAAAATTAGGGTTTAGGTTTTTGTTTGAGGCGGTAACGTTCCTTGTAAAGGTTAAGTATCCTAATACAGGAATCGCTTTTTGTTGCCTACTGTATAAGTATTGTTAAGCAGGAATGATTCGCTAAAATGATAATATGCATAAGAGTTTGAATATGCTTAGGGTTATTTCCTTAAGGCAGAAATTCTACAATCTACACAAATAAACACAACAACTAACAATTGTATCCACATTCTGATAGCATATATGTTTGAATGGTGATGGTTCCTCTCTCGCTTGTTATGATGGAGAGGTTAGTCTATGTAGAAATGGATCACATTCCAATTTCTTTAAATAGTGAGATGATATTTATATGTAACACAATTTCAACCAAGGCAATACTAAATCCTACATGGAACATCTCATAACCGCCTGATAATGCCTCTGATCCTTTGGCAAGAATACTTATATATAGGAAGTACCAGCGGCGTATCCACCATATTCTTGTCAAATTTTCATTGGTTTTATCAGTGAATTATGATTAGTCCTATAACTCTACAACCAATACATCAAACATAAAAATACTGAAATGAAATATATCTGTGCGATCAAGGTTCAATCAAACGGAGCCGATCGTATTGTATGTATTGAGAATGAAATTGTATGTGTGCTCAAGGCTCAATCAAACGGAGCCGAGCTTATTGCATGTATTGAAAATGAATAACTTAATCACAACAAACAACCTATGCATGGAACCTCTCATAACCGACTGATAATGCCTCCGATCATTTGACAAGAATACTTATATATAGGAAGTACCAGCGGCGTATCCACCATATTCTTGTCAAATTCTCATTGACTTTATCCGCAAGTTATGATTAGTTCTATGCGACTCTACAACATAAACAACACAACAACCAGCGCTTGAGTCTTAATTCTGATAGTATCCGTGTTTGACAAAACCTCTCTCGTTTAATATGATGGAGAGGTTAGTCTATGTAGAAGTGAGACACAACTCAACTTCTTTAAATGATGAAACTGAAATATGCCGTGAAGTATGATGATATGAATAATGAGTATAAAACAAACTGAACTAGTAATTTGCATTAAAATTTCTTGGGTAAAATTCCAACTGAGATACATGAAAATCGAGATATAAACATAAAAACTAAGTGATTGGAGTTGAATCTTGATTCTTGGTGAGAGAAGGCTAGTTAAGTGGTTGGTTTGGTCCGTTAACATCTTCAACAGGATTGGCATTGATGTTATAAACTCTTCCCCTTGCTGGCGGTGGAGTTGGATTTGCTTGGTTTGCTTGGTTAACTGGGTTTGCTTGAGCTTGGGCATTTATGATGTTAACCAAACGAGGGCACGTGTTTCTAAAATGGGTAGGGTCGCCACAATTGAAACAAGCTCGAACATATGGGTACATGGGGTATTGAGGTTGTTGATATGTTTGGATCATGGGTTGAGTAGGGTTGAGGTTTGGTTTTGAGGGGTGCGGCAAACGTTGCTCAAATGACCGTAGCGTCCACAATTCGCACATAGTCGACAGGGTAAGGTAGATGGATGGTGATAGAAACAGGTGTTGCATTGAGGGTGAGGTCCAATGTAAGGTTTCTTGTTTGGGTAAGTTGAGTTGGGTGCTACTTGAGCGTTTGGGATAGTTTGAGGAGGTACAACTTGTGAAGCTGGTTGGTTACGTTGGGTGACGGCGAAGATTTGCCCATCACGTTTTCTCTTATAAATAGGTGGTGTAGAGGATTCGGTTCGGGTGGAGTTTGAGGTTTCGGTTGATGCTTTATCCTTCTTCTTCTCCTCTTTGAAATCTTTATTCCGGATTCGGTTCTCGGTGAGCGCGGTTGCTAGCTCCATTGCTGCTTCCAAAGTTGCAGGCGAGGTGCTTATTACAGGGTCTTGAATTTTTGATGGAAGACCACGAATGTAGTGCTCGATCAAACGGTAGAGGGGAGTGAACAAGTTGGGAACCATTTGATTTAACTCAAGGAATCTCTTGTTGTATGTGGTGTGGTCGCCTTCCTTTTGTTTCAAAGCATGGAACTCATCCTCCAATTTCTTGATTTCACTTCTTGGGCAAAACCGTCTTGTCATGATTCCCTTCAATTCTTCCCAAGTCAAGGTCATAGTTTCTTCAACACCTCGTTTGGTCTTTTCTGTATTCCACCATGTGAGTGCCGTTCCAAGTAAGCGACCGGTAGCATAACGCACTTTGCGATCATCGGGGCAATCGCAATTTAGAAAAGTGTTCTCCATTTCTTCGAATCAATGGAGGAGAGCGGTGACACCTTCAGTACCTTCGTATTTTGGAGGATCGCAGGATTTGAAATGTTTGTAGGTGCATTTAGTGACTGAAGGATTGATAGTGTTTTGATCTTCTTGTTGAGTTGGGTTAACGGAATTAGCGGTAAGGGCTTGTTGAACTTGAACTACGATGTTGGGTATTACGGTCGCCATTTGCTGAGCGATTTGGGTAGCCATGCGTTCACGGGCTTTTCCTGCTCTCATTTTCCTACGAGCGAGGCTAGAAGACATCTACAAGGAATACATGTCAAGAGTATGAGTTGAATGCCTTTGGGATCGTGGGTCGTGTTTGGGATTGAACGTTCATAAAATAATTATAGAAAAATAACTCTACTACATCCATAGGATGTCTTGGGCTTTGCTCGCTGTTAGGCCCGTCATGCCGCCATACTTTACCTGTGTAATCATGTGGGCCCCCATGAATACCGGTTTTTCATATGGTTCGCACGGTTTCTGCCTGATTGCGTACACAAAACCCGGAGAAAATCGAGAAATATGTATACAACGTGTGATATTCGGAATGTGTCCAGGTGTAGACACGGTGACATCTCAAAGGGAGGTTAGTTCGAACGACGTTTGGTGTGGCATGCTTTGGCCTAATAGGTCCGTCGTACTCTCATCGTTAGTCCCCAGGTAGGCAAACTGGTCTGTTATTTTGGATTTATACGAATGCCAACCTAGACAGGACGTTCCGACTACCGGTACTTGTACCCTTCCAGTTACTACATGCCCGTCGCAGAACTTACTTTGATGAGATTTGAAAATTGCATAAAATCTTTGGATACTGAGAGTATGAAAATAAATTGAATACATGAACATCGATATATGTATATATGTATAATGAATGAGCATGTATGTTTGACTGAAATGTAAACAAATATGAAACAAATAAATATCACAAGTTTGTATGTAACCACCTAATCAATTTAAAATTTAGGCAGACTATAGTATAGGCTCTAAGGGTCTAATAACCTATCCTATATCCCTATAGTCATGGCTCTGATACCAATCTGTCACACCCCGACCCGCAGCGGAAAAGGTGATCGGGGCATAATTGGGTTATCATCAAAGCTCATGACATTTATTATATGTTTCATATTCATTAATACAATTTAATGGAAATTTACAATAAATGATACAACATGTTCTAACTATCAGTCTAAGCTTCTTGTTTCTCTTCTAAGGCATATCCTATGTTTTCCTTGCTTCAACCTGTCCACCTGTATCATGTGTAAAAAGGTTTTTGGATCAACATAATGTTGGCGAGTGAATCCTATGGAAAAACATTTGAACGAGTTTATCCAATTGATTATAAATAATGTGCATACCTCATATGAGTAAATGTAGATGTAAATTTATTCACACAACACATAATATTGAATATTGAACATACAAACACCAAATGATAGTTTTGAGGCACGCGTTGTTCTCGTCTCACACGAGGAACTGATGGGCCTAATAAATGAGTTTTGAGGCACGCGTTGTTCTTACGAACTGATGGGCCTAATGTATGAGTTTTGAGGCACGCGTTGTTCTCGTCTCACACGAGGAACTGATGGGCCTAATAAATGAGTTTTGAGGCACGCGTTGTTCTTACGAACTGATGGGCCTAAATAATTTGTATACAACTTTGACAATATGAAATACATCACAACCAAACAATAGTTACATTCTAATTTAGTTCATATAATGGTATAGCACGAATTTGCATAAGAGAATTAGTTTAAGCGACACATGATACACCCCAAAACATGAATAAAAAAGGGGAGTTTGTAAGAATTCACTCACATTGGGTGCGTTCGGTTGATGACGTTGATTGCACGCGAAGTGGTTTTAACCACAAGTGAGATTAAACCTAGATAAATCGCATTACGGTTTGGTAAGTAAACGGGTTTTATTAATCTATTTTAGTAGGATTGTTGGGTGTATTTTTGTGAGTTTGAGGCTATTTTCTAACCTTAAAAATGTTATTTTTAAGTATTTTTAATTAAAATAATTAAATAAAAATAATAAAAAAAATATTTTATTTTTGCTACAGTTGACTTTTGACCGTTGACTTTGACTATCGTTGACCGGTTCATAGGCATATTGTTGTGCGCCGGGTGAGGCTCGAACCCGAGACCTCCCGTATGCGTGCACGCAGCTCTACCAACTGAGCTACGTGTCTAACCCGTTATATATCCGATTTTAATTACATATATACATTAATTAGGATTTAACAGAAATCCTTTATTTTTAAAAATGAATTAAAACTCAGAACCGGTGTGCTCCACAGGTCTCGAACCCGGGACCTGTGGGTTAGCGGACACACACTCCACCGCTGGACTGTGTGTCGCACTTGATTATTAAGTCAGTTATCAATAAACTTAACATGTACCGAAAACACTCCGGTTCAGCTCTGCGAAAAAAAAAGATTTTTATCAAGGCGGCGTGTGAGGGACAATACTCGAACTCGTGACCTTAGCTTTAAAAGTGCACACAGTCCACCGCTGGACTGTGTGTCTAACCCGGTAATTATCTGGATTTTAATTATACTTAACCATTACCGTAACGTCGTCTTCTTCACTGGTTTTCACCGGAAGTGACGACTGACGGATTCGAATATTGATTCATGTTCCTCTAGCGTTTAACGATCAATTACAAATGAGATAAAAGTAAAAAGGGAATGAAATAAGCGTGAGATGTACCGACTGGTTTTACTCTGTTTTCCGGCAGAACTCCGGCGACAGAATCCTTTTTCCGGCGACAAGTCTCTTGCAGCAGAGAGTCTTCCGAAAGGTTACAAAGGTTGTGGGTGACTTCGGTGAAGGTTTAGGGGGGTTCAGTAAGCTCAGAGATTACTGATACGGTTTTCCGGCGAAGTATCAAGTATTTCCGGCGAGTGATTTTTCGCCGAGAAAGGGTGCGATTTGAGTGTGAAAGACTTCTGGCGAGTTGTGGGTGTATTTATAGGGTAGCATTGAGATGAATGGGGTCTGAATTCGGTCTTAATTCGAAGTCAACCGTTCTTCCGGCGATTTGGCTGATGACGCGGTTTCAGACGTTGGCTATAGCTGTCGCTAGAGTTAATTGATTGATTAAATTGAGCGAAAGCGTGTTTTATGGGCGAAGTCGTCGGGATTTCCGACGACTGCTGTTTGGGCGCAAGTTGACCGAGTTTGAATTCCGCACATCATTATTTGATTTAATAAATCCATTCACTTAACAGAAAATCAAAGTGGCGGAGTGGTTTACGGTGTGTGAGTTAAACGTTTGGTTGAACCGGTAGAGACCCGAGTTCGAAACCCGGCATGATTAAAACATTTTTATTTTGTTATTTTTATCAGTTTTTCAAAAACTAAATATATATCCCCGCATAATAAGTGATTACGGATCGTTTAAAATTATTTTGGGCATTTAATTCGCAACGAAAAATTTGACTGACTGTTCGGTTGATAAACGGAGCGGGTTTGGTAAATCCGTTTTTGACGGATGTTACATGTTTGACAATAAGTATAACTCATTAAATATCACACAATATGATAGTGGAAGTGTTTGCATGCATTTGTGTGTGTAATAAATACGAAACAAATGAACATCATGAGTTTGCATGTAACCACATAAACAATTAAAATCTAATCAACTATAGTATAGGCTCTAAGGGTCTAATAACCTATCCTATATCCCTATAGTCAAAAGCTCTGATACCAATCTGTCACACCCCGACCCGCAGCGGAAATGGTAGTCGGGACATGATTGAGTTTTCATCAAAGCTCATGACATTTACTATAAAGTTTCATATTTATTATTTCTCTTTAAAGAAGAAGTTACAATAAACATACAAACACAACATGTTCAAATACATTTTCATTCACATTACAAACCAAAGTACAATTACAAAGGAAAACAAAACTAAACGTTCATTCCAAGGCATTAACTTGTTTATTCTTCTAGGCCATCCTATGTGTTTCTTTTCTCAACCGGATCACCTGTATCATGTGTAAAATAGGGTTTTGGGTCAACAAAAGTTGGCGAGTGAATCTTATTTAAATATTTGAAAGGATTAGTTATGTTGGTTATTTGAATAAAATTGTGCATAACCAAATATGAATAAACGTAAATATAAATTTAATCACAAAACACATAATATCAATTAATGCACAAGCACACACACCAAATGATGAACAATGAGATCAAGGCTCAATCAAACGGAGCCGATCAAATGAGGCACCTGATGCTCAACTCGTCTCCCACGAGGAACTGATGGGCCTAATGCATGATTTGCACACAACTTGACAAGAATGTAAACACGTATCACAACAATCAATATTTACATCATAAGTTTAGGTCATATAATGGTAATAGCACAAGTTTGAATAAACGAAATAATTAAAGCGACACATGATACACCCCAAAACATGAATAAAAAGGGGAATTTGTAAGGATTCACTCACAGTGGGTGCGTTCCTTGATGACGATGAATGCGCACGAATTTTTGGATTTGATCGACGAGGAAAACTAACCTAAAATAACAACTAAATGGTTCGGTAAATAAATGGATTTTATTTGAGATTAATATTTTTAATTCATGATCTTAATAGGAGTTTTAGATTTATTTTTGTGAGTTTAAGGACATTTTCTAACTTTAAAAATATTATTTTTAAGTATTTTTAAATAATTTTCTGGTTAAATAAAAAAATAAATAAAAATAAAAATGTTGACTTTTTGACTCTAACCGTTGACCGTTGACCGGTCGGACGGTGTTTATTCTATGCGCTGAGTGAGGTTCGAACTCGTGACCTCCCGTATACGTGCACGCAGCTCTACCAACTGAGCTACGTGTCTAACCCAAAATATTTCTGATTTTAATTATATTTATATACTTATTAGAATATTTCAGAAATTGCTTAATTTAAAAAAGATTTTAAAATGAACCAACCGGCTGCTTATAACTTGACTCGAACTCTCGACCCGTACATCGTGATGCACCCAGCCCTACCAACTGGGCTGGGAGTCTAACCCGTCCATAACAGAATTTATAAAGTATATAATATCTTACTGTGGAGCGATATAATTTGGTTTAGAAAAAATGGATTTTACTTTAGTGGATCGGAACACAAACAGACTCGAACCCGGGACGTGTACGTTATGTTTGCACACGGTCCACCACTGGACTGTGTGTCTAACCCGGTTAGAAACCCGAGTTTAATTACATTTATACTTTAATAAAACTTCATCTTCTTCATATGAACAAAACCCAGAAACTGGAATCTGCTGGTTAAAATGTTTTAACAGTTCTGGGTTACATATTTAAAATCTAGAACGTATTAAATATATGATATAAGAAAGTTTAGAGGTTTATACCAACTGGAAGCAAGGTTCCGGTTTTCCGGTGACCAATTCCGGCGAAATACAGACAAATTCCGGCGACTTGCGGCGAGGTTTTCAGAGTGAGTTTGAGAGTAGTGAGCGAGTTGGATCGAGGAGTTTAGCCCTGTTTTATAGGCTGCTATGGTGAGGTTTGATCTCGGTTAAATCATTGGCGGTTACGACTGAAATTGTAGAAACGGTTTGGTTAAATTTGGTCGTGATTGATTGATGATTGTCAGTTATTTCTGGTGATTTGGAGGATCGAAACGAAACTCCTTGATTCGTTCTTTGATTCAGGGGCGGTTTCAGTATTTTGTGTTTTGAATTTCCGATTCAGTGTCAGTTTGTGTATAAAATTTAATTCTTTCATACTTGAATTAAGTTGTGTGTGTGTTGTAGTGGTGTAGAGTGTGTTTGGTCTTGAGATGACCCGGGTTCGAAACCGGCGTCTGCAAATATTTTTTTATTCATTATTTATTAGAAAGTTTTAAATTATGGTTTTTAAATTCTAATATATTTATTAATTATGTATCGTTTAAAATTAATTTGAGCACTAAATACGCAACGAAAATTTATAACTGGATATTTGATTAATAAACGAAGCGGGTTTTGAAAATCCGTTTTTCGACGGATGTTACATAAGCTCTTCGTAACTTTCGCCCGGATGAACTTTTACTTAGTTTCGCATTGAACTTTGTTTATTTATTCGCTGTGACTGGTACAGCTTGACCACTTGTGTTGAAGTATTGGTAAACGTTTCTTGCGTTTGAACTACTTGTCGTTTATTAAGCGTATTGGCGATTTCCTTGCATCGTTAGCGGGTTGGTAAATCGGTGGGTAGTTGATACAAACAAACGAGTTATTAGGTGGCATAGTGAATCTTAAAAACTATCCTTAATAGCTAATCTAATTCATTAATTCCGAGGCCATGTCTATGTGGTGTCCAGAATTGGTAAACGAGTTTTGGTGTTAAACGGTAATTGGGATTCCAGATGGAAGTTGTTTTTTCTCTCATTGATTACAATCTTTTTAATTAGTTTTAGCATTTTTCTAATCAATCAATCAAAAACCCCCAATTTGGATAGTCTAGTTTTTACTTAAAATCGTGACACCGACCACAAGTTCCCCGTAGATTGATACCCTACTTACGCTATCTACGTAGTTTAAATAGGTTTTTGATTAGCCAACGACAGCTACATCAGATACCATACAAGAATGAATTTTCGTACAAGACTTACGCGAGAAGGAGAGGAGGACACGTGTAATTGGCAAGAGGGTATTTTGGTCCTTTCCCAAATGAACAACTCCCCCCCTTCATTTTCAAATGGCTATAACTTTTTTATACGTTGATATTTTTGAAAAAAAAAAATACACCCTATTAATGAGCATTTCAGTCTCTTTAATTTGAGCAGCTTACTGCTATAGTTTCTTAAAAAAATTACATGATTTTGAATACACATTATGTGATATAGAAATCCCAGCATTACGTCATTTTAAACACCCATTACGTGATTACATGATTTCATTATAGTATGTGAAACCCAGTAAGTGATTACATAATTATGTAACAATAGTTGACTATGTATTATTATGTTACTACGTGATTTTAAATACCAAATATTTCAGGTTTAATCACGTATTAAAGGTAATTTATATACAACATATTAGTCAAATCAACCTATAATACCAAATATTTCAGGTCTAATCAAGTTCTTATTATATGAATGTGTAATCACGTAATAGATTTATATTGAATTTGTAATCACGTAATGGATTTATATTGAATTTATAATCACATAATGGATTTATATTGAATGTTAATCTCGTAATGGTTTATATTGAATGTGTAACCACGTAATGGATATTCAAAATCACGTAGTCATGTGCTTGTTATTCAGAATCATGCAATCACGTAGTGGTTATTCAAAATCATGTAACTTATTAAGAAAACTATAGCCATAGCCTGCTCGAATTAAAGAGAATGAAATGCTCATTAATATGGTGTATTTTTTTTAAAAAAGAATATTAATGTATGAAAAAGTTATAGCCGTTTGAAAATCAAAGGAGAAACTAGTTAATTAAGAAAAGACCGATATGCCCTTTCTCTATTTGTTATTTCACTTGTTTGAATCTGAAATTTAGCAAATTGTCAAGTGCTTATCTTGACCGTAAATCTTGCAAATGGACGGCTGCAGATGTTGCGTACATTTCGTACGCTTTAACCCTCATGTACCTGATCTGTTATCAATATATATATCTGTCACACCCTCAATTTCCACATGCAGAGTATTACCACGAGGGCGTGACTTGACCAGAATCATGGCACCAACCATATTGAACAATCATTTAAAATATAGTAAAACCATCACCACAATACGACTAGTGACTAAAGTTCATGTTTCAAAACTTTAATAAAATTTACAGCGGAAGCATAAAGTTCAATAGTTTTATAAACCCAAATAATAGTTTAAATTTCATGGATTTATATTGGGAACCTAACAAAGGTTCGATGCAACCACTACACTCCTCCGCTGTAAGCTCCCGAGCTGTACCTACGGTCCTGCAAAGCATGCAGTAGAGTGTCAACAATAAAGTTGGCGAGTTCACAGTTTTTCCAGTTTTATTTCCAAAAACATAAGCTGTTAAGTTACTTGTTTATAAATCATGTTTTTCATGGGGAGCTACCCCATATGTAAGCTACTAAACTGCGTAATACCGAAGACATGCGACTGTTACGTTGTTTCGTTGTTGCCCCATTTGTCAATGTCTATCATCATTGACGTTTACCAAGGCATACTAGTTCACGCCCGTACTCCTCCACACAGTGTGAGGTTTGCGAGACCTAATAGCGCCATCAACTAATAATCGTTGCCAGGCCAGGCGATTAATCAGTATAGAAAGTGGGGACTTCGTGATAGATATGCGTTTAGTACACTTGTGACATGAATTATAAAATAGTATTTAGTAGTATTCCTTCCCGGAATACTAGGCAATCCCAAACCAGGGAAAGTGTAGTTCGTTCGTTCCCAACCACCGGGAATACATGCTTTTAATTAGTAAGTGTGTGAACTCACCTTTTCTGAGCTCGGCAGATAATTTACTTGTTTTAAGTTGGTCAACCACGTCCTATTATGGTTACAAGTATATATCAAATTCGTATTTAAGAAAGTCACATACTTTTCTACACATATTCTAACACATAACACACAAGCTGCGACATCACATATTACGGAAAACATGCGGGTCATTTATGATAGTTCATGCAGTCCAACAAAGGTAGTGTTGGGTCCACTGTAAGTGTGCGGCCCAATCTTTAGAGTTTCTATGGTCCAGTGCTGTGAGCGGCCAAAACAATTGTAGCTCAATAGAGTGTGCGACCCACTGGTTAAGTGTGCGACCACTTGATCGGCGTGCGGTCATGCTTATATAGGTTGTACACTTGCTACTTTGGTGGTTTGTACAACCAAGTGTGTGGTTTGACAAGAGTGTGCGACTACCTATTGTGTGAGGTAAGGGTGTACGACTCAAATAAACAGAATCATTTCAACTAGAACACAGATGTATCCTTATGGACCCTACCATCCTAATCCTCAACATTACTCACTGATTTTTAGGAAACCACGTCAAGAGTAAAATCAATATAGACGAAAATCTATTCATCCATTAATGTCATTAATATTCATCATCCTTCAGTATTATTTAACAGTGCACATAATTATCCAAACATACCATGCCAATCCAATACCCTGATTATTTATTTTCCAACAGATCATAAACCTATCTTATACACCATGTCACACCAAAATCATCAAGCACTATCATCATACCATCATCAACAAGAATCATCCTTTATACTAACTAGCCCTTTTATCAAGATCTACACTTTCACTAACATGAATCATTAATATTTTTTTAAAACATTCAAAACACGGATTCATTATTTTGGATCATGTCATTCAAGTAGGTGTTCAAATAAATTTAAACATATTTTATAGATCAACTAATGATATTATACTACCTAGGAAATAAAGTGGATGTAGTGTATAGATGGAAAAGATCTTCAAAAGGAAAAGAGGAACTTCAAGAATTTGCTGCCTTTGCTTCTTCTAAAAAGGGGAACAGGTTTCTAAAATAGGAGAATGTTGGTGAAAAGAGGGAATATTTATGGAGTATTGTTGCCGTCAAAATGATTGGAACAACCATTCTAGAGTTGGCTGCATATGCATATTTATACCCAACAAAAGATTCCGCACACCATGTGCAAGAGTGTGTGCGGTCTTATTAGGGTTAGATGTGGGCTGGAACTTGGGCCTGAATTAATTACAAGTGGGAGTGTGCGGCCAATCTAAATAAACTAGTGGGTGAGGGTGTGCGACCAAGATTTAATATTCATAAAAGTTTGCATATAAATAAAAATGAAAGGACTTAAGTGTACGGCTAGAAGGTATGCGAGCAAGATGATTTGCACACAAATTGCATTTGTTTCTGGTGATGTAGTGTGCGACCAGACTTGGAGAATTACTTATAATCACACATTCTCACAATAGAACCAATTATGTTATAGTATGTTTTATTTAATTAACTTCTCCATTAATCACAACATATTAATGAAACACAACGGGAAGGTTCGGGTTGTCACATTATCTCCAAGTTGAAAGAAATTTCGTCCCGAAATTTAGCTAGCAATCACTAAATCAGCTAGTGTATTTAAGCGTTTTCGCGGGGTGTCACATCATCCCCATGTTGGTTTGGACTTCGTCCCGAAATCCAGTAGTAGCTTCGGTACTGGTTTCATTGTTCTTAAACAACGGGGGATACTTGCACATCATTTGGTCTTTTCGTTCCTAGGTAAACTCTGGGTCACGACGTGAGTTCCAGCGAACTCGAACTATAGGTATCTTACTACGCTTGAGGGTCTTAATTTCTCGATCCATGAACTCAACCGGTTCTTCAATGAAACGAAGTTGATCATCGATCGTGAGTTCCTTGAAAGGAACAATGAGAGTCTCATCTGATAAACACTTCTTCAGATTTGACACGTGGAAGACGTTGTGTACCGCACCGAGCTCTTCAGGCAAGTTTAGCCTATAGGCCACTTTACCGAGTTCTTCAATGATTTCGAAAAGTCCGACATACCGCGGATTTAGTTTGCCTCGTTTACCAAAACGGATCACTCTTTTCCAAGGCGAGACTTTTAGCAAGACTCGGTGTCCGACTTGGAATTTCAATGGTGTCCTACGCTTATCAGCGTAGCTTTTCTGACTGTCGCGGGCGGCCGACAATCATTATCTGATCTAGGCAATCTTTTTCGTGGTGTCGAGTACGAGTTCCGGGCCAGTGATTTGGCTATCGCCAACTTCAGCCCAACACAGTGGTGATCGGCATTTCCGTCCGTATAACGCTTCGAACGGTGCAGCTTGAATGCTAGTGTGGTAACTGTCATAAGAGAATTCTACTAGAGGTGTGTGTGTGTGTGTGTGTGTCTATAAAATCAAACTTAATAAAAGACTCCAAATAATTCCACATAGCATTCTCTACTTCAACCTCATAAATTTATTTATATTTGTTTAATATTTTCTTTTAATATTAATAACTAATATATAGATATCACTTATCTTTATCATTATTTTTATCTAACCTAAATTATAGTAAAATATTCTAATTAATACACATGTCATTTTTTACTTCAATTTTATTCTAATATTAAGGATTTGCTTATTTAAATACAGTTTGTCCGTTATCCTAACAACAAATATATATAATATATTATATTTCTTGTATAATACATTATCATAAATCTCATGTTATTAAATTTATAATACATTGTCATTATAATTTAAATTGTATAAATAAATAAAACATATTGATAAAATTTATTTATATAAAACTTGATTAGATAACATTTTAAATTTTATTTAATCACCCTACTATTTAAACTTATTAAATAGATGAAACCGTGAGTGAACGGTGTAAAGTTGGCTTGTTTCTAAAAGATTATTTTTTACACATGATGTGGCATTGTCAAAAAAAAAAAGTGAACATGGCCTTTATTTTAGATTTATAATATAATGGTATTGATTTTTGAATAAACATAACATAGTGTATAATAGTCTACTTTTACTACACAATAAATGATTATAAACTTGAACACATGTCATCATCTTTCACCTTACATAATTTTTCTTGCCTAAATCTAAAATCCTTATTTAAGAAATATATTATTTTTATATTTCTTAAAACACTATTAAATATAGATTTAATACTTTTATATTTCATACATATTACTATTGTTATTTGTTCTGAGAACAAAACATGGGATCATGGGGATCATAGATTATAGACATCTTAATACTCATTTTTTAATATAACAAACCATTTATTAAATATATTTAAAAAGCATGGAGAACAATAACTACATCTTTCATTATAACAAATTTATCCAAAAATACAATCATCTTTTTACGAAGCAACTCACCTTTAGAAATTTAAATTTTACAGTTATTTAATTTAATAATTACTTTTGCATAACTATCCAAAATTTATACTTATCTATTTAATTTAAAAATTATTTTATACCTGTAAGTTCATCTAATTGCTACATACCTAATATGAACATTTAAAAAAACTAGAACTAATAAATTATGACGAGTATTATTTAAATTAAACTTGGATGACACATGTCTCTTCATGTGATCATTGTCCCCTAAAACTTATGAGAAAATCGATTATATAGTTTCTTTAATCGACGGATCAACTACTTTCTTATTTATAAGCTTAGCAAACATCACATGTTCGATCGTACATGACACAAAAACTTGTTCAGACATCTAAAAAGTGTCTCAAAAATATTGTTTTATAATTGTTAAATCTTCTTATTAACTATTTGATTTCTTATTTATTTAACTCGTGTGTTACATGGGGTTATAATATATATATATACACACACACTTGTAATTAATTATTTAATCAATAACCAAACATTTAAACCAACTTAAATAAGAAAATTTTGCGCTCTTATTTATAACATTTCGGATTCGATTTTCAATTTCCCGCTCTTATTTATAAATTTCACGCTTTTATTTTCAATTTAATTATTTATAACGGCCACAATTAGAACTGTGGAAACTCTTACTATGGAAGGAAAGAGTAGAGGCCGGCCGAAACTAACTTGGGAGGAGCGGACTAAAAATGATTTGATAGACTTGCACCTCTCTGAGGATATGGTCAAGGATAGGTGTTTATGGATATGTAGGATTATGGTTAAGGACTTTTAGAAAAGTAGTATAGTAAGGTATGGAGTCTTGTCTTAGGAGCCTAGTCTTTTTTTGGTGGCCTATGCATGTTATCGCTTGTTGGTGTGTATATATTGTGTAATTCCTTTCTTTTATGCGTTCTCACCTATTTCTCTTATATGCTAATTTTAAAAAGTTTTTTTGGTAACCTATGTTATCTTGTGTGTTTAGTGTAGCTATTTGTCTTTTTATGTTTCATTTGACTCTTATGGTTGGGTGTGTCTTTGGAGCTGGGGGTCTCACCGGAAGCAGTCTCTTTATCCCCCGCGATAGAGGTAAGACTTGCCTACATCTCACCCTCTTAGACCTTATCAATAGCTTTGCTATGAGTGAGATTATACCGCGATTATACCGGGTATGATTGATTGATTGTGGGGATGCGTTTTTTACGGATGTTACAATTCCTGCGGACTAAACACCATCTCTATATTTAGAGGCTCAAATTCAAGCCTCTATATTAGTTAATGATTGTATAAGAAAGTGAAAAATTAATAAAGTAAGTGTTTGTGAGTATGATAAACATAAAAATAGAGAATGGGATTGGGTTTTTATAAAATAAACAAATTTTAAAGAAAGGTGTGTTTTTTAGTTAAATTATATAGATAAAAAAGGAGAGTGGGAACCACGGGGTGTCAGCCCAGTGGCCAGCCTCACCCATTCCAAACGGGAGGATGCGGGTTCGAGTCCAGCTCGGCCCGAATAATCCTGCTGGGTAGTAACCGCCAGGCAGCTATGGGGCTAAGCTAGCTTGGGGAGGGAGAACCCTCCCGCGGTCAGGGGTACCGTGCATTTACCCTTTTTTTTTTTTTTTTTAAAGGAGAGTGGGATGTGAATGCTCTTGCAGTTTACTTCTAAAAAGAAATAAGTACTAAAATAAGCTACAATTTATTTACATTAAAAATGCCCTTTTGTGGAAATAGATTGTGAAACTTCATATAAAGTTTCTTGTTGAGAAACGGTCACCCTTCTAGAGAAATAAAGTCTTAGTTGGTGAACTAGTTTACTGTAGACGCTAATCTTTCAACAAGTTAACGCATTAATAAATTCTGAATGTCGGGTTTTAAAAAACCACTAACAATATTTGGGCTCTAGATCATCAATGGAGGTCCAACCCGTACAAATATTCTTTTTTAGTGCTTTGATCTTGCTTCAATCATATTGCATTGCACTAGACACCATATCTGCAAATCATGAAATCCAAGATGGCAATTCCCTTGTTTCTGAAGGTGGAATGTTTGAATTGGGCTTTTTTAGTCCCGGAAGTCCAAGAATCGGTACTTGGGTATATGGTTCAAGAAGATATCAGATGGTACTGTTGTATGGGTTGCTAACAGGAATACACCAATTGCAGATAAGTCAGGCATGCTCAAACTTAACAGACGGGAAGCCTGGTGATCATCAGTGGCGGCAACCCGATGGTCTGGTCATCCAATTCAACGGTATTTGTTCATGGTAATAATTCGGTAGTGGTGGCGCAGCTTTTAAGTAATGGAAATCTTGTTGTCTGGCATACAAATAAAATTATTTGGCAAAGTTTCGACCATCCAGGTGACACATATATAGCAGGGATGAAATTCGGGAAGGATTTGGAGACAGGGCTGTTGCGGTTCATGTCATCTTGGAAGAGTCCTGATGATCCTTCTGTAGGTGAGTATAGTGATAAATTAGACACAACTGGATTTCCACAAACTTACGGGCGGAAGGGTGATGTTATAACAAGAAGACTTGGACCGTGGAATGGTCTTGGTTTTAGTGGCTTTCCTGATGAAAAAGGAAATCCGATTTACTCCACAGATTTTTCCCTTGATGAGAAGGAAATCTATTATAAATTTGAACTTCGAAGTTCAGTTGTTCAAAGGATAGTTTTGACATGGGATGGCAAGACACAGATTTTGCAATGGATTGAGCGAATAAAAGATTGGATTGTGTATGCAGAAACTTTCGTTGATGCGTGTGATCGTTTTTCGCTATGTGGTCCTAATGGGATATGTAGCATTAACAAGCATCCACCTTGTACATGTATGAAAGGTTTTGAACCAAGAAATCTAGAAGAATGGCAGGCATCGGACTGGGTAAGCGGGTGTACACGCAAAACGCCTTTAAATTGTGGGAATGGTGATGGGTTCTGGAAAGTTGCAGGAGTTAAGGTACCAGATACTGGAAGGTCGTGGTATAATGTGAGCATGACCCTTGAAGAATGTGAGATGTCCTGCAAAAAGAACTGCTCTTGTACAGGTTATGCAAGTGTAGATATCAGAAATGGAGGAAGTGGATGTTTGCTATGGTTTCATGATCTTTTGGACACGAGAGAGTATGATTCAGATCAAGATATTTACACAAGAATCGACGCCACTGAGTTAGAAGGTATATCTGTTTTTGCAATATTTGATTTTTTTTTTTAATTTTATATGATTAGCTTATATGGTTAAGGCTAAACTATTTTTATTTCTTAACTAAAGGTCTTATGGACTCCCAATACAATTTCAACATACAGAAAAGTATAGTTATAGTGTTGCTTTTAACTTCATCAGCTTTGTCACTTATCTTCGCAGTGTCATATGCCCGTAGAAAAATAAATAAATGGCGTCACAAAGGAGGAGGTAACACAAAGGATCAATTAACTAAATGTTGACACTTTTGCATGTTTATAGGATATGAAATTTGTAGGAAACAGGAATCTACTTGATAAAAAGAATACAAGTATGCAGATAGAACATCTTGAAGATTTACAATTTTTCAGCCTATTTGAAGTAGCCAAGGCAACAGATAACTTCAGTGTCTCAAATAAGATTGGAGAAGGCGGCTTTGGTCCCGTTTACAAGGTAAGTCTTATGTACTTTTAAAAAAGAATGCATTGCGTATCACTATCATAATTTTGTTCCAAATCGTTTAGGGTGTGTTGGATGATGGAAGAGAAATAGCCGTGAAGCGGCTCTCAGAAACATCTCAACAAGGACTTGATGAGTTCAAAAATGAAGTCATTTGTATTGCAAAGCTACAACACCGGAATCTTGTGAAGCTTCTTGGATATTGCATTTATAAAAAAGAATTGATTTTGATTTATGAATACATGCCTAACAAAAGCTTGGACTTTTTTCTCTTTGGTTTGACTCACTCTTTATTTTATCACATAGTATTTTACTTTAAGACATTTTAATAGCATATGACATAGCAGTCACCTTTGACAGAGGAAACCAGAAGTTTGATGCTTGACTGGTCCCAACGATTTAATATAATACATGGGATGGCTCGGGGTATTCTCTATCTACATCAAGATTCTCGCCTTCAAATAATCCACAGAGATTTAAAGGCCGGTAACATATTGTTAGACAGTGATATGAATCCAAAAATATCCGACTTTGGCCTTGCTAGAAACTTTGTAGGACATGATACCACTGCGAAGACAAAGAAGGTGGTAGGAACATAGTAAGAATCTTCCTAAACTTTAATACTTTATCACAAAAAGATGAGTTCGAAAAAAAAACTGAAATACTAATCTATAAGTTTATGATGTTCAAACTTTGTGTAGTGGTTACATTTCTCCGGAGTACGCAGTACATGGTCGTTTCTCTATAAAATCAGATGTATTTAGTTTCGGTGTTCTCGTGTTGGAGATAATAAGCGGGAAGAAAAACAGAGAATTCTCTCATGGAGACCATAACGATAACCTTCTTGGTCATGTAAGTGAAGTGGTGACCAGAATTTAGTGATTATTTTGTCAAATTGCTTTAAATTTGATCTGGTTTGATGTACGTAGGCATGGAGACTCTTTAAAGAAGGCAGGTCCACTGAATTGATGAGTGGATCTTTACAAGCTTCATGTGTGGTCTCCGAAGTGCTAAGATCAATACATGTAGCACTGCTGTGTGTGCAGCATCATGCAGAAGATAGACCAACAATGTTGTCAGTGGTTCTGATGCTGGTTAGTGAGGGCGTGTTGCCTCAACCTAAGCAACCTGCTTTTTTCACAGGAGAGAACCAAATCGAAGTCAAATCTGTGTCATCGGCTGATAATTACATGATAACACAACCGTATGCTCGTTAGCAAGCACCTATATATGCGATGAAGATGTTCCAATACCTTTAATTAAATCTTTATTTTCTTCTTGATATACACAATTCTCATAGAACAAGGTTAGCATTGCAATTTTAAGGAGTTCACCCGAGATAGAATGGTAGTTTTTAGTAAGCTTTCCATTGAGACTCAATTTATCAATTGAATTGCTCAAATGGATGTAAGTGAGAAAACAGATGATTATATAAGATGTCTATTGTATGATGTGATTGTTTATATGAATAATACACAATCCATTGTTTGGGTTTCTTAAAATTAATATATATATATATAGATTTTATAAAAATAGCATGTTTAAATAAAATTTAATTGGGTAATTTAAGTATATTTATATATTTCTATACCTTAAAAAAACTCAGCAATTTTCATAAAATAACATGTTTAAAAGAAATGACATGGATCTTTTAAAAATATCTGCATCATTAAGACCTTAACTATCAGTATAGATGAAAAAAAAAAGTTTACTTCTGAATCGAGTCTAAAAGTTGTTGTGGATGTACGGGATTATAGTATATTTTAGAATTATTATGTATACTTTTAAGAAAAAAAATGTACAATTAAAAACTCTCTGGTACAAGTGTAAACAAAATTGTGAAAAAAATTTTAAGAAAATCCAAACGAGAATTTAAAAAAAAAAAACCCAAAGGGAGTATTTAATCAATGAGTAAGAAGGTATGACTGTCATCCCAATTATAGTTTAATTAAAGTGTGTATGTATTTACTAGTGGTGGGACAAAAGGCAATTAAATAAAATGGTAGTAATTATACTTTAATTAAAGTGTGTATTTATTTACTAGTGGTGGGACAAAAGGAGCACCCATGGTTTTATGATTGAGTTCAATTGTTTTATAGTTGAGTTCACTGATTATCATTATTTGATTGTATGTAAAAACTATAGTTATATCCAGGGGTTCGCTTGAGTTTTTATTGATCCTTATGCACAGTTAACGAAACTTTTTTCATAGATTGGATTTGACTTGATGTCTATAATTCCACTGAGTATTCTCTGTTGGATAATCTTGAGGGTTTGGGTCAAGTACGGGTCGAGTCGAATACTTAAACGGCCAGCAGGAGTTTGTTAATTTGGTCTATATTTTAGGAGTTCATTATGTAAGCCCTCTAAAGAGTGAATAAAGTAAGTTTTAGGTCAAGCAGTAAACACAATTCTCCTTTGGTTTTTTTCATTTATAAATTCAAAGCTTGCCCAACAATTGGTACTAGAGCCCTAGGCTCATATCGGGGTCTGTGGAAAGCAGCAGCAAGTAAGCGATGGTCTACGGGTTTGAGAGTCGTATTCAGAGAAGGGGGAGCAGCCCTCTTAATGCATGGTAGAAGAACGGCGTTTTCGTACTTGGCGGTGATTACGGTCGAGAGCAAGAAAGAAAGCATCAGCAAGCACTTATCACGATTTTGTGATAGGCGAATGAAAGAGGCAGATGTTACGGGGAAGTTAGCAAACACGAGAAAGAGATCAACATCTAGGAGCTTAGGTTTTTATTCTTGTTTATGAACAGGAAAGAGTGACCGCTGGAATGAAAGAAAGTAAGCAGCCTAGCACCTCTTCGTAGCCGCCGTTGTTACTTTGAAATTTGTGGAAGGATTCAACAAAGAAAAGCAAGATGAAAGATTAATTCACGTTGTGATAAGGTATTGGAAGGCACACTACCCAGAAGGTGGAAGAAAGTTGTGGCTGAGATTATTGAAGGAACCAGGTAAACAAGATCTTATATTTGAAGCAGGGAAGCAGATAGTTAATTCTCTCACTGCCATTTGAAGAAGATGAAAGTTGTTTGGAGGATGAATCGGTGACGACAGTGTTTCAATTAGCGAGGATGGGGCTGCTAAAAACGGGCAAGCTAGCAAGATAACCACAAGAGTAAGAAAAGTAGACGCAAGAAGTAAAAAAAAAAAGCAAGTTAACTAGCAAGGAAGAAAGTTGGGTTCAAATCATTGAGTCCATAAGAAAAAAAAGAAAGAAAGAAGAGGCGTCACAAGAAAGAAGAAAGACGAAAGAGGCCGGCGTCGCTTAGCAAGAAAGAAAGAAGGGCCTCGTAAGAATGAAGAAGCATCGATAAGAAAGAAGAAAGAGTGGGCGTCGATTAGAAAGAAAGAAGGAAATCATCACCCAAAAGAAAGAAGAACCGAACCTTAGCGGTTCGTATAGCAAGAGCAAGACCAAACCTTTGTGGTTCGAATAACAAGTTAGCAAGAAAGATGATTCGAAGCATGCAAGTAAAGGAATTCGAATCAAGCAAGAACGCAACACGTTTAGTAAGAAAACCGAGTCCGGTTTTGGCAAGAAAAGCAAGAACGAATGCAAGCAAGAAAAGCAAGAACCAAGATCAAGATTATGGGGTGAATGTTGGATAATCTTGAGGGTTTGGGTCAAGTACGGGTCGAGTCGAATACTTAAACTGCCAGCAGGAGTTTGTTAATTTAGTCACATGTTTTACAAGTTTGATTAGATCATGGGATGAGTGCAGAATTCTAGGAGTTAGTTACGTAAGCCCTTTAAAGAGTGAATAAAGTAAGTTTTACGCAAAGCAGTAAACACAGTTCTCTTTTGTTTTTTTCATTTATAAATTCAAAGCTTGACCCAACATTCTCCAGGTTCTAAAATTTAAGCGATCTTTTTGTAAGTGTTTGCCCCCATCCAACCGGGGTCGAATTAATTATAAAAACATGAGATTAGTCGATTTTTTTTAATTTATTAACAATCTCTAAAAAAATTATTCTTAATAATCATGCGAGTACGCATAAAACTAACAAAGCACCAAATAATTTGTTGGGT
Organism: Scalesia atractyloides; assembly: GCA_947069175.1. NCBI lineage: Eukaryota > Viridiplantae > Streptophyta > Magnoliopsida > Asterales > Asteraceae > Scalesia > Scalesia atractyloides. The sequence goes on from CAMTDV010000030.1 coordinate 83,413,640, forward strand.
ACTGTAGAAAATATATGAAATATAGAGTAATTGTCCTCTACATATTGTAGTTGTAAATAAAGCAATACGTATCAATGAAAACTTACCTACATATAAAGTATAATTCAAAGAAAAGCGTGTAACTTACGGACCGAAAAATCAAAGAGGGGTTTTTAACCTTTTAACAGGTAATTGAACTTCAAGATTGTTTCTTCTCCTTCATGGACAGCGTTCAAACAAGGAAACAAAGCAATAAGTTCAAAAAATTAGCTCAAGTATCTTATACCAAGCATCTAAAACATTTTATAACATTACAAACATGTGAATATGTTTACGGCTCTCACTATTCACACACCCCAATATCTTATTCTCACATCCTTTTTCACTCTATCTCTCACTATATATATATATATATATATATATAGAGAGAGAGAGAGAGAAGGGGTAGGGGTGTGTGTATATATATCTATGTTTAAAAGTATTACTATCATGAGAAATACATGTTGCAAAAGGTAAAAAAAATACAAAACAGATGCCATAAAATGTTTTACAAATGTTCTTTCCAAGCATGACATACAGAAATTGATCAACCATTAATCTCAACATTAAGCTCCGATTTCGGTTACCAATTCTTTCCAAATTATCGGTTACCAACTTGGCTGCATAACGACAGCACACTTGTTGATTGTGTGTAATTATGCTAATTTGTCCATTTAACTTGGTGTTTTAAATAATATATAAACATTTTACACATCAGTCTTCTTCTAAACACTTCCACACCTCGATCAGTATGTTGTCCATAGTAACTCCCTTGGCCCTTCCTATTTTCCTATGTAATGTCCTCACATCTCCTTGTGTGATACCCCGACATTGTTGTTGCCCTTCAGAAGTACGATTGTCGCTATGTATTCGGCAAGTCCTGCTTTGCCATCTCAACTTAATGTCATTCTCATTTACCAAAACACGTCAATCCTCTCCCTTTATGAACCCCACTACTCCTAGATCCTACCTCCTAGCTCTTTGGCTTTGGAAATCATATTATCATGCTCCTACTCCATTGTCTCTAGGAGATGATAATCCTCTTAAAGGTTATGTTTTTTTGCCTCACTGCCTTCTTCCTTTCCCTTCTGCCATTTTTTTATATTTCTCCCTGAACCTATGTCGCTCATCCTCGTTTGTACACCACATACGATCCCTAAGAATCTATTGTTGATAAAATACGAAAATGATGAAATGTGTGTGCGTGGGGGGGTCATGGCCGACATGAAAGGCGGGAGGGAGAGGGAGTGAATTGTTTTTTTGTTGAGAGAACTTTTGTGTTTTCTTGAAAATGTGGGTGATTTTGACATTGAATGGTGCATTTGAAATTACTAAAGATAAAGTGGTATATTGGATAAGATGGACTAGGTGGGGTTCTACTACTAAATAAAATAAATAAATAAATAGTATTCTCACCATTTTAAAATCAAAACGGATAATAGATAAATAAAACATAACGGGATAGAGATTGGAAAGAGTGTTGGCAACAGAGTAGTGTATTTAGATGGAGTGGCAGTTGGTGGTGAAAGATGGAGAAGGTAAGGGTGTGAAATGTGAGTGTGATTAAAGTTGGTAATTTTAGTAGAAACATACATATAGTTACTTGTTTATATAAATATGTAGGGTTTTAATAAAATAAATAGCCAGAAATAGAAATTACACCCAAGCATGTCTAATTTATAAACATATATATCTCTAATTATATAATGTACATATATTAAGAAAAGTGCAAAGTAAAAATTTTAAAATAATGATTTATGTGATTTTATGTGAATATCAATGAGAGTAATGTGTAACTATATATTTCATGCATAAACAACTTGTAAACAATTTTCCAAAATTTTTGTTTTTGGCACCAACTTTGATTTTTGTCGAGTTAACTTATAGGTGTGTTCATCGGTTTGGTTTATTCGATTCGGTTTATTCGGTTTTCAAAATTTTGTACCCCAAACCAAAAACCAAACCAAACCAAATAAGGAATATGCAAACCGATCCAATCCAAACCAAATTCAATTCGGTTTGGTTTCGGTTAGAAACCAATAAACCAAATCTAACCAAATTGTACACAAGTACTTTTTTTCCTAATTTATATTTATGTTTGTGTTCCAACTTCCGAACATCGCAACTAATTTATACCTAACAATACATGAATACAAGAAAGTTTCATTGCGAAATAAAATAAACACATCCATAAAGTAGTCGTAGACATAACCACAAAGTTATAGCTTCAAAACATAGATCTATACCGAAGGTCTGAAGTTCTATTATTTTATAAATGAGTGGGTTTGAGTTAAGCTTTTAGATTTACATTTGGTATTTTGGGCTGCATAAAAAAATAACTATTTTGGGCTAATAAATTGTATATGATTTATAAAATATTATTATTTTTATTTAATAATTAATTAAGTTAAATGGTTTATTAGGTTATCCAAATAAACCGAATAAACCAAATAAAATAAAATGTGGATCCATAAACTGAACCAAAAAACATATTCACAATTCGGTTTCGGTTAGAAACCAAACCAAAAAACCGAATTCGTTATTCGGATCGGTTTATTTGGTTACGGTTACGGTTCGGTTTACGGTTTTTATTTGGTTACGGTTTTTTCTGAACAACCCTATTAACTTATGTATGTGAAATAGTGATCGTTTAAAAAAATCACCAAATGTATGTAACGTACATTTTGTATATTTTGGACTTTGCTAGATGTATAATTAATGACCTATTCATATAATATTAGCTCTAATACGAAAAATTATAATGTAATCAAAATTAGGGACTTATACAGAATTGACCTTGATTGACGGTTGTCACATTATTATCCATCTGTTAAGGAAATTTACCCGAAATTCAGTTGATATAAATATTTTAAATAGGTCATTAAGATATGACTACGGATGGAAAATCGTATGTGGAGATGGATACGCGAAAGTAGAATGAATCATTGAAATGATTGTTATTCTGAAATTGTACCACCTGCATAGTGTAGGCGTTTTTTTATTCTTTTTATGTCAAGGAAAACACCAATGCAGGTAATCAAGCAGAAAGAATAACGGGTTCAAATTGTTACGTTGGCTAGAGAGTTGGTTCCTAAAAAGAACAGTGTTATACACACTTTAAAATCCCGAGCGCCCACATAAAACTTTGACCACTTTCACCCCAAAGAATTTAGAAACCGGCTATTAAGAAAAAAAAGAGAATATATTACAGAATAGTAATCAAGTTTTAAAAGTGTTCTAATTAGGTCACACGTATCGTTTTTGTCCCAATTAGATAACTTAACATTCAAATCGATCCATATCCTTTTTTCAATTTGTCAAGAAAAAAATGAAGCATAAGATGTTGGAGTCGGATTATTTTAATATATGAAATTATTTTTATTTAAAATAAAAACACTTTAATCACATTAAAAATTAAAAAAACAAGTTAAAATCTGCGTCATCATTCGACGTTACCATCAAATGAAAGGAAAAAAAGAAACAAAAATTCACATCACCACGATACCTATGAAATTGATGAAAGGACCCTTAATTTTAATGAAAAACGAATGTTGAGTGACCTGATTAGAACACTTTTGAAACTTGAGTGACCTAATTGAAACACTTTTAAAACTTGGTTACTATTTTACAAGGTTACCCTTAAGAAAAACCAAATAAAAAAAGTTAGTTTTCAAAAAATCTTTTTGTATAAATAATAACTCTCAATAAACACTAATAATTACTAATATAATTTATATAACTAACTAAATAAAGAATGTTCTATTAGGCCCAATGCTAATGTCTAAATTTAAACCTTTTATGGACTTTCTAAAATTTAGCCCATGATTTTAATGTTTATATATCTCATAAAAAACAAAAGAAAGAAGCAACAACATAAGAGAGAAGCTGACACATGCCATCGCCAATCTCTCCTAGACGCCATCCCATCACCAGACGCGATCATGCCAAATCCGGCCACAATTCCGACCGACCACCACTCTTTTGGGTGTTAGGTATGCTATACCGCCACTGAATCATTGATTTGATGGCTGGCTTTAAATTATTTGATTGGGAACTACCGTTTTAAAAATTACAAGTTATGAACTTTGGCAATATTTGAATTGTTGAGTAGTTAAAGTGGATTAAAAATTTAGAACATTCAATATTTGAATACATATGAGTTATGGGTGAGTCCAGTAACCAACCAATGTGATCATGTGAATTATATGTTATTAACATGGGCGGCTCTTATGGTGTGCAGGGAGGCCTCCCGCACAAGGCCCGTAATTTCAAGGGCATTAGATTTTTTTTAAAATTCGCTATATATGTATATGCTATTTTTTTAAAAAAATTATACAAACGTATCAAATCCAATATAGAGGCCCAATATCAAATACATTTTTATGCTTTGGTAGTTTACCCAACTTAATTTATTGAGCTCAACCCAATGCTAATATATGATTTAAAAAAAACACGGTTTCTGATTAAAAAAAATAAGCTGGCCTGGAAACTGAAAGGACGACGGACGGTTGGAGTATTGAATGCGCAGACGGCAGAACTCAGAAGTGCAGAAGGATTGAAGGACGATTTCACGATTGAAGGACAATTGAAGGCGATTCTAGATTGCTGGGAAGTCGAACGAACACAGGTATGTTGTTAATCTTCGTGCTTTATATTGTTTAAACTAGATTGATTGAATTTCCCGTGGTCTATAGTGTTAAACTTAACTTTCATTCTGATAAGTGATAATTAATTAATTATACAATTTAAACCAAACATTATTTTATTCATCATCATCGTCATATTGTTAAACTTTGATTTTGATAAGTGATAATCTGATTGAACATCGCATAACATCAGGTCTGTTCGGTTGTTCCGACTGTTCGTTTAATCAGAAGTTTCAGACTTTCAGAAATCATCACAAAACATCAGGTCTGTTCCGACTTCCAACTGTTCGTTTAAGTGTTGTCGTAATTTTGTTAGAATATTGCATAACATCAGAACATCGTATATTGTCGTATTGAATTATTGATTATTATTTTTAGGCGTTAATGGCTCCTAATTGCATTGTTTGTCAAATACTACAATTTTTGCCATTTTCGTAATTATATTGTTTATCGTTAACAAATATGGGCATATTTTTCAAGCTCGAACAGGGTACGTGAGTTCTCAGAGACGCCACTGTATGTTAAATAGCTAATTGTAAGTGAAATACGTGATATTGACATATGTTATTGACTTGAATGAGAATCCTGATAAGAATTTCCATCCCCCAATCCAATCCAAACCAACCTGAACTAGACCGAAAAATATTATTATATTGCAATAGACGAAGGACTGTTCAAAATTTCCACTCCCGTGAGAAAATTATTGAGATTAATTACAGTTTATAAAAATAAAGATTTAATTGGCGTAAACATCAACTCTTGGATTTCCCAGATACATACTACGCTAAGGAACCACAAGCAAAGTTGATCAAGGCAAAATATTTTTTTCTATCAAAGGAGTCAGCCATACGTATACGTAAGTGAAATAGTTGTTGAAATCAAAAGCTTGTCTTTTCTTTGGTTAATAAAGAGGGCAAAGTTGAATTGGCTTGAGTGAGAAAGGTGGGATAATATTAGTATTCTTGATGACTTGTAAATATGATGTATTCTTGGTATAATATTGGTATTTAGTTTGCTGTTAAAAACTAAAATTTGCGTAAACATAATCAGCATGCCTTTGTCCCCCTGGTGTTTGACACGCTCGGCTCCTTGGCGCCGGAGACGGTTCGGTTCTTGGCTGGAGTTCAGCGTGTGGTCCACAGCAACTTTACGACCCCTTAGGGGCGAGGCTTTGTTTTTAGTAGATTAGGGTTCTCCATTCAGAAGAGGATGGCGGCATAGTTGGTTACCCGTCTACCTGCTATCCTTATGTAATTTGCCTTGTTGATTGGAATGATAAAAAATCAATTACATTTAAATTCACCGTAGAAGTGATAATAACGATACATTCAATATTTTTGGTCGATTATATTGATTTTATTAAATAAAAAAGACTACTCATTGTTCAAATTAAAATTAATGCCCTTTTAGAGAAATAAATTTTGTTGTTGAAAAACGGTCACCATTCAGTTCACTGTAGATGCTTGACTCTTTCAACGATTTGATATATTTATATATTCTGAAAGTTGATGATTTAAAATATCGCAAACAATATCAATGAAGGACCAGTCTACACGTATATTCTTTTTAATTGCTTTGATCTTGTTGCGATCTGACTGCACTGCAGTAGATACCATATCTGCAAGTCAAGAAATCAGAGATGGCAATTCCCTTGTTTCTGAAGGGGGAATGTTTGAATTGGGCTTTTTTAGTCCCGGGAAGTCCAAGAACTGGTACCTGGGGATATGGTATAATAAGATATCATATGGTACAGTTGTATGGGTATCTAACAGGGAGAAGCCAATTGCGGAGAGATCAGGCGTGTTCAAACTTAGTAGACAGGGAAACTTGGTGATCCTCAGTGGCGGCAACCCGATGGTCTGGTCAACCAATTCAACCAATGGTAACTCGGTAGTGGAAGCACAACTTTTAGATACCGGAAATCTTGTTGTGTGGAATAAAAATAAAAGTTTGCTTTGGCAAAGTTTTGATTATCCTGGTGACACATTTCTATCAGGAATGAAATTCGGGAAGGATTTAGTAACAGGGCTGCAGAGGTTCATGACATCTTGGAAGACTCCTGATGATCCTTCTATAGGTGAGTATGCTGATATATTAGACACATATGGATATCCACAAACTTATGGGCGGCAGGGTCCGGTTTTAATAGGAAGACTTGGACCATGGAATGGTCTTAGCTTTCGTGGCTTTCCTACTGAAAAAGAAAATCAGATTTACTCCACAGAGTTTTTCCTTAATGAGAAGGAAATCTACTATAAATTTGAAATTCAAAGTTCGGTTGTTCAAAGGATAGTTTTGACATGGGATGGCAAGACACAAATTTTGCAATGGATTGAGCGAATCAAAAACTGGATCGTCCATGCAGACACTTTTGTAGATAGATGTGATCGTTATTCACTCTGTGGTCCTAATGGGATTTGTAGCATTAGCAAGCATCCACCTTGTACATGTATGAAAGGTTTTGAACCAAGAAATCTAGAAGAATGGCAGACATCTGATTGGGTAAGTGGGTGTATACGCAAAAAGCCTTTGAATTGTGGGAATGGTGATGGGTTCTGGAAAGTTGCAGGAGTTAAGGTACCAGATAACGAAGGTCATGGTATAATGTGAGCATGACCCTTCAGGAATGTGAGATACCCTGCAAAAGGAACTGCTCTTGTACAGGGTATGCAAGTTTAGATATCAGAAATGGAGGAAGTGGATGTTTGCTATGGTTTCATGATCTTTTGGACACTAGAGAGTACGATGCAGATCAAGATATTTATATAAGAATGGATGCCACTGAGTTAGAAGGTATATATGTTTTTTTAAGTTGTTCTATATTTGCCATTTTAGCTTACATGCTTTAAGTGCTAAACTATTTTTATTTCTTAATAAAAGGTCTTATGGACTCCCGGTCCAATTTCAACAATAAGAAAATAATTCTTATAGTGATGCTCTTAACTTCAACAGCTCTGCCACTTATCTTAGCAGTGGCATATACCTGTAGAAAAATAAATAAAAGGCGGGACATGAAAGAAGAAGGTAACACATTTGAGAAATAAACTAAATGTTGACACTTTTTCATGTTTATACTCTTTAAGTGATTTAAGAAAAAGAGCAATCCAACATATGATTTTGTAGGAAACAGGTATCTACTTGATAAAAAGAATACAACTATGCAGATCGAACATCTTGACGATTTAAAACTTTTTAGCCTATTTGAAGTAGCCAGGGCAACAGGTAACTTCAGTGTCTCAAATAAGATTGGAGAAGGCGGCTTTGGTCCCGTCTACAAGGTAAGTCTTTTGTGCTTCTAAAATTGAATGTTGTTTATCACTATCATATTTTTTCTTAAAAATCGTTTAGGGTATGTTGGATGATCGAAGAGAAATAGCCGTGAAGCGGCTCTCAGAAACATCTCAACAAGGGCTTGATGAGTTTAAGAACGAAATCATTTGTGTTGCAAAGCTTCAGCACCGGAATCTTGTGAAGCTTCTTGGATATTGCATTTACCAAAATGAATTGCTTTTGATTTATGAATACATGCCTAACAAAAGCTTGGACTTTTTTCTCTTTGGTTTGACTCACTCTCTATTATTTCACATAGTATTTTACTTTAAACTCTCTCTAATAGCACATGACAATGTAGTCACCTTTGACAGATGAAACCAAAAGTTTGATGCTTGACTGGTCCCAACGATTTAATATAATACATGGGATGGCTCGAGGTATCTCTATCTACATCAAGATTCCCGGCTTCAAATAATCCACCGAGATTTAAAGGCCGGTAATATATTGTTGGACAGTGATATGAATCCAAAAATATCTGACTTTGGCCTTGCTAGAAACTTTGTAGGACAAGATACCACTGCTATGACAAAGAAAGTGGTAGGAACATAGTAAGAATCCTCCTTACCTTTAATACTCATCACAGAAAAAAAAAATATTAGTTCTAAACAGAAACTCTAAAACTAATCTATAAGTTTATGATGTTCAATCTTGGTATAGTGGCTACATTTCTCCGGAGTACGCCGTACATGGTCGTTTCTCTATAAAATCAGATCTATATAGTTTTGGTGTTCTCGTGTTGGAGATAATAAGCGGAAAGAAAAACAGAGAATTCTCACATGAAGACCACAACGATAACCTTCTTGGTCATGTAAGTGAAGTAGTGACCAGAAACTAGTGAATATTCAAGTGTATATTTTTTAAATGTGATTTGGTTTGATATAGGCATGGAGACTCTTTAAAGAGGGCAAGTCCATTGAATTGATGAGTGGATCTTTACAGGCCTCATGTGTGGTCTCCGAAGTACTAAGATCAATACATGTTGCACTGGTATGTGTGCAACATCATGCAGAAGATAGACCGACTATGTTGTCGGTGGTTCTAATGCTGGTCAGTGAGGGTGTGTTGCCTCAACCTAAACAACCGGCTTTTTTCACGGGAGAGAGCCAAAGCGAGGTCCAAACTGTTTCATCAGCTGATGATTACACGATGACACAATTGTATGCTCGTTAGCAAGCACTTATTTATTCAAGGAAGATGTTCATATACCTTTCATTAAATCTTTATTTTCTCCTTCAACTACAACATTCTCAGAGAACAAGGTTAGCATCGCAATTTTTAGAAGGAGATCACAGCGATAAGAAGGTATTTTTCTATAATCTGTAATGTGTAACGCCTGCGTTGAAACCCTTTCCAATGAGACTCAAACCATCAATTGAATTACTTAAATGAATGTATACGAGAGAAAGATAGGACAAATAATATGTATGTTGTATGATGTGATTGGTGATATGAATAATACACTTCTTGTTATATGTGTAACACCCGACAACGTGGAACATGCGGCGGAAATATAAGGGAGTCACGTTACAAATTGTTCATAAGTGGCACTAATTTAAAGTTTCATTATATTATTCAACTGAATTACTTTGCTTTTCAAACACAGATACATGGTGTTTTTTTCTGCAGAAATCGCAGTCCATTACGAAAGTCATAACTAGGTCTATAGTTAGAGTTAATACTTGAAAATTTTACAGTAGATATTCCTAGGAGATTATGAAATTCTCCAACTAGAATTTCGTTAATCGGATCGACGAAGATGTTTCTATAAAATGAACCATAAACAGTTAATAGAATGTGACGAAATTGACCTTTATTTGCTATATCTGTTTTGGTAATTTTTCTGTAAACAATCAGACTTTGAGAAAATTACACATACTTTTTCAGACCTAATGACATGCCTCATAAATTATTCGTCATTTTTCTATTTCGTTTACTAATTTAAAGGAAAATCACAAAACAACTCAAATTGGAGGTTGAGCCAAGACTGCTGAAACTTGATGATTATGTGTTTAAGTGCATTTGTTTGTTACTGCAAGGTATTATTTGTTATTTGACACTTAAACGAACATCATTAAACATGTTACATGTTGTGAAGCATGCACATACACATAACCACACGCACGTATAGCTGAGTCAACGTGTATGCATATGAAGTGATAGAATACGTGTGTAGAATTAATGTGACTTATGTGAACAGTAACTAACAATAAAAAGGTAACCATGACAGGTTGTGGTTGACCACAACTAACTCTAGTCACTAAATTCTAGCCAAGCAAATCTAAGGTGAGTTCACTACGTTACTAAAAGCATATTATCCTTGGTTTTGGGACTGCACATATACTCCTAGATGGAATACCACAATTTAAATACTTTAGTTTAGTTTCATGTCTATAGTGGACTAAACGAACGTTCTATCTTGGAAGTCCCTGCCTTTATACCGATTAGTTTCCAGGATGGAAAATGAGGTATTAGTTGATAGCTTTATTAGGTTTGACAAACCTCACACCGTGGATGGAGCCAGGCGTGAACTTTTGATCTTTACTTTGCATCAATGCGGATAAACATTGATGTGGGGCACAAAAACATGCACAGTCAGTATTCGGTAGTACAAGTTTAGTTGCTTAACGGCGGGTTAGCTACCCATGACATGCCTTTATAACTTTTGTAATTGAACTTACTTTTCATTGAACTAAAACTGTGAACTCGCCAACTTTTTGTTGCTACACTTTAGCATGCTTTGCACGACGTTAGCTACGAAGCACATAGGAACTTGCAGCTTGGAGAGTGCCATGGCTTTTTATTAAGTTGTTTTCTTTATTTATGCTAAACAATTATGGGTTTTTGATTATGTCTGAATTTTTATACTTTAGCTTCCGCTATTAAACTTAAACTTACGCTTTCAAAACATTTGAAACTATTATCACTATTCATGTTGAATGTGGTAGTTAAACATTTTCCAATTAATTTGAAGTAGTTCAACATGATTAGTGGCTTGATCTTGGAATGTCACACGCCCCGTGGTAAAACCCCGCATGTGGAATTTGAGGGTGTGATATTGATCTTGCTAACTTGACGATGATTCAAACTTGGATCAACAATTAGTGGCTGGGTGATTGTTAGCCTTTATTGTCGTTTGATACAAAATTTAGAGCCTTTATTGTTAGCCTTTTGTTGCCGTTAAATTAAGGATGCTTGTTAGTTTATTAGTTTTTTTTATCTAGTTGGTTAATTTATTTATATTAATACAGTTTGAGTTAGGTTAAGACTAGAATAAGTTTAGTATAAATAGATGGTTAGGGTTATTGTATTTGTGTGGTCTAGTTGATTATAAAAAAATTGAATAAGTTGTTCAATCTCGTGTTTGGGTGTTTAATCAAGAGCCTTATTTTCCAACAATTCCCTCACGTATGCATATATACGATGTCCATGTAAACGTTAAAAGAAATGTTGATTGATAGGTCAGTTCAAGGTTATGTTTTATGGTACATCCCTTTTCTCTTTAATCTTAGTTTACTTGATTGATGTTGGATTCATGTTCTTCTAAGATCTAGAGAGCCTATGTATTATGGGATCTACAAAGCCTAATTATTATATATCTGGTTTTTTTTCTTTAGATTTCCTAAGGGCACTCGGGCCACTTGTCGATCTCCATTCGGATACCCCTACCCGACCAATAAAACACCGGTGTCAATCGCACGGGTAGAGGGCTGTGGGTAGTGGTTTGGCGTAGTAGAAGCCGTTGCAGGGAGAGGGTGTTAGTAAGCTTCCTTTTCGATTTGGAACTTCTAGGGGCCCCATTGGAGACTCAATAAGAACAAAAATCAACAACCCAAGTTAAATTCTTTTTAAGGGAAAGTCAAAAGAGGTCTTTGAAGATGAAGAAGAATTTCGCATGGGGAAGTAAATAGAATTTGGTACATTATTTGGAGAGAACATGCAAATAAATTTGAAAATCGGAAATTTTGACCCAGGCCAATTCAAAGCAAATTAACTTTCAGGAGTTTAGGGAAAATTAACACAAAAGTATACAAATTTGTGGGATATTATGGGTTTCTTGTTGGGTGATGATGATGAAACACAAAATGATCCAAAGTATTTTTTTTATGTCTTAGGGATAGTACTTAAAATACCTAGTTAAATGTTTTTTGTTATCTTGAATTTTATTGAGTTACATGTTTTATATATTTTTAAATTAAAATTGTTAATTTATTTTTAAATAAAAAAAGAGGGTAATTTAGGCCAGTGATGCCACCAAATTGGGTAGTTTAGTTTAGTGGATGAAGTGAGTGACGTGTCATTGCAAGATTAGGGGGGTTTAGGGTACCTTAGGGTAGGGATGAGCAAATGTTATCGGGTACCGGTATCGAATCTACCGAATTGGGTACATTTTCGATACCGACTTTTGACATTTTCGGTACCGCTACCGAACCGTACTGGTACCCACTTTTGAGGATTTTTCGGTACCAGTATGTTCAGTACGGTACCGGTTGTTACCGAGCTCATCCCTACCTTATGTTAGTGATGCCACCCCCCTTAGAAGTTCATTTCATTTCATTTCTAAAATATAAATTTAATGCAATCCTTAACCAAAAAAAAAATTGAAATGAAATTTCAAGTTCACAAAACCAGTTCAACACTAATATAAGTTCATTTCATTATAAGACGAAGGTTTACATGGATTTTACATATGAATTCTGAGGTTGGTGGTGTGTTCTAGTTTGGGAAAATTCCTTTTGGAATGATGACATCTCCAATGTTGTTGTGCCATGGGTCAGCCAAGTGAGTTGCCAAGTTCTCCAAGGGTCCAGTACCAGGGTAAGCCGATTGTTGCACACAGAATCCCACGAATGCCAACAACGCTAGACGTCCTATGTTTCATAAAACAAATCCACAAACTAAATCATACACAGAAAATGTGTTAATCTAAGTTAAAAGAGTATATATATATTGTTAAGTATTTATACCGTTTTTAATTTCTTTAACTTTGTACTCTGCAAACGCCTTCGGGTCTTTTGAGTAGCCCAATGGATCGAAAGCGCCGCCAGGGTACTTCTTCTTTTCCGGGTCTTTTTCCATGCTCCTTTGGTGCTCTACAAAGGCAATGGAGATGAACTCAATGGCCAAAATGGTGGGTAGGGTGCCCCAAGGAACAGGGTTTCCTAGGTATGTAGCTTGTCCTCCGGGTACAGCAGCCCATTCTTGTGCTTTTACCCAGTTGCCCAATCCTAAGGCTTCTGGTAACAAAATCCCTGGCTGCAGAGTTTGTAACCATTAGTCATCAAATCTTGTAACAACACATAAAATTACATATTCTAAGAAATATCAGACACAAAACACCAGTTAATATATCTATACTTTTTGGTTGATTGTAATGTTTTTTAGTTCATTAATTATGCCAATTTTGTTCTTTTATGTTTATCGTCTAGAAATGATTTTGGTAAAAATGTCCATAGGGTTGTCAATTTCCGGCACGACACGAAAATAATCAGGTTTCGTATGATAGTATTTATCCTATGTAATTAAATGGGTCGTGTTCGGGTTGACTATTTTAATTTAACGGGACGTGTTAAGTTTGACCTATTAACTTGTTTAATTAAACAGCTAGACCAACTAATCCGTTTATGGCAAGTTTAACCCATTTTTTACAACCCACCAACCCGATCAACAAGTTTGTTAAAATGGGTCTGGTTCAGGTTAAACAATTCAACCCGCCAATCCACAAGCTACATCAACCATACGTTATTGACATCCCTAAAAAGACTTACCACTGCAAGCATAGCCCATCTGCAGTGAATAAGCTCAGATTCTTTGAACCTCTCGAGGTTCTCCGGGACTTCACCAAGACGAAGTGGGTCGAACCCAAAATCCCTGAAACACACAAAACATAAAACTTATGTTTGAATCCACTTAACAGTATATACAAACAAAGGTACTAGACTTTAGATGCTTAATACTACTTACCCGGGTGCAGACCCATCTAGATACGGTGGCCGTGGTTGACCGGGCATCCAATCAGCGGTCATGGAAATCCTAGAAGCATTGGTGGCAACACCTGAAAGTGGCACAGCAGTTGCAAATCTTGACTTAGATGAAGACAGGACCGCGGGGCGGCACGCGGCAGCGATGCCGCAGCTCATTAACGAGTTAGAAGCCATTCCCAGAAGAAAGTATGGATCTTGAAGAGGAGGTTTTTGTTAGTTGTGGTGGATGAATAATGGTGGTGGTGAGTTTTGTACAAGTGTTATGGAGGAGTTATTTTGGGTGATAAAATGCAATATCCAAATGCTGATTGTTACTGGGCCACGTGGAAGGTTCATCCATTCAATATGCTTATGTGGCAGGTGAAGGGTAGTTTTGTAATTTGTGTTGTCTGATTTTTTGGGTTGATTGGGTGGTTGTGGTTTTTTTTGTTAGAATGAGGGAATCAAAGGTTGTGGTCATGAACTGATCCGGGTTGAAACTATCAGGACATTAGATATGAACTCTTATCCATTATAAATATTATCGATTTTTATCAAGATATTTTTATCAAGGTTGTTCTACTGGCTAACTTCTATTTATATACTCCCTATTAGGAAAATACAATTTAGCCCCTAATTTTCTCTAGGTTTTGCAAAACCTAAATTCATGATGTTACCACACAACACAATTAAACATCAACAGATCTCCTCCTCTTGGCAATAGCATCAATTTCTGCATCAACTGCAGCTGTTTGTTCTTCTTCTTGACTTGATCATATTGACGACTTGACCATTTTGGGTTGCTTCAGCCTAGCCTATAATGTACGACTGATGCCTCCATAATCCCAAGTTTATCCATCAGCTAGTATGATCTAACGAAGTTGAGTGGACTTGTGAAAAACATGAACTTCCATAAGTTAGAAAAAAATACAAGTCTATATATATGTAAATATATGCATATTAAATTGATTTTTATAATATATATTTAACATGTTAAATATATTGTTCCCAAAGAGAGATAATAATGAGAAAATTCATTCTTTGTGAAAAAATAAAAATTTTATCTTACATATATGCAATATATCATATTATGTGTAATATGATGTACAGCATATATGTAGCATGGAGTTTTTTTTAGTTTTCTCATGTTATGAGAATATTTATTAGGCAAAATGGATTTTAATAATCCTAACTTTCACCCGTTGGTCGGAAATGAACTAAACTTAAAAAATAACCACTGGCGGTCCCAACTTTTGATATTTTGTAAAACATTGGACCTCTACTAACACCGTTATAACGTTGATGACGTGGCATGATGACGTGTCATAATATTTTAACTAGGATGGTTACGTGCCAAATTGGCTGATTATGTGGCTTTTATAATAAATTGACAATTTACATTAAATTAACAATCATCTTTTCTCTCACCTCTTTCTCTCTCTCTCTCCCTCCCACCTTCTCTCTCTACTCATCCCAAGAGATCGTCACCGTCACCGTCACCGTCACGTTCCACCGCCTCTGGATCTTCTTCCTCCGTCAGCACCACCACACACGACGCCGGATCTCCGAAATCTCCTCTCTCCTCTGTGGCGAGATCTCCGGTTCCGCTGCATCTATCCCCTCTCTCCTCTGTGGCGAAATAATGGGTTTGTTTTCCGTTTTTTATGCTAAAACTGTTGAGGGGTTGTTAATCAGAACCTTAGGAAAGTGATTGAACCTGAAATTTGATGTTTGATGATTTTTTTAGAGTTTGTTTTTGAGTTCAGGTTTCAAAAAGAACAAAATTTACCTATTTTTTGTTGGTGAAATCCTAAATTTTGTTAGGGGTTTAATTAATCGGACATTTTTCAATCCATTGATGTTGAAGATTTGTTGATTTGTTGATTTGTTGAACTTGAGTTTTTAGGGTTCTTGATGTTCTTGATATTTACCCAGAAAGACGGGTTTACAAGTTCAGGGAGATGGTGGAATTGTTAATTTAATGTAAATTGTAAATTTATGTTCTTGATGTTCTTAAAAAAATATTTTTGTTACGGAATTGTTAATTTAATGTAAATTGTTAATTTATTGTAAAAGCCACATATTCAAGTTCAAAGCCACATAATCAGCTAATTTGCCACATAACCATCCCAGTTAAAAAATTATGACACGTCATCATGCCACGTGATCAATGTTATAACGGTGTTAGTAGAGATCCAATGTTTTACAAAATGTCAAAAGTTGAGACCGCCAGTGGTAATTTTTGAAGTTGGGTCTGTTGCCGGCCAACAGGTCAAAGTTTGGATTATTAAAATCTATTAATAAAACTTTGTTATATCAGAAAACTCTAATGAGATCAAAGAGTCAGGACCGGCCTAAGGGTAATTAAACCTAAGTAAGGGCTTTAGGCCACCATTTGAGAAAGGCCCCAATTAAAAAAAAAAAAAAAAAAAAGAAGATTGAAATCTTCTATATATTTTCGATTTAGGACAACTAAAGATATAATATAGCATGTTGGTTTAGTGGTAAATTTGCTCTCTATCTACACGAAGGTCAAGAGTTCAAGACAATGGAAAACCGATTTCTCTTCTTTTTTATTTTTAATTACAAAGCTTAAAATCCAATTGGTACAAGCCCAACAAAGAGAACCTCTTTGGTTTCTGTTTATCCAATAATAAGTGACAGAATTTGAAAATAATAACATTAATTTTGGCAAGCGTGTAAAGGCCATATCTCTATCTACACGAAGGTCAAGAGTTCAAGACAATGGAAAACCGATTTCTCTTCTTTTTTGTTTTTAATTACAAAGCTTAAAATCCAATTGGTACAAGCCCAACAAAGAGAACCTCTTTGGTTTCTGTTTATCCAATAATAAGTGACAGAATTTGAAAATAATAACATTAATTTTGGCAAGCGTGTAAAGGCCATATCTCTAGTTCGCTTGGAGCCTTCAAAATCGATGAGTCTGCCCTGCAAAGAGTAATAATATTTGTAACGAAAAGAATTATAAAAGAGATTATCACAAGTAGTTAATTTTTGTCCTAATGGATGTGTAGTGGTATTCCTAGAGGTGCAAACGAGTTGAGCAGATCACGAGCTACTCGAGATCGGCTCGAGAAAAAGCTCGAAACGAGCCGAGCCTTATCGAGCCCGAGCCGAGCTTGAGCTTAAAATAAAGCTCGTTTGTTTATCGAGCTCGAGCCTCGCATAGCTCGTTAGGCTCGTCGAGCCTTATGAGCTAGTGTAAACGAGCCGAGCTTATTTAAACTTGTTTAAAAGCTCGAACCTAAAAATAAGCTTATTTAGTAAATGGGTCCGAGCTTCACTTATCGAGCTCGCGAGTCTAAAATGTCTATTACTTATATTATTTTTATTTAATATACCAATTAATAAATAATAAACGAGTCGCCTCGAGCTTGAGGACATACCAACGAGCCAAGCTCAAGCTTTGAAAACAAAGCTCAAATCAAACCGAGCTCTCATAAGTGAATCGAGCTCGATCCTAGTCGAGCTCAGGCTCGGCTCGACTCATTTGCACCCCTAGGTATTCCCTATATGCCAGAATGATTTAAATTATACAAAGTTCAGTTATCGAATCACTCCTAGAAATTTGGCCTTTTCTAACAAGCTTTTCCGTCACAAATGCGTAGCAACTCAGATTTGCTACGCATTGCAACAAAACCTTGATGTTGGAAAAAGCCTCGTCAGAAACTAATTACTACGCATTTACTACGCAAATTTTAACGCAATTCCTACAGAAATATTTTGTCAGAAATTTTGCAACGCATTTCCTACACATTTCTTAATTATTTTGTTTTAATGATTGCAACAAATTTGCAACAGAACAGTTTTATTTTTTGTGACTCATTTGTGACGGAACATTTAAAATAAAAAAATAAAAAAATATATAATAGCTAAAAGAAAATACAGATCTTATTATACTAAAAAATCACCAAAAAAAATATACAACTTGTTTACATTCACCATACAACTAACAATTTTGTCCAAATGAGTTTCAACACAGATTACTCCCACCGGCACATATACCCTGTTCTTGCGACCTCCTGCCTGCACACGAGCCCACACCTCAGGGTCATCAAAAGCCTCATGAAGTCCGACCCATGAAGATCATACATCGCTCCAAGTGCCCCCTCATATACAGAATAAAGTCCAACGTGATACGAAAGATATGCATTACTGGCATTGCCTTGTTAAGACGAGCTTTACCAGATTCTGATGCAAGATAAGCCATTATGATCGAGATATAGGGTACCAATCTTAAGCAAAAGTAAAGCTTCCATAATATAAAAGTCGTTTAACAAATTCTGCACCATGTCCCATAAACATGTCCTCTAATACACTATTGTTGTACACAGGGGGAGCAAATTAAGTGAGAGTAATCACAAATGCAAATGCGAATGAATAAAGATGGCTAAAAACGATTTAAGATGTAGTCAAATAATAATAAGTGCTACCTTCGCTCAAGGTATGAAGATTGCTGCGCTCTATGTTCAACTTTTGGACATTAAAACGGGATTCTGTTGTTGGAATTAACCTTAGAGAAAGTCAGCTACAGTATGCAAAAAAAAATATCTTTCAATAGACATTCCACATGTGGTTTCCGGTAAAAGAACTGTGTAAATCAAGTTACCGACCATGTTTTGAAAGAAGGACCACTCTACTTTTTTAGCTATGGAAGAAGATTCCAAATACTTCTTGATAATGCAGAGATACATGCATCTTTTTCCGTAGAACCAATGATCCAAAAAGTCTTTCTCATGGAAGCACTCCTGCAAACTTAAACACCATAGAATGTGAAACATAACTCATTAAAATAAAAAAAAACAATTTTACAAATATACTACTTATACAGAATATTAGCATTTTTTATCCAATATTTTGTGCATTTATCCATTTTAGTTACCAACTTCTTGTAATGATTTTGTCGTAGGGTATTGATTTGTCTCAGAATATTGAACACCGTAAGATTTCTATCATATGTTTCCTGGAAATAAAAGAAACAATTTATGGCTTATAGTTCATAATAGAGGATACAGTAAAGGTGCCTACAACAATTCTCATTTTCTGTATTCCTAAAGCTAAGGTGCGCACCTCTATGCATAAGGTGCGCACCTTAGCTTTAGGAATGTAGAAAATGAGAATTGTTGTAGGCACCTTTACTGTATCCTCTATTATGAACTATAAGCCATAAATTGTTTCTTTTATTTCCAGGAAACATATGATAGAAATCTTACGGTGTTCAATATTCTGAGACAAATCAATACCCTACGACAAAATCATTACAAGAAGTTGGTAACTAAAATGGATAAATGCACAAGGTGCGCACCTAGGCGTCTCAAACACATGTGGGGCGCTAGTCAGGCGGATTAAATCAGCCTTAACACACCTAAACCAGTCGTATGGTTGCTTCTTTTGACTTGCCTTCCCTTTATAGCCATCGTCCTTCCATATTTCTTCACGCAAAGCAATGTGGAATGAAAACTACACTGAAACCAGATTCTCTTTGGACTTCAATTTGAAAGAAAACAATATAAATTTTATTGTGCAATTGTGTCTCCTGGGTCCTTAGTGACTTGTATGCACCGTTAACTACTGTGACCTTCCTGAAAAAACAATATCAACCAATCTGGTGTTGCAGACTTGCAGCTAAAACTAGACATATTGAATAAACAACCACTTTGCCAGTTACAAAGTTAACCATGGTTAAACTCAATCACATCTTTACAATGGATTAACATAGTAAACCCTAAGAATGAAAATATTCAATCACTAAATCCTTTTCTTCTATTAACTCAACATGCTTATCTGGCTTCACCACACACAAACAGATAAAAATAACCTTCGGCAATCTAGTGTAAAGATGAACATTTACATCAGGCTTCACCGCCTCACCGCACACTGAACCGAATAACTTCCACTAATTTGGATTGTTTCCAGCCGTCAAAACTGAAACATATAATATTAAATATGACAAAAGCCAAATAAAGAATAAAATATCTTCAAAACTAAAAAACAATATACATATATACATGTTTCATTACTCTGAACAAGCACCATCTAGTCCATAACCTAATCAGCCACATCACTTGTTCAACTAAAAGCGTGGAGAGTATAATATCATGATGGTATAAACATAACAACACAGAGATTCAATGTGTAGAGTATGATATCATGACGAAATAAACTAAAAAACGCACAAATCTAATGCGATTAAGTTCAAAAACATCACAAAATTCGTCATCGCTATAGCAAATCACATAGAATTTAATCAATATTATCAACAGTAGATGTAACAACAGTTTATAATCAATAAGTAGTACGCACAAAAAGAATCATTAATCAAACCTATCCGCAATTACATCTAACTTAGCACACTTAAGAGAAAAATAATTCGATACGAACATCAAATTGCAAGTTGAAGAAAAATCAAAACCTGATGTTTTAGATGAAGCGAGTGAAACCGATGGACATAATCTTCGTTAACGATTCCAATTTCTTTGTAAATGATTCCTTCCAGTAGAGCTTAAGCTTCAATTATTCGCCAAAGTTTCAGTTATCTTTGATCCAATAGATCAAAAATCAAAATCAGATTCGTTTAAGCTCCTATATGAATGTTCAGATCTATATAAGATCCGAAAAATAGAGTTTAAATCCAGTACGTACCTTATCAGATTCCGTGTTCAAATCAAGGTTTTCAATCGCACGACTCCAATCGAAACAGATTCAGTTGACCTTCTAGCTCCAATCGAAATGGATCAATCGATTTCTAGCTCCAATCGCCGGATGGAATTCGGTTGTTGTTCAATCGCGGACGGAGAGACTTTGTCTCATACGTATCGATTCAAAATTAGGGCACCGATGGTATGAGAGATATACTGGCTTAAAAAAGATACAGGTATACCTTTTTGAGTTAAAATGCTTGGTTGGTCCCTGTGGTTTGCAAATCTTGCAGACTTGGTCCCAGTGGTTCACTAATTACACACTTGATCCCAGTAGTTTCAAATTTTGCACTCGGGTGGTCCTTACCACTAACCTTTGTTAGATTTCTCAGTTAAGTATATGCAAAATTACTATATTACCCTTGAAATGATAAAAATAAAAAATATAAACTGACACCCTCCTCCTTTCTCCGACCACATATACACACCCGCGAGTATAAACACGCAGACAGATCCGGCGAGAGAGAGAGTGGCGGCGGCTGTATTGTTCGGTTCGGGTGTTATTACCGGCGGTCCCTTCTCCGGTCATCCCCTCCGACTATATACCACTTACACCGACACCCATGTTCTTCCGGCGACACCACCCTGCAACCTACCTCTCCTCTTGAACATTCAACCCACAACAGCATACAGGTGAGAGAGAGACTGCAGGAGAGAGAGAGAGACAGTGAGAGAGAGGGGAGCTGCAGCGGCGCAGCTCACGGCGGCGGCGGTGAACCCCACGGCCCGGAGACGACAGGAGCGAGGATTTGGTTCGTAATGTTTTCAGATCAGTTTGGGTGCTCCAGTTTGGGTTATCGGGTTGGGGGTTTCAACGACGGCGGTTCTTGTAGCGACGGTAGTGGTGGTGGTTCACGGGTTGGGCGACAGCAGCGGGGTAGCCGCGGTTTTGCGATTCACCGGCGGCGGAGAGGTTTGGTTCACATTCGAATCGAGACTCGGTCAGTGATGGTTCAGCATGCTTCAAGATGTGTTCGATTCGACTCGATCATAAACAGTCAACGGAACCCGGTTCAGTCCAGATTTCCGGTTCAGGTTTCGGGTTCGACCCGGTTCAAGTTTGAAACAAATTTCGAGGGTAATATAGTAATTTTTCATATACTTAACTGAGAAATCTAACAAAGGTTAGTGGTAAGGACCACCCGAGTGCAAAATTTGAAACTACTGGGAACAAGTGTGTAATTAGTGAACCACTGGGACCAAGTCTGCAAGATTTGCAAACCACAGGGACCAACCAAGCATTTAACTCTACCTTTTTAATACCACAGAGATAATAATAATAATAATAATAATAATAATAATAATAATAATAATAATAATAATAATAATAATAATAATAATAATATAATAATAATAGTAATAGCATATTTAATTTAATAATAATAACTAAATCAATTTTTAAAATCTTGAAAATCATATTTATTGATAATGTTGATTTACGTGCAAAGGTATTTTGATAAGTTTTGGTTTTAATTTTTGTTTTAGGTAACGATTTACTATAAACCGTACTGTTAATATCGTTGGGGCCAACCGGCGTTTTAACAATTTAGTTTTTAAATTTTTTGGATGTATAAAAAATATATGCTAACATTAAATCCTTTTTGTCAATTTCATGATGGGTTTTGGGGTTTTGATAGCGTATACTAAGATGGATGGGAGGCTTTGAATAATAAAGTTGGGCATTGGATAGTTTAAAACTAACTAATGGATTGAAGGTTGTTTGTCATAAATGTGTTACAAAGTGTAACGCATTTCCTACGGAATGACACAAGTTAAAAGATTTTCGTAGGAAATGCGTCGCAAAGTAGTAACTTGTATTTAATAATGGTAAACTAATTAATTAGTCAATAATTTTCAAAAACAGTCTGACAAATTTACGACAAATGTGACCAAAGTATTGTTCTTTTTTGCTTTTGTCGCTATTGTGTAGCAAATTTGTCTCAAAATTTTGGGTCTTTTTTGTTGTCATAAATGTTTTGTTAAAATTTGTGACGGAATTTTTCCGTAGGAAAACTCCGTAGCAAAGTGGCTACTTTTCTAGTAGCGTTTGGGGGACGTTAGTTTGCCGTTCAAAAGAAAGCAAAAGTAGTTGATTCTAAAGTCAACGGTAATACTAGCTTAGTCCACTCAGCTTGTAGCATTATGTCCAAAGAAAAAAAAATCCTCCACAGAATGATGCCAAGCGTTGAAAGTCGTTTACAAAGCAATGATGGATATTTATATATCCATCGTTGACTCTTTCCTTTCAAAGTCTCCTCCCACTAAATAATTTGTCCATTAAAGTCTCCTCCCAAGAAAAAAAAATAGAATGATTACCAAACGAGGGAATCATACGATGTAATTTACGCATGGGGCAGATCTAAGAGAATATTTTATCAACAGAATTATCAAGAATCACAAAATTTATAGGTAATGCTTATTGAACTTAATATAATATTACCATTAGCATCGTCCCATTTACTTCACCATGTATATGCGACCATGCATACCATCAGATGGTGAGAGCCATGTCATACGGCAATATGATCAACCTAATTGGTAAACTTTATGTCAACTTCTCAAGTGGGAATTCGGGGTTTGAAAATGGAGAAAACTAACAAACTGTGTTTGGATGCAAAAGTTGAAAAGGGATACATATATTGTCAACTATCTTGGTATATTGATCTATATATGCAGCTAAATGAAGCACATTTAGGTACTAGCAGTCAGCGATCGCAAGCATACTGATATGAAATCATTTATGATTCTTTCTTCATACTCTCCCTCTTGTGTCCTTTGGATTCTGACTGGCTTAGCACTATGCTTTTGTTGCTGTCTGTGTGATGAAAGCTCAAGTCATATTTTGTGCATCAAAAGCGAGAGAGCGGCACTTTTGCAGTTCAAAACTGATTTGATAGATGGTGCCAACAGGCTCTCTTCTTGGAATAGCTACAACAAGGATTGTTGCAAATGGGCTGGTGTGGTTTGTAATAACGTTACGGGTCATGTCCAAGAGCTTCACCTTGGTGGACCTAATGACGGGCTTCATGGTCATTGTCATGGTTCTTACGACACGGATGTTGAACTTGAAGCAGCATCAAAACAGATGTTGGGAGGAAACATAAATCCCTCCTTGCTGTCTTTGAAGCAGCTTAACTACTTGGATTTGAGCTGCAATGACTTTGGAGGGATTCCAATTCCAGCTTTCATTGCGTCTCTTCGGAATCTGAGATATCTTAATCTCTCAACTTCTCAATTTGATGGACAGGTCCCTCCACAACTAGGGAACCTGACCATGTTACGTGTTCTTGATCTCCGATATGAGCTGTGGGGAAGCAGTTTTCCTGTGAAGAATCTGCATTGGTTAACTAATATCCATTTGTTGCAACGCCTTGATTTAAGCGGCTATGACCTTAGCGCTGAAATTAACTGGCTACAGGTAATGACTCGCTTTCCTCTATTAGAATTACGCTTGGCTTCTTGTGAACTTTCTCAAATCCCTCGTTATCTAAACACGATGAATTTCACATCACTTTCCACCTTTGATCTTTCCTACAACTCTTTTGATTCAAGTTTCATGCCCGGATGGATCTTCAATCTAACTAGCCTCACTTCCATCGATCTCACTAACTGCTTTATCCATAATCTAGTCCCTGGAGTGGACCCTGGTTTTCAGAAATTAACATCCCTAAGGAGTCTTCATGTTTCTAGTAATGATTTTATGAATCATTCATCAGTGTTGAAGGGGGTATCTAGCTTAGGGAATCTTATATCTCTAGATATGAGTACATGTGGTCTTACAAGTCCAATTCTCAATGACCTTCGGAACTTGAGCTTCCTTGTTAGCCTTGACTTGTCAAATAATAGAATCATTGAGAAGTTACCTACTTCATTGGTTAATCTTTGCAACTTGAGGTTCATTGATCTTCAATCAAACCTTTTGTTTGGTAATGTGTCCGAGCTTCTTCATAACTTCCTTGAATGTAAATCATCTAAGTTGGAGACTTTCGGATTTTGGGGCAATAATCTTCTTGGTTCTTTACCTCACAATCTTGGATATCTAAAGAATCTGATAACCTTTGATCTTGGATTCAACTTCATATCAGGTCAAATTCCAGATTCTATAGGATCTTTGCCGAATCTTAAGATGTTGGGACTTAATGCCAATTTAATCTCTGGTAGAGTTCCAAATTCAATAGGAAAACTTTCATCATTGGAGTGGTTAGATTTGTCAAACAACCAACTCACTGCAAGTCTACCTGAAAGCTTAGGGAACCTTCAAAAATTGACCTTTTTCAGCGTTTATAACAATCTGTTGAATGGTTCGGTCACTGTACGTCACTTCTCAAATCTAACAGCGCTCAAAACTTTAAGGGCTGAGAACAACAGGTTAAAACTGCATCCAAATGTTCGAAAATGGGTTCCGCCTTTCCAATTACAGGTGTTGAGAATAGGCTCTTGGGATTTGGGGCCTCACTTTCCTTCATGGCTTCAGTTTCAGAGAAACTTGACCGAGTTGGATATATCAAATGCAAACATTTCAGACATCATGCCGCATTGGTTTTGGAGTACGTTCTCAGGCATAGAATTCTTAAACACTTCTCACAATAGAATCCTAGGAAAGTTGCCACAAGATCTTGGTTTCCTCTCAATGAATGCAATAGTAGATCTTAGTGACAACGGTTTCGATGGTTCCTTGCCCGCCTCTTTCAACAGACTTGACTTGCCTTTTCTTGATCTTTCATCCAATCGTCTTTCAGGGTCTCTAGAGAAATTCTTGTGTCATGAGGTTCAAGATTCAAGACCGTTAAAAGTTCTTAATCTTGCTAACAATGACCTGTCTGGTGTTATTCCAGATTGTTGGAATAACTGGGATTCTCTAGAAGTGTTAAACTTTGAGAACAATAGATTATCTGGTGGAATCCCAAAGTCTATAGGAGAACTATCTTACCTTAGATCTTTGAACATAAGAAATAATAATCTTTCTGGAATATTACCTCTCTCAGTGATGAGATCAAAGAGCTTGCTGATCATCGATCTCGCTGAAAACAAACTCACTGGATTTACCCTGCCACCAAACTGGAGGAAATCTACAAGGTTAAAACTTCTAAGTCTTCGTTCAAACAAGCTATCTGGCAAGTTTCCAAATGAACTATGTGGTCTCAGTTCAATTCAGATCTTAGACCTTGCTGACAACAATCTAACAGGCAACATACCAACATGTTTCAACCACTTTAGCATAATGTCAGGAAAAGAAACCTCAAGTCCTATCATTGTTTATGATGAATTTGACCGGAATCAAGTTGTGGGCAGTGCATCATTGGTGACCAAGGGAAGAGAGAACTCATATAGTACCATACTTTATTTGGTTACAACCCTGGACCTTTCAGGTAATGTTCCTAATGTGATGACTAGTAATCGGTTTGTTTACATATGTGTAATAACCAGTTTCAACACGCTTAGATAATTTTTGTAAATAGCAATACCATACATAAATTAAAAATGTTTGATTTTATGATGTTTTTTTTAAGTAATTACGTATAAATAGTCGAATTTAACATTGGTGATGACATGCAATTTCTTTCAGGTAACACGTTTTCTGGGCACATTCCTAATGAGTTAATGAGCCTTGTGGGGTTGCGTTATTTGAATCTATCAAGAAATCAATTGACAGGAAGAATTCCGGAGAACATTGGTGATATGCAAATGCTTGAATCTTTGGATTTGTCCTCCAACATGCTTCAGGGACAAATTCCATCGAGCATATCGAATTTGACTTTCTTGAATTGGTTTAATATATCTTACAACCGTTTGACAGGTAGAATCCCAACAAGCACTCAGATCCAGAGCTTCAACGAGTCGAGCTTCATTGGAAATACACTATGTGGAACTCCTCTTCCGGAAGTATGCGGGTTAGCTACTCACGATGATGGGCCGAAAGGTGAAGAAAACAATGATGAAGAAAATGAAGTTGACTGGGTGTTGATAGTCTGCTTGGTGGTTGGATTCTTTATTGGGTTCTGGGTCATTGTTGGACCTTTGGTGGTGAACCAAGTATGGAGAAGCACATATTTTGGGTTTCTGAATAAAGTATGGAGCAAGCTTTGGGTCAGGTCAAGTTAAAACATATGTTAGTAATGTTGTATCATGTTTCCATCCGTCATTAATAAGGAATATGTTTCTTGCTACTACTCTTTATTTAGCTAGATTTTTGTTTAAAAACTTGTTCATCAGCAATCTTAACGGCAATTATAGTTCAACTTGGATAAATTATATACATTAGCATCATTTTTCTTGTAATACATAAGTGCAAGCTAAAAAATTCCCTAAGTTGAAAAAATATTTTTGTCACCAACTTTAGACACAAATAATTGTATGTATGTGCCAATACACCATGTTGCCATCATCTACGTAGTTAGTAGCAGTAGAGTTGATATCATGCATACAATCATACATGCTCTTTGCCTTTTCTTGGTCTATTAACCCATGATCACATGTTCTCTGCATTGGTATTTTCCTTAAAGTATTCATTGTTAGGTCTCAGGTTACGCAGCGGATTACCGATTCACAACACATGGTGGTCACTTCCATAGACAGAACAGACACCATATATAACGACCCCTCTTGAAACCCCTAGCAACCACGAGATTACCTTAACAACCTTCCACTTTCCACCACCAAACTTAACGTCCAAGCCTTGTTGATGTAGAGTAGAAAACTGATAAGTAAGATCGATCACGTTGATTCTGCCAATACCCATGATGAACTTGTCCCGACCTCAAAATTCATTCCAAAGGGCACGGAATTTGAGTGAAAAGCCTAAATTTTTAAAACTGAATTTTGTCCATTACTTTGGCATTAGAAACATATTAATAGAGACAGAAATTCGAAACGGGCCCTAAAATACACTTGGGCCAAAAACTAGAAAAAGACAAAATGTGGCAAAAAGCCCAAAAAAACATAAAATGATTAAAAAAAACACATAGAAATAAGCGCTTTCTGGCCCCGAACGTTGGCCCAAACCGCCGAAGGCGTTTGCAGCAAGATGGGCTTTTTTCCTCACGATCGTTTCGCTTGGTCGCACGCCCAAAACGGACCCCCGTAGCCCAAGTTAGAGTCATTTCAGTGAAGCCCCATTTGTTATGCGATCTTGGGCCTCCAAATATAACATGGCCCGCTCCTCCACACTTGGGCCCGCATCACTTGTTCATCCAATTGCTCAATGGAGATCACTTCGTTTCAAGCTTTGGAACGACCCTAACGTCATATAAAGTCCAAGTAGTGCCCAAAGTAGTAACCAGGTCCAAATCCCCCATGCTAGTCACATAAAGAATTTTACTATTTCCAAGCCTAACCTTGCCAAAATGGCCTTGTTTAACATTCTGCATGCTATCATTGCTATGGGTAGCATGAAATGATGCACCAGAATCCATGACCTAAGATTCCACACTACTTTCAACGCAAAGTATCAAAGCCTCATCTTCATAGTCGCTTACTTCAGCAGTGTGTAATCCACTAGAATTATTCAATCCTCCATTAGAATTCTTATTTGGACATTGACTTATGTAATTCCTCTTTTCGTTGCAGTCCCAACAACGCACACTCGGACGAGCCCTGGACGAGCTCCTGCCCCGACCCTTGCTGCTCCCACTATTCCTGCTATTATCCCTCTCCTGCCGACATGTAACATCTCAAAAGAAGACGACCCTTTAGTATTCCTACAGCGAACAACCTCACCCAAAACCAAATCCCGGATCTTTTCAAATGTTAACCCTACAGACAGAGTTTGCGATAATAATCACCGTCCTAGACCAAATATTAGGTAGTGAAGATAGCAAAATCACAGCTTTGGTCCCATCATCAAATTTCATTCCTACAGACCACAATTTGGACATGAGAATTCAAATTGTTTATGTGCCCGATCACTGTGCTTCCCTCATTCATTCTCATCGTGAACAGCTCTCTCATCAAGAACACTTTATTAGTTGCAGACGACTTTTCACACATGTCTTGCAGGACTAACATCATGCCACGCGCATTGGTTTCAGACATGAGTTAAAAGCAACGCCTCTCGTCAATGACAACATAATAACACCTCCAGCTTTCTTGTCCTGGGCATCCCACAGAAGTTCTTCAGTTTTACCTATTTTCTTAGGTTTTTCTTCCAGTACCACATCCAAATCTTTTTGACCCAACAATGCATCCATCTGCATTTTCTACCAACTAAAATCCAAACCATCAAGCTTTTCAATTACTAATTTTCCGTTTTCAGCCATAGCCATAACGCCAAACAAAAAGAAAAAAAGCACACACACACACACAAAGTTACCTGTTTCTCGGTTGATAATAACCAATCAAAAGAACTTCACAGAATTTCCAACCCTAACTTGTAAACTAGTCCAACAAAGGCTTCTCAAAACCCTAATCGAGCTCAATGCAATTCCGGTTGAACAGAAATTCCAAATCAATCAACTCAAATTGCAATATTAAAAAAAAATAGGTTTAAGGTCAAATTCAATGTCGTTGTAACCCTTCCAAACAATATCCCAAAACCAATCACACCAGGCTGCCCAAAAAGAATTCAAACAAAAACTTATCTAGTTTGAAGTCGTACGAAAACTTCACAACCAAAACGACAGTGATTTTCCAAAGAGATTCCGTAAGGGTACTCCAAAGGTACAGTGTGACAGTCTTAAATTCGGATCTTTAATTGAGTCAATCTTGAAAAAATAATCGGCTCCTCGTCTTTACCCACACTTTGCAATTCCAACTTTTAAAAGGAAAAAACAAAAAACTAATTGCAAAACCATCTACTCCACCCTAAAATGTAAGAAGACAAGAAACAATTGACCCTTACCATAACTAATTACAACGTAATAAAAAACTTAACCAACTTGTCAAATTTGATCCTCCAAGTTTACCAACTTGTGACTTGATTAGACTCGTCATTATCCACCGATATGAACCCGCTTGCTAGAGTAGGGAATTTAGTCCAACATAATTCGAGCCTACGTTTTTGGCATTAAGTGTGAGAATTCATGCTACCATCTTTCTAGATTTGTACCAAGAGGCGTAAAACTAATAACTTTAGCATGCAACATCCGTCTTATATGAAATTCGTAGACCTATTATATGTATCACCTTTAAAACGAACACAAATATGACCTTGATTATTATGAGAATAAAGAATCCATGTCGAATAAAGATAAATGGCGGGTTTTTCATTTTACACGTTAAGTGAGCTCAGAAGGGTGAAACAAGCGTACGAGTTCTGAAAACAGTTCTCGTCAGGCAAACGCATCACAATCAACAAATATACAGTGTAAAAACCAAACGTCATCTCACAAATATACATCAACTACCTCTTGTTTCACCACAACCTGCGAAAATAATGCTCATTTGATGTTTTTTATTTATCATGATGGAGAAGGTCGCGGTAATCTTTTTGCAATTTCCTGTGATGTAAGCGTAAAAACAAGCTCGGGTCAAATAAATATACGATTCAGATAAGTATCAATGCGTTTGTTTTCAGCATGCAGAAAAGAAGGCACAAATGCAAGTTACTGTTTTACCTCAAATAGCTGATTGATGTTATCAGCCGTCTTGGCAGAAGTTTCGATGAAGAACATCCCGTTCTTTTCTGCATGGTCAATTCCATCCTTGAGTAAAACAAACAAAAATGTTAGGTCTGGGGCGGATTGGTTAATGGGTTGTTTTCGTGCAGTTTAGAGACAACTTTTCTCCATTATTTTTGATAAAATATTAGGGTGTCTAATATGCATAATTGTTAATTGCAAATAGCGGACAACAGCGACAAGCAACCTAACGCTACCTAGTGATAGCAATGAAATAGCGGTCGCTATTTTATGTTTAGCGATACACTAGAAGAAAATTTCAGATATACTTTATATGTATATATTGTATACGTATATTTTATCTCTATTTTTATTAAAACCAAAAAACATGAAATCCCGCTATTTACTCACTATGGAGGCCCCAAAATTAGATAGCGATGAATGAGCGCTTCACTATGCTATTCGCTATAGCGTTCATTATGAGCGCTATTAACAACTATGCAAATATGAAAACATGAATTATATTTTACTTAATAACCTAAATTTTTTAATTGAAATGATCAAGGATATGACTATAGGCCAGTTTGACCCTGGTTCTTTTTGAGCTATTTTTTTATATGTTTGACCCGTTAAAATTAAAAAAAGAAGCCTGAGTAGACACATTCAAAAGTTAATGGGTCAAAACTGTTGAACTATATTATTACTATAAAACGAAGCATGTTTCTTACTTGAACCGACACCTCGCGTTTTTCTTGAAGATCAGCCTTGTTACCAACTAAAGCCAGGACAATATCAGGGCTACCGTGCTTTTGTAGCTCCTGCATAGCACAAACTTCAGTTATATCATATATGTACCTACGAGACAGGTTAAAGAATGAACAAACATTTAAAAAGCTAATAGTCAAACCTTGACCCAATGTTGAGCTTTATGGAACGAGTCAGGATTCGTTATATCATACGCGATAACTGCAACAGCCGCACCTCGGTAATAAAGTGGGGCTAGGGCTGCATATCTATACAATTGAGAACGAAAAGTAAAGCTTATTAAATGGAATCGGAAAGATGGTACTAACTGTTGACCAAGTCAACACTAAGAATATGAAAACTACCTCTCCTGTCCAGCAGTATCCCAAATTTCAAATTTAACTGTTGTCGAGTCCTGCAGAGCTATTGTTTGTGACAAGAATGAAGCTCCAACAGTCACCTAAAATAACTCGTTAAGCAAATCACATGAATATTTGATTATTTCTCATTTTACTGAGGCATGAACGAGAAATCAAGAAAGAGTGAAGTACATGGATGGTCCCTATGGTTTACCAAAATTTTGGATTTGGTCCCTAGCTCTCTAAAACTACGTGGATGGTCCCTGTGGTTTGCACTTTGTAACACATTTAGTCCCCAACTTTGCCCAAAGTACATCCATGGTCCCTGTGGTTTGCACTTTGTAACGAGTTTAGCCTTTAACTTGGACTTATTGAAACCTTTAGATTTGTTGGCTGGGGACTAACTGTGTTACAAATTACAAACCACAAGGACCATCCGTATACTTTTTGAAAGCTAGGGACTAGATCCAAATTTTTGGTAAATCACAGAGACCATCCGTGTACTTTACACCAGCCTACAGAAGCTTAGCCGGTTATTTAAACTAGCAAATAAAATAATAATCTTAAGCTATTTATAAATCAAAAAGTAATAAAGTATTCTAACCTTGGATGTTGGATCAAATTGACCACGAACAAAGCGAAGAACAATGCAGGTTTTTCCAACACCAGAGTCCCCTAATAGCACCAGCTGTAATTAAAATAATAAAAACAAGCATTGATGAATTGCCTCAACAAAAAATCAATAAATGTTGACAACTATGGCTGCATTTTCCAAATTAAGCTAGTTAAAAAAATTATATACAAAAAGATGAACCGTGAAGAATCACGATCCTCTGTGCAAACAATGAAAAAAAAACTCAAGTTTCATGCAATTGTGATTATTCAGAGGAGTCTTCAATACCATAGTGTGATGTAAAACATCATCATCATCATACTCAGCAAATCCAACCAATAGCAAAGCTTAGGTAGGGTATGAGGAGGGTAAGATGTAGACAGCCTTACCCCTACCCCGTAGGAACAGAGAGGCTGCTTCCAGTGAGACCCTCGGCTCGATAGCAGTTTTGCATTAAGCCTTGGACATAAGGCACATAACACTCAGCAACAATCGGGACAAAGGCGTCCTCTTGTGAGTTGGTGAGACATCCGTCTTCTTTGATTTTTCCTATTTTTTACAATGTTTATTTAACCAATGTTTTTGCCATTGTCTAATATGATCACAATATATAGGCAAATGATACACTACTCCAACTCTAACATAGAAAAATAAAGAAAATAAGAAAAGGGTCCCTTGATTGGAAGCCCATACATGATTTAGTAATTATCTTGTTTATAATCCTAAGATTTTGTTTCAACATGCTGACTTCATGCATGATTCAAGCACATTCATGAATCAACAAAATTATTAGTTATAAGAAACAACGAAACCAATTCTTGTTCCGTGTGAGATTTTAAGAGAATCCAGAATTTCAAAACAATCCATGATCCAGCTACTTTGTTCTGGAAATGCTCATTAATAAGTTAATAATTCAGAGGTTTGTAAGTTATTTTTAGCAGTGCAAAGGTTGTTTGCCAAGCCTCAGTGGCGAAGCTTGAGATTTCCGACCCAAGGGGGGGGGGGGGGGGGGTCGAAAACGTACATACCCAAAAATTTCTATAGAACCGGGGAGTTGAAACGTATATACCCAAAAATTTCTATACAGAAGCTACATATATAACACTACTGAGCGAAAAGTTCGGGGTCGCCCCCCCGGCCCTTCTAAGCTACGCCCCTACCAAGCCTCCAGTGTTCAATTCAAGCCAAATACTTTCACGAGACTCAAAAATGCATATTATGAAAGGTCTAGTTATATAAACAAGTTATCCTATAACATACAACAAACTTAAATTAAACAAATTAGCTAATAAGATTCTCTGAGCATCAACTAAGAACAAAATCTATCAAATAAATAATAAATGCAACATGAACACACATTAACATCCCCTGCGATGAACAAAAGGTTTGCCCTCGGGCCTCATCCCACCCCCTCCGTAGACCCTACAAGTAGCTTTGTCTGTTTGTTATATATACAATATCGGTATCAACTAAGAAGAAGATCTATCAAACAAATAAATAATGGCACACAAACACGCATTAACCTCAATCACCCACAAAAGAAAACTACCTTAACACGCAGATTTTTGGCATCCGAGTCTCCGTTAACCGGATTAAGTCCGCCTACCCGACCCGAACTCCTATCTAAGCAATCGATCAAGGCGGTTAGTACAGCAATTGGGAGTCAAAGTCTTAACAGTATTGATAAATGAAGAGATTGATCGAATAAGTAAAACCCTAAATTGGGAAATTGGGGATACCTGGAAGGGAGGAGGAGCAACCCATGATACTGAAGGTACAGCAACTATTGATGTGTGTGATGTATCTAATTATTGTTAGTTTGATTGATGTGGGTGATTTCAAGTATGAAAAGGGGAAAGTGGTTGTTTGATCTTGATTCGTTTATTGCAGGTTTTCTTTCGGACGACCTA
Source organism: Scalesia atractyloides (assembly GCA_947069175.1). Lineage (NCBI taxonomy): Eukaryota > Viridiplantae > Streptophyta > Magnoliopsida > Asterales > Asteraceae > Scalesia > Scalesia atractyloides. The sequence continues at coordinate 83,447,496 of CAMTDV010000030.1, forward strand.
CTATTTTTGGATTATTTATTTATTTACTTACTATATCTACATAAACCAGAGGGGTAATAGTGTCATACTCTCAGACAACTCCTTAGACCGAGGCCCGGTTCCGGTTCGTCCCGCACGTCCCACACCGCCCCCAATGGGTCGTCGCGTCCCAAACGTCGGAAAAGAGACGTTGCTTCCGAGTTATACCCGATTATAAAGCCTTGGCCATTTCGAGGGTGGGCCATGGATATCATCGGAAAGATCTATCCCAGATCTTAAAGAGGTCATACTTTTCTCCTAGTATAGTAGCTACGGCCCAGCCTTCTCCACCTTCTGCCCTGTAAAACCCTTTCTCTGCCCAGAGATAAAGCACTCCCCTGGCCTCGCGGTCTCGACTATTCAAAGTTCTGTCCATTTCACCGATACGCAGGTCGTACCATCGAAGAAAGAGAGGCATGCTGTCGATAAAGTCATAAAAAACGATTCGGGATAGATTCTTTTCACCGAAATTCCCCCTTTTCCGGCTTCGATTAGCAAGAACAAAACAAACTCAATACGGGGCAACTGAAGCTCATCTAACGATGTGATAGTGGCTGTTCGCTCCTCTTTCTCTTCCTCTTTTTCTGCTTCTGCTAGGATTTTGTCCTGATAGCGCGACGGAGTGATTTGGTCAAATGTGCCCCCCCCCCCAACGGTAACTTCATAATTAAAAAAAAATTATACCCAATACCACTATATATTTGACCTTATTAACCTCCATTTTTTACACACAATCTCCTCAACCTTTAAAAAAATATGGAACCCTACAACCCAAATAATCCCAACTCAAGTTCACTCCCGTTCTCGTCACCTGGCTACACTCCCATCATGGAAAACTCTTTTTCGGGTTACCGACAAACACCTAACGCTTTCAACCACTAAACCAATACAATATGCAACAATCCAACACTCCCTTCAACCAAATGCAAATGCATCAACCAAACCGCCACATGCAAATGCAACCAAACCAACAACATTCAACATGACATTGCCACAAATGCAAATGCAACAATTAATGCAAAACCCGATGCCATCTCAACCACCGCCACAACCACAAGCACATCCAACACAAATCGAGGAAGAAGATGATGACATAGAGGTTGTGCCAGAAATGCAACCTCAAACTTCAAAAAGGAAAAATAGAAAAGAAAGGGGTAAAAAAGAAGACGCGGGCGGCAAACAACAAAAATAGTCAAAAATTGAGGAAGAGGCCTTGGCGAAGACGTGGCTTGCGTCGTCAAAGAATCCAATATTCGGTAAAATTTAATTTGTTTTCATAAATATTATTATTATTAATACCTTTTTAATAATATATTTTTGTTACATAATATTATTATTGTTACTAACTTTTATTTGCATAATATATTATTGCGTAATCTAACATGTAGGTACAATCAAACAAACGATGGGTTTTGGCAAGAAATCCTAGATATATTCCACGTGTTTATGGACCATGGCGAGTATAGAAAGATTGATTCTATCAGCTCCAAGTAGCGCAAGATGAATATGGTGATCCAACGCTTTTGTGGGTTTTATAACCAAACGCTCGCCACCAAACCGAGTGGGTGGAACACCGAAAATGTTTTCCAGGAGGCGTTGCGTTTATACGAAAATGAACATAAGAAAAGTTTCCCACATGTCCGTGCGTGGCAAGTTTTAAAGGATACTCCAAAGTGGGCGGCGGTTCCAAATGAGGTTGCAACCGCGAAACGAGCAACCAAACGGTCTAAAACTTCCGAGTCCGGAAGTTATAGCGTTGGAGCCTCAACCGCTCGTGTAACATTCGTCGAAAAACGGGTTTCCAAACCCGCTTCGTTTATTAATCAAATACTCAGTTATAAATTTCGTTGTGCATTTATTGCTCGGATAAATTTTAAAAAATACATAAATAATATATATATATGAATTTTAAACCAAAATTATTAAATAACAAAAATATCGTGGATTTAAAAAAATAATGGAGACGCCGGGTTTCGAACCCGGGTCACCCACAAACCCAAACACACAACACACCGCTCCGCCACACACTTCACTTGTGATAAACAAGGAAACAAATAATACTTAAGGTAAAACCAGAAAATCAAAACCGGACATCAGCGCGCCAGAACTCGCAATCACCGGAAAATCCGGCAATCCGCGATTTTGGCCCACAATTTAATCCCGACGTCGGTTATAACCGTTGCCGGCAGTCAATTTCCGTCATAACCGACGGAAATCTTCAATCGCGAACCTTGACTCAATTCAAACCCAATTCAGCCTGTTTCCACTATAAATACCCACTTGAACACTCTGGAAATCCTTTCGCTCAGAACCACGATCGTTTCCGAAGCTTTATTCATCCCAAAACACGTCGCCGGAGATATTTTGCATTCGCCGGAGTTTCACCGGAAAACCGAGGCTTACTTCAAATCGGTAAAATTCTCGACTCTTTTGTTTGTAATCCATTATTCGGCATGTCTTAACTTTAATCATTCAACCAGAATCTGTCTCAGACTACGCCGCCGGAGAAACCCACACTCACCGGAATATCACTGAAAATCCGAAGTCTCACTGTCGATCAGTATAATCAACTAAACCCTCTTGATATCTCTTGCTCAGTAACTTAATTTCATAACGCAAGGATCTAAACTGTCAAACAATTCACTCAGCCGAGAGTCATAAATCAGAGTCGACGACTCTTGCCGGAAATTTGAAGTAAACGCTCTGTTTTGGTACATTCTATTCCTTAATTTCGTTATCTATTTCATTCCAACCAATTATAAGTTTTGATGATCGATTTAAACAGAACAGTCGGATTTCACTGTTCTGTGTTCTTATAAACGAAGAAGATGAAGTCGTAAATAAGTATTAGTATAATTAAAATCAGAAAATTAAACGGGTTAGACACACAGTCCAGCGGTGGACTGTGTGCAATTATAACGTTCAAGTCCCGAGTTCGATTCGTGTACGTATCCGGTTCCCGCAATAAAAAACATTTTTTTTTCTTTTAAGTTTAACAGAACACCCCTCAGATAGTACTTAAGTTTAATATAAATCTTAATTTAAATGGGTTAGACACCCAGCCCAGTTGGTTGGACTGGGTGCCAATCAAAGCAATGGTCACGGGTTCGACGCGGGTTATACGCACCGGTTCTGCAGATTTTAAAACCTTTTTAAAATAACTAATTTCTGAAATATTCTAGTTAGTATATAAATATAACTAAATCTGAGTTTATTTCGGGTTAGACACGTAGCTCAGTTGGTAGAGCTGCGTGCACGCATACAAAAGGTCCCGAGTTCGAACCTCACTCAGCGCATATAAAAACACAGTCCGACCGGTCAACGGTCAACTTTTTTTTTATTTTATTTTTTATTATTTAATTGAAAATCATTTAAAAATACTTAAAAATAAGATTTTTAAAGTTAGAAAATTTTCTTAAACTCACAAAAATAAATCTAAAAATCACATTAAGAGTACTATTTAAAAATATTAATCTCAAATAAAATCCATTTATTTACCGAATCATTTCGTTATTATTTTAGGTTAGTTTTTCCCTCGTCGATCAAATCCTAAAATTCGTGCGCATCCAACGTCATCAAAGAACGCACCCAATGTGAGTGAATCTCTATCAATTCCCCGTTTTAATCATGTTTTGGGGTGTATCATGTGTCGTTTAATCCTTTATTATATTTAAACACTTGTGCATACATCATATCCGTGATCAAATGTGTATCAATTGTTGTGTGGATTATATGTAGTTTGGATTTATCATTTTCAGTGCACGCATTTCATTAGGCCCATCAGTTTCCCGTGGGAGAAGGGTTAAGCATCAGGTGCCTCATAAGATCGGCTCCGTTTGATTGAGACTTGATCTCACATTCATCATCATTCATATCATATACTCATCCAAAGTGGTTTGTGTTTATTTACTTATATATGTTTGCTCACATGTGATTATTGCACAAATTTTCCATATTAAATAAAACAAGAAATTAATAACAATGTTTCATCAAGGTTCACTCGCCAACTTTTGTTGACCCAAAATATCCCCCGTTTTACACATGATACAGGTGATCCAGCTGAGGCAGAAACACATAGGAAGGCCTAGAAGAATAAACCAGTTTAAGCTTTGGATTATTTACATAGTTTCAATTCCTTGTAATTGTATGAATTTTGATTTGGATATTTAAGTTGTAATTTGAATTTAATAAATATGAGATATTTTAGTAAACATCATGAGCTTTGGTGATAACCCAATTATGCCTCGACTCTTATTCCGCTGCGGGTCGGGGTGTGACAGCTCGTTTCCAAATAAATATCAACGACGACCCCGAGTTTGACGAGGAGCCGATTCAGGAGGAAGAACGTCCACCAGGAAGGGACAAAAGCAAAAGGATGGCGGCTGAAAAAAGGAAAGAAGCCACAGCAGGAAGCGATGGTGGTTCGAAGTTGGAAGGTTTAATGGCCGAGTTGAAAGCATTCAAGCAAATCTTCACCGAGATGCAAAACGAGAAGGTGAAACTGAAGAAACGACTAGCCGGTGAGAAACTAAGGAGGCAAGAAGAAACGCAGGAGATGGAGGACTGGAGGATATTGACTACCGACATTCGCACATATCCTGAGGAAGACCATCAATCTTACAAAAAGATGAAGGAAAAAATAAAGAAAAAATGGAGTGGCTAGTGTAGTTTTTTTTAAATGTAACTTTAGGTTTTTTTTAATTGCGGTGTACCTTTTTTTTTATGTTTAGTTTTTTTTCAAATCTTTAGTTTTTTTAAAATTTAACTTTTTTATATTTATTTAGTTTGTTTTAGTTATTTTACTAAATTAAAAAAATAATAAAAAAATAGGGGGAGGACTATCCTCCACACCCTTGGTTAGTCCCCAAGGGAATGATCCTCACCTCATGTGACGTGGCGCCTACGTGACGGATAGTCCCCAAAGGGACTACCCAAACCACACCCAATGGTCTTGTCGTTCGATTCATTTTATATATTTAACTTTCAAGCCTTTATGTTTATTAATATATGTGTTTAGCCCTTTTGTTTTTAAAAAAAGTTTTCTTTTATCAGTTCCTTTTGTTTATATACATACGTGTATAGTTTTCTACTTTTATTCCTTTTAGTATTTCATCTTTTAGCTTTTATCCCTTGTTGCCGTAATGAATCGACCCAAGGGAATAGTGACCATTAGTGTCACACCCCGACCCGCAACGGAAAAGGTGATCGGGGCATAATTGGGTTATCATCAAAGCTCATGACATTTATTATATGTTTCATATTCATTAATACAATTTAATGGAAATTTACAATAAATGATACAACTTGATCTAACTATCGGTCTAAGTTTCTTGGTTCTCTTCTAAGGCATATCCTATGTTTTCCTTGCTTCAACCTGTTCACCTGTATCATGTGTAAAAAGGTTTTTGGATCAACATAATGTTGGCGAGTGAATCCTATGGAAAAACATTTGAACAAGTTTATCCAATTGATTATAAATAATGTGCATACCACATATGAGTAAATGTAGATGTAAATTTATTCACACAACACATAATATTGAATATTGAACATACAAACACCAAATGATTGTTTTGAGGCACGCGTTGTTCGACTCGTCTCCCACGAGGAACTGATGGGCCTAATGAATGAGTTTTGAGGCACGCGTTGTTCTTACGAACTGATGGGCCTAATGTATGAGTTTTGAGGCACGCGTTGTTCTCGTCTCCCACGAGGAACTGATGGGCCTAATAAATGAGTTTTGAGGCACGCGTTGTTCTCGTCTCCCACGAGGAACTGATGGGCCTAAATAATTTGCATACAACTTTGACAATATGTAATACATCACAACCAATAATAGTTACATTCTAGTTTAGTTCATATAATGGTATAGCACAAATTTGCATAAGAGAATTAGTTTAAACGACACATGATACACCCCAAAACATGAATAAAAAGGGGAGTTTGTAAGAATTCACTCACCTTGGGTGCGTTCGGTTGATGAGGTTGAATGCACGCGAAATGGTGTTAACCACGAGTGAAATTAACCTAGATAAATCGCATTATGGTTTGGTAATTAAACGGATTTTATTAATCTATTTTAGTAGGATTGTCGGGTGTATTTTTGTGAGTTTGAGGCTATTTTCTAACCTTAAAAATGTTATTTTTAAGTATTTATAATTGATTTTTAATTAAAATAATTAAATAAAAATAATAATAAAAAATATTTTATTTTTGCTACAGTTGACTTTGACCGTTTGACTTTGACTGACGTTGACCGGTTCGGAAGGCATATTATTGTGCGCTGGGTGAGGCTCGAACCCGAGACCTCCCGTACGCGTGCACGCAGCTCTACCAACTGAGCTACGTGTCTAACCCGTTATATATCCGATTTTAATTATATATATATATATTAATTAGACTTTAAACAGAAATCCTTTTATTAAAAACGAATTAAATCACAAAACCGGTGCGCTCCACAGGTCTCGAACCCGGGACCTGTGGGTTAGCGGACACACACTCCACCGCTGGACTGTGTGTCTCACTTGGTTATAAACTCAGTTATCAATATATTTAACATATACTTAAATCAACCCGGTTCAGTTTGCTGAAAAAAAAGAATTTTTATCAAGGCGGCGTGTGAGGGACAATACTCGAACTCGTGACCTTAGCGTTAAAAGTGCACACAGTCCACCGCTGGACTGTGTGTCTAACCCGGTAAATAACTTGATTTTAATTATACTTAACCATTACTGAAACGTCGTCTTCTTCACTGGTTTTTAACCGGAAGTGACGACTGACTGGTTCGAAAAGTTGATTCAAGATCCTTTAGTGTTTTATGATCAATTACAGTCGAGATAAAAGTAAAAAGGGAAGGAATTAGGCGTGAGAAGTACCGGCTGTTTCTCCTCTGTTTTCCGGCAGAACTCCGGTGGCAGCAAGTTCTTCCGGCGACGAGTCTCTTGCAGCAGAGAGTCTTCCGAAAGGTTACAAAGGTTGTGGGTGACTTCGGTAAAAGTTTAGGGGTTTCAGTAAAGCTCGGAGACTAATAATACGGTTTTCCGGCGATGTATCAAATATTTCCGGCGAGTGATTTTTCGCCGAGAAAAGGTGCGATTTGAGTGTGAAAGGTTTCTGGCGAGTTGAGGGTGTATTTATAGGGTAGTATTGAGATGAATGGGGTCTGAATTCGGTCTCAATTCGAAGTCAGCCGTTCTCCGGCGGTTACAGCTGATGTCGCGGGTTCATATGTCGGTTATAACCGTCGTAATAGTTAAGTCACCGGTTAAATTGGGCAAAAACGTAATTAAACGGCGAAGTCGTCGGGATTTCCGACGACTGCTAATTGGGCGGAAAAATTGATTGAATTCAACTTCGGAACTTGAATATTTGAATTAAATGTTTCCTTGTGTTAACAGAAAAACAAAGTGGCGGAGCGGTTGTTCGGCTAGGTGATAAGCTGTTGTTGAGCCGGTTATAGACCCGAGTTCGAAACCCGGCAGAAGTAAAACATTTTTATTTTGATATTTTTGACAGATTTTCAAAAACTAAATACATATCCCCGCATAATAATTGATTACGTATCGTTTAAAATTATTTTGGGCATTTAATTCGCAACGAAAAATTTGACTGACTGTTCGGTTGATAAACGGAGCGGGTTTGGTAAATCCGTTTTTGACGGATGTTACAGTATCCCCTGCTTTTTAGAAATTTCATCCCGAAATTTAAATAGTGATATATTTGACTAAAAGAATGATGGTGTTGAGTTTGCCAGTTACATTTTTAGAAGAAAATAAGGGTTTAGGTTTTTGTTTGAGGCGGTAATGTTCCTTGTAAAGGTTAAGTATCCTAATACAGGAATCGTTTTTTTTGTTGCCTACTGTATAAGTATTGTTAAGCAGGAATGATTCGCTAAAATGATATCGTGTATAAGAGTGTAGATATGTTTGGAAAAGTATGGTTATATCCTAAGGCAAAGCTTCTAATACTACAATCTACACAAAAACACAACAACTAATAATTGAATCCACATTCTGATAGTATATATGTTTGAATGGTGACAGTTCCTCTCTCGTTTGTTATGATGGAAAGGTTAGTCTATGTAGAAATGGATCACATTCCAATTTCTTTAAATAGTGAGATGATATATATATGTAACACAAATTTCAGCCAAGGCAATACTAAATCCTACATGGAACTTCTCATAACCGCCTGATAACGCCTCTGATCCTTTGGCAAGAATACTTATATATAGGATGTACCAGCGGCGTATCCACCATATTCTTGTCAAATTTTCATTGGTTTTATCAGTGAATTATGACTAGTCCTATAACTCTACAACCAATACATCAAACATAAAAATACTGAAATGAAATATATCTGTGCGATCAAGGCTCAATCAAACGGAGCCGATCGTATTGTATGTACTGAAATTGAAATGTCTGTGCGTTCAAGGCTCAATCAAACGGAGCCGAACGTATTGAATGTATTGAAAATGAAATTGTCTATGTGCTCAAGGCTCAATCAAACGGAGCCGAGCTTATTGCATGTACTGAAAATGAATAACTTAATCACACAAACAACCTATGCATGGAACCTCTCATAACCGCCTGATAATGCCTCCGATCATTTGACAAGAATACTTACATATAGGAAGTACCAGCGGCGTATCCACCATATTCTTGTCAAATTCTCATTGACTTTATCCGCAAGTTATGATTAGTTCTATGCAACTCTACAACATAAATAACACAACAACCAGCGCTTGAGTCTTAATTCTGATAGTATCCGTGTTTGACAAAACCTCTCTCGTTTAATATGATGGAGAGGTTAGTCTATGTAGAAGTGAGGCACAACTCAACTTCTTTAAATGATGAAACTGAGATATGTCGTGAAGTATGATGATATGGATATTAAATCAATGAGTATAAAACAAACTGAACTAGTAATTTGCATTAAAATTCTTGGATAAAATTCCAATTGAGATACGTGAAAATTGAGATAACATAAAGAAAAAAAAACATAAAAACTAAGTGATTGGAGTTGAATCTTGATTCTTGGTGAGAGAAGACTAGTTAAGTGGTTGGTTTGGTCCGTTAACATCTTCAACAGGATTGGCGTTGATGTTATAAACTCTTCCTCTTGCTGGCGGTGGAGCTGGGTTTGCTTGGTTTGCTTGGTTAACTGGGTTTGCTTGAGCTTGGGCGTTTATGATGTTAACCAAACGAGGGCACGTGTTTCTTGTCACACCCCGACCCGCAGCGGAAAAGGTGATCGGGGCATAATTGGGTTATCATCAAAGCTCATGACATTTATTATATGTTTCATATTCATTAATACAATTTAATGGAAATTTACAATAAATGATACAACATGTTCTAACTATCAGTCTAAGCTTCTTGTTTCTCTTCTAAGGCATATCCTATGTTTTCCTTGCTTCAACCTGTCCACCTGTATCATGTGTAAAAAGGTTTTTGGATCAACATAATGTTGGCGAGTGAATCCTATGGAAAACACTTGGACAATTTATTTAAATTGATTATGAATAATGTGCATACCTCATATGAGTAAATGTAGATGTAAATTTATTCACACAACACATAATATTGAATATTGAACATACAAACACCAAATGATAGTTTTGAGGCACGCGTTGTTCTCGTCTCACACGAGGAACTGATGGGCCTAATAAATGAGTTTTGAGGCACGCGTTGTTCTTACGAACTGATGGGCCTAATGTATGAGTTTTGAGGCACGCGTTGTTCTCGTCTCACACGAGGAACTGATGGGCCAAATAAATGAGTTTTGAGGCACGCGTTGTTCTTACGAACTGATGGGCCTAAATAATTTGTATACAACTTTGACAATATGAAATACATCACAACCAAACAATAGTTACATTCTAATTTAGTTCATATAATGGTATAGCACGAATTTGCATAAGAGAATTAGTTTAAGCGACACATAATACACCCCAAAACATGAATAAAAAGGGAGTTTGTAAGAATTCACTCACATTGGGTGCGTTCGGTTGATGACGTTGAATGCACGCGAAATGGTGTTAACCACGAGTGAAATTAATCCTAGATAAATCGCATAATGGTTCGGTAAGTAAACGGGTTTTATTAATCTATTTTAATAGGATTGTTGGGTGTATTTTTGTGAGTTTGAGGCTATTTTCTAACCTTAAAAAAAATGTTATTTTTTAAGTATTTATAATTGATTTTTAATTAAAATAATTAAATAAAAATAATAAAAAATATTTTTATGTTTGCTACAGTACGCATTGACCGTTGACTTTGACTATGGTTGACCGGTTTATAGGCATATTGTTGTGCGCTCGGTGAGGCTCGAACCCGAGACCTCCCGTACGCGTGCACGCAGCTCTACCAACTGAGCTACGTGTCTAACCCGTTATATATCCGATTTTAATTATATATATATATTAATTAGATTTAACAGAAATCCTTTATTATTAAAAATGAATTAAATCTCCAGAATCGGTGCGCTCCACAGGTCTCGAACCCGGGACCTGTGGGTTAGCGGACACACACTCCACCGCTGGACTGTGTGTCACACTTGGTTATAACTCGGTTATCAATATACTTAACATATACTCAAGGCGACTCCGGTTCAGTTTGCTAAAAATAGGATTTTTATCAAGGCGACGTGTGTGAACCGGAATCGAACTCGTGACCTTACCGTTAAAAGTGCACACAGTCCACCGCTGGACTGTGTGTCTAACCCGGTAATTATTTTGATTTTAATTATACTTAACCATTACTGAACTTCGTCTTCTTCACCGGTTTTAACCGGAAGTGACGACGGACTGGTTCAGAATGTTGATTCATGTTTCTTAAGCGATTAATGATCAATTACAAATGAGATAAAAGTAAAAAGGGAATGAATTTAAGCGTGAGATATACCGACTGGTTATACTCTGTTTTCCGGCAGAACTCCGGCGACAGAAACCTTTTTCCGGCGACAACTTCTTGCAGCAGAGAGTCTTCCGAAAGGTTACAAAGGGGGTGGGTGACTTAGGTGAAAGTTTAGGGGGTTCAGTAAGCTCGAAGGTTAATGATACGGTTTTCCGGCGATGTATCAAATACTTCCGGCGAGTGATGTTTCACTGATAAAGGGTGCGATTTGAGTGTGAAAGACTTCTGGCGAGTTGTGGGTGTATTTATAGGGTAGCAACGAGATGAATGGGGTCTGAATTCGGTCTATATTCGAAGTCAACTGTTCTCCGGCGATTTTGGCAAATGACGCGTTTTCAGACGTTGGCTATAGCTGGCGAGAGTTAATTGATTGATTAAATTGAGCGAAAACGTGTTTTATGGGCGAAGTCGTCGGGATTTCCGACGACAGCTGTTTGGGCGCAAGTTGACGGAATTTGAATTTCCGAACATCATTATTTGATTTAATAATTCCATTAACTTAACAGAAAATCAAAGTGGCGGAGTGGTCTATGATGTGTGAGTTAAGTGTTTGGTTGAACCGGTAGAGACCCGAGTTCGAAACCCGGCAAAAGTAAAACATTTTTATTTTGTTATTTTTATCAGTTTTTCACAAACTAAATATATATCCCCGCATAATAAGTGATTACGGATCGTTTAAAATTATTTTGGGCATTTAATTCGCAACGAAAAATTTGACTGACTGTTCGGTTGATAAACGGAGCGGGTTTGGTAAATCCGTTTTTGATGGATGTTACAGTATCCCCTGCTTTTTAGAAATTTCGTCCCGAAATTTAATTTGGGATATAATTGACTAAAAGAATGATGGTGTTGGGTTTGCCGGTTACATTTTTGAGAATTAGGGTTTAGGTTTTTGTTTGAGGCGGTAACGTTCCTTGTAAAGGTTAAGTATCCTAATACAGGAATCGCTTTTTGTTGCCTACTGTATAAGTATTGTTAAGCAGGAATGATTCGCTAAAATGATATCACGCATAAAAGTTTGAATATGCTTAGGGTTATATCCTAAGGCAGAAATTCTACAATCTACACAAATAAACACAACAACTAACAATTGTATCCACATTCTGATAGCATATATGTTTGAATGGTGATGGTTCCTCTCTCGTTTGTTATGATGGAGAGGTTAGTCTATATAGAAATGGATCACAATCCAATTCCTTTAACTAGTGAGATGATATTTATATGTAACACAATTTCAACCAAGGCAATACTAAATCCTACATGGAACATCTCATAACCGCCTGATAATGCCTCTGACCTTTTGGCAAGAATACTTATATATAGGAAGTACCAGCGGCGTATCCACCATATTCTTGTCAAATTTTCATTGGTTTTATCAGTGGATTATGATTAGTTCTATGCGACTCTACAACATAAACAACACAACAATCAGCGCTTGAGTCTTAATTCTGATAGTATCCGTGTTTGACAAAACCTCTCTCGTTTAATATGATGGAGAGGTTAGTCTATGTGAAACTGAAATATGCCGTGAAGTATGATGATATGAATAATGAGTATAAAACAAACTGAACTAGTAATTTGCATTAAAATTTCTAAAAATTCCAACTGAGATACATGAAAATCGAGATATAAACATAAAAACTAAGTGATTGGAGTTGAATCTTGATTCTTGGTGAGAGGAGGCTAGTTAAGTGGTTGGTTTGGTCCGTTAACATCTTCAACAGGATTGGCATTGATGTTAAAAACTCTTCCCCTTGCTGGCGGTGGAGCTGGATTTGCTTGGTTTGCTTGGTTAACTGGGTTTGCCTGAGCTTGGGCATTTATGATGTTAACCAAACGAGGGCACGTGTTTCTAAAATGGGTAGGGTCGCCACAATTGAAACAAGCTCGAACATATGGGTACATGGGGTATTGAGGTTGTTGATATGTTTGGATCATGGGTTGAGTAGGGGTTGAGGTTTGGTTTTGAGGGGTGCGGCAAACGTTGCTCAAATGACCGTAGCGTCCACAATTCGCACATAGTCGACAGGGTAAGGTAGATGGATGGTGATAGAAACAGGTGTTGCATTGAGGGTGAGGTCCAATGTAAGGTTTCTTGTTTGGGTAAGTTGAGTTGGGTGCTACTTGAGCGTTTGGGATAGTTTGAGGAGGTACAACTTGTGAAGCTGGTTGGTTACGTTGGGTGACGGCGAAGATTTGCCCATCACGTTTTCTCTTAGAAATAGGTGGTGTAGAGGATTCGGTTCGGGTGGAGTTTGAGGTTTCGGTTGATGCTTTATCCTTCTTCTTCTCCTCTTTGAAATCTTTATTCCGGATTCGGTTCTCAGTGAGCGCGGTTGCTAGCTCCATTGCTGCTTCCAAAGTTGCAGGCGAGGTGCTTATTACAGGGTCTTGAATTTTTGATGGAAGACCACGAATGTAGTGCTCGATCAAACGGTAGAGGGGAGTGAACAAGTTGGGAACCATTTGATTTAACTCAAGGAATCTCTTGTTGTATGTGGTGTGGTCGCCTTCCTTTTGTTTCAAAGCATGGAACTCATCCTCCAATTTCTTGATTTCACTTCTTGGGCAAAACCGTCTTGTCATGATTCCCTTCAATTCTTCCCAAGTCAAGGTCATAGTTTCTTCAACACCTCGTTTGGTCTTTTCTGTATTCCACCATGTGAGTGCCGTTCCAAGTAAGCGACCGGTAGCATAACGCACTTTGCGATCATCGGGGCAATCGCAATTTAGAAAAGTGTTCTCCATTTCTTCGAACCAATGGAGGAGAGCGGTGACACCTTCAGTACCTTCGTATTTTGGAGGATCGCAGGATTTGAAATGTTTGTAGGTGCATTTAGTGACTGAAGGATTGATAGTGTTTTGATCTTCTTGTTGGGTTGGGTTAACGGAATTAGCGGTAAGGGCTTGTTGAACTTGAACTACGATGTTGGGTATTACGGTCGCCATTTGCTGAGCGATTTGGGTAGCCATGCGTTCACGGGCTTTTCCTGCTCTCATTTTCCTACGAGCGAGGCTAGAAGACATCTACAAGGAATACATGTCAAGAGTATGAGTTGAATGCCTTTGGGATCGTGGGTCGTGTTTGGGATTGAACGTTCATAAAATAATTATAGAAAAATAATTCTACTACATCCATAGGATGTCTTGGGCTTTGCTTGCTGTTAGGCCCGTCATGCCGCCATACTTTACCTGTGTAATCATGTGGGCCCCCATGAATACCGGTTTTTCATATGGTTCGCATGGTTTCTGCCTGATTGCGTACACAAAACCCGGAGAAAATCGAGAAATATGTATACAACGTGTGATATTCGGAATGTGTCCAGGTGTAGACACGGTGACATCTCAAAGGGAGGTTAGTTCGAACGACGTTTGGTGTGGCATGCTTTGGCCTAATAGGTCCGTCGTACTCTCATCGTTAGTCCCCAGGTAGGCAAACTGGTCCGTTATTTTGGATTTATACGAATGCCAACCTAGACAGGACGTTCCGACTACCGGTACTTGTACCCTTCCAGTTACTACATGCCCGTCGCAGAACTTACTTTTATGAGATTTGAAATTTGCATAAAATCTTTGGATACTGAGAGTATGAAAATAAATTGAATACATGAACATCGATATATGTATATATGTATAAATGAATGAGCATGTATGTTTGACTGAAATGTAAACAAATATGAAACAAATAAATATCACAAGTTTGTATGTAACCACCTAATCAATTTAAAATTTAGGCAGACTATAGTATAGGCTCTAAGGGTCTAATAACCTATCCTATATCCCTATAGTCATGGCTCTGATACCAATCTGTCACACCCCGACCCGCAGCGGAAAAGGTGATCGGGGCATAATTGGGTTATCATCAAAGCTCATGACATTTATTATATGTTTCATATTCATTAATACAATTTAATGGAAATTTACAATAAATGATACAACATGTTCTAACTATCAGTCTAAGCTTCTTGTTTCTCTTCTAAGGCATATCCTATGTTTTCCTTGCTTCAACCTGTCCACCTGTATCATGTGTAAAAAGGTTTTTGGATCAACATAATGTTGGCGAGTGAATCCTATGGAAAACACTTGGACAATTTATTTAAATTGATTATGAATAATGTGCATACCTCATATGAGTAAATGTAGATGTAAATTTATTCACACAACACATAATATTGAATATTGAACATACAAACACCAAATGATAGTTTTGAGGCACGCGTTGTTCTCGTCTCACACGAGGAACTGATGGGCCTAATAAATGAGTTTTGAGGCACGCGTTGTTCTTACGAACTGATGGGCCTAATGTATGAGTTTTGAGGCACGCGTTGTTCTCGTCTCACACGAGGAACTGATGGGCCAAATAAATGAGTTTTGAGGCACGCGTTGTTCTTACGAACTGATGGGCCTAAATAATTTGTATACAACTTTGACAATATGAAATACATCACAACCAAACAATAGTTACATTCTAATTTAGTTCATATAATGGTATAGCACGAATTTGCATAAGAGAATTAGTTTAAGCGACACATAATACACCCCAAAACATGAATAAAAAGGGGAGTTTGTAAGAATTCACTCACATTGGGTGCGTTCGGTTGATGACGTTGAATGCACGCGAAATGGTGTTAACCACGAGTGAAATTAATCCTAGATAAATCGCATAATGGTTCGGTAAGTAAACGGGTTTTATTAATCTATTTTAATAGGATTGTTGGGTGTATTTTTGTGAGTTTGAGGCTATTTTCTAACCTTAAAAAAAATGTTATTTTTTAAGTATTTATAATTGATTTTTAATTAAAATAATTAAATAAAAATAATAAAAAATATTTTATGTTTGCTACAGTACGCATTGACCGTTGACTTTGACTATGGTTGACCGGTTTATAGGCATATTGTTGTGCGCTCGGTGAGGCTCGAACCCGAGACCTCCCGTACGCGTGCACGCAGCTCTACCAACTGAGCTACGTGTCTAACCCGTTATATATCCGATTTTAATTATATATATATATTAATTAGATTTAACAGAAATCCTTTATTATTAAAAATGAATTAAATCTCCAGAATCGGTGCGCTCCACAGGTCTCGAACCCGGGACCTGTGGGTTAGCGGACACACACTCCACCGCTGGACTGTGTGTCACACTTGGTTATAACTCGGTTATCAATATACTTAACATATACTCAAGGCGACTCCGGTTCAGTTTGCTAAAAATAGGATTTTTATCAAGGCGACGTGTGTGAACCGGAATCGAACTCGTGACCTTACCGTTAAAAGTGCACACAGTCCACCGCTGGACTGTGTGTCTAACCCGGTAATTATTTTGATTTTAATTATACTTAACCATTACTGAACTTCGTCTTCTTCACCGGTTTTAACCGGAAGTGACGACGGACTGGTTCAGAATGTTGATTCATGTTTCTTAAGCGATTAATGATCAATTACAAATGAGATAAAAGTAAAAAGGGAATGAATTTAAGCGTGAGATATACCGACTGGTTATACTCTGTTTTCCGGCAGAACTCCGGCGACAGAAACCTTTTTCCGGCGACAACTTCTTGCAGCAGAGAGTCTTCCGAAAGGTTACAAAGGGGGTGGGTGACTTAGGTGAAAGTTTAGGGGGTTCAGTAAGCTCGAAGGTTAATGATACGGTTTTCCGGCGATGTATCAAATACTTCCGGCGAGTGATGTTTCACTGATAAAGGGTGCGATTTGAGTGTGAAAGACTTCTGGCGAGTTGTGGGTGTATTTATAGGGTAGCAACGAGATGAATGGGGTCTGAATTCGGTCTATATTCGAAGTCAACTGTTCTCCCGGCGATTTTGGCAAATGACGCGTTTTCAGACGTTGGCTATAGCTGGCGAGAGTTAATTGATTGATTAAATTGAGCGAAAACGTGTTTTATGGGCGAAGTCGTCGGGATTTCCGACGACAGCTGTTTGGGCGCAAGTTGACGGAATTTGAATTTCCGAACATCATTATTTGATTTAATAATTCCATTAACTTAACAGAAAATCAAAGTGGCGGAGTGGTCTATGATGTGTGAGTTAAGTGTTTGGTTGAACCGGTAGAGACCCGAGTTCGAAACCCGGCAAAAGTAAAACATTTTTATTTTGTTATTTTTATCAGTTTTTCACAAACTAAATATATATCCCCGCATAATAAGTGATTACGGATCGTTTAAAATTATTTTGGGCATTTAATTCGCAACGAAAAATTTGACTGACTGTTCGGTTGATAAACGGAGCGGGTTTGGTAAATCCGTTTTTGATGGATGTTACATTTCTAAAATGGGTAGGGTCGCCACAATTGAAACAAGCTCGAACATATGGGTACATGGGGTATTGAGGTTGTTGATATGTTTGGATCATGGGTTGAGTAGGGGTTGGGGTTTGGTTTTGAGCGGTGCGGCAAACGTTGCTCAAATGACCGTAGCGTCCACAATTCGCACATAGTCGACAGGGTAAGGTAGGTGGATGGTGATAGAAACAGGTGTTGCATTGAGGGTGGGGTCCAATGTAAGGCTTCTTGTTTGGGTAAGTTGAGTTGGGTGCTACTTGAGCGTTTGGGATAGTTTGAGGAGGTACAACTTGTGAAGCTGGTTGGTTGCGTTGGGTGACGGCGAAGATTTGCCCATCACGTTTTCTCTTAGAAGTAGGTGGTGTAAAGGATTCGGTTCGTGTGGAGTTTGAGGTTTCGGTTGATGCTTTATCCTTCTTCTTCTCCTCTTTGAAATCTTTGTTTCGGATTCGGTTCTCAGTGAGCGCGGTTGCTAGCTCCATTGCTGCTTCCAAAGTTGCAGGCGAGGTACTTATTACAGAGTCTTGAATCTTTGATGGAAGACCACGAATGTAGTGCTCGATCAAACGGTAGAGGGGAGTAAACAAATTGGGAACCATTTGATTTAGCTCAAGGAATCTCTTGTTGTATGTGGTGTGGTCGCCTTCCTTTTGTTTCAAAGCATGGAACTCATCCTCCAATTTCTTGATTTCACTTCTTGGGCAAAACCGTTTTGTCATGATTCCCTTCAACTCTTCCCAAGTCAAGGTCATAGTTTCTTCAACACCTCGTTTGGTCTTCTCTGTATTCCACCATGTGAGTGCTGTTCCAAGTAAACGACCGGTGGCATAACGCACTTTGCGATCATTGGGGCAATCGCAATTTAGAAAAGTGTTCTCCATTTCTTCGAACCAATGGAGGAGAGCGGTGACACCTTCAGTACCTTCGTATTTTGGAGGATCGCAGGATTTGAAATGTTTGTAGGTGCATTTAGTGACTGAAGGATTGATAGTGTTTTGATCCTCTTGTTGGGTTGGGTTAACGGAATTAGCGGTAAGGGCTTGTTGAACTTGAACTACGATGTTTGGTATTACGGTCGCCATTTGCTGAGCGATTTGGGTAGCCATGCGTTCACGGGCTTTTCCTGCTCTCAATTTCCTACGAGCGAGGCTAGAAGACATCTACAAGGAATACATGTCAAGAGTATGAGTTGGATGCCTTTGGGATCGTGGGTCGTGTTTGGGAATGGACGTTCATAAAATAAATATAGAAAAATAAATCTACTACATCCATAGGATGTCTTGGGTTTTGCTCGTAATTGGGCCTTGCATGCCGCCATACTTCACCTTCGTAATCATGTGGGCCCCCATGATTACCGGGTTTTTCATATGGTTCGCATGTGTTAGCCTGGTTACGTACACTAAAACCCGGAGAAAAATCGAAAATATGTAACGTATGATATTCGGAATGTGCCCAGGCATGGACACGGTGACATCTCAAAGTGAGGTTTAGTTCGAACGACGTTTGGTGTGGCATGCTTTGGCCTAATAGGTCCGTCGTACTCTCATCGTTAGTCCCCAGGTAGGCAAACTGGTCCGTTATTTTGGAATTATACGAATGCCAACCTAGACAGGACGTCCCGACTACCGGTACTTGTACCCTTCCGGTTACTACATGCCCGTCGCAGAACTTACTTTGATGGGATTTGAAAATTGCAACAAAATCCTTGAATAATGAGAGTATGAAAATGAATTGAATATATGAACATTGATATATGTATAACGAATATGTATATAAGCATGTATGTTTGACTGTAATATGAAACAAATAAATATCACAAGTTTGTATGTAACCACCTAATCAATTAAAAATTTAGGCAGACTATAGTATAGGCTCTAAGGGTCTAATAACCTATCCTATATCCCTATAGTCATGGCTCTGATACCAATCTGTCACACCCCGACCCGCAGCGGAAAAGGTGATCGGGGCATAATTGGGTTATCATCAAAGCTCATGACATTTATTATATGTTTCATATTCATTAATACAATTTAATGGAAATTTACAATAAATGATACAACATGATCTAACTATCAGTCTAAGCTTCTTGGTTCTCTTCTAAGGCATATCCTATGTTTTCCTTGCTTCAACCTGTTCACCTGTATCATGTGTAAAAAGGTTTTTGGATCAACAGAATGTTGGCGAGTGAATCCTATGGAAAAACATTTGAACAAGTTTATCCAATTGATTATAAATAATGTGCATACCACATATGAGTAAATGTAGATGTAAATTTATTCACACAACACATAATATTGAATATTGAACATACAAACACCAAATGATTGTTTTGAGGCACGCGTTGTTCGACTCGTCTCCCACGAGGAACTGATGGGCCTAATGAATGAGTTTTGAGGCACGCGTTGTTCTTACGAACTGATGGGCCTAATGTATGAGTTTTGAGGCACGCGTTGTTCTCGTCTCCCACGAGGAACTGATGGGCCTAATAAATGAGTTTTGAGGCACGCGTTGTTCTTACGAACTGATGGGCCTAATGTATGAGTTTTGAGGCACGCGTTGTTCTTACGAACTGATGGGCCTAATAAATAAGTTTTAAGGCACGCGTTGTTCTCGTCTCCCACGAGGAACTGATGGGCCTAATAATTGAGTTTTAAGGCACGCGTTGTTCTCGTCTCCCACGAGGAACTGATGGGCCTAATAAATAAGTTTTAAGGCACGCGTTGTTCTCGTCTCCCACGAGGAACTGATGGGCCTAATAATTGAGTTTTAAGGCACGCGTTGTTCTCGTCTCCCACGAAGAACTGATGGGCCTAAATAATTTGCATACAACTTTGACAATATGTAATACATCACAACCAATAATAGTTACATTCTAGTTTAGTTCATATAATGGTATAGCACAAATTTGCATAAGAGAATTAGTTTAAACGACACATGATACACCCCAAAACATGAATAAAAAGGGGAGTTTGTAAGAATTCACTCATCTTGGGTGCGTTCGGTTGATGAGGTTGAATGCACGCGAAATGGTGTTAACCACGAGTGAAATTAACCTAGATAAATCGCATTATGGTTTGGTAAGTAAACGGATTTTATTAATCTATTTTAGTAGGATTGTCGGGTGTATTTTTGTGAGTTTGAGGCTATATTCTAACCTTAAAAATGTTATTTTTAAGTATTTATAATTGATTTTTAATTAAAATAATTAAATAAAAATAATAAAAAAAATATTTTATTTTTGCTACAGTTGACTTTGACCGTTTGACTTTGACTGACGTTGACCGGTTCGGAAGGCATATTATTGTGCGCTGGGTGAGGCTCGAACCCGAGACCTCCCGTACGCGTGCACGCAGCTCTACCAACTGAGCTACGTGTCTAACCCGTTATATATCCGATTTTAATTATATATATATATATATTAATTAGAGTTTAAACAGAAATCCTTTTATTAAAAACGAATTAAATCACAAAACCGGTGCGCTCCACAGGTCTCGAACCCGGGACCTGTGGGTTAGCGGACACACACTCCACCGCTGGACTGTGTGTCTCACTTGGTTATAAACTCAGTTATCAATATATTTAACATATACTTAAATCAACCCGGTTCAGTTTGCTGAAAAAAAAAGAATTTTTATCAAGGCGGCGTGTGAGGGACAATACTCGAACTCGTGACCTTAGCGTTAAAAGTGCACACAGTCCACCGCTGGACTGTGTGTCTAACCCGGTAAATAACTTGATTTTAATTATACTTAACCATTACTGAAACGTCGTCTTCTTCACTGGTTTTTAACCGGAAGTGACGACTGACTGGTTCGAAAAGTTGATTCAAGATCCTTTAGTGTTTTATGATCAATTACAGTCGAGATAAAAGTAAAAGGGAAGGAATTAGGCGTGAGAAGTACCGGCTGTTTCTCCTCTGTTTTCCGGCAGAACTCCGGTGGCAGCAAGTTCTTCCGGCGACGAGTCTCTTGCAGCAGAGAGTCTTCCGAAAGGTTACAAAGGTTGTGGGTGACTTCGGTAAAAGTTTAGGGGTTTCAGTAAAGCTCAGAGACTAATAATACGGTTTTCCGGCGATGTATCAAATATTTCCGGCGAGTGATTTTTCGCCGAGAAAAGGTGCGATTTGAGTGTGAAAGGTTTCTGGCGAGTTGAGGGTGTATTTATAGGGTAGTATTGAGATGAATGGGGTCTGAATTCGGTCTCAATTCGAAGTCAGCCGTTCTCCAGCGGTTACAGCTGATGTCGCGGGTTCATATGTCGGTTATAACCGTCGTAATAGTTAAGTCATCGGTTAAATTGGGCGAAAACGTAATTAAACGGCGAAGTCGTCGGGATTTCCGACGACTGCTAATTGGGCGGAAAAAATTGATTGAATTCAACTTCGGAACTTGAATATTTGAATTAAATGTTTCCTTGTGTTAACAGAAAAACAAAGTGGCGGAGCGGTTGTTCGGCTAGGTGATAAGCTGTTGTTGAGTCGGTTATAGACCCGAGTTCGAAACCCGGCAGAAGTAAAACATTTTTATTTTGATATTTTTGACAGATTTTCAAAAACTAAATACATATCCCCGCATAATAATTGATTACGTATCATTTAAAATTATTTTGGGCATTTAATTCGCAACGAAAAATTTGACTGACTGTTCGGTTGATAAACGGAGCGGGTTTGGTAAATCCGTTTTTGACGGATGTTACAATTAGTTATTGGTGGGCACCGTTACTACTAGGGCTGTAAACGAACATGAACAAGGTCTCGTTCGTGTTTGTTTGATTCGTTTGTAGCCCTAGCAACTACTCTTGGATTAGTATTGGATTCAAGTCCAACTAATAACATGGATTAAATGAAATTTATGGTTAAAAAAAAGATGAATAAATTAGAATGAAAATTATATTATAAGTAAAAATAAATAAAATTCATGTCATTAAAACGGATTAATAACTAAATTTACGTGATTACGTCACTAGATGCGAACTAATAAAGAGCTTTTACCCAAACTAGTGTTGGTGGAAAAAATATTTACCAAAATAGTGTTCCTAGAAAACTATTTACCAAAGTGGTGTTTTCTTTAACATTTACTTGTTTCTCACTCCTTATCTCATTGGATAACCATCAATGTATTAAATAATTATTAATTAGTGATTTATTCATATCAGTAGTTCTCTAACTTATTTATGAATCTTAAATTTAATCTATTCTTTTATTAAAAAAAACTATCGGAAAAAATACTTAATATAATTTGCATTCAATATGTGTGAATTTAATAATTTAAGTAATACCATATGAAATCTATATTTAATAAATTGATAAGAGATCATAAAATTTTATACGAAGTATAAGAGACAATCATGAACACACATTTGTTTTTCTCAATTTAAGAAAGGGAAGGATATGATGGTGTTTTCTCTCTTTAACTAGTTTCCACCTTGATTTTCAGACGGCTATAACTTTTTCATACGTTAATATTTTTTTTAAAATTACACCATGTTAATTAACGAGCATTTCATTCTCTTTAATTCGAGTAGTCTATTGCTTTAGTAGGGAGAGGATAGTGTACAAGAGATACAAATCATACGAAGTGTACGTGAGAAGGAAAAGAGGACAAGTGTCCTTAGGGTAAAGGGTAATTTAGTCATTCTTACTTAAACAACACACCCCTTTGATTTTCAAATGTTTATACCTTTTCATACGTTAATATTTTTTAAAAAAAAATACACCGTATTAACGAGCATTTCATTCTCTTTAATTTAAGCAACATATTGCTATAGTTTTCTTAAAAAAATTACGAGATTTTAAACACCCATTAGTTCATTACGTGATTACGTAATTCTGAATACTCATTACGTGATAACACATTCAACATAAACCATTACGTGATTACACATTCAGTATAAATCCATTACGTGATTATACAGTCAATATGATTTTTTATACCTGATGTTATTACGATTATGCTATTATGTGAATACACATTCAATAATAAGAACTTGATTGTTTATGCTTTATTACGTGATTAAATCTCTAATATACGACATTATTTGTTTATTATAGGTTGATTTGGCTAATGTTTTGTATATAATTTATCCTTAATATCTGAGTAAACATGAAATATTAGGTATTACATATGAAATATTATGTATTACATGTTTTTGTTTTTACGTAATCACTCAGTGTGGTATCAGATAAAATACTATAATGAAATCACGTAATCACGAAATCAGTATTCAAAACCACGTCGTTACGTAATAATACATAGTCAGCTATTTTTATGTAACTGCGTAGTCACTTTGTGGAGTTTCACATACTATAATAAAATCACGTAATAGGTATTCAAATCATGTAGTCATGTTGGGTTTTCAAAATCACGTAATCACATAATGGTATTTAAAAACCATGCAAATTTTTTTAAGAAAACTATAGCAAAAGACTGCTCGAATTGAAGAGGATGAAATGCTCGTTAATATGGTGTATTTTAAAAAAAAATACTAACGTATAAAAAAGTTATAGCCGTTTGAAAATCAAGGGAGAAGGAGTTTAAGTGGGAAAGGACTAAAATACCTTTCTCTATTTGTTTTTTTAATTGTTTGAATCTAGAAATTACGAAAATGTCATCCCTAGCTTTAAGCCATTGATCTTGGGAGATCAATGGCTCACATTGTCCCCTACACTTCGTATGATTTAATAGTCTTGTACTTGATCTTCTATCTGCTTTAGTATTCTTAAAATAATTTATAGGACTTTAAAACTCGTTACATGATTACGTGATTTTAAATATCCAGTACCCATTACGTGATTTTTGAATACCCATTACGTAATTACACATTCAACATAAATTATTACGCATTCAATATAAATTCATTACGTGATTAACATTTAATATGATTTCTTATAACTAATGTTAATGCAATTACTCTTATTACGTGATTACGCATTCAATAATAAGAACTTGATCGTCTATGCTTTATTACGTGGTTAAATCTATAATATATGACATTATGTTGTTATTATAGGTTGGTTTGGCTAATATTTTGTATATAATTTATTCTTAATATGTAATTATACCTTAAATATTAGGTATTCCATATGAAATATTATGTAATATTACGTTACGTAATGACCCAATATAATTTCACATAAAACTATAATGAAATCATGCACGAAATGCATATTTAAAATCATGTAGTCATGTAATTTACATAGTCAACTATTGTCACGTAATTACGTAATTACTTAGTGTGGTTTCACATAAAATACTACAATGAAATCAAGTAATCACGTAATGGATATTAAAAATCACGTAGTCACTAACTGTGTATCCAAAATCACGTAATCACGTAAATAGGGTTTCAAAATCCTTCAAAAAAATTAATGTTAAAATATAGCAATAGGCTGCTCGAATTAAAGAGAATGAAATACTCGTTAATACGATGTAATTTTTATAAAATAAATATTAACGTATGAAAAAGTTATAGCCGTTTGAAAATCAAGGAGGAAGTAGGTTTATAAGTTAACAATTGTGGATTTTCCTTTTTTACCATTTTCCCCACTTGTTCTATTTTTTTTGTTATGTGAATTCTATATTTGTGGACCACTTAATCTCAACCATTGATCTTGCATATCAAGGGTCAAACTTGTCTCCTACACTTCGTAGACTTCTTTCCTCTGATACAATAACCCCTCCCTTAATAAATTACACTTTAATCAGATATACGTACAGTTAATTCATATTTCGTTTACTTAATTTTTTTTTACATAAATAACAAAATAGTAAGTATTTTCTTAAAGGATAGACCAAACAGCCTATGATGTTTATGTATACATGCATACTCAAATCATTCTATACAAATCATTAAAAAAACTTACATTTAGCAAAATAAGCAAAAAATTGTAATAATTTGTACTTGGCCTTGGCAACTAAGCTGAAGTTTCTAAAAAATGGTATCAAGTCACGGATCTCAGCAGAAAGGGCGAGGTTGGAAAGCACTTACAAGGATTAAAAAAAAAAAAAAAAAACATGCTGTGGATAATCTTGACAAGGAGGCTGAGGTTAGAGACCTTACTCCGGAAGAAGCACAAATCAGGAATGAAGGGAGGAGTTTTATTCTGGATTTTGATAGGTCGAAGTTACAGGACTTGCAACAAAAAGCTCGCGTTAGGTGGGCGACGAGAACTCTTCTTTTTTTCATGGACTGGTGAATGCAAATACCGCAAACAATAGAATAAATGGCCTTATGGTGGATGGGGTTTGGATAACTACACCGGTTGTGGTGAAAGATAGGGCATTCGAGTTCTTCGCCAGCCAATAAATTTTTAGAACCGATGTCCTGCCCAAATCTAAACCGGCTAGCAGATTATGAAGCGGAGGCTTTGGTGCAACCGTTTACCTTATCCGAGATTAAATCCGCCGTCTGGGACTGCCCCGGGTCCCGATGGGTTCAATTTCAGGTTCCTCAAGCGGTTCTTGCCGGAACTCCAAGGTGACTTTCTTGCTTTCTTTAATGAGTTCTTTGATAATGCAGACTTCAGCCCGTCATCTTTTATTGCACTCATACCAAAAGTAAACGACCCAGCTACTTTCTCAGATTACCGTCCGGTGAGTTTGGTGGGTTGTATTAATAAGGTGGTGTCCAAAGTTCTAGTAAACAGGCTGAAAGTTGTGATTGGTAAGCTTGTTTCGGCTGAACAAACCGCATTTTTAGCTGGGAGGAGTATCATAGATGGGCCATTAATGCTAAATGAGCTAGTTGGTTGGTTGAAAAGGGTGAAAGCGAAGGGTATGCTTTTTAAGGTTGACATAGACAAATCATACGATTCCATAAGCTGGGGAATTTTGGACTCAATTTTGGAGCAGATGAATTTTCCGAGTCTCTGGAGGAAGTGGGTCATGGCGGTAGTCTCGTCAGCGCTTGCCTCGGTCCTGGTGAACGGCTCTCCTACACAGAAGTTCACGTGCTACCGGGGGTTGCGCCAAGGGGATCCCATTTCACCGTTTCTATTCGTTCTCGCTATGGAGGCACTAACTGGAATAATGAAAAAAGCTTGTTCTATCGGCCTCTTTCATGGTCTTAGATGTACGGACACGGGCCCGGTTTTATCTCACCTTACTTATGCTGACGATGTAGTATTCTTGGGTGAATGGTCCCGTGCCAACGCGCTGAATTTACCAAGAATCCTGTGGTGCTTCCATCTGGCCTCAGGACTTAAAGTAAATATGGAAAAATGCAGCGTTTTTGGCATTGGGGTTGGGAATGCAGAGATCGCAGGTTTGGCAGAATTACTGAGGTGCAAGGTCGGGAGGTTCCCATTCAAGTTTTTGGGACTCCAAGTTGGAGCCAATATGAACCTTAGTAGGAACTGGGGGCCGGTTCTAGAAACGGCTCAAAACAGGTTATCTATATGGAAAGCAAGAACTCTCTCGTACGGAGGTCGGGTAAGTTTGATTAAGTCGGTTCTTAATTCACTACCGACGTATTACTTCTCATTATACCGGGCACCTGAAAAAGTCATTAATGCATTGGACCGAATGAGGCGGGTATTTTTTTTGGGGAGGCTCGGATGAAAAAGCTAAACCAAACTGGGTCGCATGGCAAAAAGTGACGGCTCCGGTTAATTATGGCGGATTGGGCTTTGGATCTCTAAAAGACATGAACTCGGCATTGCTAGCAAAGTGGTGGTGGCGATTCAAACGAGAAGAGTTCGGACTATGGAGGAGGGTAGTTTGGGCTTTTCATAACAACTCACGAGCATGAAACTTTATTCCAGTGAAGTTGACGTTGGCGGGGCCCTGGAAACAAATTTGCAGGTCGGCTAATGAACTGTTGACGGCGGATGTGGATCTCTCTAGGGCCATTAAAGGGGTGGTGGGTAACGGCAAAAGCATCATGTTTTGGCTAGACTGTTGGTGGGATGAGATACCGCTAGCATCTCGATTCCCATCTTTGTTCGCTCTAGAGGTAGACAAATATTGTAAGGTGGCGGATCCGGGTTCAGTTCGGGGCCGCAGGCGCTGTGTGGAATTGGGTTTGGAAACGAGGTTTGGGAGGTGTAAACGAGTTGAATGAAATGCAGCAGCTGGTGGATTTTTTGGGTCCACCAGTTCTCACAAGTGGGTCGGATAGATGGAACTGGACACTAGAAGGGGATGGGTCATTCACAGTGCGCAGTACAAAACAGGTCTTGCAAGAGGCTCGACATTCTGTACCGGGTCGAGTTACAAGGTGGAATAGCTGGGTACCCAAGAAGGTTGGAATCGTGGTTTGACGGGCTGAAATGGACCGGCTCCCAACAAGGTGCGCATTGATAAGGAGACACATAAACGTGCCAACAGATCTATGTCCGATGTGTGGGGGGGGAGTGCCCGGAGACTGTGGAACACGTATTTGTATCCTGTGGTTTCGCCAATATATGCCTTTGATGTAAATGATCTCATTGATTTGGATGTTTATATGCCCGGATCAGCGAAATACAAAAAAGCGCTACAAGCGGTGGTTTTGTCAACATCCTGGAGCATATGGAAACATCAGAATGAAAGAGTGTTCGATCAAGCGCCTGGCTCGCTGCAGATGGTAGTTGGGGATGTAAAGTCCTTCAGCTACGTATGGGTCAAGAACCGCTCGAAACAGGCGGGTCTGGATTGGGAAGTTTGGAAGGGTTTCAACTTGTATAAGGTGGGTTGGTAATGAATTGGGTGTAGCCAACGAAATGAGGCTTTTTGCTTTCTGTTGAATTGTTTGTTTGTGGCTAGCTACCTGCTAGTCCTTGTGTTTTTTAATAATAATTCTTCGTTGGACGTTAAAAAAAAAGTTGTTGCAACTAATATTTCATATAAAGTATTTTCGTTATGACTTGTATTTGCCTACTTTATTTCTGAAGCAATGAACTTCGGATTACTTGATATCTAATTATGTGATACCCGATATCCAGTATACAACTGGATCAGTAGTACCGAATGACATTTCGATCGATTACTTTGTTGGTTTCAGTTAGTTTTAACTAATGCAATTAGTCTATATTTTGTTATTAATGTAAAAAAAAAGGAAATATAAAATTGTTTGTATGTATATTTGAATATTTTTTTTTAAATATAAATTTCATAGGGTGTTGCTTAAATTATTAGAATTACAAATAACATGCCGATTTTTAGAATACGTATTTTTTTTTCAGGGTAGATTATATAAAAAATAAGCTTGTATTAGAATTAATAAAAATATAGGTTTAGAGTACCACTGTCATGACTAAATAATCACTAAATATAAAATAAATAATTATTTAATTGGAAGTCATCCAATAAGATAAGGGAAATGTGAAACAATTAAATATTTAAGAAAACACACTTTGGTAAATTAAAAGTTATCCAATAAAATAAGGAGTGTGAAACAATTAAATATTTAAGAAAACACTACTTTGGTAAATAGATTTCTAGTAACACTAGTTTGTTAAATATTTTATCCATTAACCCTACTTTAGGAAAAACTCAACTAATAAACATAAAATATTTAAGGTTTTGTTAAATGCAAATCAACGTGCGAACTAATTAATATAAAATAATTAATGATTTGTTAAATGCAAATCAAACCTATAGCAGATGGTCAAATTGTAAGAGCATTTAAATTGGACCCTTAATATTTTTTTAGGGTTCTCTATATTGTATTATATTGTGTTACTAGTTTATAGATTCATGTATTACATGAGTTTGATGATAGAAAATAAAAGAATTTAAGATAAATATGGAGTTGATCAAGTTCTTTGAGAAATAAATGTGTTTTCCATTTATATAAACTTGAATGAGTTTTTTTTTAAATAATATGTTAGTGTTGAGGTTGTTGCATTTGAAGGATATAACGATTATAAGTATTAAATTACTTATTATATTTCATATTATTTTTGCATCACACATCATAAATATAAATTTTGATATGAATACATATAACCCTAATATGAACTATACATACAAAATTAAAGAAAATTTAACATTACTCATTTTTAAATGATGCGTTTACGAAGTAAGAATTGTAAGTGGATAAGACATAAAGTGTTATTGCTTATTAGTAAATTTGGAGAAAACACAGTTCATTGTCTATAAATTTTTAATAATTTTGAAACTGATTGTTAGTGGAGGAGGCAAAACGGTAATGATAAATGCATAAAAAATATTATTTAATTGAAAATAGGGAGAAAGGGTATTATTTTTAATTTAATTATATAGATAGAGATAGAGGGTCCAATGTGAATGTACTCACAGTAGCATCTCTATCTTCATCTCTATAAGGGGTAGGGGCGCTCCACTAGTGATGGGGTTCCATCACTCACAACATCCAATCAAGTTCCGCCACGTCATCAAGTTTTATTTCATCACTAGTGATAAATTTTAAGTAGAAATGCCCAATCACTCACCACACAAACATCTACCATTGAAAAACAACCGAACATGTGCAACACCACAAACATCTTCAAGCGTGACAGCCACAACACGTTCTCAAGTCCACTCGTCGTTATGATCGTCAGGCGGCGGTGGTGTATCACGTGTTATAACGCATGATCGATACTCCATAACGGGGCGCCCCGTCCCCCCTAATTACACTAAAAATTATTATCTTTTCTCTCTCATTTTCATTAAATAATACTTTCTCATACTTTGATGACCATCTCTCTCACTTACAAGCACTTTCAAAAGATATTAAAAAATTAGAGGTGACCGGTGTTTTACCAAATTTACTGATAACACTAATATTTTCTCTCTCCTCACTCAAAAACATTTCACACAATAAAGAGAACTACTCATAGAAATATAGAGATACTATTGTGAGTGCTCTAAATGGTGAGTTGTGTATGCGTACCAAATACAGTGACATTCTTATTAAGTGTTTTAAAGTTGAATTGAAATTAAATTGTAGCTCTAAAAAGTTGTATTATATGGTATAGTGTATATAGAAAGCATTTCCCATTAACTTCAATTTCGATTCCAACATTTCAATATTTTTTCAAAACCTTGAAATAGAGACATTTAGCGGAAGGAATCCTCAGCTATTACTTTTATAATGACATGCTTCCGCAACTTTCCTCTATGAGCTTTGGTTCTCCACTCTAAACCTCCAAATCCATTTCGCCAAATAACGCTTCATTCACATCTTTAAGTCTATTTACTACCAAACCCCCTTCTTTTTAGAACATGTTACACAATCCCATGCAACCCATGAATTTTATTTGCTTCACTAGACCCGACGCAAAGAAACTTTCTCATTTTAGCTTCTAAAATTTCAAGGATACCTTTTGGAACTTTATAGAGTATCGGAAGGCTTTCCAACACCGCTATAGTTAAAGCAAGTCTTCCCCAATCGAAAGTGTTTTAGTTTTCCAAGAGGACAACCTTTTATCAAAAACCCGAATAACCGGTTTCTAGTTGGTTAGCCTATCCATGTTAGCACCAACCATTATTCGCAAATAAGTTAACGGGGTATCATCTCTGTTATGCCCCAGGATATTTGCAATAGAGCTAACCTCCAATGGATCCACCCAAATACCATATATCTTTGAGTTGTATAAATTTATTTTGAGCCCCAATCAAATATAGAAAACTCTAAGCAATCTCGAAACACTTACCACATTGTCTCTTGACCACTCACTAAGAATTAAGGCATTGTCCGCATACAAAAGGTGGGAAAGGACCGGTCCATCGTTAGGCATGTGAATGCCCTTAAATAAACCGGTTTCCCCCGCTTTAAAAGAGATACACGACAAAGCCTTGATAACAATGAGGAAGAGAATAGGTGCTAATGGGTCTCCTTGTCTAATACTTTTGTGCATTTGAATTCGAAAGTAGGAAACCCATTAACCAAAATCGACGAACTATCCAAAGCTAAAACCCCTTTAATCCATTTACATCATAATGTAGGAAAACCCGCTTGACCCATGATGTTGATAAGGAAACCCCACTTCACATTGTCATAAGCTTTTTACAAAATCGATTTTAAACGGAAAGCCTTTCTTTTAACTTTGTTTATAACCATGAAAGCACTTCATTAAGCATAAGGAAGCTATAAAAATGCACCTTCCTTTGACAAATGTCGTTTAATTCCCGTAATAATTGACCCTGTCACCTTCTTGAGGCGGTTAGCAAGGATTTTGGAAATCCTTTTACTAATCACCCCGATAAGGTTTATAGGTCTATAGTTTTTAAGGACCACGAGACCTTGTTCTTCGGAATAAAGGTTATAAAGGATGAACTACACCCATTGGATGTGACCCATTGCTATAAAAGAAAGATAAAAAATTTACTGAAATCAAGTTCAAATAAATTCCAATACCTTTTAATAAATCTAAAAACTAACATTAAATGATATGTGTATTTTGGATTGATCTGGCAAGTGTCAACGACATTGTTACCACGGATTATGATTTATCTTTATTTGATAAATGACATTGTTTTCCATTCTCATAAACTAAATCTTGTTAGTTTGGCTCTGTTAATATTATATGAGGGGTATTACTTAAGATAAAAATTTTAAGCAGATAAAAATATTTAAAGGACATGATAAGTCTAATTCTAAAAACATTCTTTACATAAAAAAACAAACAATGACAATCTTAAAGATAAATGTTATGAAAATATTATTAATGGAACATAAAATGTAAGCATGAACTATAAGAAAATGATAATAAAACTTAGAAAATCGTACATTAAAAAGAGTAAACTATCCAAATTGTTTATGAAGTTTGAAATTTTTGCTAGATCCATCCACTGAAAACTATATGTAGCCTGTTACTTTTCAAAATTAGACCCTAAACTATTACTTTTCCAAATCACAAAGACCCTTTGTATAATTAACTCTTTTTAAAGTTCGAATTTATTTATAACATTGTGAACGCTTGTTCAAATATTTAAACGGTTAGATGACAAGCAAAAACTTACAAGTTAGAACTAAAGTAATTTAGTTTTTTTTTTAACAAAATTAATACTGTAATCGAGTATAAGCTTTGATTATAAAATACACTATTTATAAACTGGCTATACAGTTAATATTACGATAATTTGTTATCCAGTCCTTACCTTAACCAACAACAGGGGATGTAGCTCATATGGTAGAGTGCTCGCTTCGCATGCTAGAGGCACGGGGTTCTATTCCCCGCATCTCCATCTTTTCTTTTGCAATTTAATTTAGCTGCGGATTCACATGATTTACTATAGTGCCCATTTCATCTTCTTTTCTTCTTTATAGATTTTATATTCCAAGTTCCAACAAAACATAATCAACTACCAATATTACTAATTTTACATCCCGCAACGTATTGTATTTGACCTGAACTGTCTTCAACAAAATTTATATCAAAATATAGATTAATAGAAAACGTAATAAAAATAAGCATAAAAAGATATTATATTTAACGTGACTCATTTTCGAAAAAAAAAATTACGTCGAAACGTAAACAAGCTTGACTTTATACGAATACATACATATAAATAACCAAGTCGGAAAAAATAGTGTTTTGTTGCCCGTCTAGCGTTGCGGGACGTTGAAACGTAAATTAACTAGAATTTATACCTCGAATGAAAACACATTATATTTAATCTGACTCGTTTCCAAACAAAGTTTATGTCAATATGTAGACTAACTTGTTGGAACCTGAAAGACTATTGTATACTAATTGTTGTTCAAGACAAGAAGTTGAGAATATTGAAGTTGTTTTTGGTCTGGTGACGCCTGATGTATAATGTATAGTATAGTTACCTTTGTTAAGTGTTTGTTGTAATTGGTCAGTTGTGTTTGTGTAGCCATAGTGACGGCTAAAAAATTGACGCTGGCGTCACTATCATCCATGCATATGGCGTTAGTGACACCGGTGCCCTAATCTATGACCCATATACAGTGGTTTGCTTCTCATTCACATGTTAGGCTTTTAAATTATCTATTCTAACATTAAGTTTGTGTTTGAGCATATTATCAAAATCTATAATCAATTGTAAACATTTTCGAATACATCCAAAGATTCTTTAATGTGTTATCTTGTTCTTTAATGTGACTTGATGCTCTTGATAGATTGATTTTTTTTGGGTTTTTGAAAAGTTTCAAAGTTTTACAAAAATTTCAAATTTAGATATGTTGGTGTTAAATTGTTTGATGTGTTTGATGAAAAACTACAAGAAAAATGTTTTCAAAGAGTTTTATTGATGTTTTTATGCTATTGGTTGTGTTTTTTGGACTGATTTGTGTGTTGTTTTTAAGGGGGGGTGTTTATTAGCAGTTTAGGCGTCACTCTACGAACTTGGCGTCAGTGGCATACTCGTTGAAGAATATGATGACATGTCAATTTGCAAGCTGTACGTGTGCGTAGGCGTCACTCATGCTAACTCACGTTATCATCCTGCTTGTCATCGGGGTATCGTTTGGCTTTGTGCTAGTGACAGTCCTTGCATCACTCAAATTCTAATCCATAATTTTGCTTGGCATTGAGAACCCTTTTGAATTGTTACTCTGCCCGAAGAACAAGCCCAGGCGTCAATCCCATTACTTACACGCTGATGTTGAACCAGGTTTTATGAAAAATAAATGGCTGAGATGTTATCACAATACACAAATGTGGCACAGAAAATAAGAAATTTGTAACTCTAGTAAGAGATTCCTTAGCCAACTTGTTTTGGCCATTGTGTTTTGTGACACCCTAATATCTCATACAGACAGTAAACCTATATATAGTAGCGTGTCGCTTAGACGACCAATAGATAAGATTGTCTCTCAAAAATACACAATAGCTAGAGGTAGAGAGTCTAAAATCGGAGCAACCTCCGCATTCAGTATTTAAATAAGTAGTGAGAGTAACTGATTTGGAAGGTGAAATCGTAAGGCCATGGTCCAATGTTCCCTTAATGTAGTGCAAGATGCATTTCATGAAGGCACAACGAGGCTCATGCAAAGCATGCAATTAAATTGATATATTGGTTGAACTGTAAAGGAAATGCGCGACCTTGTAAAAGTGAGGTACTATAAGGCACCTACGTGGCTACTGTATAAAGTGTCAGCTGGTAGTAGCTCACTAATGGTAGCATTTAACTTGATATATAAACTTTGACACAAGGCTTGCCATTTTCTATATTTGCAAGAGCTGATATATCAACAACATAAGTAGACTGTGAAAAAAAAACAAACCACCATTACGTTTTGTTGCTCGATACTTATAAAGTGATGTAGTGGTCCAAGGTCAGACATATCTAACTCTCTATAAAGTACAAAAATAATGTGTTTAAGGAGCGTTTGAGACCGGTGATTTTACACACTTCCCTAGATACTAGATTGCATCATGTTTGGGGTGTGAGTCAACATCAAGTTTAGGTCTAGATAGCGTATTTTAAGTACCTAATGGCCAAATCCCAATTATCCAATCCCAAGAGCTGTGTGTGAAATAACATAATTCTTGCCTAGGTAGCTGTTTTCTCATTATCTGATTTCACTTATATTTGTTGTGTGATTGCTTGGTTGAGTATTTGCATTAGTTTTAGTAGTTAGTAAAACCTGAACATCCACTAAAACTCATTAGACTGAGACTCGATAGAGGTTAGCATTGAGAGTCGCTACATTGTGTCCTTTGATTGATCTCAGTCTTACCGGCTTGACTACATGAACGACTAGTACACCTGCCAATTATGTGTAATTGAGTTAGCGAGACCCTTTATTTTGGTGTTATCAATAATATAAACAACATATTTACACATCAATTTTTTTAGCGTCCTTGCTAGGGACACAAAACGCTTTTGAGGATGACCCGAGTCGGGGATTTAGTCACTTTACTTGCTTTCTTAGGTTTGCTTTAGTTTAGTATAATAATCGGAAAAAAAACCGAAAATTAAAAGAAAAAAAATAAGAAAAATAGATTAGTTCCCTTATTTGCCTTTCTTTATTTAGTTTAGTTAGTTTCTTTCCATCTTTAGTAACTCATGTCATTTGCTTCTTTCAATCTATGCGCACTCGTTCTTAGGGCACACCTAAAAATTCCCTATTCTTGAGCCCGAATCTGAATTCCACCATCGTCTACACAAGCTAAAATTTAAGGTATCCAAAGTTGAATTTGATTTAGATTCTAATTTAGATATGGCTGCTCGTAGGAATGTTGTTGATCAAATTAATGTTACACTTGCCTACATCCGGTCTAGTATCAATCAACCTGATATTAAGGCCAATAACTAGACCATTCTACCTACTCTGATCAACACTTTAGCCCACTCTGTTCAGTTTAGTGGCATGCGTGATGAAGACCCTCACTCTCATTTGACTGGATTCTCTAGCGTCTGTGATACCTTCCAGCTTAATGGTGTTACTTAAAACACAATTAAGTGTCATCTGTTCCCGTTATCACTAGCCAGTTAGGTTGCTACTTGGTGGAATCCCTCCCATAGGGATCCATTACCACTTGGACTAACCTTCACACCAAATTCATGCATAAGTACTTCCCCTCTGCTAAAATAGCTCGTTTGAGGAACTCGATTTATGCTTTCACTGGAAAGCCTAGGGAGTACTTCTATGACACTTGGGACCGCTTCAAAGAACTTTTCAATAAGTGCCCTCACTATGGTATGGAGGATTGGAGGATTGTGGATAAATTCTATAATATGGTTTCTAAAGCAACTAAATGCCTCCTTGATACCACAGTCGACCTCAGTATGATGAAAACCAAAACCGCTAAGTAGTGTTTAGAGATGATAGAGGACCTATCCACTAGTGCCTACACTTAGCCTAACCTTGGGGCGTTTTTGTTGCCTCTAGGGATATCCATTTTGTAAATGTAAACACTGCACTAGCTGCCCATGTAGAGTCCTTACTTAAGATGAAAAAAGATATTTATGTTAAGATGGGTGCTAAGTGAGGTGTGTACGGGTGCCATAGATTGCCCCCATCGGTTCTGATGAGGATGTGAACTTTGTCCAGAATTCAGGTCGAGGCCCAGGTTACAAGTCTAGATGGTTGCCATGCCAAAACTCGAACCGGAGGAGCGGGAATCCCTCTGGTTTTCAGCCCCAGTAGAGTCTATTTCAGGGCTCCAGTGAAGGACATAGTGGAACAAATCCTAAATCTGATATCACTTAGTTCTTGAGGAGAACCAAAATAGAATAGATAATTTGTTAGAATTCATAGTCCTTTAGGGTGAGACATGACATTAGGAGTAGCAAAGAAAAAATCAAGAGTTTTATCTGATGATTAGGAACCACGGTGCCACCATTCAAAACTTAAAGAGAAATGTAGGGGAAATAGCTAATAGATTTACTGAGAGGCCTATAGGCACATTCCCTAAAACCACCCAGGTTAACCCTAATGCCTAGTGGAAGGAAGTGACTACCGTGAGTGGTAGGGGCACTGGAGTTGAGGAACCAATAGTAGAAGAAGAACCGGTTGATGAGGAGATCGAGATGGAGGCCCGACCTGGCAAGTTGCAAACTAGTCTCAGCCCCAACAAGTATCGATAGCCAGAGTGTTATCCTAAGGATCAGATAGGTGAGAAAAATTGATAGGCTTCCTTATGCATCTAGACTTAAGTCTCATAAATTCGAGAAGGATACGGTCACTTCCTTGATTTGTTCCAGCAACTCAAGGTGAATCTTTCTTTTGTTGAGGCATTACAACACATGCCTCAGTATGCTAAATTCTTGAAGGACCTACTATCCATAAACAAAAATCGTGAGGAAATTTCGATTGCGACTGTTGGTGAGGAGTGCTCTATGCCTCTACGGTGGTTCAAAACAAATTGCCTCATAAAATGACCAACGCGAGTAGTTCACTATTCAACGTTTGTTTGTACTTCGTTTGTAAGCTACCCATTGTCTGACCTTGGTGCTAGAATCAATATGATGCCTTATTTGATTTACTCGAAGCTAGACCTTGGTGAGCCTGTATCGACGTGCATGAGCATTCAGTTGGTGATAGATCTGTTAAGTATCCTAGGTGGATAGTTGAGAATGTCTTGCTTAAGGTAGAGAAGTTTGTCTTTCCAGTGGATTTTTTTTATCCTAGACATTAAGGAGGGTGAGAGAGTTTTGTTGATCTTAGAACGCCCATTTCTTGCTACCGTGAAGGCAAGATAGATGACTTTTATGGTAAACTCACCCTCCTGTAGGTACCGACATAATGACTTTTGACACTAAAGAGTCGATGCAGCACACCGATGCTAGTGATGATACGCTTTACTTCATTGATTATTTAATGTCTCATGTTGGTGATAGTTTGAGTAGGTTGTGTGGATGTGACCGAGGTGATCGCCCTGGTGAGTGAACCTCCTAAGGAGTCTGAGGAGAGTATATGATTTCAGAGAGATGAGCCTGCTGAGAGGCCATTAGTTGAGACCCCCCATATTTAGAGTTTCAAAAGAT
This sequence comes from Scalesia atractyloides, assembly GCA_947069175.1. Taxonomy (NCBI): domain Eukaryota; kingdom Viridiplantae; phylum Streptophyta; class Magnoliopsida; order Asterales; family Asteraceae; genus Scalesia; species Scalesia atractyloides. The sequence continues at coordinate 83,485,078 of CAMTDV010000030.1, forward strand.
ACCCAATCATTCGAGTATGCGTTCTTGGGAGGCGTGGTTGCTTATCATCAACTCATCTTATTTGACATCTGAGGAGAACAAGAGACTAGTAGATGTGCTTTAGGACCACAAGCATGTCATCGCTTGGAAGCTTGTGGACGTTGAGGGCATCCACCTATCCTTTCGCACTCATAAGATTCTTTTAGAGGATAACTTTAAAGTTTGTGGTGCAACCTTAGAGGACGTTGAACCTGAACATGTAAGAGATGGTGAAAAGGAGGCGTTGATGTTGCTTGACGCCGACCTAATTTACCTGAAGTCTGATTCACGATGGCTTAGTTCGATCCTGGTTGTCCCAAAGAAAGGGGATGATAGTTTATCCAACAAGAGATGCGTATTATCACTGGTTGGAGAGTGTGTATTGAATATAGGAGGCTAAACTATGCCGATATGAAGGATCACTTTCCCATTCCCTTCATTGATCAGATGCTCGAGTGGTAATCAGATCATGAGTTCTATTGCTTTCTTGATGGATTCTCCAATGATTCTAGATCCACATTGCACAAGATGATCAAGAGAAAAGCACATATGCATGTCCTTATAGGACTTTTGCGTATCTCTATATGCCCTTTGGACTTTGAAACACTCGTGCAACTTTCCAAGGATGTATGGTGACAATTTTTCATGACACGGTAGAGAACTCCATGGAGGTTATCACACCCTGTCAAAGGCGGAAACACGAAGTGTGACGCGAAAGGTTTTCATAGCATCGGATTAGCAAAAGTCTATATGATAAAACATCATACGATACCAAGTGTTTAAAAGTTACAAACCATAGTAACGTGTTTAGGTTTACATAACCCAAATATATAACAAGTAAAAAAATGACCAAAAACAGACATTGTTTAAAGACCAAAGCTTAAGCAAATATATCTCATATATGAGGAGAAATACAAAACCAAAACCCGCAAAACGGTATCGTTAATAATGCTTGCAAGAACTTCCAAAACCCGTGAACCGCCATTCATTACCTGAAAATATGCTTAAAACATTATCATAATGTTGGTGAGTTCACAGGTTTTAATGACACAAATGAAACCGAAATCATTTTGATAAAAAATAGTATGCGTAACCTAGTGAAAGCCTGATGATCAAATCATTGCCTACCAAGAACAATGATGTATGTGCAAACATAAGCCCGTAACCAAACCATAACAATGTTACCTCGCCACATCGCCACTCAAGGCGATGCAAAACAAGTAGGACACAATTGCACTACCATAGGGTCACGAACAACCAAGAGCGAGGCTTATTAAACCCAACAGATCAATTCAACTGTTTTACGATCATACCACGACTAATGGTTACTAAAAAATACAAAAATGAGGGCTTCCCGATCTCAAACCAACTAACTTAGGCATAGACTGATGAATTTCATCCCCAACTACCATACCTAGTAACCAAACATGAACTTCCCCCAAATTTATATAAGCATTTAAAAGCAAAAGGGGCCGTGAAACTCACCTAAGAGTCTGGTGCAAATGCTAGCAACAATCAAAGTGTTCGAACAATTACCCTGACCTACACGTGTCCTAAATAAATTAAGACGCTAGGCCAAAACACACGTGTACCCGATAAGTCGTTTACCAAACTTGTTTAGACAAACCGAGTTGTTAACCTTTATAAAAAGTGTTAAACTTTACAACGTGTTAGTGAGTTATTATCGAAATATTTACACACACATATATATAACATACATTTCACATAATACCTAGTCCAAAAAAGACCAAGTACGATCCTGTGCCGACACACGAACCATACATTTCCAATAAATAGATATTTTTCTATTGATTGGAATAAGATTCTCAAAAACTTAAAGAAAATAACCTAAACCACACATTTACACAATTATGAGACTAAGTGCGTTGGCATGCCAAATTGCCTCAGTTACTTGCACAGTTGTGCCTAACTACCCACGCCAACTGCGTCTGCACTTAGCAGATTTACAAAAAAAAAGTCTAACACAAATTGTCACACCCTCAATTTCAACTTGGGGGGTTTTACCCGAGGCGCGTGATAAACCAGGATCATAGACACTAGTCATATAAAATGACCTCTATATGATAAAAGATACGTTTAACCAAATAAATCAGAGTGCGGAAAATAAACGCGGAAACGTAAAGATGGTAAATGTAAAGGAGCGCCAAAACAAACGCCCATAACCAAAAGATTGTTTAAAATGCAAGACTCGATAAAATAGTTTTCCATGGCGTGCACCTATTTCCTGAAGCTAGCGTCCTGAGAAAACATGCAAGAAATAAGTGTCAACATAAAGAAGAGTGAGTTCACAGGTTTAATCGATGTTTAATAAATTATCCGTTCACACAGTTTCCATTATTCCTAACCCGGAATGATAAGTTGTTAGTTGATAAACAGTTTCATGTTATAATGTATGTCACATAAGAGTTCGAAACCGAAGCTGACTGTTATTATCTCTGTGTGCCAGGTCTATCACTGACCATGGCGTGTGTTAGGCCAATTCTACACCCGTTGATCATTACCGGTCAGCTAGCGGGACTAGCTCGGGTGGGGCTTGTCGAGCCCAGTAGTACTACTCAAAATTCCCCTGCTATTATACCAATACTAACGGTTCGAGAGTTTGTGAGGACTTTCCGTGATAAGATGCTACTTAGTGATCATAACCGTATAACATAAACTACTTTATCAAATTATGCAACGTTATTCAATAGTAACATTAAAGAATAAGTTTACCGTAAAGCGTACATGTTTTCTCCCCGTGTGTATTTAAAAATCTTAAAATATAGGGGCTGTGAACTCACCTTATTTTGCTCGGTTAAAAGACGGAAATTAAATGCGGGGTGGAAATGGTCAATCACGTCCTAACACGATTACCGGTTAAAAGTTAGTGGGTGAACTCACACGGAGACGCGGATCCTACAAGTATCTAACACGTAGCACGTAAAATATATAATATATTATATAATATATATTTATATATATATATATATTTTACTCACACATGCATGCAAAGTGTCACTATTCTAAATAGCGACCAAATTTTTGTCACAAATCACATAATAAATCTTGTCACAAAAATTCAGCTTTTAAGTGCAGTTTCGGACAATTTGCGGTACGTTAATCGGGACCGTTCGGGCACCGGATAGTTCCCAAAGAATTACAAAACGTGTCAATCGAACCAGAGACCATTGTATTAAAATTTGGTGACCAAATTCCTTACGGATTTTCTGTAAAAAATCTTGCGGCAAATAGTGATCAGATTCGTCGTAATCTAACCCTGTTTGCCGAGCCATTTATTTAAAAATCTGCGGTTATCGGATTGACGCAAAACCAACAAAAAATCACTTAATCGAGCAAGAGAATCTACAGTAAAATTTTCACATCTAAACAGTAAACACACACCAAGTTATAACGCAAAACATTCGCTGCATTTTCTACAGAAAATGGCAGCTCATAGCAGTTTTGCAAACAATTCCGCTAAAAATACCTAACCTGTCCGAAAAATACGAAACCACTTCTGTTTGAAAGCTATTTCCGGATACGTGTACATATATACATACAAATAATTAGCAAGTTCTGAGTAGTTGTAACAATACACACTCAAACGATCACGTTTGTATATAAACCTCCCACACATACTTCATAATCACCAAGTCCACAGTTAATACACATAGTACCCATTAATCCAAATTTGAAGTCACCTAGTTAGTTAAGCATGGTATATAGTTCCACATGTGTACTTTCATAACTTTCAAATCTACTGTCACATATTCAAGCATGCATACAGATTTACACTTGCTAAACAAGTTCACAAAACATATATACTTATATATGAACATCATACCACGCACACATTAATTCTCACTATAACCAAAACCGCGATGAGAAAAACCGTGAAAACATCGATAACTTAAAAGTTTAGGACGATGGAGGTGAGGCCTTACCCGAGGTCGATGACTGCGTATCGACAGAGAATGGATCGATGGTGCCTACCGCCGGTTTGGAGTGTGGAGATGAGTAGGAGGTTTGATTTTGATATTTTTCTTTTGAATGACTAATCTGATCACAACATACACTTTACGTAATATGGTGGGCCGAATCATAAGATGATGATTTGTTTTGTTGGGCTGCTACTACAAAACGTGAGGTAGGAGGAGTGTGATTGCAATGGTGTATTATTATTATTATTATCGTTATATTTGTATATATATATATATATATATATATAAATTCATATGGTGGTTCCGGTTTGGGTTTGCTTGGGTCGCGAGTCGTTTGGTCTGGGTTGTATGCTAACGGGTTGGGTTATCAATTAGAATTATGAGATCAGGTTCGAGGACCGGTTCGCATGAATATAAAATATAAATGAGTAATGGGTTTCTTGATTAATCGCGACAATAATTTTTTTTCTACGACACAACTAAGTTATAAACTCATAACAAGCATTGAGTCCGAAAGGATACCTGTTTTTCCGAGGTGTCACATTATCCCTAAGTTGAAAGAACTTTCGTCCCGAAAATTGAGTAAACACATGTTGGGTCGCTAAGTTAGTGTAAGGTTTTTCGCAGTCTGTCACCTCATCCCCTGATGAAAGAATTTCGTCCTGAAATTTAGCTTGTAATACTTGCGTTTTGCTGCCCAGACGCAAACAGGTGAGGGTACTTGCTTTTCATTTGATCTTCTCTTTCCCACGTGAACTCCGGTCCACCCCTAGAGTTCCAACGAAATTTAACGATAGGTATCCTGTTGTGTCTTCGAGTCTTGACCTCTCGGTCCATGATCTCTATTGGTTCTTCAATAAATCGCAGTTGTTCGTCCACATGTATCTCATCCAATGGAACGACTAGTGTTTCATCCACTAAACACTTCTTTAGATTAGAGACGTGGAATACGTTGTGAACTCCGCTGAGTTGATCAGGAAGGTCTAGTTCATACGCTACCGCCTCAATCTTCTTCGTGATTTCAGACGGACCTACGTAGCGCGGGTTTAGCTTGCCTCGCTTTCCAAAGCGAATTACCCCTTTCCAAGGCGAGACCTTCAGTAGGACTCTATCGCCTACCTGAAATTCTAGCGGCTTACGACGCTGGTCAGCATAGCTCTTCTGACGATCGCGATTTCTGATTTGCATAATCTTTTCAGTTGTTTCGAGTATTAACTCGGGACCAGTGAGCTGACTATCCCCAACTTCCGCCCAACACACGGGTGACCTACATTTCCGTCCATAGAGTGCCTCAAACGGTGCTGCCTATATACTTGTGTGATAATTGTTGTTATAAGAAAATTCTACTAATGGCAGGTGTCTCTCCCAACTGTAGCCAAAATCGATAACACATGCCCTAAGCATGTCTTCAAGTGTCTGAATGGTTCGCTCACTTTGACCATCTGTCTGAGGGTGGTACGCGGTACTCATATCTAAACGTGAGCCTAGAGCTTTCTGCGCGATTGCCACATTTGAGATGCGAATCGTGGGTCGCGGTCGGAGATTATTGATATCAGCACTCCGTGCCTGGCAACTATTTCCTTCATATAAATCGCAGCAAGTGTGTTAAACTTGTCCGTTTCCTTGATGGCTAAGAAGTGTGCTGATTTAGTTAGTCGATCTACGATTACCCAGATGGTATCGTTCCCTTTAGGTGTTCTTGGTAAGCCCGTGATAAAATCCATAGCAATTTGTCCCATTTCCACACTGGGATCTCCTGCTGCTGCAGTAGTCCTGGCGGCTTCTGGTACTCAACTTTAACTTTCAAGCAAGTCAGACACTTGCTCACATAGTGGCAATTTCTGCCTTCATGTTCGGCCACTAGTAGGTTGTTTTGAGGTCTTGATACATCTTATCCGAACCTGGATGGATAGAGTATCTAGATTTGTGGGCTTCATCCATTATAAGCTCCCTCAAATTCCCGTAGAGGGGGAACCCATATGCGGTTCATGAAGTATCTTGTGCCATTAGATTTTATTTCCCATTCACGCTCCATTTTACGTAAAGACTCCGCTTTTATGTTTTCCTCTTTCATGGCTTCCATCTGTGCATTACGAATCTGTTCAGGTAAATCGGAATGGATGGTGAGTTGTAGCGATCGAACTCATCTGGGTTTTAGGTGTTCCTTTCTGCTAAGGGTGTCGGCTACCACATTAGCCTTTCCCAGGTGGTACTGGATGGCACATTCATAGTCGTTCAGAAGTTCGACCCAGCGACGCTGTCACATGTTTAACTCCTTTTGATTAAAAATATGCTGGAGGCTCTTATGATTCGTGTAGATATTACACTTCGTACCGTAGAAATAATGTCTCCAAATTTTCAGTGCGAACACCACTACTCCTAGCTCCAAATCAGGAGTGGTGTAATTTTTCTCATGTAACTTCAGTTTTCGGGACGCGTACGCAATGACCTTTTCACGTTGCATAAGTACGCATCCAAGCCCTTGGATTGAAGCGTCACAGTACACGACGAAATCATTTGTTACTTCCGGTAGTACAAAGCTTCTGCTTTAACAGTTGAAATGCCTCTTCTTGCTTATCACCCCAAATGTACTTGGTATTCTTCTGAGTCAAGGTTGTGAGTGGTTGCACGATCTTCCAAAACCATTCAATGAAACGACGGTAGTAACAAGCCAGACCCAGAAATTGTCGAACTTCTGTTGGCGTCCAAGGCGCCTCCCAATTTTTGATTGCCTCAATCTTAGCTGGATCAACATGGATACCCTTTTTGTTTACGATATGCCTGAGGAATTGGACTTCGTGAATCCAGAAGTCACACTTAGAAAATTTGGCATACAACTTCTCCCGTTGAAGCAATTCCAGAACTAGCCGTAGATGCTCTTTGTGCACTTCCTTGGTTTTGGAGTACACAAGTATATCATCAAAGAAAACGATGACAAACTTGTCGAGGTAGGGTTTACACACGCGGTTCATGAGATCCATAAACACCGCGGGTGCATTTGTTAAGCCGAATAGCATGACCAAAAACTCGTAGTGGCCATACCGGGTGCGGAAAGCTGTCTTCGAAATGTCTTCTTCTCTGACCCGAAGCTGATAGTATCCCGACCTCAAGTCGATCTTGGAATAGTAGCTTGACCCTTATAGCTGATCGAACAGATCATCAATTCGAGGTAAGGGGTATCGGTTCTTGATTGTAACTTTGTTAAGCTCTCAGTAGTCGATACACATGCGAAAGGTTTCATCCTTCTTTTTAACAAACAGTACCGGAGCTCACCAAGGCGATGAGCTTGGACGGATAAAACCTTTATCCAATAACTCATGTAGCTGAGTAGATAGTTCTTGTAGTTCGGATGGTGCTAGGCGGTAAGGAGCTCTGGCGATTGGAGTAGCGTGATTTTCCAGTTGGATTTCGAATTCAACCTGCCTATGCGGTGGAAGACCAGGCAAGTCTTTAGGGAATACATCCGGGAAGTCACGTACGATTGGAATGTCCTCGACTTTCCTCTCGTCCGTCGACTGCTCGGTGATAAGAGCAAGAATAGCTACCGAATTCTTCTTGCGGAGGTACTTCTGTGCTTGCATAAAAGAGATGATATCCGTGACGACACCGCTTCGATCACCCTGAATGGATAGAGTTTCGCCACTAGTAAGAGGAATGCGAATAACCTTTTCGCGGCAAATAATCTCGGCTTGGTTTTTGGACAACCGGTCCATACCAACTACCACGTCGAAACTACCCAACGTAGTTGGCATAAGATTAATGTCGAACATGTGACCAGCGAGAGAGAGCTGGCACCCTTTGAGAATGTGGGTTACTTCTACCGTTTTACCATCGGCTAGCTCTAAGGTGTACTTGGTTGCTAGCGACACAGGGGCAACACCTAATAGTTTCCTAAATGACTCTGATATAAAACTTCTATCAGCACCGGAATCAAATAACACATTTGCAAAACGATTATTTAACGGAAACTTACCGGTTACAACGTTAGAGTCATCCTTTGCTTCGCCCTTTCCCAAGGTGAAGGCACGTCCTTTAGCTCCGCCACTGTTATTTCCCTTGTTAAGCTGAGAGCAATCTTTCTTGAAATGTGCATCGCTACCACACTGGTAGCATGTCCTGTTAGCCCCGCGTTGCTGATTCTGATTCTGTCTCGATTGGATTTCACCCCGACAATCCTTTGCAGCATGACCATCTTTGCCGCATCTTTGACAACGGTTGTCACCACACTGTCCATAGTGGTGGAGATTTCACTTCCTGAACTTTGGTTTATTTACCGAATAACTGGTTCGGTTCTGAGAGTTATTGTTGTTGTTGGACGACTGGTTGTTGTAGCCTCGGTTGTTGTTGTTGAACCTTTTCTGAGAACCTTGTTGCGACTGACCAGAAGTTTGTTGTTTAGAGGAACTATCCTCCCACTTTCTCTTGTTGTCTGAGGCAACCTCAGATTCGCCCCTCTTTGGTAGTTTTCCCAGTTCAACTGCCTTATCCCCCCACATAGAGTTCTATCTGTTTATATACAGGTCTAGCCATATCTGGACATAAAAACACGAGGCCGTAGTGTTTCGAGGTATACTCCTCAATTTCTGAGCCCCTCATCTTGTGTTTCCACAAGTCTTGCTCTAGCTGATGTATGCGGTCTCTTGGACAATACTCTTCCCTAACCAAATTTTTGAAGTCATCCCATGCCATCGCATTGGCTGCAGCTAGACCCGTGGTTTGCACCTGACCGTTCCACCAGGTCAGTGCCCCATCCTCTAGTGTAGAGGCTGCGAATTTCACCCTGTTTTCTGGCAAACAGTTGCACATCGCGAACACCGATTCGACCTTTTCAATCCACCGAACCAATCCAATAGGTCCTTCCATCCCTGAGTATTTACTGGGCTTGCAGTCTAGAAAGGCCTTATAGGGGTTAAACCCTGCACCTAAGAATGGAGTTCATGATAGGCGTTAGTAAGAACGTATTAAATAAAATACTAAAGGTACCATTACTTTAGATTTTACTAAGTGTTGGATGAGTGCTACCTCCAGGGTTAAGGTTCTGGTTGTTTTGGAGGTGCTGGTTATTTGCTGCAATAGCTCTGTTAACATGCTCTTGGATGATTGCGGCTAACTCTGCATGGGTCATTGTGATGTGTCCACGTCCGCCACCGCGAGACATTCTGTTTCGACATACACACAATTATATGAGACAGGATATCATACTTTAAATCAGGCGATTCAGGCTAAGGTAACATCTTAGCACACTAACGAGGAGGATGACGACATGTCTGTTAAGTTAGTACGATCAGATATATAGAATAAGACAGTACACTACAAATAACGTCACGTAATTGTGTTCGAGTCGGCGATACTAGTGTCGTGTTTGTGACTATAGTTTCGGTCTACGACCAATGCAAACTTAATTCTATATAACCAGTGGCTCTGATACCAATCTGTCACACCCTCAATTTCAACTTGCGGGGTGTTACCGCGAGGCACGTGACAAACCAGTTTCATACACACTAGTCATATAGAATGACCTCTGTATGATAAAAGATACGTTTTAAAAATAAAACCAACCAAATAAATCATAGTGCGGAAAATAAACGCGGAAACGTAAAGATGGTAAATGTAAAGGGGCGCCAAAACAAACGCCCATAACCAAAAGATTGTTTAAAATGCAAGACTCGATAAAATAGTTTTCCATGGCGTGCACCTATTTCCTGAAGCTAGCGTCCTGAGAAAACATGCAAGAAACAAGTGTCAACATAAAGAAGAGTGAGTTCACAGGTTTAATCGATGTTTAATAAATTATCCGTTCACACAGTTTCCATTATTCCTAACCCGGAATGATAAGTTGTTAGTTGATAAACAGTTTCGTGTTATAATGTATGTCACATAAGAGTTCGAAACCGAAGCTGACTGTTGTTATCTCTGTGTGTCAGGTCTATCACTGACCATGGCGTGTGTTAGGCCAATTCTACACCCGTTGACCATTACCGGTCAGCTAGCGTGACTAGCTCGGGTGGGGCTTGTCGGGCCCAGTAGTACTACTCAAAATTCCCCTGCTATTATACCAACACTAACGGTTCGAGAGTTTGTGAGGACTTTCCGTGATAAGATGCTACTTAGTGACCATAACCGTATAACATAAACTACTTTATCAAATTATGCAACGTTATTCAACAATAACATTAAAGAATAAGTTTACCGTAAAGCGTACATGTTTTCTCCCCCTGTGTATTTAAAAACCTTAAAATATAGGGGCCGTGAACTCACCTTAGTTTGCTCGGTTAAAAGACGGAAAGTAAACGCGGAGTGGAACGGGTCAATCACGTCCTAACACGATTACCGGTTAAAAGTTAATGGGTGAACTCACATGGAGACGCGGATCATACACGTATCTAACACGTAGCACGTAAATATTATAATATATATACGCACGTATGCATGCAAAGTGTCGCTATTCAAAATAGCGACCACTATTTTTGTCACAAATCACATAATAAATCTTGTCACAAAAATTCAGCTTTTAAGTGCATTTTCGGACAATTTGCAGTACGTTAATCGGGACCGTTCAGGCATCGGATAATTCCCAAATAATTACAGAATGTGTCAATCAAACCAGTGACCATTGTATTAAAATTTGATGACTAAATTCCTTACGGATTTTCCGTGAAAAATCTTACGCTAAATAGTGATCAGATTCGTCGTAATCTGACCCTGTTTGCCGAACCATTTATTTAAAAATCTACGTTTATCGGATTGACGCGAAACCAACGAAAAAATCACTTAATCGAGCAAGGTCATCTACAGTAAAATTTTCACATCTAAACAGCAAACACACACTAAGTTATAACACAAAACATTCGCTGCATTTTCTGCAGAAAATGGCAGGTCATAGCAGTTTTACAAACAATTCCGCTAAAAATACCTACACCTGTCCGAAAAATACGAACCCACTTCTGTTTGAAAGCTATTTCCGGATACTTGGTTTTAAACTCTGAAAACATAAGGTTTCCATATTTTAAAGTCCCAGAACAGGCTACGCAAGTCAGCGTATTTTCTGCAGAAAATCGCTGAACTGATATTTACTCGTTTTAGTCACTTGTCATGCATCCTAACTAGTTTCTAGGTGTCGTAAGCGCATAACGAACTTGTGTAAACATAATACAAGGTATCTACATCAGATTGCAAAGTGGATATCACAAAAGTTCGCTTATGTAAACAGTTATACTATATCCCATACACATATACACTTATGGTTTCCGACTCGACATCGTCAACCCGATTCGTATCCACACAACTTCATACAATCTCTAGTATATATATACGTGTACATATATACATACAAATAATTAGCAAGTTCTGAGTAATTGTAACAATACACACTCAAACGATCACGTTTGTATATAACCTCCCACACATACTTCATAATCACCAAGTCCACAGTTAATAAACATAGTACCCATTAATCCAAATTTGAAGTCACCTAGTTAGTTAAGCATGGTATATAGTTCCACATGTATACTTTCATAACTTTCAAATCTATTGTCAGATATTCAAGCATGCATACAGATTTACCCTTGCTAAACAAGTTCGCAAAACATATATACTTATATATGAACATCATACCACGCACAAATTAATTCCCACTGTAACCGAAACCGTGATGAGAAAAACCGTGACAACATCGATAACTTAAAAGTTTAGGACGATGGAGGTGAGACTTACCCGAGGTCGATGACTGCGTATCGACAGAGAAGGGATCGATGGTGCCTACCGCTGGTTTGGAGTGTGGAGATCCGGCTGCCGCAAGTTTAGGAGTAGGAGGTTTGATTTTGATATTTTTCTTTTGAATGACTAATCTGATCACAACATACACTTTACGTAATATGGTGGGCCGAATCATAAGATGATGATTTGTTTTGTTGGGCTGCTACTACAAAACGTGAGGTAGGAGGAGTGTGATTGCAATGGTGTTATTATATATATATATATATATATATATATATAAAGGAGAGGAAAGGTGAGGAGATGAGATGGTTCCGGTTTGGGTTTGCTTGGGCCGCGAGTCGTTTGGTCTGGGTTGTATGCTAACGGGTTGGGTTATCAATTAGAATTATGAGATTGGGTTCGAGGACCGGTTCGCATGAATATAAAATATAAATGAGTAACGGGTTTCTTGATTTATCACGACATATAATTTTTTTTCTACGACAGAACTAAGTTATAAACTCATAACAAGCATTGAGTCCGAAAGGATAACTGTTTTTCCGGGGTGTCACACAAATCCACCAAAATCAATAATCGTCCATCTATCAAGTCTTTGTAACTGGGAATGCATCAACATGTTACCCACATGTAAAGAGTTTGATTGAGAATAAAGGCAACAACATTAAATTCTGAAGGTAGATCATGTACCAAAGGGTGAGATTTGTAAACTCGTGTTCAAGAGTTCCTTTAATTTTTTGACGGCCGGCATCAAGACACAAAGGGTGAGATTTGTAAATTCGTGTTCAAGAGCGACTACACTTGAACCCTTGTTATTGATAAAAGTACTTTTAATCCTAGACCATACTTCATAGGCTATTGATTCAGTCTTAAGAACGTAAACCAACAAATCATCTGACAGTGTTTCGTAGATCCATTAGAAAACTATGGCATCTATCTTAACCTAGGACTCATATTTGGGAGCATCACAAACGAGTGATTTAGTGCCATCTATGTGATGGGCATGCAACTAAAAAAGCTTGACCCAAAGGGATAAGAGACTTTAGTTCTGTCCAAAACACGCTCCTTGTTTTGAATATTCGTGACAAAATGTTAAACTGGATTAAGTTGTTCTAGTTTATTGGACGTTCACCTTTGTCAGTTATGCTTGATTAGATTAGATAAAGAAAAGAAACGGCGGCAGGGACCGTGGCCCACTATAGTATTTTCTAATCGGTGCCTAATGATATGAGCTAAGTGTCACACCCCGACCCGCAGCGGAAATAAGAGTCGGGGTATAATTGGGTTATCACCAAAGCTCATATTGTTTACTAATATGTTTCATATTTATTAAATTCAAATTACATCTCAAATGTTCAAGTCAAATTCATACAATACAAGGAAAGGAAAAATTAAATAAACAATCCAACATCTAAACTGTTTTATTCTTCTAGGTCGTCCTATATGTTTCTTGATTCAACTGGATCACCTGTATCATGTGTAAAAATGGGGGTTTTTGGGTCAACAAAAGTTAGCGAGTGCCTTATTAGAAAACATTTATTATTGATTTCTTGTTGTAATTAATATGTAAAATTTGTGCAATAATCATATATGAGCAAACGTAAATAAACATACAATGACAAACCACCTTGCATGAGTATATGACATGAATGATAATGTATATGTTGGCAACGTCTCGTTCACACTCATAGGTAATGGGAACGGACGGCCTATGATGATGTATGTGCGATCAAGGCTCAATCAAACGGAGCCGATCGTATGTTGGCAACGCCTCGTTCACGCTCATAGGTAATGGGGAACGGTTCCGCTCATAGGTAATGGGAACAGACGGCCTATGATGATGTATGTACTGAAAATGATAAATTAAATCTAAACATTAACCACACAAACAATTGATACATATTGGATACACATTTAATCATGAATATGATGGATGCACAAGTGTTTAAATGTATAAATAATACGACACATGATACACCCCAAAAAGTGATTAAAACGGGGAATTTGTAGAGATTCACTCACATTGGGTGCGTTCTCTTGATGATGTTGGATGCGCACGAGTTTAGAGAGTTGATCGACGAGGAATAACTACCCTAGATAATAACGAAAAGGTACAGTAAATAAGTGGATTTTATTAACAATTTTAATTGGATTTTTAGGTTTATTTTTGTGAGTTTCAGGTCTCTTTCTAACTTTAAAAATGTTATTTTTAACTATTTTTAAATGATTTTTAAATAAAACAAATAAACAAAAACATGAAAAAAATGTTGACTTTATGGGTTGACCGTTGACCGTTGACTTTGACCTTTGACCGGTTCGGACTTGGTATATATGTGCGCCGGGTGAGGCTCGAACTCGTGACCTCCCGTACGCGTGCACGCAGCTCTACCAACTGAGCTACGTGTCTAACCCGAAATATTTCTGTTTTTAATTATATTCATATACTATTTAATTTAATCAGAATTCATATATTTTTAAAAAGGATTTTAATTAGGTCGGACCGGTGCACACAACAGGTCTCGAACCCGGGACCTGTTGTTCAGTGTTGCACACAGTCCACCGCTGGACTGTGTGTCTAACCTGGTTAATATACTGATTTTTATTAATCTTAACATCTTACAGTGAGTTGATACGGTTCAGTTTAAAAAGAGCATTTTTATTTCAGAGAATGATGTTGGGTCAGGGATCGAACTCGAGACGTGTGATGATTGTTTGCACACAGTCCACGCTGGACTGTGTGTCTAACCCGGTTATAGAACTCGTTTTAATTATACTTATACATAAGTTCGACTTCATCTTCTTCGTTCAAAGACACAGACAAAGATTATTCAACTGTTCTTGTTTAAATTCGATTAACGAAATTTATAAGTGATTGAATTGTGATGGATAGGGAGAGTTTTGGAAATGAATGTACCGAAACAGATCTCTTTCTTAGAGCTCCGGCAAGGATCGTCGGCTCGGTTTTGTGAACTCCGTCTGACCGGATCAATTAGCAGTTTTGATCGATTAGTTGTGAAATTGAGTTACTAAACAATGATTATCAGAAGGTTGGAATGATTATACCGATTCACCGCGTGATTTTGGAAATTCCAGAGGTTTTCCGGCGAGTGTAGAATATTCCGGCTACGTCGTCTGGGATTGATTCTGGTTGATGGATTGAAGTTAGTAATAGTCTAACAATAGCTTGAAATCGAAAGAAACGAGGTATTTACCGTTTTGATGTGAGTCTCGGTCTTCCGGCGAAAGTCCGGCGTTTGCAGAAAATCTCCGGCGAGTGAAATTGATTCGAGAAATAGTGCGATTTTGAGCGAAATGATTTCCAGAGACTTGGGTGTGTATTTATAGGGAAGAATTGCGATGAATTGGGTCTGATTTCAGTCTTGATTCGTTGGTCAGCTTTTCTCCGGCGGTTATGACTGATGTCGCGGGATTAGACATCGGTTATAACCGAAGTTGAGATTAATACATCCGTTAAGTCAATAGAAACCGTCAATGATTGGCGAAGTCGTCGGGATTTCCGGCGAGAGTGATTTGGGCGCGCTGAGTGACTGAATTCAACTTCGAGGTTTTTATAAATGTTATTTGTTTCACCGGATAGCACAAGTGAGTCAAGTGGCCGAGTGGTTAAATGTTTTTGTGTTAAGACTTCCGGCTGACCCGGGTTCGAAACCCGGCAGCCGGTTTTTTTTATTTATTTTATTTTCACTTTTTAATAATTATGGTTTTTAAATTCTAAATGGTTTATTAATTATGTATTGTTTAAAATTAAAATAACTCATAAATACGCAATGAAATTTTATAACTTGGTATTCGATTTATAAATGAAGCGGGTTTGGAAACCCGTTTTTTGACGGATGTTTCAGTATCCCCTACTTTTAGAAATTTCGTCCCGAAATTTAAGTAGTAGTGGTAACAGGAAAAAGATGTGGGTATTTCTCGCGCATTGAGTCTTCACATTCCCAAGTATACTCAGGTCCTCGTTTTGACTCCCAGCGTACCCTGACAATTGGAATACGGCTTCGTCTTAAGCGTTTCTCTCCGAAGTCCATAATTTCTACTGGTCTTTCAATGAAATGCATAGATTCATCGACTTGAATGTCTTCCAAGGGAATATGGAGATTTTCATCGGCGAGGCACTTCTTCAAGTTCGATACGTGGAATGTGGGATGAATTCTGTTGAGTTCCTCTGGTAGGTCAAGCTTGTATGCTACAGGTCCTACTCTTTCGAGTATCTTGAAAGGTCCTACGTAGCGTGGTGCTAGCTTGCCTTTTTGGCCAAAACGAACCACACCCTTCCACGATGATACTTTTAAAAGTACTTGGTCACCAATGTTAAACTCCAAGGGCTTTCGTCGTTTGTCTGCATAACTCTTTTGACGACTTTGTGCCGCTAGAAGATTGTTTCGAATTTGATGGATCTTGTCTGTTGTTTCTTGAATTAATTCTGGGCCAGTGATTTGAGCTTCTCCAATTTCGTGCCAACATATAGGTGATCGGCACTTACGACCATATAAAGCTTCGAAAGGTGCCATGCCGATACTTGAATGATAGCTGTTGTTGTACGAAAATTCAACTAATGGTAGATGAGCGTCCCAATTCCCTTTGAAGTCTATGACACATGCTCGAAGCATGTCTTCAAGAGTTTGGATGGCGCGTTCAGATTGTCCATCAGTTTGAGGATGAAAAGCGGTGCTGAGGTCTAATCGTGTACCCAAAGCGGCTTGTACGGCTTGCCATGTTCGTGAGGTGAAATGACCATCACGGTCTGAAATGATGCTTAAAGGTACACCATGACGACTTACAATCTCGCTGATGTAGATGCGAGCTAACTTCTCGTTCTTGAAGTCCTCGCGAATCGGAATGAAGTGAGCTGATTTTGTGAGACGATCAATGATTACCCATATAGTGTCATACCCACTGGAGGTGCGAGGTAACCCGGTAATGAAGTCCATGGTTATGTTTTCCCACTTCCATACAGGTATTTCAGGTTGGGTTAGAAGTCCTAAAGGTCTTTGATGTTCAGCTTTTACTTTAGAACAGGTGAGGCACTTGGAAACAAACACAGCAATATCCTTTTTCATGCCAGGCCACCAGTAGGTGTATCGAAGGTCTTGATACATCTTGTCGGCTCCTGGGTGTACAGAGTATCGTGTTTTGTGCGCCTCTTTCATAAGGAAATCACGAAGGTTATTGTGATCGGGAATCCATATGCGATCTAGATAATACAGAATACCGTCAGATTTTGTTTCGAGTTTAAGTTCTGCTCCACAAGATAACTCATTGCGTATGTCGTATTCTGTTATAGAAACATGTTGAGCTTCTCGGATTTGATCTTTGATGTCGGTTATGAATTGCGAACATAGAAGACGAATGGAGTTCGCATAACTCTTTCGACTGAGTGCATCGGCCACCACATTTGCCTTGCCAGGATGATACCGAATTTCGCAGTCGTAGTCATTAAGAAGTTCGACCCATCTTCGTTGTCTCATATTCAACTCCTTCAGATTAAAGATATGCTAGAGGCTCTTGTGGTCAGTGTATATTTCACATTTGGTACCGTAGAGGTAATGTCTCCATATCTTAAGAGCGAACACAACAGCTCCAAGTTCCAGGTCGTGGGTGGTGTAGTTCTTCTCATGAACTTTGAGTTGTCTAGAAGCGTAGGCTATTACCTTTCCTCTTTGCATTAATACACAGCCTAGTCCCTGCCCTGATGCGTCGCAATATACTACAAAGTCATCGCA
The DNA here is from genome assembly GCA_947069175.1 of Scalesia atractyloides. Classification (NCBI taxonomy): domain Eukaryota; kingdom Viridiplantae; phylum Streptophyta; class Magnoliopsida; order Asterales; family Asteraceae; genus Scalesia; species Scalesia atractyloides. Next base: position 83,502,494 of record CAMTDV010000030.1, read on the forward strand.
ACCTTCAGGAAGTGTGAGGATAGGTGCGTCACAAAGCTTTTGCTTAAGGGTTTGGAAGGCTTCTTCTTGTTTAGGTCCCCATATGAAGGGTTTTCCTTTATGTGTCAAAGCCATGAGTGGTACAGCAATACGAGAGAAATTTGCAATGAAACGTCGATAGTAACCAGCCAAACCAAGAAATGATCTTACTTCGGTAGGGGTACGTGGCGCTTGCCATTCCTGTACTGCTTTGATCTTTGAGGGGTCGACATGTATTCCCTTGTCATTGACGACATGTCCAAGGAATTGTACTTCTCTTAACCAGAATTCGCATTTGGAGAATTTAGCGTAGAGCTTTTCGGTTTTTAAGAGTGTGAGGATGAGTCGAAGGTGTCGTTCATGATCAGATTTAGACTTTGAGTAGATGAGGATGTCGTCGATGAAGACTATGACAAAGCGATCGAGATAGGGTTTGCATACCTTATTCATTAGATCCATGAACACAGCTGGGGCGTTGGTTAATCCAAATGGCATGACCATGAATTTGTAATGACCATAACGAGTTCGGAAGGCGGTCTTTGGGACGTCTTCTTCATGTACTCTGAATTGATGATAGCCAGAACGAAGGTCGATCTTTGAAAAACAGGTGGCACCCTGAAGTTGGTCTATTAGATCATCGATGCGAGGTAATGGATAGTGGTTCTTGACCGTTAATTTGTTGAGTTCTCTGTAGTCGATACACATACGAAACGTTCCATCTTTCTTCTTCACAAACAGAACAGGTGCACCCCAAGGCGATGAGCTAGGTCGTATGAATCCTTTGTCGGTCAGTTCTTGTAGTTGACTGGCCAGCTCTTGCATTTCGGATGGGGCTAACCTATAAGGAGATTTCGCGACGGGTGTAGCGCCAGGTATAAGATCAATGCGGAATTTGACTTCTCTCATGGGAGGAAGTCCTGAGATGTCGTCGGGAAAGACTTGAGGGAATTCTTTCACTACAGGTATATCTTCGAGTTTCTTCTCCTTGTTTCCTTCTTGACAACATGAGTTAGGAATGCGATATAATTCTTGCGGAGATATTTTCGGGCTTGAAGACAGGACATCAGTTTGAGTCCTTTCGAATGGGTTTCTCCAAAGATTCGTAGGGTTTGACCGTCTGCAAGAGGAATGCGAATGAACTTTTCGCGGCATACTACTTCAGCATGATGTTGGCTGAGCCAGTCCATGCCGATTATAATGTCAAAACTTCCCAACTTCATAGGAATGAGGTCAACTGGAAAATCGTGATCGTTTAGAGTGAGAGTACAGTTTTGGATAATGGAGTTTAATGAGACCGGTTTTCCGTCAGCAACTTCCACCGTTATGGATTCCATGAGTTTATCACGGGTTTGGTTGAGGATGGGTTCAAATTCTAAGGACACAAAACTCTTATCCGCGCCAGTATCAAACAACATGGATGCATAACTACCATTGATGAGAAACGTACCGTTAACCACGTTGTTGTCGGCCCTAGCTTGATTGGCGTTGATGTTGAAAGCTCTTCCTCTAGCAGGTGGAGGAGCTTGGTTAGCTTGATTCACCGGATTCGCTTGAGCTTGAGCATGTATGATGTTCACCAAGCGTGGACAAGTGTTTCTAAAGTGGTTTGGGTCTCCACAGTTGTAACCAAGCCCGCATGGGTTGCATCATGGGGTAGTTGGGTTGGTAGTAGGTTTGGGCTGTATGCTGTGTAGGTGGTAGTAGTAGGGGTTGTTGGGCTAAACCCATTATCTGATGGTGGGTTTCGGTTGTGGGTTGGTTGCGGTTCATTTGCTGCAGTGTGCGGCAGGTTTGGATGGTGTGACCTGCACGACCACAGCTGGTGCAATATTGACAGGGGTGTTTGGGAGAGTGATGGTATTGGCAACGGGTGCATTTTGGGTATGGGCAGGAGTATGGCCTTTTATATGGTGCAGGTGAGGGGGCAACTTGAGTGATGGGTGCAGCAGGGATAGGGAAATTTGTTTGTGTGACAGCAAAGTTTCTGGTATTTCGTTTCCTCTTGTTAGCAAACTTTGAGGAGGAGGTGGAATGGTTTGAAGTTTGGCCCTCAACGGGGGCTTTCTTTTTCTCGTCCTTAAATTTGCCGTTGCGAATACGATTCTCGGTAAGCTCGGTAGCTAATTCCATAGCAGCTTCGAGAGTTGCAGGCGAAGTGCTGAGAACTGAGTCTTGAATTTTCGAGGGGAGGCCTCGAATATAGTGTTCGACTAAGCGGTAAACTGGGGTGAACAAGTTAGGGACCATTTGGTTCAACTCTAAAAACCTCTTGTTGTAAGAAGTATGATCTCCCTCCTTTTGCTTCAACGAATGAAATTCATCCTCTAACTTTTTGATCTCGCTTCTTGGACAGAAGCGTCTCGTCATGATTTCCCTCAACTCTTCCCACGTTAAGGCCATAATATCTTCAACTCCTCTTTTACCCTTGTCGGTGTTCCACCAGGTCAGGGCTACCCCAAATAGTCTCCCGGTTGCGTAACGTACCTTGCGATCCTCGGGACAATCGTAATTTAGGAAGGTGTTTTCCATTTCCTCAAACCAGTGGAGGAGAGCGGTGACACCTTCGGTCCCCTCATACTTTGGGGGATCGCAAGATTTGAAGTGTTTGTAGGAGCACTTCTTGGAGGGAGGGTTGTCGATGTTTTGATCCTCTTGATTGGGTGGGTTGATAGGATTCGCGGTGAGAGCTTGTTGGACTTGAATTACAATATCAGGAAGCACCGCGGCCATTTGTTTTGCAATTTGAGTGGCCAAGCGTTCGTTTGACCTTCCTGACTTTCGACCTCCACGTAGCTTCCTAGCCGACATCTACAGGAACATACATAGGAAGATGGTGAGTTTAAGGAGTGTTTAGGTGTCATGTGTCGCTAAAAGTAATAAAATAACATAATCATCAATAATGCAACTACATCCATAGGATGTCTTGGGTTTGCTCATGTTTGGGCCTCCAATGTCCCCCATACCATCGCCTGTATAGTCATGTGGGCCCCCATGACTATTGGCTTAGTAGGATTCACATTGTATTGGCGGTTTAACACTCGCATCACCCGAATGGAAACCATGAAATATGTTTGCGAGATGTATGGTCGGAGGGTGTCCAGGTGTAGACACAATGACAACTCAAAGTGGGGTTAGCTCACACGACGTTTGGTATAGCATGCTTTGGCCTAATAGGTACTTCGTACTCTCATTGTTAGTCCCCAGGTAGGCAAACTGGTCCTTTATTTTGGATTTATACAAATGCCAAGCCTAGACAGGACGTTCCGACGACCGGTACTTGTACCCTTCCAGTTACTATATGCCCGTCATGAGAATTCACTTTGATGTGATTTGAAAATACAAAAATCGTTGCAAAAGTCATGGAAATTGTGTGGTGTGTGCTCTCATGGATATGATATGTTATGAGAATATGATTCATGATAGGCATTGTATCATAATATGTACTTATGAACATGCTTGCATAACATTGAATGTAAAAATAAACATAAAGCATATAAACATCATGAATTTTGCATGTAACACACAAACAATTTAAAAATTCTAATCAACTATAGTATAGGCTCTAAGGGTCTAATAACCTATCCTATATCCCTATAGTCATGGCTCTGATATCAATCTGTCACACCCCGACCCGCAGCGGAAATAAGAGTCGGGGCATAATTGGATTATCACCAAAGCTCATGATGTTTACTAATATGTTTCATATTTATTAAATTCAAATTACATCTCAAATGTTCAAGTCAAATTCATACAATACAACGAAAGGAAAAATTAAATAAACAATTCAACATCTAAACTGTTTTATTCTTCTAGGCCGTCCTATATGTTTCTTGCTTCAACTGGATCTCCTGTATCATGTGTAAAAATGGGGGTTTTTGGGTCAACAAAAGTTGGCGAGTGAACCTTATTAGAAAACATTTATTATTGATTTCTTGTTGTAATTAATATGGAAAATTTGTGCAATAATCATATATGAGCAAACGTAAATAAACATACAATGACAAACCACATTGCATGAGTATATGACATAAATGATAATGTATATGTTGGCAACGTCTCATTCACGCTCATAGGTAATGGGGAACGGGCGGCCTATGATGATGTATGTGCGATCAAGGCTCAATCAAACGGAGCCGATCGTATGTTGGCAACGCCTCGTTCACGCTCATAGGTAATGGGGAACGGTTCCGCTCATAGGTAATGGGGAACAGACGGCCTGTAACATCCGTCAAAAAAACCGGATTTACCAAACCCGCTCCGTTTATTAACCGAACAATCAGTTAAAAATTTCTTTGCGTATTTAATGCCCAAATTATTTTTAAACGATACATAATTAATAAGTATATTGGAATATATAATTTGTTTTTGAAAAACTGTTAAAAATTGTGGTTTAAAAATAAAAGGTTGCTGCCGGGTTTCGAACCCGGGTCAGCCAGAATCAACAGCCTTAACACTTAACCATCCAACCACTGCGCCACTTATGTTCCTTGTTAATTATTGGAGACAATTAATACATAAAATAAATCTCGAATTCAAAAACCGACGCGCCCAATCGCAGTCGTCGGAAATCCCGACGATTTCGCCGAGACTGGACGGTTTCTTCAGTTTTAACGTAAACATTAACTACTACATCGGTTATAACCGACGCCTGAACCCGCGACACAAGTTATAACCGCCGGAAAATCATTAACCGACGAATCAAGACGGAAATCAGACTAGATACGTCGATGTTCTGCCCTATAAATACCCCTTCTAACCTCTGTTAACTTTTTCGCTCACAATCACCCTCTTTCCCGACGTAATTCCACTCGCCGGAGAACTTCTGCAACTCGCCGGAAAACCGAACCTTTCACCTCTGTGCCTTACTGAACCCCCAGAGCTCATACCGAAGCCACCCACACTCATCTCAAGCTCCCTGAAGACTCTCTGCCGCAGGACACACGTCGCCGGAATAATCTGCTGTCACCGGAGTTTCGCCGGAGAAACAGAGGAGTCCAGTTCGGTATACCTTACGCTTAATCTTTCATTCTTTTTATTTATCTCACCTGTAATAATCATAACACACTAAAGAAACTTGATAAAATCATCGAACCAGTCGGACTCCGTTTCTGGTTGAGTCCAACGAAGAAGACGAAGTTTCTGTTGTCTATAAGTTTAATTTAAATCAAGATATAACTCGGGTTAGACACACAGTCCAGCGGTGGACTGTGTGCACATAAACACGCTCACGTCCCGAGTTCGATACATGTCCCACGCATACTCGCCTTAATAAAAATGTTCTTTTTTTTACTAAACCGGATTCATTTCACATAGATGTTAAGTTTAATAAAAACCGGAATAATAACCAAGATAGACACACAGTCCAGTGGTGGACTGTGTGCGTGTTTAAAACACAGGTCACGAGTTCGAGTCTGGACTACCGCAACGATACTGATAATTATCAAACTTTTTATATAAGACAGAAATGAAATTATTTAGTTTGTATATAAGTATAATAAAAATCAGATTATTTAACAAGTTAGACACACAGTCCAGCGGTGGACTGTGTGTTAACCCAAACCACAGGTCCCGGGTTTGAGACCTGTGGAGAACACCGGCTCGAGACATTTAAAATCGTTTATAAAACAAATGATTTTCGGTTTAATCCAATTAGTGTATAAATATAATTAAAAACAGAAATATTTCGGGTTAGACACGTAGCTCAGTTGGTAGAGCTGCGTGCACGCGAACGGGAGGTCTCGGGTTCGAGCCTCACCCGGCGCACACAATTACACAGCCTGACCGGTCAACAAGTCAACGGTCAACGGTCGCAAAAACTCAACTTTTTTATTATTTTTATTTATTTATTTTATTTAAAAATCAATTAAAAATACTTAAAAATAACATTTTTAAGGTTAGAAAATAGCCTTAAACTCACAAAAATAAATCTAATCATCCTACTAAAATTGATTAATAAAATCCCCTTATTTACCAAACCATTATGTTATTATCTAGGTTAGTTTCACTCGTGGTTAAATCCAACTTCGTGCATATTCAACATCATCAACCGAACGCACCCAATGTGAGTGAATCTTACAACTCCCTTTTTTAATTACACGTTTTGGGGTGTGTCATGTGTCACTAAAATTAACTCGTTTATTTAAACTTGTGCCATACCATATTGTGATCTAAACTTAGATTGTATAAATTGTTTGTAGCTATGTATTTCATATTGTCAAGTTATATGCAATTCATTCATTAGGCCCATCAGTTCCTCGTGGGAGACGAGTTGAGCAACGCGTGCCTCAAAACTTAGATTATATATATTGTTTGTAGTTATGTATTTCATATTGTCAAGTTATATGCAATTCATTCATTAGGCCCATCAGTTCCTCGTGGGAGACGAGTTGAGCAACGCGTGCCTCAAAACAATCCATTATTGTTCATGTGTGCATTATTTAATATTAAATAATTGGTGAATAAGTTTACATCTATTTTTACTCATGTGTGGTTGTGCACTTTATTTTATAATCAATTAAATAAACTTGTTCAAATGTTTTTCATAGGATTCACTCGCCAACTTTTTGTTGATCCAAAAACCATTTTTACACATGATACAGGTGAACAGGATGAAGCAAGGAAAACATAGAAAATGCCTTAGAAGAAAACAAAGAAGTCTAGAATGATGTTTAGGACATGATGTAATTATGATTGTAAATTTCCCATTAAATTGTATTAATGAATATGAAACGTTATAATAAATGTCATGAGCTTTGATGATAACCCAATCATGCCTCGATCACCTTTTCCGCTGCGGGTCGGGTGTGACACGGCCTATGATGATGTATGTACTGAAAATGATAAACTAAATCTAAACATTAACCACACAAACAATTGATACATATTGGATACACATTTGATCATGAATATGATGGATGCACAAGTGTTTAAATGTATAAATAATATGACACATGATACACCCCAAAAAGTGATTAAAACGGGGAATTTGTAGAGATTCACTCACATTGGGTGCGTTCTCTTGATGATGTTGGATGCGCACGAGTTTAGAGAGTTGATCGACGAGGAATAACTACCCTAGATAATAACAAAAAGGTACGGTAAATAAGTGGATTTTATTAACAATTTTAATTGGATTTTTAGGTTTATTTTTGTGAGTTTAAGGTCTCTTTCTAACTTTAAAAATGTTATTTTTAAGTATTTTTAATTGATTTTTAAATAAAACAAATAAATAAAAATATGAAAAAAAATGTTGACTTTATGGGTTGACCGTTGACTTTGACCTTTGACTGGTTCGGACTTGGTATATATGTGCGCCGGGTGAGGCTCGAACTCGTGACCTCCCGTACGCGTGCACGCAGCTCTACCAACTGAGCTACGTGTCTAACCCGAAATATTTCTGTTTTTAATTATATTTATATACTATTTAATTCAATCAGAATTCATATATTTTTAAAAAGGATTTTAATTAGGTCGGACCGGTGCACACAACAGGTCTCGAACCCGGGACCTGTTGTTCAGCGTTGCACACAGTCCACCGCTGGACTGTGTGTCTAACCTGGTTAATATACTGATTTTTATTAATCTTAACATCTTACAGTGAGTTGATACGGTTCAGTTTAAAAAGAGCATTTTTATTTCAGAGAGTGAGGTTGGGTCAGGGATCGAACTCGAGACGTGTGATGATTGTTTGCACACAGTCCACCGCTGGACTGTGTGTCTAACCCGGTTATAGAACTCGTTTTAATTATACTTATACATAAGTTCGACTTCATCTTCTTCGTTCAAAGACACAGACAACGATTATTCAACTGTTCTTGTTTAAATTCGATTAATGAAATTTATAAGTGATTGAATTGTGATGGATAGGGAGAGTTTTGGAAATGAATGTACCGAAACAGATGTCTTTCTTAGAGCTCCGGCAAGGATCGTCGGCTCGGTTTTGTGAACTCCGTCTGACCGGATCAATTAGCAGTTTTGATCGATTAGTTGTGAAATTGAGTTACTAAACAATGATTATCAGAAGGTTGGAATGATTATACCGATTCACCGCGTGATTTTGGAAATTCCAGAGGTTTTCCGGCGAGTGTAGAATATTCCGGTTACGTCGTCTGGGATTGATTCTGGTTGATGGATTGAAGTTAGTAATAGTCTAACAATAGCTTGAAACCGAAAGAGTCGAGGTATTTACCGTTTTGATGTGAATCTCGGTTTTCCGGCAAAGTCCGGCGTTTGCAGAAAATCTCCGGCGAGTGAAATTGATTCGAGAAATGGTGCGATTTTGAGCGAAATGATTTCCAGAGACTTGGGTGTGTATTTATAGGGAAGAATTGCGATGAATTGGGTCTGATTTCAGTCTTGATTCGTTGGTCAGCTTTTCTCCCGCGGTTATGACTGATGTCGCGGGATTAGACATCGGTTATAACCGACGTTGAGATTAATACATCCGTTAAGTCAATAGAAACCGTCAATGATTGGCGAAGTCGTCGGGGTTTCCGGCGAGAGTGATTTGGGCGCGCTGAGTGACTGAATTCAACTTCGAGGTTTATTATAAATGTTATTTGTTTCACTGGATAGCACAAGTGAGTCAAGTGGCGGAGTGGTTAAATGTTTGTGTGTTAAGACTTCCGGCTGACTCGGGTTCGAAACCCGGCAGCCGGTTTTTTTTTTTTTTCACTTTCTAATAATTATGGTTTTTAAATTCTAAATTGTTTATTAACTATGTATTGTTTAAAATTAAAATAACTCATAAATACGCAACGAAATTTTATAACTTGGTATTCGATTTATAAACGAAGCGGGTTTGGAAACCCGTTTTTCGACGGATGTTACACTAAGGTACTATCTCTAATACAATGCGATTTCTAACGATTCAATGATTTTTATTAAACTGAAACCGTATAATTTGATAAATAATACAAGGTTCTAATTAACTACCCAATGTGGGGCTAGTTCACTTGGTAGAGACTCATGCATCTTAAAGGGGAGATCACAGGTTCAAACCTAAAGATATTTAATAAATTGGTGTAATGTAGGGTAGAAGCAAGCTTTGCCTTTCAAAAAAATGACCCTTAGTTTAGAAGATGATATACATTAACAAATACAATATACATAAATAAATCGGAATATCCTTGTAAATACATATCTGCTAATAATGAGGTGATCAAGGACCATACCTCGTTCAATAATCATGATTTTTTCTAGTGGGATAATCCTTAAAGTTCTATAGATCCAATTAACTCGAATAAAGTTGGATCCAATTGACATGGGATCCACTCTCCCCTCCTTTATATACTTCTCCAACCCAAACCCTTTCATCACCTAACTGCTTTCCTCTCTCTTCTTCCTCCAAGAACAAGTTGTTTGTTCAATCTCCTCCTAAATACTACTTCTTAAATTCATGGGTTTTCATTCTTTAAGATTCATGAAGAATGTTATCTTTAGATCTTTGTGGTCAAACTTCTCTTTTGCCAATCCATATATATGTGTTTTTGTGGGTAGTTTTTCGTCTTTCTTGGCTGGCAAAATTAGGGTTTTCAACTTTCAATGAAAAGTGTCATTGTTTACTGGTGCTGCATCATCAAGATTCACATGGCTACTTACCCTATTACTTGGTGAATGAGAATCTTGATGATGCTGCATTAGAAATCAATCGACTGTATGCCGATTCTATCTGCTGAATGGATCGTGATCAGGCTAGGATTCTGAGCAATCTCAGCTCTTCACTTAGTATATGATGTTTTGAATGAATAAAACTTTTTTTGTTGTTCATATTTCCGGTTGAAAACATACATCTTAAACAAAAAAAAATGAATGTTCGAATATCTTTGTGTTAGTGCAAATGGACTTGTTTATGTTGACAGACCAATGAAGATAGATCTATTTTTGAGAGTGTCTTTTGACCTAACGTTTAGGGTTTTTACAAACATGTCAATGAATTTTGAGATCTCTGTTTGAATTATTTTTAGAATGAGAAACCACACACTAGTGTGTTTCTTTGGTCTATAATAATCTATACTTACAATGCGACAAGTGAGATTCCTAACTTTCATTTTGGCTCTCAAGACCAATATCAGTTTAACGGAAAAGCAACTCTATATGCACTGATGAACAATTGACTTATTTTTATCACGGCCGGAAAGATTGTAAATTGTTTTGAAGCAACAAAGTTAGGGGCATATGAACTTACTTCCTTGTTAGTGAGATTGTCTTTGCATTGAAATTAAAATGTAAGAGTGTCATTAGTCATATTACGAGTATTACTTTTTGTTACCGATATCGTCTAGTTTTTATTTTAACTTTGACAAAGAAATGAATCTTTTTCATCTTCAAGGGTTTGTGCTTTCTTTTTGTTTGCTATGTAATTGACAGTTTAATTATACATACTATAAACTATATGTACATCAAAACCTTGTATGATTGAACTAGGACAAATGAGTAAATGACTCACAAATAATAAAGAGTCTAATTACAACTAACATTAGATTAGCATAAAGAAGTCTAACCTACATCAACCGGACTTGAATTAGTGGTTCACTAAGTTCACTCGCGCTTTCACAATTCGGATTGACACATCACCTAGCACCAGTTGTTGCTGTCGGAGAAAAACAAAATCACTAGCTCACTTCGCTGTTGGTTTATTTCTGGTTTTTTCAAGTTATTAATTTGAATTTCTGTTGAGGTTCTAGTTGTTTAAAAACTATGGGTTGTCAACACTAGACTATGTAACCACAAAATCATCACAGCCACAGTCTGTTTAATTATTCATGTAGAACACATGAAGGTGCTTCACTACATCTATTTGTTTTAAAGTTTCCTATGTGATTCAAGGTGGAAGACTTTATATTTTGGGTTTCGTTAGATTCGGTCGCTTTGATGCTAGGTGTGTATGTGTGTGTGTATTCATAATTAGAAAGACAAGTTGCCTTCTTTTCAAGCTTTCAAAAGCAAAGTGTGTGTGTAAATTTGTTGATTACAATACACGTATATATATCTACAATAACTTTATGAAAAACTACGAATCAAGTTGTGAAACCTAATAAATGACTATAATGATTATGAGGGTTTGCCTGAGAAAAAAGCGCACACAACTAAATGAACCCTACAATCTTAGTATATATACTCATATGATAAAATCATCTTATGCATGAATGATGATACCATTGTTGAGAATGCAAGTTGCAATGCTACATGTGCAGCAATGGCGGAGCTAGCCTAAAAATTCAGGGGCATCCCTTTTTTGGATCAGGAGTATCCTTTGTATAAAACCAGAATTTTTCATTGTTTACACTACGAAAATGGTACAAAAATAGGGCTGGGGGTAGCCCGTGCTATCCCTTCTAATACACTAGCTCTGCCTCTGATGTGCAGGATGTGTTTCTGTTATTGTGGCTTAGTTCGATTAGGAAAGAGCTTGAGTTATAAATTTAATTGATGAAAAGAATAATAAATCTAATTCAATATAAGGTGCATATATAGTTAAAGATCTCCACCTGCATATATTGTCCATTTTAGATATATGCAATAGTTATGATGTTGCTTAAAGTAACTGCTAACTTCAACTCATGATTTTAGTGTTTTAGGTGCCAATTGGGACCACCTTTTGCTGCTACAATTTTTGAGGTATTATAGCATATAGGAACGTGTTTAACATGATGAGTGCTCATACTACTGTGGGACTTCGGGCATAGGGCTCAAAGTTCAAGTAATAATATTCTAATGGGATATCCAGTAAATTAACATTGAGTGAAATTTTGATGTGCGAAATATAGATGAAAGTAAGCATGTATCTAGCACGGTATATTTGATTGAGTTTGTCCCAACTATTCGTATTGTAGTTCAACAAAATAATGTAAATTTTATTCAAATTCAAATATATTGTTACTAGTTGCTACATGCTTATTTTTATCTATATTTTCACAAAATTTTATTCAAAATCAAACTTTAAAAAAAAAGAAAAATTCACATAGCAAAACACGGATTCACATATACTAGTTGTACAAACCATAATGTAGTAAACTTAATGCTTGCCGATTATGCACTAATTTTTACCTTGATATACAGCAAAAGCCCCTGGAAATTGAAAGTTTTTATCTTAATCATCATCATTATCATACTCAGTAAATCTCACTAATAGCAAAGCTAAGGTAGGTCTGAGAAGGGTAAGATGTAGACAGTCTTACCTCTACCACATGATACATGATTAACCATTCCTCTCATTTAACGTTATTTTCACGAAATTAGTAAAATAACTAAAATTAGTGTACTTTCACTTTTCTCCCCCGAACGCCCACACGTATATACATTATATACACATACCGCAAGCGGAACGTAAAAGTTTTTATCTATGGTGACTAAATATCAATGAAAATTTCATAGAAAAGTTAGAACGGATCCATCATAAATGCATGTAAATTCTTATGGAAACTTTTGCCAAATATTAGGCGTTTTTTTCCTTTTTTAGAATACGATATCTTTTGTTCTACATATTCATAGTCATACTCCGATTTCACTACTATTGTTTGCCAATTTGACAGTGTTTTTCTGAAAAACTTTAGTTCTTCCTATAAACTATTCTTATATCATGCGATTGAGCAAATCAAAATACGAGAAAAATATTTTGATAGAACTGGAGTCACCGTAGCAAACCACAAATACTTATTATTTCCAGCAGCTCGCCAATTATTTTACACAGTTAGAAAAACATGATGGAGATGAAACTTGTGGATATGTGTTCTTTGCTTTAGGTTATTAAATCGTTCGCTTCACAAATCACACACGTTAAAAAGGTGAAGCTTTTATTCGAATTACACACCAAAAGCCTAAAAAGAGGGCCCCCTAAACTATGAGGCCTGAGGGCCTAAAATGGTCGCTCTTTTCAAAATTCGAATAGAGTATTCAATGGCGGAGTTAGCTTATTAATTTAGGGGTATTAAAGATTTTTTTTTACCGTGCAATCATACAATAATAAAAATAACAGTAATAAATAAAGTAAACAAATACCTAGAAGATTTGTCCTCTTCTTTTTTTCATAGCTTGAAATCGTTCCATCAAATCGTAATTTTGTTACGTTCTGTTTCTTGTGTTGTTGCCCATACACAAAACAAAAGGATATTTTATTGTTTTAGGGCTTGGGCCATATTTGTCAATTAGGCCTCTTTCAATTATATTATACGTATGGGTTGTTTGTTTATCTCTTAATGGGACTCTTCATGGTTTAGACCTCTTACTGGTTTAGCACTTAATGGTTCAAACTGTTTGTTTCGTAAGCAGATGTCTAAATAGTTAAGACATTTGCCTCTGAACGTTTAAGCATTATACTAGCTCTTAATGGTTCAGACCTCTTATCTGGTTCAGCACTTAACCATTCAAAAGTTGCCAAAAGACCCTTAATATGAGTTAACGCTATAATTTGCGCTTAATTACTATACAATTTTGGTGTTGTAAAAGGTTTAAGCTATAAAAATATTGAATTTTAATAAATTAAATATCCTATTTTTTAGAGGTTTTCACGTATTTGTTCAAATGTAACCTTTATATAAAACCAAAGAAAATTACACTACAAAGACGGGGTTGAGTCGTAGCCTGTGATACCCATCTTAATATTATCCCTCTGCCCCTGAGAGTAGGGTCGTCTGTGACGTAACAGAGTAGGGTCGTCCATGATAATGAAAAGTGCCGGTCTTTATGTGCAGATTTATATAAAATTATGAGTTAAATGCTTGGTTGGTCCCTGTGGTTTGCAAATCTTGCAGACTTGGTCCCAGTGGTTCACTAATTACACACCTGGTCCAGTAGTTTCAAATTTTGCACTCGGGTGGTCCTTACCACTAACCTTTGTTAGATTTATCAGTTAAGTATATGCAAAATTACTATATTACCCTTGACTCAGGTTCGAGCCTCAATCCCATCGGTTCAGACCTCGCCGGTGACGTCACTCTCACGCGCCGCCACATACGCCCAAAACCGTTCCATATTTGTGACGTCACTCGCTTACTCGCCGCGATTAAACACTACACCACCTCCGCCATCGCCGGACGCTTCTCCGCCGTCGATCTCACACACCTCGCCGCCAACACCGCCAGCATCCTCACGGCAGTTTCGTCAGCCGTGACGTCAACATTCCGATCGAATATCTCGCTGTAATCACCGGATCTGATGATCGGAACCGCCCAATCCACCACCGACGGTGGACTAAACCTCAAATCAATCGCGTTTCTACCGGAAAATATCTCGAGTAACAAAATTCCGAAACTGAATACGTCACTTTTGGCGCTCAGATCTCCCGGCGCAAGACATCAAACCTGAACCGATGGGATTGAGGCTCGAACCTGAGTCATCTGCACCCCGGTCGCCACTGGTCGACACCGGCGAGTCTAGAGTCGCCGCTAAATGAGGCCACCGCCTCCACCTCTGCCACGAGATGCGGCCGCCGTCGCCGCTAAACGCGGGCACTGCCGCTGCTACAGAGAGATGTCGGTCTCTCTCTCTCTGCGTCTGGTACACGCCGCCGCACGCCGTGCGCCGCCACCTAAGTGGTGGTGGCCGGCCAGTTTATATATTTTTTTTAATTATTTCAAGGGTAATATAGTAATTTTGCATATACTTAACTGAGAAATCTAACAAAGGTTAGCGGTAAGGACCACCGGAGTGCAAAATTTGAAACTACTGGGACCAAGTGTGTAATTAGTGAACCACTGGGACCAAGTCTGCAAGATTTACAAACCACAGGGACCAACCAAGCATTTAACTCTAAAATTATGAATCATAACTAGTTTTTTCTATATATAAAAGATGGGTCACATCACGACCCCCACCATTGCTTTCACAAGGACAATCCAGCAATATATATCGACGGTGCTGATCTACTTTTGCAGTAGCCATATGATGTTGAACACGATATATGAAACGCTTTTGGCCCTAGGTCCAGTGACTTATTTCCATAGAGATTAAGTGGAAGTTATATTATATGTACGAGGTGACATTATTTCCCCTTTAAAGCTTTATCATGTCCTACTCAGCATTTCTTTTTTCACTGCCAAAAAGAAATGAAATAAGATGCTTTTTTTTTCGTTGTACCTGTTATTTGGACCACAATAATGATGACCAACTTCTTATTGCTCATTACTATATATACATGGGTTTCTATATTTTATTTCTAATTCTGTCACAGAGTTTTAACTTTCTTTATTGATTGTGCTTACTTGAAACTAGCTTGTAATCTTGATTTCAGATCCTATTTTTTAAAGCAATTTTTTAACCTCTAAATACCACCTTTTAACACTTTTGCATATATTTGAACTCAGACAATATTTATGAGTAGTCTATAGTTTTAGAAACAATCAAGGAATCATGAACATCCACCAAAAGATTTTTGAGACTAAAAAGCTGATAATTATTAGCTTTTTGTTTTTGGAAATTGCATGAGTGAAATTTTATTAATCAAAATTGTTTTTGGAATGAATGAGTTCTAGATCAATTGATTTGGTAGGAGGAGTCTCATTCAGTGGCGGAACTAGCTCATTAATTTACGAGTATCCAAAAAAAATTATCGTACAATCATACAATATTAAAAAAACGACAATAGATAAATAAAATTAAATAAATACCTAACAGATTTGTCATATTCTTTTTTTCATAGCTTGAAATTGCTTCGTCACATCGTTGTCTTTTACTTTATGAAAAAAATCCTTTACGAAAGCACAAACAATGACATTGTTCAAATGGATTATTTTATTATTTGGGTTTTATTAGTTATTACAATTTAGAATTAGTTATCATAAAACTAATATTTGGGCTTAGTTACTAAACAAGTTTTGGGCTTAATGAATAATATCAAGTTTTATAATTTTCTCTTAGAGGTATCCTCATATATGTTTAGGGGTATCTTATGTATAAAACAAAACAAAAAAAAAATACACTGCGAATACGGGGTTGAGCCGTAGCCCGTGCTAAGGCTAATTATACATTGGTTCCGCCACTGGCCCCATTCCAATGTGGAGGTCATAGGTTTGAGTCTCACTAGCTTGTTGCCATAATTTTTTATGTGAGTTGGGGGTTTTACCAAAATGGACCTTTGGGCAGTGGATTTTCCGTGGAATGGTGGGCAGATCTGGTCACTAACTTTGTATGTGTTCGCAGGGTGTGCGTGACCTTTTGACAATACGTTTGCCCGGTGACCAGGCTTTTATAGTATTTGTTGATCGTTAAAAAAATGATTTTGAAAAAAGCGTGAATGAAAATTATTAATCAGGATAGTGTAGTTTGTCCGGATGGCCAGACTTTTATAGTATCTCCGCCCTCAAAATCATAACTGATGGTATCCCCTAATCCCTGGAATCTCGCTTCCCTAATATCCTCTCTTTTATCACATTATAGGGGTTTACAGAGATCCCAGTTCTTATATTGCTAACAATATTAATTAATATTGTTTTTTTTTTCAGTAAACCTATGATACTTTTATTTTACTTCAATTAACAAATTACAGTTCTTTTATATTTTTCTAAACTTCATCAATTAATTTTATTTTATTCAATCAACTCATGTCAAATACAAATACAAATACAAATACAAACTAAACTAATTAATCATCCTAATTATTTTAAGAATAAAATAAAAAACATTAAAGCTAACCAAAGATCTACTTGCTACCAGTATTAGTCTATAAATGAAAATACAACTTTCAAATAACTCAAAACCCTTTGCCTTCAAAAGAAATAAAAAATAAAAAGGTCAAAAACCCTCAAAAACCTTTATGTCAAAAACTCAAAATGCTTTATATCTTAAATTTTGCTTTTTATATATTTCTTATTTCATTATTTTTTTTGGATGATTATTTTATTTTTGGTGAATAAAAAGAAAAAATAAAAAAGCTATAATCAGTTGGTTAAAAAAATAAACCAGAAAGAAAAATATAATTAGGTTAGTTGAATAAAGAGAAAATAAAAATCTAAACTGTTACTTAAAAAATAATAAAACTAAACATATCTGATAAATATTCTTAAAACTATATCACTTTAATAAATAGATTTAACCTCACGCTATTTTAAAAGTATCTCAAGGTAATTTTCTACGTAAATATGCAGTCGCATGCAACCTCACTTGAACCAACTTCTCTTCTATTTCTATGTTTTATGCAGTGTTGTGAAAATCGGAACTAGTCGGCCAAAAACTGACTAATTTTTCGTTAATCAGTTTATTAATCGCTAGTTGGCCTAGTCGGCCAGCCAAAAATCGGCGATTCCGGCCAAATTTCGGATAAAAAAAACCTGTATAATTTGGCCAAAACCTCTAAATTCGGTGTGAATTCCAACAATTAATCTTGTATACTTAAAAACATGAGTTGAGTCAGAGTTAAAACCTAGCTACTTAAAATATTTATCTATAAAAATGTGTATATGTATACAAAAAACTGAAAATTACATATAAAAACTCGATCCGATTAATCTCGAGTAATTCCGAGTAGTCGCTAGTTCTCACCTCACTTACCGACTAGCGACTAGCGAATTCTCCAGCCTTGGTTTTATGTAAAAAATGTTCCCGAACTATACATCATTCTACAGGTTTAATATTTTAGTTGTTTAATTCATATCTAACATAAGGAAGTAAAACTTAGTTTGTAGCAACGAAATGACAATAAGTGACGTAAAAAAGTGACAAAGAAATATGTTGGTGGACCATTAAAAATAAGTGCATTTAATTTTAGAGCTTCATGGATTGAGGACGATCGACACACCTTTTCATCGATGTAGTAAATCCTCGATAAATATTTGTTTTCAAACATCTCTAGTTGTTTTAATGTCTGTCATTGAAAATAAAATAAAATAAAAGTAAAAGTCATCGAAATTAAGCCATATTTTTCAACATTTTTTGAACAGAAAAGGATCAATTGTTTTACATATTCTGAAAAGTTCGTTATAGATGCTTTAGAAAGTTAAATAAATTCATGAATAAATTGCAAAAAAACAATAACTCTCAAAAGAGAAAAAAGAAAAAACTAATATCCTAATGAAAAATTTAGATTTTTTTTTTTGAGAAAAGGTGTGTGATCCCATACAAGAGAAGAAATGTGTGGGAAAGATAGCAAAAGCGATAGGCAAATTTGAATACTTATTACGTGATTACGCAAATTTGAATACCCATTACGTGATATATGATTTTGAATACCAAATATGTGACTACGTGATTTCGAATACTATTACTACGTGATTTCATTATAGTATTCTATGTAAAATTCCACCAATTGATTACGTAATTACGTAAAAATAGTTGACTATGTATTATTACGTGACTAGGTGATTTTGAATACTCATTTCTTGATTACGTGATTTCATTATAGTATTTATGTGAAACCCCTAAGTGGTTACGTAATACGTAAAAACAAAACATGCAATACATAAGATTTTATATGGAATACCTGGTATTTCACGTCTAATCACGTATTGAGGATAAATTATATACAAAACATTAGCCAAATCAACATATAATAACCATATAATGACGTACATTAGATATTTAATCACGTAATAAAGCATAAGACAATCAAGTTCTTATTATGGATTGTATATTCACGTAATAAGAATACGGGTAATAATATTAGTTATAACAAATCATATTGAATGCGTAATGACGTAACGAATTTATATTGAATGTGCAATCACGTAATGATTTGTGTTGAATATTGAATGGGTATTCAAAATCTCGTAGTCATGTACTGGTTATTCAAAATCACGTAATCACGTTCATAATCCTGTAATTTTTTTAAGACAAACTATACCAATATGCTACTCGAATTAAAGAGAATGAAATGCTCGTTAATCTAGTATATTTTTTTTAAATATTAACATATGAAAAAATTATAGTCGTTTGAAAATCAAAGGTGAAACTAGCACTTGAGAAAACACTAAATTACAATTTCTGTTAATGACATTTGTAACTCACTCCTTCTTACGTATGCTTCATTGGTGAATTATATCTTGTACATGGTCCAAGCACACAAGAAAAGATTGTTTGTGATTTTCTTGTAACTAAACACATGTGTATACATAGATAGATACATATACACTTTCATAATACTAGAAGGATATGAAGCTATGGTCACAAAAATAAATAAATAAATAAGGGCTACAAGAACGACATATCATCGTCATAACCCTTCCTCACATACCCCAAGAAAATGTCGTCCCTATAAACTTCATGCTAAAGGTTCATGCCTATATGTTGTCAGTTTCATCGCCATATGTGTTGTCGCCAAACATGAACCAATGGCAATATGTCGTCGTTACAAGCCTATCATAAAAAGATATCTACAAAATTAAAAAAAATAAAAAATTTATTTAAGCATTTTAATATTTTCTAAATAAATAAAAAAATTATTAAATTATCTTTTATCCTATAGCAACGACATGTTTATAAAACCAAAAATCCCGTAAAGACATTGATTTTTCTTAGCAATAGGTTGTCTTAAAAAATTACTGGTTAAAAATGTATTTAACAAAAGATTAGTTTTTCCATGTGTTTTATAATACCAAAAAAATCTAACAAAATTGAACGACCAAATGAAATAACTTCTACCAAACTAAAAACAAAAAGTATTATTAATACAAATTAAGGTTAGGATATAATAGGAAGTTTGTATGGGTAGGAAGGCTAGAAGTAATCTTGACTATTTATTTATTAATCAGGGCTAAGATTAAATGGGTGAAATTGAAGAAGAAAAAGAGGCGCGTGAGTTTGTTGAGGGGTACTGTAGTCAATTAAAGGTAATAGTTTCTCTCTCCTCCAATTCCCAATCATTTTTTAAATGTTAATAACTCTTTCATACGACATTATTTTTTAATAAAAGTTGCATAAAAAAACGAGCGTTTTTTTCTTTAAAACGAGTATGCTATTGCTATATTTTGAGAAAATATTTTTGAAAACCCAGTTGCATAAAACGCAACGAAAAAAAGCCCAAAAAAAAACGCCATTAACTACAGTCCCGAGCGCAATTTAAAAACGCAGCATACTAGTCTATCAAAACGCTGCAGTAAAACAATTTAATACAGTAGTGTTTTCATGTAACACCCAACAGGTAGGACATATGGTAAAACATTCATAAAGTTATGATGGTTAGGCAAAGGTTTAACCTTATAAATAACATTTTACTTTGTCTCCACACCAATGTGGGACAAGTGGTTTACCATTTTGGGACATCCATTCAAACACACCTAATTTTCAACATTATTATTATATAGTTTCATTTCAAGTTTAACAAACTATTATAAAACACAATTCACTAAAAAACATAAAATAAAGTGTTTTTTTTCTAAAAAAACAATGAATTAAAACACAAAACAAAGTTAATTTTTAAAACACAATTGACTAAAATTATAAAAGAAAGTGTACTTTCTAAAACGCAATGGACTAAAAACTGTGTTTTTCATTCTTTTGTAAAATGCAATGGACAAAAAACACCCAAAAAGTGTGTTCTTTCATTCTTTTGTAAAACGCAATGGATAAAAAACAGTTTTTTTCATTATTTTGTAAAACGCAATGGACAAAAAACAGTTTTTTTTCATTATTTTGTAAAACACTAACACCCAAAAAGTGTGTTTTTTATTATTTTGTAAAACGCAATGGATAAAAACTGTGTTTTTTATTATTTTGTAAAACGCAATGGACTAAAAACATAAAAAAATGTATTTTTTTCTAAAACACAATGAAAAAAAACATAAAAAAATATTTTTTCTAAACACAATTAAAAAACGCAATGAAATAAACCAGTGTATTTTATAATTGTGTTACAAAATGTGATGGACTTCATAAATTAATTTAATCAAATAAGCACACAATAAATACTATAAACTCTGTGATGGCTTAAATAACAACATGTTATGTAAAAATCCAAACAGTATCCATAAAGTGCAATATAATAAAATATAAATCAAACTGGAGTTGTAAAACAAATTGCGTTTTAGAAACTGTATCCAAACAGTTGCCTTGAAACCAATAATAAAAAAATTCCAAACAGTTGCCTTGAAAATGTATCATTTTCTTTCTCACAGTTTTCGAGCAAATATAAATCAAATTGGAACTTGAATAATCAAGATCAACTTCTTTGAACTGCAACACCTCCTTTACATCACGCTATCATTGATGGACCGGCTACAAAAGCGTTCAAATCCACTTCAATCGGCTGCAAATATCCCCGTTGCCAAAGCCTGAGTACGGTTGTGGTGGCGGTTGGTGATGGAGTGGTGGCGAGGGAGTTAGACGGCTCTGCATATTCAAAAATCCCCATCGGTCTCGTAAAACGCAATCCATTCGACGACGGATCTGCCATGGTGACGGCGACGATGAACAGTGAATCGGAGAGAACGCCACCGATTCCGATCTGTTAATCTCTATTATTTGTGGTGGTGGTGGTGGTGGTGGTGGTGGGGTGGGGGTGAGATGAATCGTGAAAGACAGACCTGGGTTTTGTTTTAGAAATGGGTTTTTATCTAGGGTTTCATTAGACTAAATCATGTTTGACTAAATGCCCCTCTCAATGTTTTTTATCTTTAACACGTGTCAGTCTGTTATTGATTCCTATACTTCCTATCAAAAACATACTTCCTATTTGATCTTTCCCCTACAAATTAAACCAAAGTAACGCCGGTTATACAAATTAAACAAAAATTATCATCGTTATTATTAGGGTGATAGGGGCGCCTATCACTCACCACCCACCCATCACTCACAACATCCAATCATCATACGCCACGTCATTGAGCCAAATTCCATCATTGGTGATGATTTTACTATGGGTGCCCATCACTAGTGATGGGTTATTTTTTTATAAAAACATCATCATCAACGGTCATCATCAACGGTCAAGAAGCAAGCAACCTTCGAAATTTTGAATTGAAAACGCGTTGTGTGGACAACGAGTTATATCCACCACGTGTGATGGATGTAACTGGCGGTGGTGTATCACGTTCATTGGGGCGTGACGGTGGTGGTATAACGGGGCGCCCCGCCTGCCCTTTGATTATTTCCTCCATATTTTTTGTCAAAAGTCTTTTCGCATTTGTTTCACTCTCGTTGCATGACCTATTAGTTTTCTCATTGTTTATTCACGAGTTAACGCTCCCCCGCGTGTTACTGCGGAATGTTGATGATGAAAGTCTTTAGTATGTTGATTATAAATAATGAATTAATATGTCCGATCTTCAATGAGTTTAATACTTTGTAAAAACCGATTAATCGATTATAGTTATATACGTAACGTTCTATTTAATAAATATTATTTAACAATAATGTAAGCTTCTATGACAAAAGTAATTTTAATGATACTAATATTTGTATTAGTTTAATTGGTTATATTGTTTTATAAAACTTCAAGAGTTGGTATAATTATGAGCAAAGCATAGGGTGTAAGTTGTAATTTCTTAGACCTTAGAAATTAATTTTGAAAATTTAAATCAAACTCACACTAATAATTTTTTTCGTCACTTTCGCAACCACTACATGCAATATGCAATGGTGAGGTTCAATTTGTGGCGTTGTCATGATGGTGGTTAGAGTTTAGGGGGGTTAGTTTGTTATTTTAAATAATAACCAAGCGTGCATGCCTTTTCATTAATGAACTGATTTGGTTTTTATACGAACCAACATATCTTTATTTTTTATATTGGCAATTAAATCAACACGTCGCGTAAATTGATGTGATGGTTTCCACAACAATACAGAATAAAATTTGCAAATAGTATTATGGTTACTTGAAAAAAAAGGTTTATTAAATTTACCTATTCAATATTGTTTAATTAAATAATCAAATAAAAACAAAGTTAAAAATAGAAAGAAAACAAATTCGAAAAAACAAAAGCCATATCTAAATTATTATTTTACGTCATTTGAATTATCTTTTAAAAAAACAAAAAAAAAATGAAAGGGTTTGCGTCTACTACTGCAACCGTTTAACTTATGTGATTTTTTTTTCAATTAAATTTAATCATTGTTATATACAAAATGTGATTGATCATCACCATTCAAGTTAAATTTTTTAGTATTATTATTTGACAATCACCTTTTCCTTTAATAACTCATTTAACGGACACAACTTAACTTTTAAACTAGAGTAAATTTCACAAAACATCCTTTATGTTTTCTCAAACTTGCAGGTTCCAGCCTTAATGTTTAAAAGTTGCTAAAAACAACCTTTAACTTTATTTTTGTTGCGGGTTCAATCCTTTACAGCTAACCACGTTATTTTCTTCAGTTAAGTTCCCTCACATGATCAACCAAAATGACGAATATACCCTCACATGTTATGCATGTGAGGGAACTTAACTGAAGAAAATAACGTGGTTAGCTGTAAAGGATTGAACCCGCAACAAAAATAAAGTTAAAGGCTGTTTTTAGCAACTTTTAAACATTAAGGCTGGAACTTGCAAGTTTGAGGAAACATAAAGGATGTTTTGTGCAATTTACTCTTTAAACTAAAGAGAGGTCACCCGAGTTAATAATGGTGTATATATGAGTTGATGATAAATCGTGCGTTGCGGCGAGACGTTGAATATAATTTCTTATTTGCTAACCTCAAACCAATCTTGTCGAGCTTTATGATTTTAGAATTCAAGATTTTGATTATGGATTTTTAGATGGTATATTTTATAATTTTATTTAGATCAATACGTTTTTTATTTGACATTGTTTTTTGTCATTTTATGTTTTTTTGCGATTCATTATGTTTTTTCTTGAGTATATGGTTATATTTTATGATTTATTGTTAATTTGACACTACACATGTATACTATGCATATTATTATATATGTTTGTAAAAAATAAAATGTTAAATATATAAATTAGAAATGTTTGTTAGATTGTTGCAATATATATATATATAGAGGATGGGTAAATTGATATTTTTACTAAACTCTTTAATTATTGGTAATTAAAGTTGTAATCATTATACTTTATTTAATGTTTGTGATTTAATTAATGTTATTTTTGAATCATACAGTAAGAAAATTATTTTACGTAGGGGTTCAAATTTTTTTTGTGCGCTGGTTTTAAACATTTTTCGCGCGGGTTCAAACTTTTTTTACGCGCGGGTTCAAACTTTTTTACGCCCGGTTTTAACCTTTTTTAGGCGCCGGTTTTAATTTTTTACGCGCGGCTTTAAACTTTTTTACGCGCCAGTTTAGAACTTTTTTTACGCGCCGGTTTAGAACTTTTTTTATGCGCCGATTTACAACTTTTTTACGCGCGGTTTTAAACTTTTTTAACGTGTTGGTTTAAAATTCTCTTTGCGCGGTTTTAAACTTTTTTTACACGCCGTTTTAGAACTTTTTAGGCGCCGGTTTACAACTTTTTTACTCGCGGTTTTAAACTTTTTTAACGTGTCGGTTTAAAATTCTCTTTGCGTCGGTTTTAAACTTTTTTTACGCGCGTTTTTAAACTTTTTTTACGCGCGGGTTCTAACTTTTTTTACGCGATGGTTTAAAACTTTTTTTACCCGCGGTTTTAAATATTTTTACACGCCGGTATGAAAGTTTTTTTACGCGCGGTTTTAAACTTTTTTACGCGCCGGTTTTAAACCTTTTTTTACTCGCGGGTTTAAAAATTTTTTGCGTGGTTTTAAACTTTAAAACAATTTTTTTTTCAAAAAAAACAATTTTTTACGGGTTTAAACTTTTTTACAAAAAAAAAATATATTTTACGCCAAACAAAAATATTTTACTTTTACAAAAAACTTTTTTACAAAAACTTTTTTACAATTTTTTTTTCAAAAACGTTTTTACAAATTTTTTTTATGTCAAACATCTTTTTACGCCCCCGACACCCCGATTTCGGGTTTATGAAATTTGAGGATCTTACCAAACGAACTCACTCAAAAATCACAACTCAATAGATATCTCGTGTTGAATTTTAAATAGAAGAGAGAGAAAAGATGTGACATGTTGACTTTTAAATAGAAGAGAAATAAAAGATGTGACATGAGAAGTAAAAGATTATAATACCATTTTGATTTAATTTGGTTATGGGTGATGTGCAAATATGCTATTGGATGATAGGAGTTCTCATGGTTCTCGCAACTAGGATTGGTTCTCTCTTGAACCGAATCCTATATATATATATACACACATAATATATATAGGGGTAGGTTATTGTACAAATAGGCTTAACGTACGAGCGTACGCGAAGGTTTTGTCAACGTGCGATTTCGTGATTTGTTTATGTGATTTCATCAACAACGCTGATCCCATGCGAATTTGCTATATTCCATGCTAATTTTTTACAACATGTGAAATGGGCGAAATCAAACACGCGCTTTTCCATAACATGCGAATTCAACTTCGCGTACGAGCGTACGATAAGCCATTTTGTATATTACACTTTTCCTGTATATATATACCTAGTTGAAATATTTCCCTTAAGGACACGTGTATATACAAATATGAAATCAAAAGTGGATAAAAGGAAACCAACGTATAGCTTAAATAAATACACCGCTTAATAATACTTTATTAAGGAGTTATGTACGTATATATGTGAATTGAAGCACCATAATTCTTTCTAACCGTTGTAACTGTTATGTGAAGTTGTATATACCTGTTAAATAAATACACCAATTCATTTCATTTTATGTGCCTTTTTAATAAATACAAACAAAGAGGCATAAACTTATCTATGTAATTTCTAACTAAAGTGACTTTTAAACTAAGGGGTATAAATCTCAAGTTAAGAAGGAATGTGATATATTTAAAAAAAGTTTGAAGGGTTGTGACTTTTGGAAAGGGTGTGACATATATAAAATAGTTTGAAAGGTTGTGACTTATTGAAGGGGTGTGATGGGTTGTGACCTTTGTGTATATATATGAAGGGTTGTGACTTTCTGTAAGGGTGTGATGTATAAAAGTTGTTCGAAGAGTTATGACTTTTAAAGTGGTGTGATCCAAACCATTGTGTCTTAACTTACTTTTTGTAGTATTATATAATTTGTTTTTTGGAGTTGTTTTACAATATGTTCTTGCATTTCCGCTTGGGGTAGGGTCTCTACTCGACACATTTGGGGTTGCCTTTCTCACAACATGACCAACGCCTCGTATATGCCCACGCCTTTCTCCTATGGTATTTCATGCACTCTATCTCATTAACCAATGAATCACTGGAATCACTTTTCATTCTTCGAGCCTCTTATCGAATCGACATTAAGCAATACAATAAACATAGATTAACTTTTTTACAAACGTTTAGTAGCATAACAGATGTAAAATGGATATCCAACATGTTTAACTATAAATAATAAATGATAACAATATATTCCTAATTTTTAATAAACCCACGTTAATAGCAACAATACTAACATTACAACAAATAAATACCTTGTAGTCAAATAAAGTGGGTTCCACTCATTTTGACCCACTTAAAACAAAGGTGAATATTTTAATTCATTTAAAGTAGGTTCAGCTAATTTTGACCAATTTAAACTAAAAATTTCTATTTTAAGTCATCTAAAATGGGTTAGGGTTATTTTGACCCATTTAAACTGAATGTTAGATATATTAACTCTATTAAAATGGGTTTTGGTTATTTGAATTGATAAAATGATCCAAACCCACTTTAGTACACTTAATATATCCCTTTTTTGTAACTTCATATATTAATATAAAAACTGGTCGAGTTAGATCAAAATTGCAGGTAAGCGAGCAACAAGCTGCGCCGCTACCCCTTTTTGAATAGCAAACCCTAGCCTATTAAAGACAAACCTCTGCCCCCCCAGACAAACCCCTTGTAACATCCGTCAAAAACGGATTTACCAAACCCGCTCCGTTTATCAACCGAACAGTCAGTTAAAATTTTCGTTGCGAATTAAATGCCCAAAATAATTTTAAACGATACATAATCAATTATTATACGGGGTTATATAATTAGTTTTTGAAAAACTGTCAAAAATAACAAAATAAAAATGTTTTATTCATGCCGGGTTTCGAACTCGGGTCTGTACCGGTTCAAACAAAGACTTATCACCCAGCCAATCAACCGCTCCGCCACTTTGATTTTCTGTTAATAACAGGAAACAATTAATTCAAATATTCAAGTTCGGAAGTTAAATTCTGTAAATTGCGCCCAATTAGCAGTCGTCGGAAATCCCGACGACTTCGCCGTAAATCTACGTTTCCGCTCAAATTAACCGAAGACTTAACTCCCACAACGGTTATAACCGAAGTCCGAACCCGCGACATCAGCCATAACCGCCGGAGAACGGCTGACTTCGAATTGAGACCGAATTCAGACCCCATACATCTCGATACTACCCTATAAATTCACCCACAACTCACCAGAAATCTTTCACACTCAAATCGCACCCTTTCTCGGCGAAAACTCACTCGCCGGAAATTTTTATACGTCGTCGGAAAACCGTGTCATTAATCTCTGAGCTTTACTGAACCCCCTAAACTTTTACCGAAGTCACCCACACCCTTTGTAAGCTTTCGGAAGACTCTCTGCTGCAAGACACTCGTCGCCGGAAAGAGATTGTTGTCGCAGGAGTTCTGCCGGAAAACAGAGGAAAACCAGTCGGTACTTTTCACACCTAATTTCCTTCCTTTTTACTTTTATCTCATCTGTAATTAATCATACAACGCTAAAGAAACCTGAATCAATACTTCGAATCAGTCAGTCGTCACTTCCGGTTAAAACCAGTGAAGAAGACGAAGTTTCGGTAATGGTTAATTATAATTAAAATCCAGTTATTTACCGGTTAGACACACAGTCCAGCGGTGGACTGTGTGCACATTGAACGCTAAGGTCTCGAGTTCGAGTATTGTTCCTCACACGCTGCCTTAATAAAAATTCCTTTTTTCCGCAAAACTGAACCGGATTGATTTAGGTATATGTTAAGTATATTGATAACCGAGTTTATAACCAAGTGAGACACACAGTCCAGCGGTGGACTGTGTGTACGCTAACCCACAGGTCCCGGGTTCGAGACCTGTGGAGCGCACCGGTTCGCTGGATTTAATTCGTTTTTAAAATAAAGGATTTCTGTTTAAAATCTAATTAATATATATATATAATTAAAATCGGATATATGACGGGTTAGACACGTAGCTCAGTTGGTAGAGCTGTGTGCACGCGTACGGGAGGTCTCGGGTTCGAGCCTCACCCAGCGCACAACAATATGCCTTCGAACCGGTCAACAGTCAGTCAAAGTCAACGGTCAAAGTCAACTGTAGCAAAAATCAAATTTTTTTTAATTATTTTTATTTAATTATTTTAATTAAAAATCAATTAAAAATACTTAAAAATAACATTTTTAAGGTTAGAAAATAGCCTTAAACTCACAAAAATACACCCAACAATCCTACTAAAATAGATTAATAAAACCCGTTTGCTTACCGAACCAAAATGCTATTTATCTAGGTTAATTTCACTCGTGGTTAAAACCATTTCGCGTACATTCAACATCATCAACCGAACGCACCCAAGGTGAGTGAATTCTTACAAATTCCCCTTTTTACTCATGTTTTGGGGTGTATCATGTGTCGCTTAAACTAATTCTCTTATGCAAATTCGTGCTACACCATTATATGATTTAAACTAGAATGTAAATATTGTTGGTTGTGATGTAGTACATAGTGTCAAGTTGTATGCAAATTATTTAGGCCCATCAGTTCCTCCTGGGAGACGAGTTGAACAACGCGTGCCTCAAAACTCATTCATTAGGCCCATCAGTTCGTTGAACAACGCGTGCCTCAAAACTCATTCATTAGGCCCATCAGTTCGTAGAACAACGCGTGCCTCAAAACTCATTCATTAGGCCCATCAGTTCGTAAGAACAACGCGTGCCTCAAAACAATCATTTGGTGTATGTGTGTGCAATATTCAATATTGTTTGTTGTGTGAAAATTTACATCTACATTGGCTCATATGTGGTTATGCACATTATTTTATAATCAATTGGATAAACTTGTTCAAATGTTTTCCATAGGATTCACTCGCCAACTTTATGTTGATCCAAAAACCTTTTTACACATGATACAGGTGAACAGGTTGAAGCAAGGAAAACATAGGAAATGCCTTAGAAGAGAACAAAGAAGCTTAGATTGATAGTTAGAACATGTCGAAACATTTATTGTAAATTTCCATTAAATTGTATTAATGAATATGAAACGTATAATAAATGTCATGAGCTTTGATGATAACCCAATCATGCCCCGATCACCTTTTCCGCTGCGGGTCGGGGTGTGACAGATTGGTATCAGAGCCATGACTATAGGGATATAGGATAGGTTATTAGACCCTTAGAGCCTATACTATAGTCTGCGTAAATTTTAATTGATTAGGTGGTTACATACAAACTTGTGATATTTATTTGTTTCATATTACAGTCAAACATACATGCTTATATACATATTCGTTATACATATATCAATGTTCATATATTCAATTCATTTTCATACTCTCATTATTCAAGGATTTTGTTGCAATTTTCAAATCCCATCAAAGTAAGTTCTGCGACGGGCATGTAGTAACCGGAAGGGTACAAGTACCGGTAGTCGGGACGTCCTGTCTAGGTTGGCATTCGTATAAATCCAAAATAACAGACTAGTTTGCCTACCTGGGGACTAACGATGAGAGTACGACGGACCTATTAGGCCAAAGCATGCCATACCAAACGTCGTTCGAACTAACCTCACTTTGAGATGTCACCATGTCCATGCCTGGGCACATTCCGAATATCATACGTTACATATTTCTCGATTTTCTTCGGGTTTAGTGTACATACCCAGGCTAACACATGCGAACCATATGAAAAACCCGGTAATCATGGGGGCCCACGTGATTACGAAGGTGAAGTATGGCGGCATGCAAGGCCCAAATTCGAGCAAAGCCCAAGACATCCTATGGATGTAGTAGATTTATTTTTCTATATTTATTTTATGAACGTTCATTCCCAAACACGACCCACGATCCCAAAGGCATCCAACTCATACTCTTGACATGTATTCCTTGTAGATGTCTTCTAGCCTCGCTCGTAGGAAAATGAGAGCAGGAAAAGCCCGTGAACGCATGGCTGCCCAAATCGCTCAGCAAATGGCGACCATAATACCCAACATCGTAGTTCAAGTTCAACATGCCCTTACCGCTAATTCCGTTAACCCAACCCAACAAGAAGATCAAAACACTATCAACCCCTCAGTCACTAAATGCACCTACAAACATTTCAAATCCTGCGATCCTCCAAAATACGAAGGTACTGAAGGCGTCACCGCTCTCCTTCATTGGTTTGAAGAAATGGAGAACACCTTTCTAAATTGCGATTGCCCCGATGATCGCAAAGTGCGTTATGCTACCGGTCGTTTACTTGGAACAGCACTCACATGGTGCAATACAGAGAAGACCAAACGAGGTGTTGAAGATGCTATGACTTTGACTTGGGAAGAGTTGAAGGGAATCATGACAAGACGGTTTTGCCCAAGAAGCGAAATCAAGAAATTGGAGGATGAGTTCCATGCTTTGAATCAAAAGGAAGGCGACCACACCACATACAACAAGAGATTCCTTGAGTTAAATCAAATGGTTCCCAATTTGTTCACTCCCCTCTACCGTTTGATCGAGCACTACATTCGTGGACTTCCATCAAAGATTCAAGACTCTGTAATAAGTACCTCGCCTGCAACTTTGGAAGCAGCAATGGAGCTAGCAACAGCGCTCACCGAGAACCGAATCCGAAACAAAGATTTCAAAGAGGAGAAGAAGAAGGATAAAGCATCAACCGAAACCTCAAACTCCACCCGAACCGAATCCTCTACACCACCTATTTCTAAGAGAAAACGAGATGGGCAAATCTTCGCCGTCACCCAACGCAACCAACCAGCTTCACAAGTTGTACCTCCCCAAACTATCCCAATCACTCAAGTAGCACCCAACTCAATTTACCCAAACAAAAAGCCCTAATTGGACCTCACCCCCAATGCAACACCTGTTTCTATCACCATCCATCTACCTTACCCTGTCGACTATGTGCGAATTGTGGACGCTACGGGCATTTGAGCAAAGTTTGCCGCACCGCTCAAAACCAAACCTCAACCCCTACTCAACCCATGATCCAAACATATCAACAACCTCAACACCCCATGTACCCATATATTCGAGCTTGTTTCAATTGTGGTGACCCTACCCATTTTAGAAACACGTGCCCTCGTTTGGTTAACATCATAAACGCCCAAGCTCAAGCAAACCCAGTTAACCAAGCAAATCAAACAAACCCAGCTCCACCGCCAGCAAGAGGAAGAGTTTATAACATCAACGCCAACCCTGTTGAAGATATTAACGGTCCAAACCAACCATTTAACTAGCCTTCTCTCACCAAGAATCAAGATTCAACTCCAACCACTTAGTTTTTATGTTTTTATTTATGTTATCTCAATTTTCACGTATCTCAATTGGAAATTTATCCAAGAATTTTAATGCAAATTACTAGTTCAGTTTGTTTTATACTCATTGATTTAATATTCATATCATCATACTTCACGACATATCTCAGTTTCATCATTTAAAGAAGTTGAGTTGTGTCTCACTTCTACATAGACTAACCTCTCCATCATAATAAACGAGAGAGATATTGTCATCATTCAAACATGTATACTATCAGAATTAAGACTCAAGCGCTGGTTGTTGTTTATGTTCTAGAGTCACATAGAACTAATCATAACTTACTGATAAAACCAATGAAAATTTGACAAGAGTATGGTGGATACGCCGCTGGTACTTCCTATATATAAGTATTCTTGTCAAATGATCGGAGGCATTATCAGGCGGTTATGAAAGGTTCCATGTATAGGCTGTTTGTGTGATTGTTGTTTAGATTAAGTTTATCATCCTCAGTAAATACAATACGATCGGCTCCGTTTGATTGAGCCTTGATCACACAAACATTTTCATTTTCAGTACATGCAATACGATCGGCTCCGTTTGATTGAGCCTTGATCGCACAGACATTATCATTTTCAGTATTTATGAATTGTTGTATTGGTTGTAGTGTCACATAGGACTAATCATAATTCACTGATAAAACCAATGAAAATTTGACAAGAGTATGGTGGATACGCCGCTGGTACTTCCTATATATAAGTATTCTTGCCAAAGGATCAGAGGCGTTATCAGACGGTTATGAGAAGTTCCATGTAGGATTTAGTATTGTCTTGGTTGAAATTTGTGTTACATTTATATCATCTTAAAGAAATTGGATTGTATTCCATTTCTACATAAACTAACCTCCCCATCATAACAAACGAGAGAGGAACTGTCACCATTCAAACATATATGCTATCAGAATGTGGATTCAATTATTAGTTGTTGTGTTTATTCGTGTAGATTGTAGTATTAGAATTTTTTTGCCTTAGGATATAACCCTAACCTTCTAAGCATATTCAAACTTTTATGCATGAAATCAAAGTTAGCACAATCAATTTTGCTTATCAATACTTTTACAGTAGGCAACAAAAAGCGATTCCTGTATTAGGATATTTAACCTTTACAAGGAACGTTACCGCCTCAAACAAAAAAAAAACCCTTATTTCTTCTAAGTATGTAACTGTCAAACTAAACACCATCATTCTTTTAGTCAAATATATCACTATTTAAATTTCGGGACGAAATTCTAAAAAGCAGGGGATACTGTAACATCCGTCAAAAACGGATTTACCAAACCCGCTCCGTTTATCAACCGAACAGTCAGTTAAAATTTTCGTTGCGAATTAAATGCCCAAAATAATTTTAAACGATACATAATCAATTATTATACGGGGTTATATAATTAGTTTTTGAAAAACTGTCAAAAATAACAAAATAAAAATGTTTTATTCATGCCGGGTTTCGAACTCGGGTCTGTACCGGTTCAAACAAAGACTTATCACCCAGCCAATCAACCGCTCCGCCACTTTGATTTTCTGTTAATAACAGGAAACAATTAATTCAAATATTCAAGTTCGGAAGTTAAATTCTGTAAATTGCGCCCAATTAGCAGTCGTCGGAAATCCCGACGACTTCGCCGTAAATCTACGTTTCCGCTCAAATTAACCGAAGACTTTAACTCCCACAACGGTTATAACCGACGTCCGAACCCGCGACATCAGCCATAACCGCCGGAGAACGGCTGACTTCGAATTGAGACCGAATTCAGACCCCATACATCTCGATACTACCCTATAAATTCACCCACAACTCACCAGAAATCTTTCACACTCAAATCGCACCCTTTCTCGGCGAAAACTCACTCGCCGGAAATATTTTATACGTCGCCGGAAAACCGTGTCATTAATCTCTGAGCTTTACTGAACCCCCTAAACTTTTACCGAAGTCACCCACACCCTTTGTAAGCTTTCGGAAGACTCTCTGCTGCAAGACACTCGTCGCCAGAAAGAGATTGCTGTCGCCGGAGTTCTGCCGGAAAACAGAGGAAAACCAGTCGGTACTTTTCACGCCTAATTTCCTTCCTTTTTACTTTTATCTCATCTGTAATTAATCATACAACGCTAAAGAAACCTGAATCAATACTTCGAATCAGTCAGTCGTCACTTCCGGTTAAAACCAGTGAAGAAGACGAAGTTTCGGTAATGGTTAATTATAATTAAAATCCAGTTATTTACCGGGTTAGACACACAGTCCAGCGGTGGACTGTGTGCACATTGAACGCTAAGGTCTCGAGTTCGAGTATTGTTCCTCACACGCTGCCTTAATAAAAATTCCTTTTTTCCGCAAAACTGAACCGGATTAATTTAGGTATATGTTAAGTATATTGATAACCGAGTTTATAACCAAGTGAGACACACAGTCCAGCGGTGGACTGTGTGTACGCTAACCCACAGGTCCCGGGTTCGAGACCTGTGGAGCGCACCGGTTCGCTGGATTTAATTCGTTTTTAAAATAAAGGATTTCTGTTTAAAATCTAATTAATATATATATATAATTAAAATCGGATATATGACGGGTTAGACACGTAGCTCAGTTGGTAGAGCTGCGTGCACGCGTACGGGAGGTCTCGGGTTCGAGCCTCACCCAGCGCACAACAATATGCCTTCGAACCGGTCAACAGTCAGTCAAAGTCAACGGTCAAAGTCAACTGTAGCAAAAATCAAATATTTTTTTATTATTTTTATTTAATTATTTTAATTAAAAATCAATTAAAAATACTTAAAAATAACATTTTTAAGGTTAGAAAATAGCCTCAAACTCACAAAAATACACCCAACAATCCTACTAAAATAGATTATTAAAACCCGTTTGCTTACCGAACCAAAATGCTATTTATCTAGGTTAATTTCACTCGTGGTTAAAACCATTTCGCGTACATTCAACATCATCAACCGAACGCACCCAAGGTGAGTGAATTCTTACAAATTCCCCTTTTTATTCATGTTTTGGGGTGTATCATGTGTCGCTTAAACTAATTCTCTTATGCAAATTCGTGCTACACCATTATATGATTTAAACTAGAATGTAAATATTGTTGGTTGTGATGTAGTACATAGTGTCAAGTTGTATGCAAATTATTTAGGCCCATCAGTTCCTCGTGGGAGACGAGTTGAACAACGCGTGCCTCAAAACTCATTCATTAGGCCCATCAGTTCGTTGAACAACGCGTGCCTCAAAACTCATTCATTAGGCCCATCAGTTCGTAGAACAACGCGTGCCTCAAAACTCATTCATTAGGCCCATCAGTTCGTAAGAACAACGCGTGCCTCAAAACTCATTCATTAGGCCCATCAGTTCGTAAGAACAACGCGTGCCTCAAAACAATCATTTGGTGTAGGTGTGTGCAATATTCAATATTGTTTGTTGTGTGAAAATTTACATCTACATTGGCTCATATGTGGTTATGCACATTATTTTATAATCAATTGGATAAACTTGTTCAAATGTTTTCCATAGGATTCACTCGCCAACTTTATGTTGATCCAAAAACCTTTTTACACATGATACAGGTGAACAGGTTGAAGCAAGGAAAACATAGGAAATGCCTTAGAAGAGAACAAAGAAGCTTAGATTGATAGTTAGAACATGTTGAAACATTTATTGTAAATTTCCATTAAATTGTATTAATGAATATGAAACGTATAATAAATGTCATGAGCTTTGATGATAACCCAATCATGCCCCGATCACCTTTTCCGCTGCGGGTCGGGGTGTGACACCCCTACCCCCTCCCCCCCCCCCCCCCCCCCGCGTTGAAGAGCTACTGCTGTGGACAACCTTTTGGACCCTAGTCAACAAACGGATAGCTTCTGGAGCTAGGGAGCCAAAGGTGTCGAACGCGAACGGGACAAAGGCATGTTGATTATCAGCACATGCTTTAGCATTTTTATCCACCTATTTTGATTCCGCTCTCCTTATAGCTTGTCCTGCTACAAACCCACTTTCCCTTAAACCAGCTAAGGGGGAGACTCCTGTGAGATCCACACAAGCATGTTTCCCTCCCGCCCAGCCAAAGACGAGCAGATCCGATGATCTCAACGTAGATCTCCCTTCCATATGATCTGTAAGGAAATTCACAGGGGCCTCCTTTTTGGCAGAAATTCCCGCTCTCCTCAAGATGTCCCCCAAAACATCCCTCACCCAGTCATGTCGATATTTGAAACCAGGAAGCTCCTTACAATGAATAGCATGCTCCCCGTATTTATCCATGCAGGCTTTACAACAGATTGGGCAGGTTACGTCTTCAGTATACATAGGGATCATCAGTCGGTATTTGAGGATAGCCCTGTACTCAACCGCCGACATGCATTGCCCCAGCCCCTCGATCGGGATAACAGTAAAAAAGTCCTGTGCATGGGGGCCTTTCAAGCACTCAATCACCGCCTTCTGGCGGGGAGACAAATCAAAGGCTTCTCTCAGACTCTGAGCGATTTGGCCAAATAGGGCATTCGCCAAAGTTTTTTGTGGCTTTGAGGGGGCGGTGTCCATTTTAGAGAAACCGCCAATACCAAAGTCTGGAAGAGAGATACGTAAGAGCTCAAGGGCCTGCTGGTAGTCTACGTCAGGCTCAGCAACCCCACTGTTCCGAATGATATGGTCTTGCAATACACACGACTGAGCTCTAGACGCCACAAAAGCATAAACTCCAACATCCCGGGCTGAGAGGAGGCCCAAACCACCCAGGCGCATAGGCAAAGATGCCAAACGCCACTGGAGGTCCCCGAAGTAGGACCCTCAGCAAACAACAATGTCTTCGATGGCCTCTCGGAGGCCATCGTCAAAAGAGGATACCGCATTTGCTATCAAGTGGGGTTGGCAGGTTCGCAACCCAAACAGTTGCTTAGCTACCCCATTTTTAGTTTAAATGGGTCAAAATCATTCAAACCAACTTTAATACTCTTGTATTTCCCACTATTAGTACAAATGAAAGTTTGTAGTTTAAATGGGTCAATGTGGGTTCAGGTC
This sequence comes from Scalesia atractyloides, assembly GCA_947069175.1. Lineage (NCBI taxonomy): Eukaryota > Viridiplantae > Streptophyta > Magnoliopsida > Asterales > Asteraceae > Scalesia > Scalesia atractyloides. Next base: position 83,538,923 of record CAMTDV010000030.1, read on the forward strand.
ATTTTCACACACACACGTAACAACAACACACTAAATAATACAAATGAAAGTTTTGTACTAACAACATCCGATGTTGTAACATTGTTTGTCCATCCCATTGCCTTCATTGTGATGCGATGTTTTAAAGCCTTCAACATAACTCGCGTGTCTGGGCAACAATATACATCAAAACTACTAATAATAAGATTTCAATATGAAGTTTATACATATTTGGATAATTCTACCTGCATGTGTCGCTTTTATACATATGATTAACTCCCATGATAACTTGGATAGCGTCGTTTTGATCTATTTGCTTTATTTGTTTGGGAACGGATCATATATATCGGATATGTGAACAACTGATCAATGAGATTAACCCACTCGTCTAAATCGGATTCATAATCTGTCTTTGCGGCCTCAACATTTTCATAACTACCAACTTTATCAAAATGTTTTTTCAAACTTCGTTTTCGACCCTTGTAACTTCTTTGACACTCGACATTGATTCCCACTTGAACTCTTGGCCACCGATGTGTGTTTCAAAACTTTTCAAGATCAAATTATTTATGCAAAAGAAGTAACGAAAAACATCTGAAAGTTATGAAATTGCAATACGAATATAACATCACGTATACTTACAAAAAGGATGGTACATATGGAATTTAATACACATCTGGAACATCCTGCCAATAATAAAAAGGAGCAACCCTTCCAACCACATTGGAGATTAGCCTTATAAAACCCAATGAATTATGTTCACGAAACCTATGTTGGCCCTCATCGTAGTCGTAGTCAACATTCGTGGGTAGTTTATGATCAATAATTATGTTCCGACTACCGGTACTTGTACCCTTACAGTTACTGCATGCCCGTCGTAGAACTCACTTTGATGAGATTGAAAAACGAAAATTGCGACAAAATCTTGAATAAGGAAATATGAGGATGGTTTGAATATGTGGACATTGAAATATGCGTGATGAATGTATATGTAAGCATGTTATGTTTGACAATAAGTATAATTCATTAAGTATCACACAATATGATAGTGAAAGTGTTTGCATGCATTTGGGTGTGTAATAAACACGAAACAAATAAACATCATGAGTTTGCATGTAACCACGTAAACAATTAAAATCTAATCAACTATAGTATAGGCTCTAAGGGTTTAATAACCTATCCTATATCCCTATAGTCAAAAGCTCTGATACCAATCTGTCACTCCCTGACCCGCAGCGGAAATGGTAGTCGGGGCATGATTGGGTTTTCATCAAAGCTCATGACATTTACTATAAAGTTTCATATTTATTATTTCTCTTTAAAGAAGAAGTTACAATAAACATACAAACACAACATTTTTAAATACATTTTCATTCAAATTACAACTAGAGTACAATTACAAAGAAAAACAAAACTAAACGTTCATTCCAAGGCATTAACTTGTTTATTCTTCTAGGCCATCCTATGTGTTTCTTTTCTCAACCGGATCACCTGTATCATGTGTAAAATAGGGTTTTGGGTCAACAAAAGTTGGCGAGTGAATCTTATTTAAATATTTGAAAGGATTAGTTATATTGGTTATTTGAATAAAATTGTGCATAACCAAATATGAATAAACATGTAAATTTAATCACAAAACACATAATATCAAAATGCACAAGCACACACACTAAATGATGAACAATGAGATCAAGGCTCAATCAAACGGAGCCGATCAAATGAGGCACCTGATGCTCAACTCGTCTCCCACGAGGAACTGATGGGCCTAATGCATGATTTGTACACAACTTGACAAGAATGTAAACACGTATCACAACAAACAATATTTACATCATAAGTTTAGGTCATATAATGGTAATAGCACAAGTTTGAATAAACGAAATAATTAAAGCGACACATGATACACCCCAAAACATGAATAAAAAGGGGAATTTGTAAGGATTCACTCACAGTGGGTGCGTTCCTTGATGACGATGAATGCGCACGAATATTATGATTCAACCGACGAGGGAAAAACTAACCTAAATAATAACGAAATGATTCGGTAAATAAATAAACTTTTATTTGAGATTAATATTTTTAATTAGTGCTCTTAATGGGATGTTAGATTTATTTTTGTGAGTTTAAGGAAATTTTCTAACTTTAATAATCTCATTTTTAAGTATTTTTAAATAATTTTCCAATTAAATAAATAAATAAAAAGAAAATAAAAAGGTTGACTTTTTGACCGTTGACCGTTGACCGGTCGGACTGTGTTTATTCTATGCGCTGAGTGAGGTTCGAACTCGTGACCTCTCGTATACGTGCACGCAGCTCTACCAACTGAGCTACGTGTCTAACCCGAAATATTTCTGATTTTAATTATATTTATATACTTACTGGTTTAAATCTGGAATTTAATTAATTAAAAAGGTTTATACTGGCTTGACCCGGACGCGTACCGCATGTCTCGAACCCAAGACCTTGGCTGTAACTTGCACCCAGCCCGACCAACTGGGCTGGGTGTCTAACCCGTATTATATAGTTCTTGTATTATATTTAACAACATACTGTGGGACAATCTGTTTTGGTTTCAAAAAAAATGGATTTTATTTCAGCAGAATGGACATGTTCAAGACTCGAACCCGGCATCATGTATGTAAAATGCACACAGTCCACCGCTTGACTGTGTGTCTAACCCATTTAAATTACAGATTTTAATTATATTTATAAACGACTCGCTGTTCATCTTTTTCATTAACTCAGAACCGAAAAACAGATTTGTTAAACATTTTGATTTTACTGATCTTCTGTTTTAGATTAAATAAATGAATCGAATAGAACTGACAGAAAGGATTAAGAATTCATACCGAAAGCAATCGAGACCCAGGTGATAAACTCCGGCGAAAGTTTTCCGGCGATTTAGCGAATTTCTCCGACAGACCAACACAGAGCAAGACTCCACAGGGATTTTTAGGTGATTGAGTGAGTGTGCGCGCAGGGATGAGTGGGTTTGATAGGTATTTATAGGGTGATCAGTAATCAATTGTTGATTTCGGTTTCGAGTTTGAAGTTTTCATTCAAAACGGTTATGGGCGAGTTGTCTGCGAATCGTGATTTAGCTTGATTTGCGTTTAGATTCACGATTTGGAACGTATTCATCAGTCAATTGCAGAGAAAATGAAATCTTGATGATTTCCGGATTGTTTGCGTGCTGTTACAGGGCGGCATTCTTTGAATCCGAATTCAAAGAGATAATATGATTTAAAAGATTTGTTGGTTTGGTTATTTCATATGTTCTGTGAGTGGTGTAACGGTGTGTTGTGTGTTTGGTTAGGGGTGAGACCCGGGTTCGATTCCGCGGTCTACCCCTTTCTATATATATTTTTTTGTTTCATATATTTTATATAACTGTTATATATATATATGTATATATTATTTATTATTATTATTATTATCTTTATTTATATTATTAGTATAACGAATCTCTGAAATGATTAACGTACATTTGTAACGAAATGACCATAATATAAACTTGATAAAAAAAATGGTGCGGGTTTTAGAACCCGTTTTTCGACAAATGTTACAGGAGATCTCTAAAACACAATTTCCAAACCCTTACAGTCCAGAAAAACTTCAAACACACCATCGTAGAACTATGAATATAAAACACAACATGATAATCAACACAAAACACACTAATGTTAGTCATTCGAAAATCAAAGCCTTATCATCTAAAACACAACACAAAACCCACAAATATGATGTTTTAATAATCTTCACTTTGTTATTTGTGGGTTTTGAGTGTGTTTTATATGACTTTTACACTTTCTAGGAAAAATGAACTTTGTAGCAAACTCTCACCCTATAATTATATTATGTCTTAAGTTATTGATGCTATCCAAAACATTTTTCGATTTTATGTCTAGCATTATATATACTATGGTAAAAGCTTAAAGTTTATTAGAGTTATAAATGAGAAGTATACATTAAATTAAAATAATAATAATTATCTATAGTTAAGTAGAAGAGATTAAACAAAATAATATTTAGTAGGAGAGTTATCTATAATTAATTAAAAGAGATTAATAATAATTATCAATAAGATATTAAACTAAATAATATTTAATAGGAGGATTATCTATAATTAATTAGAAGAAATTAAATTAAAATAATAATTATCTATAAGACATGGTCTAATATGATGACAAGTGTCCATAAGTAGTTTCTTTTATTATATAGTATACTAGTTTAAGATCCCGTGAATTTCACGGGTTGCTAAAAGAAAATATCTTCATTATCACCGATGACATAAACAACAACTTTTACACCTGTTTGAACGAAGAATTTCTTACTTTCTTTAAAAATAAATAATAGTATTAAAATCACAATGGTAATTAAGGATGAGCATTTCCTGTACCGAATTATTTTCGGTACCAATTTGATACCCATTTTGACGTTTTCGGTACCGGTACTTTTGGTTTGATACCGGTAAAATACTCATACCGGTACCGTACCAAACATTTTTGGTATCGTTAACCAGTTTTGACGAATTTCGGTACCGATACCACGTTCATCCCTAATCACGGTAATTACCGCTTATCTAAATCTATACTTAAGTATACTTTAATAATCTTGGGTCTACTTTAGTAAGCTTGGGTCAATTGTTTAATAAGAATCAAAATGGCATGTGAGATATGTAATAAAATTTAATAGAAACCATGTTTCAAAATTTGCCATTTTGACAGCTAACCAACATATAAGCACAAATTATACAAAAAGATATTTACGTGCCCACTGAAGAGTCGGTGCCTGCAATTTTGAAAAGAAAAATAATCAACTATTGATGCATAGTAGTCTTAGATGTTATTTATATAACAAATATGGGAAAATTGGCATGTTAGGCATGTTTGGTAAGGATAAGAAAGGACCACTGTCACATTAAGTTGTAACTTTTTCACACGGATCCTATGAGTTTGACTTAATATGTCAAACCTCAAGTGTTCTGTATTACCTTTTAATAGAAAATGCACAGAACAAACCACTAAAATGAACTGGATAACAGCATAAACACATTCATACTGTAAACATCAAGTGTTCTATCCTATCTTTGGTAACTATAGTCACTTAGTATCTCAAACAATCCTTCAATTAAGTGTATTAGAAGGTCAACCCTTTTAACTCATTAATAACCCGCCAACCCATTTACACCATTTTAAGTCGTTTTCAAAAACGGATTACATGATTTTAATTTTTTTGACACTGATAAAAAAATGAGCGGTGCTCGGGCTCATCAATTCAACAGAGCATGGCTTCTGCTCGTACGTGTGTTATGCTTGATCCAGCCCGCTAAATGGCTAAATGAGTCTGAAAGTCATGCTTAACAACTACTTTAATCTATGTTCAATGACTTAAATAATGTATCCTGATAGACTGGACCACCAAATACTGAGAGATGAAAAGGAAACACTCAATTACATCAACTGTACTTGTCCTTTAAATCTTCTCTAGCAAATATCATCACGGAACAAAACAAGAGCTGAACCACGTAGTCAAAATAACCTCTTACATCTTCTCCCTATCATCGTCAACACTAACAACACCATCAAAGAACAAATTCAAATCAAAATCTAATAAAAAAACAATAACATCTGACAACAATATATCAAATGCATACCTCACATAAAAAAGGGGTTCTGAGGTTAAAGGAATTGAATAAGGAAGAAATTAGGCAGGCAAATTGTGCGAAGAAAACCCAGACAAAGGAATGAGCTCCGACCAATTAACCGCATGGATCCTTGTGCTTTCTCCGAAGACCCGAATCTTCCACTTATAATGTAGTCTCTAATGTGTTGTCAAAAGCACTCACTAAACATAAGCATCTTGCTGACTTGCTCCAATTTAAATTGGCATATTTAAGATTAGCTAAGCAAGTTAGCCTACACAATGTCATAATAACTGGACGGACCTGGAATCACCAGATCCAGTTCCACCTATACCCGGTCAAAACTGGACCCGAACCAGCAAAACCCGAAAAAACACAAATAGACTTCATATGCTATGCAAGTTAGCCTACACAATGCTCATACATAACCGAACCGTACCTGACCTGAAATCACCGAATCCGGTTCCACATATACCCAGTCAAAACTGGACCCGAACCGGCAAAACCCAAAAAAAACCCGGCCAAACCGGTCATAAACCCGAAAGTAACCGGAACCGGTTCCTACCCTACCTGGTTATTGACTTTATTGACCAAACCCGAGCATGGTTCCTACCGGGTTTAAGTTGCTAAAAAAACCCGATTTGTGCATTCTATATATAGCTAGCTGTAACAACTCCGATCTCTCGTTGTTATCTTTCGTTTATGTTTTCCTATTTGTATTCCGAGATTCGATTCGAGTATAATAAAGTTTATGTAAATTAATTATGGTATTATACATTATTATCGCATCTAAACGCTTATTAAATCGCATCGCATATCTCATCGCTATCTCGTCGCAATCGCAACGCAACTATGTATTTGGTTTATTGGAAATATGTAATAATATTAGTTTACGTGCTTATATGTTATTTATGTGTTATGTGTGTTTGTGGTATTGTTTACGCTCGCTATCGCATCGCTCTCGCACTCTCGAATCGCTAAATCACTCTATTATATTAAATATAACGCTTAACGCTTTAATATAACGCTTAATATAACTAACTAATACAAACCGAATTGTCAAGCGAACCCTTAAAGCGAAATAAACGAAGAAAACCCAATATTTGGGTCAAGTTCGCTCGAACTTGGTGATACCAAGTTCGGCCGAACTTGACTGGCCTAATTCCCTTCTTTGTTTTACACAAGTTCGCTCGAACTTGTGCACATATGCACAAGTTCGGCCGAACTTAGCTCAACTCCTCTCAAATTCTTAACAAGTTCGCGCGAACTTGTACACTTTTGTACAAGTTCGGCCGAACTTGGTCTCCATCAGCTTACTTTCTTGCCTTCTCCTATAAATACCAAGCTCTGTTCTCTCATTTGAACTTGCTTCAAGTTCGCCTAGAGCTCCCGAAACCCAAAATCCTCTGTTTTCTAAGTAAGAATCAACCCAATTTCACTGCAACAACGTTTATCAACGTTTTACAAAGGGTTACAACGATTTTGGCATAAAGCATAGCCTTCGTTTTGATCAAATCTCTTCTGTTTACGAAAATCTTCATCTTTTTTACACAAAACTTCTGTTTTTCACTCGGATCTATGCTTAGATCTGAGTAAAACCTTTAAAGAATTGATTTTTACACCATTTTCGGACTAACGACGTATGTTTCGTTCACTTTTGAGTGGAACGAGGTGTTGTCAAGCTAAATCTCAGATCCGGAAGCACAAGGACGAAGTCGTCACTTTACACAAGCTGGACTAACCCGTACGAACCCACTGGTTCGCCCGGATTAGCCCGAGTTTCTGTAAAATGGCTAAGTTCACTCCAAAAAGACTTCTCCAGCCTAAGTTGTACTCAGTGGCTTAAGGTTGGAGGGATGGGCACTCGATTTCCTCAGCAAACGACGCGAAAACGCAAGATTTTGGACCCGAAAACATCAAGTTCGCTCGAGAATCACCATCTCCCCAGGTCAAGTTCGACAGAACTTGTGCCCAAATGGGCCAAGTTCGACCGAACTTAGGCTATCTTTCACCAAAATTATTCCAAGTTCGACCGAACTTGCCTAGTTTCCTAAGAAACTACACAAGTTCGCCCGAACTTGTCTCTTTAGTGAAGTCTTCTTACAAGCTCGCCCGAACTTGACAAGTTTCCAAGGAAACTTACCAAGTTCGACCGAACTTGACTCAATTTCACCAGAATCCATGCAAGTTCGCCCGAACTTAGCTACTGCCCAACTCAAACTTCATTGTTTCGGCTTTTCGGAAGACTGATGCACTTCTGTTCGTTTACAGGCTGATCCGGCGCACTCCGTAACTCTCCTCAGAATCTCTAAGCCTACCTAAAACGCACCCACAGTGAGTATACTTGACCCATTTTCGCTTTAAACGCACTTTTTGGGTGTTACATACGTTCCTATATCAAAATCACATCACGAATCAAAACTGTTGTTCACATGCGAATAATCTGATTGTATATGCTCGACACGTGATACTAGAAACATGTGACTAGGACTTGTTTTTGTTAACTTGCCTCCTTAGCTAGTATAGTACTATAGTGTGGCTTACACCCGACGGGGTCTAGTTAGGATGGACGCACAAGCCTTCTCACGGTAGTTAGCATGAGAAATGAGCCTATGTTATGTTAAGTGTTTTGGTGTATCATGATATGTAATTAGATTGTTTCGCAAACGCTTTTCTCGACTATGCTAGTATTATTCAAACTCGTATGCTCACCTTTACTTAATTGTATTGACTTGTATTTTAACGTATGTAACAGGTTGAGGATTTTAGCTATGGATGCTTGGATGATTGCATGCTTAGCTTAGTTTGTTTTGTTTGTTTTGTTTAGAACGGGTTGTAATAAGAATCTAGGGATATCGAACCCGGTTGAGTTTTATGAGAAATCTTCGTTTTGTAATGATTGTTTAAATGTTACGTTTGATAGTATGGGATATTAAGCAGGTTGTGATATGTTAAATGATTATTATAAAACATCTCGTGAAATCAATCTGGTCGCCTAGTTCCACTACCCCGATGATTCCGCCATCAGTTGGGGTGTGACACTAGCTACCTATAAACAAAAAGAAACACAAGTTCAATGATCCAACAAATAGATTGAACAAAAGCCAACAAATACCATTAGTTGATGTCATACAGAAAATGTGAATGGATTCCTGCATCATATTAATCAAGACGCGCATTTGTCTTCAAATTCTTGAGGAAACTCGATATAATGAAGGTTCATAAATGGTTCAATTCCTCCATCATATTAATCAAGATTCAAGAATCATAAACCGATCTCTATTTCTTAATCAACCAAATAATCTAATACCATTTATTGAGGAATTATAGTAACTTTTAGAGAGGCTGAACGAAAATTTTGTGCAGTTAAAACATAAACAATGAGGATAAGGTCACACATGGAGTCATCAAACTTAATCACCAGAGATCATCTAATGAAACATATATTGCAATCACTATGAATGTTAATAAAAAGCATTATCATGAAGCAATATGCATATGTTAACATGCATTATCAAAATCTATATCATTTTCTATTAGCACAACCTCACAACCTGTACCATTTGGTCAGTTAAATTAGAATTCTCGAAAAGAACACCCATATATATTTATTAAGCGGATACATTATAAATATAACTTACCTCTGTTTTAGTTTCCCGATCACCAATATCTCCTGTTGTGTGAACATAATGACAGGAAGTGAATGGGTATGGTCCCAAAAACCTTGCGCCAACCAAGGAAACTATACCCACTATTAACTGCTAAGGAGACCTTGCGCAGACTTTTCTACCAAAGAAAGACCTACTAAAAACTCTGCGCCAAATATTCAAAGAAGGAAAGGATCACTTAACTACCTTGCGGGGGCTCGCGTAAGGTTCAAAGTTAACCTTGATCAAATTCCTTGGATAACGTTTCATGTACAAACCTTGCGCAGATATTTATATCAGAGCAGGTACTCACCAAACGTTGCGCTAAGCAGCAGAGAGAGGAAAAAAGATCAGTTAACCAACTTGCGCCTCTCGCGCAAGGAAACAGTTAATCCTGAGAAACTTTCCCTTAGCAAAAATCCTTGAGTTGGTGCAGAGGCAAAAGGAATCTTTTCTGTTGTAACAGAATGTACACGTGGCGAGCAACAGATGAGTAACAGCTGTGAAACCTTCTAGAAGCCACTAATACCCAATCGTGCAAGCATCTTTTCTGTTATAACCAATTGCCACATGGCACCATCTGGACGACTGAGAAAGATTACGGTGATGGCATGCTCGTATTTATAAAATGTAGTGATCTCATGATGACACGTGGCACCTCCCTAACCGTTGATGAGCTCACGATCCGTGTGCACTAACGGATTGCTACAAACTTAACGGAATAGCGAAAGATTCCGTTAAAGTTACTATCTCTCACTTTGGCGCCCAAAACTCTGGCTATAAATAATTAACATGGACTTCAAGTAGAAGGTATTCACTCTCAACTACTCTCTCTCTCTCACTTCACTTTACTTCCGACTACCCGTACTTATTCTCACACCGGAGGGTGGTCACGGAGAGAATCCCTCTTCTCCCCGTGGCAAGCTGACGGTGTTCTGTTTTGCAGGATCAGTCGAAGTACTGTTACACCCATCATCATCACGAAACTAAATGAAGGAATCACCTCTTGTGTAGAACCCGATCCATAGATCTACCCAGATTCCGATCTGGTTGATCTAGGGTTTCTTCATTGGCGCCCACCGACTTTCTTTTATTCTTCTCATTTCGTTTCGTTTCACCTAAATCTCCAACTTTCATGGCTGATGGATCATCATTTCCAGGTCCTCTATCGAAGATTCGTCGAGTCACCGGCGCACCTCAGGTCGACGGACAGGTTGTCGAAGACTCGTCCGGTGAAGCTGATGTTCCGTATGATCTAGATCATGCGAGCATTCCAGTAACACCAGCGGCTCCTCACGTCGACGTTGCATCAATTCTCCCACCTGGAGCAACTCCTTTATCATGGTTGATTAAGTCTCAAACTACTCTGAATGCCATGTATGCTTAGTTATGTGCTCAAACCGGAACTCCAGCCTTTCAAGCTCCGGTTGATGCACCTCAGGCCCGAGCTTCGCCGGCGCCTCGAGCATTGAGTTACGGAACCAGAACCAAGCTCGTGCACCTTCGCATGTGTCTGTAGATGGAACCGATGTATTCTAGAACCAGGATTGACCCTGTTCATTCTGGTAGCATACAACAAGAAGAAAACGTCCAGCGACGACCATCAGTTCACTCACGTTTGGGCCCGCGAATCGTCACAGAAGCGGGACACCCAACATGATGAGTATGATAAGACTTATGAAGAAGGAGATAGTGCCAGTGTTTTTAACCGACTGTCTGCAGATCATGCTAGTTATAAGCCTAGGATCCGAGCAGTGTATAATCCTGAGGCGGAACATGATTACAACTTGATTTACCGACCTGCTGAAGCTGCAGAACAATCAAAATTTGTGAAGGAAATTGCTCTAGCTCCGCTAGAACGAGCAATATTGACATCAAACGTTGGAAATTTTAATGGATTGTCAGATCCAGATGATCACATGCACTTGTTTACTGGCGCAGGGCTTATTGGAGGATGGACTCTACCTATGTGGTGCCATCTGTTTGTTCAGACGTTAACTGGAGTTGCGCGACTCTGGTTCGACAACTTACCAACATGTAAGCTCTCCTCATGGAATGATCTTAAGGAAAAATTCCTTACTCATTTCCGTCAGCAGCGTCGTTATGTTAGATTCGTCTGATGTGATGAACATTTGGCGAAGAGACAACGAGAGTTTGGAAGATTTTATCCGCGCACAGTTCAAGTACGCGTAAGATGTTAACAAGGAGGTCTTAGAAATCGGTGACGTACATGAAGATCTTATTCGCGCACAGTTCAAGTACACAGTAAGATGTGACGAAATGATTAAAGTGATTTCTAGGACTACCGGTTTGCCAAAAGCTGGGATAAGCTCATGGCAGCAGCCAAGGTCTATGCGCAAACCGAGCGCAACCTCAATTCAAACAGACCTCTTTTACCTCAACATCATCCTGAAGATCTGAGCAAAGGGGGTCGGTAGTTTAAGAAGGGTTGGAAAGACTCAAACCAGAGTTCTTATTCACCATACTCTCCAATGGATGCTCGCGCAATGATTAACAAAATCGCAACTCAAAAAGCCATAAAAAACGAGAATCGAGAGTGACAGTGGACTCCTCTCACCAAATCTCCCGCGGAAGTCTTGAGCATGGAGAATTATCAATTTAAACAACCTCAGCACATGAAGAACAAAAAGGGTCAAGACCAAAACCTTTTCTGTGATTTCCACAAATACACAGGGCATACAACCGACAATTGCATTAGCCTGCGCACAGAAATTGAAAAGGCTTTGAAAAGTGGTAAGTTGACACACTTAGTGCAATGAGTTCGAAAAGAGGTCAGGCAACTTACGCGCGGTGATGAGGGGTCAAGCAACAAAAAAGAATAAACAAGTCGCCATGATTCAAGGAAGCTCGTCGCGCAAGCACAGTTTTCAAAAGTTCCGAGGAGAGAAATGGCGAGAGCAGCAAGTGATATTTCCTGTTGTCCCTAGCGGACCTCAAAAAGAAAGACCTGTTGTGATCACAGGTATTTTTGGCCATTACCAGACCGACTATATGTTCATAGATCCGGGAAGTTCTATGGACATCATATATGAGCAATGTTTCAAGCAATTAGATCCGGAAGACAATGGCACGCCTAGAACCGGTTGACTTCCCGTTGACCGGATTCTGCAATGAGGCTGTCTTTCCTCTTGGGCAAATAGTTTTTCACGTAACACTCTCAGATGGTAAACACTCGCGCACAATTCAAGTAAACTTTATGGTAATGCCAGCAACTTCTCGTCACGGCGTATTATTAGGACGACGAGCGCTGCGAGACTTTAGCATGATCACGTCTGCTCCACACGCTGCTTGTGGTTTCCCAACGCCAACTGGCGTAGCTATTTTGTTTGCTCGAAAAGAGATCATGTCTATCGAAGAACCAGTGGTTAAGGCTGCTAGACCGTCATCAAATGAACCAGAAAAATGGGTTCTGAACAATCAGCATCTAGAACAACCAATTATTCTTGGTTCTGCAATTTTCATGGCAATTCACGCAAAACTCAAAACATTGTTGTTTCGAAACATGGATATCTTCGCGTGGACACATGCAGATATGATAAGGGTTCCGCGCAAGGTAGCTGAGCATTGCTTAAACGTTTTCCGGTCAGCACAGCCAGTGGTACAGAAAAAGCACAGCCTTGGATCGGAAAAAAACAGAAGCAATGAATGAGCAAGTCGTAGAGTTATTAAAAGTTGGTATCATGTGCGAAGTCAAATATCAAACCTGGGTCGCGAACCCAGTAATGGTAAAAAAGCATAATGGCGGATGGCGCATGTGTGTGGATTTCAAAGATCTAAACAAAGCTTGTCCCAAAGACTGTTATTCTCTTCCTGAGATTGACAAGAAAGTTGATTCGTTAGCTTCTTTCCGTTGGAAATGTTTCCTAGATTGTTACAAAGGATATCACCAAGTGCTAATGAAAAAAGAAGATGAAGAATAGACAGCTTTTCGCACGGAGAAAGGTATTTTTTGCTACACAAAAATGCCCTTTGGTCTCCGCAATGCGGGAACTACTTACCAGAGATTAATGGACACCGTTTTTGGTGATGACATTAGCAAGACAGTAGAAGTTTACATCAATGACCTGGTCATCATGAGCAATTCAGAGGAGACTATGTTAGAAAATATCCAGAATACCTTCGATTCCTTGCGCAAAGTCAATTTGAAGTTAAATCCAGGGAAATGCTCTTTTGGCATGGAAGAAGGGAAATTCCTTGGATTTGTGGTTACAAAAGAAGGATTCAAAGTTAATCCAGAAAAGGTGGAGGCCATCCAAAGGATGTCGTCTCCCACCACCATCAAAGAAATGCAACGATTAGCTGCGCTTAACCGATTTTTGGCTAATCATGCTGCAAAGTCATTTCCATTTATCCGAACCTTCCTCAATTGTGTCAAAAGTAAAACGTTTATCTGGACTCCCGAAGCGGAGAAAGCTTTTCAAGAAATGAAAGATTGCCTAATGCAATTACCCACTCTTACCACTCCACGCAGCAAGGAATCGATGATCCTTTATCTTTTTGCTTCTCCAACGGCAGTCGGAGCAGTATTAATGGTGGTTCGGGAAGGCGTTCAATCTCCAATATATTACATCAGTCAAAATGCTAAACGATCGAGAAACAAGGTACTCTATAATGGAGAAGTTAGTGTTAGCTCTTGTTCATGTCTCGTGCAGGTTGAGACGATATTTTTCAGGACATGTCATTACGGTCCTGACTAATTATCATATTGGTCAAGTCTTATCAAAACTAGATGTTTCTGGGTGCCTCGCAAAATGGGCAATTGAATTGGGAGCATACAACATTTGTTACAAGCCAAGACCAGCCATCAAAGGTCAAGCATTTTGTTGCTAAGATTCCAGCAGATAAGGTTGAGGAATGTGAAGCAATTCAAAATCCAGTTCCCATCATTGATGACAGGGCATGGATCTTATACACTGACGACGCATCAAACAACGATGGGGCAGGAGCTGGGTTACGCTTGATAAGCCCAGACGGTGAAGAGTTCACTTATGCAATTCGGCTCGAGTTTAAGAGTACGAATAATGAAGCAGAAGTATGAAGCTTTCTTAGCAGGCCTACACTGGCTATTAAAATGGGTGCATCTAACTTAACTGCTCATGTTGACTCCAAGCTAGTGGCTGAGCAAATTACTAGTTCTTACGATGCGAAGGGCGACATTATGGCCCTCTATCTAGAACAAGCGAAAGCACTCATAACTCAATTTAAGCAGTTCAAAGTTGTTCACGTGAACCGAAGTGAAAACAAACATGCTGATGCCTTGAGCAAATTAGCTGCGACTAGCTTTCAACATTTGGCAAGAGAGGTTCGCATTGAAATGTTAAGCAATCCATCTCTACCACTTAAACAGGTAACCATAGTTGAGGTCGGAGAGCCATCTTGGATGTCTCCAATATTATGTACCTGCTACATGGAACACTCCCAACAGATAACGCTCAAGCAAGGAAAATACGGTGCAAGGCCATCAATTATGAAATGGCAGATGGTATCTTATATCGGAAGTCGTATTCAGGACCCTTGCTTCGTTGTGTGAGCAAGCATGATGCGCAATATTTAGTACGGGAGATTCATGAGGGCTTGTGTGGTATTCATTCTGGACCGCGCATGGTGGTGGCCAAGATTATGAGTACATGCTATTATTGTCCTGGGATGTATGTTGATGCAGTAGAAATTCTGCGCAAATGTATGTCTTGCCAGCGACATGCTCCGAAGACATTGCGCCCAAAGAATCCTCTTGTTCCGATAACCACTGCTTGGCCTTTCCAACAGTGGGGAATTGATCTTATCGGACCTTTTCCTGATGCGCTGGCGCAGTTAAGTTCGTTATCATTGCGGTCGATTATTTTACCAAATGGGTGGAAGCTAAGCCGTTAGCATCCACCACAACGATGGTAGTTCGTAAATTTATATGGGAACACATTATCTGCCATTTCGGCCTACCATTACGAATCATCACCGACAATGTCCCAATCTCACAGCTGCAGAACTACAAGCCTGGATGCAGGAAATGAAAATCGAACATGTTTTTGCCTCTGTTGCCCACCCACAGGCAAACGGTCAGGTAGAAAGCATAAACAAGCAACCGGTGGAAGGCATAAAGGCACGCCTAGGCATGGCACGACGCGGCTGGGTTGATGAATTGCCAAGTATACTATGGGCGCACCGTACTATGCCAAAAACAAGCACTGGCGAAACACCATTTAGTCTTGTTTATGGCACATAAGCTGTAATACCTGCAGAAATCGGTCTCCCATCACCAAGAATGATCGCTCTTGAAAAGCAGAATAATGAAGAGCAGCGCCGACTGGATCTTGACTTAGTTGAAGAAAGGCGCGAAAATGCAGCAATACGTGAAGCAAAGTAGTCTCAAATGGAGAAATACTACAACAAACGGTACGCGTATGCACCTTCTTACCCGGTGATTTCGTATTACGCGACAATGGAGCATCAAACTCGAAAAACCAGGAAAACTAGCGCCAAGGTGGGAAGGACCCTATGTGATTCATGAAGTCCTTGGCAAAGGAGCATTCACATTGAAGCACTTGGACGGTTCCAGCGTCCCGCGGACCTGGAACGCCCAGCAATTGCGCAGATGTTACATGTAATCTCAGAGCTCCTTAGCCCTGCGCTTAGCATGAGCCTGCTTACATCAGTTCTCATTTGTAATCTTAGTGGCAAATTGTAAGCTTTACGCGTTATCAATAAAATAACATACTTTCTGTCGCTACTTACATTCTTTTGTATATTTATTACAAATGCATGCAAAACCTTTGGATAAACAAAACACATACTCATGAGCCACAAGACAACATAGTACTTACGCTCACACATGAGGTTACTTATTATTCATTTGTCTATCCTAAACAAGCAATTGATCACATACAAAAATTGTAAACTAAATATCTTATATTCACATTAAAAAGATACTTGCGCCTCAGCGCAACGATACATCAGAGGAAAATACAAACACTTAGAGAATTAAAACAATCTAACTCTCTTTTCCTGCACCCTTCGCGCCTCCTTGTTTCCTGCCTCCGAGAAGATCTCTTTTAATCTGTCAACAAAGTCATCTTGCTGTAGCGCAGCATCAACGAGGTCCATGAAAGGGATGTGCAGCTGATCGTAATTCTCTTTGGCAGCAGTATAGATAGCAGCAGTATCGGTTCCATGAGTAGCAGCACGGCTTGTATCCCATTGGGTTTCCAGAGCATGGGCCACATGCAGTGTGCATTCCTTGTAGCCCTCAGCATGGCCATCGTTCCGCGCTACCACCGTTAGCTCCGCTACTCTCTCATCCAACTCCGTAGAGTTCAAGATGGAGTTCTCAATCTATAAACAAGCGCATCAGCATAAGATATAATAATTCAGCAAAGATGTATATATTGCAAGAAAGGGATAATACCTCCACAATCCCATACTCCCGCAACCAGGTAAGCTGGTTCATCAGGGACTCTGTCAGGCTCTCTGCTGTAGCGCGAGCGACCTCCGTATCATTATTTTTTGTTCGCCTTCAGTCAAACAGCGGGTCAACTCGGCCTTCTCAGTTCGATGAAGGTTAATATCCCTTTTCAAGGAGTCAACCTCATCCTGCAGTCGCGCCTAATCAAATAACACAGAGGTTAGATCATCAATCTTTTTATTCTTAAGAAGGAGAGTCATTTTGGTTGCTACCTCATTCTGCTCACTCATCTCTCTGTGAGAACGAGCCTCTGCCGCCGCAGCAACCGCATCATCTTTCTCCTTTTTGAGTTTTTCAATCTCGTTGCGCAGGGAAATCTTTTCATTATTATCCCGATCACAAGCCTCCACAAAGCGCTTGCGATCGTCTGCATGTTGCGCGGCAGCAGCCTCACATTTGCGCTTCCAAGACAGCGCAGACCACTCTTCAGTCTTTTTATCTTCATCAAACTTGGCTTTTGCAGCCTCAAAATCCATCACCATCTTCAACGTCTTCTCCCTCTCAAGTTTGGCCTTCGCATTACCAATCTCCACTTCATCCTGTTCCTTATTCATACTGCGCCATTCGCGCACGATACGGTTGATAGTGGAAGAGGCAAGCGCGGACTCTTGTAAATATGATTCATAAGTAGCCTCATGGTTTTTCTCCTCCTGGCGCTTCACCTCCTCCGGAGGGAAGATGCCCTTATACCACTCCCTGCAGGAGTGCCAATCTATGAAAACATTGCCCTGTTCCACACAGGTTGGTGGATCTCCAATGCCCTTTTCTCTGAATAAGATCTATAATAATAATAGTCCCCAGGCGTTTCCTCGGGGCGAATCGGCGATTCTTCATCAGAATCATCAAAAGAAGGCATAAAACCTTCGCCTTGTGTTGAGGGGCCAGCACCCTTAGAAATAAACGATGAGGGCTCAGTAATAGGCGTGGATGGTTTCTCGTGCTCCACGGCCACTGACCCACTCATTGCAACATTTGAAGCAGTATCTTTAACTTGCTCGCCAGCAGGATTCTTAGTGGCATCTAAAGCAGTATCTTTAACCTGCTCGCCAACAGGATTCTCAGCACCAGATTGTTTTGGCTCTTCTTCTGGAGCCAACTTTTCAGGAATAATGGGGCCTGCATAAAAATAGGTGCGCTTTGGTCCGCATCTCCCCCTTCAGTATATTCAGGCCTGCGCGAAGATAGTATAAAAGAGGATGAAACCGGCACAGCCTTTACAATTTTCTCTGCAAAAACAGACAAGTGTCAAAACAAGATATCGCGCGACTATTTCTACAAAAGTGTGAATGGAGGAAAACATACCAGGTGAAAATTTCTTCGCAAAGGCTTCCAGATTGCCTTTCTTACCAATGCGCGGCCACGCAGCCTTTTTTGGCGGAGACGGTGGCGCAATGTCAGACTCTTTCCTCTTCTTGGAGGTATGCTTCAACTCCTCTTCCGGGCTTGAAGGGATCTCCAAGGGGTCATCTGGATTCGAGGTAGGGATAGAGGATGTGTCAATAGGCTCTAGTTTGGGTTTCTTCAAACCTGCAGGCGTAAGACCTTCTAATGAGTCCGACACCACCACGTAATCACACCAAGAGTCAGATACGGGACGCGTACCTTTCTTGCCTTCAGCTTTTAAAGCAACAGATGGCTTCGCTTTTTGCTCTGGTTTGGAAGGTGGAACAGCAGTAGCAGCAGCAGTTGGCTTTTTCTTCCTCTTTGATTCAGGGCCTACGCCCAAGTTTAGCAAATCACCTACATGACCAATAAATAGAGAAAGTGTTGCGCCATAAGTTACATTGCAATATTACTTAGAGTTGGTATCTGCAAGTAATATTGTAATAACTAACTCAGGCTTCACACGATGGGACTTACCAGTAGTAGAAGAAGGCTGCGCATTAAGATCTTCCTTCTTGGGGATTTCAAAATTCCCCAAGATTTGGTCAAACCACGGTTCTTCATTTTCCGCGAGCGGCACCGCGGCCATCTTCCCATTGTCTCTCTTGAAAGAGATCAAATACAACCGCACAACTATTAAGCAAAGCATAGCAACAAAACTTCATCAATATGCAACAATTATGGAAAACAGTTTGTAGAAAATGGAGGAGTTACTTACCAACTCCATCCTCGGTGTACACCGGCTTTTCCTGTCTTTCGTTTTTCCATAGGATGCTCATTCCTGCAGCAATTAAGGCCCTTTCCGGTAAAAAAATGTTGGGCACATCTTTTATATTCTGGTACCACACTTCGTTGGTCGGAATGGCCAACGTCTCCAACTCGATATCCTCCACAGCCCTGAACGTCATCACCATCGGGATCGCCGCCGCCTCAACATAGAAAATTTTCTCTTTCCAGTCATGGTAGGATTTGGGCGGCACCATCAGCAACCATTTCGCCTGCACACGTTGCTGGAACGAATAAAAACCCATGAGCAGTGAAGCTCATAGAACACTCGAAACTTCTCCACCGTTGGAATAATCTGCATCGACCGGCAAACGAACTCAAAGTGCCTGATTCTGACCATTCCCATGGGATTCAACTAGGAAATATGAAATTTGTAGTAATCAAGGATCTCCAACATGAAGTGGGTCACCGGAAGTCTGAAATTGCCCTCGGCAAAATAATAGTAGAACAGCGTACTATAGCCGGCCGGAGCATCCGCCGCCGTCGAACCCTCTTTGGGGTAGAATGACCCCCAAGACTTGGCAAATAAAAAATTATTGATCAAAGCATCAAATTCTTCTCTCTTCCACTTTAATGGTGGAATTATAGACATCGTCAATGCCTCGGCTCTTCCAGAACTAGATCCAGTTGCCACAATCTTGCAGAAAGATCTCTTGAAAAAAGGGGATTTTTTTCCAGACAAGAAGAAGATGATCGGAGTTTAACAGTCGCTGGAAATATATGAAGGATATGGGTTTTCTCTCTCTAGAATATCAACTGGTGAAGCAACGAATGGAGAGCCATTCCCCTATATATACTAATCGCAATTAATGCTGGACACGACAACAATGACTTTTGCGACCATCACTCCTTCCTAGGTAACTGCAAGAGCGAGTGGGGAACAGTAATCGCCCCACGCGTGCGAGTGTCACCGAATTATCATTAAATGCAGTAAGACACGTACTGTTGACAGCCTGTTAACAGTACCACCATGTCTCAGGAACGTGCATGTTCACCAACTACATTATCTGGATGAGCGACACGTGTCCAAATATATTTGAAATTCAAATATTTTCCAAAGTTCACTTGTGACACGTCACCAAGAAGCAGAAAGCAACAAAAGACCAACACCCATACAACGCAGCATATTTATCTCAAGTCCAGTGCTTCACCTACTCTTTACTTTCACATAGGAGCAACACTGGACTAGGGGAGACTTGAAGGGGTATGGTCCCAAAAACCTTGCTCCAACCAAGGAAACCATAACCACTATTAACTTCTAAGGAGACCTTGCGCAGACCTTTCTGCCAAAGAAAGACCTACTAAAAACTTTGCGTCAAATATCCAAAGAAGGAAAAGATCACTTAACTACCTTGCGCGGGCTCGCGTAAGGTTCAAAGTTAACCTTGATCAAATTCCTTGGATAACGCTTCATGTACAAACCTTGCGCAGATATTTATATCAGAGCAAGTACTCACCAAACGTTGCGCTAAGCAGCAGGGAGAGGAAAGAAGATCAGTTAACCAACTTGCGCCTCTCGCGCAAGGAAACAGTTAATCCTGAGAAACTTTCCCTTAGCAAAAATCCTTGAGTTGGTGCAGAGGCAAATGGAATCTTTTCTGTTGTAACAGAATGTATACGTGGCGAGCAACAGATGGGTAACAACTGTGAAACCTTCTAGAAGCCACTAATACCCAATCGTGTAAGCATTTTTCTGTTATAATCAATTGTCACATGGCAGCATCTGGACGACTGAGAAAGATCACGGTGATGGCATGCTCGCATTTATAAAATGTAGTGATCTCATGATGACACGTGGCACCTCCTTAACCGTTGATGAGCTCACGATCGTGTGCACTAACGGATTGCTACAAACTTAACGGAATAGCGAAAGATTCCGTTAAAGTTACTATCTCTCACTTTGGCGCCCAAAACTCTGGCTATAAATAAGTAACATGGACTTCAAGTAGAAGGTATTCACTCTCAACTACTCTCTCTCTTACTTCACTTTACTTCCGACTACCCGTACTTATTCTCACATCGGAGGGTGGTCACAGAGAGAATCCCCTTCTCCCCGTGGCGAGCTGACGGTATTCTGTTTTGCAGGATCAGTCGAAGTACTGTTACACCCATCATCATCACGAAACTAAACGAAGGAATCACCTCTTGTGTAGAACCCGATCCATAGATCTACCTAGATTCCGATCTAGTTGATCTAGGGTTTCTTCAGGAAGGGTATTAATTGGCATATGAAAAAAGTAAATGAAATCTTAACAAACCAATGACTGCCTTACAATCCATCAAAATACAAACAACAAACTGAAAATAACATGTAATAGAATTAAATTAAAGTTATAAAAATACTAACCCATGACTGGATTGAATTGTTGCTAACCTCTTCCGAAGCTTTCAAATTACTCTCTGAAAATCAAATAAGAATAAATTCACAAAAATTAGAATAGACACTCACAAATGGTTATATCAAATTTCAATTATAATTTATGTGTATGAATAGACACTCACAAAACATCTCACTTTCATCAAATCAAAACACAAAACTATCATAACAAAATCAAAATTAGGGCACGAAACATAAACATGACGTTGTTCATGAGCATCCACTCAGCCGATGATGAAGACTCCATAGTTGTTGTAGGACTCGGCTCTCGTTTTCCGTTTGTGTGTAACTCAGGTAAAAAAACCCTTAATAAATTAGACATGCAACCCATTTGAAAATCGAATCACTTTTAAGTGGTTGGATTTAACGACAAAATCAAAAACGATTCGACAATTCTACACCTATATCAATGATTAACATACCTGGATGAGAGTTCGAATGCTTGAGATGTAGGGATTTTTGAAGTGGGTATGGGAAGCCATATATGCAGATGAAGCCGTAGATGAGATTTAGGGTTTGTGAAATTGAACGTGGATGAAAGATAATAGCTAAGGCAAAATGTGTGATGCAAGTCGTGTGAATGTGAAGAGAACTCAATTTGCCAATTTCCGTTTGTGTGTAACTCAGGTAAAAAAAACCCTTAGTATATTAGACATGCAACCCATTTGAAAACAATTGAACAACAAAATCAAAAACAATTCGACAATTCTACACCTATATCAATGATTAACATACCTGGATGAGAGTTCGAATGCTTGAGATGTAGGGATTTTTGAAGTGGGTATGGGAAGCCATAGATGCAGATAAAGCCGTAGATGAGATTTAGGGTTTGTGAAATTGAACGTGGATGAAAGATAATAGCTAAGGCAAAATGTGTGATGCAATCGTGTGAATGTTAAGAGAACTCAATTTGCCAATTTTGAGAATGATTTCAACTGATTGAGAATTGATTGGGTTTCCAAATTCAAGAAGAATTTAGGCGGTTTCAAAAAGGAGGAAATACAATTGCCGCCTATTTTGTGAATTATCTTGATTAAGAGTCATGCCACATCATCAAGTGATGTGACAAAGTTGTATTCTTTTAGCATAGTAAATAGATAGATTATTCATTGATTAAATATTTAGATCGTGACATTTGCTATAACAATTTTTACAATTCCACTAGATGTTAACTCATTTTATACAAATCATGTCATAAACAAGCCTTAACCAACCTATTTTAATTTAGTTGATAAAAACCCTAACAAACAATAATATGTTCATGAGCCGAGCCGAGCCGAGCTAGGCCAAGCTCGGGCTCGGCTCGATTATAAACCGAGCTGGCTCGGCTCGGCTCGGATTCGAAACCGAGCTGAAAATCAAAGCTCGGGCTCGGCTTGGCTTGGTTTGACTCGATTTTAAAAATAAAAACTAATATATAACTCTAAAAGTTAAGTATTCTAAATATTATTTAATACTTCAAAATAACATATCTAAAATAAGTTCAACCTAATATATCACAAGCCAAAATCAAGTTAAACAACACAAAATAAGTTTTAAACTTCGACGAAATACATTATTAGTTCATTAGCATGGTAATAAACATTCCAATAAGTCATAGATATCAAATAACAAACCTAAATACATGTAAATAATAATTAGTTTTTTGTAATATATTGTAATGTATAGAAAAATAATATATATTATAAGTAAAATAATTCGAGCTAAACCGAGCCGAGCTAACAAACGAGCCAAACCAAGCTAATCCGGCTCGTTCGAGCCGAGCCGAGCTAGACTCACTTTCTAACCGAGCTGAGCTGGCTCGGCTCACTTTCAAACTAAACTATGCCGAGCTAGCTTTTTCCGAACTAAATCCGAGGCTAGCTTTTGAACAACCCTAATAATATGCACCAAACAATCCCCACAAGTTAAAGTGGTGGATGAAAATTTAAGATCCACCCGCCCCAAACGGTCCCAAATCGCGACCCGATCCCGATCGTTCAATTCGAATCACATCACACTCTCCTCCTACAATAAGCTAACGCCAATCTTCCAAGGTATGTGTGTATGTATGTTATCATTCACCCACACTACTTCCCTACATTCCATCAATCTCTTTTGTTTGCTTGATCTGTTACAGCGATTGAATTTAGGGTTTACTTTAACTGATTGATTATATTCAACTGCAATCTTGATTAAATTTGTATCATAGTCGACTTCAGTTTGCTATAAGTTTCAATTTGAGTTTTTGTCATATCCTGTTTTGTTTTTGATTGATTGGTTTTTTTACTGTTAGTTACAGCTGTCCAAAATCAAATATCCATCAAGGGCCCATATTTTAGATATAGGTTATCGCGGTAGGATATCGCTAATTTTTGTATCATGTGGAATTTATATACACATATAGAACGTAAAACATATTTAATACTAGGTTAATGTAATTTGCTTTTGATACATTTGGTTCCCTAGCGCCAGAAGCAGTGGAATTCCTAAACAGAGTTCAGCGGGTCGTGAATAGTAATCTCTTGACCTCTAAGAGTCGATTCGTCTTTAATAGGATCGGTTTTGCAATTCAAAAGGAGGTTGCGGCGCAGTTTGTTGCCCGTTTACCTGCCATTTGCTTGTAATTTGTTGTTTTGGCGTTTTAATGAAATAATGTTTTTATTTTAACAAAAAAAAATGTAATTTTATATATTAAATGATACAAAGGTAATATCGGTAAGATCCCCGTGTAGTGTATGGGTTGAATAAAGTTATATAAAATAAAATATTAATAAGCTTAATGCATAAATCCATAAATCGAAATTTAATAACAAACCCGACCGTGAAATCAAACCGATGACCAGTTTGATCGGTTTCATGGTTCTATATACTAATAGGGTTAATTAGAGGCGGAAAAAACCAAAAAGTAATGCCTCAAATGAATGACACGTGTCCTTCCATAGTTTCTTTTATTATATAGTATAGATATAGATATAGATTAATAGTAATATCAAGTCAAAACTCAAAAGTTTTCAAAATAACGGTCAGTATCGGTCAGTAACGCTGATGATAGCGGTTCCGCTATTCTGGACCGCTATATTGGAAGAGCCCAATAACCGCTATCCCACCACTATTGACTGCTTAGTTTACTAGTATTAGTGTAGGTCGAATGATATGTTACTTGGTGAACAAGGAACTTCTTTATCGCTTTGTGAATTTGACGGATACACTACATTTCCTGGCAAGTAATTAAGGCAGTAGTAGAGGTGCACAAATCGGTTTCTGGGCCCAAGCCTGTTCGGGTTTGGTCAACATCATAATTGTCAATAGCAATCGTAGCGATCACTATAGCGCGCTACGTAGCGTATAGGTATAGTGTCGCTATTAGAGTTGTAGCGATGGATAGCAAGAATAGCGACACTTTTTTTGTTTTGTAATTATAAATAGAAATTAAACATAGCTATAAAATAGTTGGATTTTAGGTTTTTGTTAAATATACATGTAAAATAGCATATATCAGGGTATTTTGATATAATATACATATAAAATTAAAAAAAAAATCTAGTGTATCGCCATTTAAAAAATTGCCGCCCGCTATTTCTCGCTATTCGCTATGTAGCATATAGGTACGTTATCGCTATTTGTCGCTATTCGCCATTAACAACTATGGTCAACATCAGGTTTTGGCTAAAACCAGTTCGGTTTGAAGCTAGTTTATTAGGGGAAGTGAAACGGAGCAGTTCGGTTTGTAACCGGTTTGGTTCGGTTTTAATTGGTTCTGACATCTGAGTTGTCTCTCCATATTCATACATTTGCACATTTCTAAAATATTAAAAAATGAGGCAGTATATGCTTTCAGTTGAAAAAGAGGGTGATTCTGTTACTTATGTTACACTTTTGGCTGTTTTTACTTTTCCGTATGGTATGGTTGCAATGTTTTTTTTCTGTGTATTGTAGTATATAGATTGGAGGGATATTCGATGGGTTCACCCGAACGTGTAAAAGGTTATGTGAAAAGGGATACAGACGATGAGATATCGGAAGCAGACGAGAGAAGAAAACGGAGGTCAGGGAGGTCGAAGCAATCGGGAAGTGGGGAGGAAACCGAAGGAGTGGAAAATAACAGAAGAAAGGAGAAAAACGAGAGTAGAAAGCGGTCAGGTGGCACCAGAAAGACGGTTAGCGAGGACGATTATTACATGCCAAGAGCTAAGCATATGAAAAAGAAACAAGAAGAGAGTGCGTTAGAGACGTTAAGCAACTGGTATCAGGATGGCGAGGGTGAGAACGGTAACAAACATGATGGTGGAGAAAGAAGTGAAAGAAGAAAGTCAACTTCGAACTTGACCGACCGTGAGAGTTCTCAAAGCCGAAGTAAGATTAAAGAGGAAAGATCGCATGATGTGGAGGTGCAGGAAAAGGAAGGAAGAAATTCGAAAAAAAGATGGGATGACATGGATGTTGTTAACAATGTAGACGAAAATAATTACAGTCAGGAAAAAACCGATGAAAAAAAACGTCGTAGTGAAGGTGATAAAGATCTTAAATACCATGCAAAGGATAAGAATCACGAGAAAATTGATGATACAATTGAAAGCCGAGAAAGGTCCTATAATGCCGATGAAGATGACAGTACATGGATGAGGGACAGGGGTAAAAAAGACATTGACCGCTCGACACGGTCTAGAACACCCGAGAGAAGTGCTAGGCGTCATCATGATGGTGAGTTGGATTCAGATAAAAGTGGTATCTACCGAAGGAAGGATACGGAAAAAGATGGTTATAAAGAGAAAAGAAGGCAATCGAACTTTTCTGATAAGGAAATAAAAGACGGTGATGCCCCTTATGACTACACGCGAGATTGGGAGTCACCATCGCAAAGACGTGGGCGTGATCAAGCCGACCCAGAAAGGCATACAGGTCGGACCAGTGGTAGAAAAGACGGGAACAGGACCTATGATGTGATAGAGATCGAAACTAAGCCTTATAATATTAAACCAGGACCAAATGACGAGTACAATATTTCAAGAAATGCTGATGATCAATCGTTTGAAGATTCAAAAGATCGATATGGAGACGATAGAGGGCAACGTGGGAATGTGCCCAATCGACAATCCGATTCACACGGATACCAAAGTTCTCAGGGTGTTAAAGGTAACAACCGAATGGTGGGGAGAGGAGGAAGGGTATGGCCCACTGGGAGGGACGGTCAACAAGTCAACATGCAAGTCCCGATGATGGGCTCGCCTTTCGGGCCACCTGGCGGATTACAACCGCTTACTCCAACCATGTCACCGGGGCCCGGTCCTCCTATGTCTCCAGCTGTCTTTATTCCACCGTTTTCACCTCCGGTTGTTTGGCCCGGTGTTGGAATTCCACCTGGCGGACCATCAGGTCCTAGATTTCCGCCAAATATAGGGACCCCACAAAATCCGAATATGTATTTCAACCAACCGGGACCCGTAAGAGGAATAATGCCTCCAAACATGCCAGGTCCCGGTTTCAATGCTCTAGGACCACCCATGGGACCCACCCCCCGGGTCCCTCTGAGAAACAATGGACCTCCCGGTAAAGCTCCATCTAGAGGAGAACAAAACGATTATTCCCAAAATTTTGTCGACACCGGTATGCGACCCCAGAATTTTATTCGAGAATTAGAGCTCACTAGTGTTGTTGAAGACTATCCAAAGCTTCGGGAGCTTATACAAAAGAAGGACGAAATTCTTGCTAATTCCGCTTCTGCCCCTATGTATTACAAGTGTGATCTTCGTGAGCAAGTTTTATCACCCGAGTTTTTCGGGACGAAAATTGATGTTATTCTAGTGGACCCACCTTGGGAGGAATACGTTCATCGGGCTCCTGGTGTCGCTGACCATATGGAGTACTGGACGTTTGAGGAAATAATGAATCTCAAGATTGAGGTAGTATGCTGATTAATTGTCACTTTAATTTTATTTACTTAAAGAGCACCAAATTTTCGAATGTTCATAAGTTTTTGTTTTGCATAAGGTACAATGTTTAATTATTTTGTTTGTTTATATCTCTAGGCAATAGCTGACACACCATCCTTCGTTTTCCTCTGGGTTGGTGACGGAGTTGGCCTTGAGCAGGGACGACAATGCCTTAAGAAGGTATAGATGGTTTCAAAACAAAATTACATTTCAAACTTTTTAAAACAGAAAAATAAATGGGTAAATTGCCAAAATTGTCCCTGAGTTAACGAAATTGTTAAAATCGTCTCTGAGGTAACGATACATTTTAACTGAGTTAGTGATTTGAATGGAAATGGCAGCAAAAATGAAACGTCAGAGGTCCAGTTACAAAAAGTTCATATTTTGGAAGTAACAGGCAAAAGTGCCCAAACGTCAGGGACGGTTTTGGCATTTTACTCTTTTTTATATCACTAGAAGTCCTTTGGATTTATGATCTTTCAAATCGTTAATTCATTCTCTCATTATATTATTGTAGTGGGGATTCCGTAGGTGTGAAGATATATGTTGGGTGAAAACCAACAAAACCACTGCAACACCTGGATTGCTCCATGATTCGCATACTTTGTTTCAACGCTCTAAGGTTGGCTGTTTACTTTATTTATGTTTATTTTTATTTTTATTTTTTTATTTTCTTTATCAACATCAAAATTATATTATAAAATATTGATGCCAAAGCTATTGATCTTTGTTAAGGAGCACTGTTTAATGGGCATAAAAGGAACCGTTAGGCGCAGCACTGATGGTCACATAATTCATGCCAACATCGATACAGACGTAATTATTGCTGAGGAGCCTCCATACGGTCAGTATTTCTTAATGTTTTATGGTTTTTCGTTTCACAAATTCTTTTATTTATCGTCATTAAAAGATTTTTAAATATTTATATAAGTAGTCAAACATTTTGCTTAACATATGTGCCAAATCAAATGTTGCATGATATACTATTACACTCATTCCTGTAACTTTTTTACCAATGGAAATGCAGGTTCTACTGCAAAACCTGAAGATATGTACCGGATTATCGAACATTTTTCACTTGGTCGCCGTAGGCTTGAGCTTTTTGGTGAAGACCATAACATACGAGCTGGCTGGTTGACTGTTGGTAAAGATTTATCCTCGTCAAATTTCAATTCTGAGGTACTTTTTTTTGTAATTTTTTTTGTTTGCTATTAATACAATTAAGGAATGTAACAACAGAAACGCCTACCCTTGATTTATTGATATCAATTTTTATTTTTTTTGAATTAGGCGTATGTTCAAAATTTTGCGGATAAGGACGGGAAAGTATGGCAAGGAGGAGGAGGAAGAAACCCGCCACCAGAAGCCGGTCATCTCGTGCTGACAATGCCAGATATCGAAGCTCTCAGGCCAAAATCGCCGATGAAAACCCAACTCCAAATGCATCAGCAGTCGCAACAGACGAATACCGTATCCCTTACGCCAGGTGGTGGTGGGGGTGGAAGCAACAGGAGGCCGAGTGGGAACGACCCATTAAACCATAATGGACCAGGCATGAACCAAGAAGTATCAGGCTCTAATATCTCTGGTCCGGTTCCGTGGGGTCCGTCGATGGATCCCAATGAAGGGTTTTTTGATAATATGTATGAGTATAATGGTCCTTTTGGACCCATGGGTGGTGACATGGATTTTGAAACTCAGAGAGCTATGAACAATATGTTGTAACTTGTAACAAATTAATATTTTTTTATTTTATATTCATTTGAATCAAATAAATCTTCACAAAGATCTTTGACTTCATTAAAGTCAAAGTCTCATTAGTTAAAGTGTTGTATGCCTATGGTATCTGAGTTTGATCAATGCACCATATGTCCATCAAATGATATAAAAATCTAGAAAACACAAATTGGGTATTGAGCCAAACTGGTCACGGCTTCAGTTGGAACCGGTTCGGGTATGGTCCACAAAGGTCAAAAAACGGAACCAGGCTGGGTTTGGAACCTGATTTTTTTAAGGGTGGGGGGGGGGGGGGGGGGACGTGAGGCCGACTACGAGTACAAAATCTAACATAATTAAATCTAAAAAAATTACATATAACAGGTCATGGCAAAATTCTTTCACTCATCACCATTTGTCACTAGGGTTATTCAATGAAAATGCATATCAAGATAGGTAACTTTCCAGATTTCATCCAAGCACTTTACCTAATACTTGCTTGCATAAATCATTCAACTTTATATGAATTTACCTAATAACTTGACTACATCAAAATCCTTTTCAAAACATTTGAACTATAACAATAGATTAGTGAAACCATTTGTTTTATGTAAGATCTCTATAAAAAAAAAACATGTGTGTACTCACTTTATGTAACAGAGTGAAACCATGTGTTTTGTGTAATTAAGTTCATTTTTATAAAACTTGATTACAACAAAATTTTAGGTTCTTAAGCAACCTCTATTTTTTATTTTGAACGGCTAATGTTTCTTTACACTTTTAAAAGAGTGAGACCATGTGTTTTATGTAATTAAGTTCATTTTTATAAACCTTGATCACAACAAAATTTGAGGTTCTTGAGCAACCTCTGTTTTTTTATAACAATGGATCATCTACGATTGTGGAATGGGTTTAAGAAAGATGAATTTGTATCTTACTTTGAAAAATCTTATAAAAGAAACCGAAAAAGATAGCGCCATGAAAATATGGATATCAATTACAATCTTGATAACATGAAAATAGAAATTTTGATAATATTAAATAAATGTAAAATACTAAAATAACCTTATTGATTTTTTAAAATTATGTCATGTGTCACTTTTAAATTGGTTCTTATTGTTTTTAGATTCAAGTTAGTTTGTATATGACCCTACTTCAATAAATTTATTATTTTAAACATGGTAAGTAAGCTTATGATTACAAAAATTGTTATGTTTGTAAATTAGGGTGAAGGGAATGGTTACCTAATGATATTAGGTAAACTTCCAATTCACCCAATCACATCGCGCAATGTCAAATCACCTAATTAACTTACTTAATGATAAAAAAACACTAGTGGTGGTTTATTAATGGGTTTAGGTAAACTATTTTTCTAAGAGAAAAATATGTGATTGGTTGAGAAGGAATGGACCCCACCACACACTCATCTCTCTCCCCTTCCCTCCCTCTCCCCGGATCGGTGAAGCTTCACCACCATTTCGGTAACATGTTTGGCGGTGGAGTGAGATTCGGTATCGAGTGGGTTACCGAACCCACTCCCTTTACCCTTAAAGTATCATGATATTGTATCAAACATAAATACACCAACACAAAAGTAAAGAATAACTAAACAAGAATACACAAATCGTAACGTTGAAGCAACAAGCTACATCTTTTTGTGATAAAAGTGTAAAAAGACAAAATTACCCTCTTCTTTTATTTTATTTATCTTGCACCTTCTTCTCCTTCAGATTATATATACTTTCTGGATACCCCCTCCAATCTCATCCAACGGCAAACAAACAGAAAAAAAAACCTACAACAAAATGGCCGCCGCCGCACCACCGCCACCACCAACCGCCGCAGCAGAACTGAACATGGATCTTACAACCACCTACCCACTCTTCACCCGCATCCGCCTAGCCACCAAACCAGACGTCCCCGTCATCCACAAAATGATCTACCAAATGGCCGTTTTCGAACGCCTCACCCACGAATGCTCAGCCACTGAAGCTAACCTCTCCGCCACCTTATTCACCAACAACAACCCCTTCGAATCATTCACCGTCTTCCTCATCGAGGTGTCCACAACCCCAATCCCCCTACCCCCACCCCCCACCAAATTCACCCCTATTTACAAAACCCTAAACCTTGATCTCCCGGTATCCGAGCCGGAAGTGGGTAGTTTTGTGTCCTCAACGATGGATGATGGGGTGGTGGTTGCTGGGTTTGTGTTGTTTTTTCCGAATTATTCGACGTTTTTGGCGAAACCCGGGTTTTATATTGAGGATTTGTTTGTGAGGGATGTTATAGGAGGAAGGGTTTGGGGAAGATGCTGCTATCGGCTGTGGCGAAACAGGCCGTGGCGATGGGGTACGGGCGGGTGGAATGGGTGGTTTTGGATTGGAATGTGAATGCGATTAAGTTTTACGAGCAGATGGGGGCGAATGTTATGCAGGAGTGGCGGGTTTGTCGGCTTACTGGTGATGCTCTTCAAGGGTATGCTGCTAGTTCTGGTACTAATGATGATCTTGATTTAATCTAATTTGATTTTTATGAGGTTGTTTGTTTTGAGTGTTTGTGGGCTTATGATTGGGTAATGTGAGTTGTCATGTTTGCCCCCCTTGTCCTAATGTTTTTTTTATGTTGGTTATGGAGATATGTGGGGTGGTTTTAACTTATAGACTTTGTAAGCATTTGGTTGTTACCCGGACGGCTATATCTTGTTGCTCGACGGATAGGTTGTGTTGTGTGATAATGTTAGTGGGTCGGGTGGACAGACGTATGTGTGAGTTGCTTGTACTTTGATTTTGTTTCGTGTTTTTTACTTCTGTTTTAGGCATTAGATATGATGAATAAAAAGAATGAGATAAAAAGAATGGTTATTAGAGAGGGCCTGAAGAATATTAAGAGAGAATTTAGACTCATTACATTCTTTTCATTCATACGCGGTGCGATTTTCTGGGCTTACAAGAGGTTGATAAAGAAAACATCATAGTTATGAAAGCGAGCGCCCAGGCCAAATTGCCCTGAGTGTGCCTTGCGCTTTTAATCTTCAGGTTAGTTCATGTATGCCAATAATGTTATTAAAACGAACGCCTAGGCAAGGCCCCGGGCCCAACAAATCGCCCTGAGTGTGTCTCGCGCTTTTAATCTTCAGGTTAGTTCATGTATGCCAATAATGTTATTAAAGCGAGCGCCTAGGCAAGGCCCCGGGCCCAACAAATCGCCCTAAGTGCGCCTCAGGCCCTTAACAACTATGGAAAACATGTACCTAAAAGAAATAGAGGAAACATGAAAGTGCAAGGAAGCCCTAGGTCAAAGCTTTTGAATGCTTTGTTCAAGCTTTTGAATGGCAGGTAACTAACTTATATTGCGGATTGATACATATTTCTCGGAAATTGTATGTTTTGTTCAAGCTTTTGAAAATCCAAGGTCATAGATGGCGTTATTTTTCTAAGTGGGGTATGAAATTTTCAAATTACCCTTACGTTAAAAATGCGAAATGACTAAAAAAACACAATTCAGATTAAACCGTGCTTCCCTTCCCACCCTATGTTATCGTCCCCAATTTCATTGTCTTGCGATCTCTCTGGTGTCTCTTTCAGATCTGATCTTAAACGAATTACTTCGCCATTGCCATTCTAGTTGCACCAGACACCAGGAGCGGACCTACATTAAAGGTTCCGGGTTTTCAGGAACCCATTCGGTTTTGAATTGTTACTAGAAAAAACGTGTATTAAAATACAAAGTGAACCCATAGATAAATTATATGGTGAACCCATAACAAAAAAAGCTGAACTGGTGCAATGGTTAGGCGCCCCTTTTACTTTCATTTTGGCGCGAGTTCTATCCTTTTACCAAGCCATTTTCTTGCAATTTCTTTTAGAACTGAATTTAATGAATTAGGTTGCTGTATTCATTCATCCTTGGCTTTTTATTCATTGGGTTTTTGTATTCATTCTTGGGCTTTTTATTCATTGGTTCCCTATCCCTATCCATGGTAGAATCAAGAGAAGCAGTAGCCAGTAGATGTTTTAGAACAATGGAACCATTAGACGTTTTTGGCAAGTGTGATTTAGTATGGAATTTTTATATTGTAAAAAAATAACCGTTAGATGTCTTCTTAACTTATGAAATTAAAATTTCATAAAAGAACAACTCATAGCATTAGTGCTAGAGGATTGAATAGGAATTATCAACTTTTTATTAATTTATTTTGAAAGCGAAGCTTGAGCGTTCGATCAACAAGAAATTCCTTCTTAGCATTATATACCAACCTCTACATGAAAACAACGTTAAACTGGATCCGCCACTGGTTATAAAGCCCGACCCGACCGAAAATTCTAACGTCAAGTTGACCGAAATTCGAACACTTAAAAAGTGAACCCAATTAAAAAAAATTCTAGATCCGCCAGTCGCCACTGCCAGACACCATCCCTCTCTTGCATCGTAA
Organism: Scalesia atractyloides; assembly: GCA_947069175.1. Classification (NCBI taxonomy): domain Eukaryota; kingdom Viridiplantae; phylum Streptophyta; class Magnoliopsida; order Asterales; family Asteraceae; genus Scalesia; species Scalesia atractyloides. The sequence continues at coordinate 83,572,279 of CAMTDV010000030.1, forward strand.
ACAATTGTGAAACTATTAAAGAAACCCCATCGATTCAACCTCCCCCTTTCTCCTCACTTTTACTGTTAATGCACCATCAACACCAACACCAACGATTTAGGCCATTGACGATTCTTTGGCTTTATTTTAAAGCGAGAAGTCCTGAGCCGATGTAATAAAATATATAGGAATAAAAGAAATGTCATATAGGATTGGTGGGATGTTATTCTAGGTAAAATATATAGGAATAGAATATCAAAATAATCTTGAATGACGTGATTGGAACAATTTTTTTTTACATATGACCTATTGAAATACTCATATAACTTGATTAATATTTTGTGAAAAATTCCCTTAACAAAAATTAGCTCATTTGGGCTTGATTTCTTAGTTAAATCTTATCCAAAGTTTTTATATTAGTAGCAAAAAAACTAATTGTGCGGAGATCAAATCTAGTTCAAGGTTAACCAACTCATAACCGAACTGAACCAACATGCAAAATCGACTAACTGAAGTCGACTTAATCTAAACCGACCGGTTATCATTGTGTAGTTACTGACCCATGCACACCCCTGTATGACGGTAAGAATTAACAATTACCCCCTTACTTTCATGAAGTTTCATTTATGGCTCCAAATCCGATGTGTTTCCCTCATTCGGATTTAACAAATTCAAGGTTCTTTGGTTTTTCTCTTGTGATGCATATAGAACCTAATTTGAAGAACCGATAACCTAAGTGGAACAATCTTGTGAATGCATCAGACCTAAAATAATTTAGAAATTTGATTGAGCTTGCCAGCTTGGGATGTATCTAGAGTAATCAGATACTTTCAAATACCCATCTAATAAAATTTTCAACATTAATATCGATACGTGAAACTAGTGTTACCTTTCTCATTTCTCCCCAATATATGTTCACACAATATCCATGCATATTTATACGCATTTATAGATGCCTCGGTTTGCTATCATCCACAAAATTCACACATATATCTACATACATCATCGATTCTTCGCATCGATCTTGATCGTCTAATAATCATAATTGGTAATGGGGTTTATATGAATGTGGTTTGGGTTAATGCTTTGGAATGGAATTGATATCATGATTATACCATTTTACATTGTTTATTTGATTCTCTCCATTCCTAATATCATCTAAAATATGGTGAGCGGTTAACCAAAAAGATGGCTGGAATTTAATTGGTTCTCCTTTTAAGTTTGTACTTAAAATTTTTAACTTTTTGTGTTAAAAAATAAGTGCAGTTTAGTCATTTCTCCAAAATTTTACCCGAAAAACTATAATATGAGAATGTCAAGGTCCATCCGTATTATATTGAAGTAAACATTAGGGACCAAATATGTAATCTATCAAATTTAAGATCAAAGCCATAATATATTAATATTACAATACAAAGCGTATAGTTCTTTCAAAATTCACGCATTAAACGACGCCACCCCCACCGCCAACCTACCCAATGGTTTTATTAAAAAGAGTAAAGGGGGTAATTTCATATATATCCTGCAAACTTGTAAAATATTATATATGCTCATACAAAATGTTATATATGACCTTTCTAATTAATGATAATTTTACCTTTACTTTTCTAAAACTTTGAAATCTTATATATGACCTTTAACTTCAAATGTTATATTTATTTATTTCTAGCTTAATTTGTTTCCTTTAAATATTATATATGGAGAATACTATTATTTATGAGAAAAATAAAAAATGGGTAAAAAATAATTGAAGTTTAAGATGCGTTGTATAAAAATATAAAGTTAAAAGATGAGGATGTATGAAAACTTAAGTAAAAATTAACGGAAAAATGATTATTTATTAGATTGTTTTTAATAAACTGGGTATATTTGACATTGGTTGTAAAACAAGGTTTCCAAGGCCGACTACTGAGTAGTCGCTACAAGGTAGGCTGCCGAGGCGACTTTCTTCGACTCCGCCTAATTACTCGGAGTCGGTCAAATGCGGTCAACCTTGGCCAGAACCGGATCTAGTAGGTCAACTCGAGCCTAATTTGACTTAATTAACAATAAAACATAATTTCCATGTCTATCATATTAAAGAATGAATATCATTTTCACGTATTTTGTTATAAATATTAGTAATTTTATGTTATTTGACATATATTAATCCCCAAAAAGTAATTTCTTTATAATTTAACATATCCGAGTACTTTCCGTGTACTCGCCGCCTAGACCGAGTACTCTCAACTCCTCGGTCGACCGACTAGGGAGCGCCTAGCGACTTGCAACCATGATATTTGATATTTTAATTAATTTGTAAGGGTATATATGATATTTTTAGTTTTTGTTAAATATATATACAAAATTTTGCAAGTTTACAATGGTATATATGAAATTAATTGAAAGTAAAACAACTCAATTGGCTTTATTCATATTTTTTTTTATTTCTGCCATACGTTTTAAAGATGTAAGCTTGAAATTGAGTCTTAAAATTCTCTATAGATGTAAGCTTGAAATTGAGTCTTAAAATTCTCTATTATCCAATATAATATTATACATACATGTCAAATTACTACAAAAGTATAAACGTGCTTTTCATAAATTTTATTTGTACAAATTCTTATCAAAATAGTTAAAATCATATTCATCAACTTGTTATCCACTTGCTATAATTTGCACCGCATATCATATATGGACTATGGTTTTGACATTTGTCCGATATCATTTAAATTTGAAATTGACATCATTTTGATGTTTTATTTAAAAAATGTAGGTTAAATATCAGGGGCGGAACCACAAGGTTAGGAGCCGTAGCACGGGCTACGGCTCAACCCCGTATTCGTAGTGTTTTTTTCGGTTTTATACAAAGAATATAAAAAAAATACGAGATTTCGCCTAACCAAAAAAATACGATACTTGATATTACTAAAATTTCATTTTTTTTAAGCCCAAACATTTTAAACCTGAAAACTTGTAGAATAATTAAGCCTAAATGATAAAATAGGCCCGAATTAACAATAATAGAATTGAAAGGAACCCCTAAATATAATTGATACAGTTAGCTCAAGATACAAAACAATATTATAATTGAATAAGTGACCGTCTTATGGTGGAAACCGAAACACATAGTTCTTGTCCTTTGGTTTATCGGGTAGTGAATCTAGCTTTGGTTTTACCGGTTACAACCGCAACTGTTGAAAGATGTTTTTTTTCTTCTAAATTGAAGCTTGTCAAGACGGACTTACGCAATCGAATGTGCCCTGAATATTTATGCAATCGAATGTGCCCTGAATATTTGAACAATGCTATGATATGTGCAGTCGAAAAAAAAACTTTTGATAAAGTAAAAGACGATGATGTGATTGAACGATTTTAAGCTATAAAAAAAAAAGAGGACAAATCTATTACGTATTTTGTGTTTACTTGATTGATTATTGTTTTTTTTTTATTATTGTATGATTGCACGATAAAAAAAATTCTTGATACCCCTAAATTAATGGGCTAGCTTCGCCACTGTTAAATATTAAGGGTTATTGTAATTAAAATTTAACCACAAACTAATTAGGGTTTCATATCTCATGCTGGCTTGTATCATTTAAAAAAGATAAAGATTGTAGACCTAAAAAGATAAATAGTCATGGGGTATAATTGAAAATAATGAAAATGATGACAATATAAAATAAATATTAGTTGAAGAAATAAAAATCTACACACATAATTTACACAAAATTAAGTACTTTTACTAACATGATACGTGTTGGGTTTTGTTATTTTTAAACATACAATCCATATATCAACTTTTTAAGTTACGTGATATTATGAAAACTATCATTTTTCATGAATAAATGTGGCTTTGTTATTCATGTGACATCTGTACCTGTGTGATGTTCATGTATCTTTTTGTTGTGTTAGAAAAGAAAATAACACGTGTTAATAACAAAGTCTTAGGAAAGAAAATAAAAATCAACCCAAACCACCTCTCTGCCGAGAACAGCCCCACAACCATGTCGGAACCACTTCCTGCCCACTCTCCTTACAAAGTTCCAAGTTGTAAACGTGTCGACTTGTGTCCGAACTCGTTTAAGCTCAATGGCAACTCGTTCATATTCAACAAAGCTTGATAGAGTGAGCTCGTTTATTTTTTATTAATTATTGTCTAATTATTTTATGAAGCGCAACTTATTTTTGCATAACAAATAGGCTTGACGAATCAGCTCGAGCTAGACTTATGAAAAATATCCAAGCTTGATTCTGAAACTCTGAGCTCGTTTATTTTATTATTATTTATTTATTTATATACTATATTTTGTGTATATATTTATAGTTATTAATATATATAGTAAAGTTATTATTATTATATATATAAATTGACAACTTTTTAGCTACAGAAAAAATTATGATTTTAGAATTTGACCAACAAGCTTTTATTAGTATTTGAAAATGCGTGTTCATCGAGAAGAATGTTAGATAGAAGTGGTTTTTTTGCTTTCTTAATTTTACCCAAACTTTTAGTATTTCTTTTTTGACAACAAATATGAAGTATCCATTTGGTTCCTTATGTGATCTAGCGTATTAACAGAAGTTGCAAAATACAACTTCATTTAACTTATTCATTTTTTAACCTAGTGTTTCTCTTTTTATAACTTTTAAGATACGGTGTTTTATAGAATTCCGAATATGCTTATTTTTATCTACGTCCCGATATAACTTTTTTTCGAAACCGAGCTCTGAGTAGTAATCAGTAATCAAAAACACAAACGTACATGTTATAAAAGGCATTCTGTTATTCTAATAGTATAATGTAATGCGCAAAATATACCGTTGCGACGTTCTTAATCTTCTACGTATAAATTTCATTGAAAACGTAGTTTTTTTCGCAATGGAGTATCTGAAAACAGAGGTGTTTGTTGTGTATCGCAAGCTATAACAAGTATTGGTAACGTGTCGGTGCTGTGACGCACTGGATCGATTATGTCATAGAAAACGGAGCTTTATGCACAATAAAGTATCAATGTTGAAATATAGTTGTATTCATAATAGAGTGTTTTCTTTGTGTTGTAAGCTATATCGAATGACGGTAACGTGTCAGTGTCATCTTGAACCAAACCGATTCTGCTCAAAAAATATTGGTACCGACATGGGTACTAGTGCAACTGTTACGAATATTAGTTTTTATGGTTTTCAATATCCTTTTGAGCATATTACTACAAGTACATGTATCATAATGAACTGAACCAATAATGTAACACTCTAACCCGTTTTGAATAATATCTTAATAAATTCGGATGATTAGGTCCCAGATTATTTTTTTTTAATATAGAACTTATATGTCTGGGATAACTGACAACCCATGCGATCGACATAACAAATTATTACACTTAATTTGTGTTTTTACAATAGTCAAGTTTTTAAGTTCGAAAACTTCGACACGCATGATCATGCTTTAACCTTCTTATGATCGTCTCCAAAGAGATAACGTTTTAATAGTGTTGGTTCTCCGCGTGCTTGGTCATACACCCTGTCCCCGTGTAACACCTCGCAAAAACGTGTCCAATAAGGTAAAGACACGTGTCCTAAACCCTATTCATTTGAAAGGATGACTTTAAAGGGGTAAAAGTGTCAACAAGCGAAACTTGTGCTTCCGGGTGGTTTCCGACGAACCGGGAAATTTAGAATAATTATTTTATACTCCCAAATGTGCCAAATATCATTTATGATGGCCTGATAACAGTTACAAGTCCCAAGATACGTATAGTTAAGTTGAGGGGCCAAACTTGTCAAAACTGAAAATCTGGTTCGTTGACAGACCCCTTACGGACCGTAAAGGACCCATGCTTACGGTCCGTAAGGCATGGTACTGGGCGAATATTTGCTTGGTCTCCACACATAAGCTTCCAAACCGCCTTATTCGAAACCAGGGGCTGCATGTTTGCTCAATACTCGTTAATGGACACATGGAGACATCCTTGAACACTTGGTAACACCTAGATTAATCTTGTGATGGCCTCTTGCACTATAAATAGGTGCTTTGGGTGAGCATTTGAACTTGTACCTTCCAAAATCTCTTCTTTCTCTCTTGCTTGGCATTCTCTAGGATTCCTGATCAAAAAGGAAGCCCACTAAGTCCAATTTCGTGCTAGGACCAGTGGTAAGTGTTCTTAGCCACTCTAGTTTGGTTTTTATGCGTTTAAAGGCCGAAAGTCAAAGTTGCCGCAAAACGGCTTTGACCTTCGGCTTAGACCTAAACGGTCCAGCCATTGTTCGAGGCGAATGTGGCTACGTGATCGTAATTAGGTGGGTGTTAATCCCTCAAAAGGGCACCTCCTAATTACAACGTTTACCTAGTTAATTGTCGGGTCAAAGGAATTAATAATAAAAGTCAAACTAGTCAGATTTTAAATAAAATCAAATCTGATAATATATAGGTTATAAAACATGTTTTAGCACTCTAATAACTTGGTAACTATTATTAGGACATATCTAAACATGTTCCACCCGACAATTCCGAGTTTAGGTCCGGTTCGCAACCGAAAGTCGCAAAGCTTGACTTTTGTTTTGACTTTCAGTTCTGACCTGAATTAGCTTATTTTCCTTATGCATTAGGGTTCCTTTAGGACCATATTATCTTGTAGCATAACCCTCTGAGGTTATATTACCTGGTCCTTTAGTAATCTAAGATTATATGCTTGTTTCCATTATTATGTTTTTTGTTGACTAGTATGCCCTTTTTGTCAAAAATGAGACTTTTAAAGTAGTTGGACATGCAAACGAATTAGGTACTGATTTGGTAGACATATTTAGAGTATTTTGATGCTCCAAACCTGGTCATAAACTGAAACCATTTAGAAAAGCGAAATTCATGCCTTTATAAGGACTAGAATGCCCTTTAGCATGAACATCATGTTTAAAACATATTTTTTACACAAAAGTCTTTACCTACTGTCATGATATCATATTAGGACATATTGGGATGTCGGGTCAGATTTATTTCTGACCTTAACCTTGGGTTCTTGCATAAAGCTCATAAATGACGATAATACCCTTTTTGCAAATAAAATGAGTTTTACATATAATTAACATGAAAAACCTTTTGCTACTGATATATACTATGAAAAATAAAATATTTTAACACTTTAAAGCTGGTCAAATTCTCAGAATCACTTTAACTTCGAAATTATCGTCATTTGTCAACTTTTACGCTAAATAAGCACATAGTTTGACTTTAAACTATATTTAGCACCTAAGACTTGTTACCTATTGAATTATTAAATGATTTTACAGTAAGGCTAAGTCATGAACTCAGAATCCCAATTTAGTCCCTAAAACCATGTGTGAAATGACCAAAATGCCCTTCCGGGGGCATAGTTTGGCCATAAACCTTAACTCACGCATAGGTATGATATCCTACCATCTTAATATCATAAATTAAATGTTTTCACAGAGTGTTATTGACCAGAACCTTAGTTTACGTAAAACCCCTTTTATGAACTTGTAAAATGACCAAAATACCCTTATAGGGCTTAGTTCGACTTTAAAACCTTACGGGCATACTTATTGATATCTTACTGATGTTATAACATATCTTGAGCATAATAACTTAGGAAACTTGTATATGTCTTATCGGTTACCCGTATATGCACATACGCGTTCGGTTCGGTTTATGTGACTAGTTTTCACGAACGGACCGAAACGGGTTTAACCTTGGCATCTTTTCTTCAAAATCCAGAATGCGTTTAGTTTACTCATATTATACAAGTCTTCATACTTGTTGGGTCTAAATTACATTCCTTTCCGGTCACCGCTTAATCTAGCGCTTTGTACCGTAAACCATCTTTTAAATTAACCGGTCGAAGTCCTTGACTCAAATAAAGACCGTTAGTATCCTAATAGGTTGATAAAACCTTCTATACAGATTAGGTAGCCCGGTAGAAGATACCTTCATACGGTCTTAAGTATCATACGGCTGAGTAGTGCTTACACATAAATTCAGGTAAATGCAGTTAACTGATTTTCCCTTATACGGGCTTGGGATACGGTGAATTATTGCCGCTTGGTCAGGTATGGGATCATTTAGTCGGATTGTGAGTAATAAATTCGCATAACCTGTTTTAATCTGTTTTGTTTGATAACATAAACTATGGGGTTAACAACCATGTCCTGGATATCCTTGGCTCATCTAAGTTATTGATGGCCACGACTTAAGCACGGGGTGTAGGCATACACCTGACTGATGCAAATGCTAAAATATAACTACCCACAAGTTGGGGATAACTCCTTTGTGGGTTTTATATCTGGTGAGTTAGTTAATCATGTTCGGTTTTCAAACCGACCCTAATAGTACGACAAAATGTAAAACTGTATACAAGATTATAAATGTAATTGTCCCAAGTTATAAAAGATTTTTGTGCCTTGTGCATCTAAATTAACATTTTCAAATGTTTAACAAAATGAGTCAGTTATTTGTATTTACCAGTGAAAAACTGATGTATTTTCCAAAGACTAAGTGACAGGTACCTCATGAAATAGGCTGGAGCTACTTGGCATAATAAGAGGACTTTACAAATCCCTAGATGCCTTAAGTCTGTGGAACTCAGTTTTATGTATTCATTTATAGATCCGTCTGTGGATCCTTTTTACAACCGTCTGTATATTATTTTATTCGTACTTTAAACTTTTGGTTTGTAATAGTGATTTCCTTCCAAGCCTTCCGCTGTGCTATAACTGTGTATAATTGACTATAATGATATCAACTACGTCACGATACTCCCTACCGGGCCCATCGGGTTATACGTGGAAATCGGGTGTGACACCCCGCAAATAGATGTCACCTATAACACATTAAACATCCCAAGTGTTATAAATTACTCTGGGTAAATGTGTTAAACGAATTCGTATAACAAAATAATAAATAAATTATTATTATTATTATTTTTACCAAAACTTATCCTATTCAGTCTGAACCCATTTTAAATCGTTCGGAATTCACCTCTTAACATAATTAAACCATGACCCATTACCCGGATCTATAACTCTTGATTTTTACACTTTCATCAACCGATTAAAGCTTATGTTTGTTTGACTCGTTAAGGGGGCGTTATGCAATCTAATTCATACCTCCTACTTTCACATTAAGATTTTCATTATATCTTCCACCACAACTTCATTTGTAATGGATTATTCTAGGAAAACCTTTATATTCTCGATTTTACCCTCCAGTACAACGTTTACCAAAATAATAGACATACCTCGCTTGAGGTAGTCTAATGTCCACCTTTGACTCAACCAACTCTATTCGGACCATAAGCCCTTATCAAGAGTTTGACTCATTACACATACATGGCGCGGTTCAAAGCAATGACCCGTTTTCAATACCTTGCAAATTCTTTTCACTAGTCATGGCAATACTTGTCCGTATAATAAGCTTCTTGTAAGTATGACACTTAACAATAACACGCTTACCTGTAAGTATGACTTGTTCGGTCTTTTAACAATTATTGGTTTATTCTTTAGACAAGTATACAAGTCATTATATCGGTTAAATCACTAACATGTGATTTACTTACGATATCACTTATTTGACCCATTATGACTTATGTCATGGGTCTACCCTTTTTTGCAGTCATTTAGTTTATTCATTAACATGTGATTTACTTGTCTTTTTGCTCGCTCGACTCATTTTGGTTCGCGTCAGCAAATGTTTATGCCAAAAACTTGTTTTTACTCGCTCGACCCATTTCGGTTCGCGTCAACAAGTGTTTATACAAAAACTATATTTTTACTCGCTCGACCCATTTCGGTTCGCGTCAGCAATTGTTTTATGTCAAAAACTTATTTTTACTTGTTTGACCTGCTTTAATTCGCGTCAACAAGTCTTTTTTACCAAAAACTATATATTTACTCGCTTGACCCATTTCGGTTCGCGTGAGCAAGTGTTTATACAAAAAACTTATATTTACTTGTTTGACATGTTTTGGTTCGCGTCAACAAGTGTTTATACCAAAAACTAAGTTATTGATGGCCACGACTTAAGCACGGGGTGTAGGCATACACCTGATAGATGCAAATGCTAAAATATAACCACCCACAAGTTGGGGATAACTCCTTTGTGGGTTTTATATGTGGTGAGTTAGTTAATCATGTTCGGTTTTCAAACCGACCCTAATAGTACGACAAAATGTAAAACTGTATACAAGATTATAAATGTAATTGTCCCAAGTTATAAAAGATTTTTGTGCCTTGTGCATCTAAATTAACATTTTCAAATGTTTAACAAAATGAGTCAGTTATTTGTATTTACTAGTGAAAACTGACGTATTTTCCAAAGACTAAGTGACAGGTACCTCACGAAATAGGCTGGAGCTACTTGGCATAATAAGAGGACTTTGCAAATAACTAGATGCCTTAAGTCTGTGGAACTCAGTTTTATGTATTCATTTATAGATCTGCCTGTGGATCCTTTTAACAACCGTCTGTATATTATTTTATTCGTACTTTAAACTTTTGGGTTGTAATAGTAATTTCCTTCCAAGCCTTCCGCTATGCTATAACTGTGTATAATTGACTATAATGATATCAACTACGTGACGATACTCCCCACCGGGCCCACCGGGTTATACGTGGAAATCGGGGTGTGACAGGTTGGTATCAGAGCCAGGTTGAGTGAATTAAACACTAGTCTTTTGTGTTTAATCTCAATGACACAGTAGCACATTCTTTAGACTTTTGAGTCTAGACAACGACCTAGGATTACTCTTAATCTTTATTCAGTTTATATAGATATTGTTATTTGTATTTTGACATGCTTCCATATAAGATGCCGCCACGTGTCAGAGGAAGAGGGAAAGGTCCAATGAGAGGAGGATCGTCTAGCCATGCGGGGCCTTCTCACCGCCGTACACCTTCAGAGTCATTTAGCTCCGATTCCAATGACGACTGGAGACGTTCATTGGAACCCGCAAGGCGATCCGTTTCACTAAGCACTTCGCCATCTTACCATCATTCGTTTGGGCCACAACAACCGCAAGAGCCACAACACTCTCACCATTCACAGCATTCGCTGCAACCGCCCCAATCCCATCATTCTTCCCATCATACACACTATCTTTTACCCTATTCTCTGAGACAGTTTAACCCTAACGATTACATTAACTCACCAGCAGGTCATAACCTGTTGGGTCCGGAGGATCACTTCCCCGAGGATATGGATATGGATGATGACCTAGATCCATCCGAGCCGCCTTCGGGAACGCCCACACATCCCGTTGACGTATCTAGTGGTTCTTCCTTCACCGGATCACCCTATCATGGACCTGATGAATTTGCTGAATGGTGGGGACAATGGAAATTTGTGAACACTCCTTCCTCCCATAAGACCCCACCACAACCTCCATACGAGGAACCGCATGTTCAAGCAATGACGATAAATCGAGAAAACGATGATATGATAAATCATCAAAGCGAGAAATCGAATAAAGCGAAAATTCTCGAAATTTTAAACACGTAAATAATAATAAACTCGATGATACGTAAATCGACGATATAGGCTGAAATCAATTGGGAGTGTCCGGGGTTTTGAGACATTTGACACGCCAAAGTGATTCGACTACCCTTTGTATTTGGACCCACGCTTTGGCCTAATAGATAAACGTTCTTACCGCAAGCGGCTAACGACGTTCACCCTTCCAGTTAATACGTGTTCCAAACCATCGGCATAACAGAAACTTTGGTGAGGTTGAAAATCGAATTGCGGAATTAGTTACTAAGATGCGGGTTTCACACCTAACTTAGCAACTTCATTCGTAGATAGAAATGGAGATTTTCGTCGAGGTTTGGATGTCACTCCTAACTCAACGAAGGTATCTCGTGCGAGAGAATGGGCGGAGTGAATGATCTCATCGAGAGTTCTCGGTTTTCACACATATTCTCGACTTGATCACTCGTTTGGTGTGATGCGAGCGTTTCCAAGCGTGTATTATTGTATTAGCCTTAGGAAAGGCATATTTAAGCATTTATGGCAAGTAGTTTAACATTTAAGTCAAAGATAGGTCAATCGGTACTTAAACATGCTACTAAGTCGAATCATGGCAATTCTACCTATTGTCCTAAGTTATGGCGCTCTGATACCAATCTGTCACACCCCAACCGATGGCGGAATCATCGGGGTAGTGGCACTAGGCGAATCAGATTGATCAAGAGAATTTCCATAACAGCCATTTCAAAGATAAACATCAACATTTAATATCCCATACTATCAAACTCATAAACCTTCAAAATAACCATTACATACCAACAAAATCTCTTAAACACAATCCAATTCGATCTCCCCTAGATTTTATTACAACCGTTCTAAAACAAACTAAATAAAAAAACTAAACTACGCATGCAACATCCAAGGCATCCAAGCTATAAATCCTCTACCTGTTACATACGTTAAAATACAAGTCAATACAATTAAGTAAAGGTGAGCATACGAGTTTGAATAATACTAGCATAGTCAAGAAAGCGTTTGCGAAACAATCTAACATAGGATCATTTCTCATGCTAACTACCGTGAGAAGGCTTGTGCATCCATCCTAACTAGACCCCGTCGGGTGTAAGCCACACTATAGTACCATACTAGCTAAGGAGGCAAGTTAACGAAAATAAGTCCTAGTCACATGTTTCTAGTATCACGTTTCGAGCATACACAATCAGATTATTCGCGTGTGATAAACAGTTTTGATTTGCGATGTGATTTTAATATAGGAACGTATGTAACACCCAAAAGTGCGTTTAAAGCGAAAATGGGTCAAGTATACTCACTGCGGGTGCGTTTTAGTTAGCTTAGAGATTCTGAGGAGGGTCGAGAAGAGCGCCGGATCAGCCTGCATACGCGAACGGAAGTGCATCAGTCTCCGAAAAGCTGAAACAGTTAAGTCTTGGTTGGGCAGTAGCCACGTTCGGGCGAACTTGTATGGATTTGGTGAGTTTATAGCCAAGTTCGGTCGAACTTGATGAGTTTCTTTGAGAAACTTGTCAAGTTCAAACGAACTTGTAAGGATTTCTTACTGAGAAGACAAGCTCGGGCGAACTTGCATAGTTTCTTAAAAAACTAGACAAGTTCGGTCGAACTTGTAAGAGATTTGGTGAGATTAGCCCAAGTTCGGTCGAACTTGACCCATTTGGGTGCAAGTTTGGTCGAACTTGACCTGTGGAGCTGGTGATTCTAGAGCGAACTTGATGTTTTCAGGTCCAAAATCTTGCGTTTTCGCGTCGTATGCTGAGGAAAATCGAGTGTTCATCCCTCCAACCCTGTGCTACTGAGCAAACTTAGGTCGGAGAGGTCTTGTAGAGCTGTTTTAGCCGTTTTACAAAAGCGTGGGCTAATCCAGGCGAACTCGGTGTTCATTCGGGTTAGTCCGGCTTGTGTAAACCAACATAAACGTCCTTGTGCTTCCAGATCTGGGATCTTGAATGATAGATGCTTCGTTTTATACCAGAAAATGAACAAAACACCATCAAAAGTCCGTGTTTTGTGTAGAAATCATTGTGTTTCAAAGGGTTTTCTCAGATCTATCACTTACAAGCCGAGATCGTGTTTGGGAAGTCTCTACTATCGCCAAACGAACTCGTATTATGCAGATCTAAGCTAAAAACAGAAGTTTTTGAAGAAAAAGAATGAAGGTTTTCGTAAAAGAATGAGTTTTGATGAAACGAAGGCTACGCCTTGTGCCAAAATCGTTGTAAACCTTTGTAGATCGTTGATAAACGTTGTTTTAGTGAAATCGGGTTGATTCTTACTTAGAACACGAAGGTTTCGGGTTTTGAGAGCTATGGGCGAACTTACAGCAAGTTCAAATGAGTGAACAGAGCTTGGTATTTATAGGAGAAGGCAAAAATGAGAGCTGATGAGACCAAGTTCGGTCGAACTTGTTAGATTTTCAAGCATGGATGATTAAGTTCGGCCGAACTTGTACATGTATGTACAAGTTCGAGCGAACTTGAGGGAATCAAAGAATTTCTGGTTATCAGGCAAGTTCGGGCGAACTTGTGGTAGGAAAGTTCGGCCGAACTTGGCCTGGTGACCAAGTTTCGTTTGCCGATTTTGCATTTAGAGTTCGTTTGGTTATTCGGTTTACATTAGATAGTTATATTAAGCGTTAAATTAAAGCGCGAAGCGTTATAGTTGAGATAATAGCGCGATTTAGCGATTCAAGAGTGCGAGAGCGATGCGATAGCGATTGTAACCATAACCAAACACACCTAACACATGTAAAACATATAACTAATATCACCACATAATTTCCAATAAACCAGTAAGTAATTGCGATGCGATTGCGATGAGATATGCGATGCGATTCAATAAGCGAGATATTAACATACAAAACCATAATTAATTAACATAAACTTTATTATCAACCGAATCTCAGATTACAAAGGATAGATACACGGGAAAACAAAATGAAAGATAACAATCGAATTTTCGAGTTGTTACACTTCACTCCAACAACAACCACCCCAGCCACAACAATTAGAAATTCTGCAAAGGGTGCAAGAAGTAGAACGTAGAGTGGAAAGAGGTGAGAAAAAGAATAGTAAGTTTCTTAAGAATCTTGCAAAATTCATCAGGGGAAAAAGGAGTGGAGATTGAAGATTTTTTTTTGCTTTTATCTTGTATTTGTTATTTAAATTAAGTCCCTGCGTGGACATTTCTTTTTATTAGTCCCTGCGTGGACATTATCCTTATGTTTTAGTCCCTGCGAGGACTTGTTTCTTTCTTTTCGTCCCTGTGTGGACGATCTATGTTATTTAAAGACCCGTTTAGGCCAGTTTTGTAACCGCTAGTAGTATTAATGAAAAATCTTCTTTGAAAATTTTATTGCCTCATTGTCCAAGCAATCATTTCAATTTTATTTGATCTGCCAAGAAATTCCAAAAGATCATCTTAATGGTATAACCTAGCCTATGTGTCAATACGAACATGGCTATGATGGTAAAACCCTCTTAAGACAATAAATCCTTGTTAGCATCCAGAACATGTTAACATTCCTGGCAGTGTGGCTTGAGAAACCACACCAGCCGTCAAAATAATTGGATTCTTTCAAGCATTAATATAGCCTAAATGATCTTTATGATTCATGGCTGATATCATCCAATAGAATGTTAATAATAAGACATTCATAGGTGATAATTACTCGTTCTTCCTGCGAGGCAAAATGCATTGTTTTCATAACTATGACAGTTGTAGTTTATAACTCTCTGTCAAAAGGTAATGAACTATGTTCAAATCCTTAAAACTTACGATCCAATAAGATGGTAAATTACATTGTCCAAGTGACAAGGCCTGGGTGCCATAAAAAGTATCTATGTAAGAAATGACAGTTTTAACATATGTTCCCTGTCAATTATTAGGGATTATATCCCGTTTAAAGCATTGATGGTTCAATAGTAGCTTAGGCTAGTTATAGTAACTCCTAAAATTCTTGTTCCTCATAAACGCTACATCATTTAGCCTATGTGGTTTATTCATACCATGGCTAGTAAAATCACCAAACGTGATATATCCACTAAGTAAATTATTGTTATTTGGTATATAGCATTCAAAACCTCACCATGGCTGGTTCAGACGAGGCACATAGTCATCCGATTGAAGGGAATGATAATACGAGAATAAATATCACTGGAGCTGAACTGCAAGCTTTGGTTGACGCAGCAATTTCAGAAGCAGTGGATAGAGTACTAAGGGAGTCGAGTAGTACTCAAAACACACTCTAAAACCCATTCTAAACCACAACCATCAAAGAAAGATGAATCTGAGTATTCATCTAATCGGAAAAGTGAGTCACACAAACAGATTGTGGATGACCAGACACCACGTTCCAACAAAGGTTGTACTTATAAGTATTTCGTCTCCTGCAAGCCAAGGGACTTCAATGGGGAAAAAGGAGCCATCGACTGCATGAAATGGCTCGATGAAATGGAAACTGTGGTAGATATAAGTGGTTGTGCTAAAGAGGACATAGTTAAATTTGTTTCTCAGTCGTTCAAGGGTGATGCCCTAACCTGGTGGAAAGCTCTGATTCAATCCACTGGAAAAATTCCTCTGTACAACCTCTCCTGGGTCAAGTTTGTGGAGTTGGTTAAGGAAACGTATTACCCACATGAAGTGGAGAAAGTGGAAACTGATTTCTTGACCCTAGTCATGAAGGATTTGGACTACAGGACATATGTTACTAATTTCAATGCCATGTCCAGACCTGTTCCATACTTGGTCTCTCCTGAACCAAAGCGCATCGCGCGCTTCATAGGTGGTCTAGCCCCTGAAATCAAAGCAAACGTCAACGCCTCAAAGTCTACCACCTATAGGCCAGTTGTAGACTTGTCTTTATCCCTCACACTGGATGTGATCAGAAGTAAGTCTAGAAAGACCTCAGATGAGGGAAAGAGAAGGAGAGAAGAGGATCAGACTCATCACTCCAATAAGAAGAAAAAAGGGAATTTTGGGTTTAAGAAAAACACGAATCAGTCAAATGACAAGCCCCTATGTAAGAACTGTAACAGGAGGCACTTTGGGAAGTGCACCTTAGATCCACATGCCAAGCCTTGTGGAATTTGTAAGAAAAAGGGGCATAAGAAATTAGAGTGTATGGATTTGAAGGATTCAACTTGTTATGGTTGCAATGAGAAGGGGCATATCAAGACTAACTGCCCAAAGAATGCTAAGAAGCCTGATGAGGCTAGAAAGACAAATGCAAGGGTGTTTCAGATGAATGTCAGGGAGGCAGTAAAGGATGACAAGGTTATAACAGGTACCTCCTCATAAATGATATCTATGCTAGAGTTTTGTTTGATTCAGGTGCAGATAAGTCTTTTGTAGATCTTAAGTTTAGCAAATTATTGAATCTGCCTGTTAAAACTCTAGACATTAAGTACGAGGTAGAGCTTGCTGATGGTACCTTAGAAACTGCCTCGATGCTTCTCGATGGATGTTATATAACCATTAGGAATCACTCTTTTCCGTTATCACTTTTGCCAATGAAATTGGCGAGGTTTGATGTAATTTTGGGTATGGATTGGTTATCACGTAACCAGGCCCAAATTAGTTGTGATAAGAAACTTGTCAACATCAAAACCCCTTATGGAGAGTCGATTACTATACAAGGAGATACACACCATGGACTGCCTGATAATGTGTCAATACTTAAAGCATCCAAGTGTTTAAAGAACGGATGTGTCATCTATATGGCACAAGCGACATTGGACGAACCAAAACCAAGGATAGAAGACATTCCAGTCATCTCTGAATATCCAGATGTATTCCCAGATGAACTACCTGGATTACCTCTTGAGAGACAAGTAGAATTCAAAATCGACATTATACCTGGAGCAGCACCGGTTGCACGAGCTCCATACCGCTTAGCACCAACCGAGATGAAGGAACTAAGAACCCAATTAGATGAACTTTTAGAGAAAGGTTTCATTCAACCCAGCTCATCGCCTTGGGGAGCCCCTATACTGTTTGTGAAAAAGAAAGACGGTTCAATGCGCCTGTGCATTGACTACCATGAGCTAAATAAGGTAACAATCAATAACCGCTATCCATTCCCCAGGATCGACGATATGTTTGATCAACTTCAAGGGGCAAGTGTCTTTTCAAAGATTGACCTAAGGTCGGGATACCATCAACTCAGAGTTAAAACTAAAGATGTGCCTAAAACCGCGTTTCGAACAAGGTACGGCCATTATGAGTTCTTAGTGATGCCTTTCGGGCTCACTAATGCACCCGCAGCATTCATGGATCTCATGAATAGAGTCTACAAGCCATATTTAGATAAGTTCGTCATCGTATTTATAGATGACATATTTATTTACTCTCGTAATCGGGAAGATCACAAGAAACACCTTCGGTGCATCCTAGGACTTCTTCAGCTGGAAAAGCTTTATGCTAAATTCTCCAAATGTGAATTTTGGCTTCGCGAAGTCCAATTCCTTGGACATGTTGTGAGCGAGCGTGGTATCCAAGTGGATCCCGCTAAAATAGAAGCAATCATGAATTAGGAAGCACCTAAGACACCTACGGAAATTCACAGCTTTTTGGGATTAGCAGGATATTACAGAAGATTTATCAAAAATTTCTCAAGAATAGCCGCACCTTTAACTTCTCTAACCTGCAAGAATATAAAATTTAATTGGGGTCCTAAGCAGCAGGAGTCCTTTGAGATCCTCAAGCAGAAATTGAGCAATGCTCCTGTAACATTCGTCGAAAAACGGGTTTCAAAACCCGCTTCGTTTAATAATCAAATATTCAGTTATAAGTTCGTTGCGTATTTATTGTTCAGATTATTTTAAATGATACATAATTAATAAATATTTTAGAATTTAAAAACCATAATTAATAAATAATAATAATAATAAGTAAAAAAAAAATATAAAAATAGGGTAGCCGGGTTTCGAACCCGGGTCTCCCGCGAAGACACACACATACCACACCATTCCGCCACACACATGTTTGTGTTCAATTAATGAAACAAATAACACTTATAGTAAAAGCCGAAAGTCAAAACCTGTAAGACCGCGCACCCAGAACGCGAAATCGCCGGAAAAACCAAAACTCCGCAAATGTTGCCATTTCCCCTTGACTGAAACGCGTAAACTGATTTCGACATCAGTTATAACCGTTGCATAACACTCAATTTGGTCAAAACCGTTACCTTTGAGATTGAAATCTTGACCGCGAAATCATGGCCTCTAATTCGAACCAATTGGCCTGTTTCCCTTATAAATACCCACCCAATCTCCTTGTAAACATTTCGCTCAGAATCACACTCACTTCCTGAAGCTTTAGTCCTTTCAGAGCACGTCGCCGGAGGTTTTCGCACTCGCCGGAATATCACCGGAAAACCAAAGCTTTACTCCTAATCGGTATAATTCTCAACTCTTTTTGATAATCTATTATTCAGCATGTATAAGTCTAAATCAGTCAACCAGATTCTGTTTCAAACCATTTTCGGTCAGATTATATGTTCTGTGTTTTTAAAGCAAAGAAGATGAAGTTTAATATGTGTACAAATATAATTAAAATCGGATATTTAACCGGGTTAGACACACAGTCCAGCGATGGACTGTGTGCAATTACAAAACACAAGTCCCGAGTTCGAATCGCGCCTGTTTCCGACTTTCAGAAATAAAACCAACATTTTTAAACTTATTCAGATCAATTCACAGCATGTGTATAAAATTTATATAATCCAGTGTTTATACAGATTAGACACACAGCCAAGTGGCTGTGTGCACCCGAACCACAGATCCCGAGTTCGAGTCTTGTACCACTCAAATTCTCTGAAATATCACACCCTTTTTATAAAACCAAATTATGAAACTCAGCAGTAAGTGTATAAAAGAAATAGAAATCGGATATCGAATGGGTTAGTCACACAGCCCAGTTGGTTGGGTTGGGTGCACACGAAGACAGTGGTCTCAGGTTCGAACCGCGCATGTTACACCGGACCGCTGTAATATCATTGTTCTTTTTTTTAAATGAAGGTAATCAGACTCATGTAATAAGTGTATAAGTATAATTAAAATAGGTATTCTTCAGGTTAGACACGCAGCCCAGTTGGCCGGGCTGCGTGCACACAAACGATAGGTCGCGGGTTCGCTCCCACACGTTGCCTGAATAATAAACTGTCCGACCGGTCAGACCCGGTCAGACCTGACAAGTCAACCCAAATTTTTATATTTTTTGTTTCATTTTTATTTATTTATGTAATTGAAAATTTATTTAAAAATACTTAAAAATAAGATTTTTAAAGTTAGAAAATTTCATTAAACTCACAAAAATAAATCTAAAAATCTCATTAAGAGCACTAATTAAAAATATTAATCTCAAATAAAATTTATTTATTTATCGAATCATTTCTTTATTATTTAGGTTAGTTTTTCCTCATCGGTTGAATCATAAATTCGTGCGCATTCATCGTCATCAAAGAACGCATCCACTGTGAGTGAACCTCTACCAATTCCCCGTTTTAATCATGTTTTGGGGTGTATCATGTGTCGTACTATTCTTTTATTTTATTTAAACACTTGTGCATACATCATATCCGTGATCAAATGTGTATCAATTGTTGTGTGAATTATATGTAGATTGAATTTATCATTTCAGTACACGCATTTCATTAGGCCCATCAGTTCCCCGTGGGATACGGGTTGAGCATCAGGAGCCTCATTAGATCGGCTCCGTTTGATTGAGCCTTGATCTCAAATACATCATCATTCATGTCATATACTCATCCAAGTGGTTTGTGATTGTTTATCTATATATGTTTGCTCACATGTGATTAATGCACGAATTTTCTTTATTAAATAAAACAAGAAATTAGTAAAAATGTTTTATCAAGGTTTACTCGCCAACTTTTGTTGACCCAAAACCTCCCTCGTTTTACACATGATACAGGTTATCCAGCCGAGACAGGAAACACTTAGGATGGCCTAGAAGAATAAACAAGTTCATGCTTTGGAATAAATCTATAGTTTAATTTCTTTTTGTAATTGTATGAATTTTGTTTTTAGATATTTAAGTTTATAACATTGAATTTAATAAATATGAAACATCTTAGAAAATATGATGAGCTTTGGTGATAACCCAATTATGCCCCGACTTTTATTCCGTGCGGGTCGAGGTGTGATAGATTGGTATCAGAGCTTGTGACTATAGGGATATAGGATAGGTTATTAGACCCTTAGAGCCTATACTATAGTTGATTAAATTTTACTTGTTTATGCGTTACATGCAAAATTCATGATGTTTATATGTTTCATGTTTATTTTCACACTCAATGTTATGCAAGCACGCTCACAAATACATGTTATTATGCACTCATCATAAATCATATCCTCATAACATATCATATCCATGAGAGCACACACCTCACGATTTCCATGATTTTTGCAATTTTTTGTACTTTTCAAATCACATCGAAGTGAGTTCTCATGACGGGCATGTAGTAACTGGAAGGGTACGAGTACCGGTAGTCGGAACGTCCTGTCTAGGCTTGGCATTCGTATAAATCCAAAATAAAGGACCAGTTTGCCTACCTGGGGACTAACGATGAGAGTACGAAGGACCTATTAGGCCAAAGCATGCTATACCAAACGTCGTGCGAGCTAACCCCACTTTCAGTTGTCATTGTGTCTACACCTGGACACCCTCCTACCATACATCACGCAATCATGTTTTACGATTTTCATTCGGGTGGTGCGAGTGTTAACCCGCCGACACCAATGTGAATCCTACCAAGCCCAATAGTCATGGGGGCCCACATGACTACACAGGCAATGGTATGGGGGACATTTGGAGGCCCAAACATGAGTAAACCCAAGACATCCTATGGATGTAGTTAAATTATTGTCAGTTATGTTGTTTTTCATTCTTTTTACGACACATGACACCTAGAAAATTCTTAAACTCACAATCTTCCTATATATGTTCCTGTAGATGTCGGCTAGGCAACTACGTGGAGGTAGAAAGTCAGGAAAGTCAAGTGAACGCTTGGCCACACAAATTGCTAAACAAATGGCCGCAGTACTTCCTGACATCGTGCTTCAAGTTCAACAAGCTCTCACCGCTAATCCCATCAACCCTCCCAACCAAGAAGACCAGAGCGTCGCCAACCCTCCTTCCAAAACCCCCAAGTGCACCTACAAACACTTCAAATCTTGCAATCCCCCAAAGTATGAAGGGACCGAAGTGTTACCGCCCTCCTTCACTGGTTTGAAGAAATGGAAAACACTTTCCTCAATTGCGATTGTCCCGAGGACCGTAAGGTACGTTACGCTACTGGAAGACTGTTTGGGGTAGCCCTTACCTGGTGGAACACGGAAAAGGGTAAGCGAGGAGTTGAAGATGCCATGGCCTTAACATGGGAAGAGTTAAGGGAACTCATGACAAGACGCTTCTGTCCAAGAAGCGAAATCAAAAAGCTGGAAGACGAATTCCACGCACTGAAACAGAAGGAAGGAGACCACACTTCATATAATAAGAGATTTCTCGAACTGAACCGGATGATCCCAAATTTGTTCACCCCTTTGTACCGCTTAGTTGAACACTACATTCGAGGCCTCCCCTCGAAAATTCAAGATTCGGTTTTAAGCACATCGCCTGCAACACTTGAAGCCGCAATGGAGTTAGCTACAGAACTCACTGAGAATCGCATTCGAAACGGCAAGTTCAAAGATGAAAAGAAAAAAGCACCCATTGAGACCCCAACTCCAAACCACCCAGTCTCATCCTCAAAGTATGCTGGTAAGAGGAAGCGAAATGGCAAGAATTTTGCTGTCACTCAAACCAACCCTCCTATCACTGTTGCACCAATCACCCAAATTGCTCCTCCAGCTGCACCATTCAAAAAGCCATATACTGGCCCACACCAAAAAATGCAACCGCTGTCAATACCATCACCCTCCCGAAAATCCCTGCCAACATTGCACAAGTTGTGGCCGTGCGGGTCACACCATCCAAACTGCCGTACTCTTCAACGAATGAACCGTAATCAACCTCAAACCCAAACCCAAAATCAGATAGTGGGTCAAGCTCAACAACCCTTACTTCTACCACCTGCACCACACGCAGTCCAATCTTACTACCAACCCAACTACCCCATGATGCAACCCATGCGAGCTTGTTTCAACTGTGGGGACCCAAACCACTTCAGGAACACATGCCCACGCCTAGTGAACATCATTCATGCCCAAGCTCACGCAAACCCGGTAAACCAAGCTAACCAAGCTCCCCCACCTGCCAGAGGGAGAGCTTTCAATATCAATGCCAACCAAGCCAGGGCTGACAACAACGTGGTCAACGGTACGTTTTCATTAATGGTAGTTATGCATCCATATTATTTGATACTGGCGCGGATAAGAGCTTTGTGTCCTTAGAATTTGAACCTATCCTCGACCAACCTCGTGTTAATCTCATCGAATCTCTAACGGTAGAAGTTGCTGACAGAAAACCCGTTTCATTAAATTCTATTATACACAATTGTACTCTCACCCTAAACGATCACGATTTTCCAATTGACCTTATTCCTATGAAGTTGGGAAGTTTCGATGTTATAATCGGTGTGGACTGGCTCAGCCAGCATCATGCTGTAGTGTGTGCCACGAAAAGTTCATTCCCATTCCTTTTGCAGACGGCCAGACACTACGTATTTTTGGGGAAATCCCTTCAAAAGGACTCAAATTAATGTCCTGCCTCCAAGCCCGAAGATATCTCCGCAAGAACTATGTCGCATTCCTAACTCACGTCGTCAAAAAGGGAAACAAGGAGAGGAAACTCGAAGATATCCCAGTTGTGAAAGAATTCCCACAAGTCTTTCCCGACGACATTTCAGGACTTCCTCCTGTGAGAGAAGTCGAATTTCGCATCGATCTTGTACCTGGCGCTACACCAGTCGCTAAAATCTCGTTATAGGTTAGCCCCATCCGAAATGCAAGAGCTGGCCAGTCAACTGCAAGAGCTGACTGACAAAGGATTCATACGTCCTAGCTCATCGCCTTGGGGTGCACCTGTTCTTTTTGTGAAGAAGAAAGATGGAACGTTTCGCATGTGCATTGATTATAGAGAACTCAACAAGTTAACTGTTAAAATCGCTATCCACTGCCTCGCATTGATGATCTCCTAGACCAACTTCAAGGCGCCACCTGCTTTTCAAAAATCGACCTTCGTTCTGGTTATCATCAGCTCAGGGTGCACGAAGAAGATATCCCAAAAACCGCCTTACGGACTCGTTATGGTCATTACGAGTTCATGGTCATGCCATTCGGTTTAACCAACACCCCCGCTGTCTTCATGGATTTAATGAATAGGGTATGCAAACCCTACCTCGACCGTTTCGTCATAGTCTTCATCGACGACATCCTTATCTACTCCAAGTCTAAATCCGATCATGAGCGACACCTTCGACTCATCCTTACACTCTTAAGGACTGAAAAGCTTTACGCTAAGTTCTCAAAATGCGAATTCTGGTTAGGAGAAGTACAATTCCTTGGACATGTCGTCAATGACAAGGGAATTCATGTCGATCCTTCAAAAATCAAGGCGGTGCAAGAATGACAAGCGCCACGTACCCCTACCGAAGTTAGGTCATTTCTTGGTTTGGCTGGTTACTATCGACGCTTCATTGCCAATTTTTCCCGTATTGCTGTACCACTCACGGCCTTGACTCATAAAGGAAAACCCTTCATATGGGGACCTAAACAAAAGGAAGGCCTTCCAAACTCTAAAGCAAAAACTTTGTGACGCACCTATCCTCACACTCCCTGGGGGTTGCGATGACTTTGTGGTATATTGCGACGCATCAGGGCAAGGGCTAGGCTGTGTATCTTTATGCAAAGAGGAAAAGTGATAGCCTATGCCTCTAGGCAACTCAAGGTTCACGAGAAGAATTACACCACCCACGACCTGGAACTTGGAGCCGTTGTGTTCGCTCTCAAGATATGGAGACATTAGTCTATGGTACCAAGTGTGAAATATACACTGACCACAAGAGTCTCCAACATATCTTCAACCAGAAGAGTTGAATATGAGGCAACGAAGATGGGTCGAACTTCTCAACGACTACGACTATGAAATTCGGTATCATCCTGGCAAGGCAAACGTGGTGACCGATGCGCTCAGTCGAAAAGGTTATGCGAACTCCATTCGCCTTCTATGTTCGCAAATCATAACCGACATCAAGGATCGAATCCGGGCAGCTTAACATGTTTCTGTAACAGAAAATGATGTACGCGATGAGCTGTCATGTGGAGCTGAACTCAAAATCGAAACCAAATCCGACGGTATTCTATACTATTTAAACCGCATATGGATTCCTGATCGCGATAACCTTCGTGATTTCCTCATGAATGAGGCGCACAAAAACGATACTCTGTACACCCAAGAGCCGACAAGATGTATCAAAACCTATGACACACCTACTGGTGGCCTGGCATGAAAAAGGATATCGCTGTTTTTGTTTCCAAGTGCCTTACCTGTTCCAAAGTAAAAGCTGAACATCAAAGACCTTCAGGACTTCTAGTCCAACCCGAAATACCTGTATGGAAGTGGGAAAACATAACCATGGATTTCATTACCGGGTTACCTCGCACCTCCAAGTGGGTATGACACCATATGGGTAATAATCGATCGTCTTACAAAGTCATCTCACTTCATTACGTTCGCGAGGACTTCAAGAACGAGAAGTTAGCTCGTATCTACATCAGCGAGATCGTAAGCCGTCATGGTGTACCATTAAGCATCATTTCAGACTGTGATGGTCGTTTCACTTCACGAACATGGCGAGCCGTACAAACCGCCTTGGGTACACGATTAGACCTCAGTACCGCTTTTCATCCTCAAACTGATGGTCAATCTGAACGCACCATCCAAACCCTTGAAGACATGCTGCGAGCATGTGTCATAGACTTCAAAGGGAACTGGGACACTCACCTACCATTAGTTGAATTTTCGTACAACAATAGCTATCATTCAAGTATCGGCATGGCTCCTTTCGAAGCCTTATATGGTCGTAAGTGCCGATCTCCAGTATGTTGGCACGAAATTGGGGAAGCGCAAATCACCGGACCAGAATTAATTCAAGAAACAACCGACAAGATCCTTCAAATTCGAAACAATCTTCTAGCGGCTCAAAGTCGTCAAAAGAGTTATGCAGACAAACGACGAAAGCCCTTGGAGTTTGACATTGGTGACCAAGTACTTTTAAAAGTATCACCGTTGAAGGGAGTGGTTCGTTTTGGCCAGAAGGGCAAGCTAGCACCACGCTACGTAGGACCTTTCAAGATACTTGAAAGAGTAGGTCCTGTAGCATACAAGCTTGACCTACCAGAAGAGCTCAACAGAATTCATCCCACATTCCACGTATCAAACTTGAAAAAGTGCCTTGCCGATGAAAATCTCCATATTCCTCTAGAAGACATTCAAGTCGATGAATCGATGCACTTCGTTGAAAGACCAGTAGAAATCATGGATTTCGGAGAGAAGAGTTTAAGGCGAAGTCGTATTCCAATTGTCAGAGTACGTTGGGAGTCAAAGCGAGGACCCGAGTTTACTTGAGAACGTGAAGACTCAATGCGCGAAAAATACCCGCATCTTTTTCCGGTTACCACTACTACTTAAATTTCGGGACAAAATTTCTAAAAGTAGGGGATACTGTAACATTCGTCGAAAAACGGGTTTCAAAACCCTCTTCGTTTAATAATCAAATATTCAGTTATTAGTCGTTGCATATTTATTGTTCAGGTTATTTTAAATGATACATAATTAATAAATATTTTAGAATTTAAAACCATAATTAATAAATAATAATAATAATAAGTAAAAAAATATATAAATAAAATAGGGTAGCCGGGTTTCGAACCCGGGTCTCCCGCGAAGACACACACATACCACACCACTCCGCCACACACATGTTTGTGTTCAATTAATGAAACAAATAACACTTATAGTAAAAGCCGAAAGTCAAAACCTGTAAGACCGCGCACCCAGAACGCGAAATCGCCGGAAAAACCGAAACTCCGCAAATGTTGCCATTTCCCCTTGACTGAAACGCGTAAACTGATTTCGACATCAGTTATAACCATTGCATAACACTCAATTTGGTCAAAACCGTTACCTTTGAAGATTGAAATCTTGACCGCGAAATCATGGCCTCTAATTCGAACCAATTGGCCCGTTTCCCTTATAAATACCCACCCAATCTCCTTGTAAACATTTTGCTCAGAATCACACTCACTTCCTGAAGCTTTAGTCCTTTCAGAGCACGTCGCCGGAGGTTTTCGCACTCGCCGGAATATCACCGGAAAACCAAAGTTACTCCTAATCGGTATAATTCTCAACTCTTTTTGATAATCTATTATTCAGCATGTATAAGTCTAAATCAGTCAACCAGATTCTGTTTCAAACCATTTTCGGTCAGATTATATGTTCTGTGTTTTTAAAGCAAAGAAGATGAAGTTTAATATGTGTACAAATATAATTAAAATCGGATATTTAACCGGGTTAGACACACAGTCCAGCGGTGGACTGTGTGCAATTACAAAACACAAGTCCCGAGTTCGAATCGCGCCTGTTTCCGACTTTCAGAAATAAAACCAACATTTTTAAACTTATTCAGATCAATTCACAGCATGTGTATAAAATTTATATAATCCAGTGTTTATACAGATTAGACACACAGCCACTGGTTGGCTGTGTGCACCCGAACCACAGATCCCGAGTTCGAGTCTTGTACCACTCAAATTCTCTAAAATATCACACCCTTTTTATAAAACCAAATTATGAAACTCAGCAGTAAGTGTATAAAAGAAATAGAAATCGGATATCGAATGGGTTAGTCACACAGCCCAGTTGGTTGGGTTGGGTGCACACGAAGCCAGTGGTCTCAGGTTCGAACCGCGCATGTTACACCGGACCGCTGTAATATCATTGTTCTTTTTTTTAAATGAAGGTAATCAGACTCATGTAATAAGTGTATAAGTATAATTAAAATAAGGTATTCTTCAGGTTAGACACGCAGCCCAGTTGGCCGGGCTGCGTGCACACAAACGATAGGTCGCGGGTTAGATCCCACACGTTGCCTGAATAATAAACTGTCCGACCGGTCAACCGGTCAGACCTGACAAGTCAACCCAAATTTTTATATTTTTTGTTTCATTTTTATTTATTTATGTAATTGAAAAATTATTTAAAAATACTTAATAATAAGATTTTTAAAGTTAGAAAATTTCATTAAACTCACAAAAATAAATCTAAAAATCTCATTAAGAGCACTAATTAAAAATATTAATCTCAAATAAAATTTATTTATTTATCGAATCATTTCGTTATTATTTAGGTTAGTTTTTCCCTCATCGGTTGAATCATAAATTCGTGCGCATTCATCGTCATCAAAGAACGCACCCACTGTGAGTGAACCTCTACCAATTCCCCGTTTTAATCATGTTTTGGGGTGTATCATGTGTCGTACTATTCTTTTATTTTATTTAAACACTTGTGCATACATCATATCCGTGATCAAATGTGTATCAATTGTTGTGTGAATTATATGTAGATTGAATTTATCATTTCAGTACACGCATTTCATTAGGCCCATCAGTTCCCCGTGGGATACGGGTTGAGCATCAGGAGCCTCATTAGATCGGCTCCGTTTGATTGAGCCTTGATCTCAAATACATCATCATTCATGTCATATACTCATCCAAAGTGGTTTGTGATTGTTTATCTATATATGTTTGCTCATATGTGATTAATGCACGAATTTTTTTTATTAAATAAAACAAGAAATTAATAAAAATGTTTTATCAAGGTTTACTCGCCAACTTTTGTTGACCCAAAACCTCCCCCGTTTTACACATGATACAGGTGATCCAGCCGAGACAGGAAACACTTAGGATGGCCTAGAAGAATAAACAAGTTCATGCTTTGGAATAAATCTATAGTTTCATTTCTTTTTGTAATTGTATGAATTTTGTTTTTGGATATTTAAGTTTGTAACATTGAATTTAATAAATATGAAACATCTTAGTAAATATGATGAGCTTTGGTGATAACCCAATTATGCCCCGACTTTTATTCCGCTGCGGGTCGAGTTGTGACAGCTCCAGTTTTAACCTTGCCGGAAGGCATAGATGAGTTTGTTGTTTACTGTGATGCTTCACACACTGGCATGGGTTGTGTGCTTATGCAAAGGGGTAAAGTCATCGCCTACGCATCACGACAATTAAAAGTGCATGAAAAGAATTACACCACCCACGATCTAGAATGGGTGTCGTTGTATTCGCACTTAAGTTATGGAGACATTACTTATATGGGACTAAATGTGTGATATACTCGGATCACAAAAGTCTCCAACATTTGTTTAACCAAAAAGAGCTCAACATGAGGCAACGACGTTGGATGGAAACTTTAAACGACTACAACTGCGAGATTCGTTACCATCCTGGCAAAGCGAACGTAGTCGCCGACGCACTCAGCCTAAAGGAAAGAATAAAACCTATTCGGGTTAATGCCAAGAGTATCGAACTTAAGAACAGTTTAAACGAGAAGCTATTGGCTGCGCAGAAAGAAGCAATATTGGAAGTTAACCTACCCGAAGAAAAACTAGGAGCAACTTTTGATCAGTTGTCACCTGGTAGGGATGGAATCCTCAGACTAAATGGTCGAATTTGGGTTCCTACTCATGGAGGACTTAGAGATAAATCCTTCAGGAAGCACATAACTCTAGATACTCGGTTCACCCTGGAAGTGACAAAATGTATTAGGATTTGAAAGCTAACTATTGGTGGATGGGTTTAAAGAAATCCATTGCCACCTATGTAGCCAAATGTCTGACGTGTTCTCAAGTTAAAACTGAGCATCATAAGCCGTCGGGTTTGCTGCAACAATTAGAACTTCCCACATGGAAATGGGAAATGGTAACCATGGATTTTATAACCAAGTTACCCAAAACAAAACATGGAAATGACACCATATGGGTTATTGTTGACAGACTGACTAAGTCAGCTCATTTCTTACCCATCAAAGAGACTCATAGCTCCGACAAACTAGCTCAGATATATGTAGATAAGATTGTGTCTCTCCATGGAGTGCCAATATCCATTGTGTCCGATAGGGATACTAGATATACTTCTCATTTTTAGAAAAGTTTCCAACAATCTCTAGGCACTTGACTAAATTTTAGTACCGCTTACCATCCTCAAACGGATGCACGGGGCGAGCGTACACTTAAGACATTAGAAGACATGCTTCGGGCATGCGTCATTGATCTAGGAGGTAGTTGGGATGATCATCATCCCTTGATTGAGTTCTCCTACAATAACAGTTATCATACCAGTATTCAGGCCGCGCCTTTTGAGGCTTTATATGGGTGAAAATGTAGAACGCCCGTCTGTTGGGCAGAATTAGGAGAAGCTCAGCTAACAGGACCTGAGATAGTCCTAGAGACGACAGAAAAGATCGTTCAGATCCATGATCGTCTAAAGGCTGCCAGAGATAGGCAGAAGAGTTACGCAGATAAAAGGCGAAAACCTCTAAAGTTCGAGGTAGGAGACAAAGTTTTACTAAAAGTGTCACCCTGGAAAGGAGTGATGCGTTTTGGTAAGAAAGGCAAGCTAAGCCCGAGATACATTGGACCATTCGAAATCATAGAATGTGTCGGTAGTGTGGCTTATAAGCTAAACCTGCCTAAAGAACTTAGCGATATTCACAATGTGTTCCACATCTGTAATTTAAAGAAATATCTAGCGGATGAATCCCTAGCAATGCCTTATGGAGATGTGCAAATAGATGAAAGCCTGAAGTTTGTTGAAAAATCGATCGCGATCGAGGATCGCCAGGTAAAGAAGATTCGAAGGAAGCAAGTGCCAATTGTCAAAGTAAAGTGGGATGCCCGTAGAGGCCCTGAGTTTACGTGGGAGGTTGAGTCCACTATGCGACAGAAATACCCTCACTTATTTCAGTAAATCTCGAGGTCGAGATTTCTTTTAAGGGGGTGAGGATATAACACCTCGCAAAAACATGTCCAATAAGGTGAAGACACGTGTCCTAAACCCTATTCATTTGAAAGGATGACTTTAAAGGGGTAAAAGTGTAAACAAGCGAAACTTGTGCTTCTGGGTGGTTTCCGACGAATCGGGAAATTTAGACTAATTACTTTATACTCCCACATGTACCAAATATCATTTATGATGGCCTGGTAACAGTTACAAGTCCCAAGATACGTATATTTAAGTTGAGGGGCCAAACTTGTCAAAACTGAAAATCTGGTTCGCTGCCAGACCCCTTACGGACCGTAAGGGTCCCATGCTTACGGTCCATAAGGCATGGTACTGGGGGAATTTTTGCTTGGTCTCCACACATAAGCTTCCAAACCGCCTTATTCGAAACCAGGGGCTGCGTGCTAGCTCAATACTCGTTAATGGACACCTGGAGACGTCCTAGAACACTTGGTAACACCTGGATTAATCTTGTGATGGCCTCTTGTACTATAAATAGGTGCTTTGTGTGCACTTGAACTTGCACCTTCCAAAATCTCTTCTTTCTCTCTTGCTTGGCATTCTCTGGGATTCCTGATCAAAAAGGAAGCCCCTCTAAGTCCATTTTTGTGCTAGGACCAGTGGTAAGTGTTCTTAGCCACTCTAGTTCGGTTAGGTCGAAAGTCAAAGTTGCCGCAAAACGGCTTTAACCTTCGGCTTAGACCTAAATGGTCCAGCCATTGTTCGAGGCGAATGTGGCTACGTGATCGTAATTAGGTGGGTGTTAATCCCTCGAAATGGCACTCCTAATTACCACGTTTACCTAGTTAATTGTCGGGTTAAAGGAATTAGTAATAAAAGTCAAACTAGTCATATTTTAAATAAAATCAAATCTGATAATATAGAGGTTATAAAACATGTTTTATCACTCTAATAACTTGGTAACTATTATTAGGGCATATCTAAACATGTTCCACCCGACAATTCCGAGTTTAGGTCCGGTTCACAACCGAAAGTCGCAAAAGCTTGACTTTTGCTTTGACTTTCAGTTCTGACCCGAATTAGCTTATTTTCCTTATGTATTAGGGTTCCTTTAGGACCATATTATGTTGTAGCATAACCCTCTGAGGTTATATTACCTGGTCCTTTAGTAATCTAAGATTATATGCTTGTTTCCGTTATTATGCTTTATGTTGACTAGTATGTCCTTTTTGTCAAAAATGAGACTTTTAAAGTAGTTGGACATGCAAACGAATTAGGTACTGATTTGGTAAACATATTTAGAGTATTTTGATGCTCCAAACCTGGTCATAAACTGAAGCTATATAGAAAAGCGAAATTCATGCCTTCATAAGGACTAGAATGCCCTTTAGCATGAACATCATGTTTAATACATAATTTTGACACAAAAGTCTTTACCTACTGTTATGATATCATATTAGGAATTATTGGGATGTCGGGTCAGATTTATTTTCGACCTTAACCTTGGGTTCTTGCATAAAGCTCATAAATGACGATAATACCCTTTTTTGCAAATAAAATGAGTTTTACATATAATTAACATGAAAAACCTTTTGCTACTGATATATTATGAAAAATAAAATATT
Source organism: Scalesia atractyloides (assembly GCA_947069175.1). Taxonomy (NCBI): domain Eukaryota; kingdom Viridiplantae; phylum Streptophyta; class Magnoliopsida; order Asterales; family Asteraceae; genus Scalesia; species Scalesia atractyloides. The sequence goes on from CAMTDV010000030.1 coordinate 83,604,354, forward strand.
TTAACACTTTAAAACTGGTCAAATTCTCAGAATCACTTTAACTTCGAAATTGTCGTCATTTGTCAACTTACGCTAAATAAGCACATAGTTTGACTTTAAACTATATTTAGCACCTAAGACTTGTTACCTATTGAATTATTAAATGATTTTACAGTAGGGATAAGTCATGAACTCAGAATCCCAATTTAGTCCCTAAAACCATGTGTGAAATGACCAAAATGCCCTTCCGGGGGCATAGTTTGGTCATAAACCTTAACAGGCGCATAGGTATGATATCCTACCATCTTAATATCATAAATTAAAATGTTTTCACAGAGTGTTAATGACCGGAACCTCAGTTTACATAAAAACCCCTTTTATGAACTTGTAAAATGACCAAAATACCCTTATAGGGCTTAGTTCGACTTTAAAACGTTACGGGCATACTTATTGACATCTTACTGATGTTATAACATATCTTGAGCATAATAACTTAGGAAACTTGTATATGTCTTATCGGTTACCCGTATATGCACATACGCGTTCGGTTCGGCTTATGTGACTAGTTTTCACGAACGGACCGAAACGGGTCTAACCTTGGCATCTTTTCTTCAAAATCCAGAATGCGTTTAGTTTACCTATATTATACAAGTCTTCATACTTGTTGGATCTAAATTACATTCCTTTCCGGTCACCGCTTAATCTAGCGCTTTGTACCGTAAACCATCTTTTAAACTAACCGGTCGAAGTCCTTGACTCAAATAAAGACCGTTAGTATCCTAATAGGTTGATAAAACCTTCTATACAGATTAGGTAGCCCGGTAGAAGATACCTTCATATGGTCTTAAGTATCATACGGTTGAGTAGTGCTTACACATAAACTCAGGTAAATACATTTAACTTATTTTCCCTTATACGGGCTTGGGATACGATGAATTATTGCCGCTTGGTCAGGTATGGGATCATTTAGTCGGATTGGGAGTAATAAATCCGCATAACCTGTTTTAATCTGTTTTGTTTGATAACATAAACTATGGGGGTTACCAACCATGTCCTGGATATCCTCGGCTCATCTAAGTTATTGATGGCCACGACTTAAGCACGGGGTGTAGGCATACACCTGACAGATGCAAATGCTAAAATATAACTACCCACAAGTTGGGGATAACTCCTTTGTGGGTTTTATATCTGGTGAGTTAGTTAATCATGTTCGGTTTTCAAACCGACCCTAATAGTACGACAAAATGTAAAACTGTATACAAGATTATAAATGTAATTGTCCCAAGTTATAAAAGATTTTTGTGCCTTGTGCATCTAAATTAACATTTTCAAATGTTTAACAAAATGAGTCAGTTATTTGTATTTACCAGTGAAAACTGATGTATTTTCCAAAGACTAAGTGACAGGTACCTCATGAAATAGGCTGGAGCTACTTGGCATAATAAGAGGACTTTACAAATCCCTAGATGCCTTAAGTCTGTGGAACTCAGTTTTATGTATTCATTTATAGATCCGTCTGTGGATCCTTTTTACAACCGTCTGTATATTATTTTATTCGTACTTTAAACTTTTGGGTTGTAATAGTGATTTCCTTCCAAGCCTTCCGCTGTGCTATAACTGTGTATAATTGACTATAATGATATCAACTACGTCACGATACTCCCTACCGGGCCCACCGGGTTATACGTGGAAATCGGGTGTGACACCCCGCAAATAGATGTCACCTATAACACATTAAACATCCCAAGTGTTATAAATTACTCTGGGTAAATGTGTTAAACGAATTCGTATAACAAAATAATAAAACAAATTATTATTATTTTTACCAAAACTTATCCTATTCAGTCTGAACCCATTTTAAATCGTTCGGAATTCGCCTCTTAACATAATTAAACCATGACCCATTACCCGAATCTATAACTCTTGAGTTTTACACTTTCATCAACCGATTAAAGCTTATGTTTGTTTGACTCGTTAAGGGGGCATTATGCAATCTAATTCATACCTCCTACTTTCACATTAAGATTTTCATTATATCTTCCACCACAACTTCATTTGTAATGGATTATTCTAGGAAAACCTATATATTCTCGATTTTACCCTCCAGTACGACGTTTACCAAAATAATAGACATACCTCGCTTGAGGTAGTCTATGTCCACCTTTGACTCAACCAACTCTATTCGGACCATAAGCCCTTATCAAGAGTTGACTCATTACACATACATGGCGCGGTTCAAAGCAATGACCCGTTTTCAATACCTTGCAAATTCTTTTCACTAGTCATGGCAATACTTGTCCGTATAATAAGCTTCTTGTAAGTATGACACTTAACAATAACACGCTTACCTGTAAGTATGACTTGTTCGGTCTTTTAACAATTATTGGTTTATTCTTTAGACAAGTATACAAGTCATTATATCGGTTAAATCACTAATGTCACACCCCAACCGATGGCGGAAACATCTGGATGAGACGAAAACGAGATTGCTCATTGCTCACAACATTATTAAGTGACAATAATTAATTAAACCATATTTCATTTCATAAGAATTTTCAAATACATCAATGTAACAAAACAAAGAACAACATAACATTTGCAAAGTCATAACAAAATTGATACATCGACATTAAACCTAACGTCTAATTTGTGTGTATCTAGTCCTTGCTATATTGTTTTCATAGCATCATCTCCTTCAACCTGTAACATGTTTTAAAATAATGTCAATGCGAAAGCAAAGGCGAGTACACAAGTTTAGGCATAGCATACGTATACGAATAAGTTTAAACAATCCACATGGCAACCAAATCTATACAAGAGCAATATCAAGGCATGCAATACTATTAATCAAACCCTTAACGCAATCACGATGTTTTAACATGACCTCACGAATAACACGATGGAGGTGGATGCGTGAATTCCTATAGCGCTAAGCATGTCAAACGAAGGCTAAAATAGTTAATGACTAAAGCATAACAATACGAATATCCAAGACAAGCATCAAGTATAAGATTCAAGCTTTCATGTATATGGGATCGTTTGTGTGTTTTATAAAGTTTAAGTGTTCGTGATTTTGTATATGGAAACATGTTACACCCGAAAAGTTTATAAAAAAGGTGGGTCGAGTGTACTCACGTTTTGCTAAGTCTTTTCTACACTTGACAATCCGTGAAAACGTTGGTTCGAGGATGACGCCGAATTATCCTACAAGAGGAAACAAGGCGTATGAGTATAGAGTTTCAACGGGAGATTAGGAGTATTCGAGCATGATTAAAAATAAGTTTGATAAAGTATTATGATACGAAAGTATTCACTAAGATGTAACACTCGTTCTTGACACTATAGTAACTCTTACGAGTTGGGTGTGATTTCATAGGTTCGGGGCCTATTAGAAACGTGACAAGGAATTCCATACTTTAGTGTTAAACTTAATAACTTGATAGGTGATTATAAGTTCATTATCAAGGTTTCGGTTTTAGAATTATAATATAGTTATATATATATCATTATAATCATGTAGGAGGTGGGAGGATGAACCATCTACTTTGTAACCTCTAGTGTCATGTATGTCAAGTATGAGGTGCGAGGTTAAACCATCCACTTTGAACCTCGGATTATGTTCACCACTACACAAGTTACCATTGGTAACAAGCAGGGTACAAGAACTATATACTATACAAGAATGTAAAGACAAGAATGATAAGGTGTCATTTAGATACCAAGTAGCCAAGTATTCAACAACCCGACGAGCACACGAGGACAATCGTCAACGGCTTTGTGGGGTTGTGACACTTTAAGTCTAAACAAACTATCTTGGGATCTTGATGAAAAATCATCAAGTGATGTGTGGTCTCAAGTTAGGATAGCCCAAGCTTCCTTGGTGGACACACATGAACAAGTTTAAGAACTTGCATCACTTGTGAGCTCAATGCTCTTCAAAAACAGAAAGTTTGGAGTGATTAAACACTCCTATTTACAAGTTTAAGAACCTAGGTTAGTCCCCATAATCATACATGTGATTAGGAGTTCAAGAACACTAGGATGAATGAGAAAAGTAAGAGATTAAACAAGTTTATGAGAACATAAAGTAAAACAGTCCACTTTGGAACCTTTTTCTGGTCATTCCAGAGCTTGGTTTTCTGATCCTTAGGTTAATCCAAGCAAGTGGGAAAAAGAATGGAAGGATTTTGTTAAGAAATGAGTGAGTTACACTCACTTTAGTGAAGATGAGTAATTCTGCTCGAACTTGTAATTTTGCAGCTGATTTGGAAGGTTTTGAGAGAGATTTGGGGGAGATTAAAGTGTAAAAGTGCTTGGATTAGAGGTGGGTTTTATTGGGGAAGGATTAGGGTTAGTTAGGTGGGGTTTAAGTGGGTTATTAAGTGTTAAAATTGATTAAAAAAAAAACTCAAAAACCAACCCAATCCCGCCCAAAACCCGCTGATGTCCGCCCCCTTGTTCGCGCCCAGCTCAGCCGGAAACAAAGCTTAAAAGCTTTGTTGTCCGGGTTTATTCTAGATATGGGCGCGTGGCGGAGTGGTTAAGCGCTTGTTTGGTGAACCGGAGATCCCGTGTTCGAGTCCCTCGGATCCGGTTTTGTTGAATTATTATTATTTTTATTTAAAAACTCATTAAATCAGTTTATATGTATGACAAGAATGGCCCCTGTAGTTTGAGAATCCAAGAATTACACTTTAAACCTTGGACTTTATTAAAGAAAGATATATATCAACATTTAAATTCAAAATGTTAGTATATATATATATATATATATATATAAATATATAGCATTTTAATTTTTGTAAAAAGAAATTAATTAATTTTATTAACTAATGTAATTAATTAATTTAATTAATTAACTTAATTAATTAATTTAATTAATTAACTTAATAAATGAATAGATAATTATATTTTCGTAACGAATTTAGTTTAACGATTACAAGTTTCACGTTTAAGTCTCGATTACGCATACATATCATGTTTGCAAGTTATGACACGTTTACGATTGAGAGTACCACGAATATGTTTACATGTTTAAAGTATGAACAAGTATAAGTGTAACAGGACTATGATTAACATAATATGGATAAAATACGAGTTTCTCATTACAATCCAAGGCTCGGTTTACAACATTTACAACGAAAGACGAATACAAGATACAACGCTTACTAAAAATAAGAAGTACGATACAAGGTTTCCAAATATAGAAAGTATAGAAACGCGGGGCGTTACAACTAACATGTGATTTACTTACGATATCACTTATTTGACCCATTATGACTTATGTCATCGGGTCTACCCTTTTTGCAGTCATTTAGTTTAATCATTAACATGTGATTTACTTGTCTTTTTGCTCGCTCGACTCATTTTGGTTCGTGTCAGCAAATGTTTATGCCAAAAACTTGTTTTTACTCGCTCGACCCATTTCGGTTCGCGTCAACAAGTGTTTATACAAAAACTATAGTTTTACTCGCTCGACCCATTTCGGTTCGCGTCAGCAATTGTTTTATGTCAAAAACTTATTTTTACTTGTTTGACCTGCGTTAATTCGCGTCAACAAGTCTTTTTTTACCAAAAACTATATATTTACTCGCTTGACCCATTTCGGTTCGCGTGAGCAAGTGTTTATACCAAAAACTTATATTTACTTGTTGACCTGTTTTGGTTCGCGTCAACAAGTGTTTATACCAAAAACTGTATTTTTACTCGCTCGACCTTTTTCGGTTCATGCCAGCAAGTGTTTTATGCCAAAAACTTATTTTTACTTGTTTAACTCGTTTCGGTTCGCATCAACAAGTGTTTATACCAAAAACTATATTTTTACTCACTTGGCCCATTTGGGTTCGCGTCAGCAAGTGTTTTATGTTAAAAACTTATTTGACCTAGGGATGAGCATTTGCCATCAAATACCGATCCCGATCCCGTCCCGTATCGATCCCGATCCCGAAATACCGTACCGAATTTTTTCAGTACCGGAAACGGTATCCACTTTTTGGCAATTTCGGTATCGGTATCGGTATTTTCGGGATCGGTATCGGTTCGGTACCGTAACGGTAAAATACCGAATTTTACCTTCAAATACCGATACCATACCGCTACTGTACCGTACCGTACCGACATATTTCGGTATCGGTACCCAGTTTTGGCGAAATTCAGGATCGGGATTTTCGGGATCGGGACGGGATCAGGATTTGCTCATCCATAGTTTGACCGTTTTGGTTCGCGACAACAAGTCCTTTTACCAAAAACTATATTTTTTACTCGCTCATGCCATTTCGGTTCGCGTCAGCAAATGTTTTATTATTATCTACTTCATATTTCTTAATCAGTGATTCTATTATTGAAGGTGTAAGTTTTACTTACATATTGTGTCCGTTCGAGCTTTCCTTGCGCAACCTGATCTTGACCTCCAATTTGCGACTTCTAGCATTCACCACGTTCAATTTGGGTTCCAATTTAAAGAATTTGAAGGTTGAAGTGAAAACCCTTTATGGGTGTGTTTTCTGCGATCTCCCTATGGGGAAGATCAACACCATTTTGTTTTGATAACATATTTTCACTTCAGTCCCTCAATTCTCATCCTCTTTTCACTTTTTAACCAAACTAGCAAATAAATTAGTTTGGCCTTTAAACTAACTTGGCTAATTATCAAGTGAACGTGTTAATTCAACTTACTGAGTTCGAGGATGTTATAACCCGACTTGAATTAAGTCACGATAGCCCGGGCCTTTTATAATTTTTTTTTATAAAAATGTTTATTCATCTTTTTATTTAATTATTAGGTTCCTGTATTCAAATCCTAATGTTTATCGGGTTAACTTTTACCACTAATTGTATTTTACCCGCTCATCCCTTATTAATTTGGTTTAATTACCAAATCCGTTTTTGGGATTTTACAAATAACAACTTAATTCATGTCGTCACGTGGGTGAGAATTCCACTACTTGCATAAAGGGGTCTTAACGTGCTAAATGTGATAAGTGAAGGATTTTTTAAATATTTTTTCTCATCTAGTTAAGCATGTATTTTAGTCATAAAAATCTATAAAAATAATAAAAAAAAGATATATAATTACTCTACTAGAGTAATTATATAAATTATTCTAGAGTAATAATACAATTATATATATATATATATATTAAGCCCATTAAGTCTAACTACTTTTCAAATTAATCTCCATGCTGAGATTAAATCTTAGCCCTTTAAACTCACATCTCCTGTGACGGTCCAAGGCGGTTTCTCAGCTGGTGGTTTTATTCTGCCTATGATCTCCGCTTGTATGGTGGTTATCTCCTTATTTTATGATGGACTATCTCCACCGGCAACTTCTATAAAACTGAATCAGGTCAATAAAATAACTGTAGAAATGGCAGTTCAGAGAAGTTCCACACCTTCTGTCCTGTTTAGAAGCAGTTATCACTAATTAGTTTCGTTTTCTCACGCTCCCCAAAATGCTATTTGAGCGGTTAGCTGCAGTTTTAGCAAGTCATCACATAACTCTCCCCTCTATCTCCGTAAGTAGAAGAGGTTTTAAGGGTCTCTATAAAAACGTCACTCACACACGTTTCACTCATATTTATTCTCTCCGTCTGAAACCACAGACACATGTGCACAGACCCTCCGGCGATACCACTATCAACGCGCCAAGGTTGATTTTATATTAATTCGGTTTTGTTGGGGCGATGCCGTTTGATTGTTATAAGGTTAACAGATCGTTGCGGAGAATTAAGCCCTAATTTCTGGTAATGTGAAAGATGAGTAATTTTCTGTTCTAAATTCGCGATTAGCTCTATTGTATAATCTAATTTGTTTGCCTAATAGAGATATACGACTACGAAGGTAAACCAACAAGATCAGGCGTTGTTGTGAAATCATTAGAAACCAGGACGACCATGACTGAGGTTAGCTTTTTTTTTTCTTTATCACTAAATTAGGGTTGATCCTAATTTAGATTTCCAGGATTTTATGCCAAAAAGTTACAGGGCTGTTTAATGTTAGTATGTCTTGAACTTTGACAGTAACCAAAAACAGTTACATAGGAACAAATTGCAAATCAAAAAGTGATTTGAGAGAATGAGAACTTAAACTATGGTCTCCACCTCCCTCTCCTGGCTTAATCATTCATGACTTTGGATTAGTTTTTTTTATTTCCGCAAATGGATAGTGTTTAGCTGGTTTTTTTTTTCTTCTTGTACATGGAGTGTCTTGATAGTATAGTATCTTTTGGAATTTATCAAGGTGTTGAAACAAAAAATTTTGGTGGGAATTCGATTGGATACATGTGGGAGAGAGCTTCTTGATTGGGCTATGGTGAAGTTTGCGATTTTGGTAAGTGAATGAAGGAAAGCATACTTAGAGAAGCATAATTTTAGGGAGCTTGAACTTATATTAATTAGTTCGACCGTTTATAGTTGTTGTAGCTAAGGGTGTTCATAAACGCTTCAAACTGACCCAACTGCCCAAACCTAAGAAAGTTGGTTGTTTAGGCCGATTTGAGATCAAAACGGTTTGCTTTTGACGGTTTTTGACTTGGAAATGGTCGTGGAAAGTAAACCGGCAGTTTAACATTTATTATTTACATATGGTTTTCATTTTTTGAAATATGTTTATGTTTTGTGATCATTTTATAATTTTAATACAAACTAACGATTGGGAAAAAATGTGGTTCAAGCCTTCCAAAGACCCAAACGAATACCCCGCGGTTAGTTTCACCTACTTCTATAATGGGTTTTCCATTATTTGATTCTATTATATAAAAATAATATGTTTGTTATAATTAAAAAAAATAGTTTTTTGACTTATAATCTAGATCTTGGAATAAACGAGCTAGTAGGTGTCAAAGCATGTAAAATTTTCATTATCTACCGGAACTGGTGGGGGTGTGGAGTTGACATGCAAAAACTTTTTTTGTCCAGATTTTATGTTCTATACATGTTATTGTCTTAAGTGTGACTCCATATACTACACTATTAATATATAGTATAATTTTTTTAAATAGGGCAATTACTTTAGGAGACTTTGGTCACGTTCCCTTAACTAATTTATTTTATTTGATTCGTTGGGAGATAAAATTAGAACCAAACTGACCCATTTTCAGGTGAATGGTTTGTAAGTTTCACCTATACTTGTATTTTTTTTAGTTAGTAATGCTTGCTATGCTTCCTCACAGGGAGTCTGAAGAAGTGGTGAATGAATGGGAGAAAAATGTGGTTTCTAATAAGATAAGCTGATAAGCCGTTGACTAAGGACGTATCAAAGGATGAGAAAAAGGGGAATGTTGTAAATGTATGGAAATCCACTTTTAGAATGAGAAACAAGCACAATCTACTTAAAATTTTTTAAAGTGCCTCAGTATGGGCGGGTTTGTTAACAATCAAATTGGGTCGTTTTAGTACGGGTCGGTGTGGGTTGGGTTGATGAGCTACCAACACTTTTATCGCTGTTTCTTTTGAGTTATTACAACAAGATAACATACGATCTTCCATTAAAAGATAATCTAATTCTTTGAGATAAAGACTATCGCTTTGGGCTTTTGACCAACTTTTCACCTGCATGTTTTTCTAAATTTATGAATATTATTAATTAGGTTTAACCCTTACACCTTTTTAAGTAAACCAAGTATGTTTATTGACTTCTTTTATTTCAGGATATGACTCTTAAAGAATATCTAAAGGTTCTCTAGGAATAAAGGAAAGCTTTAGAGGCACTTAAGACTAAATAAAGTATGGTGGAAGTTGACAAAGAACTTGCATCCTTGCAACAAATGATGAGGTTGATAATATATTAGTCTATTTACATGTTATGAACATACCGGTCTTCCCTATTTAAGCTGTCAAGGGGGATGCTTTTTGCTCATTGGAGTCTGCTCAAGCAAGAGTTTGGTCAAGTTTACATGGCTGGACAAGTGCAAGGGTGACATTATCATAAAGGAATGGTTTCATTCGTTTGGTCCAGTGGAATGGTTTTGGTTTCATTGGTCGGTGATATCTAATCGAGTATGCCAAAAGGTAAAACGGATTCTTCATCAGGGATTGGGTGTTGTCCTCACACAATTACTGGTGGTAGGGAGAACTTAATTTTCTTATTCCAATTATTTTGAGTCTAGGGCTTCTATTTGTTTACACACTGCATATATGGAAGTTAGCAATGTAGAGGTTCTGGTCATATGCACAAATGTCTAGGGGCAAGATTCTAATAAGGTTCAATTTTAGTTGCAATATGCATTTCTGATGCGGGTTATAATGGTGTTGGAGGTGGGAATGGTTGGCTTTGCTTGCCTTGGTTCTTTCATCCATACAAGAGGATCCAAGTCTATTTTAATTATATTTTTGTTTGTTTGGTGATTTGGATTATAGTAGGGACATAAGCATTATTGGTAGATGATGTATTCTTGCTGTTGATATGTTCTTTTTTGGAAGTTCAGCTACTGGTTACCCCTTTATGCTGATGAAATTTCGTATTGGCTGTTAAAAAAAATAAATGAAATGTTTTGCTTTTTCGTTTCAAGCATGTTATAAATATCTATGTGAACTCATTTGATAAGTTCATATCATATATGTAAATGTAAATAAAAACTTTTGTCATTACGATAGAAAAACCCATCCACCGGACGGGTATACTACCAGAAAAAGCGACTTTCGGATGTAAAGAAACTTTATATCTATACTTTATATTCCTTACTCTCATAATTGTATAATGACTTTCAGGTGGTTGTTGATGTGAAACATGACCTCTGACATTTCTAAGTGTCCTCCAGTAGACGATGCCAAAATTATACCAAGTTTGACAAATGGGCACCATGCATCAAGTCAATAGGTCGAAAAGAGGCCACCTTTGAGCCAAAAGCCGAAAAATTTGAGGCACTAAACCATGTTTGAATGTTATTACACTTTCCCCTAATGTTGCCTACCGTTCACTTTTGCATTAAAATGATACAATTTCATGTTTTACCACTCTATCAGTTTTATTTTATATTGTTTTTGTGTTTTTGTGGTTGTACACTAGTCACCTTCGTTTTGCTTTTATAAATTAAAGAATCGTGTTTTTGTTTGTAATGCTATTTAGATTTGTGTCCACTTAATATGGGTGTTTGGGATTGCTTATTTTGAGATCCTTTAAACTTTTTGACTTCTTAAAAGTTAATAATTCATTTTGTAGTATTTGGATAATCTGTTGAGAATAAGTTTTTGTGGTTTGAAAAGAAAAAAAAAAGTTAGATTTTTGTGACTTTTTCAAAAAGGAGAAAGGGAGGTTGGAAAGGAAAAAGCAATCCCAAACACTCTCAATTTAGATTATCATTGTTTGTTAAGTTGTTAGCGTAACCCGTTCACCTGATGGGTATTAAATTAGTTACTTAATATGATTACTCTACTAGGGCAGCTGTAATTTTTTTTATATTTCTTTCAACTAAAACACATGCTTAAGTGTGTGTATTTATATATACACACACACGGAAAGAATAAAATGAAAACCTTATGAGTTAAGAAAACCAAGGAAACCTCATCTCCATCATCTATCCATTTAATCTATGGTGTAGATTAAATCAAGTACAAAAAGGTTACATTTTCCGAAAAATGTAAAGCCTGCAAAATGTGCTTTTTAGAATTTGTTACACTCCGAAACAAAAGTGTGTTGTCTGTCTGTCTGTCTGTAAGTGTTACACAAAAGAATACTAAAAAATGTAACATATTGTTATGATCGCTGCAAAACAAAAAAGCTTTGTAAATTCTGAAAATACTAAAAATTGTAACACTTTAAGTTCAAAAGTTTTGAAAAAATTGCTATCAAAACCCATAACATGTGTATTAGGTGAAGTTCAAAATACTGTAATGTTGAAAAAAATGTAACGCATTCACATATTCTCTTCGCTCTCTCTCCTGACAAAATAAATGTACACATTTATAAAAAGTTACTGTCAAAAAGTGTAGCAGGTGTCATTTTTATGTCCACACAAATGAGTTTCTTAAGTTTTTTTTAACTAGAGTGAGATTTCTCTATATAATTCACCTATATATATACCTATAGTATGTGAGGTTCAATGGGAAATATTAAAAAAGCGGGAACGAGGGAACAATGTATTTAACATGTTAAATATATCTTAAAAATTCATTCTAAAATGTTAAAAATTATTTTTGTTTCAATTTTTTTTCGAAATTTTCGCATATAAAGATGTGTAGAAGCTATTCCAATAAAAAAAACATTTTTATATTAAAAATTAATTTTTATCTTTTTTACTGTTTTAAATTTTTATTTTTATTTTTTTATTAATAAGACTTCTACATGTATTTATATGGAAAAACTCTAGAAAAAAATATAAAAAAGTTGATTATTAATCTGTTAAATTGAACTTTTAACATGTTAAATGCATGGTTCCACGGGTCCCCACTTTTTAGTGTTCCTCAATAAACCTTCCCCTTGTGTGTGTGTGTGTGTGTATATATATATAGGGGGGACTCATTTGAAAAGAATCTTCTTAAAAGAATAAAAATAAATTAGTCTAAACCTTATATTTTTCTAATCAATGGTTGTGAATTAAGATACCATTTTTGTCCATTTTTAATTAGTGCTTTAATTACTAAGGGTAGTATAGATAACTTGATGTAGAATTTTAATAAAAATTTTAAAGAGTTACTAAGTCTCATTAATGCAACCATAATTTCCTCCTTCACCACCATTAAAGTGTTGGCTTCTACACAAATTTTATTAGAAATGACAAATCGTTTAAAAATGTTGTGTCCTACACATATTTTATTATGAGTTACAAATTATTTAAAAGTGTTTGAATCCTACACATTTTGTATCCTACACCAAAATATCGTTTTATTGGTGTAGGAAACGTTGAATATGTAAGATCATGTGCCTGATTGTTTTTGTTGTGTAAGGTGCATAACTATTTTATAAGATTGACTCATTAAATGATTAGAGTTCATTAGTTTGAATAGAAAAAATAAATAATAATCTAATTAAATGATTTGTTCAAATTACCTTTGTATCATTTATTCTTTTTTGTCACACCCCAACCGATGGCGGAAACATCGAGGCGGGACGAAATAGATTGCTCATTGCTCATAATACTAATTGCGACAATAATTAATTAAATCCGAATTTCATGGCATAAAGTCATTACAATACAAGGGAAAATTCAAATACAACATTAACTAAGACAAAATTTGATACATCCATAATAAACCTAAACGTCTAAATGTGTATCTAGCGTCATCGCTACTTCGTTTTTATGGCATCAACCTTCTCAACCTGTAACATGTTTAAAATACGAGTTCAATGCAAAAGCAAAGGCGAGTATACAAGTTTGAGCATAGCATACGTATAAGTATAAGTTAAACAAATCCACATGGCAACTAAGTTTACATACGAGCGTGTACCAGGCATGCGATATTTCTAGTCAACCCTCTGTTCACGCAACTAGTATAAATAATTCAACATGACCACTCATTCACGAGCGGTGCGTTACTCCTATAGCGCTATACATGTCAAATGGAGGCTCAAAATAAGCTAATGACTATGGTATCATATACGTTCGGTCCTAGTATAAGCATAACATACGTATCAAAGCGTTCATGTATACTGGATTGTTCGTGCAAGTAATAAAGCGTAAGTTTAGTGTTGTTTTTGATATGTAAACATGTTACACCCCAAAAGTGGTAAACGTAAAAGGGGGTTCGAGTATACTCACGGTTTTGCAAGCGTTCCGATTAGCAAAGTCCGTGAATAGTTGTTTGTGTTGCGGGATGAACACCGAGTTATACTACAAGAGAAAAACGTAGGTGTGAGCGTTGGAATGGTAACGAGAGATTCGGGATTTGGAATAATGCATTCAAAGTAACGTATACGAAAATACACACTAAGGTATAGCACTTGTCCTTGACACTTATATTGACCCATAAGGATTAGGTGTGGTTTCATAGGTTCAAGACCTATAAGAATCGTTGACAAGGAACTACACGCATAGTGACAAACTTATTAACTTGATAGATGCTTATTTAGTCATTATCAAGGGTTCGGTTTCAAGGATATTATAGTCCATATGTATATATATCTAGTTATATAATCATGTAGGAGGTGGGAGGATGAACCATCCACTTAGGTACCTCTTAGTGTCATGTAATTCAAGTATGAGGTGGGAGGATTAACCATCCACTTTGGAACCTCGTATGATGTTCACCACTACCAAGTTACCATAGCTAACAAGGAGGGTCTTAGAACAAGGACAAAAATGTAAATGACAAGAATGTAAAGTGTGTCACCACTATACCAAGTAGCCAAGTGAACTACAACCCAGGGAGCACACATCGACACACGTCGACGACTAGGCGGGGTTGTGACACTTTAGGACTAGCAAGCTACTTAGGATAATGATGAAAATCATCAAATGATGTGTGGTCCAAAGTTAGGATAGCCCAAGCTAACCAAGGTGGACACACTATCATCACGCTTTTGGCTTAGCATCACTTGTGAGCTTAAAGCTCTTCAAAACATAAAGTTTAGAGTGTTAAAACACTCTTATTTACATGTTTAACAACCTTGGTTAGTCTCACTAATCATAGCTTTGATTGTAAGCTCAAGAACACAAAGTTGTTTGATGAAAACATAAGTTTTGAAAGAGTTTTGTTAAAATCAGAAAGTTTCTTGCACTTCAACCTCATATATGAAGGAGTTCTATCTTGGTTTTCCATGGAAAAACCTAAGGAAACAATCCTAGAGGTGTCCCAAGTACTAAGAAAGAAAGAACAATGAAAAAGGTGAAGTGGAAGTGAGCTATAACTCACTTTGAAGACCTTGAACTTTCTGCTCAAATTATGAGATTATTAGCAGATTTGAAGTGATTAAAGAGTGTTTTAGTATAGTTTGCAAAGTGGAGAAGTGTAGGAATGGGTTGGGTTTTATAGGATGTGATTAGGGTTAGTTAGGTGGGTGTTTAATGCAAGAATCACAATCCTTGTGCACCAAAATTGACCAATCCATGAGCTTAAACAACTTTATGCCGAAACAGACGGCTGGCGGGGCGCGAGAAGGAAATGGGGGATACGCTGGCGGCCCGCGAGAAGCTTGGAGAAGTTTCATTTTTGGCAATTCAGCCCCCTGGAGTTTATATTTAAGGATTTAGGGGTGTTATAAGCATAAAAAGTGCATTTTAAGGGGGTTTTAAGTCAGTTTATCGTAAGAATAATTATAACCAAGTATGATTGCATATATGTATCATGTATAAGTATCGTATAATGTATGTACGTCACGTATTTGCAAGTTCATCACACGTTTACGAATATCACAAGTACGCGTTACATGTTTGAATGTATACGTATAAAATGATTATGACTAAGTATAACATGAATAAAATATGATTTTCCATTATGATTCAAGTCTCGGATTATAATGGTTTACAACGAAGAATAATTACGAGATACAAGGTTTCCAAAAATAGAATTACATCATGAGCTTTCTAAATATGGAAAGTATGAAAACGCTGGCGTTACATTTTTATTCTTAATTTGTAATTTCTTCTCATTTGAACTCTCCACTATATATATATATATATATATATATATATATATATATATATATATATATATAATGGAAATGATAGAAAGAAAACCCACTTGAGTTAAGAAAACTCAAGAAAACCTTATGTAACATTTTTATTTTTTTTGTAAAAAAATATGGAATGCAAGTTACATGTTAATGAACGTTTTGTAACAAAAAAAAGCGGCGAGTGGATTTTTTTATAAAAAAATTTAAAAGTACAGTTTTTTAGCATTTTTTTGTAATTTTAAAAAAAATTATAAAAAAACCATCGCGCTTTTTGTTTTTTTTTTTGTTACAAAATTTTCATTAACATGTAACTTACATTCCCTAATTTTTTTACAAAAAAAATTGTTACATAAGGTTTTCTTGAGTTTTCTTAACTTAAGTAGGTTTTCTTCTATAATTCCCATATATATATATATATATATATATATCAAATATTATATATTTATTTTATCATAATTATATATAATAGTAATTATTATGTAATATTTATATTTATTGAATAAAATTTATTATATTTATATAAATAACAAACTTGGTATATGAAGTTCGGACTCACTTACTTATTAAACGAGTTTTAATTTAGGCTGGAATCGTTTAAACTCGATTTGATTAAAGTTTTATCGAACGAGAGGCTTGGCTTGGCTTCTCTATACCAGTAACTCTACTCAAAAAGCAATACATCAAATCAAAATGAAGACACCAAATATATTTAGGGGTTTGGCTAAATGCCCTTTTATTTTTACTAGTCATACCTCTCTTTCCAAACATACTGTTTAAAGTTGTAAAATTCCACCCCTCAATACAATTCAAATACTCTTTTTGAAGACACACTTTCTCTAACTAGTATTTTATTATGTTTCTAAAAACGTCATTACAAATTAATAAAAAATATATTTTTTAAACAATAAAAAAGTTTCAGAACTTTTTTTTTAAAAAAAACTGTTGAATTTATTTATTTATTGTATTTCTTATTTTTGTTCTCTCATCTTTCTATTTCTATTTCTATTAGTATTATTATATTAAATGGTTTTATAATACAATTAACTACTTTTATTTATTAAAAGTAATAAGAAGTAAAAATAAAATAAAGCGTTAACTAGTACACACATAGTAAAATGATTTGATCAAAGCAAATCAAAGCATATAATATCGATTACTAATCGATATAAGTTGAAATTTAATTATTGTGAGGGCATGTTATTGACTAACCAAAATCGTTATTTACAAATTGACGTGGTGATTCTCAAATATACTTCTCTTCAAAGATCTGTTTAAATTTTTGTGTATTATTGCTTATACAATTGAATTCGAATACCCACTTCAACCCGTTATGAACAAAAAAAAATCCCACTTCAAAATTAAAATGACTCGCTTCAATTTAAAACGTAAGAAAACGATATATTTTCAAATAACCAAAAAAATTCTTTTTAAATAAAGTATCATTTTTTTAGATACTAGTAGTAATAATAATAATAATAATGAAAGATGAAAATGACAAAAAAAACCAAAAGGGTTTGAATTGTAATAATGTGAAAGTTGAGGGAGAGGGTACGTTCAGTAGAAAATGGTGTACATTTAGCAACACTCATTTATTTAATAGATTATTGGATGTTTAAAATAAGAGTTTTTTCCCAAATGGGTGTAGGTGGAAAACTTATTTACCAAAATGAGTGATTTAAAAAGTATTTACCAAAATGAGTGTTAAAAATTAAGTTTTTTTCACTCTTATTTCTATTGGGTAAAAGAATTGCTATTAATAAATATGTTTACTTAATAAAAGTTAAAGAAACATTTGTAGTAAATTAAAAATAAAAGGTGGTTCATAGATTTTATGTGAAGTGTTTTCATTCTTTTTTTCTTTCTAATTCGTTAATTAACATGATTATTTAATAGGTATTGTTTTAGTTCCCTTTAAAATATTTTATTGTAAACAATTTTTAAGTTACACGTATCTTTGAACCACTTTTTTAATTTTAGTACTTTACATATAAATTAATAAAAAAACAAATTATTTTAAGTTGAAAAAACATGAATATAATATCCATTTCTGGAAAGCTAATATATTTGATAAACCCAAATATAATTAATTTAACACATTCGTCGTTGATTATTTAATAATGTATTTAGCATAAAAATATATATAATTAAATATAATTGCTTTCTGTAAAAAAATTAACTAGATAACCTTTTTATTAAACTAATAAAAAAATTTCTGCAAATCGTTTTTATATGAACAAATACATATATCAAAACCTTAAAAAATGGATTAGAATGACAGGAAATAAAATAACATTTGTAACAACTATAATTGATAATTTATAAATTTAGATTTGAATTAATTTAATAAAAAGGTTATCTAGTTAATTTTTTTAAAGAAAGCGATTACATTCTAATCCTTTTTTTATTAATTTAATAAAATATTTTTTTATTAATTTATTATGTAAAGTACTACAATTAAAAAAGTAGTTCAAAGATACGTGTAACTTAAAAAATGTTTACAATAAAATATTTTGAAAGGGATTAAGAGTGGAAAAAACTAACTTTTTAAATGTCAACCCCGACCCGCAGCGGAATAAGAGTCGGGGCATAATTGGGTTATCACCAAAGCTCATGATGTTTACTAAAATGTTTCATATTTATTAAATTTAAATTACAACTTAAACATTCAAATCAAAATCCATACAATTACAAGGAAATGAAACTAAGTAAAACAATCCTAAGCTTAAACTTATTTATTCTTCTAGGCCTTCCTATGTGTTTCTTGCCTCAACTGGATCACCTGTATCATGTGTAAAACGGGGGATATTTTGGGTCAACAAAAGTTGGCGAGTGAACCTTGATAAAACATTGTTATTGATTTCTTGTTTTATTTAATATTGAAAATTTGTGCAATAATCACATGTGAACAAACATATATATATATATATAACAAAACACAAACCACACTGGATGAGTAAATGACATGAATGATGATGTATATGAGATCAAGGCTCAATCAAACGGAGCCGATCGAGTGACATGAATGATGATGTATGTGAGATCAAGGCTCAATCAAACGGAGCCGATCGAATGAGGCACCTGATACTCAACCCGTATCCCACGGGGAGCTGATGGGCCTAATGAAATGCATGTACTGAAAATGATAACTTCAATCTAAACATAATTCACACAACAATTGATACACATTGGATACACATTTGATCACGGATATGATGGATGCACAAGTGTTTAAATATAATAAGGAATTAAACGACACATGATACACCCCAAAATGTGATTAAAACGGGGAATTGGTAGAGATTCACTCACATTGGGTGCGTTCTTTGATGACGTTGGATGCGCACGAGTTTTGGGATTTGATCGACGAGAAAACTAACCTAAAATAATAACGAAATGGTTCGGTAAATAAATGGATTTTATTTGAGATTAATACTTTTAATTCATAATCTTAATAGGATTTTTAGATTTATTTTTGTGAGTTTAAGGACATTTTCTAACTTTAAAAATATTATTTTTAAGTATTTTTTAAATAATTTTTTGATTAAAAATAAAAAAATAAATAAAAAATGTTGACTTTTTGACTCTGATCGTTGTGACCGTTGACCGGTCGGATTGTGTTAATTATATGCGCTGAGTGAGGTTCGAACTCGGGACCTCTCGTATACGTGCACGCAACTCTACCAACTGAGCTACGTGTCTAACCCGAAATATTCTCAGTTTTAATTATATATATATACTGATTAACTTTTATCTTATTTAATTTATTTCAAAAATGATTTAAAATGGCCGAACCGACTTCAGTGACCCGGAGTCGAACTCGAGACGTTCGGTTCGAGCTCGCACAGCCCAACCAGTTGGGCTGTGTGTCATATCTGTTTAACTTATGGATTTAATTATACTTATTAACATTCGGTGACCTGATCCGATTCAGTTGTAAAAATGTTGGTTTTAATTCTGAAATTCGGTAGCGTATGCGATTCGAACCCGGGACGTGTGCATTGTTTGTGCACACAGTCCACCGCTGGACTGTGTGTCTAACCCGGTTTAATATTCAGTTTTAATTAAACTTATACACATGTTCGACTTCGTCTTCTTCGTTTACAAAGACACAGAACAAAGATGCCCGACTGTTCTTGTTTAAATCGGTCATCGAACATATAATTGATTGGAATGAAAAGGATAAAGAGGGTTACGGAGTAAAATGTACCGAACAGAATATTTTTCTCAGATTTCTGGCAAGGGTCGTCGGCTCTGATTTGTGACTTCCGTCTGAGTGAATCAATTAACGATTTTGATCAATGAGTTGTGCAATTAAGTTACTAAACAAGGGATATCAGGGGGTTTAGATGATTGTACCGATTGACAGTGAGACTTCGGAATTTCCAGTGATTTTCCGGCGAGTGCAGGAATTTCCGGCAACGTTGTCTGAGATGGATTCTGGTTGAACGATTTATGTTAATACTTGTCTAATAATGGATTGCAAACAAAAGAGTCGAGAAATTTACCGATTTGGTGTAAGTCTCGGTTTTCCGGTGAAAGTCCGACGAATGCAGAATATATCCGGCGAGTGCTAAAACTTCGAGAGATTGTGCGATTTTGAGCGAAAAGGTTGCCAGAGATTTGGGTGGGTATTTATAGGGAAGAAACAGAATGTATTGAGTCCGAATTTGGTCTTGATTCGTGGTCAAAGTTTCTCCGGCGGTTACGACCGCCATTGACTGTTAGACGTCGGTTATAACCGATGTCGAAGTCGGTTATAGCGTTTTAGTCAAAGGAAAATGGCTAAACTCGCGGATTGCCGGATTTTCCGGTGATTGCGAGTTCTGCCGCGCTGAGGTCCGGTTTTGAATTCGAGTTTTAATTTAAGTATTATTTGTTTCAGTAATTTCACAAAGGAGTCATGTGGCAGAGTGGTGTAGTGTGTGCTTGTGCTTATGGGCGACCCGGGTTCGAAACCCGGCAGCCTCATTTTATTTTTTATTCACTTATTTTTATCATTTATTAATTATAGTTTTTAAATTCTAAAATGTTTATTAATTATGTATTGTTTAAAATTAGTTTGAGCCATAAATATGCAACGAAAATTTTTAACTGGATATTCGATTAATAAACGAAGCGGGATTTGGAAACCCGTTTTTCGACGGATGTTACATTAAAAGAAACACATATTTTGGTAAATATTTTTTAAATCACCCATTTTGGTAAATAAGTTTTCCACTTACACCTATTTGGGAAAAAACTGGGATGTTTAAAAACAATTTGTTGGAAGTTAGACCGATCTTGATCGCTGGATTCTGTTTTTGATAGTATTCCATGCTTGTTTAACATTTATTACTAGGATATCGATCTATTTATTCGCATTAACTAATAAGAAGACTTCTTTAGTTTTTTCAAAGACTATATTTAATATGATTTTAGAAACATCATATCTCAAAAGAAATTATAATGATAATAATACGGATGATGTTTTTCTAAAAAAATGATAACAATACGGATGATGTTTTTCCAAAAAAATAGTTGGTTATGTTTTAGTTTTCAATATTCAAATACGCGTATGGTATTATGAGTAACATTTTCTTTATTCAACACCAAATAAAAGTACAACATGACATCTTTCTGTTAAAAGGTATAGGTGTTTATAAATTCAAATTCCTTGTTACTATAGATTTATTTTTATCCATATTCTCATATAAATTCAATTATGTAATAATTTGTTTGTTAATTATAAACTAGGTTATAACCCTATGTCTTACACGGGTTAAATAAAGAAAAAAAAATCAAATAGTTGGTAATAAAGGTTTAAGAATCCTAAACCGATGTTCTTAAGTCGCTTTTCAAATACACAATAAATTTTATGTTGTGTATGATCAGAATGTATGATTACACCAAGTTTATATATGAAAGCATTTGCTCAATCGATAGAGAATTTACATTATCAACTTTCTCCTAAGTTTAGCGATCACAAGAACATACAATTGCATGATCAACTTTCTCATAAATTCTGGTAGTCATAATGGCGCTGTTTGTGATGTTTTATTTTTGACTGGATAATGTATATTGATGAGACATGGAAA
Organism: Scalesia atractyloides; assembly: GCA_947069175.1. Lineage (NCBI taxonomy): Eukaryota > Viridiplantae > Streptophyta > Magnoliopsida > Asterales > Asteraceae > Scalesia > Scalesia atractyloides. Next base: position 83,625,953 of record CAMTDV010000030.1, read on the forward strand.
ATCAAATCTTAAAATTTTGGTGTTAAAAATAAAAATTATTGGATTCTTAATAAGATGATTAAAATATATATGAAGATAAATTAATGACAACGTAATTTGTGGTCATAGCATTTAAAAAAAAGATATTAAATAACGATCAATTGAATAATTAGTTGTAACTGACTTATATTAAACTTAAAATAGTAATGATATTAATAAAATCTTTATGTTTCATTCATATTTAATATGTCGAATTAAATTTTAGTATTAAGCAATAATTTAAAAGTTATAACTATATAAGTATATAAAAATATTAAACTTTTCATGCTAATTATTAATAAATTAAGTTTAGAAAATATTCTATAATCAAACTTTTTCAAATAGTAGTTACTAGTGGAATCATATTCATTGTTAATCTAAAAAATTGAATAACAGTATAAAAGTAGTATCTTTAGTTAAATAAAAACAACTTTAAAGAAAATAGAATTAACTTATCTTTAAAGAAAATAGAATTAACTTATCATATTCCTAATTGCAAGAAAAATATTATAAAAATTTAAATTGATGCTTCCTAAATAAGTTATTTAATAGTCTATTTCCTAAATAGGGATTTAAGTGGGAAAAAATATAAAAAAAAATTGATGGTAACACGTATCTAAGTTGAAAATATAGCCAACATAACTTTTATCTTTCAAGATAAATTTGGGTGTTAGAATATACATTATTTTAGTTGTTTATTATAACCTTTTAAATATGATAATAATACTTATTATAATTTTTTATTTAAAGAGACATTTCATACATTAATAAAACTTAAATAAGCTTAGTGAACTTTGGGACGAGACTCGAGCTCGTATAAACTTAGCTCGATTTGAGCTTACGTCCTAAAGATGAATCATACCCAATTATCCATCCTTCTTTTGGATTTGAAAATACACAACTTCTTACTTAAAGGAGGTTGTTGTCATTATGCTAAACCCAAGGGTCTTGGATGGTAACTTTCATTTAAATCAACACCAAATGCGTGCCAAATTTGATTTTTCTTTTCCGTTTTATACAAGTAAACCTTCGACAATTGGAGGATATCGCTCCCACCTCAAAACCCCCCATACACCCCCCCTCCCCCGGTTCATCTCTTTCGTAAGGTTCTTAATATTTTGTAGGTTTTATCGCCCATTTGATTAACAAGAATCTTCCTTTTTGATTCTTTAAACTTCTGTTTCTGTATATCCTCTGTTTTACTTCATCTGCTCTTTTCCAATGGGGTTTCTTGGCATTTTTCTTGGAATTGGGTTGTTTCTTGGTGTTTGTCTTGGGTTTTACTTCTTCATCTATTCTGACCCCAAATTTGAAGAATTTAAGGTAATCTTTAATCTGAAATTTGTTCAGTTTTGAATCTTGATTAGCACCTGCATGTGTTGGTAGATGTTTTAAAATAATTATGGATTTGGGTTATTTTGAAGATGAATCTGTTTGGTTTTGTAATTTTGGTTGTGATGATTGTTAGTTCTTGATTGTTTCTGCTATGATTTCATCAACATGCAAGTTTATATTTAATTGAATATATATGTTATTTTTTGTTGTTGTTGATTTTTTTTTATTTAATATGTTGATTTTTATGGTTTTTTTTGTTAAATTTGCAGTCTGGACATTAAATTCAACTGTGCATAGAGTTTTTTTTTTTTAAATTTAATATGTTGATTTTTATGGTTTTATTTTGTTGAATTTACATTCTGGAGATTCAATTCAGTAGTACCTAGCATAAATTTTTGTTTCTTTTTTTAATTTAATAGATATTAATTCTTGATTTAATCGAATATTCGAATGCTAATGCATATGTGCTACTTCAGGAGCCAGTTGTAAGGCCGATTTCTGAGCTTGAAAAAGCGAGTCTACACGATCTAATACCCGAGATTCCACTTTGGTTAAAGAATCCTGATCATGATCGTGTATGTATTTCCGTTGTAACATTCCATAAAAACAAACATTTCCCGTATAATTCTTTAACTTGTATTCTCGTATATTATCCTGTACAGGTTGACTGGCTAAACACATTTGTTTTAAACATGTGGCCTTATCTCGACAAGGTACATTGTAAGAAACCGAGTCATTTTATAAATTTTCATTTTTTGTCCGTCTTTTGGGGATGAAACGGCTAACGCTGTGGAACTTGACCCGCATCAACTTGAATGTACAGGCAATTTGTGCTGCAATAAAGCAGACAACCAAACCGATGTTTGCTGATTATATCGGAGTCGGGCACCGGCCTATAGAAGTGATCACTTTTGAGACACTGAGCCTTGGGACCCTACCTCCTACATTTCAAGGTTAGTGTAGCTTGGGGACTTTCGTCATTTTTAAAATTTTAATGTGAGCTAATTAGTGTTTCTTGGGCTAATGATTGGTAGGCGTTAAAGTCTACGAGACCAATGAGAACGAACTAGTGACGGAATCGCCAGTTAAATGGGCCGGAAATCCAAATATAATCATAGCTGTGAAAATATGGTCTTGGCGTATCAAGATTCAGGTAAGTTGCGTTTTACATGGTCCCATTGGCTAGCAGGGTATTGGTGGGGTCACATGGGTTTTTGTTGAAGTGTTCTCACGGTTATTTAAAAAAGGTGATTTTTATATGTTTGATTGTGAATTTGCGGTGGCTTCGCAGTTGGTGGATTTACAAGTGTTTGCTGTTCCAAGGATAACACTGAAGCCTCTTGTACCGGCTTTTCCATGCTTTTCGAATGTCGTCGTATCTTTGACGGAGAAGGTACCCGTTACGTTAACATGTTGGTTGTTACATTTGTTTTATTATATGTTTGTAATTCTTTTGTTTAACTTTTTTTATAGCCTTATGTGGACTTCGGGTTAAAAATACTTGGTGGCAATGTTATGTCCATCCCTGGCCTTTATCGACTAGTGCAGGTTCATATTTATCGGGTTTTTTAAAAGATTTTGAATTCTTTTATTTGCAAATATGCGGAGTGAAAATGAAATCTTTTTTTTGTTTGCAGGATATCATTATAAAAGAAGTTTCGAAACTTTACCTTTGGCCACAAACTCTTGAAATACCCATTCTTGATTCTTCCCTGTAAGTGAGTTAACTAGTGGGCGCTACGTGTTGTACATAAACATCATTATAAAAACTATTTTTTTTACAATATTTTCTCGCCAGTGTGTTGTGAAGAAGCCCGTTGGAGTACTACACGTGAAGGTTGTACAAGCAACAAAGCTCATGAAAATGGACCTTTTGGGATTATCCGACCCATATGTTAAACTTAAACTAAGTGGAGAGATGTTGCCTTCAAAGAAAACAACAATCAAGAAAAAGACTTTAAACCCCGTGTGGAATGAAACCTTCAAGCTTGTCGTTAAGGACCCTCAAGCTCAAATTCTTCTTGTTAATGTCTACGATTGGGACAAGGTAAATGACCAAAATACCCTTGGGTAGATATATGATTCTTTTATTGGTAACCATGAGACCCCATTACTGTAAAACTCACAGGACCCCATCAATACCTTGTGCTAATCAGTTCTTTGTTAAACTTGTTTGTTCTTTAGGTAGGGAGCCATGACCGGCTCGGGATGCAAATGGTGCCGTTTAAACTGTTACAACCGAACGAGACTAAAGTACTAACGCTTGATTTGCTAAAGAACACCAACATAGCCGATCCTCATAAGAAGCAGCAAAGAGGGCAGATTATGTTGGAGATGACTTATGCACCATTCAAGGAGGATAATGATGTTTTAAGCGGGCCCCTCTCGCCTGTTAACGGAGAACATGACGTGGGGTCCGGAGGCGGAACCCCATGTAACATCCGTCAAAAAACGGATTTACCAAACCCGCTCCGTTTATCAACCGAACAGTCAGTTAAAATTTTCGTTGTGAATTAAATGCCCAAAATAATTTTAAACGATACATAATCAATTATTATACGGGAATATATATTTAGTTTTTGAAAAACTGTTGAAAATCGCAAAATAAAAATAAAAAGTCCCTGCCGGGTTTCGAACCCGGGTCAGTCGCCGAGTCACGGATTCAGTAACTTAACTCACAACACACAAACCACTGCGCCACTTGTATTGTCTGTTAATTGTTAAGATCATTTAATTCATATCTTGACGTTCCGAATTCAAAACCGGCGCCCAAAAGTTCAGTCGTCGGAAATCCCGGCAATCTCGCGAGTATTTAACGAATCTTTCCGTTATAACGTAAACAATTACTAAGACATCGGTTATAGCCGACGTCTGAGTCCGCGACCGAAGTCATAACCGCCAGAGTTTTTATAACTTACGAATCCAGTCGGAAATCAGACCAAGTTCTTCGAAGATTTGCCCTATAAAAACCACCTCGAACTTCTTCAAACATTTTCGCTCAAAACCGCACCTTTTCTCGGCGAAAACTCACTCGCTGGAATTATTCTGTTCGTCGCCGCAAAACCGGTTTCCCCATTTCTGAGCCTTACTAAACCCTTTGAGCTTATACCGAAGTCACCCACACCCTTTGTAAGCTTCCTGGAAACTCGCTGCTGCAAGACACTCGTCGCCGGAAGGGATTGCTGTCGCCGGAGTTCTGCCGGAAAACAGAGGAAAGCTAGTCGGTATACCTCACGCTTATTTTCCTTTCTTTTTACTTATACCTCATCTGTAATTAATCATAAAACGCTAAAAAACATTTTTAATCATCGAACCAGTCGATTTCCGATTCTGGATAAAACCAGTGACGAAGACGATGACTGCTGTAATGTTTAAGTATAATTAAAAACAAGAAATTACTCGGGTTAGACACACAGTCCAGCGGTGGACTGTGTGCACATTAAACACTAACGTCTCGAGTTCGAATCCTGTTCCACACACGCGGCCTTAATAAAAATGATTTTTTTGATTAACCGAACCGGAGTCATACTGATATATGTTAAGTATATTAATAACCGGAATAATAACCAAGTTAGACACACAGTCCAGTGGTGGACTGTTTGTATGTTTATATCACAGGTCACGAGTTCGAGTCCGGGCTCCTGCACCGACTCGGACAATTATCTATTTTTTTAAAATAAGACAGAAAAGGAAATAACTAATTTGTGTTTAAGTATAATAAAAATCAGTAAAGTTAACAAGTTGTACACACAGTCCAGCGGTGGACTGTGTGTTAGTTTAAGCCACAGGTCCCGGGTTCGAGACCTGTGGAGCGCACCGTCTGATTCAAATTAAAGTTTTTTTTAAAATAAAGGATTTTATGTTTAACTTAATTAATATATATATAATTAAAAACAGATATATAACGGGTTAGACACGTAGCTCAGTTGGTAGAGCTGCGTGCACGCGTACGGGAGGTCTCGGGTTCGAGCCTCACCCAGCGCACTTATATACACGATTCGAACCGGTCAACGGTCAGTCAACGGTCAACGGTCAGAAAAAAATCAAAATTTTTTATTATTTTATTTAACTATTTTAATTAAAAACCAATCAAAAATACTTAAAAATAACATTTTTAAGGTTAGAAAATAGCCTCAAACTCACAAAAATACACCCAACAATCCTACTAAAATAGATTAATAAAATCCGTTTACTTACCAAACCATAATGCGATTTATCTAGGTTAATCTCACTCGTGGTTAAAACCACTTCGCGTGCATTCAACATCATCAACCGAACGCACCCACTGTGAGTGAATCTTACAACTCCCCCTTTTAAATTACACGTTTTGGGGTGTGTCATGTGTCATAAAAATAATTAAGTTGTTTATTTAAACTTGTGCCATACCACATCATGATCTAAACTTAGATTGTTTATATTGTTGTGATTACTTATTTCCTTTTGTCAAATTATATGAAACTCATTCATTAAGCCCATCAGTTCCTCGTGGGAGACGAGTTGAACAACGCGTGCCTCAAATCAAATTCATTATTGTTCATGTGTGTATCATTGAGTTTATATTGTTTGTAGTTGTGTCATTCATATTATCATGTTTATGCAATTCATTCATTAGGCCCCTCAGTTCCTCGTGAGAGACGAGTTGAGCATCGCGTGCCTCTAAATGTTCCATTATTGTTCATGTGTGTTTTACTTAATATCTTATGATTGTTGAATAAGTTTTTACTCATGTTTGGTTGTGCACATATTTCATAACCAATTTAAATAAACTTGTTCAAATGTTTTCCATAGGATTCACTCGCCAACATTATGTTGATCCAAAAACCCTTTTACACATGATACAGGTGAACAGGTTGAAGCAAGGAAAACATAGGAAATGCCTTAGAAGAGAACAAAGAAGCTTAGATTGATAGTTAGAACATGTTGTAACATTTATTGTAAATTTCCATTAAATTGTATTAATGAATATGAAACGCATAATAAATGTCATGAGCTTTGATGATAACCCAATCATGCCCCGATCACCTTTTCCGCTGCGGGTCGGGGTGTGACACCCCAAGTGGGGCCGGGGTGCTTTTGGTGACTGTTCAAGGGGCTGAGGATGTAGAGGGTGATCATCACAATAATCCATATGCCATGGTAATATTTAGAGGAGAAACAAAGAGAACAAAGGTGAGACCTTTGACCTTTCGGGTCAAACTTTTTGCTCTTCAAATTCATATTTGATATCGGTTTGTTTGACCTCGTGATCTTCAACTTTTGTCAACAGGTTATTAAACGAACTCGAGATCCCAAGTGGAATGAAGAATTCCAGTTCATGCTTGAGGAACCGCCGATACAAGATAAGATACACATCCAGATTATGAGCAGGAGAATGCACATGAGCTTCTACTGAAAGGTTGTTGTTTTGATCTTTTCATGCATTTATATGGTTTTTAAGTAGGGAGTTAATCGAACCGAACCGAACCAAGTTATATGCATAAAAATAAAATAAGAAAAAAGTTATATGCTTAACTCAACTTCGAATTTCGAATCCAGTTGAAAATTGATATTTGTATTCGAATTCGAAAATTCGAAAACTGAATTTGAATGGAATTGAATTCAAGTTTTTCGATCCCCTCAGAAGACCCTATTTTGGGTACATCGAGTTCAAGGGATGATCTTAGTTGGGGCTGCGGGGCCCCCTGTTTTTTCGCATTGGAGTGTAAATTTTACTGAGAATTTCCGGAAAGTTTACAAGTATCAAGTCTCCCCTCCTCCACCCCCCCCCCCCCTAAATTTTTGTTTTTGTTTTATAAAGCTTTTGGGCCCCCTATTTAAAAGTTCAAGATCCATCACTGATTGAGTTACGGTTTTGTAAAATGTGCAGGAATCACTAGGTCATGTGGACATTAACCTTGGTGATGTAGTGCACAACGGGCGGATTAATAATAAGTTTCATCTCATAGATTCTAGGAACGGTTTGGTCCATGTTGAACTTCGATGGAGAGAGACATGACTTGATGTTTTTTTTCGATGATGTCGGAGTCAAAGGAGGAGTGGTATAGCCAACATGATGTAATGTTGTATTCTTTTGTAGTGTTTTTTGGATGACCAATTACTTGATTTTTACCAATTTTAAGCATGTTAAAGATGAATTAGTGTAGTTGCCTTTCCAAATGATGCCTATAAGTCACACTTTACTCCACCCAGACATCTATATAGGTTACTAATGTATGTTAAAAGACTACAATATATGAAAAAAATATTAATTAAGTGAATGTTAAAAGACTACAATATATGCAAACTTGCAAAGTATATGAAAGATAATGAAGTGAAATAATTATGATTAATTAAATCGAAGAATGCCAAACCTAGTGTCAAACAATCTTTCTGTCAACATATCACAAGATATATAGAAGTTGAAACATTAAGAAACGGTGCAATGCTTCTCCATTAGAGAGATTGTCTTGATAATGAAAATGAAAGTTAAAAGTGTCACCTGATATTTGGTATACATGAGTGGTGAGTGATTTGTGTTTAAATTTTGCAAGTATAATGTTATGTGATATATATGTGTCATAAATTGTTAATGTTTAAAAAAAGAGAAATAAAACTAAAAGTTAATAAATTATTATATGCCATTAGAAAAACCTCTTGATTAAATAAAGACTAAACTGCAATTTGCGTTCCTGTGATTTGGTGGGGAGATCGCTATTCATTCTCCCATTTATTTTTCGCAATCTGAGTCCCTGTGGGGTTTACTAACTTTTTTTGTGTCTCTCTCGTCATCTCCCTGTTAAATAAATATTAAAAAACATGTGAAATTACAACTTTACCCCCAAGGATGCAAATTGCAACCGTGTTGATCTGTAATCTCAGCACCTAATCATTCACCACGCAAAGACTCTCGTGCTTTTCATTCGCTCTCAAAATCCCCAAAATCACTCGACAAATCTGGTGTTCTTCATCTTCAAATTGCAATCCACCTCTTGAAAAAAGCACATTTGCAGATTAAACTCACAGTTTTTCAACAATGTCACGTTCAAAACGGCACTCAAACTTTTGTAATTAAACTGATTTGAAACACACCTCTTGAGGCAGACTCATTAGTTGATTAATACCGTAATTTTTTTTTTGCAGATTAATCTTGCAGTTTTTAACAAATTCAAGTTTGATCAATCGATTTGAGATTCACCTCTTGAAGTACATGCATTTTTAGATAGAACTCTCAATTTTGAGAAATTTTTGAACAATTTCAGGTTGAAAATGACACTTCAGACAACTTGAGATCTGTTTTGTGGTTATAATTGCCTAATTGGTAGTTTGAATGTAATGATGTGTTTGTTGTAATTATGGTGTTTTGAAATTTATTATTCGATAGCAATTTGGCTTGGGTAAAGTTGTAATTTCAACTGTTGTTTAACATTCATTTAACAGAGAAGTGACATAAGAAATGCAAAGAGAAAAATTGATAAACCCCATAGACTCAAATTACGAAAAATAAAAAAAGAGGGATAAACAATAATTGCGTCATCAAACCACAAAAACGCAAATTACATTTTTACTCTTTAAATAAAAGTGAAAATATACTTTGTTTACTTTCACAAACCTAAGGGGCTTTATATGTGTTCAAGTGATCTATCAAATACCAAACAGTTATCGTCGTGAACAAGAAAACCCTCGATTCATCTTCAAAACTCTGTAATCGCTCGTACGATTCACACACGGTCTTCTTTAATCTTCAACAATGGTGCTCGAGGTACGTTTTTCAATCTTCTAACAATTCTCACTAACACATTTACCCCTAATATTCGAAATCTAGGGTTTAATGTTATTATCTGAAATCAGGCTACCATGATCTGCATCGACAATTCAGAATGGATGCGAAACGGTGATTATTCACCTACTAGGTTTCAGGCTCAAGCCGACGCTGTTAATCTGATTTGTGGCGCCAAAACTCAGGTAATTTGATAGGCATGTATATATATATATTGTGTGTGTGTGTGTGTGTATTTATACACGCAAGTTCTATATGGAGATGTGATTTTATTGATTGCGGAAAGTTTGAGTTGTTGTTTGCTTAGTTGATGATTATAAGTTCAGTAGATTAGATTGTAGTAGAATGATTAGTGCAAAATTAGTTGGTTTTTTTCGGGGTGGGTCGTAAAAATGAATAGTCTCTGTACGTGGGCCGCTATAGAGCGCCGTTGACGATATGCACGGGACTATGGAGCATTGGAGGAGTTGTTCGGTTTGTGTTTGTGACACTCTAGGCTAATCCCACATCGGCCTTGGCCAGGAGAGATTCTTGGTTCATAAGAATCACCAGTGCGTTTTGTGCTTAATGATAGTGGACGAGAGAACTCCACTAGTTAAGCATGGTCAAGTTGGGGTAGTACTAGGGTGGGTAACATCATGGGAACTCTCCACTAGTGCAACCAAAAACAAACTCGTGAGCTCCTTGTGGGCATGGCACAACAAACAATATTGGTGGTAGGAGAGGTCAGATGTTACAGTGTTGTTAGGTGGCAGTATACATGATGTATTTTTTGTGTTTAGTTAGTACGAGTAGTAGTCTTGGGCACTTTAAAGATGTATGTTGATGCTTCATGATGATGTGTTTAGTGTAGGTTCTATTGTATACAAAGATTATATATTTATGTATGCTAATATCGAAGTTGATATATTGTTGTTGGTTCTTTGTTATAGTCTAATCCGGAGAATACTGTGGGAGTATTGACAATGGCTGGCAAGGTGTTCGTGTTCTTGTCACTCCTACTAGCGATCTTGGCAAGATTCTGGCTTGCATGCATGGTTAGAGTTTTTAATTGACTTTACATTTTGAAATGTTTTTAACGTGTCACTTCGTATAGATTATGAAGCGTTGAAATTTATTTTACGGTTACTCAGGTTTAGAAATAGGCGGTGAGATGAACTTGGCAGCTGGGATTCAAGTTGCTCAGTTGGCATTGAAGCATCGTCAAAACAAAAAGCAGCAACAGAGAATAATCGTGTTTGCTGGAGGGTATGTGGTGATGTACTCTTATATTATGTGAAGCTTCTAGTATAATTTGATTTGTTTGTTTTTATGATCTTTTTTTCGGCTTTCAGTCCTGTAAAATACGATAAGAAAGTATTGGAGATGATCGGGAAGAAGTTAAAAAAGAACAGTGTGGCTCTTGACGTCGTGAACTTTGGTGAAGAAGATGAATCGAAGACAGAAAAGCTCGAGGCTCTTGTTGCGGCTGTAAACAATAACGACAGCAGTCACATTGTTCATGTTCCAGCTGGAGCAAATGCACTCTCTGACGTTCTTTTGGAGTTCATGTTGTTTGTTTTTGGACTCGTTTATATTAAATTAGTAACTTTAACTGTCGCGCGTTGCGGCTTCAAAGCGTACAATAACTCGAATTACCGTCGGCTGAATTTGTATTATATTTGACCATACTTGTTTCCGAACAAAATTTACGTCAAAAAGTAGACAAACTAAAGTACATAAAAATAAGCATGAAAACGTATTCATGGATATATATAATGCTATTGTTGTGGCTGATTTATTTTTAATGTTTGCTGTTAGTACTCCTATCTTTACTGGTGATGGAGAAGGTGGAAGTGGTTTTGCAGCGGCGGCTGCAGCGGCTGCAGCTGGCGGTGTATCCGGTTTTGATTTTGGTGTTGACCCGAATCTGGATCCTGAACTTGCACTTGCACTTCGGGTTTCAATGGAGGAAGAGAGAGCGAGGCAAGAAGCGGCTGCGAAAAAGGCTGCGGATGATTCTTCAAAAGGGAAAGAAGGGGAGTCGACTTCACAAGATGCAACTATGTCGGAAAATGTCGGGACTTCGGTTTCTGAATCTGAGAATAAAAAGGATGATTTAATGGTTAGTTTCATTTTATTTTTACATTTTCAGTTTCTCTTTTGATGCACTGAATTATCATGCGCTCTTTTTTCTCTTTTGTTAGCCATCTTGCATGCATCCTTTTTTCGCCTGTATATGCCTCTATTTTCTTGTACAACTTTTTTTGTATGCTTTATCTCTCACTTCTTTTACTTTTTTTTGGATCACCTTTTGGCTAGTTTTTACTTTTATGTTCTTTTGTTCACAACCATTTAAGGGGGCATATGGTTTAACATATTTTTTCTTGAAAAAGCTGTCATAGGAATAGGAATCATTTGTAATTAGAATGGGATTGGGATGTGCCAAATGTATTGTAATCTGTGATGCGGTTAGTTGTCAAAATAATCATGTTATATTTGTAAATTGATAACTATTTTTCCAAAGGAATTTGTACACTATGCAGTTAATGCGGTAAAAAACCGGATATCGGTCAAGGACTGACATTTGGAATATATGTTATCGCGGTGGGATATCGGTAATTTTAATTTCATGCAGAACTTATATATAACAATTTAACACTAACAAATTAACGTTTTGCAACTTGCAAAACACTAACAATTGTAGCAAGTAGGAACTAGTTAAGACTAAAACACTGATAGCAGCAACTGATATATCACCGATATTAACACTTGAAATCGGTGATGATAATCGGTACCGATATTCAGACCGATATTTTACATGGGCACCGATGACCGATATATCACCGATATTAATTGCACTGTTTGTACGTTCACCAAGCGTACGATCTTCCAATATTCACCATGTGTGGTTTCACTTGCCGTTTGTGTCCAAGTTCAATTTGTTTATGAATCTGTTGGTCTTTAGCATGGTTATAAAAATCCCGACTAGTCTCGGATTAGTCGTGGATTAATCACTAATCGGAGGTTCACTGATTAATGACCGATTAATCACTAGGCAGTCAATGGTGATCCTATTTTGGGCAAATTTTGGCTAGATGTTGGCCAAATTTCGACCAAACCTTATAAATTCCTTCCAATTACTTACAAAAATGGGTCAATAAGGGGTTAAAACATGTCTACTTTAGAAAACTACATATAAAAATGTGTGTGTATATATATAACTAAAAATTACATATAAAAATCTCGATCCGATTAATTCCGATTAATCCCGATTAATCGCTAGTCAGTACCTCACCGCCTGACCAGCGCCTAGCGATTCTTACAACACTGGTCTTTAGTATGTCTAGTATATCTGACAATCACACTGGCTTCTTCTTTTGAGAAAGAAGATTGTTTAGAGCCAATGGCACAAGATGTCATCTATATTCATTCGTTTTCTTTATATAAAGAAGACCGGCAATGCAACCAATTAGAAATTCAGTAACATTATGACTTGTGCTCAATTAGTTATTTAGGCAGTGTACCCTTTTTCGTGTTATATCTTTCTTTGTGCTTTTACTAAAACATGCCCACCATTAATTACCACAATATCTTGTTTGGATGGTTCCTAACTCTCTAAATTGCATCACACTGTTTTCTCTTTCTATGCCTGAGTCAAATAATCGATGCTCAAACATACATACATCTGAGAGAGAGTATGTTTCAGCTTAAAGAATGTTGAACTGATTTTTTGTATGTTCCTACCAGGATGACGAGAATGCACTGCTACAGCAGGCTCTTGCCATGTCAATGGATGATCCTTCTGCCACCGTTACAACAAGGGACACTGATATGTCAGAGGCGGCTGCTGATGATCAAGACTTGGCTCTCGGTAAGTTACCGTTCGCGTGTTGAAAATTTGTATCTTTTTGTGTTGTTTATTTTGTATTTTTTTCGGCAGCTCTACAATATTCTATGCAAGAAGGTGCAAAAGATCAATCAGATATGGGCAAACTGTTGGCAGATCAATCATTTGTGTCATCAATTCTTACTTCCGTACGTCTCTTTCATCATCTACTTTATAGATCTCGTTTAAAACGAAACACGATATGATCTTTCTAGAATTTCATTCCTGTCAATGTTTGATTTTCAGCTCCCTGGAGTTGACCCAAATGATCCATCGGTCAAAGATTTGCTTGCGTCTATGCAAAATCAGCCTGAGGTCAGTTTAGTAATTTTAACTTTTCCCAAGTAGGATACTTTTTGAGTTTTTTCTTTATTGATTTTTCTTTTCATCAATCTGATCAGAAGAAAGATGATGATGACAAAGCGCCAAAAGAAGATGACAAGTGATCTTATCTTTTCTTTAATCAGTGTAATCCCAGGTATGTAACTGCTGATCACAACACACGTACTTGTGGATCGTTTTTAGTCAACTCATGATGATGATGATGATGAGTTGACTTTTTTCTGTGCTTGTGAGTGTACAGGTTACTGCATTTGGTGGAGGATAATGGGATAGATTACAATGTATGAAATACTATTCCTGTTACCATGGATTTGTTTTGCTTTTGGTGTTTGTTTAATTATGCTACTTGCCTTTGGAAAGTCAAATTCTCGCTTTAGTTCCTCGTTTGTATGTTTTAAAATGGTGGAAGTAAAAGTTACTCATGCGTTTCAACCACTAGATGAGGATATCAAAGTGGTGTTCGTTATGGTGTTTGGTTGATATCGAATAATAACCATCATTCCTGTATATCGGATAATAACCATCATTCCTCGAGGTCAGTCATAGAAAAAGCAAAAGAAAAGAAAAACACTGAGGTCGCTCAAAGTTTTCTTATACGTTCCTTATCAAACGCGAAAAAGAATGGTGTTGGGTGATACGACACCTTCTATGTACCCAGCCATTGTCCACAACGATGGTTAAATGTAACTACTAGTCAGATTTTGCTAAAGCATACTTTCATAAACAAGCACGCTAGGTTGTCGCATGAGAAGCTTAAGAAAGGTTGGCATCTGTTTAAGAATATTCTAAGGACGTAAACAAGCCACGAGGATCGAGAGCTACTTGTAATCGGCTCAGTTAAAAGCTCGAATGAGCCGTGCCTTAGCGCGCCTGAGCTTGAAATACAAAGCTTTTTAGGCTTGCGAGCCTAAACAAGCCCAAACAAAATTTTAGTTTTTTTTATATATAATATAAAATATAATAAAAAGGATGATAACACTGATGAGCCGAGCTTTGGCTCACTTAAGCGTGTTGAAGGGAGCTCGAGCTCAAGGGAGTGGGCTTGAACCAACCCGAGCTAGAGCCTAGACAGGCTCGGCTCTTTTATACAATATTCTGAAATATGTAGATGGAAGACTCAAAACACAAAAGAATTATTGTGTGTTTAAAATGTATACTAGGTTAGAACCCTTGTAATACACGGGGTTAAGTCAATAAAATATTAAATTATTAAATAAGCAAAAAGAAATAATAAAAACATTGAGAAAAGAAGTACTAAATAAAAGAATATTCATAAAGTAAAATAATAAATAGTTAAGAAACTTTCTTGGTTAGTTTAACATATATATTTGAAAATCGAAAATTAAGGTATATATTTTAAAATAAGAAATGTTGATAGTAAGTAAATGAAATTTCTTTTGTTATTCTATTTTATTTCGGGTAGCTAAGACTAGAATTACAGTTATGGGAAGAAGTTGTGTCCCAAATGAAGTCATCCGATGCCAATCCTTGTCTCATAATGAGTAATGTCAGCAGTGTCAATAGAAGGATATGGATGTTCTAGAAGCAGTCTTAAGAAAAGTTAGCATGTTTATGCCAGGTAGGGGAATAACTGGTTGGTAATAAGTAAGAGAATGAATTCTCGCTGAGTAAGTTGACGAATATTTTTGTTAGATTAGGTCTACTAAACCTTTCTACAAAATCAACCTACCTCAAACATAGTTTTAATTTATAACCTATAATGATATTTTTATTTAAACCTACCAAAAATAGATTTTACGAAAGTGTTTTAATATTATAATTAGATTTATAATGATGATTATATCTTTAAATTACTTTACCAATTAAATATGATTATATGTTTTTTTTTCTAAATGTGAATAAACAATTTTATTATTACGTTCGTATAACACACAAGAGTATAACTAATTATTTAATAAAATGACAAAATAAATAAGAACCTAACATTGTATACAATTTCTTAAATTAAACTAACAAACAATAACTAAAAATATCTGAAATTAATTATGCCCTCAATCATATTGTCAAATGCAATCCTTTAAAAAAATAAAATAAATTTAATATTTGTAAAAAGAAACGTAAGAGATTTGTTGAATGAAAAAAATGTATATAGGTGACTTTACTATTAAATTTAATATTTTATATTATTTTATATTCGAGAAAAACAATTTAATATTTATATTCAACAAAAGAAACTTTGGAGGTTTGTTGAAAAACAAAGGTATAAAGGTGACTTTAATATTAAATTTAATATTTTATATTCGAAAAAAACATAATAGGTTTGATGAAAAAAATAGCAAAGATAAAGGTTGGGTTTTTGGAGGAGAGGTGAATAATGATAGATATTTGGCATATTTTAAGGAATGAGACATGTTTTGGTCAAAAATCTGATTAAGAATAATGTAACCAAACTTTGAATGTGATGTTGAGTGCTTAGATGTTGAAAAATTGAATGAACAAATTAGTAATGTAATCAACGATGAACACCGAGATTTATACGAGGAAAAATCCCTTGATCTTTGTGAGATCTCCGGCATAAAAAACCTCGGGTGATGGAAACTACCGATCACCGGATATATAACAAAAAAAATAGTAATGATTCTAGTACAACTTCGGAAGATAACAAGCTCAATACAACAATTTTCTAATGTGTATGTGTGTTTCGCCAGTGAATATCAGAGAGTTCGAATAATAGCTCATGTCCCTATTCTGAGCTTGTTAACCCCTTTTAAAATTAGAAATATCCTAGTAACAAACTATCCGAGATTCATGCAACTCTCTCACGATCTCCCTTAACGGTCATGACTCCCCTTGCACGTGCCATAAACAGCATATTCCTCCGATATTCGCATGTTGACTCAGTTCTCATAATACCTACAAACGTAAACTAAACACACAAGGAACAATTGTTATAAAACATAGATACTAGTAAGGATCCTCGATCCTTAGACTCCTTGCATTATCCGTTAAGGATCCTTGATCTAGGTCCACTCTCAGGATGGATGATCCTCAACATAAAATCCATGCCCTAACAGGATATATTTAGTATATTTTGAGAAATAGATTTAGGAGGGAAATGCAATATGAAATAACTAAGAAACTGACATATGTCTCCATTAGAGTTTCTTTTATTATATGTATAGATTACACATCATGCAAAGAACCCTATACTAGCAAATGTGGCATAAGCCTTTCCTATGATGGTCACATGTTTATACGCATGCCGATCAAAATTGTAACATTTGTCAAAAACGGGTTTCCAAACTCGCTCCGTTTTGTAATCGAATATCAAGTTATAAATGTCACGTTGCGTATTTATGGCTATTTTGATTTTTAATGATACATAATTAATAAACAAACTAAACTATAAAAATATTAATTGATAAAAAGTAAAAATAAAATAAATAAAAATAAAATGAGGCTGCCGGGACTCGAACCCGGGTCAGCTGGGTTGTGAACTCCAAAGACTTAACACTCACACGCATAACCACTCCGCCACTTGTTGTTTTCTGTCAACTCTAGGAAACAAATAAATCTTATCTACAAACATAAAATCAACCGGTTACGCCAACTGTAACTGAAATCGGTTATCAAACGCTCAAAGACGATCTGAATACTCGCGGTTCACTGAGTATAACCGATATACCGACGTTTTCAATCAAGTTGCTTTGAATGAACTTGAATTCTAGAAGTGGATCGGTTTTTATAACCGAAAATCTTCAATTCCAGTTTTACTTCCATCTTTGTACTCCTTCACGACTCAAACATAATCTACAGACTTTCAATTACATTTTCGCTCAAGTTTCAGTCCGCCGGAGAATCAAATTTTACTCGCCGGAAAGTTTCTGCAAGTCGCCTGAAAACCGTATTCTCCATCAAAACGGTAAGTCTTTCAATACCGTCGTGGTCTAACAATTGTTAAGCTATTTTTAACTCAGACCTTTCAATTGGAATCAAATTCAGACGCTGTTATCGGATAATTCCAGTTCGCCGAAAAACTTCTGGAAATCCTTATTTTCATCTGTGAAACGGTAAGGACATTCAAACACTCTGTTAACGTTTGTTTAGCACTTCAATTCCACGATTAGCTAATCAAAACGGTTAATTTGCTTGCTCAGTTGAAGTTCATAAAAACAGAGCCGACGCCTTGCCGGAATTCCGAAATAAATCGTTCACCGGTATGTTTACTTCTAAATATCGTCTATGCCATTTCATATTAGTCTGTACAATGTTTATCAATCGAATTAAACAAGATATAATGGTGTAATCGCAGTCTGTAATTTTGAAATGAAGAAGACGATGATAGTTTGATTATAAGTTTAATAAAATCTGGATATTATCTCGGGTTAGACACACAGTCCAGCGGTGGACTGTGTGCAAATAATACGCACACGCCGCGAGTTCGATCCCTGATACACGCACCCTCTCCGTAATAAAAAACGTTTTATTTTTCTAACTGAACCGGGTTAACTTACGTTAGTTGTTAAATATAATAAAAATCTGTATATTAACCAAGTTAGACACACAGTCCAGCGGTGGACTGTGTGTAGCGTTAAAGCACAGGTCCCGGGTTCGAGACCTGTACATGGCACCGGTTCGATGATTTAAAATGTTTTTGAAAATAAAAGAATTTTGAATAAGCTGAGTTAATATATAAGTATAATTAAAAACAGAATTATTTCGGGTTAGACACGTAGCTCAGTTGGTAGAGCTGCGTGCACGCGTACGGGAGGTCTCGGGTTCGAGCCTCACCCGGCGCATACAATTACACAATAAAACCGGTCAACAAGTCAAACGGTCAACGGTCAATGAAAAAAAGTCAACATATTTTTATATTTTTAATTATTTAATTTAATTTAAAAATCAATTAAAAATACTTAAAAAAATGTTTTTAAAGATAGGAAATAGCCTTAAACTCACAAAAATATATCTAAAAATTTCATTAAAATCCTTAATAAAATCCACTCATTTACTATATTTTCCGTTAGTTATTTAGGTTAGTAATTCTCGTTGTTCAACTCTTCCAACTCGTGCGCATCTCACCATCTCCAATCAAACGCACCCAATGTGAGTAAATCTTTACAAATTCCCCGTTTTAATCATGTTTTTGGGGTGTATCATGTGTCTTGCCACTTATTATACTTAAATCATTGTGCATACATCATATCATGAACAAATGTGTATTCAGTTTGATTCAATTGTTTGTGTGGTTATTGTTAGATTTAATTCATTATTTTCAGTACATGCAATTTCATAGGCCGCCGCCCCCCATTACATTATGACCGTTGAGCATGTTCCCCATTACATTATGAGCGTGAACCTGGCGTGCCAACATACGATCGGCTCCGTTTGATTGAGCCTTGATCGCACAGACATTTATCATTTTCAGTACATGCAATACGATCGGCTCCGTTTGATTGAGCCTTGATCGCACAGTTTCATTCATGTTATATATTTATGCAAGTTGATATGTTATGGTATGCTGTTGGTATGTTATTGTATGTTATAGTTTGTGGTTAACATTGTTACTGATTGATTATTTACATTTGCTCACTTATGATTATGCACAATTTTTCCTTGATAAAATAACAAGAAAATCAATTATAAATGTTTATCTAACAAGGTTCACTCGCCAACTTATGTTGACCAAAAAACCCCCATTTTTACACATGATACAGGTGAACTAGCTGCAGCCAGAAACACATAGGATTGGCCTAGAAGAATAAAATGGTTTAGAGCTTGGAATTGTTTAGTTGGTTATTTTTTTTCTTTGTATTTGTATGGACATGTTTGGATTATTGGGAATGTAATTTTGACTTTAATAAATATGAAACATATTAGTAAATATCATGAGCTTTGGTGATAACCCAATTATGCCCCGACTCTTATTCCGCTGCGGGTCGGGGTGTGACAGATTGGTATCAGAGCCATGACTATAGGGATATAGGATAGGTTATTAGACCCTTAGAGCCTATACTATAGTTGTTTAGAAATTTTTAAGATTTTTGTGTGTTACATGCCGAATTTCATGATGCTTATATGTTTTATGTTAAATGTTACATTCAATGTTATGCAAGCATGTTCATAAGTATATATTATCATATAATGCCTATCATGAATCATATTCTCATAACATATTATATCCATGAAAGCACACACCACATAATTTTCATGATTGCTTTTACAACGATTTTTGTATTTTCAAATCTCATCAAAGTGAGTTCTCATGACGGGCATGTAGTAACTGGAAGGGTACCAGTACCGGTAGTCGGAACGTCCTGTCTAGGCTGACATTCGTATAAATCCAAAATAAAGGACCAGTTTCCCTACCTGGGGACTAACGATGAGAGTACGAAGTACCTATTAGGCCAAAGCATGCTATACCAAACGTCGTGTGAGCTAACCCCACTTTGAGTTGTCATTGTGTCTACACCTGGACACATTCCGACCATACATCTCGTAAACATATTTTGTGGTTTGCATTCGGGTGATGCGAGTGTTAAATCGCCAATACTAATGTGAATCCTACCAAGCCAATAGCCATGGGGGCCCACATGACTATACAGGTGAAGGTATGGGGGACATTTGAGGCCCAACATGAGCAAACCCAAGACATTCTATGGATGTAGTTGCATTATTGATATTTATGTTATTTTCATTTTCTTAAAGACACATGACACCTAAAAAGACTCCATAAACTCACAATCTTCGTATGTATGTTCCTGTAGATGTCGGCTAGACAACAACGAGGGGGTAAAAGATCAGGAAGGTCTCATGAACGCTTGGCCACTCAGATCGCGAAACAAATGGCCGCGGTGCTTCCTGACATTGTGGTTCAAGTACAACAAGCTCTCGCCACAAATCCCACTAACCCTCCCCAGCAAGACGACCAGAACATCGGCAACCCTCCTACCAGCAAGTGCTCATATAAACATTTCAAGTCTTGTGACCCTCCTAAATTTGAAGGGACTGAAGGTGTCACTGCTCTCCTCCACTGGTTTGAGGAAATGGAAAACACCTTCCTCAACTGCGATTGTCCCGATGATCGCAAGGTTCGATACGCGACCGGGAGACTATTTAGGGTAGCTCTCACCTGGTGGAATACTGAAGAGGGGAAGAGGGGAATTGATGATGCAATGGCCTTAACATGGGAGGAGTTAAGGGAAATTATGACTAGGCGGTTCTGTCCTAGGAGGACGAATTTCATTATTTGAAGCAGAAGGAGGGAGATCATGCTTCCTACAACAAGAGGTTCTTAGAGTTGAACCAAATGGTTCCTAACTTGTTCACCCCAACTTATCGTTTAATCGAGCATTATATTCGAGGACTTCCCTCGAAAATTCAAGATTCAGTTCTCAGCACTTCACCAGCAACACTTGAAGCTGCTATGGAACTAGCCACTGAACTGACCGAGAACCGAATTCGCAACGGTAAGTTTAAAGAAGAGAAAAAGAAAGGCCCTGTTGACGGTCAAACTTCAAACCATTCCACCTCCTCCTCCAAGTATGCTAACAAGAGGAAGCGTAACACCAGAAACTTCGCGGTCACACAAACCAGTTACCCTATCCCTGCTGCACCCATTACTCAAGTTTCCCCTTCACCTGCACCATACAAAAGACCATACTCTGGCCCGTTACCAAAATGCAACCGTTGCCAACACCACCATTTTCCTGATCATCCTTGCCAACATTGCACCGACTGTGGTCGCGCAGGGCATACTGTTCAAACCTGCCGCATGCCTCAGCGAACGAACCGCCACCAGCCTTCAACCCAAACCCACCAACAAATAATGGGTCAAGCCCAACAACCCCTACTATTACCACCTACCCAACATTTAGCCCAATCATACTACCAACCCAACTATCCCATGGTACAACCTATGCGGGCCTGCTACAATTGTGGAGACCCAAGCCACTTTAGAAACACTTGTCCAAGGTTGGTGAACATTATTCATGCTCAAGCCCAAGCCAATCCAGTGAATCAAGCGAACCAAGCTCCTCCACCTGCAAGAGGAAGAGCTTTCAACATCAACGCTAATCAGGCTAGAGCTGACGGCAATGTGGTTAATGGTACGTTCCTTATAAATGGTAGATATGCATCCATGTTGTTTGATACTGGCGCGGATAAAAGTTTTGTGTCCCTAGAGTTTGAACCCATCCTAAATCAAAATCGTGATAAGCTCATGGAATCCATAACAGTAGAAGTTGCTGACGGGAAACCGGTCTCTTTAAACTCTATTATATGCAACTGTACACTCATCTTAAACGACCACGACTTTCTAGTTGACCTTATTCCTATGAAGTTGGGAAGTTTTGATATCATAATTGGTATGGACAACGGTTATTGTCCTCATATAAGACTAGTGGGTATGGGCGGGAGTTTGGGGGCGTGGGGGCATTCCAACGCCGGGTCCTCTATCCTGAGTTGGCGTGGGGACTAGCGTTGCCCCTTTGGCGGTGGAATTATGCCTGGCGTGGGGCGGGGGCTGGGTGACATGGCTGGCTTTGGTTGGTTGGGTGAAATTTTAAATAGTTCAAAAAAAAAAAAACCACATGGCTGGCCACGCCACCCCCACACACAAAGTTTTCAAGAATTGTCTCATGGTCCCCACCTCCGCCACGTGTCGACTCAAGCCCCCACACCCTGCGGTCTAAGCATCTATCTATACTTACATGCATACATACGTAATGTATGATTGGATAGGATATTAATTAATTAATAAGAGGGAACATAATCAAAATACAAATTTTCTTCAATTTGCTGGAACCTCTAACAACTACCTACCTGGTTTTGATCCGTTGTTTGAGTTTTTCTTTTCTCTGATTCCCGTTTGTGGAATCAGAGGATCATCATCACAACAATAACAATAATTATCATTCAAGTTGTTTGCATGCAAATTATAACAGTTTTAGGCGTTAGTTAGTTATATATAGGCATTAATAAAGATTAAAATGGAAACTAGACAAATGGACATGGAAAAATCTGATGGAAGAATGGAGGGATGGTTGTATCTCATACGATCTAACCGGTTCGGGTTACAATACGCTCGAAAACGGTATTTTATCCTTGAAGAAAGTTGCCTCAACAATCACAACCCTCATAAGGTTTGTTAATTCTTTCACTTTATTTTGTTCTTTTGTTGATATCCGCTGATATGTTTTTTCTCTTTTTGTCGGGTCACAATGCAAGTTACAACCGCAAGATACCTGTTAGAGGGCCCACGGGCTTCAAGCTTCATGGGCACCCTGACGCTCAACTCCGTCGAGCCCCCCTTGTAAAATCATATGTATGTAATAATTATATGTAAAAAGAGGGAGAATTTAGAGAAAGAGAGAACAACCTTTTTATTGTTTAGAACTTGTGGGTGAGTAGAGATGGGCATAATCGGGTTTTATTATTATCCGGAACCGGTTCCAACCCGGACCCGGTTCTGCTTGGATGTCATTGGAACCGGGTATGGTGTGGAACCGGGTCCAGTTCCTACCCGGGTTCACACCCAAGAATATGGAACCGTGTAGAACCGGGTACGGGTATTATGGAACCGGATATGGTGCGGAACCGATTCCTGATAGTGTGGGAACCGGTTCCTGGCAGTCAAACCTGCCATTTACTGTTCAGAACCGGTTCCTGGCAGTCAAACCTGTTCAGTCAAACCTGCCATTTTACTATTGGGAACCGGTTCCTGACAGTCAAACCTGCCATTCACTGTTCAGAACCGGTTCCTGATAAAATGTTACCGCTGGAACCGGTTCCTGATAAATGTTACCGTTGGAACCGGTTCCTGATTACAGAATCGGTTTTTCTATATAAACCCCTTTACACTTTACACTTTACAGAATCGGTTTTTCTATATAAAATTAACACTTTACACTTCAAATCTAATACTATCAAAGAGATAACGATGGCTTGCAACGATGAGGTCGTGGTTGTTTTGGAAACCAAAAGAAACCCCGCTATTTGGAAGCACTTTGACTTGTGCTTGATGTCGGATAGCCATGAAATGGCTAGATGCAAGGGGTGCGGGAAGTTCATGAAGGCGTCGGCCAACTCGACGCTCAAGAAACACACCGACCGCCATTGTCCGGTGACAAAGGCGAAAAACAATGAAAAGGGTGAAGCATCCGGGACCGGGTCATCGAAAGTTTAGTTTGTTTTATGTATTGTAAACCCATTTGTGTTTTATGATTAGTATGTTTAGTGTTTTATATGTTTTGTTTAACGTTTCTTGTTTTGGTTGTTTGTGTAACCGGGTACTTGTTTCTAGCAAAGACTTATAAAAAAAACTCACATTAAAATATATTGACACCGGGTCTGGAAGGTTACCGTAGGAACCGGGTATGATAAGAACCGGTTACGGGTACAACCCGGGTACGGGTTGGAACCGGTTCCGGAACTTATTTTTTTCCAAAAATGTGGAACCGGTTCCGGAACTTATTTTTTTCCAAAAATGTGGAACCGGGTAGGAACAA
This sequence comes from Scalesia atractyloides, assembly GCA_947069175.1. Lineage (NCBI taxonomy): Eukaryota > Viridiplantae > Streptophyta > Magnoliopsida > Asterales > Asteraceae > Scalesia > Scalesia atractyloides. Next base: position 83,649,741 of record CAMTDV010000030.1, read on the forward strand.
TCGGGTATTTTGAACCCGGAACCGGTTCTACTATATGTCGGGTAGGAACCGGAACCGGTCCCAGGTAGGTTCCACCGGGTCGGGTTTGGAACCGGTTATTATGCCCATCTCTATGGGTGAGTCTACTATTTATAGAAGGCTATTGGGCTTTAACCTTAATGGGCCAGCCTTGACTTGGGCTTACTAAATTTGGGCCCACTTGAGTTGGGCCTGACATGTTGGCTTTGGTCCATTTGTGAAGATATCTCATCAAAATGCATGACAAAGTTATAAGGAAGAAGATTAACTTGTTATACAAAGCTCTGAATTGTTTTCAGGAGCCGCTAAGAAGAGCGGTCATAGATTCTTGCATTCGAGTTACAGACAATGGAAGAGAGAGCTTCAGTAGAAAAGTATGATCCTACGCGTTTAACGTTTTCTTTTGTTATCAATCATATATGCAAATTGATTATTATGTTATTGTTTACAATAAGCAGGTGTTCTTCATTTTCTCCCTTTATAATGCATCAAATCACAATGATTGTCTTAAGGTACACGAATATTCTTGAGTTATCCGATTTTGAACTTTTTTTTGGTGTCATGATCACATCTTAAGATTTTGATTTCACAGTTGGGAGCAAGCAACCCCAAAGAAGCTGCAAGGTGGATACATTCTTTACAGGACGTTGCGGTGGAAGCAGGATCGAATTCAAAACGAAGATGGCAGCCGTATAGGTAGCCAAGGTGGATAATATGTTATAAGTATATGTTTCATAATTTAATTCTAACTAAAATAAAATTATTTGTTTGACAGATTAAATGACTCGAAGAGTGTTACTCGCAAACATTCTGTGGATTGGACATCATCTGCAAACATGCACGTCGACGCTATGACATCTGATGTCATTGCAACTTCACAATGGAAGATTTTCGGTTGCAAAAATGGTATAAACGATTCATCAAATGTATAAAATATCCTTCGCTCGTCCCAAATTTAATGACCATTTTTCTTGCAGGGTTGAGGCTATTCAAAGAAGCAAAAGATTATAGTTCAAGTGAACGGGTACTGGTACATTTTACACTTCTATTGCTTGCTAAAACATAGTTTTTTGAACTTTTTAAGTTGCCGTTAACAGACTTCGAGTGATTATCCGGCTATAATGGCAGTTGGTGTAATTGAGGGGACTTGTGAGGCTGTTTTCAGAACTTTCATGTCACTTGGCCTCTCTAGATCCGAGTAAGGAACATCAACTCGGCTCTTTTAGCCAAGTGGGTATGGCGTTTTAAAACTGAAAAAGACCAACTTTGGAAGAAGGTGGTTGAGGCCATCCACGCTAGTAGAGGAAATTGGGAGATTTTGCCGGTTAAAAAATCTTCCAACGGAGTTTGGAGCAATATCGTCAAAACATGCACTAAAACAAAAATTGATGGATATCCGTTAAGGATCTTTTTTAAAGGGGAGCTGGGTAATGGCCAAGATATTTCCTTCTGGTTAGATCCTTGGTTGGAAAAAGAGCCGTTAAAAGACATATACCCTAACTTATTCAAGCTGGAACTCGAAAAAAGATGCAAAGTGGCTGATAGGCTGTTCACTCAGGGTGAAAAGCAAACTATGACTAGGAAATGGAGGAGAGGGCCTGAAAATTTTGCTCAAATTACCGAACTAAATTGTCTTTGCAGGTCTCTGGATTCGGTGCGGATCAAGGAGGCTGATGATCGATGGAAGTGGGTTGGGGAAGATGCTGAAGAATTCTCGGTCAAGACTGTGAAGCGCTGCCTTGTGAAGGGGGAGCTGCCTAACGTTGATTTTGTCTTGGAATAGAGTAAATTGGTTCCGGCTAAGTGTAACCTCCTGGTTTGGAAAGCAGAAATGGGAAAAATCCCTACCTTGGCTGCCCTCACTAGCCGTGGAGTGGACATTGAGGACACGACGTGCTCCCTATGCCACTCGGGTGCAGAAAGCGCTGATCATCTCTTCTCCAGATGTATCATTGCTGCCCAGGTCTGGCTTGCAGTTTCTAGATGGTGAAGGATCACCCCGATGATTACTTCTTCGGTCAAGGAGGTTTTGGAAGTGCATAACCACATTGGCCTCGAGAGGAGAGCTTGAGAAGTCTTCTGCGGGATTGTGAGAGTGGTTTGCTGGTGCATATGGTGGGCTCGCAACAAGCTCAGGTTCGAGAATAAAGAAGTGAAGGTGGCCGACATCTTCAGCGAGATTAAATCGGTAGGTTCAAGTCCCAATCGATAATTAAACACACGAGTTTTAGGAATTTGCTCTCCTTTATTCAGAAAATTAGCTCAAAACTGAATATCACTCATAACCACAATAATCCAATGAGGATTGGTTATATAGTGGTAGAAATCCTAATTGAAATATAATCCTAATTCTAATTAAACATAAACATCCTTTTCTATGTCTAACTAAAATAAGGCATTAGATAATTATCTCTAACTCTTATAATTATCTTCAATTAAGATTAAAATTAAACATCCCAGCTCCTTTAGAGACGTTCACGTTTGGCCCGACCCATTAGCTCGGGTTCGGGTATTATACGATACGGTCCAACAATCACCCCCCTAATACCCGAACCGGGCTAGGGAAGCCTTCGACTCCAAGTAACTCTCGCATTTCAATAAACTTGATCCTCGCGAGTGCTTTAGTTAGAATATCGGCCCTTTGCTCTTCTCCGCTTACATACTCGATCTCCACCAAATCATCTTCAACATTCACGAATGAAATGGTAGCGCGTATCAATATGTTTGCTCCGACCATGAAAAACCGGATTTTTCATCAGTGCTATTGCCGATTTATTATCCACCCGAATAACTATCTTTTGCATCTCTCCACCAAAAACTTCACTGTATAAGCTCCGAAGCCAAATTGCTTGACAAGCCGCTGAAGTTGCTGCCATAAACTCTGCTTCACAAGATGATAAAGCAACCGTATTTTGTTTCTGAGAACACCAAGAAACGGGTGTTTCACCAAAATAAAATACGTGCCCTGTAGTACTCCTTCCATCGTCCGTTCTAGTATTATGGCTACTATAATCTTGTGACTTCCACCCCGCTTGTACAGTAACCCATAACTCGTAGTACCGGCAATGTAACGAAGAATTTGTTTAACTGCAACTAAGTGAGATACCATAGGAGTTTGCATGTACCTGCTCGCAATCCCCACTGCAAAAGATAAATCCGGTCTTGTATGTAGTAAATAACGGAGACATCCGACCAATCTTCGATAATTTGTTGGATCAACCGGTTCGCCTTTCTCGTCTTTTGTTAGTTTTAATCCCGGATCCATAGGATACTTTGCTGGATTACACCCTAACAAACTTGTTTCCTTTAAAATTTTCTTTGCGTATCCTTCCTGCTTGATCGCTATTCCTTTCTCAGTTTGCATCACTTCAATACCAAGATAATAAGAAAGTAACCCGAGATCGCTCATCTCGAATTTTTCCTCCATTTTTTTCTTGAATTCTTCGATCTTCTTAGCGCTCAAACTTGTAACAATTAAATCATCTACATAAACACCCGTAACAATTAAATCATTCCCCTCGCGTTTCGTGTAGATTGCTTGTTCTTTAGAGCACCGCTTAAAACAGAGAATTTTTAATGTACCATCAAGCTTGAGATTCCAAGCTCGTGGTGCTTGACGAAGCCCATACAACGCCTTGGTTAACCGGTAGACTTTATCTTCATGTCCCTTTTTTATAAAACCTTCAGGTTGACTGACATAAACTTCTTCTTTTAAATCTCCATTCAAAAATGCTGATTTGACGTCTAAGTGATGAACTTGCCATCCTTTGCAAGCCGCATGTGCAAGTAATAAGCGTACCGACTCCATCCGTGCAACTGGTGCGAACACTTCATCAAAATCAATTCCAAACTGTTGAACGTACCCTTTTGCAACGAGTCTCGCCTTATACTTAATAATCTTCCCGGACGCGTCACGCTTGACTTTAAAAACCCATTTCAACCCAATTGGTTTAACTTTATCCGGGAGTTTCGTTAAAGTCCATGTTTTATTTTTTTCGATGGACTCTACTCGCATTGCCTTTTCCCAATACACGCTCCCTTTGGCTTGAGAATAACAAGTCGGCTCATCTTCCGCTGTGAGTAACAATTCTTCCGGTTCTTCTCGATTAATTCCATCTTGAATAACAAAATCATTAAATTTTACCGGAACGCGTTTCTGTCTCGTTGAACGCCTTAGGGGAGTTTCAGTTTCAAAGCTAGCATCGAACTCGGGCATATGCTCGCCAGGGTCATCTTCCCCCGATCCTGAAATATTTGTTGACACAGCCGAAGCTGCTGGTGACGTTGCGGTAGCATCCGCCGATGACGCCGCTGCTGCTTGCGATTGCTGATGACACGCGGTCGCACCCCCGGTGCTGTGGGGTGTGCATCGGTTCGTTCTTTGAGCTACCGGTTGTCTCGGTCACAATCTCATCGTGACCCGAGTGAAAAACAACCGTGAAAAATTCTGGTTCAACTGTATTTTTCTTCCATTGCCAGCCACGCTTCTCGTCACACTTTACTGTTCTGCGAACACAAATCTTGTTCTGAACTGGGTCGTACATACGGAAACATTTTGACCAGGTTCTGAACCGAAATAAACCATTGGAATTCCCCTGTCATCAAGTTTAGGCAGGTTAACTTTCGGTTCTGTAGCATAACCCACACAACCGAATACCCGTAAATATTTCAAATCTGGTTTTTCCTTCAGTAATGCCTCGTATGGTGTTTTTGAATCAACCGCTCTCGTTGGACTTTGATTTAGAACATAAACTGCATGCCTTGCTGCCTCGCCCCAAAATCTCTTATGGAACATTTGTTTGTTTTAGCATACACCTTACCATACCTACTACTGTTCGGTTTCTTCTCTCAACGACCCCGTTTTGTTGTGGTGAATATGGAGCAGTAAGATGTCTTCGGATAGCTTGAACTTCACACCAATTATTGAACTCGGTTGATGTGAATTCACCTCCGCGATCTGTTCTGGAAGTTCCAACCTTTTCTTTTAAATCCTTCTCGACCAAAGCTTTAAACTGCTTGAATACTTCGAACGCTTGATCCTTGGACTTCAAAAGATAACACCACATATAGCGTGAGAAATCGTCTACAATTAAGAACATGTACCTGCAGCCTCCCGGGGTAGCTGGCGTGATAGGACCACATAGATCGCCATGTAGTAGCTCGAGCGGTCTTGTGGCTCTAAAAAGTGCTTTCTTTGGGTACGGCTTCTCGGTTTGTTTTCCAGTCAAACAACAGTCACATATGTTTGATGGATGATTAATCACGGGCATCCCATAAACGATATTTTTCGAACTTAGTCTCTTCAAAGAGTCGAAATTTAAATGCCCTAGACGGGCATGCCAAAGCCAAGATTCGTCATCGAGCCTAGAAAGTAAACATACTGGGGAACCAACTGTCAACTTGATCTTGTACAATCGGTTACTGGCGCGAAATCCCTTTATTGACAGGTTTCTGGCTTTGTCATAAACGAGCAAGACATAATCTTCCATCACAACCTTGCAACCCGTCTCCGTAAGTTGCCCGAGACTAATTATGTTGGAACGCAGGCTTGGTATATAATAAACTTCCGTTAATATTTTATGTTCGCCAGCTTTGCTTATGAACAAAATCGAGCCTTTTCCTGCAATTTCAACACAAGAATCATCACCGAAACGTACCTTACCGTTTACTCGCTCGTTTAGCTCTGAAAATATTAATTTGTTCCCCGTCATGTGGTTTGAAGCTCCATTATCTAAATACCACAAGTTCTCCTCCATATGCTTGGATTCAAACTTCTTGGGAATCACCTTATCTTCATTTAAGTAAACCGTCTCACTTGTACATTCTAGCATAAAAAGATTTGGATCCAACTTTTCGGTCTCCGCTAAGTTTGCCTCATGATTCTTCCTTTGCACCACGGTACTGACCATTATCTCGGTTCTGACTCGTATCTCGCCCTTGACTCGAACCACGTCCACGACCCCGACTCCTATTATTAGAACCTCCTCGCCCACGCCCCCCTGAGTTATTATAGGATTTGTGGCTAGAGGAACTTTCACCACCAGCAAACATCAATTTGCTCTGATTTTCGCCTGCGTATTCAATATTTTTAATTCTGTCTTCAAAAGTCTTTAGCCTCCCTATAGCTTCCTGAAACGTCATGGCCTTTAAATCTGCGAACTGTTCAATTGATGCGACAATTGGAACATACTTTGCTGGAACAGAGCCTAATAACTTTCTGGTTAGCTTTTTGTCTTTGTAGATGGTTCCCAAACTGGCTGCCTTGGTAACCCACTGACTTATTCTACCCGCGAAAGAATCAATTGTCTCTGTTTCTTTCATCTTCAAGGATTCGAACTCATTTTCCAGTTGCTCAATCTTTGCCTCTCGAACCCGTTCAACCCCAACATAACGTGTCTTCAATGCTTCCCAGATTTCCTTTGCTTTCTGAGACACGAGCTCTTCGGGTATTGCCTGAAGAAGTAGTGCTACCGCCATGTCATCCTTTTTGGCTTCTACCTCTTCTTCACCTGGTTCTAAAGCTTGCAGTATTCCATGAACTCGAAAAACCGCCTTGATCCTAATTGCCCAGATGTTGTAATTAGTTGAAGTCAACATTGGACATTGTAAGCTTGTAGAAGCCGGATCTTTTGCTACAACCGGTGGTGGTCTCGAACCTTCCCCATCAACCATGTTTCTCCTCCTAGTTGTTTGTACGTAAGAGAAGTTGATGGACGTTGATCCACTCCTTTGAATTCAACAACTTAGTTGGTTGCTCTCAAAACCCAACTAAGCCGATAAAAACAACTCAACCGTAAACCCTATACTAAACTGAGTCAACGGTTATTATATAAAAGCTGGTCCCTTAGCTGTTATATTAATAACCAGATCTGCTCCTGATTATTTCGATCTGTTTTGCCTTTTAATAAAAAACAGTGCTGCTAGTTTAGAAAAAAACACAAGACCTGTTTATTCAACAAGCCCAATGAGCACTGTGTGCTATTGAGAAAAGCCTGCTTCTAAAAACCACAATTCACGGTCTTTCTTCTTCCCTGCGAAAGAAAACCCTAAGCCTCTCCTGCAACTCCTCTGAATGACCTTCAACGCTCCAATGATCGAAACCCTTCACGCTTCTGACGAATCTGCTGCTACCGTTTTTGTTCTCCCCGTCGATCTCTTTGACACCGGAGAATTAACCGATGAACAATACACCGATTACAGCCTTCTGCCGCTGCCGGTTCTTCCTCGTCGGTTCCTTTGACGCCGGAATCAGGTTTGTTTCCCTCCGATACTATTGATTTCCAAGGTACAAACAATCGTTTGGGATGTTGAACTGGACTCTGATATCCCAATCGATAATTAAACACACGAGTTTTAGGAATTTGCTCTCCTTTATTCAGAAAATTATCTCAAAACTGAATATCACTCATACCACAATAATCCAATGAGGATTGGTTATATAGTGGTAGAAATCCTAATTGAAATATAATCCTAATCTAATTAAACATAAACATCCTTTTCTATGTCTAACTAAAATAAGCATTAGATAATTATCTCTAACTCTTATAATTATCTTCAATTAAGATTAAAACTAAACATCCCAGCTCCTTTAGAGACGTTCACGTTTGGCCCGACCCATTAGCTAGGGTTCGGGTATTATGCGATACGGTCCAACATAGGTTTCCTTTGAATATGTAGTTTTCTCTTGGTGTAGATTACAGTTTTCATCCCTTGTTTTAGGAAATTACATATTTAGTACAACTGCTTGTTTGATTGTAATACCTTTTGATCCTTAGCACTAACTGACTTTAGACTTTTTGTTATTATTATTATTATTTTTTTATCAATTTACCAATAAACGCTTGTGCCAAAATAACAGAGAAAAATAAAAAAAACCTAAATATCTCCATCTTATTCAATATTCATAGTCCCTAACAGGGCGTACACACACGCTTTGAGTAAGGGGGACAGCCACCCCCATGTAAACAAAAATAGTAATTTAGTTTTAATCAAAAATCATTGTCGTCCTTTAAAAGTTTAGTTAAGTCTCTCCCGTTTGTCTTCTATGAAAAAAAAAATATCTTTGGTGTGGTTTAGCCAATGGGAGAACAAGGGGCGAGGTGGAATTAAAACGAGAAGGGGGATCAAAAAGGGAAAGATTTCTATTAACCAAACAAATCATATTTGTATAACGTGTAAGTTCTTATAAGACTGATCAACCCTAACAACAGTGTTTTCCATTCATATTTGTTTAAGAAGAAGGAACGGTTTGTTTTTGGGTTGATTTGCTATAACAAGAAATAAAAAGAATAATAACAATGAGTTGAGTTATTGGAGAATAAAAATAGGAAGTGTAGAAGGAACCATAGAGTGACGAGTGTCCATAATCTTATCTATAAGAGAAAAAGAAAATGCACATGCAAAAACCCAAAAACCTAAACCCCCCCCCCCAACCAAGCTAAATGCTAAAAACTAAACTCCTAAAACTAAAAAAAAAATTTAAAAAGCACAATTTTTTTTTAATATTGATTTATAAAAAACGCTACTTTATCGTCACTAATTTTTTTGTGACGATAAAGTAACGATTATTTTAATAGAATATTGAAAAAAAAATTTGTGTGTTTTTTTAAATATTTTGGTTGTGTTCATATTAAAGAATATTCCTTCTTACATTTCTTACAATAAAAGTCCATTGTATTTGATCCTTTCTCTAATAATAATATCATTCTTCTTGAGTTTCAAGAGAGGAGGTGGTGGGGTGTTTCAACGAACAAGATAGAAGAAGGTAGGAGTTTGGTTTTATTATAAAAATTGACAAGATTTTTAAGATCCATCAATTATAGAGACTGTGTGTTACCCTTAGTGGAAAGTGAGAACCGATTATGTAGATTTTTACACATATCATATGGGACTATCTACACATAAATTTTTGTTGCATAACAGACCCATAAATAAACATTAACTTTTTGTTGACAAAGAGAAGAGGCAATTAAAGAGATAGAAATACAAATATCGCTTATAGTTTAGTGGCATTTTGAGCTGAGATAAGGTTTAAGGATCATCAGGTCCTGGGTTCGATTCATACAACGAGGGGGGGGGGTCTCAGATTTATTGGGTTTCCTCTGAATTGGTGTGTAGGCATTATTGCTTAATGGAGATGGATATGATTATGATCGGGTGACTCCGCTGGTGGCACAAGAATACTCCTATGGTCCGTAAAGTGATCAAAATTTTCCGTTAAAAAAAAATCACTCTCATGTTTAAATACGCTAATTTACTAAACTTATTTTATGTAAACCATTACAAAAAGTTATGTAAGTTTTCCTGAAATAAAGAGTGTTGTTGTCCAACCTTTGTTACTACTTTGTTTAGCGTTTTGCTTGTTTTTCAATATATCCTTGTTGTTCTAAAAATATATAATATATAATCAATATATATATGGTTATATAACTACATAATCTATTTTTTTTTCTTTTGTTACATTTAGTACGTGAAAATGTTTGTGACATTTTTTACTTAAATTTAGTTTATGTTAAACAAGGACGCTTTTTCTATGTGTTACTTTATTAACTTCGTATGAGCCTATATTTTATTGTGGACGTGGAGATGTGGGCACCAGAAAAGACCGTATGAAATTCGCTTAAAGTTTTATAACACGTGTCGTATAGCCAAAAGGGTTCGACAAAGATGAACCATAATCTCTGTCGGCCATCCCAAAGATCACACGTACGATGTTTTTCAACTTTTCTAAACAAACCAAGTACGATAATCGACATAAGTTCACATTTTCATAAATTAGGTTCATCGTAATGCAAAAAGTAGAAAGCACTAGAAACATTGTACATGATAAATTATTCTTTTCAATATATTCCCATACCACGTAAGTCTTTTCTAGACTTTTTTAGATGCTCAAACTTTTGACAAAATAAAATATTCGTGTCTGCTAAAAGTGGAATCAAACAAAATTTAAGTAGAAAAAAGAAAGAATCGATAAGCACTTTTATATAATGGATGAAAAATAATCAAATAAATTAGGAAAGAAAAGATGTATGGTTAGAAAACGATTTTATGCATCGAATTTAAAATAAAGGTATAATCGTAGGTATGGTTCTCAAAGTTATATACATGAAAATGAGTACATATTGAACATATAGTCATACGCATACAAATTGGGGCGTATTCAAGGTCGGCCCAAGCACAAGTATTTTGAGGCTAGAGCTTTAAACCTCTAAATTAATAGGCCTCATAACTTTATATATATATATATATATATATGATACTTGCGCTAAGCTGAACTTATCTTTAATATGCAAAAGATATATAAAATACAAAAAAAAAATTAACTTCGCCAACAATAGTGTTTTTTTTTGAAAAAAAGATCTCGAGTTTGCTCATCTTTGTCGAACCGGTACCGGTACCGAATTTACCGATACCGAATATCCAAAAGTGGTACTGGTACCGAAAATGTAACCTAGCAAATGTCGAACCGGTACCGGTACCGGTATTTACTAATTCAAGTTGTCTTTTATAATCCCACGGCAAATGTACCGAACCGGTACCGGTACCGAATTTACCGAACCGGTACATTTGCTCATCCCTACTATTTTACTAATTAAATAGTGTTTTTTTTTTCTTTTGAAAATAAGGTCTCGAGTTTTTAATTCACTTTAGGCTTCTAAAATTGGTTGAGCCAGCCCTAGATATATTCATTTAAACCAAAATTATATTTAGAATCATAAGAATAACATAAACACACGTACATAGAGTTTTGATAACAAATGGTAAAATAGGAAAACAATGGTTTAATTGTTTCCTCACTTTTATTTCTTATTTTATTTTAAAAATATAATAATATGTACATGTGAATCAAGTGCATATAAAACACACATATGAATACACTATTCCGTATATGAATACCTTAAAACTATTCCGTTTCATTTAGATTATATAAAATGTGACATCTTATTTTTAAGTATTCGGGAACCATTTGTTCATAATTTCTCTTCAATCAAAACGTCTTTCATTCGGAATGTATCATTGACTATAATCATCATCACACAAGCAGGAGACGGTCTATAATATACGTTGTAAATGAAAGAAACTTTAAAGACGAGGATAAGATTAAGAAAAAATAGTTTGCACTTATTTAACTTAAGTGATATAAATTTGTTATACATTGGCTATATTGACACAACTTCAAACTTTAAGAGGCTTACATCTAAACCTAGATGTATGACCGTAACATATGTACTCTCATCAACCACATTATCAATTGGGGGTTCTTAGTAGATTTATTAAAAGTAACAAAATACAACTTTACCTTATGGATAAAGTAATATTTATTTTCAAACCTAGTTATTATAAGTTTCAAAAAATAAAATAAAATAAAATTGTATATCACAATGAATGGTCCCTGAGCTTAGTTCAGTTTTGTCACTTCTGTTAAAAAATGAAATATTCTGGGTCCCTGAACTCCGTTTTTTTTGTCGTGCTTCTCATTTTAATTTAGTTATATAAAGGGATAAAAAGACAACTCTACCCTTAATTAAAATGAGGAACACGACAAAAAAAATGGAGGTTAACAGAAAACTCAAACCAAGTTTACTTTTTATATGAAAGTGACATAAAAAATAAAACATCAGGGATCCAGATTCAAAATGTTTTATTTTTAAACTAAAGTAACAAAGTAACCTAAACTCAGAGGCTATTTTCGCATTTTACTCCAGGTTTAATTTATTCAAAAGTATGGACCAAATAAGAAAACATGAGAAGGTTGTGAGACAACAAGGTAAATCGGGTGGGTGAGTGGGTCGAATACTATATTTCTGTTAAAGTCAATTTTTTTTCCAACTAAGTTACGAAATAGCCCCTTATATATATATATAGTACCCTCATACTTCACCCCTCCAACCCTCTCCCCCTATATATGCATCTACATTATATCCCATCACTATTATCTCATCACAAGCTGCTGAATCTCTTTCCCTAATTAACATGACGAAAGACGCGGTGGAGCAAGGGTCATTCTCGTCGAAGGACTACCACGACCCACCACCAGCGGCGTTCATCAATGCCAAGGAGCTGACCATGTGGTCGTTCTACAGAGCTGTGATCGCTGAGTTCATTGCAACCCTTCTCTTTCTTTACATTACTGTCTTGACTATTATTGGTTACAAGAGTCAAATCAACAAGGGCGACGACCCCTGCGCTGGCGTTGGTGTTTTGGGTATCGCTTGGGCCTTCGGTGGCATGATCTTCGTTCTCGTTTACTGTACAGCTGGCATCTCTGGTGAGTTTCACTTTCAACATTTATTTAACAACAATCTACTCTACTTCTAATTTTACGCCATTTTAGATAGGCAAAAGTACCTCCAACCATGGTTCCATAGTTGTAAATGAGAGAGTAAAATAAGATAAGTAACATGTATAACTCATAGGTTTTTTTTTTTACATGATTATGATTGTTATAGAATTTTGTAATTTTATATATATGTAAAAACATCAATCACACGAATTGGTTAATATATTTTTTAAGTTTGTGTAATATAACAGACACATGTATGTTATACGTATAAGCAGTGGCGAAGCTTGAGATTTCCGATCGGGGGTCGAAAACGTAATACCCAAAAAGTTCTATCAAACCCGGGGGTCGAAAACGTATATACCAAAAAATTTCTATACAAAAACTACATACTCTCCTTTACTGAACGAAAAGCTCGGAGGGTCGGCCGCCCCCTCCGCCCTGCGCCCTGCGTATAAGCGAACAATTTAACCAATTTTCATTTGTTTTTTTTTATTTCAACAGATATGGTTAAGAAAACAATACCATTTTCATTTTTTTAACCGAAGAAATGAGTAGTTAATTTTCTTTTGTATATCCTCACAATATATTTGTTTACTAATAAAATATTTACGTGAATGTTCAGGAGGCCACATTAACCCTGCCGTGACCTTTGGATTATTTCTGGCTCGTAAAGTGTCACTGCCTAGAGCCATCATGTTCATGGTGGCTCAGTGTTTAGGAGCCATTTGTGGTGTGGCCTTAGTCAAGGCTTTCCATAGGACTTATTATGATACCTACGGTGGCGGTGCCAACGAGCTAGCCGATGGCTACAATAAAGGCACCTGGTTGGGTGCGGAGATCATCGGCACTTTTGTTCTTGTCTACACCGTTTTCTCCGCCATTGATCCCAAGAGGAATGCTAGAGATTCCCATGTTCCTGTATGTACCCGATTGCTCCCTCATAATGTGCAATTTTCAAATCCATTTAATATAGTGTTTTAAACTATTATTATTGAGTTAAAGTTTGTTTATTTGCACAAAATGAGAACTTTTAATATATATAGGTCCGCCTTTTAATTAGATAAATGGAACATGTATGTTTATATGTATCACACAAATTAAAGAACAATATGTAGAAGCGATTTTGTAATTGTCGCAGTTTTTGTATTTATTGGTTATGTATTGAAAGACCTCTGAATGCTCACGCGCATAATCTTAACTTGAGCCTACCTCGATTGACGCCTACTCTTTCACATCCCACTGATATATGTATAGGGTTAGAGTAAAATGAAAACTTATACGAGTTGAGAACTTAGAGAACTCGGTCTTACGAAATGATTTTTCAATTTTTTTTTACTAAAAATCCTTAAAAAACCAACTTTTCCAAAAAGAAACCAGTTTTTTTTTCATTTACAGCCGTCGTAAATACTGTAAAAAGTGATGTCATGCTTATGTAATCAACTTTTATAGCTGCTGTAAGAGGCAGAAAAAACAATACTTCGAAATTTTTGTTTTTATTTTTTTTACGGTAGTCCTAAACATTTTTATCTTGTGGTGTGAAAAAATGTGGGAAAACTCGCACGAGAAGGCCTTTATGTAATTACACATGTAAAGTCAAGTTAGTATTGATCTAATCTTATTAACTTAGATGAATGAGTTTGTGTGACATATGTGTTGGACCACGGTCCCTAAATTTGTGACCATTATTTTCAGTAGCAATTGCCCAATTTATAAACATGAGATAAAATTTGATTATTTGCACAAAATAGGAATACAAATATAGCCATTATAAGTTAGTAATGGATTTAATAACTTACATTAATGATTTTGTGTGACACATATAGGTGTTGGCACCACTTCCCATTGGGTTTGCTGTGTTCATGGTTCACCTAGCAACAATTCCCATCACCGGAACCGGTATCAACCCGGCTCGAAGTTTCGGAGCCGCGGTGGTATACAACAAGGAGAAAGCTTGGGATGATCAAGTAAGTTTAAGTTATATTATTCATTGCTAACAAATTCCACGTGGTAATACTGAATCATCGACTTACTAATTATGGGTTTCAAATAATCTTTTTTTGCAGTGGATATTTTGGGTTGGACCCTTCAGCGGTGCCGCCATCGCTGCCTTCTACCACCAGTTCATCTTGAGAGCCGGTGCAGTCAAAGCCCTTGGATCGTTCAGATCAAGCAGTACTCATGTTTGAGATCGGAATAACAATGTTTGTATGTGTATGTGGACTTTAGGTGTTAGAATGTATAACGAACCATGAAAATGCAATGTGAATGCTTTTTATTATCTATCATCAAGACACAAAATTGATGAGTAGTGTTATCATAGTGTATTATAGACATGTGTTAACATAAAGTCGCACCATTATTACACATAGTAATTATCTAAATGACTATGCAACAATTGCATATATATATAATAATGCTTCGTATGTATATAATATATTTACACATGGTTATATATATATATTATATATATATTATTTACACTTGGTTATATATATAATTACACACAATTATACGTACAGTCATCGACTTTTTCCCCTTAAAAGTCGTTTTTAGTTATATGCTAATTATACTATACTTACATTTAAATACAAAAAAAAATCTCGCTCTTATGACATAAGAGGGTAGGGGCGCTCCACTAGTGATGGAGTTCCATCACTCACAACATCCAATCAAGTTCCACCACGTTATCGAGCTGTATTCCATCACGAGTGATGAATTTTAGTGGAAATGTCTATCACTCACTACACACTCTTCAGCATGCTCCTTGTCCTGGAGTCTGGATTACACCTACCTCTTCAGCACACGTCATCATCAACAATAACAATTCGGAAAATTCACGCGTGATAACAACCACGCGTTACCAAGTCCACCGTGGAACTTTTAGGTGGCGGTGGTGTGTAACAGGTGAAAACGTGTGGATATCCGGCCATCTCGCGGCGCCTCATGCCCCCTAACTATTTAAAAAAATAAAGTGTAAAATAGTGATTTGAATTTTAAAAAAAGATTAATTAAATAAAAAGCCAATTTGTTTCAATATTGTTCCGTTGTTATGTTTTCTTTTTCATAAATGATCAAGTTTTTAAAATTAAGTGACCTAACTTAAACATATATGAAACTTAGTAATTACTTAATATTTTTTTAATGTTAAAAGTATGTGCTTGTGAAGAAAAAAAATCATGAAACAACAATCAAGATATATCTATAATTTTTTTTTCATTTAAGTTCAGCTTGAAAAACATAATAACTAAATATTAAGCAAATTTCATATATATTTCTCCTAAGTCACTTATTATATATTTTAATATATATAGAAAAATAGCCAAAACAATAAAGCTTTGAATGAAAGTTGAGTGGTATTTAAAACATTATTGTTATTTCATGAATTTATCTCTAATTATTTAAAAATAATTGACATCAAATACAATATTGTAGGCCTGTAACCCTTACACAAATACAATTAAATTAATTTTCTCTTTTCCATTCGACATAAAACACTTGTTAATTTCTATTCGACGTAAAACACTTGTTAATTTCTATAGCCAGTGCATGTATCATACCGGTACTATAATGAATCGAACCGATATTGATCGAATACCACGATAACGTACTTTCGCAACGCATGGACAAATAAGTTTGTTAAACATAGAAGCACTATATTAATAAATCTCCCAAATTAGAAAACCAAACGCGACTTATGCCATAAATTTTGGATCATATATATTATTCCCGTTAGTTTGAGCTATCATACATTCATGCAATTTTATTCAACGTTTCAAACTCAAATGGAGTGCAAAAATCAAACAAATTCAATCTTGATGACCCTCCTGAGAACCACCATGGATGAGACACACAAGAAGATCCGGTCCATAACCGGGGCGATCGAGTGCTTGAACGAGACATCCAAGTTTTACGAGCTTGCAATCATTCAAATCGATGCTGGTTTGAAACTTGTCGTAGAACAACCCGAAGATCAAACCCCGAAAACCATTCAAAAAAAGATGCTCAGTGATCTCACAAGACTCAAAGACTTGCTTCATGAGCGTCTACACGACACAAAACGCTTGATAATAAAAAAGGATAAAGCCTTAATGGAGAGATTAGAGACCGAGATTAGGTTAAAACAACATGTAATGATCAAGCAAATGAACTCGGACGTCGACATGTTGAAAGAAAGACTGGACCGCGCATTTGAGCAAATCCATAGGTCGAATGAAGTTCGACATTTAGATCAACAATGGAGAGCGTTGATTGAGAAAGAAACGATTTTGATCGTTATCAAAGGCTATATCGATGCTCAAAGTATGGCGTGTTCCAAGAAAGATGCGATCATAGCGCGACTTTTGGAAGAACGACAACAATCGGCCTTCCAAACGATGACGATGGAAGAACACTACATGGTTCTTTTAAACGACAGTTACGAAGACTTTTGGGATTATGATATCGAGACAAAAGTTAGAGACGATGTGTTTGTATATGTTTTTATGGATGTCGTGAATGATATGCAAATCAAATTCGAATTCGAGTTGCGAAAGATTCGAAGCGAGGTATTGGAACCACTTGTAAAAGATTTTCAAGAAAATGTAAACGAAAAACTACATACGAATCTCTCGAGGTACACTTCTATGATGTTGATGATAAGTCGGGACTAAGTTTGGTTTTTATAACGATTTGAGGTTAATAACATTAGGTTGGACGGAATTAAGCAACAAATTGATTCGTTCTCGAGGCAAGCCATCTCTATTAGAAACGGGGAAATGATTTACAAGAAGGCATTTGCGAGAAGATGTCAAAACCTTTTATTAGCGGAAATTGAGGTTTGATAATCGGTGGTGGATTCAAGATTTATTTACTTGCGTTACTTTTTGAAAATGTATGCCATTCAAGTGACAGATTTGTGTATAGCACATTAAAAAAAAAGTTAAATGTCAATTTGGTTCATGTGGTTTAAGTCATTTTGCCAATTTAGTTTAAATGTTCATTTTTCACTTGTGGGTCCAAAAAGGTTTTATCGTTGCCATTTTAGTCAACTGGGTTAACTTACGGGAAGGACAATTCGGTAATTTTATATGGCTGAATTGTCTTCTAGTTAACAAAATTACATATCAAATGACCGAATTGTCTTCGAAAAATAAAACATATGGATGAAACTGGCAAAATGACATAAACCATAGGGACTAAAATGACATTTAACTTTAAAAAAAATTATTGATTCAGTATGACAATAATAACAATAATAATAATAACTGACACGGTGCAGTATTTACTTATATTTAGATTTTTTCTTTTTTATTGTTTTGAAGGTTGACCTTCTAGGAGATCAAGTGGAGGCACTTCAAGACCTACTTCAAAAGATCTACCTCATTTTGGACCAACATTCCTCAATTTTGTCACACAATTTTGAAGTGAGTTCAAATATAAAACTTTAGACAAAAAAAAAGATATTCGGTTGAATCATTAATCATTTAATAGATGATTTCTTGTCTTTAAATTGTGACATTCGAAGTATATGTTTTGATTCAGGTGACGGATATATTGAAGATGATTAAAAAGGAGCTGAATGGGTTGATAATAAGTACATAAATTTTCTTCCTGGTTTAGATGGCCGTCCATTCTGATAATTTTTTAAGAGACCGGATTATATACTACATTTATTATTTGTGTATGGAAAACTATATACTTTTTTAAATAGTCAAGTGGCTAGCACATTAGTTGCTAATAGTAGGCTGTTTACGAACCGAGCAGATATTTGTGCATGCTGGGCTCGTTTACAACCGAGCGAAATCTGAACAAGCGTATTCGAGCGTGCAATTTTCCGAACGAGCGACGAGTGATTTGGACAACCATAGATTTAGAATGTTTCCTTCGAAACAAAGGTCCAATTGTCCGAGGATGATATTAAGACTGAGATCGGACTGTCCAAGGATGAGGCTTAGGTTGAGGCAGATGAGGCGATGAATATACAACAAAGAACAATTGTCGTATTGTGGTGTACAGTGAGAGTGAGAGACGATTGACGACTGACAATTGATGAGAGAAAAAAGTCAAATACTGTCCTTTCACGACTTAGAGTTTTAGTTTTAAATTTAGTGTTAATTTATTGGTTTGATTAGACTAGTATGCATATATATATAATTGTATATTTGCATACAATGGGTCAAATCTAATAGAGCGGTATGTATAAAATATGAATATACATGTAATTTGAATGTGCACATATCATTATATATATATATATATATATATATATATATAATAAATTAATAAAAATTAGTCTGAGGCAAACCTAGCCGAGTAGACTTTTGCTCGTGCTTGATTCGTTTGCAAACCGAACCAAATCGAGCAAGCATATTCCAAGCATTTTCTGAGCGAGTGTCAAACGCCGACCCACAACGGCTATGGTATAGGACATGACGATTGTACATAGCATATGACAACTATTATAAGTTAAAATATTTAAAGCATTCGAGTTAAATTGTCACACGTAATCATAAAAATGTTTAACAAAAGACATACAATATCAACAAGATAATTCGTGATGAACAATTATCCAATTTATTACTAAGGCACATCCTATGTGTCTTCAACTTCAAATCCTCACTCATGTACTTGTATCATATCACGTTAAAAAATAAGTTTTGGTCAACAAAAGTTGATGAGTAATCCTTATTTTATAAAATGATATTATATTATTTTTAAGAAAAAGTTTAACATACTTTTCAAAGGTTAATATAAAAATCATAAAATATCAACTTCACAAACAACGGAACCATGTATACCAACGAGAAGATACAAATAAGTGAATAATGAAACAAATGAATATATGACTCAACGATTGTATGACTGTATGAGAATCAACTCATGGCCGTGGGGAACCTAGTCAGCCGTAGATCCACAATGACATGCTAGAATACAAAGACTGACATCACATAACAATTAAAATAAAAATACAAGTATACATCCATATAATAACACATTGAAGTTTTCATGCTAATAGTAAGATGAACAAAATGTGATTATTTGTAACACGATACATGCCAAAAACTTTGATTATAAACAGGGAAAAATGATAGAATTACTCACTGGTTGCGAAGAATTGTTTCACGAGAATTACCACACAAAAAGAACGGGTAGAATCTAAAATAACAAAAATAATCAAATTAACCTAAAAATATATATTTCAATATTCTAAATAATTGAAACAATACAAATAACAAAACTAACGATTTGGATTCTTGTCTTAGGGACTTTGGAGTAAAGACAATATTAAATATATAAGATTTTCTAATTCAAAAGTATATATGCTTAAAATGTATTTTATATTTTATTAAAATATATTTGATCAGTGACTATATTACTTATATTAACACTTTTATAAAAAGAATTAACAATGATAGAATTACTCACTGGTTGCGAAGAATTGTTTCACGAGAATTACCACACAAAAAGAACGGGTAGAATCTAAAATAACAAAAATAATCAAATTAACCTAAAAATATATATTTCAATATTCTAAATAATTGAAACAATACAAATAACAAAACTAACGATTTGGATTCTTGTCTTAGGGACTTTGGAGTAAAGACAATATTAAATATATAAGATTTTCTAATTCAAAAGTATATATGCTTAAAATGTATTTTATATTTTATTAAAATATATTTGATCAGTGACTATATTACTTATATTAACACTTTTATAAAAAGAATTAACAAAAGAATAACTTTGGTTGGTATTTATATTCTTGATATTAATACTTTGGCAAAATTTGTGTTTTAATAATAGTAATGCATATCCAACAATATTACTAACCAATTATACATGTCCAGATTAAAATAAAACAATATACATTTAATGGACTTTTTCTAGAAAATAATAAACTAAATATATATATATATATTATATGTGCTTTTTGTGGGTATTATTATATATATATAAAAAAGTTGTTAGCTATAGAGGTATTTAACCTTTCTTGAAGTGGACATCAATGTTTTAGTATTTAACTTTTGACACAAGTTAATAATTCCACTTTAGTTAAGTGACAAAGCATTCTTGGAATACATTGCAAATTATATTTCATTATATATTAAAAATATACCGTTGTGATAAGTTTATTTTTCTAAGATTCGATTATAGTTTATCTGAATGACTCAAATATAGTTGATTTTTTTCTTCACCATGAGGAACTCAACCAATACCGTTTAAACAACACCGGTACCGATACTGTATTCATTTTATGGTTTTCTCGACTTGGTCGCGAATGGCAGAACAGTAAAACTACTGTGACGAACCGAATCGATAGCAGTCGGACAACATCAATAACGGTATTCGTTTTTTTGGTTTCGATCGATGTAAACATATTACGATATCCTCTTGAGTGTATTTCTTTCCGTTGATATACCGAGTATCGGTACCGTATGAACCGAACCGATATTGACTGAAAGCCCGCTACGAAACGCGGATAAACCCACTAGTTTAATATAAATAATAGAATTTAGCCATCTACTTCATTTTAGTAACTAGATGATTTTAACTATTCTAGATGAGGCATATATTCTCAAAACGATGTTATCAACAGTAATAGTATTAAAAATAATAATGTAAATTTATATATATTGTAGAAATGTTAAGCAAACTATAAATAATTCATCTATTGGGTTTATAAACTAGATAATTTTAATTATCTTGCATTTATAATAGTTATATTTGTAAAAAGATTAAATTAGGTTTTATAATCTAATAAATCCTTTTATTACAATATAATTTACCAATAGATATTTATTTTGAAAATTTCATAATTTCTGTATTTTCTGTAAAAATCGGAATTAATATTTGGTATATAATATGTTGTTAAATTTGTATTTTAACATGATTAATCAATGAAAAATAAAGATGATGCCCAATAGTCTCCAAAATTTCTACAATCTAACCCAACATAATCATAAGCAATAACATAATTTCACTTTCTTCATAACGAGTCCCAAAGGTCAAAATTCCCAAATTTAAAACTTCAAAAACCCTAATCTAGCATGGAATCAAATCTGAATTTATATGCCCTCTATCACAAAAATGGATAGATAGCTTTTGTAGAGCTTGAAAAATAAATGAGATTAGGCTTTGGAATTACCTGATTCGGTTAAAAAATGAAGAAGAAATTGTGGTGTGAAGTTACGAGCCCTAGATTGTTCTTCACTTTAATCCGTAAGCTTTGATGCTTAAGAATGAGGTTTAAGAGTGTGGAAAGTTGTGAAAAGATGTTAGGGATCAAATGGTAACAATTTTATGATTTAGGGTGGATGGATTCATATAGGACTTTTTGTGTTCTTGAAGTTCATAAATGGTGATTAATTCGAACTTAATTTGAGTTATAATAAGGTGTAATGGCTCATTTAAAGATGAGAAATCCGTTTCTTCACTTGCCCGAATTGATTGGAATAAAAAAGCTCAAACGTCGCCACTTGGGTTGGTTTCGGAAAAGGTCGGGCAACTTAGTGGTATCGTGTTTGGAGGGTTGCATGGCTGCAACTTGCAGCGATGAAGGGGATGGGTGGTTCGGTTCGGGTTTGGATGTTAATATAAATCAGGCCGAAATAAATCATAAAAGAGAGGGGTGGTAGAGATATGATTTAGGTATCTATATAAAAGTATTTAAAGAAAAATAGGGTAAGTTAGAATGGATGGAGAAGCTTCTACAAATAAACACAACACAAAAAACAAAGCGTGAAATTTTTGCCACTTCCACAATCGATCCTGTCAGACCCCGACCTGCAACGGATTATTGGTCGGAGCAAGGTGATTGTCCATAGTCATGATACTACTACACGTTTAAATATTCTTAGTATCCAGATTAAATTGTCACATATAACATAGAAATATTCAAACAAAATTCATACAATAATAAGTCATGAACAAAATCCATTTTAATAACTAAGGCACATCCTATGTGTCTTCAACCCTCAATCCACTCATACATGTGTACCTGTATCATGCGTAAAAAAACTTTCGGTCAACAATAAGTTGGTGAATAGATCTTAGTTTTAGAAAATAAATGTTTGAGTTTATTAATTTATAAAATAGTAATATGCAACTTTAAGTGTTTATGTGATATCCATAATCATCCAACAAATCCAACTATACCACAATTTCCAACAATTCACTACAACACACATATATAACACCACATATGATAACGAAACATGATATAATGAAACAACGAAACAATATGATATTAAAGCCCCAAAGAGCAAATCGAAATGGTGGCGTTATCAAGTTCAACCCATGGTCGTGGGGAACCGGTCAAGTAGTGGATCCACATGAAACAACATGACACAAAACACATAACAATTAGATACAAGTATATGAACTATAAGTCACAAATATACGTAACACATAACGACACTTTAATTTGCATGTTGATGGTAAGTAACATTTGAATTAAAAGACACATGATGCATCCCAAAAAGTTTAGGTGATAAAAGGGGGAAAGAAAAGGTCTACTCACAGGTTGCGTTTGCTTGATCTTGTTTAAATCGCACAAATTTGTGAAAACCTCCGGAAGATAATATCACCCTAATATATGGAATAACGAGTAACGAAAATATACTAAATAACCGTCAACAAAAATAAAATTATGAAATAAATCATATGATTTATGGCTTTAGTATAATCTAAAAACTACTTATAATATTTCTATTTTAAACACTAAATTAATATTTGACTAATTTATTAAAGTAAATATTGTAAGAATAGTGATACATAAAAAATATATCTATGTCCCAAATTATATATGGTGATGTAAACTAAGTCTAGATATTCCAATTTCATCTTAATAACAATATCTATAGTCTAGTTAAGTTAGTGAGTTTATATCCAACATGTCAAAAATTACTGTAATGAAATAGTAACAAAATTCCAACAATCTATTTTATTATATGTTAAAAAATCCAATTTTTAAAGACCAATAAAATTCATTTTAATGTTTTATAAGTCCAAAACAATCTAACATGTCCAATAGTCCATCCAAAATCATTAAATATTGTTAATAGTCAATTTTTTATATTTATAATTTAATTGGCTATTTTTGTTACCTACACTTTACCTTGTGTCGTGAATTTATGAAAAATACCAAGTCAAATGGATTTTATAGAAAATCAAAAAAAGATATTCTTGGTATTTATATTGATAGTTTTATAATTTATATAATTTTTCATATTATATATTGTGATTAAAATTAAAAATAAATCCGATTGGAGTTCAAAAAATCTCAAAAATTCTATAAACTATCCTAACATGATAATAAGCAATTCCCTAGGCTCAGTTTTATCAAAACACTACCCTAAATCAAAAGCCCCAGATTTCAAGAACTAAGAACCCTAATTTATCCAAGAATTCAATTCAGATTCATAAAGTCTTCTAATATAGAAATTGACAATAGGATTTTGTAGAGCAGGGAAATTTAACGAATTTAGGCTTTGGAATTACCTGAATTGGTGCAAGAATGAAGGAGATATCATCACTCGAAGTTTCAAGCCCTAAAAATGATCTTCGATTAAATTCGCGATAAAGGATGATGATTTGCAGGTTTTGAGTGTTGGTAAAGTTGTGTAAAGGTGCTTCGGGCCGAAAGGTATCATTTTTATAAGATATTAATGGAGTCATAATTTGTTATTACATCAATTGATAAATGAGTATAGGAATTGACTAGAGGAACCTAATTCTCCTTCAATGCGATCCAAAAGGTACCGAAAAGAATAACAATCGTTGTGTTTTTGCGTTTTGGAAATCGGGTCAGGTTTGGAAGGAGTTTGGTCATGGCTGGATGCTATCAGCGAAGAGGATGAAGCTGCTTTGGCGGGGTCAGTTTGCAAACAAGGGTCGTAGCCTAATGTTCGGTGTGCGAGCGTTATGTTTAAGTCGGGTCGAGGTCACGACTTTGATTCCACCCTTTTATCCTTTGCTTTTTATTTCCCATATTATACTACTTTCAGCATATGACAACCTTGACCCCTATACTTTATAATTCAATTTAATCAACCCCTTTAACCTAGTTACGTTTCCCTTTATATACACTAACAAAATTACTTGTATTAGCTTATAGAATTTACGCTTTCAATCCGGTTTTAATCTATTGCATTTGTAGTGATAAATAAAAATAAAAAAGTAACAAAATTATGTATAAAAATAAATAAATAAAAATAAAATTTCTCATTTTCTTTTATTTCCAAAACGGATCCGATTTACATAACGGGCTGGGTATTCTAAGATTCATTTTTAACGAATATTACAGATCCCATGGTCGTTCCATTGACCATGGGTTGCCACGATTTCCCATTCTTATTGTCTTGTGTTGTGAACATTATCTATAGTCCCATCCACCCATGCTAATTCATTTTAAAACATTTTCTTTATTTTGGTAATATGTAAGGGATTACTGATGCTTACCAAAAGCGTTTGTTAACAAACTCATTTAAGCAATTTTGTGTCTTCTTGGTAGATGGACTTTGAAATCATAGCAAGCTTAGCAAGCTATATTCATGAACTTTGAAATTCAAATTAACTTAAAGACACATTATTATAAATTTGTGAGATTGTGAAAATTTATTTGCCGTTTGTATAAAATCCTTTGGGAAATCAACATTGTTTTATAAAAAATAATATTTTTATAAACTTATTTACATTATATGAAAACCCTTAATTTTCACATTTCTTCCCAAGTAATTCGGTCGACGGTTTAACTTTGATGTTCACTTAGGTTTGTTGTTTTTCATATTTTGATCTTCGTAACCTCCAAATTCATCATCTTTGATGTGTGTGATCATTGATCGTCATCTAATTTGTGGGTACTAATATTCAATCAATTGATGATTGTGATGCCAATCTTTAAGCTTTGATGATTTCAAACTCAATCTTCATCATTATTGGTGTTTATTCCTCAATTCTAATCTAATTCAAGTTTGTAACCCTTCATCTTCATTTGCATAGAAACATGTATGTGTGATATATGCATATCCATAATAAAAAAAACATGCTAACACGGGTCATTATTTTCAGTCATATCAAAACTAAGGATCTTGTGTCTTACAGTTAGCCTTAATTAATTTCACAACTAGTACTAAACTTATTCTTATCTGAAAAAACGGTATTGGTCAGTTCTTCATAGTAAAGAAAAAAATCAACTATGCTTGACCAATTCAAATAAAACTTTTAGTGAATCGTAACAGTATATTAATAATTTAAAAAAAATATTATATTATATACTAAAATAATGAAAAAGGTAAGCTTTGATAACATGTATCTTTATATCGTATACATAGATAAAAATACGTACATCACAACGGCGTATTCAAATTTTTACAAAACACCATATTATAATAGTTATAAGCAAAATTCTCAAAAGTAATTATAATAAAAAAATAAAGAAATAATTACTCTTCTCAAGTACCTTATCTTTGATCTATACTATATAATAAAAGAAATCAATGAAGAGATACTTGTCATTATTCTAAACCATCCTTAATTGTGGATAAATATTATTTAATTTAGATTATTAAATATTAATATAAATCTTATCAACTCTAAACTATTGGTATAAACTTAACTTCAAATCATAAAGTCATATCCAAACTAAAAAAGTATTGTTTCACTGTTACGTAGATAAACATGCATATTATTTATTGTTGATGTTATTATTGTTAATTATGAGAATATATTAAAAAACTTATTAATCAAACCAAAAATTTAAAATAGTATTAACCTAATTAAAAAAAAACCATTTTGATTTAGAGAGTGGGAGTTGGCTAGAAAGCCTAAGTTTCTAGAAAGTCTAGGAAGCAATAGGGAGATGACATGTGGCTTTTAGTTTTTTTATTTAAAAGGATATGATGGTAATTTAATTATTAATTTAATTTTGAAATATTATATCCTAAAAATAACTATCCAGATATTTCTGGAAACGTATATCTCTTTGACAATTTCAAATCATTACGATTTCAAAAGGGAAGTTACTTTAAATTACGAAGTTCAAATCTTTAACAATTTCTCCACGTTGTGTTTTATCAGTTACTGGGTTCATCACAATGTGTTTTAGCAGTTACTGTTTCATCACAATGTGTTTTATCAGTTACTGGTTGATATAATTTTTGGCATTCTTGATGTTATGTTTTATCAGTTACTGGTTCACGTTGTGTTTTATTAGTATTGGTTTCATTACGATGTGTTTTATCAGTTACTGGTTGATGTAATTTTGGCATTCCTAATGTTGTGTTTTATCAGTTATTGGTTTCATCACAATGTGTTTTATCAGTTACTGGTTTCAGTTACTGTTTCATCATAATGTGTTTTATTAGTTGCTGGTTGCTATGATTTTGGCATTCTTGATGTTGTGTTTTAGCAGTCAGTCACTAGTTCGTCACATTGTGTTTTAGCAGTCAGTCACTAGTTCATCACATTGTGTTTTATTGATTTAAACACACTACCATGAACACATCTAGATCTGATTTATCGTTATTTTTTGTATGATTTGGTGTTTTCAAATGTGAGAGATTAGAGAGAGAGAAAAAAATTGCTACATTTTTTGAGGTGGTTTTATGATTGGTAGTTATTTCCTTATTTAAAACAACTTAAATGACACATCTACCCTTAATTAATTAAATAATCCTATTTTTAAGACACACACATTACCAAAATGCCACCAAAATATCTCAACCATTAAACACACCCATCGGATGGCCCAGATGGCTTCCTAGACTTTCTAGGAAAAACACATTTTGCGCAGGATCCCCACTCTTGATTTAGAAATATTTTATTAACAATATATAAACCCGTGTAATAAACAAAGCTTTTAAAGATATAACTTTTTTTTACAATTTGCTATATAAAATTATATTTATTCAACCCGTACAACACACGAAGTTTTTTTTAAATATAACTTTTTTATTATTTAGTATATAAAATTACATTTCTTCCACCCGTGAATACACAGGTTTTTTTTTAAAGATAACTTTTTTATTGATTGGTATATAAAATTATATTTATTTAACCCGCACAATACACGAGGTTTTTAAAGATATAATTTTTTTATTATTTAATATATAAGTTTATATTTGCTCAACACAAAAAATCAATTTTAATTTAGAAAGTTTTTTTAACAAAAGATAAACCCGTGTAATACACAGGGTTTTTAATGATATAACTTTTTTATTATTTGCTATATAAAATTAAATATATTCAATCCGTACAATACACGGAGGTTTTTTTAAATATAACTTTTTTATTATTTAGTATATAAAATTACATTCCTTCCACCCGTGAATACACAAGGTTTTTTTAAATATAACTTTTTATTATTTAAATTACATTTATTCAACCCACACAATACACGGGGTTCTTAAAGATATAACTTTTTTTATTATTTAATATATAAAATTATTTTACTCAACACAAAAAAAAATCCATTTTGATTTAGAAAGATTTTTTTTAACAATAGATAAACCCGTGTAATACACAGGGCTTTTAAAGATATAACTTTTTCATTATTTGCTATATAAAATTAGATTCATTCAATCTGTAAAATACACGAAGTTTTTCTTTAAATATAACTTTTTTTATTCTTTTGTATATAAAAATACATTTCTTCCAACCGTGAATACACAAGGTTTTTTTAAATATAATTTTTTTTATTTTTATATAAATTACATTTATTCAACTCGCACAATACACGGGGTTCTTAAAAATATAACTTTTTTTATTATTTAATATATAAAACAAGGTTAATACCCATGCATTACACGGATTAGTTTTGTAATTTTGAATAACACAACAACAACAACAATAATAATAATTGAAAAGAATATAATGTTTGAGAGTATAAATCGGTCCATTCTCCCCATCGTCTGGCCAAATATATTGTGAGAAGTGTTGGATAGATCAAGATAAGTTTGATTTGATTTTGAAAGAGATAATACTTAAGTTTGAATCTATGTAAAACGAGGTCAATTTATTTATTATTTATGGATTTTTTTAATATGATGGTAATTTAAGAATTTAGTTAGTAGGGGTTTTCGAAACTATCCGTATCCGAAAATCGGATCCGAAATATACGATATCCGAAATTTGGATATCCGAATTTTTCAGATTCGGATTCGGATAGTGAGTTTCAAAATTTTCGGATATTTCGGAAATCCGAAAATTTAATTTATATTTTTTCGGATATCCAAATATCCGAAAAATCTGAAGTATTCCAAAATATCCGAAAACTTATATTCGGATATCCTAAACTATCCGAAATGTCTGGTTCTGAATGTGAAAAAATAATAAAAAATAAAAATGAAATAAAAAGTTGGATTTTCGGATACCCGATGATTTTCGAATAGTGAAATCTGGTATTCGAAAATTTCGGATATCCGGAATTCGAATATCCGAATTTTCAGATATCCAGTTTTGAACACCCCTATCATTTAGTTGTTTTTGAGCCCATGACTACCTAGCATATAAACCTGTGAAACATAATCAAATTGTCTTTAACACCCATCAGTCCATCACAATTAAGTTGAAATTTTATTTGTGCCTCTCATAGATTGAGTATATATATGTACTCTTTATAAATATACTTGAAAACTATTTAGATGATTTAACAAAAATAATAATACAATTTCATATGAAAATTATTTGGCTCAAATTTTGTTTGCCGATAAAGCTGGAAAAGCAATATTACTTGTAGTATAAGATTTTGTTTGTTATTATTTAGTTTACTATTTTCTTTATTAGAGAAAAGTAAATATTTAGGTATAATATTTTTCTTTGAAGTTAAAATCTAAAAAAATGAAGTGTTGCCACGTGACATTATTTAGAATATTTTATTATAAGTTAGATATAGAATATATATTTTACTAGTTTAAGATCCCGTGTGTTACTCGGGCGGTATAAAGAAAATACTTTTTATAAATCTATTAATTTAATAAATTACGTATAGATGTAGATTCTACTATACTTACAATTGGTTCCCGTGTTATGATTATAAACATACATTAATACCCGCACCCTTTAACATGAAGTGACTTCTCATTAATAAATAAATATAAAAAAAATCACAAGTCGTTTATATAATATAATTTACTTTATTTAATATATAGTATAATTCATTTTATAATAATTAAAAATGATGCATTAAATATGGAAAATCTTACGTTACAATCTACAAGTTTTTTTATTCTTTATTTCTGTTGTATATGAGATTTGAAGTCTTGAACCTAAGGCTTTCAAATCTAAGTATATCTAAATGCTTTTACCTCTGTCCATTGATCACCAACGGCATTGGTAATTACAATCTATAAGTAATAAACATATAAACAGTTTATAAATCTCTAAATATTTCTTTGTACCTCACATTTGTCGTCTTATTTGTAAGATTTTTTATTTTTATATAATATTAGTAACTTAACTTTGTATATTTTTTATTCTTTATAGTGTGAATGTTCAAGAGAAAAAAATGATTATTTTAAGTACATACCAACCTTTAACAGTAATAGTGATTATGTTTGACTTTTATTAATAATCATTGACTAAATATCAAGTTGTTATTTATTTATAAGTTATGCAAACATTTTAAATAGAAATGATTTGCAGTTATCATTCAAGATTTCATTAAAAAAATAATAACAATACATAAAAGGTAATAATTACTATACTAATTTATTTAAACAAAAAAGGAAGGCTATTTAAACTATTACCATTCTTGAACAAAATTAAAAAAGCTTTAATTGTTTTATAACTTGAATGCGTTAAATATATATTATAATATTTAAAAGTCAGTTATAATTTCAGTTATAGTTACAGATTATTTTTTAAAAGGTCATTGTATTTTATTGAGTGTTTTAAGAATGACGACTTCAAAAATGAAAAAAAAACTATGACAGTTATAACGAAATTGCATTTAGAATTTAGTTACAGAAAGAACTTTATATAAAGGAGAACACAATCTCGAAACTAAAGTAAAAAACCTCATAAACATAAAAAATGATTTGATTAATTTTAAAAAGGAATGAAACTAAAATTTTAATGATATATCAAAATAATCAAAAATATTTTTAATTATTTAATATAAAAAATACCTATGCAATCGTTAATTGATTAAGATTTATTATAGAAAGTTTGATAAAAAAATAAATTTATATAATCTTGAATAAACTATTGATAGATATATATTGAATGGAAAGAATATTATTACATGTAAATAAATAAAAGGATACAACTGAACCTTTAAAATAATATCAAAGTTTTCATTGGAAATGTTAAAGCAATTAAATATTGAAAAATTTAACGGATCAATAAATACCTAGTTAAAAATGATGTAAAATAACTAATTATATGCAGGCTTCTGCAAATAATTTTTACTGAAGAAAATACTATTATAAAAGATAACAAAGGAAAGTGGATATACTTTAAAAAGAGAACAAATCTATAATATTTTATGCAAGTAATTTCTTTAAAAGAAAATAGTCTGCACAAAAAGAAAAGTCTGATTTTTTAAAATTTGTAACAAAAATAAGTGAAACAAAAGTCTTATGCTTTCCCTCCTTAAACAAAATAATAATGATTATAACAATGCCACCTGGCAATTAGTAGCTTAAGTAATTGACATGTGGCATAAGATGGTTTTGATTTATTATAATTTACATATTATATTTACTCAACAGGTGTAATAAATGAGGTTTTTAAAATATAATGTTTTTTATTTAGTATATAAATTTACATTTATTCAACTCGTGTAATACACGAGGTTATAACCTAGTATTATATATGTATAATAAATTAACTATTACATAGAATCATATTATAAGTTCTTAGTACGAAAAGATTATTAGATTAATTTTAGATGTTAAATGATAGAAAGAGAAATAAAATATATTTTTAAAGTTTATTAGGATGATACAAGTAAATATAAAATAGTTATCATAGTTTCATAATTCATAACATGAGCAGAGTAAGTTGCATATTGTAGAATAGATGAGGGACCACTATAAAACTAAATCAGATGTAAATAATGAAGTCTAACATGCAAAATAAAATCAATGGTTGGGGATTCCAAGAATTGAACTCAGGACCTCTCTCGGACCCTAAGCGAGAAATCATACCACTAGACCAAATGCCCATTTTTGCTTATTTTTAAGTTATATTTGATAATAACGAAATCATACCTAATTCAAATAACATCTAAAATATATATATTTTTACAATTTTTTTGTATTTGTTATTTTTCCATGAGAAAAAGATTATCCACACTTTGTACATATTACAACACTATATATCAGAGTAAACTAAATAAACAAATAGGTTACTTGGTTTGGTTAAGATTTTTAGTTTGATTTATCGATCAAGTTATTTATATTATTGGTATCTTGTTATGGTGTTAGTTTACATTTATAATCTCTATTTGAACTTATTAATCTCTAGATAAAATTCTAGATTATAATGACTCTTTGACAACAATATTTGCTTAATCTAATATATGCTCTTTTTGAATACGTGTGTCCTCTTGGTGATTTTAAGGATATTGTCTTCTACAGAAAGAGTTTGTTGTTCTCTTTAATAAAGGGATTATTTCACATAAGTGTTTGTAACACCCTAGGTCGTTTATGATACTTAGTGGGTAAAACAAACAATTATAAAGCTTCATGCTATGAACCTTGCAGTGAAAAACGGTCCCGATTTAAACTTTTTACAAAAGTATCTTAACTACCAAATATTATAAACAAGTTTCAGAGTATTACAAACAAGTCATCAAACAACACCACATGTTTCAAGATCTTTTCCTGACTATGCAATCTTGTTGGGAACAATTGGATCAATCAAGCAACAATAGCGACACACGAATTTTGTTGGGAACTACCGACGACGCTCTTTTCCTTTTATTAAACTCACACTTACAATGGAGACCTGACACATATATTTATAACTAAAGTTACTTGGCATGCAATTTGAATTCTATCATCACTCCTAAACCGACTCAAAAACAAACTATAAACAAATAAATAAACTATACTTCATATCCAAGTTAATTAAACAGATTAGGATTAGAACCATCAAATCTTGCTTTCCATGCAATATCCAATATATCTACCTGACCCGTACAATCCACGTACAAGACTCGATCTCTAACCTTTGGTTGACTCCCGAAAACCCGTTCACAAAAAAAAAACATCCACAAGAAACATACGTTAGCCATCCTAGTGAGTGTTAGTTTATCATGATTATGAAATACATAATGTACAAAATGGATTTTTACAACACTTCAACTCTAGCTTTCCCATGTTCGGCTCATTGCCCAATCTTAAGTCACTCATCGCCTTAATCCCCTAACAGATTCTCATACGTTCTTATCGTAGAACTTTCCTTTAGTGAACATCCATGTTCCAAATCCGCATGTCATATCAACAACTTTATATACACTCAATAAGTTAGTACCGAAACGCATCTAAGTGCTATACTTGGTTATCTTCAAATCCGGACATGTTATTCACATGAATGAGTAACTTCAACCTTTCGAGCTTACACAAATGATGTACCCATTGTGCTTAGCTAATGCGTGTTTATAATAATAAAAAATAGTATTTGTACTAACATATACACCTCAAGCTTGCACTCGACCAAACTTAACACGTTCAAGCGGCTTGACCCGCTTGGTCCATGACACGTTCCTTTTACCGAACGAAGTCCACTTCATTATGACAATTATATTCACACAATGGTTAATATAATCATTACAAACAAGTAATAGCCTTTACACATGCTTCAACTCTCAATCTTGCTCGTATATCAGATTTGGGACCACGTAGTGACCATGCCGTGTCAGAATTCAACCCGCCCGCGTCGATGCCTACCCACCCGTGTCCTTTATAACATCTCTAACAATGACAACTTACCAATGAAATGGAATGATAATATTTGGACTTCTCGACCCACTCCCATGAGTCCCCAAACAAGCCTATTCATCCTTTGACTTACCAAAGTCCACAACTTCTAATTCTAATCCATTCATTTGCATTATCATATAAGGTACTACATTGTACTTCCATGTAAAATAAGTTAGCCCCTACAAGTACTTGATCAATAATTCATATGCAATATGAAGGGTACTCGTAACACTCACCTTAGCCAGGTCACTATGTTGTCTTCGTGTGTCTTTTGATAATTCATATGCAACATTGACTTTATGTGTCTTCGTGTGTCTTTCGATAAAATATATGAATTGTGTTTAAATTCTTCATTTCAATACGTCAATTCAAATGCCGCTAACCTGTCATAGTTTTCATCCTATCTATAACATAGACACTAACATACATGATGTGCCTTATTAAAAGTTGACACACAAATGTAAAAGATAAGAAAAGGTGCTCAAGAATAAGTTCTAATAGTAGAACTATCACTTCTTGACAAGGATTGTGACAATATTTTGATTGATGTTAGATTCTTAGAGATTTCTTAGCATCTTTCACTTGAAACTTGAAAAGGAGTATATATCATTGAATACCTTGCTTGTTCATTAATGGTATTCTAGTAACAACTTTTGAAAAAAGGTAGAAAAGTAATAATCAAACAATAAACATAAAAAAGCAAACATAGATCTTGATTTTTGCATTATTGGTCATACGTCTTGTCTACATTAAACATAAAGGTCTCTAAAAAACTATGCTTTGCTGTTGAATGTTTCATGAAAAAAATTAAATGCTTTAGGGTGGACGAAGCATATAGAATAGTATGAATAGTATATAGTCTTACTTAATTCACACTTTTTCGTATGAATAGGTCTATCATCTAAACAACTTTGCAGGAAAGATTAGCTGTAGATATTAATACGAGGAGAGTTTATTGGAGATACATGAATATTATCGGGTTTCTGTATATTTTTATTACACGAGAACATTCCATTTTATTATCGAAAGGCTTGTAGTCTAGTGGTATATATTATAATATGATAGAAATGTGTCTCATTCTATAAGCTTGAGGGTTCGTCGTCTCATGATAAACAAAAGTGTAGATTTATAAATAGGATTAGAGAATGTGTACGTTAACTAGTATAAAACAAAATTCCATTATATTTGTGTACAGTGGGAAAGCTTGCCCTCGAAAACTGCGGGGGCGAAAACGTATATAACATGTAGAATTAATTTAATCAAGTTTCTAGAGAATGAGAGATGACTAATGTTAAGTGTTATGATGGAGGTGCAGGGGCGGATCTACTTCATTACAAGGGGGAACGCCCGCTACCTGTCACACCCTGACCCGCAGCGGAAATGGTAGTCGGGGCATGATTGGGTTTTCATCAAAGCTCATTACATTTACTATAAAGTTTCATATTTATTATTTCTTTTTAAAGAAGAAATTACAATAAACATACAAGCACAACATGTTCAAATACATTTTTCATGACTTCTTTATTTTTCTTCTAAGGCAATTTCCTATGTGTTCCTTGCTTCAACATGTCCACCTGTATCATGTGTAAAAAAAATAGGGTTTTTGGTCAACAAAAGGTGGCGAGTGAACCTTATGAAAACATTTGAACGAATTTGTTATATTGGTTATAAAAAGGTGCATAACCACATATGAGTATGCGTATATGTAAATTTAATCACAAAACACATAATATCAATTAATGCACACGCACACACCAAATGATGAACAATGAGATCAAGGCTCAATCAAACGGAGCCGATCTAATGAGGCACGCGATGCTCAACTCGTCTCCAACGAGGAACTGATGGGCCTAATGAATGATTTGCACGCAAACTTGACAAAATGTAAAGACACATCACCACAAACAACATTTACATCACACGTTTAGATCATATAATGGTACAGCACAAGTTTGAATAAACGAAAT
Organism: Scalesia atractyloides; assembly: GCA_947069175.1. Lineage (NCBI taxonomy): Eukaryota > Viridiplantae > Streptophyta > Magnoliopsida > Asterales > Asteraceae > Scalesia > Scalesia atractyloides. The sequence goes on from CAMTDV010000030.1 coordinate 83,684,915, forward strand.
AAATAAAGCGACACATGATACACCCCAAAACATGAATAAAAAGGGGAATTTGTAAGAATTCACTCACAGTGGGTGCGTTCCTTGATGATGATGAATGCGCACGAATTTATGATTCAACCGACGAGGGAAAACTAACCTAACTAATCACGTAATAATTCGATAAATATATATCTCTATTTGAAATTAATATTTCTAATTAATACCTTTTATTAGGTTTTAAGATCTATTTTTGGTAATTAATATAATTTTTAACCTTAAAAATCTTATTTTTGAGCATTTTTAAATGATTTTTAAATATAATAATAAAGAAATAAATAATTTTTTTTTAAAAAAAATTGACCTTGTCAGGTCTGACCGGTCGGATAAACATGTAAATTAGGCAGCGTGTGAGGTTCGAACTCGTGACCTCCCGTATGCGTGCACGCAGCTCTACCAACTGAGCTACGTGTCTAACCCGAAATAATATCAATTTTAATTATATATATATACTTGTAGTTAATACGAAATTTACTTATTTTAAAAAGATTTATAAATCTCCAAAACCGGTTGAGACTTCATGATTCGAACCCGAGACCTTTAGTTCCCGTGCACACAGCCCAACCAGTTGGGCTGCGTGTCTGACCCGTATGAATCCTTATTTTTATTAACTTTAAACACTTGTTCCAGAGTGATCTGAGTGAGTTAAAAAGTTTGGTTTTATTTACAGAGAATCGGTAACGTATACGAGTCGAACCCAGGACATGTGTTTTGTAATTGCACACAGTCCACCACTGGACTGTGTGTCTAACCCGATTAAAAACCCGTTTTTAAAAGTATTTATACATTGAAGAAACTTCATCTTCTTCCTTTAAAAACCCAACAATCGTAAACCCGACTGTTAACCATTTATACCGTTTTGATTAATTGTTTTGAGATAATAAAACATTAAACAAGCGGTAGCAAATGAATTAAGATGATTGTACCGATCAGGGGTGTACTCCGGTGATGTTTCCGGCGAAATGCGATTTGAAAACCAAAGTATCTTCAGTGTGTTTGCAAGGTGTTTGTGCGAGTGTGAGCGAGTTTCTAAAGGTTCAAAGGTCGGTATTTATAGGAGAGTCAGGGCATGAACAGAGTCACGTTTTGGGCTTGATTCATGATCGATAAACTGGATGGAAAGGATTCTGATTGATCAATCGCGATTAATCAGGGGCGAGCCATAAAAGGGAAAAACCCGTTTTTAAAAGTATTTATACATTGAAGAAACTTCATCTTCTTCCTTTAAAAACCCAGCAATCGTAAACCCGACTGTTAACCATTTATACCGTTTTGATTAATTGTTTTGAGATAATAAAACATTAAACAAGCGGTAGCAAATGAATTAAGATGATTGTACCGATCAGGGGTGTACTCCGGTGATGTTTCCGGCGAAATGCGATTTGAAAACCAAAGTATCTTCAGTGTGTTTGCAAGGTGTTTGTGCGAGTGTGAGCGAGTTTCTAAAGGTTCAAAGGTCGGTATTTATAGGAGAGTCAGGGCATGAACAGAGTCACGTTTTGGGCTTGATTCATGATCGATAAACTGGATGGAAAGGATTCTGATTGATCAATCGCGATTAATCAGGGGCGAGCCATAAAAGGGAAGATGACAGCAGTTGACCAGCTGCTTTGCTGGTTTCCCTTTGGCGGCAAACTTGAAATAAGTTAATGCTAACTAGTATACAGTATTAACGGTTTGGATTATTATCAGATATGAGGTTATGATGGAACGGTTATGCGTGTGTTTGGTTCAAGGAGTGGTGCGGGTTCAAATCCCGGCCACCACCTTTTTATTGTTTTAGATTTGGAGCAAGTTGTGTGTGTGGTGTAGCGGTGAAGACGGTGTGTGAATTGGACGGGGACCCGGGTTCGACTCCCGGTTACCCCTTTTATTTTTTTTATTACATTGAATCTAAATTACTTTATTAATTATTATTATTATTATTATTATTATTATTATTATTTTCGTATTAATTATTCATTGATTATAATTAACAAATTAAATAATACAAGTAAATAAATATGCGACGAACTTCGAATAAATATTTGATTTTTAAACGGAGCGGGTTTTGAAACCCGTTTTACGACGATGTTATAGTATCCCCTACTTTTAGAAATTTCGTCCCGAAATTTAAGTAGCCGTAACAGGAGAAAGATGTGCGTATTTCTCGCGCATTGAGTCTTCATGTTCCCAAGTAAACTCGGGTCCTTGATTTTACTCTCAACGCTCACTGACTGAACTCTGAAATGTCTCTTTAGCAGAAAGGAGAGGTATGATGTTTGGATTTGAGGCGGTAACGTTCCTAGTAAGGTTTGAATACCCTGCTACAGGAATCGCTTTTTGATGCCTAAAGTATAAAAATGTGAAACATTGATAAACATAGTTGATTGACTGGGTATGATCTCATGCATAAGAGTTTTGAGAGAATTGATACGTTTGATAAGATAAGGTTACATCATAAAACAAAAACTTCAACCATGACGATATTAAAACCTACACGGAACTTCTCATAACCGCCTGAAAATGCTTTTGATCCTTTGACAAGAATACTTATATATAGGAAGTACCAGCGGCGTATCCACCATATTCTTGTCAAATTTTCATTGGCTTTGTCAGTAAGTTATGATTAGTTCTATGTGATTCTTAAATCTACGAAACATAAACAAACACAACAGCCAAAGCTTGAGTCTGAAAGAATACATGACTGAATGACGACAGTACCTCTCTCGTTTGTTATGATGAAGGGGTCAGTCTATGAAAAAGTGAGACACAACCCAACTTCTTTAAATGTGGAGATCGAGATACGTCGTGATGTATGATGATATGAAAGTTAAATCAATGAGTAAAGATATAAAACAAAACTGAAATATCAATTCGCATTAAAATTCTTGGATACATAAATTCCCAATTTATAACAGGGATACGTAAAGATTGAGAAAAACATTAAGAACTAGACGGTTGGAGTTGAGTCTTGATTCTTGGTGAGGGAAGGCTAGTTGGGTTGTTCGTTTGGGCCGTTATTATCTTCAACAGGATTGGCGTTGATGTTGTAAGCTCTTCCTCTTGCTGGTGGTAGTGCTGGGTTTTCTTGATTTGTTTGGTTAACTGGGTTTGCTTGAGCTTGGGCGATGTTAACCAATCGAGGGCACGTATTTCTAAAATGGGTAGGGTCCCCACAATTAAAGCAAGCTCGAACATGTGGAAACATGGGGTATTGGGGTTGTTGATATGATTTGATCATGTTTTGGGTAGGGGTGAAGCTTGGTTTTGAGGGGTGCGACAAGTTTTGCTCAAATGACCATAACGCCCACAATTAGCACACAGTCGACAAGGTATGGTAGATGGATGGTGATAAAAATAGGTGTTGCATTGAGGGTGAGGTCCAATGTAAGGTTTCTTATTTGGGTAAGTAGAGTTGGGTGCTACTTGAGTGATTGGGATAGCTTGGAGGGGTACGACTTGTGGAGCTGGTTGATTGCCTTGGGTGACAGCGAAATTTTGCCCATCTCGTTTTCTCTTAGAAGTGGGTTGAGAAGAGGATTCGGTCTGGGTTGAGTTTGAGGTTTCGGTTGATGCTTTATCTTTCTTCTTCCCCTCCTTGAAGTCTTCATTCCGTATGTGGTTTTCGGTGAGCTCTGTAGCAAACTCCATTGCTGCTTCCAAAGTTGCAGGTGTGGTACTTATTACAGGGTCTTGAATTTTTGAAGGAAGACCTCGAATGTAGTGCTCGATCAAACGGTAGAGGGGAGTGAACAAGTTGGGGACCATCTGATTCAACTCAAGGAATCTCTTGTTGTATGTGGTGTGGTCGCCCTCCTTTTGTTTCAAAAACTAGAACTCATCTTCTAATTTCTTGATTTCGCTTCTTGGACAGAAACGTCTTGTCATGATCTCCCTCAACTCTTCCCAAGTCATAGTCATAGCATCCTCAGCACCTCGCTTGCCCTTCTCTGTATTCCACCATGTAAGTGCTACTCCGAACAAACGACCGGTAGCATATCGCACCTTGCGATCATCGGGGCAGTCGCAATTGAGAAAAATGTTTTCCATCTCCTCAAACCAATGGAGGAGAGCGGTGACACCTTCAGTCCCTTCGTATTTTGGAGGATCGCAGGATTTGAAATGCTTGAAGGTGCATTTAGTGGTGTTGAGAGGAAGGTTGGCGACATTTTGTCCTTCTAGATTGGTTGGGGTGATAGGATTGGCGACAAGGGCTTGTTGGACTTGAACTACAATGTTGGGTATTACGACGGCCATTTGTTGAGCGATTTGGGCAGCCATGCGCTCGCGGGATTTTCCTGATCTCATACCTCTACGAGAGAGACTAGAAGACATCTACAGGGAATACGTATTGAGAGTATGAGTTTGACGTTTTAGGTGTCATGTGTCGTATTTAAAAATGAACATTCACAAATGAAGTAAATTAATTTGCTACATCCATAGGATGTCTTGGGCTTTGCTCATGTTTGGACCTCCATATGTCCCCTTACTCGGCCTTGGTAGTCATGTGGGCCCCCATGACTACTGGGCTCTGGTAGGGTTCATATTGGTGTTAGCCTGTTACATTCACGCTACCCGAATGAAAATCATATATACATGATTGCAAAGTATAGGGTCGGAGGGTGTCCTGGTATAGACACAGTGACAACTCAAAGTGGGGTTGGTTCATGCGACGTTTAGGTGTGGCATGCTTTGGCCTAATAGGTCCTTCGTACTCTCATCGTTGGTCCCCATGTAGGCAAACTAGTCCGTTATATTGGATTTATACGATTTCCAACCTAGACAGGACGTTTCGACTACCGGTACTCGTACCCTTCCAGTTACTACATGCCCGCCGTAAAACTTACTTTGAGGAGATTGAAAATGAAAATACTACAAAATCTTGAATAAAGGAAATATGAGGATGATTTGAATATGTGAACATTGAAATATGCGTGATGAATGTATATGTAAACATGTTATGTTTGACAACAAGTATAACTCATTAAGTATCACACAAAAGGATAGTGGAAGTGTTTGCATGCATTTGTGTGTGTAATAAATACGAAACAAATAAACATCATGAATTTTTGCATGTAACCACATAAACAATTAAAATCTAATCAACTATAGTATAGGCTTTAGGGGTCTAATAACCTATCCTATATCCCTATAGTCAAAAGCTCTGATACCAATCTGTCACACCCTGACCCGCAGCGGAAATGGTAGCCGGGGCATGATTGGGTTTTCATCAAAGCTCATGACATTTACTATAAAGTTTCATATTTATTATTTCTTTTTAAAGAAGAAATTACAATAAACATACAAGCACAACATGTTCAAATACATTTTTCATGACTTCTTTATTTTTCTTCTAAGGCAATTTCCTATGTGTTCCTTGCTTCAACATGTCCACCTGTATCATGTGTTAAAAAATAGGGTTTTTGGTCAACAAAAGTTGGTGAGTGAACCTTATGAAAACATTTGAACGAATTTGTTATATTGGTTATAAAAAGGTGCATAACCACATATGAGTATATGTAAATTTAATCACAAAACACATAATATCAATTAATGCACACGCACACACCAAATGATGAACAATGAGATCAAGGCTCAATCAAACAGAGCCGATCTAATGAGACACGCGATGCTCAACTCGTCTCCAACGAGGAACTGATGGGCCTAATGAATGATTTGCACGCAAACTTGACAAAATGTAAAGACACATCACCACAAACAACATTTACATCACACGTTTAGATCATATAATGGTACAACACAAGTTTGAATAAACGAAATAAATAAAACGACACATGATACACCCAAAAACATGAATAAAAAGGGGAATTTGTAAGAATTCACTCACAGTGGGTGCGTTCCTTGATGATGATGAATGCGCACGAATTTATGATTCAACCGACGAGGGAAAACTAACCTAAATAATCACGTAATAATTCGATAAATATATATCTTCTATTTGAAATTAATATTTCTAATTAATGCCTTTTATTAGGTTTTAAGATTTATTTTTGGTAATTAATATAATTTTTAACCTTAAAAATCTTATTTTTGAGCATTTTTAAATGATTTTTAAATATAATAATAAAGAAATAAATAAACAAAAATTTTAAAAAAAAGTTGACCTTGTCAGGTCTGACTGGGTTTGACCTATCGGATAACATGTAAATTAGGCAGCGTGTGAGGTTCGAACTCGTAACCTCCCGTATGCGTGCACGCAGCTCTACCAACTGAGCTACGTGTCTAACCCGAAATAATATCAATTTTAATTATATATATATACTTGTTAAGTTAATACGGAATTTACTTATTTTAAAAGGATTTATAAATCTCCAAAACCGGTTGAGACTTCATGATTCGAACCCGAGACCTTTAGTTCCCGTGCACACAGCCCAACCAGTTGGGCTGCGTGTCTGTCCCGTATGAATCCTTATTTTTATTAACTTTAAACACTTGTTCCAGAGTGACCTGAGCGAGTTAAAAAGTATCACACCCCGACCCGCAGCGGAAAAGGTGATCGGGGCATGATTGGGTTATCATCAAAGCTCATGACATTTATTATGCGTTTCATATTCATTAAATACAATTTAATGGAAATTTACAATAAATGTTACAATATGTTCTAGCTATCAATCTAAGCATCTTTGTTCTCTTCTAAGGCATTTCCTATGTTTTCTTTACTTCAACCTGTTCACCTGTATCATGTGTAAAAAGGTTTTTGGATCAACATAAAGTTGGCGAGTGAATCCTATGGAAAACATTTGAACAAGTTTATTTGAATTGATTATGAAATATGTGCACAACCAAACATGAGTAAAAATAGATGTAAACATATTCAACAATCATGAGATATTAAACAAAACACACATGAACAATAATGGAACATTTAGAGGCACGCGATGATCAACTCGTCTCTCACGAGGAACTGAGGGGCCTAATGAATGAATTGCATAAACATGATAATATGAATGACACAACTACAAACAATATAAACTCAATGATACACACATGAACAATAATGAATTTGGTTTGAGGCACGCGTTGTTCAACTCGTCTCCCACGAGGAACTGATGGGCTTAATGAATGAGTTTCATATAATTTGACAAAAGGAAATAAGTAATCACAACAATATAACAATCTAAGTTTAGATCATGATGTGGTATGGCACAAGTTTAAATAAACAAATTAATTATTTTTATAACACATGACACAACCCAAAACGTGCAATTTAAAAAGGGGAGTTGTAAGATTCACTCACAGTGGGTGCGTTCGGTTGATGATGTTGAATGCACGCGAAGTGGTTTTAACCACGAGTGAGATTAACCTAGATAAATCGCATTATGGTTTGGTAAGTAAACGGATTTTATTAATCAATTTAGTAGGATTGTTGGGTGTATTTTTGTGAGTTGAGGCTATTTTCTAACCTTAAAAATGTTATTTTAAGTATTTTTAATTGATTTTTAATTAAAATAATTAAATAAAAATAATAAAAAATTTTGATTTTTTTCTGACCGTTGACTTGACCGTTGACCGTTGACCTGACCGTTGACCGGTTCGAGTGCGTATAGTTGTGCGCTGAGTGAGGCTCGAACCCGAGACCTCCCGTACGCGTGCACGCAGCTCTACCAACTGAGCTACGTGTCTAACCCGTTATATATCTGATTTTAATTATATTTATACATTAATTAGTTTAAACCGAAAATCATTTTATTTTAAAAACAGTTTAATTGATTCGGACGATGCGCTCCACAGGTCTCGAACCAGGGACCTGTGGCTTAAACTAACACACAGTCCACCGCTGGACTGTGTGTTTAACATGTTATATAATCCAATTTTTATTATACTTAAATACAAACTATTTGTTTTCATTTCTGACTTTATTTAAAAAGGTTAATAATTGTCCGGGTCGATGCAGAAGACCGGACTCGAACTCGTGACGTGCGACTTAAACATACACACAGTCCACCGCTGGACTGTGTGTCTAACTTGGTTATTATTCCGATTATTAATATACTTAACATATACCTGTGGCGACTCCGATTCGGTTAATAAAAAAAAAACATTTTTATTAAGGCCGCGTGTGTGGAACAGGATTCGAACTCGAGACGTTAGTGATTATTGTGCACACAGTCCACCGCTGGACTGTGTGTCTAACCCGAGTAATATTTTGATTTAAATTATACTTATACGTTCCGGATACATCGTCTTCTTCATCAAGGTATAACCAGAAAAGACGACTGACTGGTTCAATGATTAAATCAGGTTCCTTTAACGTTTTAGGTTAATTATAGATGAGATATAAGTGAAAAGAAAAAGAAATTAGGCGGAGAGGTATACCGAATATCTTCCTCTGTTTTCCGGCGGAACTCCGGCGACAGCAATACCTTCCGGCGACGAGTGTCTTGCATCAGCGAGTCTCCAGGAAGCTTACAAAGGGTGTGGGTATCTCCGGTATAAGCTCAGGGGGTTCAGTAAGGCTCAGGAATGGGGAAAACGGTTTTCCGGCGACGAACAGAAAAATTCCGGCGAGAGAGTTTTCGCCGAGAAAGGGTGTGGTTTTGAGCGAAAGTGTTTGCAGAGGTTCGAGGTGGTTTTTATAGGGAGAAACCGAGATGTATTTGGCCCGATTTCCAACTGGATTCATTGGTTTGAATTTTTCCGGCGGTTATAGAAGGTGTCGCGGACTCAAACGTCGGTTATAACCGATATATGTTTAAAGTTTACGTTATAACGGAAGGATCCGTTAAATACTCGCGAGATTGCCAGGATTCCGACGACTGAACTTTTGGGCGCCGGTTTTGAATTCGTAACGTCATGATATTAATTAAATGATTTCAATATTTAACAAACAAAACAAGTGGCGCAGTGGTTTGTGTGTGTGTTAAGTTTGTTTGCTGGATCGGTACTGACCCGGGTTCGAAACCCGGCAGGAACAATTTATTTTTATTTTGCGATTTTTAACAGTTTTTCAAAAACTAATTATATATTCCCGTATAATAATTGATTATGTATCGTTTAAAATTATTTTGGGCATTTAATTCGCAACGGAAATTTTAACTGACTGTTCGGTTGATAAACGGAGCGGGTTTGGTAAATCCGTTTTTGACGGATGTTACAGTATCCCCTGCTTTTTAGAAATTTCGTCCCGAAATTTAAATAGTGTTATATTTGACTAAAAGAATGATGGTGTTTAGTTTGTCAGTTACTTGCTTAGAAAAAGTAAGGGTTTGAGTTTTTGTTTGAGGCGGTAACGTTCCTTGTAAGGGTTAAGTACCCTATTACAGGAATCGCTTTTTGTTGCCTACTGTATAAATATTGATAAGCAGGAATGGTTCGCTAAAAATGATATCATGCATAAGAGTTTAGGTACGTTTGGAAAAGTATGGTTATATCCTAAGGCAAAACTTCTAACACTACAACCTACATGGAAACATAAATAAAACACAACAGCTGATATTTGAACATAATTAAACACAACAGCTAATATTTGAACATAAATAAGCACAACAGCTAATATTTGAATCCACATTCTGATAGCATATATGTTTGAATGGTGGAAGTTCCTCTCTCGTTTGTTATGATGGAGAGGTTAGTTTATGTAGAAATGGAACACAATCAAATCTCTTTAAATAGCAAGATGATATAAATGTAACACAAATTCCAACCAAGGCAATACTAAATCCTACATGGAACTTCTCATAACCGCCTGATAATGCCTCTGATCCTTTGGCAAGAATACTTATATATAGGAAGTACCAGCGGCGTATCCACCATATTCTTGCCAAATTTTCATTAGTTTTATCCACAAGTTATGATTAGTTACCAAGAAACTAATAAATCCTACATAGAACTTCTCATAACCGTCCGACAATGCCTCTGATCCTTTGACAAGAATACTTATATATAGGAAGTACCAGCGGCGTATCCACCATATTCTTGTCAAATTTTCATTGGTTTTATCAGTGAATTATGATTAGTCCTACATAACTCTACAACCAATACTGTAACGCCTCGTATTTTTATTATTTTTCTAGATAATAATAATAATAATAAACAAAATAAATTCGACGTTTTATGAAACTTGTACTTGAATTCGGATCTCGTCGGTACGTTCGGACCACTCAAAAACGTTAGATCGGGTTAACAGGCCTTGGCCCAACACACCACCTAAACCTAACTAAACCCTATCCTATAAATACCATCTTATCTTCTTCATTCTTACCCAAACCCTAGCCCCTTGTCCCTGTTCCTGGATGCTCGGGTCTGACCAGAGCCGCGTTTCTGGCGAGCTCCGGCGACCCCCAAACACTCCGGAAGCCACCTCCCACTCTTACCCCCCTGCAATCTCTTAAACCCGACACACACACACACCCGCATATATACTTGCAGACAGACAGAGAGAGAGAGAGTTGTGAGGAGAGAGAGACGAGATAGAGAGAAGGTTTCGATCGATGGCGGCAGCAGCCGTCACATCCAGCGGGCGACGGCGGTGCGGTGGCGTGGCGGCGGAGCAGCGTTGCGGCTGCGACGATGCATCGGACCAGCGGCGGCGGCAGTCGCTGTGTCTCAGCGGCGACAACAGCAGCAGTGTAGCTGCGGTTGTCCGGCTCGACGGACGGCGGCGGTAGTGGTGGTATTGGTTAGAAATCTTAAGCGGTTGTCTTAGGTAAAGTTTTAAGGTTATATAATTCGTTCTCCGGTCAGTTCGATTCAGTCGTTCTTTGTTCGGTTTGTTTCAGGTTCAACACGGCAGTGGTGAACGGGTTGAGTCGGCTCGGGTCATACACCTGTTCGATTCAAATTCTGTTCGGGTCCGCACGGTTCAAGTCCCGGTCAACTCAGTCAACTGCCGGCCGACTCGGTTCAGGCTTGATTAGGGTTCGGGTTCGAGCTCAAGTGTTTTGGGTTTAGTCAAGTTTGGCGACTCGGCTCGGTACGACTCAGTTGTCCGAGTTTACTCGGTAACACCGGGTCAAACCCGATCAAGCTGGTCAACATCAGTCAACAGACAGATTTGGTTCAATCGATTCGGGTCTCGTTTCAGTTTGGCGTTCGGTCAAACCAGGTCAAACCTGGTCAACTGTGGTCAAACAGTCGCGGGTTCGAGACAACATCAGTAAACGACAGTTCCTGTTCGGGTTTCGGTTCAGACCATGTTCGTTTCGTGTCTCGTTTGGTGTTCGGTCAAACCTGGTCAACTTGGTCAACAAAAGTCAAACTTGGTCAATGAAAGTCAAACCTGGTCAAACAGTCAACGCCAGTCAAACCAGTCAGATTCGATGTTCGGTTCGGTATTCGGGGCCAAGTTCAGTCAATGCTTTAGTCAACTCAATCAAAACACGTCACGGTATACTTTTAACGCCGCAAATTTTTATGTTATCATTTATATTGTTTTGTATTTAATTAGTGTTATAATCACGTAACTGAACCTTATAAAATTTGTAGACATAATTATATAAATTGTTTCGTTATTATTGCGTTTTGAAAACATTTAATCGACAACTAGATTGTCGGGATCGTCCAAAAACAAGGGGAAACTCTGCCCAATTTTTGACAAAGTATTATATTTATTTAATTATGTTGTTCGACAAAATATATTATACACGATACTTTATTCGACAAAATATATTATACATGACACTTTATCGACAAAATGCATATACTTATTTAATCATATCTTTCGACATGAAATATATATAGATATTTAGTACGCTTATTGAAGAAACGTATCTACTTAAATATACCGAGCGACAAGATATATATTTTTACTTATTAGACTTTTTCGACAACATATATGTATGTATACATTACACGTTTTGACAAAACGTATAAATATATCTAATACTTCCTTTCGGCAAATATATTTCGCTATATATAGATATATATGTATATGTATATGTATATTACTTTTTTGACAAGATACATATGAGTTATATGTTTCGACAAAATATATTTATTTAACGACAAGATATAAAAAGTATTCCTTCCGACAAAATAAATATATGTTATATACTTTTCGAAAATGATACTTCTCTAACGACAATGCATATATATAATATGTGTTTCCGACGAACAATATGTATATTTAGCTACTATTCTTTTCGTTAACATGCATATATATCTATTATCCCGTTCCGTCAAAATATACATTTGTCTATTTTCTTTTAGCCAAACTATATATTTATCTAGTAATCTTTTTCGCCAAAATATATAAGTACACATCTATTATTTCCGTCGACAAAACATAATAATTTAACGAAGGAATGTATTTTTTTCCAACTGCAAATATCTATATATCTTTTATACTTTTCGCCAAAAAATATATATATTTATTGTAATATTTTGATAACACTTTTATCTTCGGCGAATTTAACTTTAGAATCGTTACATAAATTCCGTGCTAAACGTACACGTATCTTCAACTCCGATTCGATTATTCATCCATGATCGTTGTCATTTAAGGTGGCATTGGTGTCCCTTTCTCCCACTCATCAACTCGTCGTGGAATTTCCAAAGAAGACTTAGCAATTTTGTGAGTACACTCGACCCACATTTGTTTTTATCACTTTTTGGGTGTAACATGTTTCCATATACAAAAATCACAAACACTTAAACTTTATGAAACGCACAAACAATCCTACACACATGACTACTTGAATCGTATACTTGTTGCTTGTCTGGGGATAAACGTTGTGCTGTGCTTTAGTCATTAACTATTTTTAGCCTTGTTTGACATGCTTAGCGCTATAGGAATTCACGCATCCACCTCCATCGCTTAACACGTGAGGTCATGTTAAAACATCGTGATTGCGTTACGGGTTTGATTATTAGCATTGCATGCCTTGATATTGCTCTTGTATAGATTTAGTTGCCATGAGGATTGTTAAAACTTTAATCGTATACGTATGCTATGCTTAAACTTGTGTACTCGCCTTTGCTTTTGCATTGACTTTATTTTAAAACATGTTACAGGTTGAAGGAGATGACGCTATGAAAACAACATAGCAAGGACTAGATACACACAAATTAGACGTTAGGTTTAATGTCGACGTATCAATTTTGTTATGACTTTGCAAATGTTAGATTGTTCTTTGTTTTGTTACATTGATGTATTTGACAATTCTTATGAAATGAAATATGGTTTAATTAATTATTGTCACTTAATAATGTTGTGAGCAATGAGCAATCTCGTTTTCGTCTCATCCCGATGTTTCCGCCATCGGTTGGGGTGTTACAAATACAACAAACATAAAATACTAAAATGAAATATATCTGTGCGATCAAGGCTCAATCAAATGGAGCCGATCGTATTGTATGTACTGAAAATGAAATTGTCTGTGTGCTCAAGGCTCAATCAAACGGAGCCGAGCGTATTGCATGTACTGAAAATGAATAACTTAATCACACCAACAGCCTATGCATGGAACCTCTCATAACCGACTGATAATGCCTCCGATCATTTGACAAGAATACTTATATATAGGAAGTACCAGCGGCGTATCCACCATATCCTTGTCAAATTCACATTGACTTTATCCGCAAGTTATGATTAGTTCTATGCGACTCTACAATAAACACAACAACCATAAGATACTGATAATGAAATTGTCTGTGCGCTCAAGGCTCAATCAAACGGAGCCGAACGTATTGCATGTACTGAAAATGAATTTGTATGTGCGCTCAAGGCTCAATCAAACGGAGCCGAACGTATTGCATGTACTGAAAATGAACAACTTAATCTAAACAACAATCACACAAACAGCCTATGCATGGAACCTCTCATAACCGCCTGATAATGCCTTCGATCATTTGACAAGAATACTTATATATAGGAAGTACCAGCGGCGTATCCACCATATTCTTGTCAAATTCTCATTGACTTTATCCGCAAGTTATGATTAGTTCTATACGACTCTACTACAAACACCACAACCACAAGATACTGATAATGAAATTGCCTGTGCGCTCAAGGCTCAATCAAACGGAGCCGAACGTATTGCATGAACTGGAAATGTAAATTGAACTGTGCGATCAAGGCTCAATCAAACGGAGCCGATCGTATTGCATGTATTGAAATGTAAAATGAAATGACCGATCAAGGCTCAATCAAACGGAGCCGATCGTGCGGGCACGCCACTGATCAACCGCATAATAAATGGGGATCAAGCTCAACCTCATAAATGGGGGGGCTGCGGCCTCGGCAATTGCATATACTGAAAATAATAAACAATAATTATTCTAACACTCTACACATGGAACCTCTCATAACCGCCAGATAATGCTTCTGATCCTTTGACAAGAATACTTATATATAGGAAGTACCAGCGGCGTATCCACCATACTCTTGTCAGAGTTTCATTGGCTTTATCCTTAAGTTATGATTGGTTCGACGTGATAAAGAAAAACATAAAACTACACGATAGAAGTTGAATATGGATCTTCAGTGAAGAGGACTAGTTGGGTATCTTCGTTTGGGCCGTCATTATCTTTGACAGGATTGGCGTTGATATTGAAGACTCTTCCTCTTGTTGGTGGCCTAGTGGTTGGGTTTTCTTGGTTTACTTGGTTAACTGGGTTTGATTGGGCTTGAGTGTTGATGACGTTAACCAATTGAGGGCATGTGTTTCTAAAGTGGGTAGGGTCGCCACAATTGAAACAAGCTCGAGCATATGGGAACACGGGGTATTGGGGTTGATGATAAGTTTGGGCCATGTTTTGAGTAGAGGAAGAGGTTTGGTTTTGAAAGGTGCGACAAACCTTGCTCAAATGACCATAGCGTCCACAAGTTGTACATAGTCGACAAGGTAAGGTAAGGGGATGGTGATAAAAACAGTTGTTGCATCGAGGGTGAGGTCCAAGATATGGCTTCTTATTTGGGTAAGTTGAGTTGGGTGCCACTTGGGTGATTGGGATAGCTTGGATGGGTATGGCGTGTAAAACTGGTTGATTTCGTTGGGTAGCAGCGAAAAGTTGCCCGTCTCTTCTTCTCTTAGGATTGGGTTGAGGAGGGGATTCGGTTTGGGTGGAGTCGGAGGTTTCAGTCGATTCTTTATCATTCTTCTTCTCCTCCTTGAAGTCTTTGTTTCGGATTCGGTTCTCGGTGAGCTCTGTTGCTAGCTCCATTGCTGCTTCCAAGTTGCAGGCTTGGTACTTATTAGAGGGTCTTGAATCTTTGACGGAAGACCACGAATGTAGTGCTCGATCAAACGGTAGAGGGGAGTGAACATGTTGGGAACCATTTGATGTAATTCGAGGAACCTTTTATTGTAGGTGGTGTGGTCTCCTTCCTTTTGCTTCAACGAATAAAATTCATCTTCTAATTTCTTGATTTCACTCCTTGGGCAAAATCGTCTGGTCATGATTTCCTTCAATTCGTTCCAAGTTAAGGTCATAGCATCTTCCACACCTCGTTTGGCCTTCTCTGTATTCCACCAAGTAAGTGCTATCCCATATAGTCGACCGGTAGCATAACGCACTTTGCGATCATCAGGGCAATCGCAATTTAGAAAAGTGTTCTCCATTTCTTCAAACCAATGGAGGAGAGCGGTGACGCCTTCAGTCCCTTTGTATTTTGGAGGGTCGCATGATTTGAAGTGCTTGTAGGTGCATTTAGTGGTATTTGGGGGAGAGCTGATAATGTTTTGGTTTGCTTGATTGACAGGATTAGCGGTAAGTGCTTGTTGAACTTGGATTACAATGTTGGGTATTACGGCAGCCATTTGTTGAGCGATTAAGGCAGCCATGCGTTCGCTGGCTTTTCTTGCTCTCGTCTTCCTACGGGCGAGGTTAGAAGACATCTACAAGGAATACATGACAAGAGTATGAGTTGGATGCTTTTGGGATCATGGGTCGCATTCAGGAATGAACATTCATAAAATAATTATAGAAAAATAAATCTACTACATCCATAGGATGTCTTGGGTTTTGCTCGCTGTTAGGCCCTACATGCCGCCATACTTTACCTGTGTAATCATGTGGGCCCCCATGAATACCGGTTTTTCATATGGTTCGCACGGGTTTGCCAGGTTGCGTACACAAAAACCCGGAGAAAATCGAGAAATATGTATACATCGTGTGATATTCGGAATGTGTCTAGGTGTAGACACGGTGACACCTCAAAGTAGGGTTAGTTCGAACGACGTTTGGTGTGGCATGCTTTGGCCTAATAGGTCCTTCGTACTCTCATCGTTGGTCCCCAGGTAGGCAAACTGGTCCGTTATATTGGATTTATACGAATGCCAACCTAGACAGGACGTTCCGACTACCGGTACTTGTACCCTTCCAGTTACTACATGCCCGTCGCAGAACTTACTTTGATGAGATTTGAAAATTGCAACAAAATCTTTGGATAATGAGAGTATGAAAATAAATTGAATACATGAACATCGATATATGTATAATGAATATGTATATATGTATAATGAATATGTATATAAGCATGTATGTTTGACTGTAAATGTAAACAAATATGAAACAAATAAATATCACAAGTTTGTATGTAACCACCTAATCAATTAAAATTTAGGCAGACTATAGTATAGGCTCTAAGGGTCTAATAACCTATCCTATATCCCTATAGTCATGGCTCTGATACCAATCTGTCACACCCCGACCCGCAGCGGAAAAGGTGATCGGGGCATGATTGGGTTATCATCAAAGCTCATGACATTTATTATGCGTTTCATATTCATTAAATACAATTTAATGGAAATTTACAATAAATGTTACAATATGTTCTAGCTATCAATCTAAGCATCTTTGTTCTCTTCTAAGGCATTTCCTATGTTTTCTTTACTTCAACCTGTTCACCTGTATCATGTGTAAAAAGGTTTTGGATCAACATAAAGTTGGCGAGTGAATCCTGTGGAAAACATTTGAACAAGTTTATTTGAATTGATTATGAAATATGTGCACAACCAAACATGAGTAAAAATAGATGTAAACATATTCAACAATCATGAGATATTAAACAAAACACACATGAACAATAATGGAACATTTAGAGGCACGCGATGCTCAACTCGTCTCTCACGAGGAACTGAGGGGCCTAATGAATGAATTGAATAAACATGATAATATGAATGACACAACTACAAACAATATAAACTCAATGATACACACATGAACAATAATGAATTTGGTTTGAGGCACGCGTTGTTCAACTCGTCTCCCACGAGGAACTGATGGGCTTAATGAATGAGTTTCATATAATTTGACAAAAGGAAATAAGTAATCACAACAATATAACAATCTAAGTTTAGATCATGATGTGGTATGGCACAAGTTTAAATAAACAAGTTAATTATTTTTATAACACATGACACAACCCAAAACGTGTAATTTAAAAGGGGGAGTTGTAAGATTCACTCACAGTGGGTGCGTTCGTTGATGATGTTGAATGCCCGTGAAGTGGTTTTAAACGAGTGAGATTAACCTAGATAAATCGCATTATGGTTTGGTAAGTAAACGGATTTTATTAATCTATTTTAGTAGGATTGTTGGGTGTATTTTTGTGAGTTGAGGCTATTTTCTAACCTTAAAAATGTTATTTTAAGTATTTTTAATTGATTTTTAATTAAAATAATTAAATAAAAATAATAAAAAATTTTGATTTTTTCTGACCGTTGACTTGACCGTTGACCGGTTCGAGTGCGTATAGTTGTGCGCTGAGTGAGGCTCGAACCCGAGACCTCCCGTACGCGTGCACGCAGCTCTACCAACTGAGCTACGTGTCTAACCCGTTATATATCTGATTTTAATTATATTTATACATTAATTAGTTTAAACCGAAAATCATTTTATTTTAAAAACAGTTTAATTGATTCGGACGATGCGCTCCACATGTCTCGAACCCGGGACCTGTGGCTTAAACTAACACACAGTCCACCGCTGGACTGTGTGTTTAACATGTTATATAATCCAATTTTTATTATACTTAAATACAAACTATTTGTTTTCATTTCTGACTTTATTTAAAAAGGTTAATAATTGTCCGGGTCGATGCAGAAGACCGGACTCAAACTCGTGACGTGCGACTTAAACATACACACAGTCCACCGCTGGACTGTGTGTCTAACTTGGTTATTATTCCGATTATTAATATACTTAACATATACCTGTGGCGACTCCGATTCGGTTAATAAAAAAAAACATTTTTATTAAGGCCGCGTGTGTGGAACAGGATTCGAACTCGAGACGTTAGTGTTTATTGTGCACACAGTCCACCGCTGGACTGTGTGTCTAACCCGAGTAATATTTTGATTTAAATTATACTTATACGTTCCGGATACATCGTCTTCTTCATCAAGTTATAACCAGAAAAGACGACTGACTGGTTCAATGATTAAATCAGGTTCCTTTAACGTTTTAGGTTAATTATAGATGAGATATAAGTGAAAAGAAAAAGAAATTAGGCGGAGAGGTATACCGACTATCTTCCTCTGTTTTCCGGCGGAACTCCGGCGACAGCAATACCTTCCGGCGACGAGTGTCTTGCAGCAGCGAGTCTCCAGGAAGCTTACAAAGGGTGTGGGTATCTCCGGTATAAGCTCAGGGGGTTCAGTAAGGCTCAGGAATGGGGAAAACGGTTTTCCGGCGACGAACAGAAAAATTCCGGCGAGAGAGTTTTCGCCGAGAAAGGGTGTGGTTTTGAGCGAAAGTGTTTGCAAAGGTTCGAGGTGGTTTTTATAGGGAGAAACCGAGATGTATTTGGCCCGATTTCCAACTGGATTCATTGGTTTGAATTTTTCCGGCGGTTATAGAAGGTGTCGCGGACTCAAACGTCGGTTATAACCGATATATGTTTAAAGTTTACGTTATAACGGAAGGATCCGTTAAATACTCGCGAGATTGCCGGGATTCCGACGACTGAACTTTTGGGCGCCGGTTTTGAATTCGTAACGTCATGATATCAATTAAATGATTTCAATATTTAACAAACAAAACAAGTGGCGTAGTGGTTTGTGTGTGTGTGTTAAGTTTGTTTGCTGGATCGGTACTGACCCGGGTTCGAAACCCGGCAGGAACAATTTATTTTTATTTTGCGATTTTTAACAGTTTTTCAAAAACTAATTATATATTCCCGTATAATAATTGATTATGTATCGTTTAAAATTATTTTGGGCATTTAATTCGCAACG
The DNA here is from genome assembly GCA_947069175.1 of Scalesia atractyloides. Lineage (NCBI taxonomy): Eukaryota > Viridiplantae > Streptophyta > Magnoliopsida > Asterales > Asteraceae > Scalesia > Scalesia atractyloides. The sequence goes on from CAMTDV010000030.1 coordinate 83,704,072, forward strand.
AAAATTTTAACTGACTGTTCGGTTGATAAACGGAGCGGGTTTGGTAAATCCATTTTTGACGGATGTTACAAAAAGTTTGGTTTTATTTACAGAGAATCGGTAACGTATACGAGTCGAACCCAGGACATGTGTTTTGTAATTGCACACAGTCCACCACTGGACTGTGTTTCTAACCCGATTAAAAACCCGTTTTTAAAAGTATTTATACATTGAAGAAACTTCATCTTTTTCCTTTAAAAACCCAGCAATCGTAAACCCGACTGTTAACCATTTATACCGTTTTGATTAATTGTTTTGAGATAATAAAACACTAAACAAGCGGTAGCAAATGAATTAAGATGATTGTACCGATCAGGGGTGTACTCCGGTGATGTTTCCGGCGACAAAAATTTTCCGGCGAAATGCGATTTGAAAACCAAAGTATCTTCAGTGTGTTTGCAAGGTGTTTGTGCGAGTGTGAGCGAGTTTCTAAAGGTTCAAAGGTCGGTATTTATAGGAGAGTCAGGGCATGAACAGAGTCACATTTTGGGCTTGATTCATGATCGATAAACTGGATGGAAAGGATTCTGATTGATCAATCGCGATTAATCAGGGGCGAGCCATAAAAGGGAAGATGACAGCGGTTGACCAGCTGCTTCGCTGGTTTCCCTTTGGCGGCAAACTTGAAATAAGTTAATGCTAACTAGTATACAGTATTAACGGTTTGGATTATTATCAGATATGAGGTTATGATGGAACGGTTATGCGTGGTGTTTGGTTCAAGGAGTGGTGCGGGTTCGAATCCCGGCCACCACCTTTTTATTGTTTTAGATTTGGAGCAAGTTGTGTGTGTGGTGTAGCGGTGAAGACGGTGTGTGAATTGGACGGGGACCCGGGTTCGACTCCAGGTTACCCCTTTTATTTTTTTATTTATTTTTTTATTACATTGAATCTAAATTACTTTATTAATTATTATCATTATTATTATTATTTTCGTCTTAATTATTCATTGATTATAATTAACAAATTAAATAATACAAGTAAATAAATATGCGACGAACTTCGAATAAATATTTGATTTTTAAACGGAGCGGGTTTTGAAACCCGTTTTACGACGAATGTTACATTACCGCTTGGCGCTCCGGCGGTAGTGTAAATTTTGGAAAATTTTAACGTTTTTTCCATTTCGTTACCCTTTTTTTATAAAACGTTACCGCTTGGCGGATTTTCTAGATCCGTCACTGTGGAGATGTGATTGTTATACAAGCCGTTGGTTTGCAAAGCATATAACTTTGTTTTTTTTTTTCCTGATCTCTTGTTGTTTCTTCTTTGCTTTGTTCTAATGGCCCTAAATATGTTAGACTACGATGGCGATAAACTCTAGCCATGGCAACTTTGTTTGTTGTGTGGAACGTACCATGAGTTTTGTTGAAAACAGCAGCCCCCATTAAATTGTTATCGATTATAAACCTTCTTTTTTCATGCATTGCAAGTTTAATTCATAATAAGCTACCAATAGGCAATAATTGTTCTCATTTTTCTTAATGCTGATTTTGGTGTAGTTTTGTTGGTTAGTGATCGAGGAAAGTAAAGAAATGACATCCTTGCTTAGTTGATGACGCAAATCAATGGAAGTTTCATTGCCAGTGTAATCTTGCGCTGGGATGGCGCAATCTAGAACTGTTTGTCGGATAAACATGCAAATTTTAGGGTTTTGAGTCAATTCCTTCATGCAAAACGGAAATAACTTTATTTAAGGATAACCTTATCCCAAAACGGAAATAACTTCAGCCCTAGCCGTTTTGAATTTTCAAGGACTAATTTTGGAGTTAAAAACCTCCATTTTCTCAATTCCTTCATGCAATCAAGATCCACAACAACCTAGAAGATCCAACAATGATGATGAGCGGCTAAAACCTTTTATAATCACCTTCGGGTAGACGGTTCATTTGTGTGAAACTCAAATCTTGTCTACTTTAGTTTTTGGATTGTTTTTCATTACTTGAAGAATACTTGTGGTTTATTTTGTCTAAACAAGTTGTGTGTGTTACAATTAATAATCTTTACCATTCGCATTTGGTTTTATTGCATTGTGAACATTTGGTTATTAGAAGGGTTTTTGGCACTTATGAGGTAAGTAGATTGAATGAACTATTCATAAAAACCTGTCCTTAATTATCACTCGAATAAAACCATCGCACGACCATCTGGTATCTATCTAATTAAACATGTTTGGGTGAATCATTAAACATGTTACGTTTCTTTAAAATTGATAACTTTCTTAAACACAATCAATCAAAACTCTCAAAAATCAATCAAAAAACAATCTTTCTTAGCATTTAGGTAATCTAGTTCTTACAGTCAAACACTAACCACACATTCCCAGTGAAGACGACCCTATTATTTACCCTTGCTAGTAAAATACTTAGAACTGAATTTGAACTTGTTTTTGACCTACCACACAACATCAATTAACAACTAAGTGGCCCACTTTTTTAGAGGTTAAAATGTTGTTTTCTTTCCCATTGAAACTTGATTGGACTTCAAAGTGCTAAACGAATGCGTTGTATCAACTAATCAACTAATATGTTTTGTTTTACCCTTAATAAGTGCACAAATTTATTTTTTGTTGCATGAGTAAATACATGAAGGATGTCAGTGCCACTCATCTTCTGATTGCTCCAACTCTAATACGCTTAACTTAAGGACAAAATGAATGACGGGTATAGAGATCCCACTGTTCTATTGTCCGTCCTACAAAATCATCACGTCGTAGATCCAAAAGTCGTAGACTTGTTGTCGTGGGCGGTAATAGCGACCCTCACACATAGCCAAGACAAATAGTGGCTAAAGAGTTGTCACCAACAAAGAACAACAAGCTAAAGATTGGCGATTGTCTCTGATACCACAAAATAGCCACCATCGACCAGAGTTGTCACAAAAGGTTTAGCATGTCAGATAATCGTCACCAAAAATCATGTTCATCACTTACCTACCACCAAGATATCGACAAAAAGGATGTCATCTTCCTAGGTTTACAAGGGGGTGTCTACTACCTTTGTTAAGGAGCGGAGCTAGTGGATCAAAAGGGGTAGCACCAGTGGCGGAACTAGCCCGTTAATTTAGGGGTATCCCGAATATTTTTTTACTGTCCAATCCTACAATAATAAAAAAAACGATAATAAATAAAGTAAAACAAATACCTAATAGATTTTTCCTCCTTTTTTCATAGCTTTAAATCCTTCCATCACATCGTCGTCTTTTACTTTATCAAAAGTTTCTTTTAACGGTGGCGGTTGTAACAAAATTTAGTGTATGTTTTAGGCAAAAAAAAAAAACCCGACCAAACTCCTTGAAAATATGGTTAAACTCTTTATCCGCACCCCCAACAAAAAAAATTTCTGAGTCCGCCACTACTTATTCAAGTATAATATTGTTTTAGTTCTTTAGCTAACTTTATCAATTATATTTGGAGTCTCTTTTCAATTCTAATATTGTAGTTGGGCTTATTTTATCATTCGCGCTTAATTTCTATAAGTTTTCGGGTTGTAAAATGTTTGGGCTTATAAAAAAATGAGATTTTTATTAATATCAAATATCCTATTTTTTGGTTAGATGGTATCCTCGTATTTTTAGGGAGATCCTTTGTATGAAACCGAAAAAACACTACGAATACGGGGTTGAGCCGTAGCCCGTGCTACGGCTCTCAATGCTTTGGTTCCGCCCCTGGTAGCACGAGCTACCTCTCAATCATGTCTCCGTACTGTTTTCGTAGTGTAAAAAAAATAAAAAATTCGGTTTTATACAAAGGATACCCCTAATCACCCCCCCCCCCCTTAAAAAAATTAAAAAATTGAATGCCCCTGAATTTTTGGATAGCTCCGCTTCTGAATTTGTTTTTGATGATGTTACCGTCGTCCTCCTTATCATTATTATAAAAATCACCAGGGGCGCAACATAGAAGGGCCGCGCGGGGGGGGGGGGGGGGGGGGGGGGGGGGACTTTTTGCTCAGTAGTGTTCGGTATATAGTTTTCGTATAGAAATTTTTAGGTATATGCGTTTTCGACCCCCGGTTTTATAATTTTTTTTTGGTATATACATTTTCGACCCCGGTTGAAAATCTCAAGCTTCGCCACCGAAAACCGTTACGGATTAACCCAACCAACATCACCACTGTTATTGCCGGATTAATTATTAGTTCCTACAACCGTTACACTATCTATCCAAACCAACAAAAACTTTGTATACAATGCAAAGAGAGTACTTCCATACAATAATTTAATCCACATATACATATCATGGCATTTGTTATGTACAAACAATGTATATTGGTAAAAAAGTTACGTATCTTGTACTAACAGCATTGAGAATATGACCTTATAATCCGTTGTTTATTGGTATAGTTATTATAATAGCAAATTAGTTTTTCTTTATATATCATTATTATGTTTGTTAGTTACGTACATGGATTCAAAAGAATTATTAAAATGTTAACATAAAAGTTTCACACATAATAAATCTATAATAAACCAACTAAATACCTAAAACAGAATCGACTACAGATTAAAATTTTCACGCGCCAAAAACACAAAATTGGGCAGAAGGAAGAAGATGTTCTGTTAGATTTATATTTTTCAACTATTCTTTTAAAATTATAGTTTGGTTATTGGTGATTGTCACTGCCTATGACATAAATTATAGAGTTAATTACTGTTTTCGTTACTGTGGTTTGTCAAAAATCACTATTCTAGTCTATTAGTTTAAAAATTGCGATTTCAATCCCTGTGGTTTCACTTTCGTAACCATTTCAGTCCACCAACTTAACTCCATCCAATTTATTCTGTTAACTTTGGGGTGAAATTACTAAATTACCCCTAAGGTTTAATTAAAAAAAACGTTGGTCACAGGTTTCGAACCTGTGACCTTTGCTTTGAAATGTGATTGTTAAACCAAGAGGTCATGTATCAAGGTTGTGAATGAATTCAAATTGATTTCCTTATAACATAGCCTCTTCATCATCATCTTCCCTAAACCTTTCATTTTAGGGTTAATGGTGGCTTCTGCCATTGATAAAGATGAAAGGTTTGGGGAAGATGATGAATAGGCTATGTTATAAGAAAAACAATTTGAATTCATTCACAATCTTGATACATGACCTATTGGTTTAACAATCACATTTCAAAGCAAAGGTACAGGTTCGAAACCTGTGACCAGTGTTTTTTTAATTAAACCATAGGGGCAATTTGGTAATTTCACCCAAAGTTAACAGAATACATGGATGGAGTTAAGTTGGTGGACTGAAATGGTTACGAAAGTGAAACCACAGGGACTGAAATCTCAAATTTAAACTAATGGACTGAAATAGTGATTTTTGACAAAACACAGGACGAAAACATTAATTAACTCTAAATTATATCTTGAAGATGAGTGAAATTATATCTTATTTCTTACTTGGCGGGAGAATTACCTAATATTCTTCTGGTTGTTTGAGTAAAAATAGCAAGTGAATTGAAAGCTATATTTGTCCAGAAATTAAATACAGAATTAGACATGCATCTACCTAGGGTTTCGATTTTAAGTACGTTGCGTGTGAACATAACATTCTATTTGAAGAAAATAACAATTATTTAAGAGTTATGAATCAAAATCATTTTAGTTATAGTAATCAACTATTTGATGAATGATCAGAGAGGTAAAGTTTGTGTGCTCTCCATTGATGGCGGAGGAATGCGGAGTATTCTCGCCGGAAAAGCATTAGCTCAACTCGAAAATGCTTTGAAAGAGAAATCCGGTGATCTGGATGCGAGAATCGCTGATTATATCGATGTTGCCGCAGGTACGGGCATCGGAGGTGTTTTCACGGCGATGTTGTTCGCAAGCAAGAATAAGACGGTTCCGATTTTTGAAGCGGAGGACACGTGGCGGTTTTTGGCGAAGGAAGGGAAGCGGTGGTATAACGGTGGTGGTGGTGGTGGTTTGTTAACAAGGATCTTTCGCGGAGGCGGGGGTGGTTTACGGCATGCCACGGTAGCATTTGAAAAGTCAATGAAAGAAGCGTTTGTGGTCAACGGACGGAGTTTGACTTTAAAAGACACGTTGAAGCCGGTTTTAATCCCTTGCTATGACCTCGCCAGCTCGGGCCCATTTGTTTTTTCCCGAGCTGACGCTTTGGAAACGGACAGGTTCGACTTCCGACCCTGGGAGATTTGCCGTGCCACATCAGCCGAGCCAGAAGTATTTGAACCTGTTCTCAGTGGATGGGAAAACCAGGTGTATCGCGGTTGACGGGGGGTTAGCAATGAGCAACCCCACCGCAGCCGCAATAACTCACGTGCTACACAACAAGCACGAGTTTCCACACACGCGTGGAGTGAAGGACCTTTTGGTACTTTCACTCGGAAGCTTTCAAGCTCTTGAAGGAAAATTAGATTATGAGCAAGTGAAAAGGTGGAAGGCTAGAGACTGGACTCGACCGATGGCTCGAATTAGTGGTGATTGTTTTGCGGACATGGTGGATGATGCTGTGGCGATGTCGTTTGGTCAGAATCGTTGTAGCAACTATGTTCGTATCCAGGTGTATTCAAATGAAGGTCCGGATGTTGATGCGGATCCTAGTGTTAGCAATTTGATAGAAATTGCTGATGAAATGTTGAAGCAAAAGAATGTTGAGTCTGTGATGTTTGGTGGTAAGAAGATAGGAGACCACACCAACTTTGAAAAACTTGAATGGTTTGCCGAAGAATTGGTGTCGGAAAATCGTCGGAGGAGTAGTCGATTTGTTCCCACTGTTGATTCAAGCAAACCACAACATAAATAAACAAAACAAAAAAAGTATGAAACTTAGATTTAACTTTTTTAATATATATATATATATATATGAACTAAACACGACATAGTATTCCCGAGTTGATACGAACATGAATTGAGATACGAAGACTACCAGTTTAGGTTAATCTGAAAAAAAAATTATTTAACTTTTTGACATTTTAATACTATACATTCTAAATTGTAACTATTACTTTTATTTTCTTGGAGTGATTATGTTAGACTTGTTTAACACATTAAGTTAACCGGGTCAGCCCCAAACTCACTTAATTTAATAAGTTGATTGGTTAATCCATTTATAACCCGATCAAACCACTTAGACTATAGGTAATTGACATTACAGGGGTATGAAAAGCTTTGATAATACCCTCATACCATCCCCATGGGCATTAGACCGGTATGGGCCGACCCATGCCCGGCGCCGGACCCCCACACGCCCCCCTATGCCCGACCCCAGCCCATCCGTCCCCCATTTGCCGCTCCAAATTTGCACCATTTTCAAAAATTATTCGTTGGGGGCAACGACTAGTTCTTAAAAAAATGTTTTTTTTAACTTTAAATACGATACAGCCTCCCATTTTTTATACCACATGCACCCAAAATCCACTCACTCCTGTCATCAACTTTATAAATCTCTTATCTTTTTTATAAAAAAACATGAATCCTTTCAACCCGTTCAACCCGAATAACCCAAACAACCCGAACCCGAACCCGAATCCTAATACTTTTTATTTCATGTAATTTTTTTAAATTTTATGTAGCGGATCTAATTATCTTGTTTCATGTTTTATTTAATATATGTAGTGTTTTTATAAAACTAAATTATAAAAAACTAAAAATTAATTTAATATTAAAGTGGGGTATGCCCATCCTCCATCCCCTTCATTTTGGTGGGAGGTCCATCCTTTTGAGGATGAGGATGTGGCGCTGTGGTGGCGGTCCATCCCGATGAGGATGGGCCTCTCCATACCCTCTAGTCTTATAGGGGCATGAGGAGGTTGAGACATTTCTAGAATAATGCCCAATGAAGAGAGAGAAAAAAGGAAAGTAATGAATGAAATAACATTAAAGGGGCATTAACCATTACAAACTTTTTAAAGGGACTTTATAATGTTGATGTGGCAAAAAATGCCCTTAAGGGCATTAACCTCACCAAATGTCTTAGTACATAATTTTGTTGAGTTTTTTACTTATTTTTGTAATTATTACTCCTTAAGTGTTGTTTAATCATTAAATTTACATTTTCCCGAAAAAAAAAAAAAAATCCTTACTTTACCATGCAAAACACATGTAAATAAGCTGTATTTTAATATATAGAGAGTCAGTGGCGAAGCTTGAGATTTCCAACGGGGGATCGAAAACGTATATACCCAAAAAAATTTATTGAACCGGGAGGTCGAAAACGTATATACCCAAAAATTTCTATACGACAACTACATACATAACAATACTGAGCGAAAAGTTTGAGGAGTCCCCCCCGCGACCCTTCTATACTTCGCCCAGCACAGAGTTAATGCATTTGCGAGTAGGTGTACCTTGAAAATAAATGAAACTTTGTTTAAAAGCATGTTATTTGTGAACCAATCAACTAGAGGTCATATAGATTCGAGATGGTAATGATACGCTATGTGACAAAGTGTCATATGACTCATATGTGCATGGCTTTAAAAATACAGAACAAGTGTAATAAAACCAGATGTAACATGTTTGTTAACACATTTGTATGGTTCTTCTCCGCCCTTGACCACCTATCACAACCCTCGACCGCCATCGGACCATGTCAAGATTCAAAGACCACCACCACCACCTTTGAGGCGTTGACCTCCATCCAACACCTTAACACACAAAACCACCATCATACATAAAGAAAAGCAAAGATTCTAAGAAAAATACAAAACCCTAATAAAACGTGTTCCAATATTCATTTTGTTTCTAAATAATGCATCATGTATCTATATATAATGATTATGATCAGATTACCTAAAAGTCATCGCCAATTTTAATAACATAAATTCAATATGAATGCAGGGTGATACAGAGGTTTTGCTTTTGAAGAAGACTGTTACAATGATAAGGGTAGAGAAGCCCATTTGAGGATTCGTTGGCTGTTAAAACAAAAGAAATAAAACTACTAAAGGGCAAAGTTGGAACATACTGTAAACAACTCTACTTTGTAATAGTTTGTGACGGAAGAATTGCACGTTTGAAATGTTTGATTGTTTTTCTAGTGTTATGTGTCTTGGTGAGCAAGTTAAGTTTTTAGTATAAATAGGTGGTTAGGATTAGTTTATTTGATGTATTGAGTATGTTATCAAGATTAGTTCTTGCCGAATTAAAGGAAAGCAAGAAGGTAAACAAGAACGTTCATTTGAAAGAAGGTTGTCAGTTTCTTTTCTTGAAAGAAAGTAAAAAGGTAGTCGAGAGCCAGACCTTGAACGTAATTAAGAGCGTTTCTTGAAGAAGGTAATCAAGAACATGATTTTTGAAGTGGGTAAAGTAGGTAATCAAGAACAAGTTTCTTGAAGAAGGTAAAGAAGATTAAATAAGAAAGATATCACAAGAATTATGAAGAAGGTAAAAAAAGATAGATATCACAAGAACTAAAGCAAGAAAGTAGGCAAGATCAGCAAGTCTGTTACATGAAGAATGAGTAAAAAGCAAGAACAATCAAGACCCGTGTGGTTCGGTCAGTTTTAGGATTTAAGAGGAATGTTAGTTAATCCTGAAATGCGATTAAAAGAATGTTGAAAGGATAAAGTGAAAGTTTAGATTTTAGTATGTTATTTAATTGTATGCTAAGTTTATTTAGTATGCTGAGGTTTATTTGTTTTCCTAATATTAGGTGTACGTCTTGGTGTGCAACTTAAGTTTCTAGTATAAACAAATGACTAGGGTCGGTTTATTTGATGTATCGAATCTGTTGGTGTGCAACTTAAGTTTCTAGTATAAACAGATGACTAGGGCCGGTTTATTTCATGTATGGAATCTGTGCAAGTTTATTATATAATAAAGAAATATTCAATCTAACATGTTTGAACTCTAAAAGTATTATCGAATTATATGATACCATAAAAAAGACGACAAATGAAGTAAGTTTTATCATTATAACTGTTTCACAAAACCCAGAGGGTGTAACTAAAAGTAAATACTACAATAAGCAGCAATTTTTTACATTTCTTTGATAATATAAAATTGGTAATTTGATAATATTTGTAGATTTATTCAGTTATTACATAAATTAACCTTTACCATTAGGCCTCATTTCTTACCATACAAAACTAGTAGTATACCCGTCCAGTGGACGGGTTTTTTAGTGTCGTAATGACTAAAGTTTATCTACATTTACATGTATGATATGAACTCATCAAGTTCAATGAAAGTAAAAAGAAAATTGTTCCAGATTATAGACTTCTTAATCCAACAAATATCTTAATGGGCCGGTTAAGAATACGATTAATATCTAACGGGTCAAAAGGGTAAAAAAAAAAGAGAGATTAGTTTGACAAAACGGCAAAAACAAAAAACAAAAAAAAAAGATTTGTAGAAAACAAAACCGGTCAAACAGATTAAAAGTAGCCCGCAATGATTGCCTCTCAGATACGCCAGGATTTATATGCAGTGGTTGCCTCTTAGGTGGCTTCAGTTCTTTTAACTGAAAGTAGATTGTAAAGCACAATATTATTGGAGCACATATAACATGTTAATCTTATTATAATAGAACGCTTTACAAATAAAATCGCTTACTAGAGCAGGAAGACTGGAAGGCTTTTCAGATCGCACATCAGGAAGATATTCAGCAATGGCGTTAGTTGCCACCACCAGAGCTCGTATGTATTCTGCAACTCCTCTAATGTCTACTGCATACTGCCTTAGTTCAAAAAACCTTAAGAAATAAGAGGACATTTCCCTGCAATAATTCTTTTGCAGCCGGTTCTGAAAAGAAAATTGTTGAAAGGAAACTTTTTTTATCCCGACATACAGTGTCTTGCACTAAGAACAAAGATCCAGTTGGCGCCTTTTGTTTGACCCGTTGCATTGATCAAACGTTTACCATATTCAGTCACTACTTCATAAGATTTCCTTTTCATCTTCAAGAAATATAAAAATTAAAAACTATTTAAAAAAAGAACTTGGGAAGAACTTGTGTTAGAAAGTAATGGGAATGGAATTTATAGCACTTAAGTCTAATTAAACGCTAACATATATGAGTTTATCTCTTGAACCCACCCTAACAATAACACACTAAATTACCTCAGGATCGTGAACTTTATCAACAGTGCAAGGCGAGGCCGCGTGAAACACACTGGTTACCAGCGACGATGGAGTCGTAATCCACAAGATCGGTATGAAACAATCTTCTGGATGCTGTTTGCTTTTCATTCTCTACAAAATCACACATAAATTCATCAGTAAACAATAAAATTAGCTTAAAAAATAGACGCAATCACATAAAAATCAACAACAAACAGTGAAATTAAATCCAAAAGTAGACTCAGTCACATAAAAATCATCACTAAACAATGAAAGTAGGTTCGAAAATATACGCAATTTGAGAGCGATAAGGTAACAGAGATCTTTGGCGGTGGTGTTGACGGAAATACTTAAACGCACCAACAGGACCTTGTTTAAAAATGTCTGGTGTGCTTGCTTGATGCTGTGATGGAAACGCCTCATCGCAGTTGATTTGATGCGAATGTCATGGATCTCAATCGACGAAAAACATACCTAAATCAACATGAAACGGACTAAACCGGCTTATAAACAGGCTTAACCAACTTATATTTCCTTGGTTCCCTTTCATATATTACTTATTAAAAGAAATTAGAACATTTATATTTTGTATTTCCTAAACATGGATTTTAAAGGAAACTATATTAAATCTTTTTATTATATCTGTAAATCTGTACAATAATATTAATTATAAATATTCTAAATCTACAAGGTGATTATTATTATTTCTCATTTCTTTTCTCAGACGAACCCTTTGCGCCTAGCGTCCACAGGCAACAAGCGAGCCCTTTGCGCCTTGGGTGAAAAGGTGATTTTTCACATAAAGAAAGATTATTCAAGATTTTATAGTATGCAATGTTATGGACTAATACCATTGCAAGGTATGGGACTTGTCCCACATAGGTTGTATGGGCAACCAATGTGAGGTTTATATACCAAATGGGTTCCTCACCCGCCAGACTAGTCTTTTGGGTTGTGTTCTCCTGTTTGGTATGTAACATTGGTATCAGAACCAGAACTCGGAGTGGTGGCCTGGAGAGAGCCAGCGTGACCACGTGGCCGTGACCAACGAGACTCGGAGTGGTGGCCCATGGAGTGGTGGCCTGAAAGACAGCCGTGACCAACGAGGACATTGGCCCTTTAAGGAGGGTTGATTGTTATGGACTAATACAATTGCAAGGTATGGGACTTGTCTCATATCGGTTGTATGGGCAACCAATGTGGGGTTTATATACCAAATGGGTTCCCTCACCCACCAGACTAGTCTTTTGGGTTGTGTTCTCTTGTTTGGTATGTAACATGCAAGTATAAAAAATTCAACATGGAAACAAGCCACAATTCTGTAATCTATTTATCAACAACATATAAGATTGTTCCAAGATCAAACTCTTAACATAAATGGGAATCACAAACGACTCTATTCAACGACAAAATGCGCAGGTCGCAAGTCAATGTAACACGCTCTTTTGAATGCTCAAACAATCATCAACAAACACCTAAAAGCAGCATCACCTTGGAAAGGATCTCAAGATCAAACCTGGAAAGAATCAAGAAAAACCAAATGATTCTTTGATCTCTACAACCTCGAATGAACACCTTTATTTGTGTTTGAATGCCATTTGAGCTGACCTGATGAACCCACGACGAGATTAGATGATGGGCGATCGCAAAAGGTCCAGGGACAAACGTCGGCGCGAGTTCTCCACTTTCAACGTTAAAATCTGAAGCAAGGTTTTGACCTTTTTCGACCCCTTTACACATTTGATCCACTTTGTATGCTGATGTTTTCTGTGCTTTTTCGTATTCGGAAAAAGTCAATGCGTTCTTCACGTCTTCTCTACTGTGCCACTTGGCATCTTTAAAAATTGAAAATATTCAGAAAGGGTATTTTTGGGATTTGGTAATAAAAACATGCATTTTGACAGAGCATCAGGGATTGCAGATCAATGGTTACCTTCTAATTCACTCATGTCCACATTTATTTCAAGTGATGTCGCGTACGCAAAAAACCCGATCATTAATTGACATGGCATGCTACTCGGTCCAACTACAAACGAATTATACAAACAAAAGTTGTATTTACTGATTATGACCGTTAAATCATAAATATTTGATAAATTTATTATATGTTGGAAAAAATATACACCAAAAGGGAATTTAGGGTGTATGATAACCTTATTATAAATCACCATCATCATCATCATACTCGGTAAATCCCACCTATAGCAAAGCTAAGGTAGGGTATGAGGAGGGTAAGATGTAGACAACCTTACCTCTACCCCGTAGGAATAGAGAGGCTGCTTCTAGTTAGACCCCGGCTCGATAGTAGTTTTGCATCAAGCCTTGGACATAAGGCACATAACACTCAGCAATTGGGACAAAAGCCGATTAGTGCAGGTAGCCCCTTGTCTTTCGGCTATCAACGCCACCACATGATGCATGATTAACCGTCTCTCTCTTTTTAACGTTATTTATTTTCACGAAATTAGTAAAATAACGTTAAAATTAGTGCACTTTCACTTTTGCCCCCCGAAGGCCCATACATATATACATTATATGCGCATACCGTAAGCGGGGCGTTAACCTTATTATAAATCAGAAAAAAACATATATGTGAAAGGGAATTTAGGGCTCACCGGGCCATGGTTGAGAACTATGGTAGACTACTTCACCAACTTCGATGCCGGTTTCCTCCCATGTTTCTCTCCTCACAGCCTCTTCCAAGCTTTCACCTGGCTATAAGAATGAATGAACTTTGACTTTTGAGGCCAAACAGATTGGTTGTATTTTTGAGGAAAAAAGATGGCAATGAGATCAATAATATCGAGTACAAAAACCAGTATTATAAAAGTGGTTTCTAAACTTGTAACATAAAGAATTTAGAACATCTTTTCCTACTATATATAGTAAAGCTAGCAAGTAATTAATAAACTCAAGCCATACTTCTAGAAATCCGGCAAGGCAACTCCACATTCTAGGCACAAATCTTGATTGTCTACTAAGCAGTGCACGATCGTTTTCTTTATCAATAACCAACATAATTACAACCTGTTGCAGGAACAAAATGGTCAACAAACGGACAATAACTATAATAAAAACCAACCCAAAAGTAGATAGCGAAAGAAGATAGTTGAAAGCTCAATTAGCATACCGGATCAACTCGAGGGTATACACTTTTCTTGCAAGAATCTTTTATGCATTGCTTTTTTCTCCCAGCTTCAGCAGGAACCAACATTTCACCGCAAGATCCACAAAACCGAGACGTGTTATGCCATTCCAATAACGCTCTGGCCTACATCAACGTCCCAAAAAATTATAACATAAAGTTTTCTGTGGCACAAGATGAATTTCCATTAAAGTAGATTTATAAGCAGGTGCTAGCTCTCTAAAGCATCGATCTTTCATGGTCCATAATTTTATTTTAAATATTATTCAAATTAGTTTCCATAAAAAACATCTATTATCACTTTAGGGAACTAAAAAGAATACCAATCTTGATACTGGAATCATTAGTCAAATAACTTCATTCTTAGCTATTTCGAGTAACTTTAACTAACTCTTCAACATATTAGTCATAGCCAATATCTTTCACTTAGATCGCTTTAATTCATTTAGTCAAATAACGTCATGGTGTGGCATTATGCTTAGTGGAGATGGATTTGATCGGGTGGTTCCTCTGGTGGCACGATGATACTCCAGTGATCCGTCAGTGATCCAAATTTGCCGTTCAAAAAAAAAATAACGTCATGGCGACGGTCGAATCATTACCATTTACAACGTAAATGTATCAAAGAGAGTAAATTTATATCTCCAAACTGAGCAAAGATCAATGTTCTTCAACACATATAGTCCTCAACCACCTTCATTCTTAGCTATTTTGACTTCGAGTAACTCTAACTAACTCTTAAGATAGAAAAATTAATAGCAACAATCGTTCATAGCCCATATCTTTCAGTTAAATCACTTGAATTCGATTCACTCAAATAACATCATGATCATGTACCACAATTTAGCCCACAACCCATATTTGTAATTCTCAAGATTTCTTGAATGCACAAATTATAGGTTCAAAGTATAAGCAAAATATTCAAAAAAAAATCTTACATGACCAGCAATAGCAAGATCACCCATGGCAGAATCATCTGCCCAATCAGTAGCCAACATCAAAGTCCTCAACTCCACAAAACAAAACTCTTTACCCCTCAATTTCTCAACCAAACTCACCCCTTCAGAAACATCAATTGCCCAATAAACAACACTATCTTCTTCCTTATTCTTGCAACCCAAATACACCAACAAATCATCACTCAACTTGACCTCACTACCCTCCAAAACATCCTTAAAATCCCCAAAAGTCAACCACCCCAGATGCCATTTCTTGACCAAATCACCAGTTGAACCTGCTAAAGGTCTACCCTTTATGAAAGGTAGCACCTTGAAGTTAGGGGAGATGGATCTTGGAAATGGGTTTGACCCGAAAGGAGAAGCTTCAGGGTTTGAAAGGCTGAAGCGGGTGAAAAGGGGTCGGATGATTTGGGGGTTTGGATCTTATTGGATTGCCTGCAAAGACTGGAGATATGAGGGTTATGGACATTATTGTGGTGGAGAAGTAATTTTTAGGGGTTCTTGAAATTAGGGGTTTTAGATATGAAATTGATTTGGATACAAGAGTGGGCATGAGTCTGTGATTCTTTCCATTAGCTTCTTTGCAAGAAAAATCTTCAGTGAGTTAAATTTTTGATGAGTATAATCGCATAATGTAGTGACACGTGGAAATAGTTTGGTTTTTTTTCTATAATTTTTATGGCTACAATATAGAGAAATTATTATTTGAAAAGAGAAACAATTAAATTTACTAATTTAGGATAGTTTGATCCTCAACATAATTGTTTTAGTTAACTAAATCTTATGTGTTTAGAAAAAATAAAACATACCTGAATAAAAAGTTACCATCAGATATTGATTGTTGTCGGTACTATCGCATTTCGCATCTTAATTAGTAGTCTTCGCCGTCACCTCTATCACCATAGACATCACCAGCTAGTCGTCGTTGCCGACGCCACCATCATCATTTATTATAGTCGTTATCCCAACTTCCATCCTCTCCGCCACCAAACGTCACCAACTTCGCCTTCTTGACACCACCACCTACGCCACTAACATCGTAAGCTCCCCATTACCGTTACTGTAAAAACAAATATAGTGCGTGAAGGAGTCGATTTATCATGTACTTTAAAGATGACTACTTTAACGCGTGCCCATTTTGACTAGTTACCGGCCACTCATACACATAATAAAACCCCTTCATGCGTATACCATCCAAAGAGCCAAAACCAAATTAAAAATTTTGACGACATAATTTTGGAAAAATTCTCTTCCCAAAATGAGAATGTTTAAGACGACATATGTGTATACTTACTTTACCACCACATCTCGGTCGTCATTGGCACTATCATATGTCGCCACTACCTTCATTACCATCCCCATGCCACACCTACATCGCCACCAACAAACGATCATTGTCAATATCACATTATCACCACCTACACCACACTGGTTACCACCACCACTATCGCTTTTACCACCGTTGCCAGCTCCACTACCTCACCATCGACGCATACACTGCCTATCAGTCAACATCAACACGTACCTCTGGTGACAATGTTAGCGTAAAAACAAATATAGTGGATGAACATGCTTTGACCCAAATCAATAGTAACATTTTAACCTGAATCCATTTTGATCCGTTACACAAACCAAACCACGGATTTTCTAACATACATATAATAAAACCCGTTCATTCATGCAAAAACCATCAAAACAACCAAATCCAAAGTAATAAACTTTCATGACATAATTTTAAAAAGATTCTCTCCCCAAAATGAGAATGTCTAAGGCGACAACAATGGCAAGATACATGCATATGAGTTTCACCCATTTTGGGAAGAATAGTCTAAAAGAAGTAAAGGCCACATAAAATCTTAAAGAAACACCAAATACTAAAGATATCACTCATTTTTCGGTAACAAAGGTTTCGAGATTCCTAGTTAATCCAAGTTATCTTCTTCATCAATCCAGTCTGCATAGATGCCAACCAACTTCTTACCCGCTAGTTTCAAGAACCCCCTTCCTAGACGCGGTGGTGTGGCAGGAACAACAGAAGCTGAACTAGTAGCCGGTGGTTCAGTGGTGATGGGACCAAGAACCGCGTTGGCTGCAGTCGAGCTTCCTACATAGGGGTGCACATGACCATCTACACATCCAACATAGGTGTGTAGTTCTGATGAAAAAAATAAACAGACCATGTTAATAAGATGTATAAAGAATGATCACATATCATATAAATGCATTCGAGTACGATTGCAACTGTTTTATGATCGCCCTCAAATGCATTCCTTTAGGCAAAGAGTAGACTCAGAATGAAAAATTTTAGTAGCATAAATAAACTGATTTTTTTTTAGGAATATGTAACGTGAACAATTTTTTTTTCGTCTTAGTTTTCATTTAACATTTTCTAATAACATGTAGTATCTAATAATATTTTTGAACAACCTAAACACACAGATATGTAACATTTTTTCGTCTAGGTTTTAATATAAATTTTATTGAAAACCGAATTGAATTCAAAACAACATATTTTTTAGTCTTGCAAAATTTTTTTCCTTGTGAAATCCATGAAAAAAAATCCAAAAAATATCATCAATCCATACACACACAAGTGAAATGATGTATACCTGCAAGCCCATGAGTCTTTACAGAATCTTGACCTACAATAGTTTGTCGTTGACCATGGTCAACCACAGTCTCAACCTTGATCCCAGAACTATCTCCTATTTTTCCATTGTCATTGGTTGGTTGAAACTTAAACTTATCAGGACTTTCATGCAGAAAAGTACATTTTTCTCCATAAGGGCATATTTCACCATTATAGAAGTTTCTACAAATCCTCATTTTTTTAATGATTTTCTCATCATCTTTCCAAATCCCTGGACTTCTGTTATCATTCGCGAGTTCTTGCCAGTTTGGTGGCGGCTTGCGTAAATCTTTAGGGCCGTGCGCAAATGTACAGTTGTCGCCATTAGGACAGTCTCCTTCTGCAAACCTCTGGCACATTCGGGTCTTGTAGAATATGTAGGTGGTTCTTCTGTTATTCACATATGGTGGCTCATGAGGGTTCATGTTGACCTCAGAGTTGCCACCAGGGCTGGTCAATAATCATGGAATTTTTGGTTAAGATTTAATACAGTGTGACATAAAATGATAATGAAATTAAAATAAAATAACACACACCAAGAAGAAAACACACACAATGAATTAATTACGGGTTATAAAATTAACAAGCTTTACATTTAAATCATATGAATTTTGGGGGTAATTTTTATTTTTTTTGGGAATTTTATTTACAATTGCTACATGTAAGATAATAAAAGACAAGAAATAAGAGAAACACTAATAAGCGAATAATAAAGAAACATAGATATGCTTATAAACCAGAGAATTATAAAACTCAATTTTTTATATGTTGAATTCACGAGTCTTAATCTAAAAATTCACCAAAAATGACCACACACCAAGAAGAAATTAACACACACAATGAGTTAATTGCATGTAATAAATTGCCAAATGTTAAACCATTTTATTCAAATCACATGAATTTTTTAGGGTTAAAATTCTTTTTTTTTTAAATTTATTTATAGTTGTTGAACAAGAGAAACATTTACTGGCGAATAACTAAGAAACATAGACTTTTGGACATCCAAAAAAAAACATAGACTTGCATACGAACCAGAAAATTATAAAAGTCAGGAGTTTTGAATCTAAAAATTCATCAAAAAATGAACACACATCAAAAAGAAATTAACACACACAATGAATTGATTACATGTATATTTAGGAATAAAATTCTTTCTTTCTTATTCTTTTTTCAAAAATTTTATTTGCAATTGTTGCGTACAGAATATAAAAGATAAAAAACAAAAGTAATATTAAGTGGCGAATAATTAAGAAACATAGACTTGCATACGTGCCAAAAAATTATAAATTCAAGTGTTTTGCTTTTATCTTAAATTCACAAGTTTTGAATTTAAAGATTCATAAAAAATGAACACACACTAATTAAGAAGAAATTAATAATTTAAAATACAAGAAAACTATAAAATTCAAGATTTTTTTTTCATGATAAATTCATGAGTAATTTAAAATTCTATCAAAAAATTATGCGTAAGATATATAGGTGAAGCCAACCTGAGATCAATGGTGCTCATCAAAGCATATTCAGATGTTTGAAAAATATAAATTTACCCGATTCAAAATCGGTTTGTTTTTTAAATGCTTCAAGATTTTATGTAAATAAAGACATAAAGTTTAGACATAAAACTAAAACCGCTAATATATATATTGTCCACAAATAACTTAAAAAAGGCAGTGAAGGTGATAACTACAGAACCTTCATCGACATATAAATCAAAATATATAAATTCAAGACTGTATATATAATTAAATCATAATTTGAGTAAAATTCTAGAACCCAACTAAAGATTTCTCTAAAAAAGTAAAATTCTAACCTGCGAAAAATGTTGATGATCTAAGAACTTTCACATGAAAAGACAATAAGGAAAATTGTGAGAGCTCTAGAGGTATTTAATTAAATTTGTGAGAAATATTATTAACTTTGTATATACATATATATACACATTAATCACATAAAAACAAATGCAAGTAAGAAAAACATATTTAATGCTTTTACATGAAAGGATTAAATCCATGTGAGCTTGATAATTAGATGATGAATGTAGACAACACCGGAGGTTTTATTGGTGGACTAAACCCTAAAACCGTCCCCGGTAACAGCTAAGCTTTCACGGAGGAATCATGTTTATCATGGGGTAATTAATTTATTATCTTAAATTTTATTGTAAAATTTTGAAATAAATAAATGAATTACCTAAAGTGATACGTAAAATGAAGCATCGAGTTATAGAAAAGAGGGGTTAAAAAAATAAGAAAGGTAAGAACCGAAGCAATAAGTGTTAAAGGAGTGATTAAGTGGGAAGAGTAATTTTATCCAAGAGAAAACACATGTGTCGAATCCCCCAACTCCGATTTGTAGTTGAAGTCTTGAAGAGACCCGTCTGCGTCCAAAGAGATCTTCCAAAGGGTCCGTAAAAGAAAACACCGTTAGTCTCGTCACCGAGGGCCCCAAGGTGGGATCCGTAACCAAGCTCCGACATGAGAATAAGTAACTAAACTTGCCGGAGAAGAAATGATATTCCGGTGTGATGATGTTGCCGGAATGTATGGTGTGAACACTAAGACTCGAGTATTCAATGTAAAGCAGAGAACGTTCGAAGTAAATGCCTTTTCTTGTGTGTGGGAAGGATATTCAATGCTCACCTTCAACGATCAAGAGGATAGCTTATATAGTGAGATAATCTTATCAGTCGGTGGGGATCTCTGTGTGATCTAACGCTTTCCTGTTAGCCAAAGATGATCTTTGCAGCGTCAAATACGTGTCTCCTTCTCGTCGGAGAGATGGCCTTTGCCATTAATGAGGTTCGTACCAACCTCGTACTTACTTCGGCTGTAACTTTCTCTCTCTTGTTGCAGGTCATTAATGTTCTGGCAGTGACGACGAAGTGATGGTTTTCTCTTGTTCCTGCTCTTTCATCGTGCATGATACCTTTAAGAATAAGATTGGGCCAGGCGAGGAGCCCAAACGAGGGGCCCTCGTCGACAACATGCAAGTCACATGCCTAGAAACTTGCACATGCAAGTCACATGCTATTCCCTCCACCCCCATTTTTACACGTCATTTGTTTTTTTAAAGTTATATCATAAAATCGAGCGTGTTTTTATCTTTAATCTACCCTATTGTTACACTATAAAAAATTGAAAACTAGTTGCGTATTACACAATGGACATACCGTAAAACACGAGTACTAAAAAAAACACAATGCAAAGTAGACCAAAAACACAATCGATAACAACAGATAAATGACACAATGAACAACAGACTAAAATACAATGGATATAACGTAAAACACAATGAGTATAAAACTAAAAACGCAATGGAAAGCAGACTAAAAAGACAATTAATAACAGCAGATAAAAGACACAATGGATAACACAATTCATGACAACAGATAAAAAACACAATGGATAGCAGCCTAAAAACACAATGGAAAACAGACTAAAAACAGAATGAACAACAGACTAAAACACAATAAACAACATATTAAAACACAATGGATAACATAAAAAAGACAATGGACAATAGATTAAAACACAATGAATAGCAGACTAAACACAATTACCAGAACCTATAATTTAATGTATAGAAAACCGAACCCGTTGAAAAACAGAATAATAAGAACCAATAACATAATGTATAGAAACCGAAATATAACACCATCTTTATTGTGTCATACATTGTGTTATAGGTTTTGATAAAAACGCAATAGACAAAACCCAAATTTACATTGTGTTATAAGTTTTAATAATAACATAATGTATAAAAATCCTAGTAAAAACGTAATGACTAAAACCCAACTGAAAGACATAATGACCGGAATCTTTAACATAATGCAAAGACAACCTAGTAAAAATGAAAATGTTTATTTTATTTTTATATAACAACACCATACTTATATTAAAAATAAAAAAACGCTCGGTATTATGGTGATTTTTTTAAATGTCGTATGAAAAAATCACGGACGTTTTAAATTGATAGGGGGAATTGACCTCGTGGAGAAAGAAAGTAAATAAATGTATGATTCCCTTTACGCCCTTCCACTATTTTCTTTTTTCTAAAATTAATCTCAATCATCCAAATCTAAGATCAATGGACTAGAATATTTCTTACCATTCTTATTTGTTTTATCCTTCGTAATTATCCAAACCGTAAAATAAATATTGTGTTTTTAAATAAGTAAATTTGATTTATTATTATTTGAATATGAAGTATATAACGAAATTATTTTTCATGATGTATAAAAAAAGGTTACAAGTGTGTTTACATATTATATATTTTCTATTTTTAAGATGCTTATTATTACATATTTTCTATTTTTAAGATGCTTATTTTGTAATAATGACTAATAAAAGATCATGTATAAGAGAGAAATTCATACAAAGTGTAGGAGAGAATTATGACTCTCTATATGTCTTTTTCAATTTAAGGAGGGAAGGGTATGACGGTCTTTTCTCACTTAAACTAGTCTTCCCCTTAATTTTCAAACGGCTATAACATTTTCATACGTTAATATTAAAAAAAATTACACCGTATTAACGAACATTTCATTCTCTTTTATTCGAGCAGACTATTGTTATAGTTTTCTTAAAAAGTTTTATAGGATATGTGATTACAAATTCAATGTAAACTATTACATGATTACACATTCAATATAAATATATAATATAAATATATTACGTGATTACACATTCAGTAATAAAAACTGAATTCTTTATGCTTTAATACGTGATTACACATTAGATATGATTTATTATAACTTTTTTATTACAGTTATGCTTATTACGTGATTACACATTTATAATAAGAACTTAATTGTTTATTCTTTAGTATATTATTAAATCTCTAACGTAAGACATTATGTGGGTATTATACGCTGATTTGCTAATGTTTTGTATTACATTAATACTTAATACTTGATTAGACCTGAAATATTATTTATTACATGTTTTGTTTTTACGTAATTACATAATTACCTAGTGGAGTTTCTATGAAATACTATAATGAAATCACGTAAGAGGTATTCAAAATGACGTAGTCACTTAATGGGTATTCAAAATCCTGTAAAATTAAAAAAAATAATCTGCTTGTATTAAAGAGAATAAAATGTTCATTAATACGGTGTAATTTAAAATATATAATTTAAAAACGGGTTAATTGCATATACCCCCTACAAAACTCATCAATTGCGTATTTACCCAACCAAAAATCAAAATTGCATATCCCCCTCCCTTATTGAAAAAAATTGCAAATTTACCAATTTTGATTTATTTTATAAAAAGTATAATACAGAATAACTATTTTACCCTTATTTAAATTTAAACATTTTCCATTTTTTAACCACCCAATTTTAAAACAAGTTGAAGTAATCTGGAAGCAAGAATTACAGGATTTCAAATAAATTAATTCATTCTTTCAAGATCTCAAAGATAATCAGCTATGTCTGTGACGAACAATATAATGACGCTAATCTTAGAAAATGTTGAATGCATAGTAACTAATTGAATCATTAATAACCAGGCAGCAGAGGCCATACATAATTCACAAAATATAAAATATCCATCTTCAACATCCATATTCATTCTTTTCGAAAGCTTGATTGGATAATACCTTTCACAACCATTGTTTTCAAAACTAACCATATCATCTTCCTCTTTCTTCGAATACGACCGATATTTCTCGTCCAATCCAAACATATAAGATATCAACGTTACAACGAACCCTAACATGAAAAAAAGAGGAAATCTGTATGCTGACCGATGTGAAGATGCTCGCCGGAATCGCTCAATTGCACCCGGAATCGGCGACTGATGAACCTGGATCGCCGGAATCGTGTGTGTACCATGTCTTTGAACCTGGAAGATTGCCTCTGATCCATTGCGAAATTTTATAGGGTCTTTTATTAATTTTGAAAGGGTAACATTGTCATTAAATGGGATTTTAAACAAGGAGGTAGGTGATATATGCAATTAAAATTTTATGTTAGATAAGTAATAATAATGAGAGGTTTTAAGGGATTATCCCTTTAAAAACTATAACAATAGTCTACTTATTATGGTGTCAAAAAGGGGAGGAGGCCCGGAAAAGGGCAATTGAAACTATAATACGTCAGATAAATCATAAGGGCTACTCTTTAATAATTCTGTTGCTCATGAGTTAAAAAAACAAAACACACAAAAAGCTTTCGCTATCCGTCGGACTCGAACCCACGGCCACGTGGTTAAAAGCCACGCGCTTTACCAACTGAGCTAGAACGGCTATATATCATAAATTACCAGTATAAGATATATCATCTTAAACATCTAAAATTTAAGTCTTAAAACCAAAAGAAATAGTGCCCTTTGTTTACGAATTGACGTCTTTAACGAAATCCATGGCCCGGTTTTATTTTATTTTTTATTTTTTTATTTTTTTTGGAACTGCCCATGGCCCATTTGACAAGTCATAGTCATTTTATGTCATCTCTTTGGGAGTTGATAAAAATTAATATCTTTCATAACGAACAAAAGAATTTGTAGATTTAGTTCTAATACAAGTTAGGAAATATGGTCAGCACATATGTTTGTACACATTCATCTGATCCCGAAGCAACGCTTTTGTAACCTAAATAGCATATCCTAGTTACTTGGTTATAGTTTTTCTCACATAATTGAACTAATGTTCCCATCAAAGTTAAAGTAGTCGTTTCTCAAATTAAAACTGGTGATGTCTATTCTAAAATAACACCAAATCGGACGGTTACTTATGGTTCAAAAATAGATCGAAACACAAACTTGTAACATGGGAAGAGTGGTTTAAATTTGTATTTATATAGTTTTTTTCTTGTTGCCGCCCGGGTTTCGGTTGGTGGTTTTAATGAAGTTTACCTTTAAAAAAAAACACCAAATGATTTTGCATCTAGTTGTATAGAGCGGGTACACAAGGGCCAGCTTCACTCTATCTTCTACCCAAGCTAGGGCTTCGGCCCCTAAAAATAGGTCCCACTTAAAAAAAAGAGTTAGATAAATATAGGTTAAACAGATATTAAAAAGAAAAAAAACTGCCGTTCAAATAAGATAAAATACATGCTACTTGTGCTTTGGAAGGAGGCAAATTTGGAGAAAATTAAAATGCGAAAGCTGGAATTTGACATATTCGTTTTAATCACACAATTTGCAAAGATGTAACTTAAAAAACGAAAAGAAATGCTTTAACTCCTCTAACTATAAACTTTTTGATTTATTATGGTTGGTCCCAAACCCAGTGAAAAGAGGAAAGTTTATATAAAAGGAGGTTTTTGATTTTTTAAAAGGGCCCCAATATTTTATTTCACTTTGAGCCTTCGAAAATGTTGGAGCCAGCCCTGTACACAATACTAGATCTCACACTTTCTCTTCATATATGTGCATGTGCGCAAACTTGCACACTAGTTATCACTTTCACATGGATTTATCTGATGATAATTAAAACCATAAACAGTTGAGCTAAATATGACTGTAGATGATTATCATCAAATCCATAAACAATTGAACTAAATAAATACTAACTGCAGATGATTATATATTACAATATACTCTTCATATCGTAAGTGAAAAAAAGCAAATTCAAATGATGAAGAAAAAAGAATGAAAATTAAACAGAAGCTTCACAGACAATGTTTTGGAAATCAGGCCCTTGAACGAAAACGCAAACACAATTTGAACGAACTTGTTCGACTCTTTTTATTATTAAACAATTAAAAGCACCCTAATTACAATTAAACCTACCATCTATTTGTACTAAACTTGTTTTAGTCCTAATCCGACTCAAATTCACTATAAATATAAATAAATAAACCAACTAGATAAACCTATCTAATTCAAAAGGCTCAAGGTGCAGGGAGGGAATGTCACGAAATTCTTTATGTCAAACCTCCACTCCGGCTGCACACCGTGGGAGTTGTCATCCTTTTGGCAATCTTTGGGGAGATCTCCGGTTCTTACATGATAGCTAGGAAGAAAGATAAAGACAACAATAGGTTCGGATTCATCAGTTTCAATGATAAGATGGAGTTGGAACGCAATCTTCACAATGTGAAGATGGGAGGTAACAAGTTGAAAATCAACATTGCCAAGTTCTACATTGAAAACGGGAGTACCTTGCCACTCAGGCTCCGGCGAAGAAGCCACGTAGTCAACCAGTTGCCCAGCAACAACCTCCGCTGGTGTGCAAAGGATTCGGTGGAACATTTGTTCACGTCTTCTGCTTTGGCTTCTGTTCTTTGGCGTAACATTAGTTTATGGTGTCGAGTGCTGCAGTTTGTAATTTTTGTTCAGATATTTGTTAGAGATACACAACTATTGTGGGAACGGTCTGCAGAGAAAGGAGCGCTGCAAGGCGTCGTCATTGTCTCTTGTTGGTGTCTTTAGAAGGCAAGGAACGATCTCAGGGCAAACAGGTTAAGGTAGACGACATTTTCGACGAAGTTCCA
This sequence comes from Scalesia atractyloides, assembly GCA_947069175.1. Taxonomy (NCBI): domain Eukaryota; kingdom Viridiplantae; phylum Streptophyta; class Magnoliopsida; order Asterales; family Asteraceae; genus Scalesia; species Scalesia atractyloides. The sequence goes on from CAMTDV010000030.1 coordinate 83,730,304, forward strand.
TCGTTGGGTTATATTTGTTTTAAAAAACCGGTCTAAGTTTAGATCGATTAGTTGATCGGATCGGTGTAAATTTGTTATCATGTAATTGTTGTTGTTGGTTGGTGTCCATCTTGATTTTCGGGTTGGATGTGTTTTTACTTCGTTTAAATAAAAAACATCTTTTATAATCTAAATTTTCAAATATTAGGATCTGAACATGAATTTAGTCTCTTAGAATGCTAGTCTGCTAGATACCTCAATAGTCAACCAGTTTTTCACCACCAAGTGACATGTTGATATGAGAATCTATTTAGCCTTCCGAATGCTTTTTGACAATCACCATATTATATTATATTATATTTTTCTTTTCTCTTTTTTTTCATTAAGTAGTTATTTATTCACAATTCATTTTCTCTTCTTAAATGCTAGCATTTAGCCACAAACTTTTTGCTCTTTCTCTCATCTCTCTTTCAAATCATCATCCATCCACATGATCTCCTACTCATCAAATATCTTACTTCATTGCATCTTCAAAGGCGATTTACCACGAAACCCCATGCAAACTTCATTATTTAACAGGTTTAGTCATAATAAATCCGTTTATAAATTGATTGAAAAAAGTGTTACCTTTAGTTTTTACTTTTCACATTAGGAAAATATACATTAGTTTCTTAAAACCGTTATTTGTTATTTTAGATTTCATTTGAAATCCAATTATATTGTCCCTTGTAAGACTCAAGCCTTGGCATTTTTAATTTATTACAGAGCCTCAAAGCCAAAACCACCCATGAAGCAAAGTTTATTTGGGGTACACACTTTATCTACGTGCACACACATCTTTATTTATTTTAATGTTTGTATAATCAGCTTTGCTTTCCAAAAGCAAAATATTAACAATAAAGACGAGTCTACTGAGTGACGGACCAACTACCATGATTGGGGAGCGCCCACCTCTTAAAAAACTTTAGTGTATTATTTAGCTAAAAATCCTCACAGCACCCCTTACAAATACGATTAAACCTTCCGATCGCCTCCCCAGAAAATAAATCTTGGATCTAGTGCCCTTCAGTTAACTCTTTATGGCGGTATTGGCTCTACGACAACTAAGATGTTGATGGTCGGTATTGGCTCTACGACAACTAAGATGTTGATGGTCGTTTCCTGAATAGCTTTACATCTTTGTTTCAGGCGGCCGGCTTTAAAAGTTTCGAACTGTAACAAACGATATAGTCTACAACTTATACTAACAGTCGCATGTATAAAGCAGGATGGTACATGTTCATGTGTTTAATTTAGGAGTTATAATTGTCTAAAAAACTCGAGCAAAGCTCAAGCGCAACAAGGATCAAGGCCTGACCTTAGACTACGCTTAAACTCGTTTGGTTCAAGGTCACCTCATATCGCTGAAAAGCGTATATAAAAAAGCCAACTCATATTCATGTACAACTCTTCAAAGTTATATCAGCACTTTTAAGTTTACATAGTGTATTACAAATGGGTTTACCAACAAGCTCAAGATTTTTCAAAATCAATCAAGAGCTCCAACCATAAACCCTTATTCATCAATCCCTCTTATGTCAACTATCATTACCATCTAATCATTTTTCAATTCTTCCTTCTTTATCATCTTTAAACCCACCAAAATCCTCCAAACCCGACATACTCGTCATCATATTATCAACCAACACGACGTCTTCACCCCCAAGACTCGACACAGGCAATTCTTCTCCAACATTCTGCATTACATTTGCAACGCCATTAGCGTTTCCAGACTTCTCGAAATCACTAACATCCCCCCTCCAACCGGTTTGCCCTGTTTTAAACCATGAAACCGATCTACTACGAATCAAACCTCTTCTGGGTTGCCTTGACGACATGATCGCTAAACATTTCGCGATATCTTTGATCATATCATCAACAATGGGGAACCCACAATCCGCCATCGATCTCACCATCGCAATCGAATCCTCTGTATCCTCCGTATGCAAACAGATTTCTCGCGATTTCGCAACAACTTTGTTTCTTAGATTCACAATATCTGGTACTGCATTGTGAGCATGTTGTTGAATATAAAACAGACCCACTGAGGGTTCATTTGCTAATGACGTCATCATGTCTCCCAACCCTTTGGAGATCTCTACAAATCCATCAACTGGAGAATAATTATACATCTTTGTGAGTGCAGATCGTACCTCATCATCACTGTTTCAAAAAAACCCTAATAAATTAATTTTTACATCTATAAACAAATCATAATTTTTACTGAAAGGCGAGAACTTCTATATAAATATAGAAACTGGGACAGCAAGAAACTGTAACCCACATAGTTACAAGATTACATCCTGGACATTAAAATCACACCAACGACCCCAATAAACAAATCATAACTAAGGGGCTGCTTGTTTACCTCTTAATGAGATTCTTAATGGTTCAGACATCTTACTGGCTCAGCACTTAATAGGTCAGACTGTTTGTTTTGCGAGCATATGTTTGAATCATTTGCCTCTAAATGGTTAAGCATTATAATAAGTCTGAATGGTTAAGACCTCTAATTTGAATTGGTCAGACATTTGCATTTGAACGGTTAATCAGTATACTGCCTCTTAATGGTTCAGCACTTAACTATTCAGAAGTTGTCAAACAACAGCCTCTACGCTTAAGCAATTTACTATATAACTTTTTTTAATTTTCATTTTCACCAATTATACTATATATATTATATACGTTTTTAACCATTTAATTTTTTTACTACTAATTTGGTTTTCTAATAACTTGTGATAGTTAGTTTAACACAACTTTCTTTAATTGTTTTTTGTAGTGGAGAGTAGGTAGTTTTCGTATAGAAAGTTTTGGGTATATACGTTTCGACCCCAGTTTTATAGAAATTTTTAGGTCCAGTGAATTCCGCCCTCGGTCAGAAAACTCAAGCGGCGCCACTGGCAACGAGGTGAATAGATTCCGGACCGAACAACATCGGTATCAGAACCGAAACTCGCATTTGGTTCTTTTTTTTGGTTTTCAATAAACGTAAAATATGTGAGTTAGAGCATTCACATCCTAGGAACCAAATTATGTGTAAGTGGTTTTTAAAATATAAAGAGTATAAAAAAGTGATTGTGAGTGAGAGAGAGAAAACGATACTGTTTATCTGTATATTTGGGGGACAGTGTACACCCCTATACTTTTTTAATATATATTAAAGTGATTGTAAGTGAATAAGAGTATAATGTATTGATAAAGGTATAAAAATATTATTTAATTAAAAAGTAGAGAGAAAAAATACTTGTTTATAGTGAAAGTATATTGACATAGGAATTGTTTTTTATTGGAATGTATGGATATTTTTGATGGATTGAATATGAATGCTCTTAGTACCGTAACGAATCGATTGGATACTGACCAAATAGCCACCGCATAGCAAGCGGGATCCCACTAGTAAGACAGAAAAGAAAACAACTAAAGAAACACCGAGTTTGTTCAAAGTAACTTACTTGAACATAGATCGTTAAATAGGGGACGAAAGTGGTTGATTTGGAGGCCGGAATTCTTGAAATTCAGACGGAAATAGGTTTTCCGGCGATCTGCTAACAGCTAACCTTAATTCGCCGGTGAAGAGTGCAGAGTCAACGTTTTGAGCTGATGGTCAAAATATAGTGATATTGATTGTTGATCGATTGTTGGGGTTGAAATTGAAGTTGTTAAGATGAAAGAGTTGTTGAAATGTTCGGTGAGGTTGTAGGGATAGATATCGTAGGGTCGAAATACACGCATGTTTATTTTATTATAGGAATTCTTTTTCCATAAAAAATATTATCTTTGAGTAAGTTACAAAAAAAATATTCGTGTCGGTTGTATGATAGTGAAAAAGGAAATGATCAATATTGTTTTATTTTTATTTGCAAAATTACAATCACAATTCCCATCCATTTTTTACGATTAGTTCATGTGATTCACTTTGACCTTTACAAACACATTTTTTATAATGATGCTTAGGGGCGTTATGGGTTGTTATGTTCGGAACTGGCGTTATGTATCACCTCACTACACACAATCTAAGCATGGAAATACTTTATGAAATAGGTTTTGTAATAACGTACTATATCTGATTATAAAATCGTATTTTACATTAATTTGATGTTGTTTTTTATATACGTATGTATTAAGTATATTTGCTTATGGTCTTATATGTTAGAGATTAACTATTGTGATGCCCTTGTCGTCATAAACCATATTTAATCTCATCTTAAAAATTGGCTTTATATACAAAATACGTAATCAGACTTCTAACAATTCAGTAACTTTAATAATTTAGAAGTTTTTAACAATTTCAACCTATGACTTATTATAGTGGTTGTTTGTTTACTTCTTAATGAGCCTCTTAATGGTTCAGACCTCTTACTGGTTCAGCACTTTATTGTTCAGACTGTTTGTTTCACGAGCAGATGTCTGAATGTTCAGACATTTCTTTTGAATGGTTAAGTATTATACTGAGTCTGAATGGTTAAGACCTCTAATCTGAATTGGTCAGACATTTGTCTTAGAACGGTTAAGCATTATACTAGCTCTTAATGGTCCAAACCTCTTATTGGTTCAACACTTAATGATTCAGACATCTTATTGGTTTAACACTTAACCATTAAGAAGTTGTCAAACAACCGATATGGGTAAAGAGGTACATGGCCACATAATAACATACTCGCCCTAAACCCATGAGAAAGGACCAAAACTAATTGTTCGAGAGGGTCACATTGTTTACATCTCACCGGTAATAACTACCTTTTGAATTCTAAGTACTGAGCCAATTATAGTCCTAATTTCTACTTCCTAAACACAACTTGTAGTGGATAAAACTGTATCTAGATCTAGAATCTAGTTGACTTGAAAATCTTGCATTAATCACTATGAAGTTTACATGGTTGCAATGCTCTTTGCAAGAAACTGATGTTATGACACTTAACATGTTGATGAAAAAAAATGATGGATCGAGCCAATTGGGTAATGGTTCACACCAAGTGATTTGTTGGTTCTGACCACTTTTTTACGCACTCCTAAACATAAACGCATTTGACAATGTCTATGTGTGCAGTGGCGTCTCTGAGAATTCATGTACCTTGTTCGAGCTCGAAAACGTGCCCTTAGGCCTTAACGATTTGTAAACGAGCCTTACTTGAAATTGGTATGAGTTTACTATTTAAAAAAATTAACACATATATATATATCGATTTTTTTTAAACATATGTCCCGCGAAATCACAGGCCCTGTGCTGAAGTCTCCCCACACACCATCTAAGCCTCCTCTGTATGTGTGCTATACGTGACTTTCCACTATTTTCTATTCTACATCAAATGAGCCTCATATCTATATCTCCTTATATAAACCAGATTATACCAATAGTTGTGCCATCTCTTCTCATACCAAACATAAAAGATTAGTAAAATATAGCCATAAACATAATACATGAAGTTTCTTATTTTAAAGTGATCACAACAGATCTAACACTCAGTGTAAGGATCAAATACAAATAAGTTTTAACATAAAAAATGACCTTAATATTAGAAGTGCAGGAAGTTTTTTTTTTCATCTACTTAAGTATAATGTTTAATTGCAAAATGCAAAAAAAAAAATCGTGATTTTAACCATGGTAATGGATGGAGTTAGAAGCAGGGGCCAAAATAGTTAGATAAAAGGACGTTGGGGTTCAAATGATAAAAAAAAATCATTTTTGGCTACAATAGTAAAAGTGATATAACCATCGGGGCCAAAATCGTAATTTACTCGTAATTATAATTACTAATAATTACTCTACTAGGGTAAAATCATGATTTTTTTAAAAAAAAAATTGGGACTAAAATACGTGCTTAATAAGATGGGAAAAGAAAATTAAAACAAGAAAAAGAAAATTCACTTATTTACTCCTTATGTTAAGCCATGTTATATGTTAAGACTCATTTGTAGAATAAGCTTTACTCGTTATACGTACTATTTTAAGTACTTAAAAATCCTCAAATGACAACAAAGAAAATAGTTTATCACTCAAACCTAATGATTTAGAATCCTACAAGCCCAACTTTTGAAGAACAAAGATCTTCAACATCTCAACCAAAACTTGCACCTGTATATCGGAAATTTAAATTTTGAAAGGCAAGATTATGAATCATTGAAGTAATTAACTAGTTCTCTTGATATTGTGATTAAAACATCAAAAAAAATTTTTTAATCAAATGCATTATTATTTAAACCTGATAAGAAATTACATAGAAATAGAAGGTAAACGGGCAACAAGATATGTCACTACCCTTTTTTAAAACAAAATCTAACAAACAAAAAGTGTCAGAAATGAGAAAACACATTCATTACAAATGACCCACGACGATAATGAAATCAAGATAAACGAATAAAAAACGATTTTACTAATAATTTCTCATTTTTTTATTGATTACAAATGACCCACCGGTGCCCTATTTATACTCGAGGGAAGTGTTCATCGGAACCGACATGATGGACGGTTCACGAACAGATGTGACGCATCGTTATGTAAATTAAACTATATGAAAGGATATAACAATGATATATGCTAACAACATTAGATATTTATTTAAGCAAATGAACATATTTATGAGGGTTCTACAAGATCAATTTGGTAATTACTAATTAGTAAAAAGTTACGGGACAATATTACCGAACCCTCATTTAGATATTACACAAACAAGTCAGATAGTCAATGTCATGGCATTTTGGTTCTATAGCAGTTTCAACGCGTTGATTAATAAGATATTACACAAACAAATCAGATAGTCAATGCCATGGCATTTTGATTTTAGAGCAGTTTCAACGCGTTTATTCATAGACGTGTCTATTTGGGCCGTATTTTATATATATAGGTCAAGCGGGATGAAAGTTGCCTAAGATCTATACCAGTGCATATAGCCTCTAAATCTTTGTATATAAAAATTAGATTAGTGTTGTAATAATTTTTTTGTAATGCATAATGATTTATAAAAAAATATATAAAATTGGCCAAAAAAGTGTTTGTAGGTCTACCCAACCTCTATTGAAAATGTCATGTTTTGATGATTTGATCCAACGTTGTTACAATCTGTTACTTGACCCGCCCGATCACAGCCTTGCAGCCTCTTCTTCCGTATTTAACTTTATCTAGATTTTGTTGCGGCTTGTTATAGATTTGTGTCACATTGGTTGCATCTTAGGATTAGATTTTAAAAGTAGCTTTAAAGATGTAGTCAGTTGAATTGTTAAGGGGCAATTCTAGAATTACGTTGAAGCTAACGTGTTTATATACAACTTTGTTTAGGTTTTGCCGATCACAGATTGTAGTACATCGATTGGATTATCCAAAACTGGGCGTCTGAAGTAAACAAGCCAAGGAAGACTTACTTTTGTAGAGGTTATGTGTAAAAAGATAACAAGCGCATGACGCATTCAACACAGGCGCATGTTAACTTTTTTGTAAGTTGTGTACTGGTGACTGCAAACAACGCTACAAGTGTACAACAAACTCTTTAAATGACAATACGAAACGCCCCTATCAAGTGGTACAATTTTAGTTACTAATAAAAACAAATATAAATAATTATTAACTCCCAATTTCTCACTTACAAAGTTTCTTATATTATTATACTTATAAGACGCTTCTTCTATTTATAATTTACGAGTTTATGTTAAAAAAATTTTGATCCACAGACGATAAAGGAAACTTTTAGACCAATGTGACAAAAGTGCCCAAAGCTTAAGGAATAAAATGACATTTTACTCAATATTATTAACACAAGCCATAAAGCTTTAAACAAATGTTATTCAAATTGGGTGAACATCTTTGTGGCTTCTGTTCTTTAAACATCAACCCTCCATGACAAATTTGAAAATGCTCTATATATATATATAAGATGCTCAACACTAGTGTTTTAATATGTGGAAATAAGTTTCGAGCAAAAACATATCTATTACATATCCTCCAAAGTGATCTCAACTCTCTTCCTTATTGCAATATCACAAGAATGATAAAGAATAAGATGAATGTTCATTGTGAAAACTCATTTGTATTAATGATCACCACCGTATTAGTGTAATAATAAATAGAGGATTTTGGTGACAAGTACGCTGGTGTAGAATTCAAAAATCACAAACAAAGAGCCTATTTCAATATTAAAATTGATAACCTTCGGTTGATAACTCTTTCGGTACTAACAGTGGTTCCAAGTTCCAACAGCTATAATAGCTCGAAGTTCTAACTCATCTTCACATATTATATACGTCAATTCTTCAAAGACGAAAAAAAATATACAACTAAATCTTGGCTTGGATGGTGTTGGAGTTGCAAATCCTTTCACCAGATTGAATCCAACCCAAGGTCCTTCATTTCTAGTACATTTGCGTAAGTGCAGATTGAAGTACGCGATTGAAGCTCCTTAAGTCGTCCTCATAATTATGTCATCAACCTAATTATTTAATGTGTTGCTTATCGCGATCAGGACAAATTTAAACCCAACAATGAGTCCTTGACACTAGGAGATCTTGTAGTAGTAGTTTCCATTAAATAATATGTTCTTCAAACATGTGAGATCAAATGAGACACAATAGGTGAACAACTACTTAAATAGTAAAAAAAAAAAAGGTTAGATTGAAATGACTGGATACCAATCACAAACAAACAAAATGTTGTATGCTACTTCATGAGTAAGAGTTAGAAGTGACTAGTCAATTAATTTGCACATGATATCCACAAGCAAACATTTCATGATATCTAGTTTTTAGTGAAACCTAAACCCGTTAAATTTGAGATAAAAGATACAAGTTACCAGTAAATCTGTTACTATTTTGTGACAAAAAGGCTTCATTAAATAAATAAAACCAAGGCTTTAGCTATTATGGAGTATATAATAAATGTATAGTTCATTTCCATGGATGATTTCAAGACGAGAAAATTAGCAAGGCCATACTCTATTATGTTCTAGTTGCATTGTACAAAAGACGAATAAAGAAGAGTATCTCGACTCTTTTGTTTGCATACATGACATATTAGACTTCTTGCAAACACCGGTCACTTTCTTGGCCAGTTCCACGAAAGATACAACATAAAAAAGCCTGGTGAGATTCTCATGCAAGTTAGTAATCTCAGACATCACTTCTATCTCGGTTATTAGACCCTAGGAAACATATGAAAATACACATGAAATCCGTTACAGTGATCAATTGTTCTTCGACCAAGTGTTGATTCTGGTTTGAGATTATATTCTTTTTCATGTTACATATATTTCACATATAGTAAATTAATATAATCTAACTTATAGGTATTACATTGTTTCAAAAGAGTACTATACTAATAGCACAACCCCAAGTACCCAAATAGCACTAACAAATGAGGATAACCACCTAATTTTAATCAAATCCTTAGAAAAGTCGCCAAATTGGCAGGGCCACCCATAGACAAGTACTCAAATGACTACAATCAACCAATGAAAGACAACCACCTCAACGTCACCCCACATGCAGAATCAGTTTCCCCCACCTTCACAATCGGTTTACATTACCCAATTGTGATTACCCGAGAAGTAACCAAAATGACTACCCGAATCACTTGCGGCAGTGGTGCCGAAGTAGCCAAAGAAAGCGGAGCTAGGAATTATTTTCAATGGTGTCGTTTTTAACGGTGCTCGGAATTATAACTGGAGCCAGATTTTTTCTGTCGGGATGGATCATATAGTAAAGCAGGGCCGGCTTAAGCCCAATCCAAATAAAGCCATTGCTTTGGGCCATCAAAATTTTGGGGCCTCAGATTTTATAAGGCATCATTCAATATTAAATGTCTATGTTAAAATTGCTTTGATCAATGATGAAATAACATGATTCTAGTCTAGTGGTTAAACTGTTGGATTCTCCCACTTAGGCTTCGGTTCGAATCCCAACAGGCCCCAACTTTCTTTGATTCTTACTATTACTCATTAGCGTTGAAGTCTATTCATTTTCTTTTTCTTTTTTTGGTCATCAATTCAAAATGTAATTAATTATATTTTAGTTAAAAGCTTTGTTTTTGTTATCTATTTAGTTTCACTAACAATTCTTGAATAGTTAGCTAGTGTATTATTTTTACAAAATATTATAATGTAAATAAAATCTTTTTTAGTTTTCACTAACAAATTCTTGAAATTTAGCTAAAATTTAATTAAATTTTAAATTAAAGTATTTTGATTTTACAGTTATATCAATATTAAAATGTAAATTAAAAGTATTTATGTACAATCGATTAAATCTATAATCCTCATACGTTATAACATATTTAGGTTAACTGAGTTTAACAAAGTAGATTAAAGTTCCTAAATACTTCTAAGCTTATAGATTCACTAGATATTATTAAGTTTCATATATAAGTTTATTCTTTAGTAATTTCGATGTCAAATAAAAAAAGAAAGTTCGAATAAAAAACAAGAGCCCCAAATTTTTGTATTGCTTTGAGCCTTCAAAATGATTAAGCCCGGCCCTGAATAAAAGGCAATACCATTTAGGCGGCCTTTTTTTACGTTAGGTTACCTAATTTGTGAAACTGGGTAATGAATTATTTAGTAAATAAAGAAAATGGGCTTTTATTTCATTCAAATGGGCTATGTTTGAATTGCAATTAAAATGTTTGTATATTTTTTCTCTAGTAAAAGAATATGTAATTTTCTCATAAGACCAATGAAAAATGGGGTCAATTTTTCATTTAAAAAAAATCAATGATGTTAATCATAAAAAATAAAAAAGATTTTGTCGTGTATAATTTAACTATTATACGTTCTACGTATGACGAGAAAAAGAATGGCGTCATTTGACACCGACACTGTTTATGTAGCTCCGCCAATGATTAAACCGCATGGGGTATTGAGGAGTACCCTTAAGATGATAAAGGTTTGAGTTAATTACGTTTTTCGTCCCTGTGGTTTGTCAAAAATCACTATTTCAGTCCATTAGTTTAAAAATTGCCACTTCAGACCCTGTGATTTCACTTTCGTAACCATTTCAATCCACATTCGTTAATTCTATCTAATTATTCTGACACTATATTGCAAACTAATGGACTGAAATAGTGCTTTTTGACAAACCAATGGATTGAAATAGTTACGAAAGTGAAATCATAGGGACTGAAATGGCAATTTTTAAACTAATGGACTAAAATAATGATTTTTGACAAACCACATGGACGAAAAACGTAATTAACTCTAAAGGTTTCCTAACAAGTTAATTATTCGAGACATTTAAAAAAACAGATACGAGACAAAACTGATAATCATGCTGCATGGTCCATACAAACAAAACACATACTAAAAGCTGGAACAACGGCTCATGGCTCTCGTGAACTCACTTTGGCATCTACCATAGCACAAAAACCCACAACAATAATAAAAAGCCTTATCATTTCGACCCATTGATTACTCTAGATTCTCTAGCCACACTAGCTCCTTCATAACTAAAATATGGATGAGGCTCAACGCACCTCCTACATGCTTAACACATCATTTGTAAGAAAAAGTAAAGAGATATAACCGATATCGAAAATGTGATAATTTTTTTTTAACGGTGAACTTCATTAGAAAACTACCGACCCAAAAACAAGGCCGGCACAACAACAAACGACAACCTTACATAATTACAAATTTACACCATTTTTCCCAAGTAATATCTTTGTGTTTCGACCTACTTTTAAACCATAGAAATCCGATAGCTTTTACTTCGCTCATAATGTCTTCAATCCGAGGATGTTTGTTTTCGAATCTTGACTTGTTCCTCGCCCTCCAAATACTCCAACAACCTGCCATGATAATACCTGCCATGAAAATGTGGTACATTTAGGTGTTTTGTTTTTAAGAGGTAAAATATTGCAGTTTATAAACCATATCTGTAGAGAAGAGTGGACCAAATTTCTCAGTATGCAAGAAGAACACTGTTTATTTTTTAACGTATGTAGACTTCTAAAATAAACCGGTGATGGTGTACGGATGATAGTGGTGGGTGGTGGACGTGACGGTGAGTGGTGGTGGACGGTGGTTGTGGTAGACGGTGGTGTTGGGTGGTGGACAGTGGTGGTGGTGATGGACGGTGGACGGCGGTGGTGGTGGATGGTGTGGTGGTGGACGGTGATAGTGGTGGTGGTGTTTAACCTTCTGCAAACCTTAAAAGATCTTAGAAGTGGCTGGGCCAAGTCCGCACCAAGAAGAGCTCCCACGGACGTTTTCATGAAACGTCTTCAAAAAACAAACAGTCTACAGATGAGGCGGCGCAGACAGAAGAAGCTTCACAGGTTTTTTTTTTAAAGAACAAATACCACCTTAAAAACTATAGGTGTACATTTAACACAACTTGTAAATAATGTTTTCATCATTTGTACCTACAAAAAAATATAAGCAAGCAAACAACTTTTCCACCCACATTAGGTTTTCAAAATGGTTTCTTCTTCTTCTTTTTATTATTTTCTCTTACTCCTTATTCTCACCATCTCATGCACTCAAAACCCTAATTTATTTGTCAATGGAGACATGAATTTGATCCAAAAAACATGTAAAACCACTAAGTTTTACGATCTTTGTGTGTCATCCCTCCAATCCGACTCAACCAGTTCACAAGCCGACACAAAAGGGCTAACAATTATAATGGCGAGATTCGCAGTGGCTAACGCCACCAACACCAACTCTTTCTTATCGTCTAATGTTCTTGCGAAGAACACGACTAGCGACGGATTAATGAAGAAAGTATTGAAGCAGTGTGCAGATAGGTACTTGGCTGCTGGCAGCTCCTTGCAAGATTCAGTTAAAGATTTGGGGTCAGAGTTGTATGATTATGCTTATATGCATGTGATGGCAGCTGCTGATTATGCGAATTCGTGTCGTAACGCGTTTAAAAGGTACCCAAATTTAGTATATCCCCCTGAGATCTCTGCTAGAGAAGAGGGTTTGAAACATATTTGTGATGTGATTATGGGAATCATTGATAATCTTGTGTATTGACATTTATGTCTTGGTGTTTTGTCACTTGTTTTATGGGTAATGAAAATGGTTTTGTTTGTGTAATCTGTAATTTGTCAATAATTTTGGTGTTTCAGTGGGTGTTTTTTTTTTTTTTGTAATACATCTACTAGTTTTAAAACTAGTATGATAAATGAAGTATCATACTTTCATATGATATGTTACTATTAATATAAATCTTTTTATGATGTTATGATTTGATTTGGAATTTATGTGTGTTTCATAGAATGAAATGAAATACAGATGAAATTGGAATGTAGATTCATTTCTTATGTTGTTATTCAGTTTCCAATTCTTTTTTTTGTTGAAACCAACAAAATAAAAAATTGAATCCAGATTCCAATTTCATCAATATTCCATCCCGTGAAATGAACGAACGCTACCTAAGATTCTCGACAATTTCATCAATATTCAATTTCATCAACAAAATAAGAGTACATGACATAGATACATATAAACCTTTTTGAACAACAAATCTTTTTACACCTAAATAATATCTACCTTGCGTTTCCAAGAATTTATCATATAAACCTCCATTATTTTTACGGAAACAAGCACCATACTATTATACCAGCGTGTGATATAGAATACAAGGGAAACAAGCTAATTCTTTTGTGAAAATGTGAAACTAGAGTTTAAAGTTTAATTCTGTAATAAAATACACTTTTGAAACTTTGTTTCACATAATCATATTTATCCGTTCTTTGGTTGGTCATCATATGTAGAACAAAACTTGATAGTTTATATATACCATCTTTTTATTAAATAGGTACATATACCATATCAAGAAGAATAAGAGAAAGTATGTTACATTGTTACTATTAAAATAAAAGTTAATAATTTATTATGACTGGGCAGTTGGTCATCAATCTGCCCAATTGTAACCAATATTGAAAATAAGACTTGTTTACTGAGGTTTGGGCACATTTGTCATTTTCGTCCTTGAGGTTTGGGCACATTTGTCATTTTCGTCCAAAATGATACTTTGGTACCATTTTGCCCCTCACGTTTGTAACTTTTTGTCATTTTCGTCCAAATACCTAACCTAGTTACTTTATAATGTTAGATGGGTAATTTTTGAAAGAGTAAATTGCCATTTTCGTCCCTAAGGTTTGCGCATATTTGTCATTTTCATCCAAAATGACACTTGTAACTCTGGCACCGTCTCCGGCACAACCTGCTACTCCGGCACCACCTACAACTCTGGCTCAACCTGAAACTCCGGCACAAACCTGCAAGTTCGGCACCGTCTCCGGCACAACCTGCAATTCCGGCACCGTCTCCGGCACAACCTGCAACACCGGCACCACCTGCAACTCCGGCACAAACCTGCAACTGCCGGAGTTGCAGGTGGCGCTGGTGTTGCATGTTGTGCCGGAGACGGTGCCAGACTTGCAGGTTTGTGCCGGAGTTGCAGGTTGTGCCGGAGTTGCAGGTTATGCCGGAGACGGTGCCGGACTTGCAGGTTTGTGTCGAAGTTGCAAGTTGTGCCGGAGACGGTGCCAGAGTTGCAGGTTGTGCCGGAGACGATGCCGGAGTTGCAGGTTGTGCCGGAGACGGTACCGGAGTTACAAGTGTCATTTTGGAAGAAAATGGCCAATGTGCCCAAACCTCAGGGACGAAAATGGCAATTTACTCTTTCAAAAATAACCCATCGTTATAAAGTAACTAGGTTAGGCATTTGAACGAAAATGACAAAAAGTTACAAACGTGGGGGCAAAATGGTACCAAAGCGTCATTTTGGACGAAAATGGTAAATATGTCCAAACCTCAAGGACCAAAATGGCAATTTACTCTATATTTAATATAAACATAAATATAGTCATAAAAATATATTCTGACACTATATAGTGTTAAGACTTAACTATGATGAGATATGAGTTGGATGAGCATTTGGTACTGTGTATCGGTATCGAATTTCCCATACTGATTTTTTTCGATAACGATTCGGTACCCACTTTTTGGCATTTTCGGTACCGGTCCGGTATAGTACTGGTAAAATACTGATTGTCCGAACATTTTCAGCACCGGTAAAATTACTTTATGAGGCAAGTTTTGTAAGAATTTATATTTTATTTTATAAGAATAGCTAGGGTTATAGTAAGCCCGCACTTCACGACGGACAACAATTTCTCTTGGTTCCCGCGCATGATCCGATGGTAATTTAGTTGGCATATTGATATTGCTTTTTGTTTGTAACTATATCGCCATAGAAAGAAAGGTAAAAACACTGCAAACGGGTCATTGGTTCAATTGTCGTCCCACCCATGCCATTAAATATGTATACATGTGCACAAACATATGGTTGAACTTCCGATGAATGAAACCATACAATCAAATTAATTGTGTGTGTTCTGTCGGGATCATAGATATCGTGGAAAATATGTAAGGCTCGACTTCAATCACTTTTACATTAGTATTTACCTCGTAAAAAAATAAACATTAAAAAGACGATAAAAATAAGCAAGTTTATAACAATACAGAGCTAAAAAAAAAAAGCAAGTCGCAAGCTTTTGTAAACACGCCTAAATTTTTGTAAACAAGCCTAAACGGGAGATAATAAAAAAATGCCAGTCGCATGCTTTTGTAAACACGCCCATTTTTTTGTAAATAAGCCCAAACAAGGAAAAGGATAGAAAAAAACACAAGTTGATTAAATAAAGTATTAAGAGTGTAAACTAGTTAAAGTTCAGAAGGGACTGGGCATGTAAGATAAATATTACAAAAGTTTCAGGTGTATAAATTTAAACTTCTTTTACAAAAAGAAAATAAAAATACCTTAAGTAAAATACAAGGTTAAAACATAAACTGCAACAAAAAGACAAAACAACATATGTTAGCAGCCAACTCATGTTAACAAAGTTGCATGTTGTGGAAGGGGTGAGTATCCGGCACTAGCCATGTCATCCATCACCTGGCTCGTGAGCATTACAATGCAATCAGGCTAGTGCCAGCGTGAGTGATCAAAGTAGCGTGGTAGCCTGTGTGAGCGGGTGTTTTAAGGTGTGGTTGCTTGGACGAGCAGAGATTAACCACACCAGGCTCAAGTAAGGGGAGACGCGAGTGAGCAGGTGATGAGTAGGCGTCTAGTTAGTGCCATGTATCACGACATTAGAGGATAAATCCGGGTTGTCAAGTGAGCGACAACGGGTGGTCTAAAGCACAACTAGTGCAAGTTAGTATTGTTATTAAAAGTTTCATTCATTTATATATGACAAAATTACATAAATCAACCTTTATGTTATAGTTAATTCGAATGTTACAAAATGTGAAAGCATTAGAAACCTAAAAATGTTTAATCAAAATGAAAACCAAGAAAGTTAATGTGTAAACCGATTTATAACTGAGTCTACAAAATAAAACTGATAAACAATCCCTCAAATCTTATAAGCATTGAAAGCAGAACAACGGCACATCAAACTTGAATGTTATAACAAATCCAAAAAACTCAACAACCAAGAAATAAATCAGATCTATAAAAACCCTAAAAACAACTAAAGGTAACCGTAAAAAAAACCAAAATTATTTCAACACCGATATCATGAACCACATCAAAGACCAATCAGTGTAGCAACAAAAAATCATATAAAAAAACCCTTAAAAAATATTAACAGGCGTCAGATTAAAAAACTTACTTCAAAACCGAAATCATCAACAACAATCATCAATAAATCGACCGATAACCAAAACAAAAACCCAAAAAAAATGAAAATTACCGGGAATCAGTTGATAGAACGTGAGAGTGTAAAACCCTAAAACACAAACGGCGGTGAAGAATATCAATATTATATGTATTACAAAGTAAAGTAGTAAATCAAAATTACCTATACGACAGCGAATCGGAAGACCAAGAAAGTTATACTGTCGTCGTTGTCACACCCCAACCGATGACGGAAACATCAGGGTTAATAGCACTAGGCGACCAGATTGATTTCACGAGATGTTCCATAACGATCATTTAACATATCACAACCTGCTTAATATCCCATACTATTAAACGTAACATTTAAACAATCATTACACAACGGAGATTTCTCATAAAATTCAACCAGGTTCGATATCCCCTAGATTCTTATTACAACCGTTCTGAACAAAACAAAACAAAATAAAACTAAGCTAAGCATGCAATCATCCAAGCATCCATAGCTAAATCCTCAACCTGTTACATACGTTAAAATACAAGTCAATACAATTAAGTAAATGTGAGCATACAGGTTTGAATACTAGTAGCATAATCGAGAAAGCGTTTGCTAAACAATCTAATTACATATCATGATACATCAAAACACTTAACATAAATAGTCTCATTTCTCATGCTAACCACCGTGAGAAGGCTTGCGCGTCCATCCTAACTAGACCCCGTCGGGTGTAAGCCACACTATAGTACCATACTAGCTAAGGAGGCAAGTTAACAAAAACAAGTCCTAGTCACATGTTTCTAGTATCACGTGTCGAGCATATACAATCAGATTATTCGCATGTGATAAATAGTTTTGAATTGTGATGTGATTTTAATAGTTGAACGTATGTAACACCCAAAAAGTGCGTTTAAAGCGAAAATGGGTCAAGTATACTCACTGTGGGTGCGTTTTAGTTAACTTAGAGATTCTGAGGAGAGTTGCGGAGTGCGCCGGATCAGCCTGTAAACGAACAGAAGTGCATCAGTCTTCCAAAAAGCCGAAACGGTGAAGTTTGAGTAGGGCAGTAGCCAAGTTCGGGCGTTCGAGCGAACTTGTATGATATTGGGAAAATTGAGTTAAGTTCGGTCGAACTTGATGAGATTCTTAAGAATCTGTCAAGTTCGGGCGAACTTGTGAAAAATCCTTACTGAAAAGGCAAGTTCGGGCGAACTTGTATAGTTTCCAAGGAAACTATGCAAGTTCGGGCGAACTTGCAAGAAAATTGGTGAAAAGTACCCAAGTTCGGTCGAACTTGACCTGGGAAACTGGGGATTCTTGAGCGAACTTGATGTTTTCAGGTCCAAAATCTTGCGTTTCCGCGTCGTTTGCTGAGGAAATCGAGTGTCCATCCCTCCAACCTGAAGCCATTGAATACAACTTAGGCTGGAGAGGTCTTTTTGGAGCGAACTTAGCCATTTTACAGAAACTCGGGCTAATCCGGGCGAACCGGGGGGTTCGTACGGGTTAGTCCAGCTTATGTAAAGTGACGATGTCGTCCTTGTGCTTCCGGATCTGATGATTTGGCCTGACAACGCCTCGTTCCACTTAAAAGTGAACGAAACATACGTCATTAGTCCGAAATTTGTGTAAAAATCAATGCTTTAAAAGGTTTTGCTCAGATCTAGTGTAGATCTGAGTGAAAAACAGAAGTTTTATGTAAAAAGATGAAGATTTTCGTAAACAGAGAGGATTTGATCAAAACGAAGGCTATGCCTTATGCCAAAATCGTTGTAAACCTTTGTAAAACGTTGATAAACGTTGTTGCAGTGAAATCGGGTTGATTCTTACTTAGAAAACAGAGTTTTTTAAGGTTTCGGGAGCTTTGGGCGAACTTGCAGCAAGTTCAAATGAGAGAACAGAGCTTGGTATTTATAGGATAAGGGCTGAGGGAGACAAGTTCGGCTGAACTTGCATGGAAACATGCAAGTTCGCGCGAACATGAGAGGTTTTAAGAGGGTGGGAGCTATGTTCGGCCGAACTTGTGCACAAGTTCGAGCGAACTTGAGTCAAACAAAGAAGAAAGCTTGGCCGGTCAAGTTCGGCCGAACTTGGTATCACCAAGTTCGAGCGAACTTGACACAAAAGCTGGATTTTCTTTGTTTATTTCGCGTTAAGAGTTCGTTTGGCGACTTGGTTTGCATTAGTTATGTCACACCCCGACCCGCAGCGGAATAAAAGTCGGAGCATAATTGGGTTATCACCAAAGCTCATGATATTTACTAAGAAGTTTCATATTTATTAAATTCAAATTACAAACTTAAATATCTAATAAACAAAATTCATACAATTACAAAGGAAAACAAAACTAAATGTTTATTCCAAAGCAATAACTTGTTTATTCTTCTAGGCCATCCTAAGTGTTTCTTTCCTCAACTGGATCACCTGTATCATGTGTAAAACATGGGAGATTTTGGGTCAACAAAAGTTGGCGAGTGAACCTTGATAAAACATTTTAAATAATTGCTTGTTTTATTTATTAAAGAAAATTCGTGCATAAATCACATGTGAGCAAACATATATATGTAAACAATCACAAACCACTTTGGATGAATATATGACATGAATGATGATGTATTTGAGATCAAGACTCAATCAAACAGAGTCGATCTAATGAGGCACCTGATGCTCAACCCGTATCCCACGGGGAACGGATGAGCCTAATGAAATGCGTGCACTGAAATGATAAATTTAATCTACATATAAATCACACAACGACCAATACACATTTGATCACGAAATTATATAAGCATAAGTGTTTAGATAAAATAAAGGAATAGTACGACACATGATACACCCCAAAACGTGATTAAAACGGGGAATTTGTAGAGATTCACTCACCTGGGTGCGTATTCTTGAGTGGTAAAGAGAGCGCACGAGTTGAAATTTAATCGACGAGAAGGTACTAACCTAGAAATAATAACGCGATAACTCAATAAATAAATAAACTAACTTTTGGTTTAAAACATTTGTTTAGATTTTTAAGTTATTGTTGTGGTTTTTATTGGTATTTTAGACCCTTTATTTTTATTGATTTTTTTAGATCTAAATTTAATATAAATTCATAAATAAAATAAAACAGGAAAATAAAAATAAAAAAATAAAAAGTTGTCAGTCTGACAAGGGGGTTGTCAGACCGGTCGAACCACGGGAATTTGTATGCGGTGGTGAGGCTCGAACTCGTGACCTCTCGGTTGCGTGCACGCAGCTCTTCCAACTGAGCTACGTGTCTAACCCGAAATATTCCCGATTTTAATTATTCTTATACACACATTCAGTTCATTTGGAAATCATAATTTTAAAAAGATTTATAATTGATCAAACCGGCTGAGACAGTGCAGTCTCGAACCCGAGACCTCGTGATTAATGTGCACCCAGCCCAACCGTTGGGCTGGGTATCTAACCCGTTAATGACTCCGATGTTTATTATTCTTATATACCAGTGACGTTCTGACAGTAGTCTCTTAAAAAGTTGTTTAAAAATCACGGTTCAGTGACTGGGCATGGATTTGAACTCTGTATCGTATATATAACATGCACACAGTCTACCGCTAGACTGTGTGTCTAACCCGTTTAAAACACAAGTTTTTATTTTACAAATATGCTTATTGACTTCGTCTTCTTCGTTTGAATAAACCGTACCCGCCTGAATCAATTCCCGATTCTTTGTGATTTTATTAACAATTGAATGTATACGATGCTAATTTAAGAAAACATAAAAGGATAATAAAAGAAAACTACCGTATGCCGGTACTAGTGATTCCGGTGAGTGGGTTCCGACGTCTCGGTGGTTCTCCGGTGGAACAAGTTTTCCGACGACTGAGGTAATTAGAGTGAGAGCAGAAGAAATGAGCGAGTTCGGATTGAGGGACAATCGACCAGTATTTATACGGATGTTTGAGGCTCCGGTTACTATGATTTCGAGTCAATTTCCAGCGATCAATCAAGGAATTTATCGAAAATAAGCTCGGACAGTTGTGTTCCTAGAGGAAAACGCGTTGATTGCCGAGATTTCCGGCGAGGGGAAATCTGCGGGCATTGCAGGTTCCTCTTATTGTGAATAGCGTAGTGGTGTTGGTGGTGTGTGTTTTACCCGGGGAACCCGGGTTCGATCCCCGGCTCGCCCATTTTTGAGTTTATTTTTTTTTCTCTATTATAAGTTATATCATTTATTAATTATAAATATTTAATATTTAATTTGATTATTTATTTTATTTTATTCAAGTTATTTTAAAAAAAAAGAATTCTAATATATAAAACAGTAAACAAAAATGCTAAAAAAAATCACCCGACATAAATAAATACACTTTGATTGATAACTTGGGGCGGGTTTTCGAAACCCGATTTACACAAATGTTACAGTATCCCCTACTTTTAGAAATTTCGTCCCGAAATTTAAGTAGTAGTGGTAACCGGAAAGAGATGCGGGTATTTCCCGCGCATTGAGTCTTCACGTTCCCAAGTAAACTCAGGTCCTCGTTTTGATTCCCAACGTACCCTGACGATTGGAATACGACTTCGCCTTAAGCGCTTCTCACCGAAATCCATGATTTCTACTGGTCTTTCAACGAAGTGCATCGATTCATCGACTTGAATGTCTTCTAGAGGAATATGGAGGTTTTCGTCGGCGATGCACTTTTTCAAGTTTGATACGTGGAACGTGGGATGTATTCTGTTGAGTCTTCTGGTAGGTCAAGCTTGTATGCTACAAGACCTACTCTTTCGAGTATCTTGAAAGCTCCTACGTAGCGTGGTGCTAGCTTTCCCTTCTGGCCAAAACGAACCACTCCCTTCCACGGTGATACTTTTAAAAGTACTTGATCACCAATGTCAAACTCCAAGGGCTTTCGTCGCTTGTCAGCATAACTCTTTTGACGAATTTGAGCCGCTAGAAGATTGTTTCGAATTTGAAGGATTTTGTCGGTTGTCTCTTGAATCAATTCAGGTCCGGTGATTTGCGCTTCCCCAATTTCGTGCCAACATACTGGAGATCGGCACTTACGACCATATAAAGCTTCGAAAGAAGCCATGCCGATACTTGAATGATAGCTATTGTTGTACGAAAACTCAACTAACGGTAGGTGAGCGTCCTAGTTCCCTTTGAAGTCTATGACACATGCTCGTAGCATGTCTTCAAGGGTTTGGATGGTGCGTTCAGATTGACCATCAGTTTGAGGGTGAAAGGCGGTACTGAGGTCTAACCGTGTACCCAAAGCGGTTTGTACGGCTCGCCATGTTCGTGAAGTGAAACGACCATGACGGTCTGAAATGATGCTTAATGGTACACCATGACGGCTTACGATCTCGCTGGTGTAGATACGAGCTAACTTCTCGTTCTTGAAGTCCTCGCGAATCGGAATGAAATGAGATGACTTTGTAAGACGATCGATTATTACCCATATGGTGTCATACCCACTGGAGGTGCGAGGTAACCCGGTAATGAAGTCCATGGTTATGTTTTCCCATTCCATACAGGTATTCCGGGTTGGACTAGAAGTCCTGAAGGTCTTTGATGTTCAGCTTTTACTTTGGAACAGGTAAGGCACTTGGAAACAAAAACAGCGATATCCTTTTTCATGCCAGGCCACAAGTAGGTGTATCGTAGGTCTTGATATATTTTATCGGCTCCTGGGTGTACAGAGTATCGTGTTTTGTGTGCCTCATTCATGAGGAAATCACGAAGGTTATCGCGATCAGGAATCCATATGCGGTTTAAATAGTATAGAATACCGTCGGATTTGGTTTCAATTTTAAGTTCAGCTCCACATGACAGTTCATCGCGTACGTCATTTTCTGTTACAGAAACATGTTGAGCTGCCCGGATTCGATCTTTGATGTCGGTTTGATTTGCGAACATAGAAGACGAATAGAGTTCGCATATCCTTTTCGACTGAGTGCATCGGCCACCATGTTTGCCTTGCCAGGATGGTACCGAATTTCACAGTCATAGTCGTTGAGAAGTTCGACCCATCTTCGTTGCCTCATATTCAACTCTTTCTGGTTGAAGATATGTTAGAGACTCTTGTGGCCAGTGTATATTTCACACTTGGTACCGTAGAGGTAATGTCTCCATATCTTGAGAGCGAACACAACGGCTCCAAGTTCTAGGTCGTGGGTGGTGTAATTCTTCTCATGAACCTTGAGTTGCCTAGAGGCATAGGCTATCACTTTTCCTCTTTGTATCAATACACAGCCTAGTCCTTGCCCTGACACGTCGCAATAAACCACGAATTCATCGCAACCCTCAGGGAGTGTAAGGATTGGTGCGTCACAAAGCCTTTGCTTTAAAGTTTGGAAGGCCTCTTCTTGCTTAGGTCCCCAAATGAAGGGTTTTCCTTTGTGAGTCAAGGCCGTGAGTGGTACGGCGATACGGGAAAAATTGGCAATGAAGCGTCGGTAGTAATCAGCCAATCCAAGAAATGACCTAACTTCGGTAGGGGTATGTGGCGCTTGCCATTCCTGTACTGCTTTGATTTTTTAAGGATCGACATGAATCCCTTTGTCATTGATGACATGACCAAGGAAGTGTACTTCTCCTAACCAGAATTCGCATTTTGAGAACTTAGCGTAAAGTTTTTCAGTCCTTATGAGTGTAAGAATGAGTCGAAGGTGTCGCTCATGATCGGATTTGGACTTGGAGTAGATAAGGATGTCGTCGATGAAGACTATGACGAAGCGGTCGAGGTAGGGTTTGCATACTCTATTCATTAAACCCATGAAGACAGCGGGGGCGTTGGTTAAACCGAAGGGCATAACCATGAACTCGTAATGACCATAACGAGTTCGGAAAGCGGTTTTTGGGATATCCTCCTCGCGCACTCTAAGCTGATGATAACCAGAACGAAGGTCGATTTTGGAAAAACAGGTGGCGCCTTGAAGCTGGTCTAGGAGGTCATCAATGCGAGGCAGTGGATAGCGATTCTTAACCGTCAACTTGTTGAGTTCTCTATAATCAATGCACATGCGAAACGTTCCATCTTTCTTCTTTACAAAAAGAACAGGCGCACCCCAAGGCGATGAGCTAGGACGTATGAATCCTTTGTCAGTCAACTCTTGCAGTTGACTGGACCAATTCTTGCATCTCGGATGGGGCTAACCTAATAGGAGATTTGGCGACCGGTGTAGCGCCAGGCACAAGATCGATGCGGAATTCGACTTCTCTCACAGGAGGAAGTCCTGAAACGTCGTCGGGAAAAACTTGTGGGAATTCCTTCACAATTGGAATATCTTCGAGCTTCCTCTCCTTGCCTCCCTTCTTGACGACGTGAGTTAGAAATGCGACGTAGTTCTTGCGGAGATAACTTCTGGCTTGAAGGCATGACATCAATTTGAGTCCTTCCGAAGGGGTTTCCCCAAAAATACGTAGTGTCTGACCGTCTGCAAGAGGAATACGAATGAATTTTTCGTGGCACACCACTTCAGCATGATGCTGGCTGAGCCAGTCCATACCGATTATAACATCGAAACTTCCCAACTTCATAGGAATGAGGTCAATTGGGAAATCGTGATCGTTTAGGGTGAGAGTACAATCGCGTATAATAGAATCTAATGAAGTGGGTTTTCCGTCCGCAACTTCCACCGTTAGAGATTCAATGAGATTAACACGAGGTTGGTCGAGGATAGATTCAAATTCTAAGGACACAAAGCTCTTATCCGCACCAGTATCGAATAATATGGATGCATAACTACTATTTATGAGAAACGTACCGTTGACCACATTGTTGTCAGCCCTGGCTTAGTTGGCATTGATATTGAAAGCTCTTCCTCTGGCAGGTGGAGGAGCTTGGTTGGCTTGGTTTACCGGGTTCGCTTGAGCTTGGGCATGGATGATGTTCACTAGGCGTGGACAAGTGTTCCTGAAGTGGTTTGGGTCCCCACAATTGAAACAGGCTCGCATGTGTTGCATCATGTTGTAGTTGGGTTGGTAGTAAGGTTGGGCTGCGTGTTGTGAAGGTGGTAGAAGTAAGGGTTGTTGGGCTTGGCCCACCATTTGATTTTGGGTTTGGGTTGTAGGTTGACCGCGGTTCATTCGCTGAAGGGTACGGCAGATTTGGATGGTGTGACCCACACGGCCACAACTTGTGCAATGTTGGCAGGGGTTTTCGGGAGGGTGATGGTATTGACAACGGTTGCACTTTGGGTGTGGGCCAGTGTATGGCCTTTTGAATGGTGCGGCTGGAGGAGCAACTTGGGTGATTGGTGCAGCAGTGATGGGAGGGTTGGTTTGGGTGACAGCAA
This sequence comes from Scalesia atractyloides, assembly GCA_947069175.1. NCBI lineage: Eukaryota > Viridiplantae > Streptophyta > Magnoliopsida > Asterales > Asteraceae > Scalesia > Scalesia atractyloides. Next base: position 83,755,211 of record CAMTDV010000030.1, read on the forward strand.
AATTCTTGCCATTTCGCTTCCTCTTACCAGCAAACTTCGAGGATGAGACTGGGTGGTTTGGAGTTGTGGTCTCAATGGGTGCTTTCTTCTTCTCATCTTTGAACTTGCCGTTTCGAATGTGATTTTCAGTGAGTTCCGTAGCTAACTCCATTGCGGCTTCAAGTGTTGCAGGCGAAGTGCTTAAAAACGAATCTTGGATTTTCGAGGGGAGGCCTCGAATGTAATGTTCGACTAAGCGGTATAAGGGGGGTGAACAAATTGGGGATCATCTGGTTCAATTCGAGAAACCTCTTATTGTATGAACTGTGGTCTCCTTCCTTTTGTTTCAACGCGTGAAACTCGTCTTCCAGCTTTTTGATTTCGCTTCTTGGACAGAAACGTCTTGTCATGATTTCCCTTAATTCTTCCCATGTTAAGGCCATGGCATCTTCCACACCTCGCTTACCCTTTTCCGTGTTCCACCAGGTGAGGGCTACCCCAAACAGTCTTCCAGTCGCGTAACGTACCTTACGGTCCTCGGGACAGTCGCAATTGAGGAAAGTGTTTTCCATCTCCTCAAACCAGTGAAGGAGAGCGGTGACACCTTCAGTCCCTTCATATTTCGGGGGATCGCAGGATTTGAAGTGTTTGTAGGTGCACTTGGGGGTTTTGGAAGGAGGGTTGGCGACGCTTTGGTCTTCTTGGTTGGGAGGGTTGATGGGATTAGCGGTGAGAGCTTGTTGAACTTGTAGCACAATGTCAGAAAGTACTGCGGCCATTTGTTTAGCAATTTGCGTGGCCAAGCGTTCGTTTGACTTTCCTGACTTTCTACCTCCACGTAATTGCCTAGCCGACATCTACAGGAACATATGTAGGAAGATTGTGAGTTCAAGAATTTCCTAGGTGTCATGTGTCGTAAAAAAAATGAAAACAACATAACTGAAAATAATTTAACTACATCCATAGGATGTCTTGGGTTTGCTCATGTTTGGGCCTCAAAATGTCCCCCATACCATTGCATGTGTAGTTATGTGGGCCCCCATGACTACTGGGCTTGGTAGAGTTCACATTGGTGTCGGCGGGTTAACACTCGCACCACCCGAATGAAAATCGTAAAACATGATTGCGAGATGTATGGTCGGAGGGTGTCCAGGTGTAGACACAATGACAACTCAAAGTGGGGTTAGCTCACACGACGTTTGGTATAGCATGCTTTGGCCTATTTGGTCCTTCGTACTCTCATCGTTAGTCCCCAGGTAGGCAAACTGGTTCTTTTGGATTTATACGAATGCCAAGCCTAGACAGGACGTTCCGACTACCGGTACTCGTACCCTTCCAGTTACTACATGCCCGTCGTGAAAACTCACTTTGATGTGATTTGAAAAATACAAAATCATTGCAAAAATCATGGAAATCGTAAGGTGTGTGCTTTCATAGATATGACATGTTATGAGGATATAAATTATGATGAGCATTGCATATTAACATGTACTTGTGAGGGTGCTTGTATAATATTGGGTATGAAGATAAACATGAAACATGTAAACATCATGAATTTTGCAGGTAACACATAAACAATTAAAATTTAATCAACTATAGTATAGGCTCTAAGGGTCTAATAACCTATCCTATATCCCTATAGTCACAAGCTCTGATACAATCTGTCACACCCCGACCCGCAGCGGAATAAAAGTCGGAGCATAATTGGGTTATCACCAAAGCTCATGATATTTACTAAGAAGTTTCATATTTATTAAATTCAAATTACAAACTTAAATATCTAATAAACAAAATTCATACAATTACAAAGAAAAACAAAACTAAATGTTTATTCCAAAGCAATAACTTGTTTATTCTTCTAGGCCATCCTAAGTGTTTCTTTCCTCAACTGGATCACCTGTATCATGTGTAAAACATGGGAGATTTTGGGTCAACAAAAGTTGGCGAGTGAACCTTGATAAAACATTTTAAATAATTGCTTGTTTTATTTATTAAAGAAAATTCGTGCATAAATCACATGTGAGCAAACATATATATGTAAACAATCACAAACCACTTTGGATGAATATATGACATGAATGATGATGTATTTGAGATCAAGGCTCAATCAAACGGAGCCGATCTAATGAGGCACCTGATGCTCAACCCGTATCCTACGGGGAACTGATGGGCCTAATGAAATACGTGCACTGAAATGATAAATTTAATCTACATATAAATCACACAACGACCAATACACATTTGATCACGAAATGATATAAGCACAAGTGTTTAGATAAAATAAAGAAATAGTACGACACATGATACACCCCAAAACGTGATTAAAACGGGGAATTTGTAGAGATTCACTCACCTTGGGTGCGTATTCTTGAGTGGTAAAGAGAGCGCACGAGTTGGAAATTTAATCGACGAGAAGGTACTAACCTAGAAATAATAACGCGATAACTCAATAAATAAATAAACTAACTTTTTGGTTTAAAACATTTGTTTAGATTTTTAAGTTATTGTTGTGGTTTTTATTGGTATTTTAGACCCTTTATTTTTATTGATTTTTTAGATTTAAATTTAATATAAATTCATAAATAAAATAAAACAGGAAAATAAAAATAAAAAGTTGTCAGTCTGACAAGGGGGTTGTCAGACCGGTCGAACCACGGGAATTTGTATGCGGTGGTGAGGCTCGAACTCGTGACCTCTCGGTTGCGTGCACGCAGCTCTTCCAACTGAGCTACGTGTCTAACCCGAAATATTCCCGATTTTAATTATTCTTACACACACATTCAGTTCATTTTGAAATCATAATTTTAAAAAGATTTATAATTGATCGAACCGGCTGAGACAGTGCAGTCTCGAACCCGAGACCTCGTGATTAATGTGCACCCAGCCCAACCGTTGGGCTGGGTGTCTAACCCGTTAAGGACTCCGATGTTTATTATTCTTATATACCAGTGACGTTCTGACAGTAGTCTCTTAAAAAGTTGTTTAAAAATCACCGGTTCAGTGACTGGGCATGGATTCGAACTCTGTATCGTATATATAAAATGCACACAGTCTACCGCTAGACTGTGTGTCTAACCCGTTTAAAACACAAGTTTTTATTTTACAAATATGCTTATTGACTTCGTCTTCTTCATTTGAATAAACCGTACCCGCCTGAATCAATTCCCGATTCTTTGTGATTTTATTAACAATTGAATGTATACGATGCTAATTTAAGAAAACTTAAAAGGATAATAAAAGAAAACTACGGTATGCCGGTACTGGTGATTCCGGTGAGTGGGTTCCGACGTCTCGGTGGTTCTCCGGTGGAACAAGTTTTCCGACGACTGAGGTAATTAGAGTGAGAGCAGAAGAAATGAGCAAGTTCGGATTGAGGGACAATCGACCAGTATTTATAAGGATGTTTGAGGCTCCGGTTACTATGATTTCGAGTCAACTACCAGCAATCAATCAAGGAATTTACCGAAAATAAGCTCGGACAGCTGTGTTCCTAGAGGAAAACGCGTTGATTGCCGAGATTTCCGGCGAGGGGAAATCTGCGGGCGTTGCAGGTTCCTCTTATTGTGAATATAGAAGAATTAAGGTTCGATAAATATCACAATTGGTGTGTGCAGCGTAGTGGTGTTGGTGGTGTGTGTTTTACCCGGGGAACCCGGGTTCGATCCCCGGCTCGCCCATTTTTGAGTTTATTTTTATTTTCTCTATTATAAGTTAAATCATTTATTAATTACAAATATTTAATATTTAATTTGATTATTTATTTTATTTTATTCAAGTTATTTTAAACAAAAAAAAAAGAATTCTAATATATAAAACAGTAAACAAAAATGCTAAAAAAAAATCACCCGACATAAATAAATACACTTTGATTGATAACTTGGGGGAGGTTTTTGAAACCCGATTTACACAAATGTTACAAGTTAGTTATATTAAGCGTTAAATTAAAGCGTTAAGCGTTATACTCGATATAATAATACGATTTAGCGATTCGAGAATGCGAGAGCGATGCGATAGCGATTGAAAACATAACCACAAACACACTTAACATGTAAATAACATATAAACACGTAAGCTAATATTACCACATAATTCCAATAAACCAATTAAGTAATTGCGTTGCGATTGCGATGAGATATGCGATGCGGTGAGTTAAATAAGCGTTTAATAAGCAATATAATCAACAAAACGATAATTAATTAACATAAACTTTATTATGCTCGAATCTCGGAATACAAATAGGAAAACATAAACGAAAGATAACAACGAGAATTTAGAGTTGTTACAACCGTTTCTTAAAGAAGATCAGGGTTAAAGATTGAAAGTAAAGAAGATTTTTGAGAGAGAGGTACGGAAAAGGAGAGCAAAATGGTGAGAAGTAGGATTAGTGTAGGAAAAAGGTTTGTGTTATAAAGGTTAAATAGTATCCGAAATAAATGGGTCAAATACATTATCCGGACCTTCGATTAGGAAAATAAAAGGTGCGGATGTTTTCCTGCCAAAAAGGAATTTAGGGGGTCTAAGCTCATGACACATAAGCCCTAATCTATTCATTTATTATATATAATAGATATAATAACTTAATACTAAAACATTACCAAATATATGGAAAAAAATAAATTAACATCATTAAGACAGATTTTCTATAATCTTTATATGTTGTTTAAATCCCTCATCTTAAGTTCAATCCCTCTCAGAGATGTTTTTCCATATTTACATAATTTGCATTTAATAGGAATTGAACCTAAGACCTCCTCATGAGGAAACCACTTAGTGGAAAATCCCTTGACCAAATAGGCTATTAGAATTTAATATTACTCTTAAATTAAAATTACTCTTAAACTAGGCTGTTGGAATTTTAAAATCCGGTTTTTATACCATATCGGATTTGGCTCAGAAACGGTTTAACCGGCTGTATCGGGCGGTTCAACCGGGTATACCGGACAGTTTAACCGGTTCTATCGGATGGTTCAACCGGTACAACCGGACGGTTGGAACTGGTTTTTAAAACATTGTTAAGAGCCTCTTAATTAAAAGGGGCGCAACTGTCAAGAACGGTTTTTAGTACCAATTAAAGATATAAATTTTAAAAGTTAAAATCATACACATAAAAGTTGATGACTTCCTTGTTATTTTTATACTTGGCACGGGATTTTTGCAATGAACTTTTATTTTTTTCCTTATCATAAATCAACCTAACCTAACTATCAGCGCCTGAACGCGAAATATATATTTAACTCAATAGATATTTATGGGTTCTATAAGTTTTCTGGTAACGGATCAACAGATATTTATAGGTTCTATAAGTTTTCTGGTAACGAATGCTTGCAATTAAAAGAAATGGTCACCATAGCTTTTTGCAATATTGTTCAGTTACATTTTATTGGTGTCGTATACGTCTCGGCCTTTTCTGAATTCTTTTTATCAATTTTCTTTTTCATTTGTAAAATTATATAGTCAACCAAGGGCCCTTGTATGAATGGACAAAGCAAGTTGTATTGGGCCTATTGTCACTTTCAGTGGGCCAACCGATCACTTGTTCAAAGTTCATAAGCTATTTGTATTTTACCCAAATAGGGACACATATCCAAATTCTTTTCACTGATGTTTACATCAAAGAATTCTCTTATATTTTTAGTATCACATGACTAGTCATTTTTTACAATCCAATATATCATTATAACAACTTTTGTCTCGATTATAAATCATGGGAATCATAAATGAGATGGGTTAAAATGAAAATCACCACGAGTTATGAGAACCGCAAGAACTTTTTGATCCAGGCCGAGTTGGGCCAAAAAATTTATTTTGTACAAACGTAGATGAAGATATTATCATCACATCTGTAAAAAAATTAAAAAATTGTCGAGTTGTTAATTTTGACTGATGGAAGTTTTTTTACGCCAGGCGTAAAAAACTTGTGGTGGTTAAAACTCCTTACTCGACAAATTTTTAAATTTTTTTACAGATGTGTTTATAATATATTCATCTACGCTTGTGCAAAATATTTTTGGCCCAACTCGCCCGGATCAAAAAGTCCTCATGATTCTCGGAACTCGTGATGGTTTTCATTTGAACCGAATTCAATCATAAATTATTCATGTAAGTGACAAATATTGAAAAGTCTGTTATGGTTTTCTTCATTAGTTTGTTACAATTAAGAGAACTATGTTTATGATTAGAACGATTAATTAACTTGATAAAAATACATATTCTTGTTGTTTCCCCTTTTTCCCTTTGTATGATGAACACACAATTGTTTAGAAATGTCTTTTTTTTTCAAGTTTAGCTTGAGTGAAGCTGTAGAAACAATGATTTATTTATTTTTTACCGTTGTCGCTTTTGAAAAATGTTCGGTCAATTAGTGTCAGTCCATTATCAGAATATAAAACGAGTACTTGATGCTGCATAGCACATATAGATTTTTTATTTCACATGATAACAATGTTTATAAGTAGGTATGCGGTTTGCCCGATATAGATTTTTTTATTCTATTAAATACATTTTTATCATCATGCATAATCTAAGTGATAACTATACCTCTCTTATTCTCTTTTATCTTGTTCGTCTGGTTCATATTAGCTCATTTGTATTCATTGTATATTTTAAGAACTCATAATCTCTGTGAGTTCGTCTAGAGTTTGGTGATATTTTTAAGTTGGGTATAAAAAAAATCTTTTGTCACCGTTTTGTAGTTTTTTTTTTTTTTGTATTCTTGTTATATTCATGGTTATTGACACAATTTTTCTCAAATTTGAGATCATTAAAAACTTTATCAGAAAACTTCCATATACTCATCTTGGCCAAAGTTTGCTTTCCGTTTACTTGACTTTATCCAGAACCATAAATACAAATGATAATATTTACTTTATATAATTTGGAGTTAATTACATATGATTCTTGTGTTCTACCAAAAAAACCCCTTTAGATATTAAGGTTTTTAAGTAAAAGTTTCAGGTTCTATGGTTTTAACTTTGTAACAACTTTGGGTATTAGCACTAACTCTCTATTAGTTTTTCTGTTAAATTTGGATAATGATTAAAATACCCTTATATAACCAAATATGTCATATTTTGTAATTAACTATATTGTAATTAGAGGGATTGTTTATGTCAATACCCTTATATAACCAAATATGTCATTTACCATAGATGAAGTGGTGTAGGTTTCTGACCAGTTTTAGTTTTCGACTACGTCCATTGTCTTGCATTGATTCGTTACTCATCTTCTCTTGCCCACACTTTACTCTCTATTTTATCCCCTATTCGTCATGCATCTAATAGAGTTTCATAATGCAAATTTTGTGTAAAATAGAATGAATTGAGATCATGATAGATAATTGCAAGGGAAAAAGATAAATATTTGTGCAAATCAATGACCATATCAAACTCTAGCATCTTGATTCTTTTTATCCATTTCTCTTTCATTATCGTAGAATTGTTGGAGAAAAACTTGTTGAAGATGACATTTGGGTATGGAAGATTTGTACATGTAGTAATTTCTTTTCTAGCGTGTGTATATATTGAAGAAAAATGGTATTTGGAAGTCAAAGAATGGCTCTTTACCTTTTTCTTATTTGCATAATTAACCCATGTTACATTGGAGTTAATTAGAAATGAAAAAAAAAACACCCTTTTGTATCCCTTCAAATAGTAATATTTTCTTTCTTATCTACTCACAACCACTTTTTTATAGCCTACTCACACAAAATTTGGTAGAAGGATTACTAATGCTCTTACATAACTAAAACTAATGAACCTAAACCCATTACTAAAAACATTGTTTATATTATTCTATTGAATTCGATGGGATATTTTGCTCTTTACGTTTTTTTTTTAAACTTATTTGTATAATTTTTAAGAGTAAACTGTCAAAATGGTTCCTGAGGTTTGGTCACTTTTGCCACTTTAGTCAAAGTCTCAAACCTTTTGAATTTGAGTCCATATGGTTTCAATTTTGTTGACATTTTCATCCAAAATCAAAATCTGGTCAGATTTTTGAGTTAGTATCCAGTTTTTTTGTCCATTTCCCCCCTTAAGATAGGGCAAAATTATTTTTTAACCTTTTATTATAACAAATTAAAAAAATCTGACCATTTTGCATTCGTTAAAAGAGAGGAAAAAGACAAAAAAATGGATGTTAACTGAAAAATCTGACCAGAGTTTGTTTTTGAATGAAAATAACAACAAATTGAAACCATAGGAACCCAGGTTCAAAATGTTTGAGTTTTGGACTAAAATAACAAAAATGACCAAACCTACTAGACAATTTTAACGGTTTACTATTTTTTAATCTAAAAATCATGATTTTAGATTAGAGGTTAAAAAGAAAGAATATATAGGAAATAGAAAAAGTAAGCCACAAAAATATTTGGAGGATAGCATGAAGTGTCATATGTATACACCTTAACAATATCCATATCATCTCCTCTTAACTCTCAAACTTAAACCCCTCACATCACATTTCCTCTGATCATTCTCCCTCCAATTTTTCTTGCGATCTGATCTCTCCTTCATTTCACTTCAATGGCGGTTGCAGAGTTGACCCCTGCTGCTTACACAACCACCGACGTCAGCAAATCCAAACTGTCTTATGTTTCATCCTCATCTCGTCTCTCGTACCACCGCCGTCTTAGTTTCCGACATCTTTCTCGCCCCACTGTCCGTTGCTCTGTTACCTCTGAGTAAGCAAGCTTGTTTTACTGTCACTTGTAGCTTGTTGTATTTTTAATGATTTATTGTTTAGAATTTAGAACTTGTGTTTGTTGTTGATTTAAATTTGAAGCAAAATTCAAGCCCCTGTTGGTGTTGATCCGAAACCGAAGCCGGATTGTTACGGCGTGTTCTGTCTCACTTATGATCTCAAGGCTGTAAGTTTGCTACTCTCTTTTGTTGTTGGTGGTACTTGTATGTTACTGGATATGTTTAGAAAATACACATATCCAAAACCAAAGCATCCAATGTTTTAAAAACCGGTTTTTAAATCACACCGGGTTGTTGTGCTCTAAAAAAGGTTTAACCGGGTTGTACCAGACGGTTGAACCGGGGTGCTAGTTAACCCTATAATTCTATAAAATACAAACTCATCTCAAAAAACAATCCAATCTCAATTAGGATTTATGTAACTGATCATAGTTTTATATGAAAAAATAACTATTTTATGGTAAAACATTTTAAAAGCATTTTTATTACTTATAAACAATATTGAATTGTACGATGTGGAATACAATTTCAAGGGTGATGGAATACTGGAATGGAAGGCACTAGATTAATTACCGTAAATATAGAAGGTTAATATTACCTTAATTTTGTATAGTATTAAAATTAAAAAATCAAATTCCAAGATAACACAAACCGGTTCAACGGTTTGAACCGGTAAAACCGGATTTACCGCCGGTACATAAAACATATTGTATTTGGGTTTTACCGGCTTTTATCGTAACGGACCCGTGTCCGGTATCCGGTTTAACTGGTATAACCGGCCGGTTCATATCGGTATTTAAAACACTGAAAACATCGGAAAACACGCCAAAGAGGCTAAAAACGGGTCTAAGAAAGTAAATATAATAATTACACGGGTAAAGTGTTGTGTAGATCTTAAAGGAGGCTATAGTGCCGGCTAAATATAGCCTGCTGACTGAGATCTAGCTGGCACTTTACACGTGTAATTATTATATTGCCTTTTTTAGACCCATTTGTAGCCGACTTTACTTATTTGGTGTTTTATGATTCGTTGGTTTTGGATGTGTGTATATTGTTTAAGTGTTAAAAGTCAATGGCTATATTGTTAATATTTTGGGTCAAATTGCCTATTTTGTTGATTTTCCCTTTCGTATACGGTTGGCCTTAATAATATTTCATAGATGTCGGATTTCGGAGAATAATTTTGATTTGTGTTGTGAACATTGTCAGGAAGATGAAATGAAATCATGGAAGAAGATGATTAATGTTGCGGTTTCAGGTGCAGCTGGGATGATAGCCAACCATTTACTCTTCAAGGTAACTAATTGTTATAACCGGACGTTAGGACATTGGATATTAAGTTGTTAGATAGATATCTGTTATTGTATAGATTGTTATGTGATAACATGTAACCGTCTACTGCTCTGTAAATTATACCGATTATGTGATGACCAAACAATTAATTATGACGAAACGTTTTTCCTGTAGTGTCTAGTAAAAATATATCATCTACCACACACTCTAAAATGATCGAATTTGTATATTTTGTTCATATTTTATTTTTGCTACGCTTGAAGGAAGATTCATTATTCATCGCTTAATTGCAGCTTGCATCTGGTGAGGTTTTCGGCCCGGACCAACCTATTGCCCTTAAACTTTTGGGATCTGAACGATCATTTGGAGCTCTTGAAGGTAAACAACTAACACTATTCTTTAACGGGATTAAAAAAGAAACGATACCTATATCTCGCAATGGTCTTCATGTAGGTGTTGCCATGGAACTTGAGGACTCGTTATATCCAATATTAAGAGAAGTAAGCATCGGTATAGATCCATACGAGGTATTCCAAGATGCGGAATGGGCTCTTCTGATTGGTGCAAAGCCTAGAGGACCAGGAATGGAAAGAGCTGATTTGTTGGATATCAACGGCCAAATCTTTGCGGAGCAGGTGCGTTTAGTCGAAAATATTAATAACATTTGTCAGAAATTTATAATTTAATGGAGATGTTACATGTTGACTCAGGGAAAAGCTCTCAATGCTGTTGCATCACCTAATGTCAAAGTCATGGTGGTGGGAAACCCCTGCAATACCAAGTATGGAAAACTACATTCTGACTTTTGTCCAAGTAAAACCGCAACATTTTGTATGTTTTTTGCAGTGCTTTGATATGTATGAAAAACGCTCCGAAAATACCTCCAAAGAATTTTCATGCCTTAACTAGACTAGACGAGAATAGAGCAAAATGTCAGGTATTAATTCCTTTTATAACTAACTTTAACTAATTTTCAAACATATATGAACTTTTTATTATTCTTTCCACAGTTGGCTTTAAAAGCAGGAGTTTTCTACGATAAAGTCTCTAACGTCACCATTTGGGGAAACCACTCGACAACTCAGGTTACTCAATGTTTTTCTGACTTCTAACTTTTGTTTCATTTGCTGAATTTGATTTGTTCGTCTTAGGTTCCGGATTTTTTAAATGCTAAAATACATGGAATTCCCGTTACGGAGGTTATCAGGGATAGAAAATGGTTAGAAGAGGAATTTACCCAAGTGGTACAAACAGTAAGTCTCGTTTAACTACACTATTTTGCTTGTTTCAGCGTTTAACTCTTTTTCATTTTTTTTGACTTTATAATTCTAAACGCGGGTAAATGTTTTGTAGAGAGGCGGAGTCTTAATAAAAAAATGGGGAAGATCTTCGGCAGCATCAACTGCTGTTTCCATTGTGGATGCGATAAGGTCTCTTGTAACACCCACACCCGAGGGTGATTGGTTTTCAACCGGAGTAAGTTTCCTGTTAGATGTTTTCTTTTTAACGCGTCAATTGGATATAATAGTTTATTTTAGCTAAATACGGAACGTGTTAAATAGGCCAAGCGAGTCAAATCAGTAGAAAGTTGCCCAAAGTGCAGTAGATTATTATTGTAGTAGACTAACTCTTTACATTGGAAAACCGCAGGTTTATACAAATGGAAATCCGTACGGAATAGCAGAGGGTATTGTTTTCAGCATGCCTTGCAGATCCAAGGTAAGTATTAATCACACTTTTTTTACTTGAGTTAACTGTCATTTTCGTCCATGTGGTTTGTTCAGTTTTGCCATTTCAGTCCAATTTTAAAAAATGCGGCAGTTTCCTCCCTGATATACTGGAAATGTGCCACTTCGGTCCAAAAATTAAAACCCAGTTAAGTCAGATATGAGGGTATTTTTGTCCTTTCATATTTCTTTTGTTTCCCCTTATTTAAACGACTGATTTGAAAGGACAAAACAGCCTTCATTAAACATGTCTGACTTAACTGAGTTTTAATTTTTGGACTGAAGTGGCACGTTTCCAGTATGTCAGGGAGGAAACTGACGCATTTTTTAAAATTGGACTGAAAGGGCAAAACTGAACAAACCACAGGGACGAAAATGGCAGTTAACTCTTTTTACTTTTAAGTTTCAACTCTTCTTCTAATTTGTATTTCGCAACTCCGTTAATTTTTTCGGTTAGGGGGATGGTGATTACGAGCTTGTTAAAGACGTGATATTCGATGACTACCTATGGAATAGAATTAAAAAGGTACTCGAAATCTTCACTCTTCAAATCTTTAATATCTTTATCCTACAAGGTACAATGCTAAAGCCTCTTTCATTTTTTTTAGTCTGAGGACGAGCTGCTTGCCGAGAAGAAATGTGTAGCACACTTAACGGGAGAGGTGAGTACCCGATACCAGTGGAAAGGGGTTGTGTTGACTCGCAAACATTTTTTTATATAAGCCATGAATATAAAGATCCAAACTATATAATTATAAAGAGTAAAGTACACAGATGGTCCCTGTGGTTATCCAAAATTTTGGATTTGGTCCCTAGCTTTTTAAAAGTACACGGATGGTCCCTGTGGTTTGAACTTTGTAACGCATTTAATCCCCAGCTAACAAATCTAACGGTTTCAGTAGGTCCAAGTTAGGGACTAAATGCGTTATAAAGTGAACACCACAGGGACCATCCGTGTACTTTTGGCAAAAGTTGTGGACTAAATATGTTACAAAGTGTAAACCACAGGGACCATCCGTGTACTTTTGGAAGGCTAGGGATCATATCCAAAATTTTTGTCAACCGCACTGTACTTTACTATAAATCTATTTATTTTTAATAATCCTGTTTACTTTCAGGGAATTGCGGTATGTGACCTGCCAGGGGATACGATGCTTCCAGGCGAAATGTAGACCAAGGTATATAAACTATGTTGCACTGGGACGGGTACGGGAACGGGGTACGGGTACGGGGACGGGCACGGGAAACGGCAAAACTAAAAAATTTAAGAAGCGGGGACGGGACGGGTACGGGAATAAAAACATATAAAAAAATAAATATATATCAAAGAGAATGTAACACAAAAACTTAAATTAGTTATTTATCATTTTATTGAATAAATGATAAACTTGAAATGCCCAACACACAGAAAAATTATAAATTTGAAAGTGTAGGGGTATTATAACTTTGATCAGCAACCCGACCCAAACCTGATAAACCTGTCAGTGTCCTACGGTTTCATATTTTCGTACCTTTTATACCGAGCAAGTGTGCTCTAACTCTTGAATACGATCCTTGTCGATTTTCACCACAAACTTTGCACTTGAATTATTAAAAAAAAATAAAAAAAAATCTGGATCTTGTTCTACCAATCCTAATCTCAACAACCCAAATCAATTTTCACAAAATCAAGTGAAATATTCCAACAATGTGCACTTAAACTCAAAAAATTAACTTAAAAATCAAACCTTTTTAACACAATTGCTTCTTCAAGAGCACAACGGAGGCTGGACTCCTGATGACCGAGACCTTCGCACGACTCACAGTGTTGTATGACAGAAAATGACATTACAACTATCTAGACCCCATCGGTAAGTTGTATGACAGAAAATGACTAAAAACCAACAAATAACAAATTAGTACAAAACGAAAAAAGAAATACCTAGCTCTTCTCAATTAAGAAATGGATATATTAGTAAATATACCTGTTCGCCGGAGCAGGGCAGAAAGCGATGACATAGTTGCCGGAATTGCACGTAAAAGTGCTCGTTCCGTCATCGTACGCATAGCTATTCACCACAAACACGCAGGAAACGTTTCGGTTGGACGTTTCTTCGCCGTCCCCTTCGCCTGCCCGTTTCCTCCACGTTTCCTAACCGCCGGGGACGTTTCCCGGCCGTACCCGTCGCGTTTCCGTCCCCTTGCAGTCCCCGGGATGGGAGACGGCTGCTCCAGGACGTTTCTGTGCTTCAGAGTATATAAAATGATTGATTAAAACTTTATCTGGCATATCAGGCCAATACTGAGATCTTCAGGAAACAGAACAAGAATTATGTGTGTGCACATCATGTTCTTGTTATTGAACATGTATAGTTGCCAATAATGTGTTTATGCCGCTGGTATTTGTAACTTGGTCAACCGGTTCGATTGTGTCATCTCGGTCAAACTTCAGAAACACGTGCATATTAGAGTACCCGGGGCGCTGCGTTGTGGGGAAGCCACCACGCGTGGAACCCCGTTATACACCACCGCCACTCGTTTATATAACGCGTTGAATCCATAACTCGTTACCGGCATCACGCGTGAATTTTGAAAAGTTTACGTTTTTTGACCGTTGATGATGATGGGTTTTTTATATACACCGTTGATGATGTTGGGTGTGGTGAGTGATGGACATTTCCACTAAAATCCATCACCAGTGGAATAAAACTCGATGACGTGGCGGAACTTGATTGGAAGTTGTGAGTGATAGGTGGGTGGTGAGTGATGGGCGCCCCGCCCACCCTTATGCTGTTGCTATACCGTTTTCAGAGTTCAAAATGGTCATTGTTATGCAAATAATATTATATCAGTTAGCTAGAGATGACAACTGGACACGTATGCGTATGCTCACCCATGGCACCACCAACGACCACATCATTTAAAAAATGTTAGTTTTGGCACCACTAGCGACAACCAACACGATTTAGTCACTCTCTTGCAATATATATATATATACATATTGCAATATACATATTGTATGTATACATATATACATATGTATATATACATATGTATATATACATATGTATATATGTATATATATATATATATATTGAGACATCTGTTTTCCTATTTTTTTTTAAATTTTCACTACTAGCTTGGGTATTTTAAATAAAACAGAGACGATTATAGACTAATGGTAGGTAGGCGGGCAACAAGCTGTGCCGTTACCCCCTTCTGAATAGTAAACCCTACCCTGCTAACCACAAAATTTTGCCCCTTAACATGCGCGGTGTTACTACTTACCACCTGTTGAACCCGCTTGAGGAACCGCAACGACGAGAGCGCCAAAGGTATCGAAAACGAACGGGACGAACACGTGCTGATTCTCGATACAAGCTTTTTTAAAATGACCGTGATGATATCGAAAGCGAACAGGGCTAACAATTTTTTTGCAATATTTGCTTTCATAAAATGACCATTGGTTTAACAAAGTTAGTTTTGTCTGTTAACTTTATTTGTTTGTAAGAACGAATAGGGTTCTTTTTATAGATTTTGCTAGACACCAACTTAAACTTACTGTTAGTTAAACTAATTATCATTAATGGGGGTGGTGGTCCATTGGTAAAGGTAAAGTCTTTAAACAACTTGTTTAGGATGGGGAGTTTTGGGTTCAAGTTCCACAGACGATAGGGATTAAAACAATTTGTCGTTCAAAAAGAAAGATTAAACTAATTCTTAAACATGTTTGAGATTTTAATCCTAGTATAAACCTATTTCTAAATTTGGTGATTATGTCCAGATGTTACTTAAGTTCATATATTAGTGGTTTTTTATTTTAATACCACACTGAAATACATTTTTTAAACGACTTAAATACACAGCACATTTTCGCTCCCTGTTTGTTTGGTTAGTTTGTGAGAGTATTCTTCGAGGAAAGATAGAAACCGACTATCAATTATTTTTTTGGAACCCTTTGGATTCGAGCTGCTAAACTAAGGTTTAAATGTACAACTAGTTGCCATAACTTGTTATGCAAATTGCTTAGTTTTCATTATATTGTCATATGAATTGTATCACTATCTAAGTTTCTCCCCAACTATTTGTAGTTGACACTTTATTTTACCCATATTTCAAGTGGTAATATTTGATGCTTTCACATAGGATGCTTGGGATTTTGCCTATTAGTTTAATTTAATTGGACTATTGTCTTGTTTTTGTCTTTTTGATCAAGTGGTTTGCTTGGTTTGTTTGTTGGATATTTAATGTGGATTAATACAATATTTAAAATTTTAATTTTAGTTATCATTACTATTGAACAATTTAATTACGTGACGTCCTGAAATTCAGCCTTCGGTTGGGGGTGTTATAGTTTACCGTTTAGTATCGACTAGGTTGCGGGTGTCGAGTATACCCATTAGTGTTTTAACAAATACCTGTTGGGACGTTCATGTTAATATATCTTTTAATTTCCTTTATAATTTTATATTTATAAAATCTATACAATATATTAAATTATGATTAACTAGAATTGATTCCCTGCGTTGCGGAGTCGGTTTTTTTAACGTGAATTGAACGTACTGATTTTTTCTTTTATAATTGTTTATCGATGAAAAGTATACTAACTGAAAACAGTTATAAAATTAAGCACAAAATGTATTATATTTGACATGAATAATCATCGAAATAACTAAATTACGTTAAAACGTAAACCAACTTGAATTTATAGCGAAACATACATAAAAATAAGCATGTAAAACTCGAGACGGTCAAAATGCCATTACTTTGAAACATAAACCAATTTGAAATTACACATACACGTACATAAACGTCACAAAATAGACCAACTAACATCGTCAATATAAAAAGCATCAAAACGTATTATATTTGACATGACTCATTACACATGAAGTAACTTGAATTTATAGTTTTTAATGAAAATGTATTTTATTTGACATGGCTTATTTTAAAAGGAATTTTTTTATATTGTACTAACTTGATTTTATATTAATATGTATATAAAATAAACACATATAACTTCAAGGGGTCAAAATGACATTTTAAAAAGTTTTTAAAATATTAAAAAATGTAACTATTATTAATATTGAAAGTTGAAAACGTGAGACAAAAAAGTCAAAACTTTAGTATAAACAAAATCAAAACTTGTTGAATTGGTTTTGCAATTGAGTGGCTAAAGTGAAAATATTCAAAACTTTCATGAAAAAATCAAAAAGAAAAAAAAAACCTTGGTGCTAACCAATTCATCAATTATATTTATATATATAATAATAACATATATATTATCATCGTCATCATAAAAATATCTACACTATTTAAGGAAAAATAAAAATAGAAGTTAGAATTTTCCGAGTATTAGTTTGGTTTATGATTGGTAAACGGGTATACAATTTTGATAACCGGGTCGTTATCACCTAAATCATACCTATAAAATATTTTTTTTCCACTCCTATACCCATCGGTATCGTGTATACTCATCTCGGATGTTTCAGGTACGCCCTTCGGGCTCACAAACTTTTTTGACGTCCATGCTCAAAGGTCAAAACAATCACATAGTCAAGGCTTGCGTTAACTAACACCAACATGTCATTGACCAACACCCATACCTGCAACCAACTTCATCTTCATCATGAAGATAACCTTTTCCATCATCTTCATCACCGCACACTCACTTCTCTCCGCCATTTCCGCCATAATCTACGACTCCTCCGGCAACAAACTTCTGAGGGGCATCTCGTACTACATCATGCCCCTCTTACGTGGCTCCGGGGGTGGACTGTCTCCCGGAGCCACAAAGATGCATGTCCACTGGACATTGCTCAGGAGCCGTTTGAAGTGAACAATGGCGTTCCTTTTGTTGGAATTTTGTGAAAATAGCATTTTTCACAAATATAGAAAATGAGTATTTCCTAATTTTGGACGACACATAAATATTATAAACTGAGGTTTATTGATATATTTCTTTGTGGGTTTGTGTTCTATGTTGGAAGAGCTTCGCAATCGAACTAAACCACGTCCAAAACGGAGCTAAGATGAATGAGATATCGATGCTCAAAGTTTGGTGTTTGAAACATTAAATGCTGAAATAAATGGGAAAGTAACATCTTGTCCCACATAGGAGGAGTGATGAAACTTAAAGGGGTATTTAAGTGGGAACACTCCTTCCTTATTGTTTCATGGAAGCACACACTAAGTGTACTCGCGAAGGGTGCGGAGCACCCTAACCACTCCCACACGCGCGCCGTGGCGTGGGCATGGGCGCATGTGGCGCTTTGATGGGCCACTTTGCACTTAAGAGCCGCCTTTGTATTTTTGACCGCGCGCGTGGATCAACAGAGGCTGCAAGGACCAGGGTGGCTCGCATGGAGGAGCACCAGCTGACTGGCGTATAGAACGAGCCAGAGTGGCGCGCGCGATCGAACTGCAGCTTCCTGAATTCAATGACAGAGCAGTTACACTTCAGCATTTGAAACTGCCGTTGACTAAGACCTTGAATAACGAATTAAACTGCATTAAAACGTTTAATGCAAAATAATTCTGCATTCAATTCAGTTTTTTCAGTTCATCTACACCTCCACTATAAATAGGAGGGTAGATCATTGTAGCAAACACACTGAAAATCACCAACGAATTCTCTACAGAAAATTCATTTTCTTCTCTTTTCTTGCAGCAAGGTACACCTTCGGGTTGTTGTCATCTCCGGCAGTGCAACTGCTTGGGCTGTTGTATCCTGGAAACAAACGAGTTCTCCTGGGAGACTCGAAATTTGTTTTAAGGGACCCGTGTCTAACACGATCCTCAGCCAAGAACTTCTTTTCTATTTGAATTTTTGTTCTTGTATTTCGATTATTTCAGTTGTAAAAGTATTGTAATTTACAGCTTTATTTATTTTTGTATTGTAATTCGAATTTATAAAAGTTTTTATTTATTTTATGCGAACGGATTCCTACAATCTTAAAACAAATTTTTAAAACACCGTTCGTGTAGAATCAAAACCACTCCGTTTGTGATTCAAACAAGTTTTGTTTTCACTCGGTTTGTGTTTTAAAAACATTTTTTTCTTTCGTTTTCATCTTCAAAGGAGCGGACTTTGGTTGAAAATGATTCGGATTACTTCATTTCGTTCTTAAAATTACTTGTAAAAACTTTTGTTTTGGTCTTCAAGTTGGACTTAGAAGCCAAACATTAAGCGTGCGCTAAAAATTATAAGAATTTTATGTTTTTGGTCTTCAAAGTTGGACTTAGAAGCCAAATATTAAATTCGTGGTAATTAAAAAAAAATGGAGTTTACTTATGTTTTAGTTGGTTAAAACAGAATTTCGGACTAAACTTTAAATTTTTATTTTCAGAATGTCAACTGAAAACAATATGAACGTGAACACAATGTTAACAACCTTGTCGTTGGAACCACTGCCAACACTGTGGGAGCGTCCACAGTGGCAAACCATGCTGAACGACCTGAGAAGTTCTCGGGTCTCCACTTCAAGAGGTGGCAACAGAAGATGTTCTTCTACTTGACCACTATGAACATTGAGAGGTTCTTGACTGAAACCGCTCCCCAACCTGCGGAAGGGGAGACCGACGCTCAGGCTCAGTGCACGGTTGATGCTTGGAAGCATACGGATTTCATATGTCGCGGCTATGTGCTAAACGGCCTGTCGGATGCGCTGTATAATGTGTACTACAATGTCAAGACTTCCAAAGAATTATGGATGCCTTGGACAAAAAGTACAAAACAGAGGATGCGGGAACAAAGAAATTTGTTGTCGCCTGTTTCTTAGACTACAAGATGGTGGATAACAAGACTGTTATGAACCAAGTCCAAGAGTTGCAAATTATACTCCATGACATCCACGCTGAGGGAATGGTACTTAGCGAGACGTTTCACGTGGCAGCAATAATTGAAAAATTGCCTCCTTCGTGGGTAGAATTCAAAAACTACCTAAAGCATAAGCGAAAGGAAATGACGGTGGAGGAACTTGTGGTCCGCCTTCGAATAGAAGAGGACAACAGGGTAGCCCAAAAAGGCACCATTGCGCAAGCTGCAGCTTAAGCAAACATGGTGGAAGTTGGGGATTCCTCCAAAGGCAAAAGGGGTAAACTAACGAAAAAGGACAAGGGGAAAGCAAAAGTTAACAACCTTGGACCAAGAAAGGGGGCTGTGAAAAAGAAGACTGCGCCTTTCCAAGGTACTTGTTACAATTGTAACGAGACGGGGCATCGTGCTAACGAATGTAAGAAACCTAAGCGTGAGTGTGCGCATATGGTTGATGAGGATGGTATGCCTCTAATTGCAATGATAACCGAGGAAGCGCTATGATTGAAGAAGTCAATGTGGTGGGCGCCAACCCACCAGGATGGTTCGTTGACACGGGTGCAACCCACCATATTTGTGGAGATAAGGCTCTTTTCTCAACATTCAAGGAAGCAACGGGTGAAGAAAAGCTTTATATGGGAAATAAAGCTACCGCCGACATCAAGGGTGAAGGCACAGTGATCTTGAAGATGACTTCTGGCAAGGAGCTCACGTTGAGCAAAGTCCTCTATGTCCTGAAGATACGGAAGAATCTCGTGTCGGGTTGGATGCTCAACAATTTTGGTTTTCGTCTAGTGTTTGAATCGGACAAATTTGTTTTATCTAGACGTGGAATGTATGTTGGAAAGGGCTATGCCTTTAATGGTATGTTCAAAATGAATGTAGCGGTGGTTAACACCAAGAAAAACATGGATGAAATTTCTACTTCTACTTACATGATTGAGTCTTCAAATGTTTGGCATGGTAGATTAGGACATGTAAATTATAATTCATTACGACGTTTAATTAAATTAAATATGATACCAACATTCCATATCGAGTCCGACATACAAATGCGAGTCGTGTTAGAATCCAAACTTACAAGATCATCGTTAAATCGGTTGAAAGAATAACTGAACCCCTTGATTTAATTCATACCGATGTGTGTGATTTAAAAGCGGTTCCCACACGTGGAGGAAATAAGTACTTTATCACGTTTATTGATGATTGTACTAAATATTGCTATGTATATTTACTTAAAAGTAAAGATGAAGCAATAGAAAAGTTTATCTTGTACAAAAACGAAGTTGAGAATCAACTTAAAAAGAAGATAAAAGCAGTGAGAAGCGACCGAGGAGGTGAATATGTTGCACCTTTTGCGGATTTATGCGCAAAAAGTGGCATTGTACATGAGTGTACACCTCCTTATTCTCCACAATCAAATGGCTTTGCGGAACGTAAGAACCGCACATTAAAAGAAATGATGAACACCATGTTGATCAGTTCGGGTGTGAACCTAGAAATGTGGGGGGACGCGATTCTCTCAGCAAATTATCTTTTGAACAAGATACACCTCAAAAATAGGGATGAAACTCTATACGAGTTATGGAGAAAAAGGAAGCCTTCGTACAAATACTTGAAAGTGTGGGGGTGCCTAGCAAAGGTGATTGTACCACCTCCTAAGACTCTTAGGATAGGACCCAAAACTGTTGATTGTGTATTCATAGGATATGCACATCAAAGTAGTGCACATCGTTTTCTTGTACATGAGTCCAAGAATCCCGATGTCCACATAAACACTATCATGGAGGCAAATCCTAACATCGTCTCATATTTTGAACATGTGTTTCCTATGCTAGAAGAACCACATGAAACTTCACCAACAACGGTTGATGAAGCAGGTCCAAGTTCATCTACGTGGCTAGATGAAACACATGATTGACCAGAGGTCGACAAAGGTGACCTTAGACGAAGTAAACGGCCAAGGATTGCAAAATCATTTGGGCCAGACTTCATGAGCTATATGGTTGAGGGTGAGCCCAATACCTATCGCGAAGCGGTTTCTTTCGCGGAAGGACCACAATGGAAAGAAGCAATTAAGAAGGAAATTGATTCTATATTGCAAAATCATACTTGGGAGTTAGTAGATCTTCCACCTGGTTGTAAACCACTTGGATATCGTTGGATATTCAAAAGGAAGATGAAAGTTGATGGAAGTATTGATAAATACAAGGCGAGGCTAGTAATAAAAGGGTTTAGACAAAAACAAGGTCTAGATTACTTTGATACTTACTCACCTGTGACACGAATAACCTCTATAAGATTGGTTCTTGCAATTGCGGCTTTAAGAAATTTGGAAGTTCACCAAATGGATGTAAAAACCGCATTTCTAAATGGCGATTTAGAAGAAGAAATTTACATGGAACAACCTGAGGGTTTTTCCTCCCCAGGAAAAGAGGGCAAAGTATGTAAATTGGTCAAGTCTTTGTACGGCTTGAAGCAAGCTCCAAAACAATGGCACCAAAAGTTTGATCATGTCATGATTGACAATGGTTTCAAAATAAACGAGTGCGACAAATGTGTTTACTATAAAGACACACCAAGAGGTTATGTGATTTTATGTCTTTATGTGGATGATATGCTTATCATTGGGAGTAACAATCATATGATTAACTCAACTAAAGACATGTTGAAAGCGAGGTTTGACATGAAAGACATGGGCTTAGCGGATGTGATTCTTGGTGTAAAAATCACTAGAACGCAAGATGGCCTTATCTTAAGTCAAACTCACTACGTGGATAAGATCCTTGGGAAATTCAATTCGGAAGATAGGGGTATAGCTCGAACTCCAATTGATAATACTCAACGTCTAAGGAAAATAGAGGCGAAGGAGTTGCTCAATTAGAGTACTCAAGGATCATTGGTAGTCTCATGTATCTAATGACATGTACTAGACCCGACTTAGCATATGCAGTAAGCAGGCTAAGTAGATACACTAGTAATCCAAATGATGATCATTGGAAAGCTATCACACGGGTGCTGAGATACATAAGATACACGAGAAATTACGGATTACATTATACCCGTCATCCAGCAGTGACCGAAGGATACACTGATGCAAACTGGATTTCGGATATAAAGGATCATAGATCCACAAGTGGATATGTGTTTACACTTGCGGGAGCAGCTATAGCTTGGAAGTCGTCCAAGCAAACGGTTATAGCTAGATCCATGATGGAATCCGAATTCGTCGCTTTAGATAAAAGCGGTGAAGAGGCGGAGTGGCTACGTCAATTTGTGGAAGATATTCCAAGATGGCCAAAGCCGTTGACGGCGATTTGCATACATTGTGACAATACATCAGCGCTTGTGAGAGCACAAAGCTCTATGTACGACGGAAGATCAAGGCACATTCGACGTAGGCACAACACAGTACCTCAACTAATCTCAATGTGTATTATCTCGGTTGACTATGAGAAGTCAAAAGAGAATATTGCAGGCCCGTTAACGAAAGGCTTAAGCAAAGATTTAGTTTATACGACGTTAAGAGGAATGGGACTAAAGCGAGGGAAACCTAACCTAGTTGACTGGAGATCCCAAGATCTAGGTTCAATAGGCAAACTTAATCATAAACCCAAAAGGGAGTCACTGTGGGGGGGGGGGGGGTGGCCCAAAAGATTAATAAGGGAGTCGTATGCTTCCTAGTCCATTCCAAACAGTGACATGAAGTAAGGTTAAGCATATTGAGGTTAAGGATTTAGGGAAATCCAAATTAACCATGATGCTTTTAATGATTCGGCGAATCACCTATGTTAGAGAGAAGTGTGGTCGCTTCGAATGGATTTGTGGGGAGGCGCAAATCCTAGAGCTCTCGCAGAACCAGGAAAGTGTTCCATGACCATGAACGGACACAACCATGAGGTGTTGACAAAACTAGGGAGAGGATTGTGTGAATGTATATTGTCGCCCACATAAATGGAGGATTGTTCAAAGACACCGCGTCTACGAGACCCTAGGAGGCTAAGTATGCTTCACAAAAGAGGGTTCAAAGGTTACGCCTAAAGATCGATTTCCATTCATGTGTGGTATTGTTGGAATTTTGTGAAAATAGCATTTTTACAAATATAGGAAATGGGTATTTCCTAATTTTGGACGACAAATAAATACTATAAACTGAGGTTTATTGATATATTTCTTTGTGGATTTGTGTTCTATGTTGGAAGAGCTTCGCAACGAACTAAACCACGTCCAAAACGGAGCTAAGATGAATGAGATATCGATGCTCAAAGTTTGGTGTTTGAAACATTAAATGCTGAAATAAATGGGAAAGTAGCATCTTGTCCCACATAGGAGGAGTGATGAAACTTAAAGGGGTATTTAAGTGGGAACACTCCTTTCCTTATTGTTTCATGGAAGCACACACTAAGTGTACTCGCGAAGGGTGCGGAGCACCCTAACTCACACTCACACACGCGCGCGCGTGGCGTGGGCGATGGGCGCAATGTGGCGCTTTGATGGGCCACTTTGCACTTAAGAGCCGCCTTTGTATTTTTGACCGCGCGCGTGGATCAACAGAGGCTGCAAGGACCAGGGTGGCGCGCATGGAGGAGCACCAGCTGACTGGCGTATGGAACGAGCCAGGGTGAGCCGAACTAGCAGCTTCCTGAATTCAATGACAGAGCAGTTACACTTCAGCATTTGAAACTGCCGTTGACTAAGACCTTGAATAACGAATTAAACTACATTAAAGACGTTTAATGCAAAATAATTCTGCCATTTAATTCAGTTTTTTCGGTTCATCTACACCTCCACTATAAATAGGAAGGGTAGATCATTGTAGCAAACACACTGAAAATCACCAACGAATTCTCTACAGAAAATTCATTTTCTTCTCTTTTCTTGCAGCAAGGTACACCTTCGGGTTGTTGTCATCTCCGGCAGTGCAACTGTTTGGGCTGTTGTATCCTGGAAACAAACGAGTTCTCCTAGGAGACTCGAAATTGTTTTAAGGGACCGTGTCTAACACGATCCTCAGCTAAGAACTTCTTTTCTGTTTGAATTTTTGTTCTTGTATTTCGATTATTTCAGTTGTAAAAGTATTGTAATTTACAGCTTTATTTATTTATGTATTGTAATTCGAATTTATAAAAGTTTTTATTTATTTTACGCGAACGGATTCCTACACCTTTCACCTTCAACCCCATTGTTCTCGACGAACATGTCATCCTTGAGGCGTATCCGGTTTCCGTCGAGGCCGATGTCATCAACCCTTGTACCGGATCACGATATGGCGGTGACGACGTGAAAAACCATGACGACCGGTTTGTGACGGGTAAAAAAGACGACGACGACAAGAAGAAGAAAGATGATGATGGTAATGATGATAAAGATGGGCCTCCGGTTCAAGTTGTGACGACTGGGGCGAGTTTAACAAGCTGAAAGTTGTTTTCAGATTGTTGAAGATAATATGATGCCCGGATTGCAAAGTTATCAGATTCAGAATCGCCCGTTTAAATGTTGGTCGAGTAGTACGGGTCTTGTTTGTTATAACGTCGGAGTCATTGCTGACTCCGATGGTAACCATCGGTATCTTGGTCGGACCGATGCGGTCTTTCCGGTAGTGTTTTTACAAATTCTTATGGCACGGTTAGCCTGTTGTCGGCTAAAACGAGCTCGTTTAGCGAAATATCGACTAAAGTGAGCGATTAGCCATTCTGGTAAATGATGTCATTAAGAAATAGCGTTGTAAAACACGACTTATTTAATTTATCCATTTAGGTAAAACGGTGAATACAAGTAGATGGATTGCAAACTTCATTGAAGTGGTTGGTGGGTCACAATAATAAATAGGTTAGATATGACGTAAACAGGTTATTATGTTCACGTGTTGTTATTTTATAACTAAACAGGTTAACCAAACATGACATGTTTAACTAAAAGTTAAGCATGTTAATCCAAACACGACATACCGGTTAATAAAGTGAATGTAGATGACACCTGATTATTTGATGTTATACGTGTCATGTTTAGCCGGCATATTCATCCTTAATCTTAAAATTACGAAGATAGAAAAGAGGCAATTTCATATATGTCCCTTACAAATCTGAAAAATATCATATATACCCATGTAAAAATAAAAATATCATATATACCTATAAAAGTAGTTAAAATATATTATAAAATATATATATATATATATAATTGATTGAGGTTCCTGTAAAAAAGACCAAAAGTGTGAGAAGGGTAAGAAAGAATCTCAGCCATTAGATCTTTTCCTATCCTTTTTTTAGATCAAGATATAATGGTAATTGTACTAAAAATTCTAATTAAGGATACAATTAATGTGTAGTTATTTTAGGAATTCCAATTTTGAATTTTATATGATTATACATAAAGATTAATTCGCATGTATAAAATTCATATCAAAATTTTAGTTAATTCGCATGTATAAAACATCATACGAATTCCAAAAGACACCACAGCTTGAATCTAATATCGTCTTTTGAAAGTATAAAACACCATTCAGATTCTAAAAACACCATTACTTGAATTGTAATATAGTCATGGTGTTTTTTAATATCTGGAATGATTGCATTGCACATTATGTGTGGGAATTTACTACTATAATTCCAGTAGATATTCTTCGTATGGTGTTTTAAACATGTATTCATGGTGTTTTATACCTGCATTCTAATAGGTGTTCTTCGGACGGTGTTTTACACCTGCATTCATGGTGTTTTATACCTGCATTCTAGTAGTTGTTCTTTGCATGGTGTTTTACACCTGCATAGGCTGCATTCATGGTTTTTACACCTGCATTCAGGTAGATTTTATCGTATAGTATTTAATCCTGCATTTCAGTAGGTTGAACTATACGTAAATTTTTTCTCTAAATAAGTAAGCACTATGGTACTCATATTAAAGATAAAAAAATGCTCGTTTTATAGTGTATTTTTTTAAGGAAAAGTTACATATAAGAAGTTATTGACGTTTAAAAAAGACAGGTGAGAAGTTGCATGTGCATTAATGTTAGTTTCTTAATTTAAAAATGTTAAATTTACCTTTTGTACCCTTAATCTAGAAAACTAATTAATTTAATTGTTACCTATTTACAAGATTGTCATTAAGATCTCAACCATTAGATTAAAGATCTAATGGTTTAGATTCTTTCTTACCATTCTCGCAAAAAAAAAATACATTTTTTACAATAACCTCACCTATTATATATTAATATATATATATATATATATATATATATATAGGGTAAGGTTCATGCGAGAACCACCTTTATTGTGAGAACCGCGAGAACCACCTTTATTGCAAAATAAAATCTAAAAAAAATCAAAAAAGCACTCAACAATTTTTTTTTAATATTTTTAATAAAAATCGTTATATTTCGTTACAAAAAAAAACTTTTTTTTCGGGTAACAGTTATCCATGCACATGTGCATATGTATCATAACTTCGACAAATTCAGTAATACGTTATCACTAGTAGACAATTGCACTTTAATTTACAATACCATCCATAATACACTCAATTTTACATTAAATGCGCATGTGCATAATTATGTATAACAATTATATACCGTGTTTTGGTACAAAAAGTTTGTGATTTTGAATGATGAAGTAGGCTCATATATATGTTTTTTGGTTAGTTATATCTAGTGGTTAATGGGTTCATTATAGTTGTCACTTTATGATGTAATATGTTGATTGGATGGTATAAAAGGTGTTGATATACGTGTAATAAAGTGAAAATATTGGTATTGTATGTATTATAAATGGTAGGAGGTAATGGTATTGTATTATGGATGGTAGGAGGTAATGGAAGTGTATTACGGATGGTATGATAGATGAAAGAGAAAGTGTATTCAAAGTAGTGTACCAAAAACACTTATTTCATGTTGATACATATAGATGCCATGGTTGTAAAACAAGGTTTCCAAGGCCGGGTACTTCCCGAGTAGTCGCTACAAGGTAGGCTGCCGATGCGACTTTCTTCGACTCCGCCTAATTACTTGGATTCGGTCAAACGCGGTCAACTTCTGTCAGAATTGGATCTAGTAAGTCAACTCGGGCCTAGTTTGACTTAAATAATAATAAAACATAATTTCTATGTCTATCATATTAAAGAATGGATATCAATTTCACGTATTTTGTTATAAATATTAGTACATTTATGTTATTTGACATATATTTAATCTCCAAAAAGTAATTTCTTTGTAATTTAACATGTCCGAGTACTCCCCGAGTACTCTCTTCCTAGACCGAGTACTCTCAACTCCGGGTCGATCGACTAGAGAGCGCCTAGCAACTTTTGCAACCATGATAGATGCACATGTGCATTTCTTATATTGGTAACGTAAAAAGTAGTGTATTACACATGGTGGTGCAAATGAAAGTACAATTGTCTAATGTTTGTAATATATTACGGAATTTGTCAAAGAAATGATGAAAATGCACATGTGGATGGTAGTGTATTATGGATGGTATGATAGATGAAAGAGAAAATGTATTCAAATTAGTGTACCAATATACCTTATTTCATGTTGATATATATAGATGCACATGTGCATTGTTAATATTGGTAACGTAAAAAGTAGTGTGTTACACATGGTAGTGTAAATGAAAGTACAATTGTCTAATGTTTTTAATGTATTACGGAATTTGTCAAAGAAATGACAAAATGCACATGTGCATAGATAGTTGGTACTCGATTTTTTTTTGAAATTTTTTAGGTATTACTGTTTGTGTTCACACTAGTTCTCGCGGTTCTCGCAATAAAGGTGGTTCCTAACGGATCCCTTGTCCTTATATATATATATATATATATATATATATATATAGGGTTAGGATCATGTGAGAAGCACTATGCTAATTGAAAACTTGAGAAACATTCTGGACCACACATTTTTCCAAAACTTTTCGTAATATACACATACGTATTGTTTAAAATTGACTATATACATATGTGTATAACCCAATATACATATATGTATATAGTGAACTTTAAATTATACGTATGTGTATATTACGAAAAGCTTAGAAAAATGTGCGGTCCAGAATGCTTCTCAAGTTTCTAAAATAGGGTGGATTTCTCTTACGATCCCTACCCTATATATATTATATTCTAAGTCAATATAACAAGATATCAAATAATTATAAGTTCCATTCTCAAAGTGTTAAAAATACTTTTAACTAATGTAATTATTTTTTAAGAAAATATATACACTAACAAAAAAAATTCAAAGTGTTAAAAATACTTTTAACTAATGTAATTAGTGTTAAAAAAACTAATGTTGGTGTGATTTATATTAACGTACCACTAAAATAAATTCAAACAATCACCATACGTAGATTAGAGTGACCTTTTTTGGTTCTATTTTAAATAAAATATATTATTATGAAGGTATAAGTAATATTATTAAAATCACAGGTGGTTTTTTTTTTTGGCAAAACAGGTTTTATAAAAATTAATTTTTTTAAGATTGTTAAAAAAATAAGTTAGGTTAGATACAATACCATAATTAAATCAATAATTATTTAATGAATTAGATTTATCCAATTAGGTTAGGAGTGAGAAACAAATAAATCTACAAAAACACTACTTTAGTAAATACTTTTTTAACAACATCATTTTGGTAAATATTTTTTCCTCCTAACACAATTATAGGAAAAAGCTCTTGCAATTAACATGCATCCACATTTAATTAAGTTCCACATAATATGCACACTTTTAGTCCTTTGAATTCTATGAAGTATTTTTTAGCAGCTTTTTGCATTTTGATCGCTCGAGCTTATAAACTAGAGATAGTGGCCCCGGCCCAGTCAAGAAAAATAACGACAATTTAAGTTCGGTCACTCGCGCCCTACTCTGCCAACTAGCTGGTTAATTCCTTATTACTCGTTTTCGCTCCATTTGTACCAGGACCTGGCAAAACACAAAATAATATAACTTAACACTAAAGGCTAAAAAAATAAATAAAAACTATACAATATATATCACATTTTACACGGGACAGATATGTGTGTTTTACCCTATATCAGCGCCCGCCCCTCACAGTTTTTAAACGCGTCATGATGGTGAAGGGTATCCAGTCCCTTATAAGAAAACCTTTGTTCCTCTTCACAACTGATGTGGGATATCACATTGTTGTTTTATTATTATACCCTTTCTTTTTTTTTTTTCTCGCATTAAGTTTTCTCAAATGATCTTTCCTAATATATATGTATATATAAGAAAGAGGAGGGTTTATCGGGAACATACTAATAAAGAGTAACCATGGGTAAACTATGTTAAAAAAACTCATGAAAGTTTTTTTTTTTGCCTAATAATTTTAGAGTTTTTACGTATGTAAAAGCAGTTTTAACAACAAAAAAAAGGATAAACTTAGTTAAGTAATTTTTTAGAAAAATTAGTTTTCTTAATTAAACGGTGTCTATATGTGTTCATATGAAAAACTCTGAAAAAATGATTTAAATTATATTTTTTCAAAGTAAAATTGGTCATAGTAAAGCTCCGTCATATCATATCAGATGGTATTTTTTGTATTATTAAGTTGGGCATTTAGTAAAATTTGTTTTGGGTTAGAAAATGTCAGCTCAGTAAAAGGTCGGATCAAGTCTGTATGTCATTTCGTTAGGGGCCGAAGTTCAAGAGATAGTTATGTGCTTAGAATTTAAGGTGTTTCACATATGAACTAACTCTGCCTTAAATATCAAATAATGTTACTTATTATAATACCATATGTAGAAATTTAGGCACGTTTATTACATTAGGGATCTTTAAAGTCATACATACACGATCTACCACTCCTACCATACTCAAAACTGTTAACAAAATTAGGTGGCCAAATTTTTGTTAAATATCACCATCTCCGAAAAAGAAAATTAGGCAATTGATATCCAGTTCCAAATTCTTAAGTTGGAACGAACATAAAATACCCATCAACATCCACTAATATTTTTACATTATATAAATCGCCTATTTCCATTTGTATTGATTACTTATAATAAAGTCGTGATCAAATTTGAGATAGGAAAAAGTTTGTTCATGATCATGTTAATGTGTGTTCTCTTCGCTTCAGATATGCTCTATAAGTTAAATATAATAAGTTTAAAGTGTACATAAATATAATTTTTGAGGCAGATCAAAGAGGTCTCAGGGAAGGGAAGTTGACACTTCTGTAAGTATTTTTTTTTATCAACAAGAATGTCTAAGTGTAAATGATCATACTTACAGACCGGTTGGTGACAATCATATTCAATATAAATACTAAATTGGTTTTTGTAAGTCCCAAAAATCCGGAATTAACAACGATATCAAACAATCACCAAGGATGGGTGGAATCCAAACTTGATTATATTCAAGAAAACCGAAAAATAAGAAGATCGAGATGAGTAGAATAACACATGAATCAATTCAAACTTGCATACGATTCTATTACTATCGGATAGCAAAACCATCTATACAAGTTCTTTACCTCGATCTCTCTCTAGTCTAGGGTTTCTCTATGGAGGCTATTCTCTAAAGGCTTAACCATGACAAAGTTGTTTATATACCTAGGGTAATCCATGCCCCTCATGGGCTTGCCTGGCCCACATGGACTTAGGCATGTCCCTAAATGACCTATAAAGGTTCAAAACCTTATATAGACTAACCCAATTAATCCCAGTTCGCAATCATAGTCCGTTGCGTATATTTGATGCGTCCCACACTTCTAAGACCTACTAGTTTTGTTCTACCCTTGTGTATAGAGCAAATGAAAAGTGGGTAATGTGTTCTCTAAGATTATAGTTTTACATAACTGAATCTTTATACTCAAAATCTTACTATGAGTTGATATTCTTTTTTACATACACAAAAAGCATTATATATAGACATGATTTTGTTGTATTGTAAGCTTTGATACATTAATCTACTAATGTTCATCTAAAATATAAGGAAAACAATTATTTGTTATGGTCTTAGTAAAGGATTAAGGGTCTTACTAAAATACGCTACCCTCAAACTAAAATACCCCAACTCTAAACTCAAACGCTCGTCTAAAAGTAAGAACTATGACTTAGTCATAACCTTCAAATAGTCATTTAAAATTAGGAAGGATATCACGGAAGCCTTAACCTTCAAACGACTGTTTAAAACCACGTGAGACTAGATTGTAAATTTTGATATATTGAAGATATCTAATTAATAACTGCAGAAGAGAGGACTATAGATGCACACAATTGTAAGTGGGAGGTGGCTCAAGAGGCTCCTTGCCCGCGTGGTGGTGGATGGGATTGTAAGGCGAATTGTAAGAAATTGGAATTTGATGATGGAGATTGTAAGCCACCTAAAAACAAAATATGTCAATGCTTCCAGTGCAAACGAATAACTTGAAATTTGATTTACTTTTACTGCATCTACTTAATGTAATATATGATGTATCTTGCAAGACTATAACTTAGAAATTTGATATACTTTTACTACATGTACTTAATGTTATAAATAAAGTATCTTAATTACTCCCAACTTTTTTAACGTCCAAACAAAACATGGTCATCCGGGTACACCCATAGAAAAAATGCCACCCATACCCGCAATCATTGACAGCCTAGTGACACGGACTGACATCAATTCCAAAGGATATCCTGTGGCGGAAAGCCCACTATGGTAAAACCTCGGGCTCTTATGAAGTGAGTATGATCACGTAACGCATGTATAAAAATCGGTCATTGTATTATTTATAATATGTAACCTGTAAACGTATTTACGCAACCTCATATACACAATTAAATGACCTTATACGTATAATTACACAACCTTATATAATATACAGAAAGGTTTTCAAAAAAGAAATTGTATATCTAACAAATATCATACTCATATCAAAGAGAATAAAATGTTTGATTCTAGGATATATAGAAAACTTATTTGTGCTAAGAAAACCTAAGAAACTCACTTTATAACCATTGATATAGATGATCTAATGGATGAGAAAATTAGATGCTTTATTGAATTATATTTATTACATTCTTTGGGTTGATGAGTGGATTGAGGGGTATTTAGATAAAAGCAACATAAAGCAAGGTACATAATATATATTATAATATTAGTGAAGGTGAGAGGGTGACTACATGAACAGCTCACTTGTTTTCATGGGGGATGTGCAATCTTCCATTTACAATCATCAAAAAGCAAATTTCAAAAGCCCAGATCAAAAACAACAATTTGTCTCCTTCTCTCTCAACATTTCAAACACCAGAAAGTCACAAACACACACGCATTGTGTGTTTCTCAAACAGTCGAGATTCCCCATTATGTTCATCAAGAAAACCAAGAACACACACACAAGTGTGTGAGAGAGAAGCATGCTTGAAATCGTTTGGTTGCATGGGTTTTTAGAGAGAGAAAGTTGTTGGAACACCAAGACCAAGAACACACACAAGTGTGTGAGAGAGAAGCAGGTCTGAAATCGTTTGGTTACATGGGTTTTTAGAGAGAGAAAGTTGTTAGACACCAAGAACATACACACAAGTATGTGAGAGAGAAGCAGGTCTGAAATCGTTTGGTTACATGGGTTTTTAGAGAGAGAACGTTGTTAGAACACCAAGAAACACAACAGTGTGTGAGAGAGAAGCATGTCTGAAAATCTTCATTGTGTTCATCGGATGGTTCTAGATCCAGTAAGTGTTCTACTAACAACAAGAACACACTTGACTATTTGTTAAAATGGTTGTTAATAACTTTTTGTGTTCTCAAAGTGTTCTAGTAATGGGTTAATTTTCATATATTTTGCAGGTTTTTGTTTTTATGTTAATATTATTTTTTAGTTTTTTGATATTTTCAGTTTGTTAGCCAATAATTTATGAGTTGGGTTTGTTTTAGGTTTTATGCACTGGATTTACTTTATTTTGTTTTCTGGGCATCCCAATTATTGGTAGATGTTACAGAAAAGGTTTCAAAATTTTGTTGGTTAAGTTGTTCTTTTTTTATAGTTAGTGTTAAATGTTTCAAATTTTTGCTGGCATAACTATTTACGTATGTTATATTTCTGTCAGCTAAATTTCTGCTAGTTACATTCTAAATTATTTGTCCTGTATGTTGTAACATATGTTACACTTCGGGGCAATATATGTTACATACATGGTGTTACACATTTGTTGTGATATGAGTGGATAGTGAATGGTGAATGGTAATTGTTGTATCCTCATGTTAGCAAGTACTCTTTTGCTGACTACTAATATTTGTGTATTTCATTTGTTGGGTAGGACTGGAACTGGGAAGAAACCTAACAAAAGTGCAGTTTATGTTGTCAGAAAAAAAACTAAAAAACTGCATTTGTTGTGTGTGTTAGAAATTTAGTGTCTTTTTTTGTGTAACTTAATTTAGGGAAATTGTGTACGTGTGATGGATATTGTGTACATATTTTGTTGCACATGAACTGTAACAATTTATGCATAGTAATACATTTGTAACATATGCTACATGTTGTTTTCTCTAATATATGTAATATGGGTAGACATGTGTTGGCTTCTGGTGTAAACATGCAACTATCCTATGTAACATGTCTAACACATACTACATCCTGTTTTCTCTAATATATGTAAAAATATGTTACACGTGTTACACATAAAGGTAACATATGCAACTTGGCTATACAAGTGCTAGCCTCTGGTGTAGAACATGCAAATACTCTACGTAACATGTGTAACACATGTAATATCCTGTTTTATCTAAAAATATGTTATAATCGATGTAACGTGTGTTACACATAAAGGTAACATGTGTAACCTAGCTATACAAGTGTTGGCCTCAGGTGTAGAATATGCAAATACTCTATGTAACACATGTAACATCATGTTTTTAATCAAAATATGTTACAATCGATATAACGTGTGTTACACATAAAGGTAACATGTGTAACCTGGCTATACAAGTGTTGGCCTTTGGTGTAGATCATGTAACTACACTATGTAACATGTGTAACCTGATTGTACATGTGTTATCCACTTTGGAGTAACAAATGCAAAACATGGAAATTGATGAAAAAAATGGTAGGAACAATAGCTACGTAGGGTAAAGCAAACTGTGACAATTTATACACAGTAAAAATATTTGTAGCATAGGGGAACCCTTGTAGCATATACAACAAATATACTAGTTAAAAAAGGTGAAATATCTTGCGACATATGTTAAATAAAAAAACCACAAAACCCAATTACACATTCAGACCGTAAAAGCAAATTATGTTCATTTCTTGATAATTATCATCATCTTTAACACAACAATTCCTTCATTATATATTCAGATTGTATATATGCAACACTTCACTACTTACATATGTACCTAGAGTTGTTATTAACAATGTTACTTGTAGATAAAAAACTACATTAACATATATTTTTAAATTGAACCCAACTTGGTCGCCATAAGTCTTATATATGGCAAGAACAAAATGGAAGGACTTGTCCGAAATATACATCGATGAATATTGAACGATGCTACTTTAGGCTTTGTTCTTCAATCATCTGCGGGTTTGAGGATAAGGAGACACAAGTTAATCAAATTCATATCGTATTTAGGTAACTTTGTGCTAGTTACATGTGTAACTAGATTTGTTTTTAGCAATGTAACACGTTTAACATGTATACTCATGTGTACGTTTGATGTTGTAACACATGTAACAACTATATGTAACATGTGTAAAGTGGTTGTACATATGTTACCCTGAGTGTAACACATGTTATAAACATGTTTCCTGTATATACGTAGCATTTTGCTAGATACATATGTACCTGGAATTGTTATTAACAATGTTACAAGTAGATTAAAAACTACATTAATTAACATATATTTTTTAATTGAACCCAGCATGGTCGCCATAAGTCTTATACATGGCAATAACAATATAGGAGGACTTGTCCGAAATGGAAGTACTTATCCGAAAATGGTTGTGCGGAACAAAACATTCCTGTAACATTTTGCTAGTTACATGTGTAGCTAGACTTTTTTAGCAATGTAACACGTTTGACATGTATACTCATGTTAAAAGTGGTTGTACATATGTTACCCTCTTGTGTAACACATGTTACAAACATGTGTTACATATGTACAATTGCTTTGTTACAAAGACTGCTTAGATGTGTAACATATGCAACTTAGTTCCGATGTGACACATGAAACAAATGTAGAATGTATTACACCATGACAACAAGTGACTTTTGCTTTGATTAACATATTTAAATGATGTTGAACGTAACAAGTGTCACCTAGTTGGCCGTTACATATTTAACACATGTAATGTGGTTATACATGTGTTACCTCAATAGTGTATCACATGTTATAAACATGTGATACATATGTGCAGCCCCCTTTGTGTCCAAAAAAGGGTTGTGGTAACTATAAATAAATTGTGTAACGTTGTTACTACATATGTACTAATTATCAAAGAAAAAAACAAGAATTTTTATTTGTAAAATTAACGAGATATTCTAAATAAATTATGAACACGTGTCTCATATACTTCTAGTTACATATATTACTTGTTTACAAATATTGCTACATATGTAATTTACTAAGTTTAAATTGACACCAAAAGGGTTGCACATATGTAACACATGTTCATAACATGTGTTACACTATAGGGTAACATATGTATAGCCATGTTACACATGTTACATATACTTGTTACATCCAAAAGAAATTGCCTTCACAACAACATCCGTCTTCATCAAAATATGGGCATACTAACAATGAAAATAAAAATGAATTTTGTATTAACAGTTGTAACGCTTTTAAAAATGGCCTTCACAACAACATCCGTCTTCATCCAAAAATGGGCATTAACAATGAAAGGACTTGTCCGAAATATATAATGATGATTGTTGAACGATTGCTACTTTATTGTTTGTTCTTTAATCGCCTGCGAGTCTGAGGAGAAGGAGAGACAAATTAATCAAGTTCAGAGCGTATGTAGGTAACATTGTGCTAGTTACACATGTAGCTAGAGTTGTTTTTAGCAATGTAACACGTTTAACATGTATACTCATCTTAAAGTGGTTGTACATATGTTACTATCTTGTGTAACACATGTTATAAACATGTGTTACACATGTACAACTGCTTTGTTACCAAAGACTTCTTAGATGGGTAACATATGCAACTTAACTCTGTTATAACATATGAAACAAATGTAGAATGTATTCCACCATGACAAGTGACTTTTGTTTTGATTAACATATTTAAATGGTGTTGATTCTAAACAAGTGTAACCTATCTTAGAAGTGACTAAATAATAGCAAATATTTACCTGATAAAAATTTGGTCAGATCATTCCTTATGTCCAGGTGTGTAACATCGAAAACAAAGATGTCATCTAGCTTGTTGTTACATATTTAACAAAGGGTTGTTGCATATGTAGCTGTCAAAAAAGTAAAATATGTATCTGTCAAAATGTAACATAAGTAGCTGGAAATAAATTGTAACATATGTAGCTATTATTACCCCGAAGGTAACACATGTTTCAAGATATAGGACAAACAATTTAGAATGCAACTGGCAGAAATGTAACATATGTAGCTCATTATGCCAGCAAAAAAACATGGCTTTTTATTTGTAAAATAAACGAGATCATAAAAAGTCCAACTAAAGACAATCAACTCCAAATCGATGAACAAACATTTTAAAAATTAAAAATTAATCTTTGTAAAAGAAATATCAATATACTTTGAAGAGAGAAATTAGGCACACAAAAATTTCTTCCTGGCGTTGATTTTAAAAAAATGAAATAAACAAACTAAGCTTTGATTTTAAATCTATCAAACATCATAAAAAGTATAAATCTAAACAAAATACATAAATAACAAAAGTAAGATCTTTAAACTTGTTTCTCTCTCACACACTTGTGCGTGTGTTATTAGTGTCAAGATGAACAAGATGAAGATTGTAGTTTCTCTCTCAAAAAATTTAGCTTTCTCTCTTTAAAAACAGAAACAACGATGTGATGAGAGCAACACCTTACTACTTTTCTTTGAGAGCTTCGATGGTGGCTTCGATCTTCAGATCTAGTGGATTCAAAAGAAAGGGATGAGTACAAGAACACATAGTGGCTTCGATCTTATATCTTCAGATATGGTGGCTTCGATCTTCAATCTTTAGATCTGGTGGCTTCGATCTTCGATCTTCGATCTTCAGATTGGTGGCTTCTCTCTCACACACACGTGTACATGTGTTCTTGATGAACATGATGAAGATTGTTGTTTCTCACTCTAAAAATCAGCTTTCTCTCTCTAAACACATTAGCTTCTCCCACCATAAACAACAACTTTCTCTCTCTCTCTCTCTTCACACACACACACTTGTATGTGTGTTCTTGATGAACATGATGTTTGTTGTTTCTCACTCTAGAAAACAGCTTTCTCTCTCTAAACACATCAGCTTCACTCCTCATAAACAACTTTTTCTTTCTCTCTCACTCACTTGTACGTGTGTTCTTGGTGTTCTTGATGAAACATGACGAAGATTCATCAAGGATAAAGCGGTTCAGGATAACATTGGTGGGAAAGTATGCCGTAAGATCTTCCATGAATTCGTGTGGATCGCCCATTTAACATAGAGAAATTTGAACAAGAACAATGGAACTTAGAAAATGGAATGGATTAGATGTGGAAGATGTGAAGTACAAGAAAGGTGATGGGTTGGGTTGGGGTGTAATCGATGGAGATTGGGGAAGTGTGAGGGTTGGTGAAAGTAAACATACTTATCTTACACACATGCACATGTTTCATACAAAATGACCAAAAAACCCTTCAAGCATTGGTTTCAATGAGGTGATGTGAAGGAATGTAGTCCACAAATTCTAGTTTCCTAAGTTTTCTCAATAAAATGAGGTTTCCCCATATATATATATATATAGGGATGGATCATGAGAAAACTAGTTTAAATAAGAAAACCAAAAAACTAACTACATAAAGCCAAAAAAAAACATATCAGTTTTTTTTTTGATTTTTTTATTAAAATTCGCTATATATATTATATAAAAAAACTTTTTAAAAAAAATAAAAAAAGCATATAATGCACATGTGCAACATAAACATATAATGCACATGTGTAGTACAAAAAAAATTTGTACACAAAATGCAGCGATTTTTTATAAAAAAAAATTGTAAAAAAAATTCTATGTTTTTAATGCTTTTTTTGCTTTTTTTAGTTAGTTTTCTAGTTTTCTCATTTATATCTAGTTTTCTCATGATCCTAATCCCTATGGTCAGAACGATTTTCAGCCACAAGATCTTTATGATTTGGGGATAGGACTGATGCGGTGATATTTTTGTAAATAATAAGAACTTTAGAACTACCAGGAGGGGTAATATGGGAAGATCTAAACAAGGGTGCACATGCTAATCACATGTCATTTCCACTCGTCATATTTAAACGGCAATAACTTTTTTATGCGTGATTATTTTTTTTAAATTATACCATAAAATTCAGCGTTTTTTTTATCTTTCCAACGAGTATATTACTTATATATTTTTCGAAAAAAATGAACTGGGTTTTTATGGCGTTTTCAACTATGTATTTTCATGACGTTTTTTTCTGAACTGGGTGTTTTATGGCGTTTTTATTTGAACACCTAGTTCATGTCATTTTTTTATTTCATAAGTATAGCAATAGTATACTCATTGGAAAGATAATAAAACACTCGATTTTATGGTGTAATTTAAAAAATCACGTATAAAAAAGTTACAAGAGTTTAAAAAAGATGGTGGAATGTGCATGGGACTTGCAAGTGGCTTGCACGTGGATGGTCTTTGGCATGTGAGTGACATGTGAATGGACCTTTTGACAATATTACCCCTTAGTATAAGTTAGCACTAACGTTACATGTCAACAACAAAATCGTTCTCACCATTTTTTACACTTTTAGGCGTTTTCCCCAAATCTCACCCCTCTATATATAGGGAATGGGTTTAAAATGAGAACCACCTTCAGTTTTGAAAACCGTGAGAACCATTTTCCAACCGTTAGATCTTGCAGATGGATGGATGAGATTAAAAGTAATTAAACCATCATAAAATTCTTTTTATCTTATTATGTTTTTAATATTTTAATGTCAAAAGGGTATTTAAGTAAATTTGCTTTTTTATCTTATTATTCTTATATTTTTATTACTTTTGTTGTTTTATTATATTAATTATTATTATTAAAAATCAGATTTTTTTATTAAACAAAATTTTAAAATCAGATTTTTTGATTAAAAAAATATTCAAGATATTTTTACAAAAAAAACGTTATTACGAGCCGTTTTTTACGCTTGTTTTTGCGCGCCGTTTTTACACACGGTTTTTGCGCGCCGTTTTTTACGCCTGGTTTTACGCGCCGTTTTTTACTTTTTTTACGCGTCGGTTTTAAACTTTTTTACGCGCGGTTTTAATACTTTTTTTACACGCGGTATAAAACTTTTCTTACGCGCAGTTTTAAATTTTTTTTACGCACCGGTCTAAATGTTTTTTACGCGCGATTTTAAACTTTTTTTACGCGCCGGTTTAAAAAAAATTTATGCGCGTGTTTAAACTTTTTTTACGCGCGGTTTAAAACTTTTTTAACGCGTTGGTTTAAACTTTTTTTACGCGCGGGTTTAAACTTTTTTTTACGCGCCGGTATAGAAATTCTTTTTACGCGCGGTTTTAAACTTTTTTTACGCGCGGGTTTATACTTTGTATACGCCCCAGTTTTAAAACATTTTTTACGCCCCGGTTTTGTAACATCTTTTTTGCCGGTTTAAACTTTTTTACGACCCGGTTTTTAAAACATTTTTTACGCCCCCGGTTTCAAAACGAACTCACCAAAAATCACGATTCAAATAGATGTCTCAGATAGGTTAATACTTATCATCATCGACTGAAAAACTATATAAAAACCAACAACAAAAATCAAAACGATGTGTAGATCTTGAAAAAAATGGAGTTTGGCTCAGAGTTTCCAATAAATAATGGATGCAAAAGCGGGGTTGCAGGTTCGAAAACCTACCCTCTGCCATCCTCTCCTCGCCATCGTCATCAATTGTCGGAAAAATTGTTTCGACCTATCACTGCCAACTCACCCCTCCCATATAAAAAACACAAATCAATCACCGGAGAATCCAAAACAGAATCACTTTATGCAAATCAGAATCACTTTATGCAAAACAGATCAACCCCAATTCAGTACTCGTCGCGGCGTCATGCGACAGCCGGGGGCCGGCCACGGGCAACTCAACCCAAAACTTAATAACAAAAACAAAGAACAAAAAACACAGTTTTAAAAAATAATAAAAAACTAAAGAATGGCAATTTACGGCACCACCGAGATGAAACAAAGACCACCGGCTGAAATAAAAAAACCACCAGCACCATCGGCGCCCCCGGCATCACCCACCTCTGCATCCTCTCTCTCTACGCCCCTGTTAAAAAAATTAAACCTTTTTAATGTAACATCCGTCAAAAACGGATTTACCAAACCCGCTCCGTTTATCAACCAAACAGTCAGTCAAAAATTTCGTTGCGAATTAAATGTCCAAAATATTTTTAAACGATACGTAATCAATTATTATACGGGAATATATATTTAGTTTTTGAAAAACTGTTGAAAATCGCAAAATAAAAATGAAATGATCCAGCCGGGTTTCGAACCCGGTCACTCGCCGAGTCGATTCAGGGACTTATCTCACACACACAAACCACTGCGCCACTTGTTCTGCCCATTAGTTCAGTCGTCGGAATCCCGGAAACCTCGCGAGTTTTTAACACCATTTTCAGTTATAACGTAAACCATTAACAAGACATCGGTTATAACCGATGTTTGAAGTCGGCGACCAAACCATAACCGCCGGAGTTTTTATGATTTACGAATCCAGTCGGAAATCAGACCAAATACATCTCGATTTTCCCCTATAAATTCACCCTCAACCCATTGAAAACCTTTTCGCTCAAAACCACACTCTTTCTCGGCGAAAACTCCCTCGCCGGAACTTTTCTGTTCGTCGCCGGAAAACCGATTTCCTTATTTCTGAACCTCACTGAGCCCCTGAAGCTTATACCGGAGATACCCATACTTTTTCCAAGATTTCCGGAGACTTGCTGCTGCAAGACACCTGACGCCGGAGTTGATTGTTGTCGCCGGAGTTCTGCCGGAAAACAGAGGGTCCAGTCGGTATACCTCTTCGCTTATTTTCTTTATCTTTTCACCCTTATCTTACCTTAATGGACTGTAAAACACTAATGAAACTTGAATAAAAACTCGAAACAGTCAGACCTTATATCTGGTTAACACTTGATGAAGAAGACGATGTATCCGGATCATATATGTATAATATAAATCAGGATATTAATCGGGTTAGACACACAGTCCAGCGGTGGACTGTGTGCACATATAACGCAAAGGTCACGAGTTCGAATCCGGTTTCACACACGCTGCCTAAATAAAAATCAAATTTTTGTTTAACTGAACCGGAGTCGATACTGGTATATGTTAAGTATATTAATAACCGGAATAACAACCAAGTTAGACACACAGTCCAGCGGTGGACTGTGTGTTTGTTTATATCACAGGTCACGAGTTCGAGTCCGGTCTACTGCACCGACTCGAACAATTATCTATTCTTTTTAATAAGGCAGAAAAGGAAATAACTAAATTGTATTTAAGTATAATAAAAATCGAATTATATAACATGTTTAACACACAGTCCAGCGGTGGACTGTGTGTTAGATTAAACCACA
Organism: Scalesia atractyloides; assembly: GCA_947069175.1. NCBI lineage: Eukaryota > Viridiplantae > Streptophyta > Magnoliopsida > Asterales > Asteraceae > Scalesia > Scalesia atractyloides. Next base: position 83,797,425 of record CAMTDV010000030.1, read on the forward strand.
GGTCCCGGGTTCGAGACCTGTGGAGTGCACGTCCGGTTCGCTTAAAACTGTTTTTAAAATAAAATGATTTTCGGTTTAAACTAATTAATATATATATATAATTAAAATCAGATATATAACGGGTTAGACACGTAGCTCAGTTGGTAGAGCTGCGTGCACGCGTACGGGAGGTCTCGGGTTCGAGCCTCACTCAGCGCACTTGTGTTCCGCATTCGAACCGGTCAACGGTCAGAAAAATAAATTTATTTATTTATTTTTATTTATTTATTTTAATTAAAAATCAATTAAAAATACTTAAAAATAACATTTTTAAGGTTATAAAATAGCCTCAAACTCACAAAAATACACCCAACAATCCTACTAAAATAAATTAATAAAATCCGTTTACTTACCAAACCATAATGCGATTTATCTAGGTTAATCTCACTCGTGGTTAAAACCACTTCGCGTACATTCAACATCAACAACCGAACGCACCCACTGTGAGTGAATCTTACAACTCCCCCTTTTAATTTACACGTTTTGGGGTGTGTCATGTGTTATGAAAATAAATAACTTATTTATTTAAACTTGTGCTATACCACATCATGACCTAAACTTAGATTGTTTATATTGTTGTGATTACTTATTTCCTTTTGTCAAAATATATGAAACTCATTCATTAGGCCCCTCAGTTCCTCGTGAAAGACGAGTTGAGCATCGCGTGCCTCTAAATGTTCCATTATTGTTCATGTGTGTATCATTGAGTTTGTATTGTTTGTAGTTGTGTCATTTATGTTATCATGTTCATGCAAATTCATTCATTAGGCCCTCATTTCCTCGTGAGAGACGAGTTGAGCATCATGTGCCTCTAAATGTTCCATTATTGTTCATGTGTGTTTCACTTAATATCTTATGATTGTTGGTTAAGTTTATATCTATTTTTACTCATGTATGGTTGTGCACATATTTCATAATCAATTTAAATAAATTTGTTCAAATGTTTTCCATAGGATTCACTCGCCAACATTATGTTGATCCAAAAACCTTTTTACACATGATACAGGTGAACAGGTTGAAGCAAGGAAAACATAGGATATGCCTTAGAAGAGAACAAAGAAGTTTAGATTGTTAGTTAGAACAGTTGTAACCTTTATTGTAAATTTCCATTTAATTTGTATTAAAGAATATGAAACGCATAATAAATGTCATGAGCTTTGATGATAACCCAATCATGCCCCGATCACCTTATCCGCTGCGGGTCGGGGTGTGACAGATTGGTATCAGAGCCATGACTATAGGGATATAGGATAGGTTATTAGACCCTTAGAGCCTATACTATAGTCTGCCTAAATTTTAATTGATTAGGTGGTTACATACAAACTTGTGATATTTATTTGTTTCATATTTGTTTACATTTCAGTCAAACATACATGCTTATATACATATTCATCATACATATATACATATTCATTATACATATATCGATGTTCATGTATTCAATTTATTTTCATACTCTCATTATCCAAAGATTTTGTGCAATTTTCAAATCTCATCAAAGTAAGTTCTGCGACGGGCATGTAGTAACTGGAAGGGTACAAGTACCGGTAGTCGGAACGTCCTGTCTAGGCTGGCATTCGTATAAATCCAATATAACGGACCAGTTTGCCTACCTAGGGACCAACGATGAGAGTACGAAGGACCTATTAGGCCAAAGCATGCCACACCAAACGTCGTTCGAACTAACCCTACTTTGAGTTGTCACCGTGTCTACACCTGGACACATTCCGAATATCACACGTTGTATACATGTTTCTCGATTTTCTCCGGGTTTTTGTGTACGCAACCTGGCAAACCCGTGCGAACCATATGAAAAACCGGTATTCATGGGGGCCCACATGATTACACAGGTAAAGTATGGCGGCATGTAGGGCCTAACAGCGAGCAAACCCAAGACATCCCATGGATGTAGTAATTTATTTTCTATAATTATTTTATGAATGTTCGTTCTTGAATACGACCCATGAACCCGAAAGCATCTAACTCATACTCTTGTCATGTATTCCTTGTAGATGTCTTCTAACCTCGCCCGTAGGAAGACGAGAGCAAGAAAAGCCCGCGAACGCATGGCTGCCTTAATCGCTCAACAAATGGCAGCCGTAATACCCGATATTGTAATCCAAGTTCAGCAAGCACTTACCGTTAATCCTGTCAATCAAGCAAACCAAAACATTTTCAACTCTTCCCCAAATACCACTAAATGCACCTACAAGCACTTCAAATCATGCGACCCTCCGAAATACAAAGGGACTGAAGGCGTCACCGCTCTCCTCCATTGGTTTGAAGAAATGGAGAACACATTTCTAAATTGCGATTGCCCTGACGATCGCAAAGTGCGATATGCTACCGGTCGATTATATGGGGTAGCACTTACTTGGTGGAACACAGAGAAGGCCAAACGAGGTGTTGAAGATGCTATGTCCTTAACTTAGAACGAATTGAAGGAAATCATGACCAGACGATTTTGCCCAAGGAGCGAAATCAAGAAGTTAGAAGATGAATTCTACTCATTGAAGCAAGTGGAAGGAGACCACATCACCTACAACAAAAGATTCCTCGAGTTACATCAAATGGTTCCCAACATGTTCACTCCCCTCTACCGTTTGATCGAGCACTACATTCGTGGTCTTCCGTCAAAGATTCAAGACCCTGTAATAAGTGCCAAGCCTGCAACTTTGGAAGCAGCAATGGAGCTAGCAACAGAGCTCACCGAGAACCGAATCCGAAACAAAGACTTCAAGGAGGAGAAGAAGAAGGATAAAGAATCGACTGAAACCTCCGACTCCACTCAAACCGAATCCCCTTCTCAACCCAATCCTAAGAGAAGAAGAGTCGGGCGACTTTTCGCTGCTACTCAACGAAATCAACCAGTTTTACATGCCATACCCATTCGAGCTATCCCAATCACCCAAGTGGCACCCAACTCAGCTTACCCAGATAAGAAACCATATCTTGGACCTCACCCTCGATGCAACAACTGTTTTTATCACCATCCCCATACCCTACCTTGTCGTCTATGTGCAACTTGTGGACGCTATGGTCATTTGAGCAATATTTGTCGCACCTTTCAAAACCAAACCTTTTCCCCTACTCAAAACATGGCCCAAGCCTATCAACAACCCTAATACCCCATGTTCCCATATGCTCGAGCTTGTTTCAATTGTGGCGACCCTACCCACTTTAGAAACACATGCCCTCAATTGGTTAACGTTATCAACACTCAAGCCCAATCAAACCCAGTTAACCAAGTAAACCAAGAAAACCCAACCACTATGCCACCAGCAAGAGGAAGAGTCTTCAATATCAACGCCAACCCTGTCGAAGATAATGACGGCCCAGATGAAGATACTCAACTAGTCCTCTTCGCCGAAGATCCAGATTCAACTCCTATCGTTTAGTTTTATGTTTTTCCATGTGTAGACTGTTAGAGAAATTATTGGATATTATATATTATATATTGTTTTCAGTATATGCTTTTGCCGAGGCCGTGGCTCCCCATCCATCGAGGTTGAGTTGGATCCCCATTTTATTATGTGGTTGATCTTGGCGTGCCCGCACGATCGGCTCCGTTGTTTGAGCCTTGATCGGTCATTTCATTTTACATTTCAATACATGCAATACGCTCGGCTCCGTTTGATTGAGCCTTGAGCGCACATTTCAATTTACATTTCCAGTTCATGCAATACGTTCGGCTCCGTTTGATTGAGCCTTGAGCGCACATTTCAATTTACATTTCCAGTTCATGCAATACGTTCGGCTCCGTTTGATTGAGCCTTGAGCGCACATACAATTTCATTATCAGTATCTTGTGGTTGTGGTGTTTGTAGTAGAGTCGCATCGAACCAACCATAATTTGAGGATAAAGTCAATGAAAATTTGACAAGGATATGGTGGATACGCCGATGGTACTTCCTATATATAAGTATTCTTGTCAAATGATCGGAGGCATTATCAGGCGATTATGAGAGGTTCCATGCATAGGCTGTTTGTGTGATGGTTGTTTAGATTAAGTTGTTCAATTTCAGTACATTCAATACGTTCGGCTCCGTTTGATTGAGCCTTGAGCGCACATACAATTCCATTCAATACGTTCGGCTCCGTTTGATTGAGCCTTGAGCGCACAGACAATTTCATTATCAGTATCTTGTGGTTGTGGTGTTTGTTGCAGAGTCGCATCGAACTAACCATAACTTGCGGATAAAGTTAATGAAAATTTGACAAGGATATGGTGGATACGCCGCTGGTACTTCCTATATATAAGTATCCTTGTCAAATGATCGGAGGCATTATCAGGCGGTTATGAGAGGTTCCATGCATAGGCTGTTTGTGTGGTTAAGTTATTCATTTTCAGTACATGCAATACGCTCGGCTCCGTTTGATTGAGCCTTGAGCACAAATTTCAATTTCAGTACATTCAATACGTTCGGCTCCGTTTGATTGAGCCTTGAGCGCACATCCATTTCATTTTCAGTACATGCAATACGATCGGCTCCGTTCGATTGAGCCTTGATCGCACAGATATATTTCATTTCAGTATTTTATGTTTGTTGTATTGGTTGTAGAGTTATAGGACTAATCATAATTCACTGATAAAACCAATGAAAATTTGACAAGAATATGGTGGATACGCCGCTGGTACTTCCTATATATAAGTATTCTTGTCAAAGGATCAGAGGCATTATCGGACGGTTATGAGAAGTTCTATGTAGGATTTATTAGTTTCTTGGTAACCAATCATAACTTGTGGATAAAACTAATGAAAATTTGGCAAGAATATGGTGGATACGCCGCTGGTACTTCCTATATATAAGTATTCTTGCCAAAGGATCAGAGGCATTATCAGGCGGTTATGAGAAGTTCCATGTAGGATTTAGTATTGCCTTGGTTGGAATTTGTGTTACATTTATATCATCATGTTATTTAAAGAGATTGGATTGTGATCCATTTCTACATAAACTAACCTCTCCATCATAACAAACGAGAGAGGAACTTCCATCATTCAAACATATATGCTATCAGAATGTGGATTCAAATATTTGCTGTTGTGTTTACTTATGTTCAAATATCAGTTGTTGTGTTTTTATTTATGTTCCATATAGGTTGTAGTGTTAGAAGTTTTGCCTTAGGATATAACCATACTTTCCCAAACGTATCTAAATTCTTATGCATGATATCATTTTTAGCAAATCATTTCTGCTTATCAATACTTATACAGTAGGCAACAAAAACCGATTCCTGAATAGGGTACTTAACCCTTACAAGGAACGTTACCGCCTCGAACAAAAACTTAAACCCTCATTTTTCTGAGCATACAACTGTCAAACAAAACATCACCATCCTTTTAGTCAAAATATATCATTATTTAAATTTCGGGACGAAATTTCTAAAAAGCAGGGGATACTGTAACATCCGTCAAAAACGGATTTACCAAACCCGCTCCGTTTATCAACCGAACAGTCAGTCAAAAATTTCGTTGCGAATTAAATGTCCAAAATATTTTTAAACGATACGTAATCAATTATTATACGGGAATATATATTTAGTTTTTGAAAAACTGTTGAAAATCGCAAAATAAAAATGAAATGATCCAGCCGGGTTTCGAACCCGGGTCACTCGCCGAGTCGATTCAGCGACTTATCTCACACACACAAACCACTGCGCCACTTGTTCTGTTTGGTAAATATTGAAATCATTTAATTGATAAAGTGACGTTACGAATTCAAAATCGGCGCCCATTAGTTCAGTCGTCGGAATCCCGGAAACCTCGCGAGTTTTTAACACCATTTTCAGTTATAACGTAAACCATTAACAAGACATCGGTTATAACCGATGTTTGAAGTCGGCGACCAAACCATAACCGCTGGAGTTTTTATGATTTACGAATCCAGTCGGAAATCAGACCAAATACATCTCGATTTTCCCCTATAAATTCACCCTCAACCCATTGAAAACCTTTTCGCTCAAAACCACACTCTTTCTCGGCGAAAACTCCCTCGCCGGAACTTTTCTGTTCGTCGCCGGAAAACCGATTTCCTTATTTCTGAACCTCACTGAGCCCCTGAAGCTTATACCGGAGATACCCATACTTTTTCCAAGATTTCCGGAGACTTGCTGCTGCAAGACACCTGACGCCGGAGTTGATTGCTGTCGCCGGAGTTCTGCCAGAAAACAGAGGGTCCAGTCGATATACCTCTTCGCTTATTTTCTTTATCTTTTCACCCTTATCTTACCTTAATGGACTGTAAAACACTAATGAGTAAAAACTCGAAACAGTCAGACCTTATATCTGGTGAACACTTGATGAAGAAGACGATGTATCCGGATCATATATGTATAATATAAATCAGGATATTAATCGGGTTAGACACACAGTCCAGCGGTGGACTGTGTGCACATATAACGCAAAGGTCACGAGTTCGAATCCGGTTTCACACACGCTACCTAAATAAAAATCAAATTTTTGTTTAACTGAACCGGAGTCGATACTGGTATATGTTAAGTATATTAATAACCGGAATAATAACCAAGTTAGACACACAGTCCAGCGGTGGACTGTGTGTTTGTTTATATCACAGGTCACGAGTTCGAGTCCGGTCTACTGCACCGACTCGAACAATTATCTATTCTTTTTAATAAGGCAGAAAAGGAAATAACTAAATTGTATTTAAGTATAATAAAAATCGAATTATATAACATGTTTAACACACAGTCCAGCGGTGGACTGTGTGTTAGATTAAACCACAGGTCCCGGGTTCGAGACCTGTGGAGTGCACGTCCGGTTCGCTTAAAACTGTTTTTAAAATAAAATGATTTTCGGTTTAAACTAATTAATATATATATATAATTAAAATCAGATATATAACGGGTTAGACACGTAGCTCAGTTGGTAGAGCTGCGTGCACGCGTACGGGAGGTCTCGGGTTCGAGCCTCACTCAGCGCACTTGTGTTCCGCATTCGAACCGGTCATCACGGTCAGAAAAATAAATTTATTTATTTATTTTTATTTATTTATTTTAATTAAAAATCAATTAAAAATACTTAAAAATAACATTTTTAAGGTTATAAAATAGCCTCAAACTCACAAAAATACACCCAACAATCCTACTAAAATAAATTAATAAAATCCGTTTACTTACCAAACCATAATGCGATTTATCTAGGTTAATCTCACTCGTGGTTAAAACCACTTCGCGTACATTCAACATCAACAACCGAACGCACCACTGTGAGTGAATCTTACAACTCCCCCTTTTAATTTACACGTTTTGGGGTGTGTCATGTGTTATGAAAATAAATAACTTATTTATTTAAACTTGTGCTATACCACATCATGACCTAAACTTAGATTGTTTATATTGTTGTGATTACTTATTTCCTTTTGTCAAAATATATGAAACTCATTCATTAGGCCCCTCAGTTCCTCGTGAAAGACGAGTTGAGCATCGCGTGCCTCTAAATGTTCCATTATTGTTCATGTGTGTATCATTGAGTTTGTATTGTTTGTAGTTGTGTCATTTATGTTATCATGTTCATGCAAATTCATTCATTAGGCCCTCATTTCCTCGTGAGAGACGAGTTGAGCATCATGTGCCTCTAAATGTTCCATTATTGTTCATGTGTGTTTCACTTAATATCTTATGATTGTTGGTTAAGTTTATATCTATTTTTACTCATGTATGGTTGTGCACATATTTCATAATCAATTTAAATAAATTTGTTCAAATGTTTTCCATAGGATTCACTCGCCAACATTATGTTGATCCAAAAACCTTTTTACACATGATACAGGTGAACAGGTTGAAGCAAGGAAAACATAGGATATGCCTTAGAAGAGAACAAAGAAGTTTAGATTGTTAGTTAGAACAGTTGTAACCTTTATTGTAAATTTCCATTTAATTTGTATTAAAGAATATGAAACGCATAATAAATGTCATGAGCTTTGATGATAACCCAATCATGCCCCGATCACCTTATCCGCTGCGGGTCGGGGTGTGACATTTAACACCGCGGTTGTCAACTTTTCATACACGGTTTTTTCGTGTATAGATTTTTACGGGTAGCGTAAAATTTTTAAGTAAAGTTTTTAAAAAAAAGTTTTTTTAACTTTTCATACATGGTTTTTTTACGTGTGAACTTTTTACGGATGTAAACTTTTTACACCCCCGTTGTTAATTTTTTACAGGTGACGTAAAAGGTTTGCAACAATGTTTCTCCTGGCGCACCGGCCACGTTGAAATTTGGAAGCTTTTGTTACTTCTTGTAGTAGTCTTCCAATGGCTTGTTAATTTTTTACAGGTGACGTAAAAGGTTTGCAACAATGTTTTCTGGACAAAAATACCAAAAATCTTATATACCTAAACATTAATGCGAGCAGATTTGTTTTTCTATATTCTGGTAAGACTATAAAATTCCAAAAATGTGTTACCTTTTGCATCAAAACACCACATTTATATGCAATATACGTTAGCCCGTTTGACCCATTAACATGTAAAGATTCATTACCTTATGAGCAAGATCATACGCTAGAGCCCGTTTGACCCAACAACCGACCCCCGAAACCGACCCATCCGATCCCGCTCCCATGTGGTTTCCTTTAAACCCTTTCCAACCCGAATCGATCTCCCCCGAAGAACCCCTCCATGACTTCCATTTCCAACATGGTTGAGGCAAGATATATAAATACTCAGGCCGAGTTTAAGGGTATTAAAGAAACCCTCACAAAAATGCCTGGCACTACCCCTGCACCTATCTTCGAAAAAGTTGATGGTGCCAAAAGGGGGGAGAAAATGATTCTATGAAAAGGCTAGAGCTTGCAAAAGAGTCCTCAGTAACTTCTGTTGAAACATCTGTCAAAGAAAAGAAAAAGGGAGTTGATGAAACCCTGGAAATTCAAGCAGATGATGATGAAGGTGCAAAAATGAGGACCATTCAAAATCTAAATGAGACAAAGGAGAGGAGTTTGAAAAAGGAGCAAAAGGAGTTGAAAGAATTAGTGGTAAAAGCAAAGGATACCACTATTGGTCTCAAAACCACTGCTGGTATCAAAAAGTCAACCACTAACAGTCCTAAACCAATATCCTCATCTCAACAACCAACTGACAAAAAGCAGAAAACAATGCCATCATCATTATTACCATCTTCCACTGCAACAAATGTTGATACTACCAAAGGTACAACAGATGTTAAGATAACAGCGGTTTATCCAAAAACTTCTCAATTTCCATCAGAATCAATACTCACTCCTATAACCCAAACTTCTACAAAAACTCCTTCACCAAAATTAGTTTATACAAGAAAAAGAAAGGTCACAATGAATGATGATCATATACCTGCACCTACTACTTTATCATCTTCATCATTTATCCAAACAAATCCAAAACCTTTCATCCCTCTCTCATCACCAACTTCAATCCCACTTACTCAATCACCCACTGGTCACAACCCTTCTAGAGACATACCACTGGAAACAACATATCCTCTGGAGCTGGTTGCAATTCAAAACGAAATGATACAATTTTATACAGAGGTTAATCCATCCAAAAGAACCTTTCCATCTCTTCATGGCTACAGAACTCCTAAAAACATTGATGAGTATCTGAAATTGAAAGTCAGACAAACTAAAACCATAGCAAAAGAAGAGGGAAAAGGGAAGGGTAACACGTACTTATCAAGACTAGAGCAACATGAGCTAAGCAAAGTCAGGAAATTGGAAGATTATGCAAGAGACTTAAACAAGAAAATGTCAAAATTACCACCTAATGTTGACTTTCAAAAGAAGCTAAGGAAAGATCTCAAAGAACTTATCATGAGAGACAAATCATATCAAGCCTATGAGCATCAGTTCAAAGACGGGCCAATCACATCTCTCAAACAAGAAACAAACAGATGTGAAAGGATGAAAAGGATCCTCAAATGAGGAAGAATGCACCAGACTGGAACAGGTTTCAAGATTACAGTGCAGATCTTGCCTTAGAAGTATCCATTCAAGCCTTAAATCAAAGAAAAAGGCAGTTACAGATGGATGGGGAAGATAAATAGAGAGAAGCTGACATCAGTAAACAGGCGAACAAAAATCAACATTTGCATGAATTGGATGATGTTTCATTAAAGCCTCAAGCTCAATCTACTGAAACTGTCAAAAGGATATCAAGCAGTTCACCAATCCCAAACTCATCACAAATAAAACTTCTCCCAAGAAACTCATTGAACTCAAAAATACTAAAATAGATGTCTGACAAACAGACCCATGTATTGACCTTGCTCAAGTCCAATGGGAAAATTGAAAAAATATCAAGGAAGGATGCATTAGGCCTAGGTGTAGCTGACCTCCAAGATCTTTTGGAACTTCAACTGTGTAGGGATGAAGATGATGAAAATTTCCAGAACTTTGAACTACAGTTCAAAGGACAACTCAGGGAAAAACTGATGAGAGAATAAAGATCATAAATAAGGAAGAGTTTTGGCATCATCTGTTCTAGGGGAAATTGTTGGGATTGAACCCTACAAAAGAACAGATGATAGAAAGCCAAAACAAGTCTGTACAAAATGATCCAGGACAAGCAGTACTTTGATTCATTTCTTCCTTCAATGGCAAGATATCTAACATCTGATGGCTCTAATATCTGCCCAGTGCTAAGCTCTGTTGATTTATAAAGACTGCTGAAGACCAAACCACTGATAAAGTCAAAGGTCTGCTGGAAGTAAAAGGTCTGATCATCCCTTGAGAACATCTGATAAAGCTTCATCAGTGGTTGAGCTCATCAGTGGATAGCATCATCAGTGTCTTGTAATCAGTGTTTTATCAATGTAATAGAGGATAACATTAGCAGTGTTTAAAGTTTGTTAGGGTTGTTAGATGTCATTGTCTTGGTGACGTCAGCAACGATGCCACAGAGGTTAGGGATTCATATTATGAATAGACAGTGCATGTACTGTTCTATTTAGCTCACACACACACACACTCATCTTGTACGATCAAATCTGTGTGAGCTCGTCTGATGGGGAGTTAGTGATTCATAATTTTTCCAATCTTTTGAGTGATGAAAACATTGTATGATGAAAGCTAATCTCTCCTTAATTGTGTTACAAAGTTTTAAATTTCATTCCGCTGTAAAGTATTGTAAGTTTTATCTTCTTTTATTATCAATTTGTTTAAAACAATACAATCAAGTCAAACTCAGATCCTAACAAGAGGGCGATTAGGTGCAATCCAATTCTTTACAGCTTCTATCTTTGCAGGGTCAACATGAATACCGAGTTCATTGACGGTGTGACCTAAGAATTGAACCTCTTTTAGCCAAAATTCACACTTGGAGAATTTGGCGTAAAGACGTTCGGTTTGTAAAAGCTGAAGAATGAGACGCAAATGTCGTCCATGCTCTTCTCTCATCTTGGAGTAGATGAGAATATCGTCGATGAATACGATTACGAATTGATCGAGGAAAGGCTTACACACACGGTTCATGAGATCCATAAACACCGCAGGCGCGTTGGCCAAACCAAAGGGCATGACCACGAACTCGTAGTGTCCATAACGTGTGCGAAAAGCAGTTTTGGGTACATCTTCCTCGGAAACTCGAAGTTGATGATATCCAGAACGGAGGTCGATGTTTGAGAAACAAGTCGCACCTTGGAGTTGATCAAAGAGATCGTCAATTCGAGGAAGTGGGTATTGGTTCTTGGCTGTAAGTTTATTGAGTTCACGATAGTCAATGCACATCCGAAAAGACCATCTTTCTTCTTGACGAACAAAATGGGAGCGCCCCAATGGGAAGTACTAGGGAGTTTAAAGCCTTTATCAAGCAGCTCTTGAAGTTGGCTAGATAGCTATTGCATCTCCGAAAGTGCTAAACGATAGGGAGCTTTCGCAACAGGAGTTGCACCAGGAATAACATCAATACGAAAATCGACAGCTCGAGGAGGCGGAGGACCAGGAAGATCCTCAGGAAAAATGGAAGGAAACTCACAAATGACAGGAACATCACTTATGCTCGGACTTTGTCTTTCTTTTCCACAACGTGGGCAAGAAAGGCAAAGTATTCCTTACACAAGTACTTATTCGCTTTGATGCATGACATTAGCTTGAGACCTTTAGAAGGTTTCTCGCCATAGACGTGTAGAAAATCACCTTGAGGAAGAGGAAGGCGAATGAATTTTTCGGAACAAACAACTTCGGCACGAACTCGCATAAGCCAATCCATGCCTAATATGATGTCGAAACTTCCCATTTGCATGGGGATCGATGGAGAACGTATGATCGTTAAGAATCAAAGAGCAACCAGAAAGAATGGAGTCAACGGAGATCGTCTTACCATTAGCGACTTCGACAGCGAAAGGATTAGGCATTTTAGTTCGTTCGCACTTAAGCAAGGGTTCAAATTCTAAGGACACAAATCTTCTATCGGCACCAATATCAAATAGACATGTAGCATAAATATGGTTCACAAGGAACGTACCAGTAATGACGTCGTTAGAGCTTTGAGCTTGAGCGGAGCTAAGCATGAAAGCTCGTCCTTTTGCAGGCTGCTGCTGCTGATACTGTTGGTTGAGGAAAGGACAAACATTGGCGAGATGAGTGAGATCTCCACACTTGTAACATGCTCGCACAGGAGCATTTTGTCGCTTCAGTTGAGTTTGGTTCGGGTTAGGGTTAGGGACAATGGCTTGGTTGTTTTGGGGTTGGCGACAATGGCTAGAAAGATGCCCCATCCTGTTACAGTTGGCGCACTTTCGACACGGGGTGGAAGGGAGATGGTGGTAGGTGCAACGATCACACCTAGGTCAAGTGCCGGTGTAGTTTCATTTGGATGGATTGTTGTTTTAGGTAATGGAGATAGCATTTAAAGGTGTAGGGGTAGGCGGAGTGACGACCACGTTGTTTTGAACAGAAGCCTTCCGCTTCTTGTTCTTGATGTTGTTCTTTTTGGTTTGAGGGGGAGGCGATTCGGGAGTGGTGGTAGTATTGGCGGTGGCTTGGTGCGCATGCTTCGTAGGAACCTCGTCGTAGGCCCCTTAAAGGATGAAATTATGGTTAAGCTGGATGGTTATGCTAAAGGCTTCATCGAGGTTTCTTGGGTTTGCGGCGGCTACGTGATTCATGATCACAGGCGAAAGCGAACAAATGAGCTTCGCTATTGCCTTGGGAACCGTATCCACCTATCCAGGACATATGACACTTAACTGTTTGAAGCGGGCGATCAGTCCCTCAGCGTCGCTCCCTTGTTGCGTGAGGTTCCAGAATTCGTTCTCGAGCTTCTGGGTCTCGTGGGGAGGACAGAACTGATCCCTCATGAGCTGCTTAAGCTCGTCCCAAGTTAGAGCGTGGGCTGCTTCATTGCCACGCTTGTTGCGTTCAGTAGTCCACCACTCGAGGGCTCTTTGGCGAAAGACCCCGGTAGCGTTGAGGGTTCGAAGTTCATCAGGGCACCCGCCCTGAAGAAAGGTAAGTTCCATCGTGTCGAACCAGTTTATCATGGCCGTGGCCCCGTCCATGCCAGTGAATTCGACGGGTTTACAGGCCATGAAGTGCTTGAACTGGCAGGACGTTTTGGGGTTTTCGGTTTTAGAGTCGGCGGAGGATTTGGGTGTTTCGGTGTGGATGGTTTAAAGTTGGCTAACAATATCAGGGATGACGGGCCATTTGTTCAGCGACAAGACCAACGAGGTCTTGTTTGGAGATGGAGTCTTCACTGTTGTTGTTGTTGTGGTTGGACCCCTTGTTGGACCTCTTGGATTTCTTGGATGAGTTAGGAGAATTCATCTAGAGGTTCAACATAGAAAAAAGGATGAGACTTGATCATAATATGAAATAAACAAGTTTTGCATGTATAAGGTTCAAGTATGGTTCACATAAGATTGCATGGGTTCTATCAAGTATAGTTCACAAAGTTTGCATGAATGTATCAAGTATAGCATGTATAACCATGTATGAATGCGAATAAAGAGTATAATTTTAGTGTGTTCACGAGAATTAGTATTGTTTTTTATTGCGATAAACGTGCGAAACGCGTAATGGTTCGAAACGAATAAGGTAACAAGTATAAAATCACATAAAAATTGAGATAACATAAAAGATTGGCTCAATAAAAATGGGATTGTTTCGGGTAGAGAAACATCGACTATTCCAAAGTGATTCGTAAGATCTGTCGAGTTAGGGAACATGCTTTGGCCTAATAGGTAAAATGCTCTCGTCGAGAAGCGATTAACGGCATTTTACCCTTCCAGTTACTACATGTCCTTAGTCGATCGAAATTTCGAGACTTTGGCGAGATTGAAAATCGAGGAACGGGACTTAATCGACAAGGTGCGAGTTTCACCCCTAACTTGACGATTTTGTACCCTAATTGTGGTTGTTTCTTACTAACGAGGAGCATATTCCGACTCGTTTGTAAGATCCACTAGAGTATGAAATGGAAGTTCCATCAAGATGTGGATATCACTCCTAACTTGATGGTATAACTTCATGAAAAATCGAATACGCAGAATGAGGGATTTCACCAAAAATTGTAAGTCATTGGACCTATCTTGGTGCAAATCGCCTCGTTTGCATCATGGGTGTCTTCAAGTCTTCAAGTGTATTATGTAAAATGTCTTAGGAAAGACATTATGTAAATTTTAAGACCAAGAGATAAGGAAGAAGCAATGAGGAAGAATAAAGTTTTAAGCATAAGACAAGAATGATAAAAAATGGACACTTAAACTATAGACTAGGTTTATGACAATTCTACCTAATTCCTATAGTTATGGCTCTGATACCAATATGTCACACCCCAACCGATGGCGAAAACATCGAGGCGGGGCGAAAGAGATTGCTCATTGCTCATAAAACTAATTGCGACAATAATTAATTAACTCAAATTTCATTTCATAAATAAGATTGTCATACAATACAAGAGAAAATCAAATTACAACAATAATCATGGCAAAATTTGATACAACATTAATAAACCTAACGTCTATGTGTGTATCTAGTCATCAACGCTACTCCAATTTCATAACATCATCTTCATCAACCTGTAACATGTTTTAAAATAGAGTTCAATGCAAAAGCAAAGGCGAGTACACAAGTTTAGTGATACATAGCATAAGTATAAAATGTATAACTCGAATCAATGTGTAAGCAAAGTATATACTAATCATGCAATACTAGATCAAACCCGAGTTTCCACAAAAGTTTTACGAGATCGAGCTTCCCTCGTCCCAAAAGCGACGAGACTAAAATGGTATGATAATTTTAACATAACCCCGACCGGCGGTGTGCTACTCCTATAGCGCTATATATGATAAGTTGGGCTAGCTAAGTTAATGATCAAGCATGTATAATCTAGCATGTATCTAAGCATAACAAGTATTCATGTATAAGGATTGAGCATGTAAAAGCATAAGTTTGTGATAGTGTATTTTGATACGGAAACATGTTACAACCCAAAAGTGATAAAAGGTAAAATGGGTCGAGTGTACTCACGGTTTTGCTAAAGTGTTCCACTAAAGTAATCCCGAGAGTTTTGTTGTTATCTTTAGAGTTTGGCACCTTGTCCTTCTACAAGAAGAATGTAGGTATTAGTTATGAGTGTAACGGGAGATTCGTATTATTCGAGCAAGATTACGAAAATAAGATTAAAGTATTATGGTATGAAAATAATCACTAAGATATAACACTTGTTCTTGACACTATGATAACCCGAATGGGTTTGATATGGTTTCATAGGTTCGAGACCTATTAGAATCATGACAAGGAACTACATACTTTAGTGACAAAACTTAATAACTCGATAGATTATTTAGTCATTATCAAGGTTTTGGTTTTTAGGTTTATAATATAGTCCACAGATATTATATGTACATAATAATAAACTAGACTAACAAGAATTTCATGGAAGTCATGGAGGAGGTAGGAAGAATAACCATCCATTTAGGAACCTCGGATAATGTTCACCACTACACAAGTTACCATAGGTAACAAGGAGGGTCTTAGAACAATAATATGAACAAGAATGTAAATGACAAGAATGTAAAGTGTGTCACCATGATACCAAGTAGCCAAGTGAAATACAACCCGGTGAGCACACATTGACACACGTCAACGGCTAGGCGGGGTTGTGACACTTTAGGACTAGCAACTAGCTTGGGATCATGATGAAAATCATCAAGTGATGTGTGGTCTCGAAGCTAGGATAGCCCAAGCTAACCAAGGTGGACACACATGATCAAGTTCTTGAACTTGCACTACTTATGAGCTTAAAGCTCTTCAAAAACTAAAGTTTATGAGGATAAACCCTCTAGTTTGAATGTCTCAACCTTGTTTTTAAGCCTAACCAACCACAAGTAGTGTTGTAAGCATTAGGACATAGGTTTGAGATGAGTTAGACTCAAGTTTGATAAGGATAAACTAAGTTTGAAAGAGTTCAAAACACAACAGAAAATTTTGGACACTTAGGTGCATTTCCAGGTCTGGATTCTCCATGGAGAACCCTAGGATTCAAACCTAAGGTTTATCCAAGTACTTAGGAAGAAGAATCAAGTAAAATGAATAAGATTTGAGCAAGTTATGCTCACTTTTGTGTGAGTGTATGAATCTGCTCGAAATTTTGATGTTGCAAGGATTTTGGAGTGATTTAGAAGTGAGTTAGGAAGGATTAGAGGGTTGTGAAAGTGGAAAAAGGCTTGGAATGGAGGTGGTATTTATAGGGAAAGGTTTAGGGTTAGTTTGGGATGATTAAATAGGGTTAAAGGCCATTGGGTGAAATGGTTTGAGTGGGATCCGTGCTTATTTCGCGAGCCAAAAAGGTTTCTGCCCGCCCAGGTCCTCTTACGGACTGTTTTGTTCAATGGTGATGGGTTCTAGTTCATTATTAAGGTACTTTATGATATATTAAGGATAAATAAAGTATCATAAGCTTAAGGGACATGTCATAATGAATGTGTATGCATCAGGTGATCGAGATCGAGTATAGATATCACGTATAAAGTATATATAATGTATCAACGTCGCGTATTAATAAGTATATCACATTTTCGAGTATGTGTATCATGTATAATTATTTATGAACAAGTATGATTGTGTATAACAAGTATAAAGACAAACATGTTTATTCCATTATGATTCAAGTCCCGATTACAAGAAATGAAATATACGAATACAATGATTTCCAAATATAGAATTACAACACGAGCTTGCTATAAATAGAAAGTATGGAAAACGCGAGGCGTTATAGTTCTCTCTTTCTCTGGTTTTGTTGGATTTGGCCGGTGTTCAGATCCTCACTCTCTCCCTCTGCGTTTTTTTGGTTTTGAGAAGGGAAGTGTGTGTTTGTGTGTGTGAATTTGAATCTAAAAAGGAATGGATAAAGATGTGTGTGTGTGAGAGAAGGAGACATAGGGGATGTATAATTACAAAATTGTCCTCCAACAAAAAAAATAGATATGATGATGTGTCAACATAAAATTGGTTTAGAAGAGTTCTTACGGTTCTCACAATTAAAGTTGGTTCTCCCTTTAATCAGATCCTATATATGTGTATATATATATATATATATATAGATAGAGAGAGAGAGAGTGAGTGAAATGTTAAAGTTATATGTGGTAAAATTTAGAGAATCATTATAAAAGGCCAATAATTATGGTTTTTCTTTTTTAGTTTTCTTTTTTTAGCGAATTATAAAATTGTTATATGCTTTATCTTACCCATCGATTGTCCCAAATCAATGGTCTAAGTTTACTACAAACACATTTAACACTACCTTTCTAACATTATATTTGATCCAAAATACATATATTTATAGAAGATAATCAATTTCTTCTATAAAAGACTTATAATCCAAAAGAAATTGATAGAATTCGAACTATTGATAAAGATTAATCAACACGATAGAGGGAAACACAGACTCAAATGGACCTTAGTTATGGTAATGAGAGGGAAATAAAAGGTAATAGTTGTTGTTCTTGACTTTTTTTTTATAAAATTTCATTAGTTTTAAATATAAGTATATATGAAAATGTGTATATGAGTTCGAAAACAAGTTTTAAAGGTAATCATCAACAAAACTACACACAATTGGCAAGTGTATTGGTCACAATGTAGCAAGTAGGCAAGACTTGGATATCAATCAATGAGACTATGGCAGTACTTAATTATTTGAAAAAGTATATATAAATTAAAAATAGAGAATTTTAAGAAAAAATTTGTGTGTTTTTTAGGTAGTTTTTTTGTTTTTTGTTTTCATTTAAACTATTTTTCTCAACATCAATCCCCTATATATATATATATAAACAAATTTTTTTTATTTATTATTTTTATGTTTATTAGTTTTAGTATTGAGGATAAAATTACCAAAATACACTCATGTGGGTCTAATTGGTCAGATTTAACCATTAAAATAAACAAAGTTTAGGTAAAGGATAGACAATGCAAGGGTTTTTAAACATAAAACACGTTTTATGTAACTTTTGAAGGTAAATGACACTCTTAACAACCCGTTATAAACATAAATAACAAACGTTTTTTTGTTATTTAGTCAATATTTTATTAATAAATAATGATATACATAAAAGGAAGAGGTTAATAAAAGAAGAACACTATTTATTATTAGGAGAAATATTAAGATCTTAGGGTATACTTTATCCCTTTTAACTCTATCTAAGTGTCACATCACCTATATTTCCTCATCTGACTATGTCTTACTTCAAGAAAATAGTTTAATCTCATTAACTTCATCTAATCCCAATTTTTAATGGTTTTTGGTTTAGAAAAAAAATTAATTAATCCAATATCTTAACATTTGGTTAACATGTTAACAAATAACTCATTTAATACTGCTAAACACAAGGAGGAAGTGGTTTACAATGCTAGTTAACATGTTATATCATCATTAATATTTCAAATGTTAGAATACACCCGATTACCTAATAAATAAAGATATACAATAATGGAACTCATTAATAAAGGACGTAGGGGTGAGCATAAATAGGTCCGAACCGATGTTAACCGATAATCGACCGAATAAACACCCAAACCGGACTGAACCAAATCTGGTAGGGTTGAAGATCGGTTCCAATATTTATACTATAATCAGGTCGGGTCGGTCAAAAAACAAGGTAAAAACTGAGATCAAACAGCTGGACCGATTTATTAAAGATGTAACAGATAGGTTTTTTGTTTCGGGCTTTTGGCTCTAGGTTAATGGGCTGAGATAAGCAACTCATTTGAGATATGATTTTTTATAACCTACTTAACCAATTCATGGCAAAAACAAACCATCATTCATCATTCGCTTTTCTGATCATTGATTTAACTTACTGTGTTTAATTCTTTCATATTGGTAGTTTGTTGAATTCATCATTTGCTTACATCTTTAGATGTTTTTATGCTTTTGGCAATGAAAATACTCACACTCATCAACATTTGGTAACATGTTTTGTCAAATATTTCTTTCGGACATTTTAACGAACACCTGGTGTGTAAAGAGTTTAACTATGGATATTAGATATTCTCATGAAACATAAACATTCTATGAAGCTTAATTAACTTGCAAATTTAATAATTATAATGAAACATTAACAATTATATATCACAAAGGTATTTGCAATTCGTTGAAATGAATTCAAAGTAGGCTTCACAATCGACAATGAATAACAATTAAAGGAATTCAAACATAGAAAAAAAACAATGTAATGGAATTCATACCATCAATTTGATTGAATGGATTGAAATTAAGGACCCCATTGCTTGATTTCTAAATGCCATACATGATACACCTTAGTTCAATGATTCATTATTGCTCGTTCATGTGGTTTCTTTGTACAGTAGCTTCAACAAGCTTCAACTCATGAGTTTTGAACATGAGACACATACAGGGTCGGGTATTATACTTGGGACCGAGATACCCGATATAATAAATAACCAGAACAGACCCTATATTAGAGTATGTAAATCGGGTATGATATTACGATCGAGTCGATTCTCAGATCGAGTCGGGTAATAACAAATGGTCACCCCTAGAAGGACGCAATTTATGAGATAAATGACTCATGTATGCATCACAAATTCAAAGTCAAAGGTATGATACATGATTCACATTTTAAGCAATGGCTAATCTCTTGAGGAATCTGTTTGGTTAAGCCTCTTTTTAACTGTTTCTCATTTGAACCTATCGAGTTACCTTTAGGACTTATGAACCGGACCGAATGTTTAATTTTAATATTATTTAACATTTTTCCTTTCATAATTTCATTTTATTATTACTTGATATTTTATTATTTAAGTCTTTATATTTTACAAAACATCATGTATTTTCATATTTTGTTTTTTTATTAGACATCATTTCTTAAATCTGATACGACCGGTCAAGACATTTCATCCCATGTTCGGTTGAGTTGCAAAAACATTATCAGAGCATTTACATTTTGTCCACTAAATTTCTGTGAGAGTAATCTGTATATTATAAAAGTGGTTGTAAATGATAGCGAGTGAAGTAGAGAGAAAAATTATCATTCATATGTATATTGGAGGGTACATTGTTTACCCTCTGTAATTTTTTAATATATTTTGTAAGTGGTTATGAGTGATGCGGTAAAAAATACAATGATAAAAAAAATATATATAATTATGGTTGCGTTTTAGTGTAATGTAATGTAATGTAATTACAAGGTAAAAAGAGTGAATGCTCTCGTATATTTCCCAATCTCTATCCGTAGGTAGATGATGTCTTCACGAGGACAGCATCGTGCAACCGTTCCCCGTATTTTCACTATACACTCTCTTGATTTTGTTTCTTCATCTTGTTGTTGTTGTTGTTATTATTATTATTATTATTATTATTTATTATTATTATTATCTCCATAATTCTTCTAGGGTTTGTAAACTGTAATGTGCAGGTGTAGATAGATGGGGCCGCTTACGTTAGCTCTTCACTCCAACAATTCATCAGGTAATCATAAATTTAAGCTTCCAAATTTAACGCATTGGGTACATGTTTGGATGAATGTATGGTTTAGCCATTTAGGGTTAGCTTTAAAAAAACAAGTAATAAATTAACATGGTTAATTATCGTTTATTGGAACTCTGATTGTAGAAGTATGTTGTTGTAATTGTTGTGTGCGAGTGTCTGGTTTTTTTTTTTTTGCTGATTATACACATATATTTTTTAATAAAAAGTTTAGAATGAACAAGGATGAAGTAAGAATAATTGCCGTCAAAATCCAATATTATTATTTTTAATTTTGTAGTAATTAATAATAATTACCAAGGAACTTAATGGCTTGAAAACCTTTCTGCATTTATAAATTTTCGGTTTTTTTGTAGGAAACAATTTCATCTGGACTTTAAAAGGTCAAACTTTGACTTCTATTCGGATGGGGAGTTTGATCTTTTCAATTAAAAGTGTTTTATGTTTACGCCCTTAAAGGATCCTCCTTTGTTATTTAATAAGTGTCTGTGAGATTCTTGAAATAAATTTGTTCCAAGTTAAGGTCTTGATGGTGCAGGTGTGTGGTTTTGCAGATGGGAAAGCACAAAGGTTGCAGTTGATACCAAAAAAGTCTTTTGCATCAGTCAGCATAGGGGAAGAAGAAGAAAAGCCAATCGATTTCTTACGAACCGTATTCGGTATTGCTTTAATATTTACTTCTAAAATTTATTTATTATTATTATTTTGTTTTTATGAATCTTTCTATTAACTTATGTCCCAATACCATGGCTTTATGTTTTTATCTTATTTTATTATATAGTGATGATTAAATTTGATAACCTTTAAGCCACATTTATATCGTGTTCGTGTTCCCCTCTGATTGACCATGGTAGCATAGTGTCGTATAAGCAAGCTTCTGACTATTAGTCAAACATGAAGTGCGCCTCTTTAGGGGAAACTTGTGAACCAAAAGTAATTGATGCGGGATTGCGGGAGCATATCAGCATATCTTATATTTTATATTTAAAATTTGAATTTCCTATTTTATCTTTTTCATAGTTATAAATAAGGGTTTAGGGTTTATTGTTATTTAGTTTTTGATTTGATTATTATTGAAAAGAACATTGTTCTTGGAACCTTTGGTTCAATTTATCATCTTTGATTATCATTAGTTTCTTGAGCCATTTGATTGCACGCGAAACTGCATCAGTTGGTATCAGAGCTTTGGTTATTCAAATGGCTCTACGTGAAGCGAACTATGTTTTTACTCGTCGAATCGCCGACCGAGGCAACGATAAAATCGTGTTCGATTCGCAAGATCGTAAGATCCAGGAAACTGACTCAAAGGATGTCATCTGGGATGATATCGTTGGGAAAGAGGAGCATCCTGAAGACTGCGATGGTTATAAGTTTCAGGAAACCGACTCAGATGCTTCATCCGGGATGATAACTGTGGGAAGGAGGAGTATCCTGGAAATTGTAGCGTTATCTGTTTGTCACCTCCCTTGTATGATGAATACGAAGACGAGAAATGGTACTCTTGGGTTACTGGTGGTGATCGGAACTTACCGGGTGATGAATAGGGTTCCAAAAGTCATAATGTTGAAGGTGTTACATCGGTAAAAAGAGGTGGTGTTACGGTGGCTCCGGCTGGCGAGGCGATGGCTAATGACGGCCATACGATGGATGAAGTTGGTTCGGAAAAAAACATAGCTTACTAGGGTACGCGTATGATGACTGTTGAAAATGCATACTTGAAGCACAATAAAAAGGAACAAGGTAATGTTTTTCGTAATATTCCAGCATACCCTTCGTTTGACAAATCAAGGTTGTTATCTTCTATGTTGGAAACTCAAAGGGCTGGCCAATATGTTTTAATTAAAGAAGCATTATTGAGTGCGTCAACCGTGCACACGATGTGGACATCAATGGCTTCACCCTTTCAATCGGTCAACTTAGTTTCTGGTAAAGATTGGGCAGCTAACGGTGGTGAAGAGTCAGTCTTAGGATGTTCCATCACTTGGCCGACAAGTATGGGAGAATCGACTATTTACTCGCCAAAATTGGGATATACTTGGAATTCGAATTTCAAAAATGAAGAGAAGATTGAGCTTGCTAAAAATATTGGTGTACTTGTTTAGAATGATGTTAATAATTTGAATATTCCATGTGAATGTGATTTCCAAAATAATAGAAAATTAATTAAAGATGCACAAGATATGGCTGATCTTGGTGAGTATATGTGTCACATTCATAGCTCACGTGGGATGCATGGAAAAAAGAAAAATTTGATTCATATTGGTGGGGTTCTTGGAGGTGGGAATTTGTTTCCACTGCATCAATTATTTTGTTTCAAGCCACTTGAAAATGAAGGTAAGTTCATTTTTACTGAGTTAGGTTGGGGTAAAATAAGAAGCCATACATGGTGGTCCGAGCAGATAATTGATCCTTCAAATGGCTACTTAATAAAAAAATTCAACAAGGTTCAGGATTTACAACTCTATGGTTATCTAGTTATAGCTGAATTACTTGAGTGGGTCAAATCGATAGCGAACGGGAGACAGTCCAATGCTTCATTCGATCCTGGTGGTAAAGGTTCTCAACGAGGTGTTAAGTTGTTTAAAGGGGTCATGATAATTGTATGCAAGAGGCGACCCGATGTTCCGTTTGACCCAGGTGGCTTTGGTTTAAAGACAAAACTCGAGGACGAGTTTTTTTCGAAGAGGGGGAGTATGATGCGGGATTGCGGGAGCATATGGAGCATATCAGCATATCTTATATTTTATATTTAAAATTTGAATTTCCTATTTTATCTTTTTCATAGTTATAAATAAGGGTTTAGGGTTTATTGTTATTTAGTTTTTGATTTGATTATTATTGAAAAGAACATTGTTCTTGGAACCTTTGGTTCAATTTATCGTCTTTGATTATCATTAGTTTCTTGAGCCATTTGATTGCACGCGAAACTGCATCAGTAATGCTATTAATATATGGAAAAGTTACGATCTAATTATTCTTATGATAACGCAGAGGGTTTCATAGCAGGAGGTACAGCTGGAGTAGTTGTTGAAACAGCGTTATACCCGATTGATACCATAAAGACCAGACTTCAGGTAGGTTTTAGAAAGATCCAGTGTTTCATTTAAATTCAGTAGCAATTTCTCCAAGATGATTGGTTTGAGAAACCTTTATACCTGATAATTACATTTTTATATTTAAATGAGTTAATTGCCCGGACGGTCACTGTGGTTTCACGTTTTTTCACGTTTAGCCCCCACCTTTTGAAAATAGCAGGTATGCTCCCTATGGTTTGTTATTTGGGAAAATTACCAATATAGCCAAGAATTTGGTCAACTTACCAATCTAGCCATCTCATGAGTCCTTGGAAGGCCACTCAAGCATGGGATGAGTCCTTGGGACGAAACCCAATAAAAAATAGACAGATGCTTGGGATGAGTCCGCGGACGCATGGGATGAGTCCGGGACGCATGGGATGAGTCCGCGGACGCATGGGATGAGTCTGTCATGTGTGGGATGGGATGAGTCTTTCCACGTGTCAGATGGCCATAGGAGGACGCAATATTTGGCTATGCAAACGCATCATGTGACTCGGGATCTGTGAAGGGCTCTCCAAAGACTCATGAGGTGGCTAAAATGGTAAGTTGACCAAATTCTTGGCTAAAATGGTAATTTTCCCTTGTTATTTTGTTACTCGGATAGTCCCCTGAGTAAATGTTAGTTTGGAAAGAGCAGGTATGCTCCCTGTGGTTTGTTATTTTGTTACTCGGATAGTCCCCTGAGCAAATGTCAGGGGACTATCCGAGTAACAAATAACAACCATAAGGAGCATACTGTTATTTCCAAAAGTTGGGGACTAAACGTGAAAAAACGTGAAACCACAGGGACCATCCGGGCAATTAACTCTATTTAAATAAGTGACGTGTTTTCTGCCTAAACCAATATATATTTATGTATACTTTGGTAAATATATGTTGCATAGTTGTCAATAGTGATTGTAGCGATCGCTATAGCGTGTTATGTAGCGTATAGGTATAGTGTCGCTATTAGGGTTGTAGCGATGGATAGCGAGAATAGCGACACTTTATTTTATTTTTTAAATATAAATAGCAATTTAATGTAACTATAAAATAGCTTGATTTTAGGTTTTTTGGTAAATATACATGTAAAATAGCATATAGACCAGGGTATTGTGATATAATAAACATATAATTTTTTTTTTAATTTTCTAGTGTATCGCTATTTATAAAATAGCCGCCCGCTATTTATTGATATTCGCTATGTAGCACATAAGTACGTTATCGCTATTTGTCGCTATTCGCCATTAACAACTATGATAGAAATAGTTACCTGCTTGGGAAAGAATGAAAATAGAAGTAATATTACTCATTTCGAGTTGGTTTATTTAGATTATTACGTAATTACACACACGCAGGCATACGCAGCATGTTAATAGACTAATTTATAAACATTATATATTCTGTAGGCAGCACGTGGTGGCGGAAAGATTGTCCTCCACGGGCTATATTCAGGGTTGGCCGGAAATCTTGTTGGTGTATTACCGTAAGGATATATTACTCTAGTGTATTCTATTAAATTTTAAGACTAATTTTTTGTTATGTTATATATTATTTCTTTTTGCTCAATTTTGTATGTAGAGCTTCTGCCTTGTTCGTAGGCGTTTACGAACCTGCAAAAAAGAAACTGTTGAAGATACTTCCTGAAAATCTTAGTGCTGTTGCACATCTGGTAAGTTTGATTTCGTCTACACGCAGACGTACATAATTAGAATATTGAGATAGTGACATGCCACATTTTTTTTCCACAAAGATGCATCCTTGATAGAAATGATAAATACGCTTTATTGCTTACATAAATTGTTTGATTGTTTATTGTGATGTTTTTACGCAAGCCTTTTCATACTTTAAAAGTTGCAAAATATTTTGTAGACTGCAGGTGCAATCGGGGGAGTGGCTGCATCTCTTGTACGCGTTCCAACGGAGGTACAAATATTATATTTAGATGTGGCAAAACGGACGGTTACTATAATGGTACAAATATTATATTTAGATGTGCTTTGCTAGTGTCTGTTTAATTTTCTGTCTTTAATTTGACAAAATAGGTTGTAAAGCAAAGACTGCAAACTCGTCAATTTGCTTCAGCTCCTGATGCGGTGCGGCTTATCGTTTCCAAGGAGGGTTTTAAAGGTCTATATGCGGTACAGTATTTACACTCACACGTTGCGTGAAAATTGTGAAGTTTGAATTGACGAAAAATATATTTTTGAGTTAATTGCACGGATGGTCCCTGTGGTTTCACGTTTTTTCACGTTTAGTCCCCAACTTTTGGAAATAACAGGTATGCTCCCTATGGTTTGTTATTTTGTTACTCGGAAAGTCCCCTGACATTTACTCAGGACTATCCGAGTAACAAAACAACAAACCACAGGGAGCATACCTGTTATTTCCAAACTAACTAACATTTACTCAGGGGACTATCCGAGTAACAAAATAACAAACCATAGGGAGCATACCTGCTATTTCCAAAAGGTGGGGACGAAAGTGAAAAAACGTGAAACCACAGGGACCATCCGGGCAATTAACTCTATTTTTTTAAACCTAATCAATACCTCCAGTTTACTGTAATGATGATGTTAAAATAGGTGAATTTAACAAAACGAAAAAATAGTTGGACAGATCACATTATTATGCTTGTAGCATATATTTTTCCGTTCGCTTAAAGTGATATGGTATTTAAACTTAAGAAATAATTTGAGAGTTTGACCTTCACACGGGTTGAATCTAGGGATATGGATCTTTTCTCCTACGAGATCTACCTTTTGATGCTATCCAGTTTTGTATATATGAGCAGCTTCGAATCGGCTATAAGTTGGCTGTAAGTATGTTCTATAAATTTCTAGTTTTTAGATCGCATAATTACTAAATTATCTCTTGCATCACATTTTCACAATATATACGTATAATTTGATTAGCTTTTAACTTCTGTCAGGCGCGTAGGGACCTCAATGATCCTGAGAATGCAGCCATTGGTGCCTTTGCTGGTAATTATGCTCCCATTTTAAAAATAATGTAAAAGTGAAATATACTCATATTTATATTTGAAACCACATAGTCCATAAAATCGTTTCAGCTGTTTGTGAAATGTCTAAAATACCCTCCTGTAATATGTCCTAATAAGGAATGTTCTGGTGGTAAGGATTATAATTGGCAAATAGACAGAAAATTATTAAATATTGAAATCTTTTCACGTGTATTTAACTTCGATATTCAGTTCTGTAATATGTTACAATTATGTTATTTGCAGGGGCACTTACCGGAGCTATAACGACACCACTTGATGTCATAAAAACTAGGTTAATGGTTCAGGGATCAGCAAACCAGTACAAAGGGATAATTGATTGTGTTCAGACAATCTTAAAAGAAGAAGGACCTCCTGCCCTTTTAAAGGTATGTGTTCTTCATCATCTTGAGAATATTAAAAAAAAGTCCCCCTGCTCCATAAAAATTGCAACAGGCAGTGGCGAAGCTTGAGATTTCCGACCGGGGGGTCGAAAACGTATATACCCAAAAATTTCTATAGAACCGGAGGATCAAAAACGTATGTATCCAAAAATTTCTATACGTTTTCGACCCCCGGTTTTATAGAAATATAGTTTTCATATAGTGGAGAAAATATAGTTTTCATATAGAAATTTTTTCACTCAGTAGTGGAGAAAATATAGTTTTCATGTAGAAATTTCTGGGCATATACCTTTTCGACCCCCCGGTTTTATAGAAATTTTAAGGTCCGGTGACTTCCGCCCCCGGTCGGAAATCTCAAGCTTCACCACTGGGCGTGAGGTGGTGGGTAAGAAAGAAGATAAAAGAATATTTTAGGGTCGGTATCAGATAAAAAAAGGGGACCTTTTATTTTAGTAAGGACTAGGTTGGTTAGTGACCTTTTATTTTAGTAAGGACTAGGTTGGTTTGCTCCGAAACACTTTTCTGTCCATTAAACATAATATGATTGTAAAAACTATTATAATCATAATAATAGTAATAACAATGTCTTATCGAAATATAGTGATTTTGTAGATTGTATGCATTTAAAATACAATTTGAACCACTTTGGCCCGTTTGACCCGTTCTCTTTTTTTTCTTCAATTTTTTTAGTTTCATTCGGCACATTAGTGATGAGGCATAACCTATATTTCTAGTAAACGAGTAAACGTGTTATAACAAATGGTACTGATTTAATCTTGTAGGGTATTGGGCCACGAGTGCTGTGGATAGGGATCGGAGGTTCGATATTCTTCGGAGTTTTGGAGAGAACAAAGAAAATTCTTGCCGATCGCCAGCTGCAACCATCTAACCATCGAAGTTCTGAGCCCCCTAAGCAAGATTAAGGAACACCTCCACCCGATGATGCTTGATTTTACGGGCTAGTTTATTTTCGGGTTATGAGCCACTAACATTCAAATCCCATAACCACCCTCTGTATTGTGAAATTGTCAATTCTGTTATTGTATGTAGCAGCATTTCTATCTTCAACCCACATACACCAAATAAAGTAGTATAACTAACATCGCATACTACGTTATAAGTTTTCAACGTCTAAAGTAACTAAAAAACATGTTTATGTTTAATTTAACTAGTAGGATTAGCAGGCTTTTGGTCGGTATCAGCCCAGTTCGTTATATTCGACACATGTTTTACATCAATCGAAAATCATACAAATAAATACAGATGACGTAAACAAATACCGGTAACAGTAATGATGTTCGAATGCTAGATGACGTAAACAAATACCGGTAATGGTAATGATGTTCGAATGCTAGTGTTTCCGTTCGTCACAATACCAGTAGGGTAATGACACTTGTCGATATAGCTTTACAATTATAGTGAGGTAATCACTTCCACCCTGTAAATAATAAGTAATCAAACCTTACATTTTCATACAATCTCAGGGGTCAAACCTCAGTGAAGTCAACTAACTACCCTGATGAAGAGAAAACCGAAAAAAAGGAATGAATAAAATCAAAGCATGAAAACGAAGCCTGTAACATGGATCGGTTTTTTCTTAAATTTCTTCGGGTAATCCAACTGTTCTTCGGATTACCAAGGTGCGACATTGATGTTATACGAAAAGAATGTGTATATAAACCAGAAATCACCGGTTTTGAAGGGCTTCAATCGCCTTTTTCCACTGATACGCTCTCTGTTTAGGATCCTCAAATGTCATAACTTTCTTTGGCTGCATCATCCCATATAAAAATCAGAAAAGAAGACAACGAATAACTAGGAAGTATAGGTGGCAATTTGGATCCACTTATTAATGGGTCGATATCGGTTTAGTGTCTAATTTGAAACGGGTCAAATGGGTAAAATAAAAATGTTTAGTTAAACGGGAATCACATGGAGTCTTTTAATCGTAATAATGAAATTTTTTATTTCTTAAGAAAAGACAGAAAGTGTTTATGGATCAGCCCGACCCGAGCCGACCTGACCCATTTCAACAAGTGCTAAAAACCTTGTTTTGTGGCGTTACCAAACCCACTCTGGCCCGCTCGTCTTTCCACCTCTAAGGAGTAACCTTCTTGACCATTTTGAATTTAATTAAAAAGTTGTGATTGACTCACAATGCAAATCTTGAAATTTGATGGGCTTGTAACTTGGACACTAAGCTCATTGGGATCATCAGACCAGATCATATTCCCTTTACCGGCAAGCTTTGACGGATCCACGTACACTAGCTTTGGCTTGTTAGTCAGGATAAGTTGTACTTTTTTACTCGATAGTTTCTGCAGTTTCTTGAACATTGAGATCATAAGAATGGACTCACCAGGCTCCAAAAACTGTTGCCTGTCGAGAAGTAAAAAACTCCGGTCACGAGTCAAACAAACCAACATTTATTGTCCAAACCGTAAAATTCCTCATTCTTGCAAATATTTTATATTTTTGCTTGCAACCTATGTAGTTAATATCATGATATATCGGTTATCGGTCCCCTGCCAAGATATCCGTGCAAAATATCGGTCAGGATATCGGTACCGATAATATCGGCGATATATCACCGATTTTCCCGATATTAGTACCTTTCTTCTTAGTTCTACCATTCGTCTTTCTACTTATTGCTGCTGTTAGTGTTTTAAGTCTTAATTGTTAGTTGTTATTGTTAAATGTTGGTGTTTTAAGTATTAGTCAGTTCCTACTTGCTACAATTGTTACATTTGTTAATGGTAGGAGAGTATACTAAATTGTTAAGTGTTAAATTGCTATATATATAAATTTAGCATGATATTAAAATTACCGATATCCCACCGCGATAACGATATCTCAAATATCGGTCCTTGACAGAGATATCTGATATTTTACCACATTAACTACTTAGCTTGCAACATATAATAGGAGCGTGATGGTTGAAAAGTCTACCAACAGAAACAATAACAAAATTATTTACCATTTAGAATCGAAGGAATCTATTGAAGCAAGTTTAGTTATATGGCCTGCATCGGAGGAAGAAGTGACATCAGCAATGGTATTTCCTGTTCCGGTGACATCACCAATATGTGTCGGGTTCCATGATGAATCTGAAGTGTCCTCACCTCCATTTGAGCGACTACTGGCGGGGCCCTGTAGAAAGTCGGATATTGATATGTATAATGTATCAAGGTACAATTACTTATTAGTCCATTAGATATACCTTCTCCAATACAAGTCTAGGAGGACACTTTGACCTTATATCATGCCAATCAATTCCTTGAAAGAAAGGATGATTCTTTAGTGACTCATAACCATCAGGTCCCGCACCCGGTCGTTTTGCAGGATCAATATCCTGCATCGTATATTTTTTTTACAATTTAAGTTGGTCATTTCACTAAAATGGGAACAAGTCATGAATTGAACGGATTGCAAGTCGCCCAAAGTCCATATCTAATTGTTAATGCATATTTGTGTCCGTTGTTGTACGAATAGGCTAGATAGAGTCTGTATTGTATATGTGTATGTTAGAGAGTTTAAACGCACGAGATAAGCCAAAAGTATGAGTGATACGTTTGACTGAGTGCCAAACGTATGAGACATACGTTTGACCATATCAAGCGAATGAGCCATACGTTTGAACCAAGTAAGTTTCATTTGAGAGGAGATATCACACTTGATTCTCCTAGAGCTTAAATGATGTAAACTCTTTCGGTATGAATAAAATCCGTGATGACATCCTTATGCTGCCGAAATTCGTACCGAATTAGTTCTACTTATCGAACGCGTTTATACACTAATCTATAGGTTAAACGATCCGTTCCACGTAATTTTACTAATGCATCAACCTCCTATATTATTTTATTCAAAGACTTATATTAACAATGTTATAATATTGTTTTTGTTATCATTACTAACCCATTTATATTTAGTGTCAACGACACACGATAGATAGAAAGAAATGGAACTCACGTGCTCAAAAATATATCACATAAGTTATAAATCTGCTTACCAATAATTTATCAATCAGATCTCTGGCATCACTGGAAAAGTAATCAGGAAATTTGACATCTCGGGCTACGATTCTTTGAAAAATGAGCCATTCGCTAGCATCTTTGAATGGAGAAGTTCCCGATAGCATCTGAAACAAGGTGCAGCCAAGTGCCCAGAGATCATTTCTGCCCGGAATTTTTACAAATAGCAAAAAAAAAGTCATTTTGCAACACAGAAAACAACTAGAGCAACAGTTGCAGGTAAAGTATTTAAGCGAAAAAGAATAATACTCACCCAAAAGTTGCAGGTGAATTATTTAATACCTCTGGAGGGACGTATGCAGCCGTCCCCACAAACGTGCAGGCCTTGTCATCTGAAGAAGAAGGATGCAAGGATTAAACTCGAGGTTATACGGTCCCAAACGCCTTTAAAACAGACACACACCTGATGCTGCATGCGGAAGGACTGTTATCTGGCTATCTTGCATGGGCTTTACGCTACCAAAATCAGCAATCTTAATATGCCCGTCTAATGTAAGAAGCAGGTTCTCTGGCTGTTATTAAAACGCTTTCAGCAACAGTTATTGTAGGATATAGAGTCGAATTTAAACAAATAAACCGTAAACTTATGTTCTAGAATCCATGAATTATGATAAAATCTTCATGACACCGATGATGTAAGCCAGTAGCTAAATCCATTAACACCATGTTCGATTTTTCCCTTCATGTGATCATTGTTTTGATATTGTGATTATGATTCCTAATAGTCACATTATACATGAAAGATAATATATTGTTTGCAATACCTTAATGTCTCGATGTATCAAACCTAACTTATGTATATATTCAAGAGCATCCACAATTTCAGCTGCGTAAAAGCGAGTCTCATCATCTGTCAAACGACCTTTCTGTAAAAACGAGTTCGATAGATGTATTAGGTATGTTACAATCAAATTATACAACTAAGACTACAGACACAAAAAAAAATCATCATCACCATACTATGTAAATCCCACCAATAGCAAAGCTAAGGTAGGGTCTGAGGAGGGTAAGATGTAGACAGCCTTACCTCTACCCGTAGGAATAGAGAGGCTGCTTCCAGTGAGACCCCCGGCTCGATAGTGGCTTTGCATCAGGCCTGGACATAAGGCACATAACACTCAGCAATTGGAACAAAAGCCGATTAGCGCATGTACCCCCTTGTCTTTTGGCTATCAACTCCACCACATGATGCATGATTAACCGTCCCTCGCTTTTAACGTTATTTTCACGAAATTAGTAAAATAACGTTAAAATTAGTGCACTTTCACTTTTACCCCCCTGTGGGTCCACACATATATACATTATATGCGCATACCGCTAGCGGGGCATTCAAAAATCAAATTAATAGTTTGTGAGTGTTTATGTCTTGATTAAACATTATTACACGGATAAAACTAAAAATATACAAAAAAACTAAGTGTTTACATTAGAACAAAGAAATTTAGGCCCATTTATTCATGAATTATGAACATGCCGATTTCGGTTATGTTTTATCTCTAACAGGTCAAATAGGAATTTCAGAACAACTAACTAAAAAGGAAATAGGGTCAAAGAGGTTGAAAGTTGTTCAACGTGTATTTCAATGCATACAAACAAACTAAATTGCTTTATAAAAAAACAATATTTTTTATTCTACTAATATATCTTTTATAATTATATTTGACACAAATTATTAATTAAAAAGTTACAAAAAATGTGGACAAAGGTGTTTCATGTCAACCAAGCCCAACCCGCACCAATATACCTGTTTTGACCCGTTACCCGACCCACCCATTGTGACAACCCTATCGGTGAATACCTTTCTTTGAGACCACTTTTACTTTATAATAAAATTTCAACAGATCAAATTCAGTTTCAAATTCTAGAATTTGAGATGATTTGCACCAGCAGAATTTCACTTACCCTCTTAATTTGATCAAAAAGTTCTCCACCTTCACAAGACTCAAGCGCCATATCTATGATATATAACCAAATGCACGTGTCAATATATGTGTGCGTATCATAAAGAGAATATCCAAAACAAAAACATATAAAACAAAGCAATTTTAGCCTATTTAGAAGACTAAGAATATGTATAAACTGTAAGCATGATGTGCTTACATAGAGAATAAGTGTCTTGAAATGTAAAATGGAGTTGCACTATTCCAGGATGATTCAGCTGATCCAATACAATTCTCTCCAACTTTACGTAAGCGGTTTTGTTTTCTTTTGTTATAAATTTTTTATCCATGATCTTTAAAGCGTACACTTTCCCCGTATCTTTCTTTTTTGCTCGCACAACCTGATGATGTCATATTATAATTTTGATTATAATCAAACACCAAGTTGTAAGTAATTCACAAGAAAAAAAAAGCAAACCATCATACTTTCAAGAAGCCAACAGACAACAAGAGTATTTGAAAGCTTTTACAAACAAAAACTAATACTTAACAAAGAAAGAAACAAAAAAAAAACGGCCAACATAAACTGGCACGACCCATTTTGACTACTCGATTTGACTCAAAAGTCTATATGACCTGTCACCCAACCTGCTACTATTATTCTAAACAATCCCTCAATCCAAATATTAAGTGATTTCAGTCGATATGTGGAACTTGGTTTAAAAAAGCATGAGGCGCTCCAAGCATTTAGATCCCAAAAGGCAAAGCGCAAGCCGCATGCATCACGTACGCGAGTTGTTGCTCTTTGTACAACCAAATAAGCCTTATTTACAACCAAAAGTTGCGTCTCTCGTCTGATTTACACAATGTTGGAAAATAGGGATTAATCGGTGACTAGTCAGCGATTAATCGCTAGTCGGCCGGCCACTGATAAATTTTTAGGTAATTGGTGAATTAATCGCTAGCCGGCCAGCCACTGACAAATTTTTAGGTAATTGGTGAATTAATCGCTAGTCGTTCCTAATCGGCTCTAGTCGACCTGAAATCGGCCCTAGTAGGCCAGAAATCACCCCTAGTCAGCCGGAGTAGGTGATTCTGGCGAAATTCCGGCAATTAATCTTATATATTTAAAAGAAAAGGGTTGAAAAGGGGTTAAAACCTATCTACTTAAAAAAAATGACAAAAAAATATGTTATGCTCTAGAGCGTGAGGTTCTCACTAGAAGCAGTCTCTCTATCCTTTGGGGTAGAGGTAAGGTTTGCCTGCATCTCATCCTCCCCAGACCCTACCAATAGCCTGACTATGAGTGGGATTATGCTGGGTGTGATTTTGTTGTTGTATATATATATATATATGAAAAAACTT
Organism: Scalesia atractyloides; assembly: GCA_947069175.1. Taxonomy (NCBI): domain Eukaryota; kingdom Viridiplantae; phylum Streptophyta; class Magnoliopsida; order Asterales; family Asteraceae; genus Scalesia; species Scalesia atractyloides. The sequence continues at coordinate 83,832,144 of CAMTDV010000030.1, forward strand.
TTACATATCAACCTTTCTATCAAGTAAACCGTTCGGAACTTCTTCATCATTTCGGTTATTTTTACATATGAGCCCTCCTAAAGACCCTAATTTTACCAAGATTTTCATTTCAATGCATGTGTAACACAAGTTTCAAAACAATCCAATTATGCAACAAGATTGTTTATAAGTACAGAACAATAAAAGTAAATGGCATATAGATATATAAAACAACCAAATTACCATAAATGAATGCAAACACTAGCCAGCCAGCCAGCCAAACATAAGAAATTACCTTAGAATAAGAACCAACACCATAGATCTTCCCCATTTCAAAATCTTGTATGGTAAAATTCTCCTGTGGAGCCCTAAACTTAAAGCTCTTAGCTTTATGACCATCATTGTTCTTAGCTGAATTATTATTATTATTATCCTCAACATTCATCTTGGACTCAACATCCTTTTCCATTTCACCCCCCATCATAAACTTTCCCCAAAATCAAACACATCCATAATGTGAATGCATATACCGATATGTATCTATATCTATATCCTTCCTGTAAAGATAATCAATCTTTTGAATCTACCAACAAAAGGGTCCAGCACAAACATAAGATCACTTCATTCAAAACCCCATAAAGCATGAAAATTTATATCTTTTAAATGGAGAAAATGGTGATTTGAAGAAGACCCATTGGGGGGAGGGGGAGGTTTTCTTTTGGGAATTCTTGTGCAAAGGCCAAAGAGGGGGCGATGGAGGGAACAAAGTTAGAGCGAGAAAGTAGGAAGAGAGAGAGGGAATGACACGTGTCTGTTACGTGGATTACTAAAAAGCATGAAAATTTACACATTGGAAATACAGATCTGGAGATGATGAGATCTGGTTTACATACACATCAATTCACATTGGTGAATTTAATATCATTGATTATATTGTCATTTTAGATCATTTTAGATTTACTTAAAAGTATAATTAGATTTTGTATATGTAAATAAGAATAAATATTCATGTGGGTTAGTAAAGACGTAAATAATGTAATGTATAGCAAGGGTAACATTTGTCGTTTAAGTAATGTATAGTAAGGGTAACATTTGTCGTTCAAGAAAAGTAAAGATGTAAATAAGAGCCTTTCAAAAAAAGGGTGTAAATAAGAATAAATATTGATGTGGGATAAAAGGTGTATCATACGCGCCCTTTTGTAATTGTTTTAGTTTCATACACTAACGAGCCGAAGCCAAGTGTTTGAGAGAGCAATACCTCCACAGCATGGGTTCCAAGTAGATGTGGGCAAAATAACCGGTTTTTTAATCGAAACTGGTTGTTAACCAGAACCGTAACATGTTAATAATTGATACACTGATAACCAATTAGTGGCTAAAATATATCGGCGGTTTGTACCTGGTTGTCAGCATGTAGAATAGTAACCGGTTATTTTTAGCAGATGCACCGGGTTAATTGGGAAAAAACCAAAAAATGAAAAAAATAAAATGAAAATAACTCTAACAACCCGATTATTCCTAATAAGTTTATAAGTGATACGTGTCTTGAAATCCTCCTTATAATTAACATTGGTTAATATTGGGGGATTTGAACTGCCAAAAGGGAAAAGAAAGAAGTTGAGGTGTGATATCCCGGGTTTTTCGGATAAATTATACGTGACACTTGTCGAATAATATGCGTGCTAAGTATTAAACGGGAATGAATACGTGATGAGTGTTTATGTGATTGTTTAGTTATTATTGTAAATATGCACACAACCGAACCCTTTAGGAAACTAGGAAACTTGGAACCCAAGTCTTCGGCCAAAAGAGAACGAAATCAAGTTCAAACCAAACTAACTTCCGTAAGTCTCTCGGTCACAAACACTAACCAAAACCGAATAGCATGCGACTTTAATCCTTCGGCCGCAAGACCCAAACCCAAAACCGAGAACAAGTCCAAACAAGATTAGGCCAAGATCAAAACTCTAGTCTCTCGGTCGCAAGACTCAAACCCGAAACCACAAGATCAAACTAACCTACACTATTACTTGGCCACGAGATAAACCCAAACCGACCCAACCCAAATCCCTCGGCCACAAGTACTAACCAAACCGCAACCCTACCTCTTTTGTGCTTATATATATCATCTCGTGCATGCCTCATTCACAAAAACACAAAACCCTAGTTCAGGAATTCAGCCGTCGGCAGCCAAGTCTTCACCTTGTGATCGCGAGCAGCTTGCATCTCAACTTGATCAGCCTTTGTTCATTCCATTCGATCGTAGACAGCCTTTGTTCACCTTCATTAGGTCGCGAGATCAGCCCACTTGTTCCCTGCAGCGATCACAAACAGCCGCATCATCCTCCGAACGCAGCAGCCCTTGTCATCTTCCTTAGCATACCCACGGTTCGATTACCTTATCAGCTAGAATTTACCATATGTTGCTAGATCATAGTCGAGTAAATATGTGTTTGATTGTATTGTCTCCGATAAATATGCATGCTTGAATGTCTAGTTGTTTCGGATATATATATATATGCATGCTTGAATGATTCATTGTCTCGGACATATGCTTGAATGATTATTTGTTTCGAATACATGTGAGTTGATGGTTGCTGTTCTCAGGTTACACGATGATATTGATTCGGATTGGTAATACTAGATTGAGAGTTGGAAACAGTTCTAAACTTGAATACATATAGGCTGTGTTTTATTATAATAACTAGAAGTTATTGAGTAGATTTGCATGGACAGATTATTAGTATTAATCTAGGATTAAAAATCGAATATTGATCGCCTTGGCTAGTCACATGAACGAGTTATAACGAACTTATTATAAGGAGATGCTGAAACAGGATGCTGATTAAAAGAAACAGCCGACTTCATCAGGCTGTAACCTGGTCGTTAGTTGTTGAAAAACGGATTTTCTGAGGTCTAAAACCTAGAGATTTGAATAAGGAATCCAATGGCGCTGGATTCATAATTTTCTGAAATCGTTTGATATTTTTAAAGGGTTAAACAAGTTCGGTAGGTAAAGCTGTTAAAATTCTGGAATTTTGTTGGTTGTTTATCAAGCTAGATTTTAAAATCAGTAGAGAGTTGGGTCATGATTTTTGTACAGCAACTAGGTATAGAAATTTCCGGGCAACTCCAATTGGAATTTCGTTAATCGGACGATCAGTGATTTTTAAATAAATTCTTCCGTGGACTGCAGTCAGAAAGCAGTAAATCTGACTGCAGCTTAGTGAATTAATATTTATGGTTAATTGGTAGAGGTTTAGGACTTGAGAAAATTATATAAATTTCTATGGTATAAATGTCACCTACTGTAAAAATACGAGAATTTTTAGAATGCTGGAACTATTTTATAAAAATCCTAGAAAACAGCTGAATAATTGAGTGTTAAGCAGAAAGTTGTTAATTTGTGATTTATGCATTAAAGTGTTGCATGGATTTGGAATGTGTTCATGATAAGTTGTTTGATTACTATGATCCTATGAGAATACTTGCATGCATGTTTGAGTGTTAGATATGTTGTTTGTGTGTATCACTTTGTGAGTAAATTGCGTGTGGAATTTGTATTGGTGTGATTACACACTGACGTGGAATTAATTGGTTTGTTAGGACGCAACTAGCGGTCCCATCTCTTATAACATCTATTCCACACTAACCGAGCAAATAAAGGTGAGTTCACGGCCCCTAACTTTATACGGTTTTAAACAACAGGGGGAGAAACATGTATACATTCTTAAACTCAAACTCTTTACGTTATACGAATGTAACGTCATATAACTATGCGGTAACTAAGTTAATGTTAATGTAATGTTATGGTCACTATGCAGCCTTATCACTTAAGTCCTCGACAATCTCCTCGGATCGTTAATATTTGGGTTAAGTAGCGGGGGAATTATAAGTAGTACTACTGGGTCTGACGAGCCCCATCCGAGCTAGTCGCGCTAGCTGACCGGGTTTGGTCAACGGGTGTATGATTGGCCTAACATCGCCATGGTCATGTGATAGACCTGGCAAAACGGAGGCACAAATGTCAGCTTCGATCGCGAACACTTAGTGACATGACTTTAGGCTAGCTACCTATATACATTAATATTGAACTTAATTACGGAACAACTTAATATTCCGGGTTTGGAATATTGGAACATCAACGTATTATCCGGGTTGGGGATAATGGAAACACAACTTAATATTCCGGTTTGGGAATATTGGAAGCAACAACTTATTATTCCGGGTTTGGAATAATGCAACTGATATGTTATCCCGGGTTGGGGATAACGGAGTAACAAACTAAAACCGAACAACAAATTTATGAAAACCTGTGAACTCACTCATCTTTAATGTTGACACTTGTTTCTTTACATGTTTCTCAGGACGCTAGGAGCTCTAGGTGCACGCACACGCATTGAACAAGACATCATTATAGAGTCTCATTTGTTAATATTGTTTTGGGATTTTACTTTTGTTTTGGCGTTTGTGTTGGCGCCGCATCACTACTTATTTATGCTTCCGCTCAAACTTTAAAACTGATACTCATGCTAAATATTGGTAATCTAAAATTTACAACAAATGGTTTTGGAAAACGTATTATCAAATCATATAGAGTCGTTCGACGTACTAGTGTCTTAGATTCTGGTTTGTTCACACGTCTCGCGGTAGAACTCCGCAAGTGGAAATTGAGGGTTACTAGCTATAGAGAACCAGGTTTGCATTAGAAGTAGACCTAAGCTATAGCTGATATCACGACACTAGACTTAGTTTGGCACCGAATTATTATATCTTGTTATGCAATATGCCACAATCGTGTTTGGTAGATTATACCTTCATGATAAGAAATGAAAACAACTCATAACTAACTACACGACCCAACAGGCAATGTCATCATCCTCATCGTCATCATCGTCCGACAGACTTACGCCACCAAGGGCACCAGGAAAGGCACCAATGGTGGAACCCATGCTACCTTACGGCGTAGAGACACGCTCAGCGGCGAGGAAGAGGCTCGCTCTGGGGGAGGAGTCATCGTTACGCCCAACTATTGCTGTACCGGTTGAACCGGTTAATCCTGTAGAAATAGGACTTGACATGCTTAGAATCCTGGTTCATACACAACAAAAACAGTTAGAAAGAATGCAGGAAACCATCTTAGCACAAGGATGGATGATCCGACACCTTACGGGAAAGACCGACTCGCTCGAGGAAGAGCATCGTACGAGCAAGATAGCTCGTAACACCATAGCTAGAGATCTGCGTGCGGAGCAGATAAGAGCTGACTGGCTTGAGGACAGAGTCCTGGAAAACAGTTGGAACATTCAGGAACTGCAAAATCAAGCACTCGAACCAGAACCGGCCCCTCCAGTGCCGGAAGAGGAGGATCCTGAAGAGGATCCAGAGGAGGATCCTGAAGAGGATCCGGAGGAGGACCCAGCTGAGGAAGCTGGAAATGCCGCACAGGATGACGGCAACGACAGTGACTTAGGGGATGGAGACGTAGACGACTGACACGTCTCGTTTATATTATTTGTTTTCCTTCAGTTTATTATTTTCCACTTGTATTTAAACTTGAGACTTTATAGTAAATTCGTATGTTTGATTTGCACTTATGTAAGACGTTGAGATTTCAGTTAATCAAGTATTTCTTTGGCTATTAACATATTGAGTTGACGTAACTTAATAATTATTAAAGTACGAAGTAGGATAACTATATTGGATATATTGACTTATCGGAGTGTGTTTATGATGTGTTTCGAAGATCTAAATGGCGACTGGAAGACGTGGAAACCTAAACTTGACGCCCGAAGAGCTAGCTGCCATGATCCAGGAGCATGTGAACGCAGCATTAGCGGGTGTGCAGAACCAGCCAGCAGGTAACCATTATTAAGTTTTCGCGTGAAAATCTAATAGTGAGGCTAGTACAATTCCTTGCTGACTTCCTGTTCTCTGTCAGCAGGAGGGGGCTTTAACCCCTATAAAATGTTCCTTGACGCAAAGCCTAGCAAGTTCTCGGGGGCGGAAGGACCCATTGGATTGGTCCGCTGGATCGAAAAGTCGGAATCTGTTTTTGAAATGTGCAACTGCTTAGAGGCCAACAAGGTCAAATACGCCGCCTCAACACTGGAAGAGGGGGCACTGACATGGTGGAACGCCCAAGTCCAAACGCGTGGACTGTTAGCTGCAAATGCAATGGCTTGGACCGAGTTCAAGGCCCTGATTAAAGAGGAGTACTGTCCACGAGACAGAGTGCAACAGCTAGAGCAAGCACTATGGAACCACAAGATGGTGGGATCGGAAATTGAGGCTTACACTGCGAAACACCATGACTTGGTGTTTCTGTGTCCTGATTTGGCAAACACGGTGGAGAAAAGACTCGAGTTCTATCTCGGGGGTCTGGTTCCGGAAATTCAGGGTATGGTGATGTCTAGTAACCCTGTAACAGAACATCAAGCTATCCGATTGGCTCACAAACTCACTGATAAAGCGGTGGAACAGAAGAAACTGCCAGCACGGGGTACCACTGAAGTTGTCTCAGATAACAAAAGAAAGTTTGAAGACACCACCATTCGACAGCCTTCGTCATCGCATCCACAGCAAGGGAACCCGAAAAGGTTCAATCACTACCACAACCACCGGGGTCATCAAAATCGTTCCAACAACAACTACAACAACAACTACAACAACAACAACAACCAGAATGCAGGCGGTTATGTAGGTCGGAAGCCGCAGTGCAACCGTTGTAATCTCCATCATAACGGCCCTTGTGCCGGAAATCGCTGCCAAAGATGTGGCAAAATGGGACATGCGGCAAGGGATTGTCGTGGGGAAATTATGTCCCGACAAAATCAGAATCAGCCTCAGGGTCAGCAGCAGGGTATAAACCGGGGATGCTATCAGTGTGGTAGCACCGCTCATTTCAGGAAAGACTGCCCACAGTTACGCAACAACAACAATAATGGTGGAAACAACCACAACAACCACAACAATAATAACAACAACAACAATGGGAACGGTGGCACAGGAGGTGCCAAAGGTCGTGCATTTACATTGGGCCGCGGAGAGGCCAGAAACGACACCAACGTGGTCACCGGTAAGTTTCCCCTTAATGAACATTTTGCTTCTGTGCTTTTTGATACGGGTGCGGATAGGAGCTTTATATCTGAGTCTTTTAGGAAGAACCTAAATCTCACGCTTAAACCATTAGAGACCCCTTATGTGATAGAATTAGCCAATGGTAAATCTGTAAATGTGACCCAAATCGTATCCGGCTGCCAACTCAAACTCGCGGGCCACACTTTTACCATCGATCTGATGACAACAACCCTGGGTAGTTTTGACGTGGTAGTCGGAATGGACTGGTTATCCGACGTCCGGGCTGAAGTTCTCTGTTTCGAAAAGTCTATCCGTATTCCACTCTCGAACGACGAAATCTTGACGGTACAAGGCGATAAGGCAAGCGTCGTCACCAACATTATCTCATTTATGCAAGCTCAGAAGTATCTCCGGAAAAAGAATTCCTTCGCTTTACTCGCACTAATCACCGTACCGCCTAAGGACGAGAAACGTATAGAAGACATCCCTGTCGTCCGTGATTTTTCCGATGTATTCCCAGAAGAGCTACCTGGTCTTCCACCACATCGACAATTGGAGTTTGAAATCGAATTGGCAAGCAATGCAACTCCCATCGCCAAGGCTCCATACCGCCTAGCTCCAGCCGAGCTGCAGGAGCTGTCTACCCAACTTCAAGAGTTGCTAGAAAAAGGATTTATTCGACCAAGCGTTTCGCCATGGGGAGCTCCAGTCCTGTTTGTCAAGAAGAAGGACGGGACTTTCCGCATGTGCATCGACTATAGGGAACTCAACAAGGTTACAGTCAAGAACCGATACCCGTTACCTCGCATCGATGATCTATTTGACCAACTTCAAGGATCAAGTTACTACTCTAAGATTGATTTACGGTCCGGTTATCATCAGCTACGCGTCAGGGAGGAGGATATCGCTAAGACAGCTTTTCGCACTCGGTATGGCCATTACGAGTTCTTGGTCATGCCATTCGGTCTCACTAACGCACCTGCGGTATTCATGGACCTCATGAACCGCGTGTGTAAACCATACCTTGACAAATTTGTCATCGTGTTCATCGATGACATACTCATCTACTCCAAAGGTAAAGAAGAGCATGCCGAGCATCTACGATTGCTGCTAGAATTACTTCAACAGGAAAAGCTATACGCCAAGCTTTCGAAGTGTGATTTCTGGATCCGAGAAGTTCAGTTTCTCGGGCACGTCGTGAATGAAAAGGGTATCCACGTAGACCCTGCCAAGATTGAGGCCATCAAAAACTGGGAAGCACCTAAGACTCCGACGGAAATCCGCCAATTCTTAGGATTGGCTGGTTACTACAGACGCTTCATCGAGGGGTTCTCAAAGATTGCACAACCGCTTACGACCCTCACCCAGAAAGGTATCAAGTATAATTGGGGTGACAAGCAAGAAGCAGCATTTCAACTGCTGAAGCAGAAACTTTGCAGTGCGCCCATTCTGTCCTTGCCGGAAGGGACAAATGACTTTGTAGTGTATTGTGATGCTTCCATTCAGGGATTGGGATGCGTACTCATGCAACGCGATAAGGTCATCGCGTATGCGTCGCGACAGCTGAAGGTTCACGAGAAAAACTACACGACGCATGACCTAGAATTGGGAGCAGTAGTGTTTGCACTTAAGATTTGGAGACACTACCTTTATGGAACGAAGTGCACAATCTTCACTGACCACAAAAGCCTCCAGCACATCTTTGATCAGAAGGAGTTGAACATGCGACAGCGTCGCTGGGTCGAACTCTTGAACGATTATGAGTGTGCCATTCGGTATCACCCGGGTAAAGCTAACGTGGTAGCTGATGCCCTCAGCAGGAAGGAACACTTGAAACCTCGTCGTGTACGAGCACTACAACTCACTATTCATTCGGGGCTACCCGATCAAATACGCAACGCCCAGTTAGAAGCAGTTAAGGAGGAAAACATCAAAGCCGAATCAGTGGGAAAAATGGAACGCGATTGGGAGTTAAAGCCCAATGGAACCCGGTATTTCATGAATCGCATATGGGTACCTCTCTACGGGAACCTCAGAGAGCTAGTTATGGATGAAGCTCACAAATCTCGATACTCTGTTCATCCGGGTTCGGATAAGATGTATCAAGACCTTAAAGTGGCGTATTGGTGGCCCAACATGAAAGCCGATATAGCCACCTACGTGAGTAAATGTTTAACTTGTGCAAAAGTCAAGGTGGAGTATCAAAAGCCATCGGGGCTACTCCAACAACCTGAGATCCCAGTGTGGAAATGGGATCAGATCTCCATGGATTTTATCACTAAACTCCCGCGAACCTTGGGTGGTTTCGACACCATCTGGGTGATTGTGGATCGCTTAACTAAGTCCGCACACTTCCTAGCTATCAAAGAAACAGATAAGATGGAGAAGTTGACTCGCATCTACATTAAGGAAGTAGTTTCTCGGCACGGAGTGCCAACGTCCATCATATCAGATAGAGATGCTCGCTTCACGTCAAACTTCTGGCAGTCACTCCAGAAAGCGTTGGGAACACGCTTGGATATGAGCACAGCTTATCACCCTCAGACTGATGGTCAAAGCGAAAGGACCATACAGACCTTGGAAGACATGCTTAGGGCATGCGTAGTGGACTTCGGAAATAATTGGGAAATTCACCTGCCTCTAGTGGAATTCTCATATAACAACAGCTATCACACGAGTATTTCGGCAGCACCATTTGAAGCATTATACGGTCGTAAATGTAGATCACCGGTCTGCTGGGCAGAAGTCGGTGACAGTCAACTCACAGGCCCTGAGTTAATACTTGAGGCTACTGAAAAGATTGTACAAATCAGAAACCGCATGGCGGCGGCACGAGATCGACAGAAAAGCTACGCTGATCAACGACGCAAACCGCTCGAATTCCAAGTAGGCGATCGCGTCCTACTAAAGGTGTCACCCTGGAAGGGTGTAATCCGCTTCGGAAAACGGGGCAAACTTAATCCACGGTACGTAGGCCCGTTTGAAATCTTGAAACGAATTGGACCCGTAGCATACCAATTAGACCTCCCTGCTGAACTCAGTGGAGTTCACAACGTATTTCACGTGTCAAATCTGAAGAAGTGCCTATCAGATGAAACTTTAATTATTCCATTGGATGAGATCCAAGTGGATGAACAACTACACTTCGTGGAAAAGCCTATCGAGATCATGGATCGTGAGATCAAGACTCGGAGGCACAGCAAGATTCCGATCGTTAAAGTTCGTTGGGACTCTAAGCGTGGACCGGAGTTCACGTGGGAAAGAGAGGACCAAATGAAAAGCAAATACCCACACCTCTTCGCAACTGAGCAGCAAACTAACGATGACAGTACCTAAATTTTCGGGACGAAAATTCTTTCAACAAGGGGATGATGTGACAACCTGGAAATTTTCTCATACTTTCGTGTACTATTGTTGACTAAATTCTCGTGCATGGCACTTGGAAATCTTTGTGTATGACATTTGGGAACTTCTTGTAACGTTGCGTACCATTATAAACGAACTAACTCTTTGTGCGTGGCACTCTAAACATGTACGTTACATGCTAAACCGCGTTTACTCAATTTTCGGGACGAAAATTCTTTCAACATGGGGATAATGTGATATCCCGGGTTTTTCGGATAAATTATACGTGACACTTGTCGAATAATATGCGTGCTAAGTATTAAACGGGAATGAATACGTGATGAGTGTTTATGTGATTGTTTAGTTATTATTGTAAATATGCACACAACCGAACCCTTTAGGAAACTAGGAAACTTGGAACCCAAGTCTTCGGCCAAAAGAGAACGAAATCAAGTTCAAACCAAACTAACTTCCGTAAGTCTCTCGGTCACAAACACTAACCAAAACCGAATAGCATGCGACTTTAATCCTTCGGCCGCAAGACCCAAACCCAAAACCGAGAACAAGTCCAAACAAGATTAGGCCAAGATCAAAACTCTAGTCTCTCGGTCGCAAGACTCAAACCCGAAACCACAAGATCAAACTAACCTACACTATTACTTGGCCACGAGATAAACCCAAACCGACCCAACCCAAATCCCTCGGCCACAAGTACTAACCAAACCGCAACCCTACCTCTTTTGTGCTTATATATATCATCTCGTGCATGCCTCATTCACAAAAACACAAAACCCTAGTTCAGGAATTCAGCCGTCGGCAGCCAAGTCTTCACCTTGTGATCGCGAGCAGCTTGCATCTCAACTTGATCAGCCTTTGTTCATTCCATTCGATCGTAGACAGCCTTTGTTCACCTTCATTAGGTCGCGAGATCAGCCCACTTGTTCCCTGCAGCGATCACAAACAGCCGCATCATCCTCCGAACGCAGCAGCCCTTGTCATCTTCCTTAGCATACCCACGGTTCGATTACCTTATCAGCTAGAATTTACCATATGTTGCTAGATCATAGTCGAGTAAATATGTGTTTGATTGTATTGTCTCCGATAAATATGCATGCTTGAATGTCTAGTTGTTTCGGATATATATATATATGCATGCTTGAATGATTCATTGTCTCGGACATATGCTTGAATGATTATTTGTTTCGAATACATGTGAGTTGATGGTTGCTGTTCTCAGGTTACACGATGATATTGATTCGGATTGGTAATACTAGATTGAGAGTTGGAAACAGTTCTAAACTTGAATACATATAGGCTGTGTTTTATTATAATAACTAGAAGTTATTGAGTAGATTTGCATGGACAGATTATTAGTATTAATCTAGGATTAAAAATCGAATATTGATCGCCTTGGCTAGTCACATGAACGAGTTATAACGAACTTATTATAAGGAGATGCTGAAACAGGATGCTGATTAAAAGAAACAGCCGACTTCATCAGGCTGTAACCTGGTCGTTAGTTGTTGAAAAACGGATTTTCTGAGGTCTAAAACCTAGAGATTTGAATAAGGAATCCAATGGCGCTGGATTCATAATTTTCTGAAATCGTTTGATATTTTTAAAGGGTTAAACAAGTTCGGTAGGTAAAGCTGTTAAAATTCTGGAATTTTGTTGGTTGTTTATCAAGCTAGATTTTAAAATCAGTAGAGAGTTGGGTCATGATTTTTGTACAGCAACTAGGTATAGAAATTTCCGGGCAACTCCAATTGGAATTTCGTTAATCGGACGATCAGTGATTTTTAAATAAATTCTTCCGTGGACTGCAGTCAGAAAGCAGTAAATCTGACTGCAGCTTAGTGAATTAATATTTATGGTTAATTGGTAGAGGTTTAGGACTTGAGAAAATTATATAAATTTCTATGGTATAAATGTCACCTACTGTAAAAATACGAGAATTTTTAGAATGCTGGAACTATTTTATAAAAATCCTAGAAAACAGCTGAATAATTGAGTGTTAAGCAGAAAGTTGTTAATTTGTGATTTATGCATTAAAGTGTTGCATGGATTTGGAATGTGTTCATGATAAGTTGTTTGATTACTATGATCCTATGAGAATACTTGCATGCATGTTTGAGTGTTAGATATGTTGTTTGTGTGTATCACTTTGTGAGTAAATTGCGTGTGGAATTTGTATTGGTGTGATTACACACTGACGTGGAATTAATTGGTTTGTTAGGACGCAACTAGCGGTCCCATCTCTTATAACATCTATTCCACACTAACCGAGCAAATAAAGGTGAGTTCACGGCCCCTAACTTTATACGGTTTTAAACAACAGGGGGAGAAACATGTATACATTCTTAAACTCAAACTCTTTACGTTATACGAATGTAACGTCATATAACTATGCGGTAACTAAGTTAATGTTAATGTAATGTTATGGTCACTATGCAGCCTTATCACTTAAGTCCTCGACAATCTCCTCGGATCGTTAATATTTGGGTTAAGTAGCGGGGGAATTATAAGTAGTACTACTGGGTCTGACGAGCCCCATCCGAGCTAGTCGCGCTAGCTGACCGGGTTTGGTCAACGGGTGTATGATTGGCCTAACATCGCCATGGTCATGTGATAGACCTGGCAAAACGGAGGCACAAATGTCAGCTTCGATCGCGAACACTTAGTGACATGACTTTAGGCTAGCTACCTATATACATTAATATTGAACTTAATTACGGAACAACTTAATATTCCGGGTTTGGAATATTGGAACATCAACGTATTATCCCGGGTTGGGGATAATGGAAACACAACTTAATATTCCGGTTTGGGAATATTGGAAGCAACAACTTATTATTCCGGGTTTGGAATAATGCAACTGATATGTTATCCCGGGTTGGGGATAACGGAGTAACAAACTAAAACCGAACAACAAATTTATGAAAACCTGTGAACTCACTCATCTTTAATGTTGACACTTGTTTCTTTACATGTTTCTCAGGACGCTAGGAGCTCTAGGTGCACGCACACGCATTGAACAAGACATCATTATAGAGTCTCATTTGTTAATATTGTTTTGGGATTTTACTTTTGTTTTGGCGTTTGTGTTGGCGCCGCATCACTACTTATTTATGCTTCCGCTCAAACTTTAAAACTGATACTCATGCTAAATATTGGTAATCTAAAATTTACAACAAATGGTTTTGGAAAACGTATTATCAAATCATATAGAGTCGTTCGACGTACTAGTGTCTTAGATTCTGGTTTGTTCACACGTCTCGCGGTAGAACTCCGCAAGTGGAAATTGAGGGTGTGACATGAGGGGCCTGAAATGGCAAAAACTAAACTTTTGTTTTGTTGAAGGCCTTGCGAACCGTATGAAGTCCACCAGCAAAGAAATTGTTTGCAACAACATTTTTACCATGTTTTGTCATCTATCTTCATCCTTGTCACCATTTCTTGTAGTTTTGACACCTTATAGGACACGAATCACTCATATAAACACTCTTGGACACTTGTCCTAACCTCATGCTTCGTTATTCACTATAAATTGCCTCTTTGAGTACCATAATTCACATCCCAAACTCAAAACACAAAAAGTCTTGTGTGATTTCTCCAGTTCCTAATTTGCAAGCCTTTCCTTTGGTATTTTTGAAGTAGCCTTCTGAAGTTGGTAAGTTCTTTTCTTTTAGATCTTTCAATAACAATTAGTTCATAGTTTAATTTTGTCCGAACATCAAAACTTGTCAACTGTGACCATACTGTTTGACTTTCTATTCTAACCACTTTGGTCAACCATTTTTAAATTAGTTACACCCAAATGGTCCTCATAATGTGGGGTATAAAACCCCGCATTTATATCACATGATCATCACGTTCAAATGGGTCAAAATGCAAGTCAAACCTGGACTTCTAAAAAGTCAAACTCAGCTTTCTTTATGAAATTTTTGAAGAATGACTTTTAAGCATATGAAATCTAATGTTTTGACACAAAAACATCTTGTACAGCATAACAAAAATATGTTTTAACATATTTGACTTGTCACAAACCTATTTTCTGCCAGAACTCGTATATACGCATACGACTCGTTAAAATGGCATGAACCATACAAACAAGTTGTAACGGGTCAAAATTCTTTTCAAAACAGAATGTAAGGTTATCCAACCATAAGACACAAGATTCCTCACTCGTATGGTTATAACCAACATTCTATCTGGTCAACGCTTAATCTAGTGGAACCGTGCTTAAATCCACGTTTACTGGTCAAGTCTAAATGACTTAGAAAGACCTGTAAACAATTCTCACGGATATTATTTCCATTCACTCTAGACTATAGAGCCCTCCAGTAATTGCACTGTAGGCTAATAAACTTTGAGTCTGGATTTAACGATCCAAATACGTTGTGTGTACAGCTAGTACAGGCAAATACTTTTTAACCACTTTTAAAATAAAAACTTAGGATATGGTATAAAACCACTTGGTTCGAGTATTGCAACGGGCATATGCTTTTAGAATGTTGATAATCCGTTTTAATCCATACTTATATTAACATAAAGCATTTGGGAGTTAATAGTACCGCATCCGGACGTCCTGATTCATTTATTGTAATGCTTGTAAGTACGTGGTATAGGCATACACCTGACAGTCACAGTATATGGTGTGTATATTGATCAGAAACCAGTTTTGAACACTAGTACATTATATGGTGTGTATTGATCAAAAACCAGTTTTGAACACTAGTTCCCAAATGTGACAAGCATGTAAATCTAGTAACAAGAATACTGTCCCAATGACTATCAAATGATTTTCAAATGTTTGACAAATGAGTTAGTTAATTTTATTTATAAGCGAAAGCTAGCGTATTTTTAAAGAGTAACTTACGGGTGACGAACCTCAATAGTAGGCTGGATAAGGTTCGGTCAAAAGCTTTGGAATTTGCGACACCAATGGCAAAAACCTATGATGTTAGTCCATTTTATCAAGATCATGCCTTTGGGATACTTTGTACCGAATAATGCTACTTTAAGTTTTAATATAATTTGGCGCTTTTAATACTTGTACTTTATCTAGTACTCCCTATTTCCGTTGTACTGTGAACTGATATACAATTGTAACGTTCAAACGCCACATCCAGGCCCACCGAGATGCGAGGTGTGACAATAACCGGTTAATTAACCGAAACCAGTTAAAGTGAATAACCGAACCAGCTAAAGCAATAACCGGTTAAAGCAAAAATTCGAAATAACTGCTTAAACTGGTTTGGTTCAAGTGAATAACCAAACCAGTTGAAGCCAAAAAATTGAAAATAACGCTTAGACTGGTTAACTAAACCGGTTAGAGAAATTAACCGATTTGTGCGTCTTTGGTTCCAAGAAGGTTGGACTCCTTTAATGGGTTTGGCAGCAACACCTAGTGTGGGGTCCATAAACGTTAGTGAGTTGTTGTTGATCGGTAGTAATTTACTGCCGTTATAGTGACAATTTAGTCCATTAGTGACAAGTGAGCATCAGCGTAAGAGGTAATTTACCTTATGATGATAATTTGGGTTCTTCTAAAACAAAGCATGCGTGGTTGTTGCAATCCTATAGATATGTTGCTAATGGAACTGATAACAGTCATCACCTGATAAAACACCGCAATTTGAATATGCTCGCCGTTAATATAACCGAACTAGAAACGAGAACTTCACGAGTCAACTAAGTCGAGGCAGGCCTGGTGAATTATATCTAAAACTATAATTTTGACCCGTTGCACGTTGCGACGACAGCAAAACCTAAAGTAACTCGAATTTGTACCGACAAATATCTGACCCGACTCGTTTCGAGCAAAACTTACGTCAAAATGTAGACCAACTGAAAACATACATAAAATAAGCACGAAAACATATTATATTTCACCTCACTCATTACCGAGAAAAATTTACGTTAAAACGTAAACCAACTTAGATCATATAAAAATATACTTAAATAAAGCACGTAAGAAAATAGTATTTTTTTTTAAAGTTAAAAATGGTATCGCGCATTACCGCAGCGTTGAAACGTAAAGTAATTGGAATTTATATCTCTAGTGAAAACATACTGTCTATATATATATTAATTGTCTATATATATTAATTGATAACATTGTGAGGAATAGTGCCCTTTTTTGTCTTTTGTATGTGTATGTTTTTTTGGGTTGTATTATTGGCACACCCTGAATCCTTAAATCGACACTTTCAATACGGGTCGTATATGCATATATGGGTCGTATAGCCTTTTCAATTTCCAATGATTTTGTCTGGTTGACTAGACCTACACGGGTCGTATTGGATTAGGGTTTTTTCTTATACATTTATCATTGTATAGGCCTATACGAGTCGTATAGACCCCCTGATTTATTGATTAGCCTACTATACGACTCAGTTTTGACCTATACGATGCGTATAGGGGTAAAATTAAAACTTTATAATTTTAGGTTTTGCTTTTTCAATGCGTATACGTGTCGTATTTTGACGTATTTTGTCATTACGTGTCATTCTATGGAGTATATGCTCTATACGTGTCGTATCGATGACGTTTGGTACCGTGTGGTATCGTATTCTATGATTACATGTAATTTTGTTTGGAATCCACTTGTACTCTATCGTGTCGTGTTGTATGTATACGCGTCGTACGGTATCATTACTTGACGTATTTTGTCGTTACATGTTGTATTATAACATAAATACAATAGTACAAGTATAGTATATTATAATAAACTATAGGTGTGGTATATGTCCCGTATAGTGTAGATTTCATATATGCTAATAGTTGTAGTATAATATCGTATATGTGTAGTATAGTATAATAAACTATAGATAAGTTTAGCATATTATACAGTTATAACATAGATAATATAGTATAATAAAAATTTACCAAACCTATACTCTATGATAATTTTTTACAAATCTTTTTTGTTTAAAAAATAAAAGAATTCTTTTATTAAACTTTATTAAAACTATGATTAAATGTATACAAAAATTTGTAAAAAGTTATAACATAGATTGTATAGTATAATAAACATATAACCAAACCTATACTACATGATAATTTTTTAAAAATGTTTTTGTTTATAAAATAATAGAATCTTTTATTAAACTTTGTTAAAACTATGACTAAATGTATACATAAATTTGTAAAAAAAAAAAACCAAAGCAATACGACCCGTATAGGTCCAGCCAGCCGCCAGACAAGAACTAACACATGCAGATTTGACTTTTGAACCTATACGAACCGTATTGAAAAAGCAAAGTGTTACGAATAGACTGGCCGGTGTGCCAATAGAATCCCCCCTTTTTTGCATATTAAACTTATGGTTTTCAATTTTTGTAACAAAACTTCAGGGTTTTCAATAGCATATTGTAACAACCCGATCTTTCGGATTGTTATCCGAATCCTGTTATTTCCGTTAATTCCGTTTATTTTTCCATTTAAAACCCGTTTGTACTCTGAGATTATTATAATGGTTTTACAACTAAATTAAAACGCATATTTTATCGCTTATTTATCGCATTCAAATCGCTTAGTACTCGCAACTCTCAACGCAAACTCAAATCGCGGTTAATTATGTTATATTATGTTATGTGTTATACTCGCCAACGCAACAAATCTCACTTATATAAATCGCTAAATCACACTTATTTAATAACACAACCCTTAACGCCTCGCTAAAACACTTAACATATGTCACACCCCGACCCGCAGCGGATAAGGTGATCGGGGCATGATTGGGTTATCATCAAAGCTCATGACATTTATTATATGTTTCATATTCATTAATACAATTTAATGGAAATTTACAATGAATGGTACAACATGTTCTAACTATCAGTCTAAGCTTCTTGGTTCTCTTCTAAGGCATATCCTATGTTTTCCTTGCTTCAACCTGTTCACCTGTATCATGTGTAAAAAGGTTTTTTGATCAACATAATGTTGGCGAGTGAATCCTATGGAAAACATTTGAACATATTTATTTAAATTGATTATGAAATATGTGCACAACCAAACATGAGTAAAAATAGATGTAACTTAATCAACAAACATAAGATATTAAATGAAACACTCATGAACAATAATGGAACAATTAGAGGCACGCGATGCTCAACTCGTCTCTCACGAGGAACTGAGGGGCCTGATGAATGAATTGCATAAACATGATAATATGAATGACACAACTACAACAATATAAACTCAAGGATACACACATGAACAATAATGAATTTGGTTTGAAGCACGCGATGTTCTACTCGTCTCCCACGAGGAACTGATGGGCTTAATGTATGAGTTTCATATAATTTGACAAAAGGAAATAAATAAATCACAACAATAAAACAATCTAAGTTTAAGTCATGATGTGGTATGGCACAAGTTTAAATAAATAAATTAATTATTTTCATAACACATGACACACCCCAAAACGTGTAATTTAAAAGGGGGAATTGTAAGATTCACTCACAGTGGGTGCGTTCGGTTGATGACGTTGAATGCACGCGAAGTGGTTTTAACCACGAGTGAGATTTAACCTAGATAAATCGCATTATGGTTTGGTAAGTAAACGGGTTTTATTAATCTATTTTAGTAGGATTGTTGGGTGTATTTTTGTGAGTTTGAGGCTATTTTCTAACCTTAAAAATGTTATTTTTAAGTATTTTTAATTGATTTTTAATTAAAATAATTAAATAAAAATAATAAAAAAATTTATTTTTTTCTGACCGTTGACCGTTTGACTGACCGTTGACCTGACCGTTGACCGGTTCAATTCGGAGTACAAGTGCACTGAGTGAGGCTCGAACCCGAGACCTCCCGTACGCGTGCACGCAGCTCTACCAACTGAGCTACGTGTCTAACCCGTTATATATCTGATTTTAATTACATATATATATTAATTAGTTTAAACCGAAAATCATTTTTATTTTAAAAACAGTTTAAGCGACTCGGACATGCACTCCACAGGTCTCGAACCCGGGACCTGTGGTTTAAACTAACACACAGTCCACCGCTGGACTGTGTGTTTAACATGTTATATATTTCCACTTTTATTATACTTAAATACAAATTATCTGCTTTCATTTCTGACTCTATTTAAAAAGTTAATAATTGTCCGGGTCGATGTAGGAGACCGGACTCGAACTTGTGGCGTGCGATTAAACATACACACAGTCCACCGCTGGACTGTGTGTTTAACTTGGTTATTATTCCGATTATTAATATACTTAACATATATCTAAGGCGACTCCGGTTCAGTAAACAAAAAAATGGTTTTTATTAAGGCAGCGTGTGTGAGACGGGATTCGAACTTGAGACGTTTTGCGTTTTATATGTGCACACAGTCCACCGCTGGACTGTGTGTCTAACCCGATTAATTTCATGATTTATATTAAACATATATGATAACGAATACATCGTCTTCTTCACTGAAATATAACCAGAGTTCGGAAATCGACTGGTTCAAAGTTTTTATCGGTTTATTAGTGTCTTACAGATCATTACGGTGAGATAATTGTGAAAAGGAAAAGAAATTGGGCGGAGAAGTATACCGACTGGACTCTCTGTTTTCCGCAGAAACTCCGGCGACAGAATTCACCTCCGGCGACGGGTGTCTTGCAGCAGCACGTCTCCGGAAAGCTTGGAAAAGGTAAGGGTGACTTCGGTATAAACTTAGGAGGTTCAGTGAGGTTTTCAGAAATAAGGAAATCGGTTTTCCGGCGACGAACAGAAAAGTTCCGGCGAGGGAGTTTTCGCCGAAAAAAAAGTGTGGTTTTGAGCGAAAAGGTTTTCAATGGACTGAGGGTGAATTTATAGGGAAAATCGAGGTGTATTTGGTCTGATTTCCGACTGGATTCACTGATTTAAATTTCCCGGCGGTTATAATTTTTGGTCGCGGACTTCAAACATCGGTTATAACCGATGTCTGGTTAATAGTTTACGTTATAACGTAAATTGTAGTTAAGACTCGCGAGATTTCCGGGATTCCGACGACTGAACTGTTTGGGCGCCGGTTTTGAATTTGTAACGTTACTTTATGATTTAAATGATTTCATTATATAACAAACAAAATCCGCGGCGCAGTGGTTTGTGTGTATGTGTTAAGTCCGTTTGCTGATTCGGTACAGACCCGGGTTCGAAACCAGGCAGAAGCAAATCATTTTTATTTTGCGATTTTTGACAGTTTTTCAAAAACTAAATATATATTCCCGTATAATAATTGATTACGGATCGTTTAAAAATATTTTGGGCATTTAATTCGCAAGGAAATTTTTGACTGACTGTTCGGTTGATAAACGGAGCGGGTTTGGTAAATCCGTTTTTGACGGATGTTACAACATAACTGTCTAATACGAATCGAATCGCCAAACGAGCACCTAACGAACAAAACCCAACCAAGAGGCCAAGTTCGCTCGAACTTGCCTCCAAACTAGGGGAACTGGCCAAGTTCGGCCGAACTTGTGCCAAGTTCGCCCAAACTTGACCAAACCAAGAGAAACAGGTCAAGTTCGGCCGAACTTGATGTCTGATCTTTTGTTTCCTCTCCACCTATAAATACCCAACACCTCCATTCATGCTCTCCTTGCTGCAACTTCGCTCCTGGGCTCCCAAACCGAATTTCTTTGATTTCCAAGTAAGACTCAACCCGTTTTATGCAAACTACAACGTTTTCTACTATGATTTCACACAAGGTTTACCTTCAATTTCATTCAAACTTCTCTGTTTATGAAAACCTTCATCTTTTTCCATAGAACTTCTTCTTTTCACTTAGATCTACACTAAACGAGGGTATTTGAGCTTAGCTTTGGCCTCCCAAGCTATAAATCTTGATGATTTCGACTCACCAAGTATTAGATCTGGGTAAAACCTTTTAAAGCATTGTTTTTTCCACAAAATACGGACTAAGTGATGTATGTTTCGTTCACTATGAAGTGGAACGAGGCGTTGTCAAGCGAGAAACTCAGATCCGGAAGCACAAGGACGATATCGTCACTTTGCACGAACTAGACTAACCCGTACGAACCGACAAGTTCGCCCGGATTAGCCCGAGTTCCTGTAAAATAGGTAAAACTCGCTCCAAAAGACCTCTACAACCTATGTTTTGCTCAGTAGGTCTAGGTTGGAGGGATGGACACTCGATTTCCTCAGCAAACAACGTGAAAACACAAGATTTTTGGACCAAAACAGTCAAGTTCGCCCCAAATAAGGCAAGTTCGCTCGAAGTTATCACCTGGTTAGGCACAACTTCGCCCGAACTTGCACCTGACCCAAGAAAGGAGAACAACTTCGCCCGAAGTTGGCTGATTCTCATGAGTTCTGTATAAGTTCGCCCGAACTTGTACTTCACTAAGGAAATCAGCACAACTTCGCCCGAAGTTGTCTGATTTAACTGAAATCAGCACAAGTTCGCCCGAACTTGTCTACTGCTCCTTCACATTTCGACCGTTCCAGCATTTCGGAAGACTGGTGCACTTCTGTTCGCGCTTACAGGCTGATCCCGACGCTCCCTTCAATCCACAGCAGTTTGTGTTTCTTCGTTGAGCACTAACTGTGAGTATACTTGAACCTTTTTCGCTTTAACGCACTTTTGGGTGTTACATACGTATCTATATCAAAAACACGGTACACACAACGCTAAACTCTTTTAACGCTAACCGCTCTCGCATGTTATACGTGAATCGCTGAATGTTTGTTTTCTATGTGTGAATAATGAGGACTTATAGACCACCTTTAGCAACGATAGTACTATAGTTTGGACTCAGCACCCGATTGGTTCGAGGGTTGTTAAGGCTCGCAATTTACTTTACGTGCGTGTTCGCTATTGTGAACACGTATCGCGCATACTCACATCGCAGTCGTGTTGGTTAGCTTGTATCATTATTGTTAGCTTACTTAGATTCACTTTCTCTTCGTATACATGTTGGTTATGCGTAAACGCTTTATCGCTATTATTATGCTATTAAACCTGTATGCTCACCTTTACTTTATTGTGTTGACTTGTATTTTAACGTATGTAACAGGTTGAGGATGTATCGCTGCAAATTGGACTTAGGATTTTGCTTTAGAAACTTGTAATAATCTAGTTATCGTATTTTGAATTTTTCGAGAATGTTTGGATTTGTAATGATTATGAAATGATGATAGTTAATTGTATGGGAAATTGACGTTTTAAATATTGTCGTTTATAATAGTCGTTATGGATTCTCTCGAACAATCTGAACCGCTTAGTGCCGCGCCCTGATGATTCCGCTATCGGTTGGGGTGTGACATCAATTTTCGTAACAAAACTTTAGGGTTTTCAATAGTTTAGTTTTATTATTAGTTTTGGTTTTACTCTTTTTTCGGATTTGATTGTCGTTTTGTTGCTACTTAGCAGGGAGTTTGGTGGTCACATTTGGTCCTTCAACTTTCTTACCTCCTCGACTTTCTAATACGTTTCGGTATAAATTCTACTTTGTCTGCGTTTTACGTCACATGAATCATTTGATGTTAGAACTTCATGTTTATTTTTTATGCTTTTTATCGCTTTTGGCCTTTGTTCGGTTGCTACTTAACATGGTTTTACGCACCGGCTCCGCAATGCTGGCATAGCACAGTTTTACGCTCCACGCACCACAACGTGGGGGGCTAAAGACTAGTTATATATGACAAAACGTAATCCAACTAAAAACATACATAAATATAAGTAAAAAAATAACGTATTGCCAAATACAAAATTTAAAAAATAAATTTCTAATAATATATAGATTACAGACATGTATTTAAAGATATACACCTTAAAACCTTCATGGAATTATATGTTGTCTACTAATTAGTAATTTGACTAATTTGTATAACTAAACTTTTGTAAAACTTTTACGATGGATAGAATTTAAGAGTAACAACACAAGCAAATCAACAAACTTCTCCTCAAACTGATTTAAAATCTCAAGAAAAAAAATATATGAACTCTAAAAGGATTTATTTTAAGCTTAAAATTGACTGAAACTAAAAGGTTTGCATAAAATTGACTGAAACAAATAAACAAGCGTAAGACTAGAAATCAACAAATGTAGATCTATAGATTAGTAATAACTTTTTATACTAGATTTCATAATTAACAACATATTCAACCAAAAAATGCATATTGATAAATTGAATAGGTGTAATGAAAATCTAAAAGAGGATCACTTATACATATTTATGAAACTTCACAAGTTGGATTAAAATGAAGACGTAATCGAAGAGTTTTGACCTTCCCCATTACTCTTGACTTCTCCATATTCCCCATCGGCCGTTCCTAAAAAACAAAACCAGAGGTGGCGTTTCTTGTTTCTTTCACATCCCAGGTTTAATTCTCTTTCAAAGCCAGGTTAATTAAAGGGTTATTAGATTTTAATAATCCTAAGTTTCACTTTTGTTTGTCGATTATAATCCCAACTATAAAAATTCTCGCCAACATGTAATAATTTGGCCATAATTGATCATTTTCCAACATAGGTGCACTTAAATCATTTAAAGAGTCTAAATGTGCACTTGAATCTATTGAGGATGCCAAATTCTTATATACCAGAAAAAGATTAATGTGGGCTAAATTCTTACAAGTTGGGATTGTTGGAGGGAATTTTTTAAGTTAGGATTATTTTCCGCCAACAGTTGAAACTTAGAATTATTAAAATCAATAACCCTTAATTAAAGGAAGTTAATATTTACACATTCTCCTCTTTATACATATATATATATATATATATAGAAAGAGAGAGATAGAGTGTAAGCGCATTCACAATGAATTCCATATCCTTATCCACTGAAAACAACTACTTTTACTCTCTCCTTTTCAATTAAATAATATTTTTTATACCTTTATCATGATCTTTTCCTTCTCCTTCACTCACAACCATTTCTAAAAATATTAAAAAAATTATACAGTTTTATGTCTCCAGATATTTTTCCCTATATATTTACAGATGAACAGTATCTTTCCCATATATTTTCTCTCTCCTCCACTCACAACCACTCAAAAATACTAAAAATCATTCCTCATAATATAACTAAACTAAAAACCATTTCTTATAATATAACTAAAGTACCTCACATCTATTCAAATGCTATAAAAGGGTATAGGAATAAGATAAATAGAGAGCCTATTTAGAACCACATTGATTTATAACTTATTTTCTATCACAAATGTATATACACAAAAACCATTCTCCAATCAATCTAGAAATCCCACCGGTCCTTCCTCCTCCTAAACTCAACTTTTCGATCAATAAGTCCACCATACAACGTTGTAAACCTCTCCAAACACTTGCTTCTCCCCCGATAATGCGCCTGCGTGTTCCCGCTAATCGCAACTCCCGAAAAGTTAGACGTATCGATAGCCCAAGCCGGTTTAACATACTCCACGGACGGCCCAGCCAGCCAGGCATTTGCGTATAAAAAGTTCATCAAAACATCCTCACAATTGAAAACCTCATCCACCATCCTCCGCCCCGCCTCCGCTTCTTTCCCCCAATACCGCTCAAACGCTACGTCGTGGTCAACAAACGCCGCCCCAGTTAAAACCATGTTGTACCCGTTGTTTTACGGGCGTGTTTCTCCGGTCGATACTTCAACGGTGGCGGTCCAGTGACTAGGCGGGGGTAAAACCCGACTAGCCGTTGAGGGTTTTCCCTCCAAATTTTGAATGCGCGTTCGAGATCGTCACAGTTCATCATGATGTCATCGTCTAGCTCGAGAACTGCTTTGGTTTTTATTAACGGGTCGGGTTTGAACCGGTTGTTCAACGAGTTTTGATCCTCGACCCGGATCCTCACTGGTACCGCGGAGTCCAAATCTTTTGGATCCGGCGGCACCCCCTTGTTCCAAACCACCACGATTTCTCGAACCGAGGCATAACGAGAGTAATGCTTTACATACATTTTTAAGTTCCAAATTCGAGCATCGTGTGTCATCGCTAATAACGTGAACTGAGAGAACCGGTCATTAACAGAATACGGTCTTTCTGCACCGTTTCCTCCATAGATGTAACCAAATCCAACACACATTATCACGACCGATAATATCAAAAGAAACGAGAAAACGAGCTTACCCCTGTAAGTATTCGGGTTTATATTCAACCATAACCTCACCTTTAGTCTCTCCCAAACTATAACCGCATTGGTTTTCTTCTTCAAACCACGGGTGACCGGAATCAAGCATTTGACCAAACCGAGCAGCCAACATATAAGATAGATGATTGAACCAGCGCTACAATTAAACCGCACCCAACCATGCGTCTCCTGGTCACGTCTCCAAATAAGGTCCGATCCCCGTCTGCAACCGCGAGCCACTGCCCGGTTCTTAACCTGTGAACATCGAAGTGATGAGACCGAGCTCCGTTCCATGCGTTTTTACCTTTTGTCGGGTTCTCAAACCCCAAATCAACTTCCACTTCTTTGTAATTATTTACTGTAAGAACTTCACTTTTGAAAACACGAACACGTTCATCATGAGCTAATCGATAAAGATTCCTGTTGTAGAAAAAGGGTCGGCCTCCGTTTTGTGGTCCTGAAACAGGGTTTTTCTTGTGTGCGGTCCATGGACCAAATGGCCCGCTACTATACCATATTTCAAGATTTTTGTATGTTACTTGACCCTTATAAGAACCAAAAAGCCAGTACATTTCTTCATGCTGTATGATAAAAGCATCAACGAGCGGACGGTCCAAGATGATCTTTTCAAATTTCCATAGTAACGGAAACTCTATCGCCCTATAAAGCCGAACGTCCCCGTTTCCACTCCCATCAGGTATCATATATATCTGTAAAAAATGTTCAACATGATATATCAGTCATTGACTATTTACCGCGTTATCGTTTAGTATAAAAAGGATCTTACTTGACGATTGTAGTCGAATACGTATGGGTGTGAAAGATCCCAATAT
Organism: Scalesia atractyloides; assembly: GCA_947069175.1. NCBI lineage: Eukaryota > Viridiplantae > Streptophyta > Magnoliopsida > Asterales > Asteraceae > Scalesia > Scalesia atractyloides. The sequence goes on from CAMTDV010000030.1 coordinate 83,858,452, forward strand.
TTATCCAACGCCACACCCAATTGTTCCCAAGTTGCTCCATTATCCATGCTTCTTGCAACCGCGATATCTCCTTGCATTGTTATTGGATTCTTCGTTTTGAAGAACATGTAAAGAATATCATCCTGATTCATAATAAAATGTTATGCATAAGTATCGGTACATAAAACTGCTATGAAAAAACGACAGATTATTTACAGGTCGTTACAATGTGATGGTAATAGCACCCGTAACAAGCCACTTCCACTTTCCCGATTATCGATTATATAAGATTACTCATATACCAAATGGATATAACACCACCTAATCAAAACACCAAAATCACACTGATCCTATCAACCTAACACTTTATTTAAGAGTTAACTGTCATTTTCGTCCCTATAGTCTATTCACTTTTGTCATTTCAAACCAATTTTCAAAATTGCACCATTTTCCTCCCTGACATACTGGAAATGTTCCATTTCAGTCCAAAAAACTAACCCCAGTTAGAATAACTCAGTTAGCTCAGAGGTAAAATGGTCATTTTACATAGTTTTTTTCTTCATCCTTTTAGACTTCAGGTTTTAAAATAAACTTCATAGGTAAAATGAAAATAAAAAAAAACTATGTAAAATGACCATTTTACCCCTGAGCTAACTGGGTTATTCTTAGTTTTTTGGATTGAAATGACACGTTTCCAGTATGTCAGGGAGCAAAATGGTGCAATTTTGAAAATTTGTCTGAAATGATAAAAGTGAACAAAACATAGGGACGAAAATGGCAGTTAACTCCTTTATTTAAACATAGTTGTGACCACTTCAAGTCGGGATAGTTGAATTCGACACGCATCTAAACACTCACTTTATATAGACTAAAGATCAAATACAAATAAAATTAACATACAAAACGTAAAAACTGAAGGAAAAGCCAAAAAAAACGCGATGGCATTTTCGTAAATATTTGGTCTTCAAAATTACTCTACAGGATCATTTGTAGAGTAATTTTGGTCTTGTATAGTAATTTTGTAAAATGTTCTTGTAGAGTAATTTTGATCTTTTGTAGAGTAATTTTGTAAATTTTCTTGTAGAGTAATTTTGTAAAATGACCCTGTAGAGAAATTTTGTTAGCATTTAGTTATGGGTTTTAGCTTTATGGTTTAGTTTTTAGCTTTGGGAGGGGGGGTTAGGTTTATTTTGATCAAAATTACTCTACAAGTTACAAAATTACTCTGCAAGATCAAAATTACTCTACAAGAACATTTTATAAAATTACTCTACAAGACCAAAATCACTCTACAAATGATCCTGTAGAGTAATTTTGATAATTACCCTACGACCAAATATTTACGAAAATGCCACCGCGTTTTTTTGTCTTTTCCTTCAATTTATATGTTTTGTATGTTAAGTTTATTTGTACCTGAACTTTACTCCACTTAATATTCAAAATTCATATAAAAAGATAATAGAGATATTACCTGAGCATAAAGAAAGGGGTCAGCAACAAAATTACTAGAGAACCCAGAGCCAGTAACTGAAGCACAAGTAAAAATTGGGTTTGCTACAGGCCATGCTGCACTTTTATTGTCCCATATATTCAACTGCAACAAAACCAATAATTTAAAAATTAATTATAAGATTCAAATATTAAAAACCAAGAACTGTATCAACCACTTCATGCAACAAAACTCCACAAAAAAAAATCTACACTTTTTAAAATTAATAACAAGCTTCAGATATAAAAATCCAAGAACAGTGACACCCACTTCTTATATCACAAAATCCAGAAAAAAAGAACCCAGTTTCTTTGATTAATGTGCTTCTCAACTCAGAAAAATCATGTTATACCTTTTCAAACATCAAAACCCCACAAAAAAAAACAATTCAACCTTTTTTTGTAAAATTAATTGTAGGATTCAAATCTAAAAATCCAAGAAAAGAGACACCTACTTAAGATATCACAAAATTTGAAAATCCTGCAAAAAGAACCCAAATTCTATGATTAATTTAATTCCCAACTAACAAAAATCATGCTAACCCTCTTCAAAGTTCAAACATCAAAACCCCACAAAAAAAAAACAAATTTTCTCAAAATTAATTATAGCATTCATATACAAAAATCCAAGAACAATGACACCCATTTCATACACCACAAAATCCAAATTTATTTTCTCCCAAACTCACAAAAATCATGCTATACCAAGTTCAAACATCACAAACCACAAAAGTCCACTGCTTGACATAAAGAAACCTAAAACAGTAAAATGTAAACACTCAATGTGACAAAAAGAAAATCCAGTATAAAAAAAGACAGTTTCTTTAATCACATTGGTTTCCAACTAAAATCATAAAATCATCACACACCCACATGAAAAAAGTCTTAACTATTTAAAAAAACAGACTAAAAAAGTTAGATAAAAAAATTAAACAACAATAACACTCACTTTGCACATCAAAGAACTAGGGGTGTAAACAAGGCGGAGTGGCTCGAGAGCTACTCGGGATCGGATCAGTAAAAAGCTCGAACTAGCCGAGCCTTAACAAGCCCTAGCCTGAAATATGACTCATTTAGTCAGAGCCGGCTCAAAATATTGTAGGCCCAAAGCGGATAGAAATATTGAGGCCCTTTTCATAAAAAATAAAAGAAAAAAATTGTTTTAGATCCTATTATTCATATATCATCTCCGTGGTATACATAATTATAGATCGTAAATCTCAATATCAATAATCTTAATCCAATATCACCTATATATAATATGTTTTTTTGTAGAATTTGAGGCCCTATGGAAGTGGTGGCCAAAGCGCTTGCTTCATTTCACTCCCCTTGAGCCGGCCTGTATTTAGTTATCGAGCCCGAGCTCGAGCTGTACATACATGCTAGCCAGCTCAAACAACTTTTGTATTTTTATTATATCTATATCTATATAATATTCCTATTATTTGAAGTCACCGAGCTGAGCTCGAGCTTCATAAAAGCATGACGAGCCGATGCCTGATCTGGCTCGGGATCAGGCTCGGCTCGGCTCGTTTACACCAACCCACAAAACAATTAAAATCCAGTATATCTAACAAAAAATGCATAACACACACACAAAAACAAACAAACTCACATCTTCAATGGGCTTAAGAGAAAAGGGATCATCCCCATAAAAAACTCCAATCCCCCATGACCCCTCATCATCCTCTTGACACCCAATAAAATTCCCATAATTCAAACCAGGCTTTCCAAAAAAATAAATCATATAAAAAACCCCAACTGAACTACACAACAGAAACACACACTGCACATTTTGTGCACGCGCCACCGGGGTTTATCCGACGCGCCGCCGGGATTGCCTATCGGAAATAGCGACGGCGGCGATCAGGATTCAGAAACGATGAATACTAGAAGAATTTGAGAGGATTGAACAGGTAAAAGGGTTTTGGAATTGTTACAGATGGCAGTTTGGATGCGAATTTGGAAGAATTTTGAGTGGGTGGTGTTGGTTTGAGGTGGTGAAAGAAAGAAAGGTGGCAGATATACACGCAATGGTGATAATATGATTTGTTTGTGTGTAAGATAATTTGGGAAGTCTTACCAATTTATTCGTTTTGTTTCATAACTTTAATGGCTTTAATTGTTTTCATTGTTGCATTCTGAGATGGATGTTCTCAATCGACCAAATCTAGGGCCGTTTTCCAAAATTACAAATTTTGTTTTGGTGACCCTCTTCACAAATTTTCTATGTATTATAAATTTATCAATTATTTAATTACTAAAATTTATGTTAAACTAATTTAAATAGTTATCTTTTAGCTAAATTTAGTTAATAATCTATTAATTAAAAGAAAAGATGTACTTGATAAAATTAGGAGTAAATTGCACAAAACGTCCTTTAAGTTTCACCACTCTTGCTGGTTTCAGCCTTAATCTTTAAAAGTTGCCAAAACCAGCCTTTAAGATTAATTTTGTTGCAGGTTTCATCCTTTATCACTAACCCAGTTACTAATCCATGTTAAATGGCCTCACATGCATAGCATGTGAGGGTAAAACCGTCTTTTCATCTCACTCTCTCCACTTTCTTTATCTTCAAACTCTTTCACCTTCAACCTTCACCTTCACATTCACCTTCACCATTCTCCAGCCGACAAAAATGGCTTCCAAATCTCAAGATTCACAAAACCCAGATACAAACCCATCAGAACTCCAATCTCACCTTAAAGGACGTTTTGTGCAATTTACGAATCAGAACTCCATTTTCTGGCTTGCATCGTGTTTAAAACGTCTATTTCTCATTATTTTCCTGGGCTAAACTGAACTTGTTTGGGTACAGCTATACTCAAGAAAGCCTGTGAAACTACCATACAAGATGAGATGGTTAAATGTTCATTTAGCGACCGAATGGTTTCGCGAAGAAAAAAAGGTTAATGATACCCCCTTCCTCTCCCACGCCCACGTCTCCCCCACCCCCTACCTTGGCCACCGCCGCCACCTCTGCTGCCATGTGAAATACCCTCAAAAGCCCTATGCACTAGCTGACTGCCGCCTCCACCACGCCCTCGTTTGTTTGCATGGTTGCCTGAACCATTTGTAGTGCCACCTGCACGTTTCACTCTGTTTCAAAAAAGAAAAAAAATATTTGTGATGAACTGATGATAATTGCAAAAAGGTAATTTTAGTAATAAGAACTTCCGACAAAGAAAATCATACCCAGTGGCATTAGTTGACGGGGCTACGGTCTTGACAGCTTCTTTTCAAGATAAATTAATTTTTTTATCTCCAATAAATGAAGGTGACTTGGAATGCAGCGGCTGGGTTGATAAAAAAATAGAGTAAATGCAGCGGCCGCGGCCAAATCAAGATCAACGACGCTTCAATGGAACGTCCTTTAAAGAGTAAGTATGTAACTAGTGTTCATCCTTTCCTGCTATCCAACCATTTAACTTTGAGGAACCTGGTTTATAGGGTAGCTGATTATGTGGTCACCAATCCAGAACCATTACTCACTGTGTAAGGCACCAACCTTCATTATCTGCTTTCCTTCTTTGTAGTTCTCATTAAACTTTTATACTTTTAAACAGTAGCAGGCGTAAGAAGGCCCCTAAATCTTGTGGTTTCTGGAAGTGGCTATGGTAGGTATCTTATGCATTTTGATTACCAGTCACTTCAGTATTATTATATCCTTGCTTAACTGGATACACGTTTATTTGTTTTGCTTTTGCAGCAGCTTCAATAAAGTGGAGAGAGAGAGATGAAAAGACGGTTTTACCCTCACATGCTATGCATGTGAGGCCATTTAACATGGATTAGTAACTGGGTTAGTGATAAAGGATGAAACCTACAACAAAATTAATCTTATAGGCTGGTTTTGGCAACTTTTAAAGATTAAGGCTGAAACCAGCAAGATTGGTGAAACTTAAAGGACGTTTTGTGCAATTTACTCTAAAATTAGGCATTAAATGCCATATGCAGCTAAAATAGAAAATTTGAAGACATCGGGATTAGAACCCGCGTCTCCTTGTTGTTTAAGCAAGGGAATACCCCCCGACAAGAGCTTGTTTGTGTCATCATCTTTCGATTCAGTATATATATATATATATATATATATATAGGATTAAAAGGAAAAATGTACTTGACAAAATTAGGCATTAAATGTCATATGCAGCTAAAATAAAAAATTTGGAGACGTCGGGATTAGAACTCGGGTCTCCTTGTTGTTTAAGCAAGGGAATAACCCCCTCCCCCCGATAAGAGCTTGTTTGTGTCATCATCTTTCGATTCAGTATGTATGTATGTATGTATATATATATATATATGATAAGTTTAGATAGAAAACCCTAAAAATTTGAGAAAACCCTAGAAAACCCAAGCTCCCGACTTTTTTTTTTGAAAAAAAATAATACATGTAATATACATGTTTTTAAGAGTTTTGGGTAAAAAAACAAAAAAGCGCCGAAGGATTATTTAAAAAATAAACAAATTTCAACAACTTTTGTGACTAACATGTGTTAGACAAAAAATGCTGAAACTTGTTTATTTTTTTTAAATATTCCTTCGGCGCTTTTTTGTTTTTTTTGGCCCAAAACTCTTAAAAACATGTATTTTACATGTGTTTTTTTTTTTCAAAAAAAAATGTCGAGAAGTTGGGTTTTCTAGGGTTTTCTCAAATTTTTAAGGTTTTATGTTTAACCCTTACCCTATATATATATATATATATATATATATATATATATATATTCTAGCTTATACAACGTAATACAAAATTAAAAACATTTGGGCCCCCGGAGAGTTTGGGCCCTGTGTCGTCGCCCACCCCGCACACCCTCAAAGACGGCCTTGAGCAAATCCATCATCTTCTTTATAACGGTTAGAGTTAGATGTATACCGAGTCATCAAGCCATCAGTTTTGGAGAAAACTCGCTTGTCCAAAGGCCCAATACAGTAAAACTTGGTTCGGCTCGGTTTCAAACTGTCGACCTCTAGAGAGGGCTAGTTCTAAACTTCAGTTCCACCACCAATTTCCTCCAAAGTGATGCTAGTGCGAGTTGAACTTGAGACTTCAAGAAGAGAAAGTAAGTTACTAACTATTAGACCAACTTATTACGATGTTTTTGTTAGCCGATAATATCTGAAGATATTATTGGCTTGTGTATTGTAAATTAGTTGTGATTATTGTAATTATTTTGTTAGTTGTAGATATATTCCTTTACTTAGTTAGTTGTAAAGAGAACCGTCTTCGAGAACTCTCAAAACAATTTAGGCCTTGGGCGAAATAAAAAACTAGGCGTAAAATTGTGGTAAGAGGAAATGAGTTTAAAAAAAATAAGACCTTAGTGGTGGAGCCAAGTCATAAACTTGAGACCTCTATATTATCTTGTGGTGATTTTTTTTCCACTCCACCATCAATGGTTTTATGTATAATAAATGAATGTGTTTATTAAATATATAATTTACTATATATAAAAAAAGCTTATTAAAACCTTTCGTGCCCTTAAAAATTTTGGGCCTCGAGCGACAGCACGGGTTAGCCGGCCCTGGTTGTAAATATCCCCTATTTCCTTCTTGTATTGTGAGTATATATTGGATGTTATGCCTAATGAAACAATAAAGGATTATCATTAATTTACATGGTATCGAGTTTTTTCTCTGGCATTATTTCGATCTAGCCTTTCCATCCTTTTCCTTCATTTTTTATTGTTCGATTATGGGTGATAAAACTGAACCCAAATCTCAGCCTCAAACACTCCATCTGGTTAATACTGTAACCAACATCCATAACAAGGTGTGTGTACTAGATGGTGTCAAACGTTTCTTATCTGTCATGGGTGAAACTGTTTTTGCTCCATGCCAAAGGGTACGAGGTGCTTCACCACATAGACAGCACACCGACCCCGATAAAAATACGATGATTTTAAGCCTTGGGAGAATATCGATGCAGAGCTACTTGACTCGTATAGATGTTTGACCTACGTTCGAGTCGATGTTAGCTTACTCAAAAAAATTCATCATTAATTTTTTTCGTAACCATAGGCATTTTGAGACTTGTATAACATACTATAGAAAAACGAACCAACTCACTAATCCAGGAAATTGAATATAAGTAGTTATGAGATCAGTTTGAGCTCAGATCGAAGATTACGAGCCTAGCTATCTCAGCTCTTGTTGTTATAAGCTTGAACTAAGCTCACGTTGTGTAACACCCAAAAACGGGTTTGGTAACCAAATCACGTTAACATTAAAAAGCGGGTAAAATACCGTCATGGTAAAAGTGACCCGAACATTATAACTAGGAATAATTAACTAGTTAGTAATATCTAAATAGATAATAAAACAATGAGTTGTAGTATATTATAATCAAAACTAAATTGAGGGACCAAAGTTGTAAAAAGGGAAACTTATGTTATTAAAACACAAAACTAACACATAACACACACATTTAGTGTGTGTGTATGTGATCGACCAGGAGCAAGAACAAGGGGTGCAAACCCTAGTTCAACAAAATCTTCAAATTGAAGGTCAATTCAAGACCTATGAAGCACGAACGTATATAAACGATCACCAAGTCAAGGGGATCATAAGGTATGTCGTAAAATCTAGATTGGTTAAAGTTGAAATTCGAGACAAGTAGGTTACTTGCAAATAAATTGATGGATTATGATCCATAGATGAAATTAGATGTTTATGTATGCCTAATTTCGTTAGATATGATGAAATTATGAAGTACTTGATGTAAGGTTACTTCTAAGTGATGAACAAGTAGATTATCAAGTGGGTTTTGATGATATGGTAAAGTTTATGATGTAATCATGTTTAAAACCATATGCATGGTAGTATCAGGAAAAATACTTGAACAAATTATGAGGTTAAGTATATGTTCATAGTTGCCATGAAATGAGTTAAGTATGTTATGATGAAAATGGTGTATTGGATGTTTGACACATTGAGTTTAGGTGCTAATTGAACATTTCAACCATTTTGATGTCATAAGTTGTATGTACATGGCTAATAGTTCAATCATGGACTTGATAGAAGTAGTGTAAAAATTCATGCACACAAGGTGTTTGATGAAATGCCTAAGTAAGCTTGTTGAACCTATTTATGCATTTACATATGTAAATAGACAGTTGACTTTTAAAAGTCAAACAAATCTATAAAAAAAATCAAATGGTGATTTTGATATAAATGCGTAAGATAGGATAGTCATGATAGACAATGTCTAAACTAACCATCTTGCGAATGATGAATAATAGTTTGACGCTTGACAAGCTAAGTAGAGGCTTGGGAAGAACGGGTCAAACGGATCAAATACGCGGGAAAAGCATAACCGGATGCAAGTAAGTAAAGCTTACACCCTTTTTATTTTGTAGAATATCTCCTTATTGTATTGATTATGAATAAGGTAAATAAGTAATCGGAGTATGATGTTCCGATGTGTAATAATAGGGACGAATTAAGTGAAAATAATATAAGCCATGTTGATGGTTAAAAATGAGTAAAACAGTAATTCGGTCAGCCAATGACGAATAAACAACGAGTTTGATTTAAGTTACCCTATGGTGTAACTCATAATGAGTAAAAAGGGTAATACGGTAATTCGGTTACGACTTAACGGATAAACATTAGATTTGAAAAGACACCCTATGGTGTAAGCCATGATGGGTCAAAAGAATTAAGAATTTGTTTTAAGTAATATAATTGTACGGTGTAAACCGGAATGGGTTACATGAACGAGATGGTAAATAAATACCAACTTACAAGGATAAAATGATCATTTAGACCAAACGGGTCAAAAGGTGATGATACCACCATTTGACAATATCAACTAATGTTTGTTTGTCAGGTCTTATGCTCACAGGAGTGAATAGCGAATGGAAATTGGTATTGCTATTAATTAGTGGCTATTAAAGCAAAGTATTAAAACGGGTCGATACTTTGACCCGAGCCAGGTATGTGTGATGGGTCAAACTCTCAATGAGGGCTTAGAGTCCGACAAGAGTTAAATGAGTCACGGGTGGATTATGGATTACCTAAGTGAGGTATATCTAATAATATAAATGAGGATATTATGTTCTTGGGAACATAATGATTTTAAATGGAACATGGTTCAAAAGTGCCTATTTGGTCAAATTACACTTCTAAGAGTCTTTTACAGAAAAAGGGCTTAAATTGACTAAGCGCCCTAGGATGATAAATCGGGAAACGACCCTTAATGGTAGTTTAAGTATGATTTTTATAAATTGAACAATCCTTTCCGGTAGTATAAAGTGAAAGGTATTAGCCTTTTTGGTCTAATGCCTTGTATTGGATTTTTTTTCGTAAATTGTCTATCCGAATGGTAGATTTCGGAATAAATGATTTTACTATAGCAAATCCACCACAAATATAATTCTGGTGTAAGATAAATAAAAGTATTAGTGTAGGAATAGAAGGTAAGGAAAGAAAAAGCGAGATTTAAGCTTAAAGTGCTTAAATCCTCAACGGGTCAAAATATTTGTACGAATTAAATCTTACACCAATTATAAAAGGTAAGAAATCATTGTTTTGAATGATGGATTTTGATTCTAAAATGTGGGGAATCAAATTACGATCGCGTGGAATCGAAAATGAAGGAAAACGGACTTGTAACGAAAAAGTTATGAGAATTTTAGTGAAAACAAAAAAAATAGAAAAGCTGCAGATGGGCCAAACCGTAAGTTACGGTTCAGAGTTTCTGTTTGTGTTGGATGAACCGTAGGCTACGGTCCAGACCGTAGCTTACGGTCCAGAATGGCTGTTTTTGGACATTTAAGCCTACCGTAGGCTACGGTAAGGCAACTGTAACCTACGTCAGGTTTCAACCAAAATTTTGAATTCTTTTATTTGATTCTTTAGAGCTTTCGGATCCGTATAAACGGGTTCCAAGGTCTCATATATGAAAGTTTGCGATGGGACTTGATTTAAACACGTTATAAGTTCGTATAACTAACCATTTCATGGTTTATGAAATGTAGGAATATCTTGGGATGCTGGATGACGATCAAGCTCAACGAAGAACCGAACACGATCAAGGATAAAGCTTCGCATTTCGATTGAAACGTTACCAAATCGAATTATGTTAATATGTTAAAAGATTTTGAAATACTTGTAAAGTTCAAAGGAACTCGGATCGTTATATATTTGCATTATTATTACTTTAATGTAAATTCTTTTATAAAGTTACGTTATAACACGTAGGATCTTACACGTTGATAGCATCTTTATGCAACTATTTTGAAAAACCCTAATAAAAATATTACATTATATTAAAAAAAAGTTTAACAAAACCAATGTGCCATTCTAAAGCATCTTGCTGGTCCAAACATGATCAAAGTCTCAAATGGGTTACTTTATCGCAAATTGTGGTCCAATCGAGAAACGTCGATTGCAAAATGATCAAATCCAATCTCGAACGGCTTGATATAACACATCCTTACGTGTACGCATTTTGCCATTTTATGAAATCACTTGGCCATCCACCTATTAAAGCCATACATGTGCATAGATCATTTTGGATTCATGTGTTTGAGGTGATATGTATTATATATAAGTTATTGAATTCGAATATGCTATATATGTGCGGTTTGGGTGAAAGGGGCACTTAGCCCTACCACGGTGGCAATGGAGGCGCGAACACCGTAATGCATGGGTGGTAAAGGAGGCGTGGGGGCGTGAAGATTATCATGAATGTAGGGGCTGAATTTTGTCTGTTTGTTTTTAAAGTATTAAATAATGCATAAACCAATCATTTAGAGCCACACATCCCTATCATCACATTTCACATTTCACCTCTCTATGACCTATGTTAGACTATGGGGTATGGGGCAGGGGTTTGGGCGTGGGTTGGCGGGCACGTCCAAGTCACCACCCCGGAGGGGCTTGGCTTATGGCGTGGCCCGTTGGGCGGTACCCTGGCACCCGGCGTTGGGCGGAGCTAGGTGGGTGAGGTGGCGGATGATGATTGCGGTCAACCTAGCCATTTTAAAATTTAAAAACAAACCGTTTGGCTTGGCCAAACGGCTAACCCGAGCGGTTTAATAAGTATGTTTTTTTGTAATGTTTTAGGAATGTTTAATAATATTTTTAGGTTTTCTTAATTAATATTGTGTGTATTTAAAAAAAAAACCATGTGGCCTAGCCAACGCCCCAAACCCCCGCCCCACATACCACCGCTGGGCTGCTTCATGGGCGATCCCCATCCTTTTCCACGTGTCAACCAACGCCCTAAACCCCAGCCTCACATACCCCACAGCCTTAGGTGGGTGTAAAAGGTAACCCCCCTTAGATGTTGCCTACATGGCTCACTTTTTTTTCACGTTTTACATTCAACACAACATGTAGTCTTAATGTTGTATTTACTACCTAGGGTTGATTATGTGAATCGTACTTGGAAGATATTTGCAAATCGATTCGACTTTGAATTCTGATTTTCGGATCAAGTTAGCATTCACACTTGATTCCACTGTTCTTGAATCAAATTTGAATTTGTAATTTTCGAACCAGTTGCTTTCCAAATATTTGAATTTGAATGTCTCTCTCTCACTCTCTCTCTCTTCACATATATATATATATATATATATATATATATATATATATATATATATATATTATTTTTATAAGTAAATCCATATTTATTTTACAAGTGTTATTATTATTCCTTTATATATATCTATATCTCATAACTTGGCTTATTCAAATCAGTTCTTCGAATCAGTTGAAATATGAATTTTCTAGTTGTAAATATTATTTTAAATTAAATAAACAAAATAATATTCAAATACTCGAAAATCGATTCAACGAACACCCTATATTTTTCTCATGTGCATTAGAAATGTGTATTGTATAATATGAGAATACATGTTTACAATGTAAGTGAGATAAAAGAAAAATGAAAACCTAATATAGCAAATCTAAACTTAAGTTATTAAACTGACGTGATAACTAAAAAGATATTTTATAATCATCATTAATAAAGAGAAAACGATATTTTTCATTATATTTGTCACACTTTTGACATATGTGATTAAAGGCCTAATTTGTAACCCTAATAGCAATAGCAATATCTTTAAAAGTAGACTTTATTATCTAAGTACAAAACTTAAAATGACATGATTCTGTTTGTTAATATTTATGGGGTCGTGTGATTTAAAGTTTGTGGGGGCGAAGTGATATAAAGGATAATGTTGATATCATGTGGTCCAATGCAACTATCAAACACAAATCTCAAATAGTATCCGTTATTTAATATTGCCACCAAATAGCAAACGTCACAAAGTGGTATGGATAAACTCGGTTATGATAGACAAGACAAAGTGAATGAATCCAAGATTTACTAAACTTCATCAAATATGTTAAAAGCAAAATCAAGTATCAATTTAACATAGTTCAAACTAAGAACCAAATTAGATGTTTTTGTTTTTCACATGTGAAAAGTGTTGCTTTTTTTAATCTATAATATAAACTACTGGGATTTCTCCACGCGTGGTGGCAGTTCGATTTTGGATAGAATATATATTGAAATATATAAAAATAAGCGCGTCGCAACAGTATATTCAAAATTTTATAAAACATTACATTTTGAAATAAAAAACAAAATATGTTACATCGATCGAAAACGATAAAGACGGACACCACACCGGTTTCGATAAATACCGATTTGGTACTGAAGTTGTTTGGTCGACATTGATTGGGTTTGTTTCGTGACCGGTATGCACCATCACTCCCTATAGCTTACGATACCAAATAATACCATATTTCAAATACAACTCCGTTTTCAACAAAATTTACACCAGAACACAGGGCCGGCCAACCCGTACCGAGGCCCAAATTTTCAAAGGGCCCGAAAAGTTTTTATAAGCTTTTATATATTTATTAAATTATATATCTAGTATATTCATCCATTTATCATGTAAAAAAGTGTTGATGGTGTAGTAGAAAAAAAAACATCTCAAAATGATGTAAAAATCTTAAGTTCAAGTCTTTGCTTCACCACTAAAGTTTTATTTTTTAATTCATTTACCCTTAACCACAATTTTGGGCCAATTCTTTTCTACGCCCGAGGCCTAAATTTTTTCGAGAGTTTTCAAGGATGGCTCTGCCAGAACGTTTAGAAAGAAAACAAGAAAAAAAACACAGTCGCTTTAATTTTTGTATAAATTAACGAACAAAGGTCATTGATGAAAATTAAATTAGTAGAAAGTTAAATAGTAAAATGGGTAGTGCATTTGATTCACATAGTATTCATAGTGAAAACCATAAAAATATGTGAGGGAGTTTAGTTATATTATTAGAAATGGTTGTTAGTGTTTTTGAGTGGTTGTGAGTAGAGGAAAGAGAAAAATATATGGGAAAGTTACTGTTCATCTGTAAATCTATGGCAAAAAAAAATATCCGGAGAGAGAAAACCTTATAAAATTTTTAATATTTTTAGAAATGGTTGTGAATGAAGGAGAGAGAAAATGTAATGATAAAATTATAATAAATATTATTTAATTGAAAAGGAAAAAAATAGTTGTTTTAGTGGAAATATATGAATATGGATAGAGATTTTATTGTGAATGCTCACATTGTTTCAAAACCTCTCAAACTGGCTGAACCATTCAAAAAAAGTAACAAATCGGTCAAGGGTCGGCTCAAGGTTTATATAGTTCGCTTCAATGCAAGGTTTTAAAATCCGGTTTTTAAACCACACCGGATTTGACTCAGAAACGGTTTAACTGGGTGTACCGAACGGTTTAACCAGTTATACCATACGGTTCAACTGATACAGCCGGCCAGTTTAAACCGGTTTTTAAAACATTGCTTCAATGTTTTAGCTGTTTGATTCTTGGTTTAAAACTTCAAACCTATCTTTTACCTTATTTATTTTTCACTTTGGAGCAATGGCTATGCGTATGCCGTATGCATAATATTTATTAACCATCTTTAGTATATTTAAAATTTAATACAAGCTAACAGTTTTTTAAAAAGAAATAGTTCATAATGGCTATGCGTATGTATAATATTTAATATATATCTTAAGTAATTTTGAAATTTAATACTAACAATTTTTTTAAATGGTTCAAACCACCAAAACAAATTGTTTTAGCCAACCGACTGGCGACTGCCCAATCGACCCAACCAACCCGCTTAGTTTAGTTTTTCAGATTTTTGAAATCGTAGATAAGCCCAAAACCAACGGCAACCAGCCCATAAAAACAAGGCTTGAATTGTTGGAAACGATCTGGGATGGTCTTAGAATTTAGAGTGTACTTTTTTTGCTAAATTTTGGGAGTGAATAAATAAAGGTATGAATCAAAAAGTTGACACCTTATTATCGGGAAAAACAATCAACTTTTGTGTTGATTATTTGCTAAATTTTGGGAGTGAATAAATAAGAAAAACAATCAACTTTTGTGTTGATTATTTGCTAAATTTTGGGAGTGAATAAATAAAGGTATGAATAAAAAAGTTGACACCTTATTATCAGAAAAACAATTAACTTTTGTGTTGAGTAATATGCATATAACTAGTAAAAGACATGTCTGCGTTGCGGCACGGATACATCGCAAACGTTGAACGGATTAGTCCAAACATTATGTAATGTGTTAATTATATGAAAACGTTCGTTTCGACATATTCGATTGAACTCAATGTAACCTATAACTGCATTGTGAATTTGTGATTGGATCACAATATAAAGTAAATCGAGTTTATACTGTACAATCATAACGTATTATATGCAACCAAACTAATTCAAATTTATACCGTCCAATCAAAACGTATTATATGCTACCCGATCTATATGTAGGAAAAATACAGAATAAAGCACAAAAGCATATACCAGATATTTCGTCGAATCATACAGATGCAAAGTTTAAAGTTGAGGAGTCCGTATAAAGTATATGGTCCAAAAACGTAAATTACTAAAGTATAGGCTAAAAATATAAGTTATAAAAGTAGGAGATGAAAAAAAATTCTATGTGCCAAAAATACAAATTACTTGTTCGCAATAATGTCTAGAAGAAACATACCGATAGAACATGTATGTTGGTTGAATTGGATGTATGTATGTATGTGTTGCCTTTTGCTAACTTAATAACACGAATACAAAGTGCACTTTAAGGTCAAACATACCCCTACAAACATTGTGTGTGCTTAATGAAACTAGTAATATTAAGTCACTAATGTGAGCCAGACGGTAAAACTATCATAATAAATCTCCCCAAGTTCACTAAATCGTAAACAGTGTGAAATAAGGAGTGTGTGTCCGACCATTAACAACTTGCATTGCATAATAAGTCTCCAAGTTCATTAAATTGTAAGTAACTATCACTTTGTGAAATAAGGAGGATGTGTCCTACTTGTCACCACTTACACGAGTAGTTGATCACAAACCATCTATGTAATATCATTGACCTTCCAATTCGAAAGATCTCCCTTGTTACTTCAGTGGTTTCCATGTTCGACGAAACCTCACAACCCTCATGACCTCTCTATAAACACACAAATATGCAAGTGTGTGTTTTTAAATATACACATTTAAATAGGGATATTAGATTTAAATAACCCCAACTTTCATCAATTGGCTGATAACACTCCTGACTTTCGATTTATACACCAACACTCCCAACTTTCAACTTATTGGCTGATAACACTCTCAAACTAACTGAACCCTAACCCAGTTAGTGTTTGTTGACGTGGCATCTGATGTGGCCGTTTTTGCTGACGTGGCATATGACATGGCAGCTGATGTGGCATTTTTATGATGTGGCAGCTGATGTGGCGGTTATGACAGCTGATGTGGCAGTTGACATGACATTTTTCATGATGTGGCAGCTGACATCAACTAACTGGGTTAGTGTTCAGTTAGTTAGGGAGTGTTATCGTCCAATAAGTTGAAAGTTTGGAGTGTTATCGGCCAATTGGTGAAAGTTGAGGTTATTTAGATCCAATATCCCTTATCATGATTTTCTACATCATTCACGCCTCTATCGCAATTCAAGGCTTATAAAACACGGATTCACACTTGATCATAACGGTCTATAAGTGAGTCATGGTTGCACAGAACTACCATTAAAGATATGGTTACAATGATATTGATAGGGGTGTGCAATAACCGAACCGTTAACCGAAAACCGACAAAACCGAACCGAAAGTCGGTTAACGGATAATTTTTTTTACAATCGATTAACCAAAATTAACCAAACCGAACCGAACCATTTTTATTTTTTTTATTTCTAGATTTTATACCTCTATTTCATATATTTCATGTTTTATACTTTCATTTCATGTAATAATACATCCATTTCATTTATTTATACCTTCATTTCATTTATTTATACTTACATTTCATTTATTTATACATCTGTTTCAAGTAGTTATACCTCAATTATATGTATTTCTAAGCAAAAAAAATTAGCCCTTGTTTGAATTGGTTATTAACCGAAAATTAACCGCACCGAACCGAAAACCGACAAATTAACCGAAGTAACCGAACCGATTAACCGATGACTCCGTATACAGTTACAGATAATGCTAATAACCGAATCGAATCGAACCATGCACACCCATAAATATTGATATGTGACATAAAGGGGATACACGTCCAAATAATGCATTTACGTATGCGCTAAAAACATAGTCTGATACATGATATAATGTATACATAATTTCATGTATAATATTCGACTCACATTGTATAAATATTCAAACAAAACAAAAAGGTAAAATAGATTTAAATAATCTCAACTTGCTGTTATTGGCCAATAATAATCTCTAACATTATTTCTATTATTATCCTATATATTAGACAAAGACTTGGGAAGATATCGGGTCGGGTCCCCAAGCTCAGGATCTCTTTCCTTTTATTATCTTTCCCTTTCAGTTTCACAATCTGTGTAGGTAGGGTTTCAACTTATAAAACTCTTCAGTCGCTCAGATACTCTTGCAAGGTAATTCATCAAAATGTACACTGATTCCTTTCATTTGCCCTAACAACAACTAATTCAACTTAATCTTGCATTCCATTTATTTATTGTTTCTAAAACCACCTTCATGAATACCATACATACATACATATAGATATAAATATGTATATGTAATACCATAACCTCTAGGGTGAGTTCCAACTTAAAAGTAAATTAAATCTTCTAGTTACTGAATTCTTAACCTACTTGTTGTTTTGCAACCTTATGAATGTTTGTAGATTTTCAGTGTCTGTGTTAGTTTCCTGACCCGATGCACGCGGCTAGAGGAGGTTGGCTTGGGCAAACATTTGCTCTAGCGAAGCATGATGATTCCTTTGACGGGAAGAAATCCGGAATTCGGCGTTCCAAGGAGGAAAGGAAGGGAATGATTGAGACTTTTATTAAGAGGTGGTCTTTTCACTTTTCTTTATTTAGATAATTAGGGGTGTCACCTATGTTGTCAAAAGCACACAAGCATAGTTGTCAATAGCGATCGCTACGAATACGATCGCTATAGCGAATAGCGTGGCGTATTGGTCCATGCTCGCTATATGGTCGTAGCGATAGATAGCGGCCTTTAATTTTTTTTATAACAAAAATAGCAATTAAATAGCTATAAAATAGCTGGGTTTTTAGGTTTTTGTTAAATATACATGTAAAATAGCGTATATACCAGGGTATTATGATATAAACATATTAGTTTTTTTCTTTAATTTTTCTAGTGTATCACTATTTATAAAATAACGCCCGCTACTTATCGCTGTCTGCTATTTAGCATATAGATAGCTTGTCGCTATTCGCCGTTAACAACTATGCACACAAGGCACGCGCGTAGGCGCAGCGTAGCATAATTGCTGCCATTGGAAAGGCACAATTTCAGGCCAAATTCGTCTGAGACCACTAAATAAGCCTGAACTAGCCCTAAACAAGCCTAAAACATGTCTTAAACTCCTAGAAATGGTATTTTATACTATGCGCTTAGCTTAAAAACGCTCTCACTTTTTAATCGTCTAGGCCTATGCACCTTGTGCTTTTGACGACATAGGATGTCACATTTTTGTTTCATGTCTTCTACAGGCGGTCCTTACTCTTTGGGCCATTGATTCTCACATATTCTTGTGACTTGTAAGCTTGGTTTTAAATTGCGTAATGCGCTCTGATGCGTTTGGTCCAAAAGTCTGATGCGTGATGCATAAAAACTAATGAAACATGCTTAAAGTAAAACAAATGACTTAATAAGAAGATCAGAGTTGTGCTTTTGGTTCAAATCAAGCATACTAATATATGAATTATTGAAAAAACCAACCCAGTTCATAAAATCTAGAAAAAGAACATAAGAAACAACGTTGCGCGCATCAGAGCGCATTATGCGAAATGCGCGCTATATTCTTGCATCACATAAACACAACGCATCAGTTGTGGCGATGCGCTCTCATCAGAGCATCGGGCGCATCACAGATTCACGTATAACGGATGTTGTTAGAATAGTTTGAATACTTAAATAATGCTTAAATACTCAGCATGTAGAATCCTATTAGTAAAATTCTTATATTTGAGTGACACTATCCTTAATTTGGACCAACCCACAGGAACGATACGTGTATTAATGTAATTTACTAAAAAGTTTATATGAAACTGAATTCGTAGATAAGAGTGCATTACAAAATTGTTCTTATGGTAAGTTATATATTAGGTTTCTGTGCTTCAAAAGTAAACCTATAGTCCCTACTGTTTTACCAAGTTAGCAACGCCAATTAGCAGTGTTGTAAGAATCGCTAGGAGGCGCTAGTCGACCGGTGGGGTACGGACTAGTGATTAATCGGGTTGAGATTTTTTATATGTAATATTCAGTTATATATATATATATATATATATATATATAATTAATTATTAACATAATCACACACACACTATTTTATGTGTAATTTTTTAACCAAAAAGTTTTAACTCCTCATCGGCTCATTTTTTTAAGTAGACAAGATTAATCACCGAAATTTACAAAGTTTGACCCGAAAATGGCCGAAATTTGGCCAGTAATTCGCCGTTATTGATCATCTAGCGATTAATTGGCCGACTAGAGGAAAAGTACTCGGTGAACCTCTGACTAGCAATTTATCGGCGACTAATCGGATGCTAGTTGGGATTTTTACAACCATGCCTATTAGTAAGCCCTATAACGTCGTTACACTTAAATGCACATTTTCCGTATTTCAGGCAGATTTGATTGTTTTTAATAAGTTCTTGGAGATAATCTGGATGTTCTTTCCACTGTCTAAATCAATAAACAAAAACAAATCTCGAAATGAAAACTCTAAAACAAATCTCGTAATTGTAAAACATATATGGTTGTTGCAGATATCAGAAGAGTAACAATGGAGATTTCCCATCGCTCAATCTCACACGTAAGGAAGTTGGTGGGTCCTTTTACACAGTTCGTGAAATAGTTCGCGAGATCATTCAAGAGAATCGAGTGTTGGGCCCACCCAAATCACCTTCAGGGGATCATAACAAGGAGAACCTTGATAGCTTCTTGGAACACCATCCACAAGAGACACAAATTCAACATGAGTCTGAGTATGTGTTTATAAGTGAAAACGTGTTGAATTCGCCGAATAACGAAGCATTTGAAAGTTTGAAGAACGGAGAATTATCAATGGAAGAACAAAAGGTTGAAGTACACGAAGTTGTAGCAAACGGAACTCAAAATCATCAAATAATAGAAGAAGTAGATAAAAACCTGGAGGAAGAGATGGTACATCCACTACAAAAGTCAAAGTTGGAAAGTCAAAAGGGTCAAGCCCCTTCGTCAACGAAAGAAAACTTGGTGTTTAATGTTAATGGTATCACAGATGTTCAACTTGAAGATACTTTACTTTCTGAACAAAAGGTGAGTTCCTTTTCAACACTTCATATGCTCTAACTATGATTAGAAAGGTACAATTATTACAATAATAATATCAATGTAGTTAATGTCGCGATATATCACTGATATCGGTCCCCTGGTGAGATATCGATGCAAAATATCGGTCAGAATACTGGTACCGATATATCACCGGTTTTCACGCTATCAGTACCTTTCTTCTTAGTTCTAGCATTCGTCTTTCTTCTTATTGTTGCTATTAGTGTTTTAAGTCTTGATTGTTAATAATTAGTGTTAAATGTTAGTGTTTTAAGTCTTAATCATTTCCAACTTGCTACAGTTAGTGTTTTACAAGTTGTTAAAGGTTAATAATTTTTTTAACACTAGCTATACTTGGAAACAACCTGGGGAATTTGAAGCGAAAGCAAATAAATTGATCTTTAATTCAGTAACAACAAAAGTATGTACATCTGGTACGAGTATAACTATACCAAAGTTATGTAAAAGTCCACTTCATTATTAATTCATTTTCATCACATTGGGTCACTCAAAAAGAAAGTCACCGTTCAAAAAAAAATAAAAATAACTATTATTAATGATTATCTTCTTAGTTATGTAAAATCTAGACTAAATTATTTTAATAATAGGAAACCAACCAAATGGACCATAAAAACACATGGGTCAACGAGCTTCCATACACAATTTATTTGCCTGTGAATAAATTGCATGTTTGTAAACTTATGTTTGATGTGTATGATCTTGCGATTATAATGATTTAGATGATGTGTTCATCTGCTTGTTCTTAGCAGACCATAAATGCTCACACCAAAACCTCCTGTAATCCGGTACAAGAGCCAACACTTGAGGAAAGACTTGCAAATTTGAACCAATCTAGTAGCCAGCCTGGTGCCAGTCCCCAAAACAGAATCACAACGTTGAATAGAGTT
The DNA here is from genome assembly GCA_947069175.1 of Scalesia atractyloides. Lineage (NCBI taxonomy): Eukaryota > Viridiplantae > Streptophyta > Magnoliopsida > Asterales > Asteraceae > Scalesia > Scalesia atractyloides. The sequence goes on from CAMTDV010000030.1 coordinate 83,879,673, forward strand.
GATCTGTAAGTGCATGTGTGTGTCTTAGCAGCGTTTTTTAACCATTTGATCTGTTAAAGATATAAAAATACCAAATAGACCCGTTCATAAGTAAACGGGTCAAAATTGCCACCATTGTTGTGATCTCTACTAAGAGTGAGGTATATGTTTTCGCTTCCTTGATCTTTCTGATTTGAATCTTTTGATTAACTTGATTTTTAAGCAGAAAGTCATGGAAAGCAGTATCAAGGAAATCTAGTGGCCGGGAAACTCACCAAGTTGTGAAATTCATACGGTCTTTCATCACCGCATTCGTGAAGTTTTGGTCTGAGTAGATTATTATTTTTGTTTTAGGGTCAAGTTTGGGTATATGTTTTGAGAGTGAAATAGAGTGGTAATGTTATGAAATAGTATGAAGTTACCTGTTTTGTAGTGTAAAAAAGGAAAAAAATATTTCATTTTTTTTCCCTTCTAATGACTGTTGCATATGGTTAAATAGCTCTTCATGTGAGTGAATCCTGTAACGATTTAACGATCAAAATATTCTCTCATAGACATGATGTGTAATATTTACCTCTACCTCGCTCTCTCTAAACATGATTCCTCTGCCGGAGTTTTGTCACAATGAGTTCTTCGTGTGGGGCATCGATGTGGTTTTGAGGTAGCCATACATTTTCATATCTTTGTCCTTGTGGCAACGATGTGGCTTTTAGGATAGCCATACATTTTCATATTTCTCTGTTTTGTTTTTTTGGTAAGTGCTTGTGTTGTTTTAATTTAAAACGTTACAGATTTAAGGATGTTAGTTTTTTCTTAACAGCCAAGGAATAAAAGCCTGACTATCTGGGGTAACCGATGGCAAAAGGCAACCTCATACGCTTGGTTAAACTATACAAATTAGAGATTACATAATAAGTTGAGATATATATGTCACAAAAGCCTAAATGATTCAGTCATCTTTTTGAAAGGGTGTATTTAAACATTTACGAAGGAAAGAGATGGTTATATAAATATTTCAATCTAAAGTTCAAGTCAATAAATAAGAAACAGATACAAGGACATGAAGGGGTGGTTTCTAGCTGCCTTTAATTGGTATTATATTACAGGGGTTGAGTTATAATACAAAGGGGTTTTAAAATATGAAGTGTAAGAAGCTACCATAAACATAAAGTGACAATTGCCCATAATTTGTCCATAACAGTTTTTAGCACGGATCGTTGATCAGTTCAACTAACAACCTTTCAAGTTCTAGACACCCATTTCGATAAACCTTTTTAAATGGTTTCAATTTGTGAAAACCCATTTCGTTAAATCTTTTTACATAGTTTTTAGCACGGGTCGTGTTTGGATTCATCAGTTTCAACCAAACAATCCTTCAAGTTGTGAAGGCGAGTACACCCGCACACATATTAGATATCAACTTGATTTTTTTACAAACTGTTTGGCTCTTAACCCGTCCTTCTCGCAAGACTAAATTATTACACGTTTTGACCTAAAACCGAATCGACCCAACTACACAACTCATGTCACATAAGAGTTGGAACTAAATTAAATAGTATTTTCACGAAATACATATAGCCTGTATAAGTCCTTGTAAATTCTAATATCTAGTCCTGTGCTTTCACTAGTAATAACACCTTAACTGTTGATTTGGATGAGATTCCGCCTAATTTTACATCTTAAAGAGTTTCATAATCTACCAAGAATCTGTACATTGTAATAACCACTTCAACTATACATTCCTAATTTCCCCTTGTAAATGTAAATTGTACGTATGCTTCAAACCTCAAATTGTACAATGCCCCGGATGTCTACTCGAAAAACCTGTTTTGTCATTCGGGCTGGAAGTAGCTGTCATAAACAGATAACCGATCAAAAGCATCATAATTAGCTCTCAAACCTACAAACTGGCTCTCCAGTTGAGCACAACCAGCATCGGGCCACTTGCACCCTCCATCTACGGTCCGTTGTGGGCACAAGTTTTCACAAACCCTTAGGATCGGGTTTCCAGGAACATCATCATCACCGTTATCATGGGTTAAGGTAACAGATATGGGCACGTCCATTTTTTCATCATACGAGTCTAGACTACCTCCAGTCTCGCGGGTTGATGTTATTCTTTCAGGTAGATTGCTTTCAATGTTGATTGTACAGTCATCATTTCCTGATACGTGAATTCTACACCCTAGAGATTGTATTGCTCTTTTTATGATATTGTTTTCCCTGCTGATTTTTCTTGCTAAGTTCATAGCCGAGCTGCTGACCTGTTTCTCGTTTCGTATCTCGGCTTTCACAGCTTCCATTGTCGCAATTGTTTCTCGGGCTTTCTTCTCCGCAGCGTCCTTTGCCTGTTATTATTATTTACAGTAAGATATATATTTATATTACATCTTTAAAGGATCCTCCGGTTTAAAGCAGAATATCAGAATTCAAAACCCACATGGTGCCCAAAGTGAATATATATCAAATGAAAAGAGTTGAATGCCAAAATCGTCCCTCAGGTTTGGGCATTTTTGCCACTTCCATCCAAAACTGAAACTTTTTGTAACTGGCCCTCCATAACTGAAACTCATGGACGATTTAGCAATTTACCCATTTATTCTTTTGTTTTTTATATTTAAATAAAAATAATTATAAATATAATATATATACATATACACACATTTATATATACACATTTATTGTTTTTAATTTTCTTTTTTTACCTTTAAATAAATAATAATAAATTAATCATAATATATATACACAGACACACGCATTTATAATTATACACACACACCATACACACACTCTCTCTCTCTTCTATCCTTTCTTATCCACCACCCCCACCCCCACCACCCCCGCCGCGCACAAACACCCGTCTATCTCGGCACTCGTACCTCATCTCCCCTCGTCGACCCGTCATACCAAACATCAGTACCACCCGTCTCTCCCGCTGTACCACACATCATTAATTCATTATTTTTTTTTATTCAATGATAAAAAAAATTAAAAAGAAAAAATTAAGCGTGTGTATATATAAATGTGTGGTATATGTATATATATTATATTTATGATTAAAGTTATTGTTTTTTATTTAAAGAAAAAAAGAAAAATAAAAATACAAAAGAATAAATGGGTAAATTGCCAAAATCGTCCAGGAGAGTTAACAATACATTTAAACTGAATTAATAATTTGGATGAAATGGCAATAAAAATAAAACATTGGGGGCCCAGTTACAAAAAAGTTTCAATTTTGGGTGGAAGCAAATATGCCCAAACCTCAGGGACAATTTTGGCATTTAACTCCAAATGAAATAACCGCCAACAGCAGAGAACATTCAAAATCAGAGATTTATTAACAGAACTAAAAGGGGTATACATGTAAATTACCTTTTGAAGTTCAGAGATTTTGTCCATCATATTCCTACATTGAGCTTCAACCTCTCCAGCTTGAGCTTCTGAAGGACATGACCACCTCAAATGAAACTGGGGCCACAATGTCGGGGCTAAAGCTGCAGCTGGTGGCAATAACGGGCCCTCGTGTTTAGATGGATCGTAGAAGAGATTGTAGTGCATGTGAGAACTGCCACCTGATGCACGCTTATCGTCTAAATACATCCACAAGCATCCACATGCATCAGAGACACCATATTGTTCTCTTTCCTTCTCACTGAAATTTAATAAGAACCCAAACGACCCGTTAGTAAAAATTGGGTTGAAACTTGAAACATCTAGCATATAAACTCAAATGTTAAATGTTATCCTACCTATTGCACAAGAAGTTCCCAAAACGACAAGAAAGCGTGCAATCTAGAAAATCAACCAGATAAGCCTGCAAGACCGTAACCGTCGAAGTCAATAATGAACACCGTTAGACCATGGTTATCAAAGGCGCATAGGCTTCACCTAGGGCCTAGGCAAGAAGCGCAAAAAAAGCGCGGGGCCGAGAAAAAAAAAACGCATTTAAGTAACAATGAAAAAGATATATATTATGTATTAAAACATAGTAATTCCTTAAAAATACTAATATATTCCGATACCAAAACTTGAAAGATGATACCTTTTTCATAATTTGGATGACATAATCTTCGAAATAAAGTACCAAAATAATGTCAAATACCAAAACATTCTAATACAAAAGTTCTTCATTAGTTAACAAAACCATCAGATGTGTTAATTATTATTAGATGAGTGTGAGCTAATAAAAAAAGGATTAATTAATATTAATTAACAAAACGTTAAAAAAGTTTTTTCTTTTTTGAAAGGCAAAAAGTAATTAATAGTAAAACTTGAAAAACTTCATCGATCATCAAAATCATCAGGTGTTAATTAATATTAAATGTGCATGGGTTAATTAAAAGGGGATTAACTATTATTAAATGTACATGGACTTGCGCTTTAAACACCTAGGAAAGAGAAGCGCATTAAATGCGCATCGACTAATAATGTCGCCTAGGCTCCAAAATCGGTCGCTTTTGATAACTATGTGTTAGACAAAAACAGTTAAGAAATCCGTCGGTTATACAGTCAGTCTATGAATGAATGAATATACATACCGAAGAGAACTCAAATGCGAAAGGGTACATTCGCAATAACTGAGAAACACAATCAACCCACTGTCGAACAAAACATCAAGTCATCAAACGAAGTGGTAACTTGTATAAGATAATCATGGAACACATTTTTGAGGTTTCTATGAAACCTGATTGAAAGGATTGGAAAGGCCCACCTGAAGAAATATTGGAGAATAATTGTTTGAAGTGTGTGTCTGAGAGGCCATTGGAGGTTGAGATGGGAATGACCCAGGTGTTTGGCGCATAGGTGACGATGGGAAATTTGAGCTTGAGGACTGCCTTGGTAATTCTACATCACTCCCAGATAAGCTTGGCATTCCAGCCCGGTCTGCAAAAGGATGACCAAATGCAAGCCAATCTTTTTCGACTAGAGCCTGCATAAAAATAGGAATTAAATATACCATTTTTACTCTCTCTCTATATTTTATATATATATATATATATATATATATATATATACACACACACACATACATAATGCAAGTATATGGAGAAAACCCCTAAGTGAGAAAACCTAGGAAACTCAAACCTCCCGACATTTTTTTATTTTGAAAACAATCACACATGTAATATACATGTTTTTAAGGGGTTTGAGCCAAAAAAAATCAAAAAAGCGCCGAGTGTATATTTAAAAAAAAATAAACCACGTTTTGAGCAACGCGACTGTAACATATGTAACATATGTTACACATGAATGTAACATAGTTACACAAAAACTTGTTTGTTTTTTTTTAATATCTGGTCGGCGCTTTTTTTATTTTTATTTTTTGCTCAAAACCCTTGAAAATATGTATATTATCTTACTTTTTTTACATGTTTGAATTTTTCAAAAAAAACTGTCGGGAGCTTAGAGTTTCCTGGGTTTTCTCACCACAAGTGGGTTTTCTATATATCCTTTCCCTATAATATATATAAGAGAGAGAGAGAGCGCGCTAAATATGCGAGAACCGTCATCAAAACCTTTTTTTAATACAAACCTCATTGTAATTAAAGTACAACATCAAATAATTCATTTCTCCTCTCAAAATCACTCTTATTAGATTTTTTACACATGTAAATATAACAAATTTACTATTAGATTTTTTACACATGTAAATATAACAAATTTACACGTGTAAATGGCAAACTTACACATGTGTAAATTTTCTTCATTTACGAATTCACGTATAAATTAAATTTCTAACAATGTATTCGAATAATAATGATAAGTGTAAAAAAAATTGAATCTGAACTGTTTTTGACCAAGTTTTCGCGGTTTTTTCATTCGTTCTCACGGTTCTCAAAATATTTAGTGTTCTCATTTAAACCTTCCCTATATATGTATGTGTGTATGTGTTTCCTATATCTCAAATAAAAACATACCTGAAATCCCTTGATGGTGCGGTAATACGGGTCAAGTAACAGGCTTGCAAGGGCGACTAGTTGGGTTGTTCTGTCCCATCCATCACTGTTCAATACAATTACATGTTGATGAAGAATATCATTTGTTTCAGTTTTTTAGTAAGTAAAAAACACCACAACAGCAATACAGTAAAAAAAGTAAGATAACAGGTTAAACATTACAAATCTAAAACGCCACGGATACTGATGTGTACCTGCAATGAACGAGCACAGATGCCGACTCAATTGCCACACGAGCCGCAATCCAAGCTGACCCAGCGAGTACATTCTGGATGTGGTTTAACCAACCACTGTCACCAAGGGTTGATACAGAAGCAGACATACTGCTGAGATTACCTCCACCCCATGTCCATCCACCATGTCTCTGTTGTGAACAAAATGATCATATAATAATCTATATCTATATCTATACTACTATATAATGCATATTAGATGGGCAACAAGGTAATTTAACTTCGTTTGAAGAGGGCATCATTGTAATTTACCTCAAAACTTAAGACACACTAATACATTATTTAATAAACTTCTAATGTAATACACTAAATGCATTTTTTCAACAATAGTTATTGCACTCATATATACATATAACCCTCTAGGGTGATAATACATATATAATTAGTACAAAACAAAATTTAAGAAATTTTTTAGAGTAGATTTGTCCTATTTTGTTGATAACTTTTTAATGTAAAATAGAATGTTTTATTTAATTGTTGAGACTAAATGGATGTTGAAGTGATGCGGTAAAAAACTTATATTTTAACTTCTTTGACAATAAAATAGACAAAAAATGGTCCGAAAAGTGTCCATTATATTAACTAAGCCTAGATATAACCTGGCCTTTTTTTCCTCAAACCAGTGGTATGAGTTTTTAAAGAAGGATTAGAGCCGGTTTTGACCAAATCGGTACGGGCAAAAAATAAATCAAACCTCCTAGAACTGATTGTGGTTGGGGGAAGACAAACTTTTTTGTTTTGTTTTTTATTTTTGTAATATTTTAGTTTTAGTTTCTTTTATTAGTGTTATTTTTACTATTTCGTCTACATGTCCATTTAAATTTCACTCAAATCGGTGTCCCCGCCGTGAAGCGCGGCGGGTGACTTCTAGTAATAATAATATATCTCCATATGGAAAGAATCTTAGGGTAAAAGTTTGTAGTCGACTTCATAGTTCATACTACATACCAAGAATGAAGACATTCCATCTGATGATTTAGTTCCATGTGTATCCAAGTAGTCTCTGAGACGAACAAGACTCTCCCTCATGGCGTGGATATTATCTATCCGAAGAATACAATCTACAAAAACAAACACAGAGAAAGAATCCAGTTCGCAATTTAAAAATGACAGGCTGGCATGACAAAGCACCGCATTATTTAGCTCAAACCTTTGACAGACCTCAGACTGGAAATAGTTTGATGAAGACTCTGAACCACCTCCCATGGCCCCGTTTGCCAACGCATTTTTCCGGGGTCTAGCATCAGCTATATATAACTTCCTAAATAAAAGAATACTCATCTTAATATTTTATTAAACAGGATTTCCATCAGAAACAAAAAGATGCAAAAACTTGAAACGGTAAAGATGGATAAAAGAGTAAAAAGGTTTTACCTCCGTCCTCTCTTTCCATCAGGTAGTTGAGTACAGAGAGCACCAACAAGATTCTCATCAGCGTTGCTGCATTGAAACGGCTAATAAGAGGATTTTTCGCAAATCTAACTACTCGAGGCATTCGGGGTAATATGGTAATAGTTATCGATAGCGAAGAGCGACAAGGTACCTATATGCTACGTAGCGATGGCGACGAAATAGCGCCCGCTATTTCGTGTTTAGCTATAAGGTAGTTAAAAAATTAAGAAACAAAAAATAGCTATTTATATTTATATAAAATGTTAATTTTATACTTTTATGTATAAATTTGTAAGTTTAAGGACCAAATGTAAACTAGTGAAAATAGAGGGGATTACTTGTTAAAATACACGAACTAATTTTACACTTTTTATGTAACTTTTAACAAGTTATAGGGACTAAATGTTATAATATACAAAGTTATTTAACCATAAAAAGGCTAAAACGCAAGAAACAATCGCCGCTCTACTTCTTCCTGGTTTCCGGCAGAAATTGCAGCACCGGAGCCGGAATTCGTCATCAGAATCCGCTATAATCATGCTATGGAGTCGCTAATTAACAGATTGCGAGATATTGCAATTCGTATGAGGCGTGATAGCGAACGCCATCTTCGCTATCAACTATGGATGTGGTAGACAGTAAACTTATCCTTACCTTCTCATATTCATCATGAGACCGACTAATGGCTGGGATGATCGTGCAAGAACAGCCCCGTGCCTACATATTATTGAAGCAATTACTCGTCTTTAAACTTAAAATCATATGCCAAAATAAATGACAAGAGGAAAGTTAAATTGAGTGTAAAATAGGTTTCCATATTAATGTAGTGGCTATTGAAATCCAGGACTTACGTCCATCACACCATGATATTGCAGGTAATCTACATCGTGCGCGAAATTTACAAGCTTGTAGCACATCCTCGTCTCTGAAAATCAACAAACAAATACAACATTATACGCCAAGTTGAAATAAAGAGTGAAAAACTAAGTATAACTATAACTATAACATGTCTCACCTGATGGATTTTGGTAGTAACAAAGAAAACGGGTAAGTTGCACACATGTCATAAGTTGCATTCACATCACTAATCCTCCACCAGTCATTAGACAACGTGAAGGAACCATCTTCGATCATCCTTGCTGATGAAATGTGTGATTTCACACCGAGAAGACGTAAGTATTCATTCACTAATCGCACTCTAGGGCTAGTATTGCTGAATCTTGACGGTCCAGATGAAAAGGCATACAGATCCCAGAGCCTTGTGGGCCTTGCACACCTTAGTAATGCTTCAAAGACAGCACGTCTCTGCAAAGATCACACAATAATTTAAAGTGTTGTCGAGTGATTGATTCCGAAAATATGATATGCATATGCTTAATTGCTGAACAGCTGAAATTGATAATATTATCATAAAATTAAAGCAGTGACTACCATGGATTACTTTGAATCATTAAAATTGATAATTTTATCTTAAAAGTTGTAATACTGGGTCCAAATTTTAATGCATTTCGAGTTGATCTTCTATAAAAAGCACAAGCATGTAGTAACACATTCTTCATAATTTACCTGTTTACTTCGAGGACGAAAAGCAAATACAATAATCCTCATATCTTTTCCTGCAAAAAAACAAGCATTTGCACAGGGGTGTGAATTTCTGACACCACACGAACCTAACACGAAATTCGCGGGTTTGGGTTTAGTCTAAACAGGTTCGGGTCACTTTTAGGTTGAACTCGCCAAGCTAAACGGGTCGGGTTCGGGTCAACCCGGTCGGGTTGGCGGGTTGACCCGTTTAAATATTTATATTATGTTTTTTTACAATATTTTATGATATAAATTAAATTGGGTGTGTATTTATACCATAATAATAACTTTTAAAGAGAGATTGACGTAAGATTTTATAATTAAAATGTAATTGTATTATATACATTTGTGTTTAATTTAGTAAAATTTAAATTTAAATATATCGATTTGCGAAAAAAATAAAAAAACTTCGGGTTCAACGGTCGTGTTCGGGTTCATATGTATGACACGATTTTCGGGTTGGGGTCGTGTTCGGGTTCGTCTAAAATTTTCAGGTTCGAGTCGGGTTGAACCCGCCAACCTGCGAACACGACCCGTTTAGCACTCCTAACAAAAACCCTACAATTACCACAAAACTGACTCTAAATAAAACAGATAACTGCAGTGTAAGCAAATGCACAGGAATGATAAACGGTCAGCACATGGTTCCCTACGATTCAAGTGTATGTTACACTAGCTTCAGTTTATTAATTAATTCACTCTATAAACCTAAATTTTCATCTTACCTTGATTAGCTTTACAACACCAAATACCTTTTTAACAGATTATATTCATCACGATAAGCATGCAAACTGGTAAGTTCCTAGAAAAAACTCAACTTGGAAGTAATTATCGGGTGAATTCAGTTTTCAGACACTAAGCATATTGACCAAATATCCCATTACGAGAACAAAAGCATTCCAACATACCGATGACCTGAAGAAGCCTTCGTGTAGGAGTCTTATCAGTTTGCCTAGGTCCTGACGGCTGCTTTATTACCTGCATCCTCATTATAGAATGAAAGTAACATCAGTATATATAAGTACCATGTGTGATGATGTGTCCACATATTCGTTAAAGTGATGCCTTTGCATAAGTGTTCTCGCCTAATAAAATTCTAGTGATGCCTGCAAACACCCCCCCCCCCCCACACACAAAAGAAAAAAACTATGCGCGTGCATATAAAATATGTATCGAGTGTATCAAAATTAAGATTCCCGAAATCTCTCATTACTGAAACATATCAGTAAACAAGAGTAGGTCACGTGTTTTCCTTCAATGGTGAAGAAATGTGATTGCTACTAAATCGAAAAAAGCTATCCGAAATCCTTAGTAGGTTTCCAAATTATGAAGACACTAAGATCCAACTATGTGCTTGTCTAAGAGTTAGCATATAAACAGAATTCACGGTATTTACTTTTTCCGGACTCCGGAGACCTGTGTATGATTTTATTGATTTTGAAACTTCAGATCATCAAAATATAAAAATGAGTTATCTGATAAATATCAGCATGTAGTTGTAAGTTGTAATTTCAAATAACCGGAAGTATGACATTTTCAACATCCCTAAAAGCCTAAAGGATAACTCAATGACGTAATCGTAATGAATTGTTGGAAGAATAACTGGTACAAAACCATATAGTAGTAATATCATTCCAAGTCCATATGAAAATAATGCATAACTTACAATTTTGCTAAACTTTTCAATGGTGGCCAATGGTATAGTTCCTAGTGCAATGATGTCTCTCGATCCTTCACTCTGTAAGAACATACAAAGAAGAAGATATCAAATATACGGGTATTTTCAAATACTGCTAAAGCACACAGTTCATATGACCAAACATCATATACGTTCTATAATTTTATAAGAAGCAGTATAGGAAACATGCAAATCAACATAAGCAGATGATGTATGCATGTGATTGGCACGATGACACAATGTTTAGTAAACCACCTAAATTTAATTATCAACTAGATTTCAAATTCAAATAGTATAATATTAAGTTATTAATTAATAAGATGTGAGCTTTTAGGTCAATGGTAGTCGATAAGTATTCTTTCTGCGTGCACTATTAACAAGATGTAAGCTTCTCTTGACCATTGCATGCATAGATTCAGACTGCCTCATTGAATTTTTGGCCAATAAAAAAAATCATAACGGATTCGTGACAAGTTAACAACCAATTCTAATAATACTAATAGGCCTGTAAACGAACCGAACGAACACGAACATCAGCATGTTCGTGTTCGTTCATTTAACTTTAATCGAACACGAACACGAACATATAATCGAACACATTTTTTGTTCATGTTCGTTCATTAAGAAATCAGCCATGTTCGTGTTCGTTTATGTTCGTTTATTTAAAGCCTAAACGAACAGTTCACGAACATAAACAAACATAAACAAAAGAAATTTAAATGAGCATAGTTGAATAAATATAAACGAACACAAATGAATGTAATTAACAAATATAAACAGACACAATGTAACATTCCTGAACACAAACAAAAATGTCTAATATGTTACATTTCATTCGAAAACACACCTAAATTAAGGTTCATAGATACTAAAGTTAAATAGTTTTTTTATATAAATATTAAGTAAGAAAAAAGAAATTAATTCCATTTTTTATTACTGGAAAACTCAATTAATAATTTGTTATATTTATATAAGTAGTTAGAAAATCTAATATTTATATAATTATAACTATTTATGTATTTACTAAAACATAAACGAACGTTCACGATAAATGAACGAACACAAGGTGTGTTCATGTTTGTTCATTTAGTTAAACGAACACAATTTTTTGTTCGTGTTCGTTCATTTATTAAATAAACGAACTTCCCGCCGAACAAGTTCACGAACAGTTCATGAACGTTCGGTTCATTTACAGGCCTAAATACCAAGTCCTTGGAGCAATTATTTTAATCAGACATTATTGCATTCTACGTTTGCATAGTTATACTACTGCCATGTGGAAGGTCAATATACAAAGCTTCCACAAATGAACAACTTACCAAAAAAAGAAGACGAAAATTGGTCACGAACAAGGTACCTGCTTCATCAGTGTTAACAAGAACGCCATACCCCTAAAAGCAAAGTAAAAAAAAAGCCTTACTATAACAAATTCAGAGATAATAAAATTTCAAGAGCAAGCCTGTGTAAGATAAATAGATAATCATACGAAAATACGAGGAGAATATGAGATACTGAAAACAAGTACACCAAGTCTAAACTCAAAGTTCAAACTAAAAATTATAGCATTCCAGCCTTTCGTATATTTTCAGACTTTCCAATCAATGTGTACACATGATTGCAGCCGACTTTGAATACAATTGTTAAAGGTACTAACAGTTTGCTACCAAGGCATCGGAATGAATGTCGCTAGTGGCTACTAGCATCCCAATTTCGTGATGCATATGCACTCCTTATGGCTTCCACTGAACAAAGATTATATAATAATAATGCACCAACATATTCTGGATCAAACTTTCATCATGACACCAGAACTAAAAAGAAATTTAACTTCAGAGGCGGTGTTTGATAAAAAGACTTGGGAAACAAATTTTATAGTCATCACAAAATATTGGATATCAGCTATGTAGTTAATATCGCAATATATAACTGATATATCGGTTATCGGTCGCCTGGTAAAATGTCGGTGCAAAATATCAGTTAGAATACAAAATATCATACCGATATCATCCTTGGTTTAAAAAAAGCGCGCTTAAGCGCGAAGCGCATCTAGGCGCAAACCCCATCGCCTTGTGTGACATAAGGCGCACGATGTACAAGAAGCGCAGCTGAGGCGCGCTTTTAGGGTGAAAATCGACCTAAGGCGCAGCTGAGGCGCACGCTTTTTGTACACGGGGTGTTTCTATGCTTCTGAGTGTTGTACAACAGGCTTTTTATGATGTACATTTATGTTTTTTTCATTTTAAAACATATATAAAGCTTAATTATAGCTAAATCATAGGTATTGGATGCTAAACACTTATGGGATATATAAAATAAATTATATAATCACTTTGCGGTTTGCGTACGAAAAGCTGACCGCTTTTGCGCTTCGCTTTTTAAAAATCGGTTTTAGACCTCATCGCTTTTGTGCGCTTCCCGCTTTTTTAAACCAAGATATTATCTCAATATTGGCCGATATTCGACCAATATTTGACCGATATATCATTGATTTGCCCGATATCAGTACCTTTCTTCTTATACTGCTATTAGTGTTTTAAGTCTTCGTTGTTAATTGTTAGTGTTTTAAGTCTTAATAAGTTCCTACTTGCTACAATTGTTAGTGTTTTGCAAGTTGCAAAGGTTAATTTGTTAATGGTAGGAGAGTATACTGAATCATTAGTGTTAAATTGCTATATATATATATATATATATATATATATAAATTCTGCAAGATATTAAAATTACCGATATCCCATCACGATAACCTATATCTCGAACATCGGTACTTGACCTATATCTGATATTTTACCGCATTAACTACTTAGGATATCAGCAGGCCCAACATATTGCACATCACAAAACTTTTCAAATTGTTCAAGATAAAGGCCAATATTAAGAAAAAGATACAATCCTTCGAATATATCAGGCAGGCTACTCTATCCAATTTCTCTATTTGTTAGTCTTAGAAAAGCATCAATGACCTTTAAGAACGTTTCACAATAATCAGGAATGATAATAATAATACTCATTCAGATTCTACCACGCATCACATATACTGGCTTACCGAACCTCCCTAAGGCCTAAGAAAAATAGTCAAACTAAAGTCGCGCAACACACCATAACAACAAATAAACTTCGGCTCATCTATAGCAAGACAAATAATACGAAAAAAATCGATATCTCATCAATTCCACAGCCAGTGTTGCAATTCTACAATTCTAATACGAAATAATTTGATCTGAGAGTGAATACACCCTCTCTGATCGTCCGGTTATTGAAATTCCCCAACAATAACAACACACAGTTTTGTTCACACATCAAATGCACTGCTATTCAACTTAAAAACAGATATTAATCACAATCTTCTTTACAAAAACCTAACAACTAAACCACAAATCAAATAACACAAAACCGAAAACATCAAAACATACAAATTAGGTCAACTCAAACTCAAAACTATTACCTCCGCGATAACCTCCTCAGCTTCATACAAAAAATCAGATAATCCATGCGGAACAGGCCTCGAAACAACAGGCTGCTGTGAAATCCACAAAAAGTTGAAGTCAATTACACAAAATCAACAACACATTTACGGTTATAATACGGTGAAGAATGAAGAACACAAAAAAGCTAGGGTTAGAGCGTAGAATGAAGAGAGGATTTACATCGATCTGTGTCCACTCAATAGCGTCCCAACTACCGGTGCATTCGATCTTATCGGACTCAGTGAGTCGAGTTTCCGAGTCACGGAGGGAGGATGTGCGACGGTTTCTGGACATGACGTCAGAAGTCCGGTGGTTGGTTGAGGAGAGAGAAGAAGGGAATTTCGTACGAGTTTGGTTTTCTCAGATGGTTTTATTATTCGTTTATTTATTATTATTATTTTATATTTATTGAATGAATTGATATATGGTATGATGACGATGATATGATATGTTATTGTTATTTTGGTAATTATTATTATATTGATAATGTTGTTGGAAATCTAATAAAATTTGGTTATCGGTGGAGTGGGAAAGTGGTGGCGACACACGAGCAAAACATGTGGGACGGGGTGACGTGGAGGATACCGAACGTGAATGTGTTTTTGTAGAGGGATGAGAGTACATATCAATATCTACCTAGTCCTTTAATTATACATGTTTAGGGCCTATAGAATAGGATACTAAGCTATGTGGTAATTTACAAATTTATTATTTTTTTTAGGAGCATCTCGGTTAGGACTATACATGATCAAAGCTCGATTGAAATGGGATTTGAACCTGAGCTTCTGGACAGCAACCCACTAGGTGATAAACCTTCTCACTTAACCCACGAATTTAGATTCCTCCTAAATAATAAAAAAAAACACTATACAATACAATTCACTGAATTCCGTATATTAGTTGATAATAAATCTTTTAAGATAACATATCTTGAAATTATTGTAAAACAACTTCATTTTAGCACTTGTGATAACGTTTCTTGACATAACAAAAAAAGTTGGCTTTATGTTAACAACGACTTTTCGTCATGTATTTTCACCTCATTTCTTTTCAAATACGTATTTTCACGCCCTTTCTTCTTGAATACTAAACAAATAATAATTTATTGATTTCATCAAGGCAATCAATAATCTCATTTATATACTTAACTTTCTTTGGGTGTGTCACGTGTCATTGACACATGATGTTTAATGGTTGTATGAAACACCAGAGATTGGCTAAAATATTTTGACCAATATATCTTAAAAAAAATTATATTACCAGTATATCTTTAAAAAATTATATTTATGATAAAGTTGTTACAAATAAATATTTTTTTTAATAACAACAAATAAATATATAGATGTTCAAGGTTAATCAGGTAAACTGATAAAAAACTTACTAATATATACTAAAATAGTAAACTAATGTAACAAAATAAAAGTCAAAACTCATTACATACAGGGGTGTTTAAAAAATTTTTGGCTCGCAGTTCGTTCGAAACTCGCTCGAAAAAAAGTTCGAAAAAAGCTCAGCTCGGAATTGGCTCGGTCGTAAACAAGCCAACTTGGCTGTAAACAAGCCGAGCTCGAGCTAGGTCTGGCTCGGCTCGTGAGCCGGCTCGATAACGTTTACATCTTTCATTTTTTTGTCCCACATCGCTTAGAAGACAAAAATTAATGGAGTATCTCCCCTATAAAAGAAGGTAAAGACAATCTACAAAGTTAGCTAACTATTTATACTTGCATATTTAGCCATTTGGTTAAATTAAATTGCAATTATGGTCCTTAGTCTATGAAGAGATTCATTTTTTAGAGCTTTTTAAGTAGTAAATTTTGCGGTTCTTTGTTAGTTCAAACTAGGTCGAGCCAAGCCGAGCTAGATCGAATTTTAATCGAGTCGAGCTCGAGCCTCAAATCTCAGCTCGATTTGAAATTCGAGTTCGAGCCGAGCGAGCTCTGTTGAGCTCGAGCTAGGTCGAGCTCGGCTCAACTCGGCTCGTTTACGGCCCAACATACATAGTTACTAAATTAGATTAGTATACGACAAGAAAAATATAGAGATACTTAAAAGAATCAAAATATAATTTTAGTCACAACACGCCGGTCCTAAATCAATTTAGTTATTCTTTTTTATGATTTATGTTTTGGCATCTTATTTTCGTATTAACACGTCACAACTTCATTGTTGATGGTCACTGGTGGTCATGTGACATTGATGTTATTTGACAGGATTTTACCCCTTCGCCATAAGTTTGGGAGGGGGGGGGGTAATTCTAGTTATATTAATTAATTAATTATAAATTCTTATATTAAATTTGTTTTTCTGTTTTTCTTTTTAGATCTTTGCAAAAAAACGTTAATGGCATAAACACATATTAAGAAAATATAATAAAGAATAGATGTGTTAAAAGGGTAAACATGTGAACCCAACGGGTTGACACGAACTCAACGCGTTTAGCTAAACGGTTCGTGCGTTTGACCTAAAACTGACCGGGACCTGTTTATATCAAACATAAACCTGTGAATTCATGTTAGGTTGTTGTCTTGTCACAAATTCACACCCTACCATGGATAATTTTCTCCTTAGTCGTGGACATGCATGATGTAACAAAATTAAGATCAAGACCAGTTGATCAACCATCCGGATATAAGATTCTTACCTATAATTAAATGATAGTGTTTGCAACTGTAAGCTATTTGTAGGATGTATTGCATGGATCTATTGAGATGGAGACCAGAATTGTCACAACAACTAAGGAGATGTATCAACCACACTTCATCTTCTCTATCAACTCTTGTGGTTGTATAACACCATAAAGAAGCTCGTTAATAGGGGTCTAAGGCTGAAGCCTCGGGCCACCATTCGACGCTCAAGTAAGTATTGGATTTGCAATGTTTGATATGTGCATGCATAAGAGTAAATAATAGTGTGTGGGTAAGGAGTATGACGTTTCATGGAAGAAGAAGAAGAAGATGCTTACACTAAGGATGCGACATTTACAGCGCTCACAGCCTGTGAAGCAAATTTAGTCACGACTAGCTTAAAAATCGGCATTCTAGTCATCTCACAAATAAGTTTAGTCGTCTTATAGATAAGTTTTCCTCCTCTAAATAGGAGAATAAAAATCGTACAAGGCAATAATATATTTAAACAAAAAATTATTTTCAACAAAATGAGTGTGTTTAGCAATATGTTTTTTTTTTTACAATTCATCATCGTTTCGAAATAAAGCACCCTTTTAATTAAATGTTTTGTAAAATCCATAGAGCACAACAATTTATTTTCAACAAAGTGAGTGTGTTTAGCAATATGGTTTTTTAGCTCATCTTCGTTACGAATTAAATTACCTTTTTAATTAATTGTTTTGTAAAATCCGTAGAACACAACAATTTTGAGATCATGGCTTCACACAAAGGTGTGTTTTGCAATGCGTTAAGCAAATAGTTTATACAACTGCATTGTTTCTTTTCGGGTTAGAAAATATTACTCTACATAGTACGTTTTAAACATTGTTGTCAAATTTGTGAACCCAACTCATTTGTAAATACAATACTATAAATAACGTGTGAAACAAAAAATGATGTAGAATTAAAAGAACAACATGTAAAAACACACATAAATATGATATCAGGATAGACCGAGGTTCGTATTTGATACAGTCTCTTGAAAACGTTTTCATTGTTTAGGATGCTATGGCCAAAAAATGTAATCTTGTAAGTTTGATTGTGTAGTCATGGTTATTAAAAATTCATATTTTTGGGCTTATTTTTCAAAGATAACTATCATCAACTAATATCTTTCCATAATACGTTATTACAACTATTTATCTGGTTCTAATAATTTAGAGTTAAGTGTCTTTTACGTACTTATGGTTTGTCCACTTTTGTTATTAAAGCCAAATTTTAAAAGTGTATCATTTTCCTTCCTAACATCCTTGAAACATGCCATTTCAGTTAAAAAAATTATCCCTATTTAAAAACATAGTTAGTTAAAGGGTAAAATGATCATTTTACATTGATTTTTTACCCCTAATCTAACTGAGTTTTTTTAAATGATCATTTTACCCCTGAGCTAACTGAGTTTAAAAAAAATAAAAAAATCTTTGTAAAATAATCATTTTACCCCTAATCTAACTGAGTATTTTAACCGGGGTTAGTTTTTTTAGACTGAAGTGACACATTTCGAAGATGTCAAGGAGAAAAATAGTACAATTTTGAAATTTGGTCTGAAATGTCAAAAGTGGACAAACCATAAGGACGTAAATGACTAAACTCAATAATTTTAAATATTTGTAAGCATGGAGGATTACAATTAACTATTTCATTCCAATAATTAAAAAAAAAAGAAAAAGCATGGAGGATTAATTCAAAATGTGAAAACTTTTGCTAAATGTTTTTCGTTGAAATTGAATGTTTTGTTAAAATCATGATCCTTGAAGTGAATATTTTGATGGATCAGTTCAATCTGGCCTAGTGGGCTTAGATTGGTAATTATGAACTGGGGAATGGGGTTTGCACTAGTTGAGACATAAGGCCCATAATCCAAACTGGATAACGGATTATTGGGTTTACAATAAAAGTAGATGTGGTTTACCGACCAAAAGTCCGTTATTAAACCAAAACCAAAACCGAACCGCTTTAGAAATCAGGTTGTAACCAAACTAACAGTTTGTAATGGGTATGAGAACCCCATTGAAACAAGCTAAAGTCAAACCGAACCGAAAGAAAAAGGTTCATGCCGAACCAATCCTTTCCCCCTTATAAACGGGTTTCAAACCAACCCAGGCTGGGTTTCAAACAAGTTTGTAACTTTATATTGTACATTTGGTATCGCAAGATGGTTTTATTCATATAAATGTTTGCTAAATGGACACTTGAAGTCATTTCATGTCACACCTGTGCTTCCGCCTCCGACGGGATGTGACATCTAATTAGTATCTTTCTAGTTCCCTTGAAATTTACACATCCAATCAAGGAGAGCTTGAAAATAAAAAAAAAACAAGAGCAAAGAGAAGAAGTTGTGCTTCAACTTAAATATTCGAATCTTGTATTCGTGAGGTTATCACTAGCATGTTGAGTGATACATTTGTAAGGAATCTCACCGTTGATTGGTGATTGTTGTAAAACACTATTGGGATATTGTTCACCGTTGTGATAGAGTGGTTTTCAAGGAATGTAAAGCCACTTACTTGATAGCTAGTGAAGAAGGTGATAGCCACATTAGACTAGTGAAGAAATGTAAAGACTTACTATAGTAATAGTGGGTTGAAAAAGACGATCACTACCTTTGATTAGTTAATGAATTTGTACCAGTGATATCTTTCATCTAAGAGAAGGTTTTTGGTGGATAAACTCACGATTGGAGAATTAGGGAGATGACATAGAGTAGATTAGTTAACATCCACTTTAACCTCTATAAATCAATTTTGTTTTTCTAACCCTTAAAGCTTTATATTCATTATCTATTTGTATTGTTGGGTTTCAAACAAATTTAAACCAATGAACTTAGTGGTGAATTGAAGAAAAAAATTAATAAAACCTATTCACCCTCTTCTAGTTTTCTACATTTTTAATTACGATTATTGAAACATAAGATTATTATTTGCATCCATAAAATAAAATTGACGTGGCAACTTTTCACATGTGATATGTGAAAGACGCATCCCATAGTCTAACACCCACACATAGCAAGATATTGGTAAGAATTTGACAGGATGTGATGAGGATAAACATTTTCTCTATTATAAATAGAACATTATTAATGAAAATAAATTATTAATAAGAACTAGCCAATAATATTATCCACCTAGTTAACTAAAAAATTAATAATCCCACGTTTATTTTGTAACAACCCGAATATTTTTAATCAAATAATGAAGCGACACGTATCCGAACTCTCCGTATAATTCCGATATGTGGAAGGAGATGAACAAAATTCATAAAAATGTAGGTTGAAACAAAGCTGAGGGACTAAAAGTGCAAAATTTGCAAAATTTCTATTTCTTGAGCTTCCTTACAGACCGCCAGGGCTAATCCATTACGATCCGCAAGGGGTTTGAAGTCTCTGCACGCCCAAGGCCCTTACAAGTCGCAAGGCCAGACCCTTATGGTCTGTAAGGCCTGCGCTGACAACAAACTTATAGCTGGCAGCTGCAACTTCAAGTTTTGACACCTATATCCGGTTTGTGCCACCCCAAAACTCCTTCTTCCACCTGTTGGGACACTAATCAATACCTAAGAACTCTAATCAATACCTGAGAACTCCTAGGAACACATGGCATCACCTTGTGATCTTTTCTCAAATATAAAAAGGAGCCTTTGTTGCACAATTCCATTCACACCTCCACTTCACTTCTTAAAAACACTTCTCGGAGCTTGCTTCTGGTCCTTTTAAGCCTCTTTTCCTAAGTACAAGTGTTTCCTTCTTCTCTAGTAAGTCAATATCAGTTTATTAGCTAGATATTAGCCGAATGTAAAGCAATTTGACTTTTGGTTCTGACCAATTTGGTCAAGTCAAAGTTCAAATCTACGTCATCGTAATAATGAAGATATTAATCACTTGTGATTATACCCTCTGGCAAGCACGTTAAGTAAGTGAAATGATGAGTCAAACATGTAATAAATAAAGGTAAAAACACATACTTTTTGTATTTTACAACAAATGAACTTTTAAGTATTAAAACTATAAGTTTTGACATTTTACCGGTTTATATAATATTATAAGACTTGTTTTAACATGTCCAACTCGTCATATTCAGTTTAGCATTCAATTCCAAGTCGAAAGTCAAACAAGTTGACTTCTACTTTGACTTTCGATTCTAACCCGTTTGGTCGACCTTAAAATCCAATTAAATCCTACTACATGATCATTATAATATAAAGAATAATCCCCTGTGATTATACTTTCGGATCATCACATTTGGATGGGTAAATTGACTAGTCAAATATATATTACTTAAAAGGTAAAAAAATGCCATTTTTTGACATAAAAGCCAATAAATTTGGACATAAGCCTATGCAATATGTATTTTGACCATGAGATCAATTATATAACAATCAAAAAATGTGTTTTGACTTATCAGACTCGTCATAGACCCAGTTGATCACCCGAACCCGCTTTTACGCTCATAACTAGTTATACGGACATAGTCGTGTACAATAATCGTAACGTGTCAAATGATTTCAAAACCATTCCAAATCAGAATCATTGGTTAAATAACCCATATCCAACAAGGCCTTGCACTTGGACGGGTATAAACCACATTCTATCCAGTCAACGCTTAATCTAGCGGAACCACGCAAAATTCTAAAGTTAAAGGGTTGAGCCAAAAGACTTACCAATGACCCGTAAACATTCTAACGGATAATAATTCTGTTCATTCCGGACTATTAAACCCTCCATGTAACAACTCAGAATTTCGTTGTTATCTTTTATTATTATCGATTGTATCTATCCTTTGTAAATCTCGAGATTCGTTTATGAGAAAAGTTTATGTTAATTAATACAATTATGTATGTCATATCGCATCTAATTGCTTATTAAATCGCATCGCCAATCTCATCGCATCGCAACTCGCAGTTAATTATATGGTTTTATGTTATTTATGTGTTATGTATGTTTGTGGTTATGATTATGCTCGCTATCACATCGCTCTCGCACGCTCAAATCGTTAAATCGTACTATTATATCAATTATAATGCTTAATATAACTATTTAATATGAACCGGATCGCCAAACGAACACCTAACGCGAAATCAGCAAACGAAACTTGGTCATCATGCCAAGTTCGACCGAACTTGACTACCACAAGTTCGCCCGAATTTGCCTGAGACACAAGAATCTTCTGCTTCCCACAGGTTCGCTCGAACTTGTACACACATGTACAAGTTCGGCTGAACTTGGCTAATCTCCCTTAAAAATCAAGCAAGTTCGCCCGAACTTGCATGAATTTTATGCAAGTTCGATCGAACTTGACTCCCCAGTCCTATCATTTTGCCTTCACCTATAAATGCCCAGCTCCATTCTCTCATTTGAACTTGCTGTAAGTTCGCCCAGAGCTCCCGAAACCCAAAACCCTCTGTTTCTAAGTAAGAATCAACTTGATTTCAACTACAATGATGTTCATCAACGTTTTACAACGTTTTACAACGATTTTGCACAAGGCTCTGCCTTCGTTTTCATCAAATCTCTTCTGTTTACGAAAATCTTCATCTTTTTCCATAAAATTTCTGTTTTCCACTTAGATCTATGTTTAGATCTGAGTAAAACCTTTTAAACATTGATTTTTACACAAAATACGGACTTTTGGTGATGTTTTGTTCATTTCTGATATGAAACAAAGCATTTATCATTTAAGATCCTAGATCTGGAAGCACAAAGACGTTTATGTTGGTTTACACAAGCCGGACTAACCCGAACGAACCATGAGTTCACCCGAATTAGCCTACGCTTTTGTAAAACGGCTAAAACCGCTCTAAAAGACCTCTCCGACCTAAGTTGGCTCAGTAGCACAGGGTTGGAGGGATGAACACTCGACTTCTTTAGCAAACAACGCGAAAACGCAAGATTTTGGACCCGAAAACATCAAGTTCGCTCGAGATTACACTGATTTTGATAGCATAAGTAGTCAAGTTCGCTCGAACTTGCCCTCAAGGGGTCAAGTTCGGCCGAACTTGAGTGGGAATGTTTAGAATTTTCTTCAGAAGCCTCCCAAGTTCGCTCGAACTTGTCAAGTTTATCAGGAAACTTCACAAGTTCGGCCGAACTTGTCTCACCTGTTAAGGTTACCCACAAGTTCGCTCGAACTTGTAAAGCTTCCTTGAGAAACTTGCAAGTTCCCCCGCACTTGACATCAAAATCACCAAAACTTAACAAGTTCTCTCGAACTTGTATGTTTACATACAAGTTCGGCCGAACTTGCCTACTGTTCAATCCAAACTTAACCGTTTCAGCTTTCGGAGACTGATGCACTTCCGTTCGCGTATGCAGGCTGATCCGGCTCCTCTTCACCTCTTGACATTCGTCTACTCTCTCCTAAACGCACCGACTGTGAGTATACTTGACCCGTTTTCGCTTTAATGCACTATTTGGGTGTTACATACGTTCCTCTATCAAAATCACTTCACAACTCAAACTGTTTATCACATGCGAATAATCTGATTATGTATGCTCAATACGTGATACTAGAAACATGTGACTAGGACTTATTTTTGTTAACTTGCCTCCTTAGCTAGTATGGTACTATAGTGTGGCTAACACCCGACGGGGTCTAGTTAGGATGGACGTGCAAGCCTTCTCACGCTAGTTAGCATGAGAAATAAGCCTATGTTTATCTGTGTGATGTGTTTTGGTGTATCATGATATGTAATTAGATTATTTCGCGAATAGTTTCTCTATTATACTAGTATTACTAAAACTTGTATGCTCACCTTTACTTAATTGTATTGACTTGTATTTTAACGTATGTGACAGGTTGAGGATTTTAGCTTGGATGCTTTGGATGTAGCGTGCTTAGTTTAGTTGCTTTTGTTTAGTTTCCAAATGTAATAAATCTAGGGAAAATCGAACCCGATTAGTTTTGTGGGAAAACAAGTTTCTGTAATGATTATTTTGAAATATTGTGTTTAGTGGTATGAGACGTTAAATGTTGAATGATGTTGATAGAATATCGTTATGGAAATTCTCGTGAGACAATCTGGTCGCCTAGTGCCACTACCCCGATGTTTCCGCCATCGGTTGGGGTGTGACACTCCAGATAATCGTGCCTAGGATTAATAAATTTGCTTTACAACTTTGCTACGAGAACCAAATACTCTGTTTAAAGACAATTAGCAAATGTAAATACTTTTAGCTTATTTTGCTTTGAAAACTTGGGATATGACAATAAGCCACTTGGAGCGGGCATTATGTAAATGAGCAAATGCTTTCATAAATATAAGAATCCAGTTTACTTTGTATTACTTGATTAATATTAAATACTTGGGGGTTAGTGGTACCGTGTCCGGGCGCCCCGAGTCGTTGATATAGAAACGGCCATATAAAATATGCGTAAGGTTGTAGGCATACACTCGGAAGACGTTATATTCAAGATGGTGTGTACCTTAATCAAAGTACCGACATAGATTTCTAGTCCCAACCTTTATTAACAAGCATGTAAAACTGGTGACAAGAAATCTATTCCAAGAAATACTAAATGATTACCTACGGGTTTTCATAATATATATATGATCCAGTTCAAATGAGAACCACAACGAGTTGCGAGAACCGTGAGAACTAGGCCATCTAAAAGGTTTTTCCGAATTTTTTTCTCAAAAGTCGTAAAAAATCACTTGTTCCCGTAAAAAATAAAAAATTGAAAAAAAAATGGCGCATACCCACATTTACATGCGGCGTAAAAAAATATTTATCTTTTTTCCAAAATTTACATATGCCGTAAAAAAACTTGCATCAATCAAAACTACCACTCGGCAATTTTTTTAAATTTTTTTTACAGATGTGTTTTATAATTTTCCATCTACGTTTGTGCAAAAAATTTTTGACCCAACTCGCCCCGGATCAAAAAGTTCTCGCGGTTCTCGCAACTCGTGGTGGTTCTCATTTTACCCATCCACTATATATATATATATATATATATATATATATATATATATACTTCTGGCATGGTATTATATAGAAAAACATCAAACATAACAATTTAAAACACAACTAAATGAATTCTAGGCATGAAATCCAAAACACCGTGCATGTAACATCCGTAAAAAACGGATTTACCAAACCCGCTCCGTTTATTAACCGAACAATCAGTTAAAAATTTCGTTGCGAATTTAATGCTCAAAATAATTTTAAACGATACATAATTAATTATTACATGGGGATATATAATTAGTTTTTGAAA
The DNA here is from genome assembly GCA_947069175.1 of Scalesia atractyloides. NCBI lineage: Eukaryota > Viridiplantae > Streptophyta > Magnoliopsida > Asterales > Asteraceae > Scalesia > Scalesia atractyloides. Next base: position 83,904,836 of record CAMTDV010000030.1, read on the forward strand.
AACTGTTAAAAATAAGAAAATAAAAATGAATTGTCACTGCCGGGTTTCGAACCCGGGTCAGTAACCGGTCAAACAACAACTTAATACACAACACTTAAACCACTGCGCCACTGATGTTCCTTGTTAAATGTTAGAATCATTTAAATCATAACATGACTTTCCGAATTCAAAACCGGCGCCCAAATGCAGTCGTCGGAAATCCCGGCGATATCGCCAAAAATTAACGACATCTTCAGTTATAACGTAAACATTTACTAAGACATCGGTTATAACCGACGTCTGAGTCCGCGACACCAAATATAACCGCCGGATAAATTATAACCGACGAATCAAGTCGGAAATCGGACCAAATCCATCGACGACTTGCCCTATAAATACCCCCTCGAACCTCTGCAAACATTTTCGCTCAAAACCGCACCCTTTCTCGGCGAAAACTCACTCGCCGGTAATCTTCTGCTTGTCGCCGGAAAACCGGGTTCTCCACTTCTGAGCCTTACTAAACCCCCTGAGCTTATACCGAAGTCACCCACATCCTTTTCAAGCTTTCCGAAGATTCTCTGCTGCAAGACACACGTCGCCGGAAGTGTTTGCTGTCGCCGGAGTTCTGCCGGAAAAACAGAGGAAGCCAGTCGGTATATTTCACACCTAATTTCCTTTCTTTTATTCATATCTCATCTGTATTTAACCATTAGACACTAACGAACATGATTAATCATCGAACCAGTTGGATTTCCGATTCTGGTTAAAATCCAACGAAGAAGACGATGTTGCAGTAACATATAAGTTTAATTAAATTCAAGATATAACTCGGGTTAGACACACAGTCCAGCGGTGGACTGTGTGCACAATAAACACACTAATGTCTCGAGTTCGAATCTTGTCCCACACACGCTGTCTTAATAAAAATGTCTTTTTTTGTTAACTGAACCGGATTCATTTCATATATACGTTAAGTATATTAATAACCGGAATATAACCAAGTTAGACACACAGTCCAGTGGTGGACTGTGTGTATGTTTAATCGCAGGACACGAGTTCGAGTCCGGTCTTCTGCACCGACTCGGACATTTATCTAACTTTTTAAAATAAGACAGAAATGAAAATACTTAGTTTGTATTTAAGTATAATAAAAATCAGTTTAAATAACAAGTTGGACACACAGTCCAGCGGTGGACTGTGTGTTAGCATAACCCACAGGTCCCGGGTTCGAGACCTGTGGAGCGCACCGAGTCTTGGATTAAAATCGTTTTTAGAAAATAAAGGATTTTCTGTTTAATATAATTAGTATATAAATATAATTAAAAACAGAAAATTTCGGGTTAGACACGTAGCTCAGTTGGTAGAGCTGCGTGCACGCGTACGGGAGGTCTCGGGTTCGAGCCTCACTCAGCGCACAATTATACAAGCGAACCGGTCAACGGTCAAGGTCAACGGTCAAGGTCAACGGTCAACGGTCAAAAAAGTCAAAATTTTTTATTATTTTTATTTATTTATTTTAATTATAAATACTTAAAAATAACATTTTTAAGGTTAGAAAATAGCCTTAAACTCACAAAAATACACCCAACAATCCTACTAAAATGGATTAATAAAATCCGTTTACTTACCGAACCATAATGCTATTTATCTAGGTTAATTTCACTCGTGGTTAAAACCACTTCGCGTGCATTCAACATCATCAACCGAACGCACCCACTGTGAGTGAATCTTACAACTTCCCCTTTTTAATTACACGTTTTGGGGTGTGTCATGTGTCACAAAATAATTAACTCGTTTATTTAAACTTGTGCCATACCATATCGTGATCTAAACTTAGATTGTTTATATTGTTGTGATTATGTATTTCATTTAGTCAACTTGTATGAAATTCATTTATTAAGCCCATCAGCTCCTCGTGGGAGACGAGTGAGCAACGCGTGCCTCAAAACCAATCCATTATTGTTTATGTGTGTATCATTGAGTTTATATTGTTTGTAGTTATGTCTTTCATATTATCATGTTTATGCAATTCATTCATTAGGCCCATCAGTTCCTCGTGAGAGACGAGTTGAGCAACGCGTGCCTCTAAACGTACCATTATTGTTCATGTGTGCTTCATTTAATATCTAATGATTGTTGAGTAAGTTTACATCTATTTTTACTCATGTGTGGTTGTGCACTCATTTCATAATCAATTAAATAAACTTGTTCAAATGTTTTCCATAGGATTCACTCGCCAACTTTTTGTTGATCCAAAAACATTTTTACACATGATACAGGTGAACAGGTTGAAGCAAGGAAAACATAGGAAATGCCTTAGAAGAGAACAAAGAAGCTTAGATTGATAGTTAGAACATGTTGTAATATTTATTGTAAATTTCCATTAAATTGTATTTAATGAATATGAAACGTATAATAAATGTCATGAGCTTTGATGATAACCCAATCATGCCCCGGTCACCTTTTCCGCTGCGGGTCGGGGTGTGACAGTGCAAAGAATTAAATTAGTGTGTTTTAAACTAAATGCCTATGATATATATGCTTGTGTTATAAATTGTTGTGTTTGATATTTTTCTATATTATAATATATCAAAAGACTATAAAACACCATACCTAAAATTTAAAACAACATACTTATATAGACTTCTTACACTTTGTACGAAATACGTCCTTTTTACACTAACCTTACCTTATATATATATATATATCAAATGATTCATAGAATGATTTTAAAAAAGAGTCGATTCATTGTATTACCAGTGAAAACTGATGTATCTTCAAAATATTGATCCACATGTAATGAACCTTGATAATAGGCTGGAAACGATTCGGCCAAGAAAACTTTGAAATTTGGACTCCATGGCTTAAGACCTACGATGTCCAAAGTCAATTTTATTTGATCCTACCTTGTGGAACTTTTGTATTGAAATACTTGTTATAAATTTTGTTTAAAATATTTCAAGCTTTTATATTTATTATTTTATTATCATATATTCCGCTGCCATTTGTAAAGCTGTTATAATCGTCACGCATAAACTTACCGCCCGAGCTCATCAGAAATCAAGGTATGACAGATTTTGAATAATAAAATCACTATAAAAATACAACTTTCTTTCACCGCTAAGGTTTATTTTGTAAACTATAATGCTATATTATGCACAATATAAAAAATCAAATATTATATAAAACATATTCGAGTGTACGGTCATTTATTTAATTGACAATAAAAGAGAAATAATAATAATAATAATAAAATATAAGATTGGGTCACTTAAAATACATGTGATTCATATGGTATTGAAATTGTCGGCAAATTCTCGTATACTTGGTAAAAAACGAAAATCAACATTCAACTCATGGCACTTCCTTTTCGGCTTTTCCTAGAAAGAAGATAAGAGTTTATTTTTTCTACATTGTGGTTAGTTCATTTTTATGTATTACAGTAATCTATTTAAATAAAACTCTATATATAATTCTAGTTTTATTTTACTAATACACTGTACACGTATCAATTAAATTAATTTTGGATCACTAAAATGATATAATCAGTTGATAAGGGGTGTAGACTAAAGCAATTAAGCCCTAACATTGTTAAATAATGGACATGCAAGTGGATAGCAGGCCAAATGCAACGTTTAAACAAGTAAAATCGAAGAACAAACCCACAAACACGAGATTTTACTCAAAACCACGAGTGACTTTTCTCTTATTAAACTATCGACGAATGCATACAAAGAAAAAAGGATTTTGTCGAAATTGGCTTAAACAAAAAAGGACTTTGTCGAAATTGGCTTAAAAAGAACGCATACAAACAAATGAATAGCACCCTTTACAAGCAAATCTATTCAAATACAAATGTTAACAATTAGAATTCAACACATAAAAGATAAACTAACTGATGTGGTTCCAACCGGTAATGGATTGGCCAAGAAAATAGACGAAAACTAGATTATAATTATAGAGGGATAATCATACTAATTTGGTAATTTCATTCATAATACCTAAAATATGAAATGACTTACATTATAAATACCAAGCTAAATAACTACCCACTATCTCACCATCTTGACCCACTATCTATAACTTAAAACATGTCTAATTAATAAATAAATAAACTACATACTAAAATAAAACTTGACCACTATTGGAACATTGAATGAGTTAGTGGGCACATAACACTAACTTTATTCTATAACTTAGACTCAATCTCGTAACTCGCAAGCTACTGCATTAGGCGCATCCAGTCACATCCATTAGCTTGACTTGGCCCCAGCCACATTCATTAGCTCCGACTCAGGCCCAGTCACAACCCAAGCCTCTTCCAGCCGTGACTCAAACGAGTCAAATCCATCTGCGACCTCGAAAGCCTCTAACCGCGACTCATCACTTGTAACACCCACCAAGCCACAACTTGGGTGGGTTCTTCTCCATGACTTTAGTCTTGGCTCAAAGTGTTGGCTCGCAATACAACTTGTGTCTCCGGTTGAACCCCACACGATTGGATGATGGTCAGGTTGCGATGGACAAAGACGGACTGACCATGACGAAGTCGAAAATGCAAATTAAAAACGATGAAACGATAATTAGAGAATAACATGCGGCTAACACTTGGGCTTTGTTTGTGGATATGTATTAATGTAATATATTTAATTGTTATAAATGATAATAAATTTAGATAGTCAAATAGGTTTAATCGGGTCATAAACAAATTAGACGGGCTTAATTAACCTACTTAGACACAAACTTAAACGTATCATAAACAGACCAACAACTTTATGACACAAAATGTGTATAACCGAAACTAAACTTATATAATTCAGTGTCATGTCATTTTGGTATTAATAACTTTATATATTATACAACCCTACTCAAAATGGATAAATTAAAGTTTATATAATTTACAACCTAAAGTCTTAAGAGTTAAGACTAGGTAGGGGTCGAGGACCTACTTTAGTGAGATTTAATAAGCCAGAATCTTCCAAGTGAAATTATGGCCAAAAATGAGCTTACTTGCACCCTCCAAATCTGGCTCTTTCTACATTACGACACGTGTCCCCATTTCTGGTTTATTCGGTTTGAAAAATAAGAATTGTGGATTTGAATAAAGGGTAAAGGAGTCAAACGATAGTACGACATCGTTTAAGTGTTCACAAACGCGTATCATGCTGTCACCTCTCGGATTCATCCACGGTAGGGATTAGGACTTTTTAAAGGTAGTTTATTTTATTTTCTATTGTCCGCAGAACTTAACACAAGACCCCCTTTTAAATTAAAAGTTTAACAGTTTTGTTTTTGTTAACGGATCACCACTTTATTGGTACCAACTCATATATTAGTTGACACCATTTTTAGTATATGTTTTGTATCGAAATCTCTAAACTTAATTTTATTGACTTTATGATAATGATGGAGTTATCTTTTATGATAATGATGAAGGTATAAGATATTATATACCATAAATAAGCAATAATGATATCCATATGTACTTGTAATATGGGTTTTGGGAGTTTTAAAAAAATGAATTTTTCATTTCTAACCTTAAAGTTTAAGTGTTTGACAATTTAAGTTTAAAGTTTCATTCTTTGTAATTTAAACCCTTAGATTAGTTTGATTTTTCACTTCTATTTCAAAAGTTTATATCATTCGCAATTTAAACCCTTTAATTTTTTTTTACTTTTAACCCAAAGTTTTTTATCATTTATAATTTAACCTCAACACTTTTTAACTTTCAACTTTGGTCCCTTATACTTTTCATCTTTCACAAGTTTTCCGTTTAACGTTTCGTAAAGAATGACATGCATATGTACTTGTACTATGGGTTTTGGGAGTTTTTCAAAAAAAATGAAATTTTCATTTCTAACCCTAAAGTTTAAGTGTTTGGCAATTTAAGTTTAAAGTTTCATTCTTTGTAATTTAAACCCTTATATTAGTTTGATTTTCCACTTCGATTTCAAAAGTTTCTATCTTTCGTAATTTAAACCCTTTGATATTTTTTACTTTTAACCCAAAGCTTTTTATCATTTATAATTTAACCTCAATACATTTTAACTTTCAACTTTGGTCACTTATACTTCTCATCTTTCACAAGTTTTCCGTTTAACGTTTCGTTCTAAATTTTCCGACTTAACACGCCACAACGTGCGTGTGGGGTTCTACGTTTTTTCATCCTTTTTGCCATCTGACTTGCTTGTCGCAACACGTCTACTTTGCATCGTTTGATTAGTCTGTCGCAATGCGTGTGTCAGAGATCAACTTAGTTATTATTTTCTATGTTTTACACACAGGTTCGCGGTCATGTAAGAGACATTTGGCTTTCATCTAACATGATATATAACTAACGAATCCCCGCCGCATTGCGGCGGGTGATAATTCTTGTTATGTATTAAGTATTAACACTGTCAATATGAGTTCTTATGAAAAGGATTAAAAACCTATTCTATTTACTAGGTTTTGGTAGAAAGTAAAAGATATGCAAGGACATTTTTTAGAAAGTTGCTGGACATTTTTTTAGAAAGTTGCTGGGTTAGAGCATTTACAATGGCATCTTTATATTTATGTTAGGGAGTTTTATATATTGTATAGAGTGATTGTAAGTGGATAACAAAGAAAACTTGATTGTTATCGGTAAATTTGGTAACATTGTTTATCCTCTGTAAATTTTTAATATTTTTTAAAAATGATTGTGAATGGAAAAGAGAGAAAAGTTCATAATAAAAGCCTAAAAATTAATTAATTAAAAAAGAGGGAAAAAATAATAATTTTAGTGTAATTTTAGAGATGAAGATGTTGTCGCATTCATTCCCTTATCCCTATTCCTATAACTACACTGAAAATCATTATTTTTTCTCTCTTATTTTCGATTAAATAATATTTTTCTTATATTTATCATTATATTTTATCTCTCTATCACTAACAATCACTTTCAAAAAATATTAAAAAAATAATATGAAAATATTAAAAAATTAATAGGAGTGAATAATGTATCCACAAATATACATATAAACAATAATATTTGATCTCTTATCCGCTCACAACTATTTCTTATAATATAAGGAACTCACTCACAAATATATAAGAGAACATATGTGAATGCTCTTAGGGATGACACCACAACCCTAAAGTACCCTAACCCCACTCAAACTTATAGTGATACATCACTCACCCATCCACTCTCTTAATCGGGTACTGAGCGTAATCTGCCATGTCATCAACTGGGCCTAATAGGGTTTAAAACTTCTAAGGCGGAGTAACCCAACTCCAAACTAACGACCCATAATCTTTCGAGTTCACATGGGAAAGACAGGATCAGATGCAACAAAAATATCCCCATCTCTTTCCGTCAGATACAGGAACGAGACCTGTAGTGTAAATTTTCAGAACGAAATTTCCTAAACAAGGGGGACTGTGACACTCGGCTATTTTAGAGTCCATAATGTACTAGTCTAACACGTGTTTATGTGAAAAAAAGCGTTACTTGGATTAATTAAATGATAATTAATGTCCTTTGTGTTCTAACAAGTTTAAATTTTTATATAGAGCTATGTTGGTAATTTTAAGATAAAGCTTATCGCTTAATGAACCAAAATGCGAAACGAACGTTGGTGACAACTCGGTTAATGTTAAAATCCTAAAAATATTCCAAAATGATTGAAATAGTATTTTGTAATCAAATCTGAGTGGAAAATTTAAATAAAAAGCCTAAAAACACTATTTTGTGGTTTTGAACGCGTACCGCCCAATATCGCGTCCATCTTACATAATTAATCGACCTTATTATTGGAGACGAATAATTTAATGTTCAACGATATTGTGGCAAGCTAATTTTTTAAATACGTATAAATAATAATAAATGCCATAAAATGCAAATAAAGCGCGAAGTATTACACTCGCATATCAGATATATACCCGTTAATTATGCAAGTATTCTACCTAAACTAATCAATTAAATTTAAAAGGTGAATAATGCCCCTTATGTGGACACATGACAAACCCACGCATGTCCCAACACAAGCCTACTTTGGTTATAACACTGCTTATACCATTCATCCAAACACTTACAAACCAAAATCAAACTCACTCTCTCACCTCTTTTCACTCCTTATAACCGAGAGCCATTACCACCACCTTAATTACCATTTTTTTGATTATTTCTTGAAGATATAAAGCCATTCCAAGGTGTTTCCAAGTGTGTTTGGTGATTTGAAGGTCAATCCAAGGAGCTTTCAAGAATGTGCAAGCTTTTTATCACAACAACCATCATCAAAAACCCATTTTGTTCTTGAGGAGGTAGAACCCCTTTATAAATTCTTGTTCTTATTTCGTGGTGATGATGATGGATTATTTCTTAAATACTTTGATCCTTCGCACACTTGAAATCTAAACAATAAAATGGTTTTAAACAAACAAAAATGGAAGTGTTAATGTGTGTGCTTTAATTAAATGTTAAAGCTTGAAACGTGATTGCATGTGTGATCAAAGTGGATTCTATATAAAGATGATGATGATTTAAGTTCAATGACATGAAAAGTGGATGTTTGTATGCATATATGTGTGTGTCGTATATGTGTATGTATATATATATATATATATATATATGTACAAAAATGTGGGTTTTTAACTAGTTGTTCATAAATGCAATGGATTCTTGCATGCAATGATTTAAAAATGAATGCACTGATCATTGGAATGAAATGCGTCTCTTGGATTGTTTAAAAAACTAATAAATACATGCTGGATCTATTTATTTGGAATAAAATGATGAAGACTTATGTGACATATATTAGGGACTGGTACATAAGAGTTTGATAATGATTTGATGATGATGTGATGAGTTGTGTGATAGATGGTTTAGATCAGGTTGAAAACAAATATTGATGAATGAGAATGTGTGATGATGGTATAAAAGTATGTCCTATGGTCTTGCATGTTGTACATGAAGCTTGAAAAGTAGTAAAATGGGTGAAAATACATAATTTATGTGGTTTACATAAAATCTGCACTAAAATGATTATGATCATGATTTTTTTATACAGTAAATAACATGAGTTGTGTTAAAATATGAAGTCTTGATGATTTGGGATGGTTATGGTAAAGTTCGGTACAAGAATATGCGTTAAAAAGGTAAAAATCGGCTTTTTAAAGCGATTTAGTAAAACTGACTTTGAACGGGTTATAAACTGATATTTTTATGAAAATATGGATATTTGAACACATGTTAAGTTTCCATGGTGTTTGGCTAGTCATACATGGTTTTCGATGCTTAAAAACGCTAACGAAATCTTAAAAATCTGCATAATTGTACGTATGCAAAATGGATCGTTTAAGTGTGTTATTGCATGATGGAATGTGCTAGATGGATATATGTGTGTTATGTGGAATACTAAGTTCACATATGATAGTAGGATGTAAGAGTATGTGTGCGTACTAATGTGATTAAACGATATTTTCGTTACAAAGACGCGTTTTGATTGAACCTATTTGTCACGCATGAGATTATACATAGGCTAACTTGTGAATTTATTGAATGTATAAACACTCTAAAATGATAATGATATAAGTTAGCAACTTACGTGCAATTTGATGTTTGGTGAAATGCTATGTGATAAATGTTTGTGAATATGTGTTACAAAGCGCAAATTGTATATATTGAACACAAATGGATTTGATAACGGTTATAACATAACGAGGATCACCAATAAAATCGTTCAGGTTCATATAATCACTCTAAACGATATATTGAAAATATCGTTTAATAACATTAGTACGCACACATACATAGGTTAACTTGTGAAGTTATTGAACGTATAAATACTCTAAATGATAATGATATAAGTTAGCAACTTACATGCAATTTGATGTTTGGTGAAATGCTATGTGATAAATGTCTGTGAATATGTGTTACAAAGTGCAAATTGTTATATATTGAACACAAATGGACGTGATAACGGATATAACATAACGAGGGTCACCAATAAAATCGTCCAGGTTCACATAATCTTAAAGATCTATATGTATGTATTAGGTATACATTTGTGAACACCCCTTCCTTGTGAACTTGTCCTTGCCTTTGATTTAGTTTAAGATGAAAAGGGGTAGGATTGTAATTACACATACAAAGTAATATTAGTTCCTTAGTTATATTCCATCATTAGTAGGTAGTTATCCACAATAGTTACTTGATTGTATATCTTTGTGATTCAAAAGATCAGTTACATTTTATCAAGATTTAAATTTTACATTTATTTTCTTTCGTTTAAAGATTTGCACTTGGTATATTATTTCTATTTCTCGGTTTTTATTTTGATTTCTCGGTTTTGTTACTTACCAGAAATACCAACATTTCCATTTATATTCCAGATACATTGCGCTCAATACACATGTGTATTTTTAATACACTTATTATGTATATATTGTAATACACAAATATATAAGCTCAATACACCGATGTACTATTTTAAATACACCTACGTATGTGTTGTACTATACATACTTATTATATGTGTATACATAGATTTCAAATTCACTAATCATGTTTTTCGATCATCAATTTTTTTAATACAGCCTAATATGATGACTTCTTCATTAAAAAACAATCCCTTCAATTGCACAAAGCACCAACTGTCACACCCCAACCAATGGCTGAAACATCGGGATGAGACGAAAATGAGATTGCTCATTGCTCACAACATTAATAAGTGACAATAATTAATTAAACCATATTTTATTTCATAAAATTTGTCAAATACATCAATGTAACAAAACAAAGAAACAACATAACATTTGCAAAGTCATAACAAAATTGATACATCAACATTAAACCTAACGTCTAGTTTGTGTGTATCTAGTCCTTGCTATATTGTCTTCATAGCATCATCTCCTTCAACCTGTAATATGTTTTAAAATAATGTCATTGCGAAAGCAAAGGCGAGTACACAAGTTTAGGCATAGCATACATATACGAATAAGTTTAAACAGTCTTCATGGCAACTAAATCTATACAAGAGCAATATCAAGGCATGCAATACTAATAATCAAACCCTTAACGCAATCACGATGTTTTAACATGACCTCACGAATAACACGACGGAGGTGGATGCGTGAATTCCTATAGCGCTAAGCATGTCAAACGAAGGCTAAAAAATAGTTAATGACTATAGCATAGCATAACGAATATCCAAGACAAGCATCAAGTATGAGATTCAAGTATTCATGTGTATAAGATTGTTTGTGCGTTTCATAAAGTTTAAGTGTTCGTGATTTTTGGTATATGTAAAACATGTTACACCCAGAAGTGTTATAAACAAAAGTGGGTCGAGTGTACTCACGGTTTTGCTAGTTCTTCAAACTTGACAAGTCCGTGAAGGTAGTTGGTTCGATGGGATGGACGCCGAGTTATCCTACAAGAGGAAAACAAAGGCGTATGAGTATTAAGGATGATGATGGAACATTCGGAATGGAGATTCAAAGCATGACAAAGTATGTTATACGAAAATAATTACTATGGTCTAGCACTCGTTTTGACACTTCTTAAAACCCATAGGGTTTCACGTGGTTTCATAGGTTAAACCTATAAGAATCGCAACGAGGAAACTAACACACTAGTAATCTAGCTTAGTAACTTGATGAATAACCATAGGTTATCATCAAGGGTTAGGTTTTACGATTTATATTATATAGTATAGATTAGTTACTTAGTCATGTAGGAGGTGGGAGGATTAACCATCCACTTAAGACGTCTTAAAGTCACATAAGTCAAGTAGGAGGTGGGAAGATTTACCATCCACTTTAGACCTCGTTAGGATTCACCACTACACGAGTGTCATAGACACAAGGAGGGTCATGAACTTACAAGTAAAGAATGAAATAAAAGTAACTAATAATGAAAATCATCAAGTGATGTGTGCTCGAGAAGTTAGGATAGCCCAAGCTAACCAAGGTGGACACACATGAACAAGTTCATGGACTTGCATCACTTGTGAGCTTGAAGCTCTATGAAAACAGAATTTTTGTGAGGATAAATCCTCTATTTTGAATGTCTCAACCTTGTTTTAAGCCTAACCAACCACAATTAGTGTTTTAAGCATTAGGACATAGGTTTGAGATGAGTTAGACTCAAGTTTGATAAAGATTAACAAGTTTATAAGAACATAAGGTAAAACAGTCCACTTTCGAACCTTTTTCTGGACATTCCAGGGCTTGGTTTTCCATGGAAAACCAATTGATTAGGTTAATCCAAGCAAGTGGGAAAAAGAATAGGGCAATTTCGTTGAGTATTGAGTGAGTTATTCTCACTTTAGTGTGGAGGTACAAATCTGCCCGAATTCTGATGTTGCAAGAGTTTTTGGAGTAATTAGAGAAGGATTAGATGGAGTTTAGAAAGTGTAAATTATGTGGAAACACTTGGGTTTTATATGGGAAGGATTAGGGTTAGTGGTTAGAGGTGTATTAAATGTAATTAGTTGAGAAGATGGAGTCATAAAATCAGCCAATACTTGGCTTAAAAAAATGAGCTGCGGATGTTTTGGCGCCCAAAAGTGACCGAACAAGCTGTTTCTTTGTTTTGTTTTTTTTGTCATAATTGTTGATATAATAATAATTCATGCACTATATTAATGTATAGTAAAGACTTGGCTAAATTGTGAAATTGAAAAGGCTGTCCATGGCCCATGATTCAGCTTATTATTTTTTTTTCAACTAAGTTTGACAACTTAATGATTAATATAATGTGGCATATTATAAGATGTACTATTAATTCATGATTAAGTAACATTAGTATATGATATGTAATTTATTAAGCATATATATCTTTTAATATACATGTTAATAATAAATTTGTATAAAATAAAAGTATTGCGTATTGTGAACGTATAATCAAGTGTTTGCACGTATAGGATATCTAGAATCACGTATTGATTGTAAGTTACGCATATTATTATAAGGGTACGAGTATGTATCATAAGGATTAAAATATTTAAGCATTTAAGAAAAAAAAATAAACGAAGTATAATTCGTATGGAATAATAAATTTTATTACGATCGAAGCCTCGGATTACAAAGATACCAAAACGCAATACGATTTACAAGAAATACAAACTTTCCAAAAATAGGAATACAAGACAAGCTTCCTAATTAAGGAAAGTTACGAAAGCCGGGCGTTACAGTCTCCTCTCCTTTAGAAAATTTCCTTCCGAAATTTAGGAAGATGCAACGAACAGATGCGGATACTTAGTCTTCATATCACTTTCGAGCTCCCAAGTAAACTCAGCACCACGTTTACCTTCCTATCGAACCTTGACGATAGGAATATGACTGCGCCTCAGTTGCTTGGTTCCTCGGTCCATGATTTCAACCGGTTTCTCCACAAAGAGCAAAGTATCGTTGATCTGAATATCTTCGAGTGGAACTTGAAGTCCTTCTTCGGCTAGACACTTCTTCAAATTCGAAACATGAAACACAGGATGGAAATTGCTGAGCGTTGAGGTAGATCCAGTCGATACGCTACCTTGCCTATCCTTTCGAGAATCTTGAAAGGAACCACATAGCGAGGAGCGAGCTTGCCTTTCTTACCAAAATGAACAACACCTTTCCAAGGTGAAACCTTGAGAAGTACATGATCTCCTCTGTTGAATTCCAAAGGTTTGTGTCTTCTATCAGCATAGCTCTTTTGTCGGCTTCGAGCTTTAAGGAGATTATCACGTATTTGTAGAATCTTGTCCGTCGTCTCTTGTATAAGTTCGGGACCGGTGAGTTGTACGTCTCCGATCTCGTGCCAACAAATAGGCGAACGACACTTACGACCATACAATGCTTCAAATGGAGCCATTTGAATACTTGCATGATAGCTGTTGTTGTATGAGAATTCTACCAAGGGTAAGTGCGAATCCCAGTTGCCGCCAAAATCGTTTACGCATGATCGAAGCATATCCTCTAGAGTTTGGATAGTACACTCGGTCTGACTGTCAGATTGAGGATGAAAAGTGGTGCTAAGATTCAAACGAGTGCCAAGGGCGGATTGGAAAGTTTGCCAAAGGCGATAAGTGAAACGAGCATCGTGATCAGAAATAATGTCAAGAGGAGTACCATGACGACTAATGATTTCATCCGTGTAGATACGAGCCAATTTCTCGACTTTGTAATCTTCACGAATGGCAAGGAAGTGAGCGGATTTTGTCAGACGATTAACGATAACCCAAATGCTATCGTGACCCGAGGTAGTACGAGGTAATTTCGTGATGAAATCCATGGCTATGCTCTCCCATTTCCAGATAGGAATTTCTGGTTGTTCGAGCAAATCGGAGGGACGTTGATGTTCTGCCTTGACTTTGGAACACGTAAGGGATTTGGAGACGGAAAGAGCGATATCATGTTTTATTCCAGGCCACCAATAGGATGCGCGCAAATCATGGTACATCTTATTAGCTCCAGGATGAACGGCGTATCGGGATTTGTGAGCTTCGTCTATCAAAGTAGTCCGAAGATTGAGACGATCGAGAATCTAAATGCGACTATGGTAGTAAAGAATACCATCAGGCTTAGCTTCGAGTGGGTTTTCGACTCCACAATTCAACTCGTTATCGAGGTTACCCTCATTAATGACGGCAAATTGTGCTTATCGAATCAACTCGTTGAGTTTTCCCACGATTGGGTAGCAACGAGCACTCTTGACATGAGTCTTACGACTAAGTGTATCGGCCACGACATAGGGTGGTAGCAGATATCACAGTCGTAGTCGTTTAACAATTCTACCCAACGACGTTGACGCATGTTGAGTTCCTTTTGATCAAAGATATGTTGGAGGCTCTTATGGTCGGTAAAGACCGTACACTTTGTACCATAAAGGTAGTGTCGCCAAATCTTTAATGCAAAAACAACTGCACCAAGTTCAAGGTCGTGAGTGTCACACCCCGACCCGCAGCGGAAAAGGTGATCGGGGCATAATTGGGTTATCATCAAAGCTCATGACATTTATTATATGTTTCATATTCATTAATACAATTTAATGGAAATAAATTATACAACATCTTCTAACTATCAGTCTAAGCTTCTTGGTTCTCTTCTAAGGCATATCCTATGTTTTCCTTCCTTCAACCTGTTCACCTGTATCATGTGTAAAAAGGTTTTTTTTGGATCAACATAATGTTGGCGAGTGAATCCTATGGAAAACATTTGAACAATTTATTTAAATTGATTATGAAATATGTGCACAACCATACATGAGTAAAAATAGATGTAACTTAATCGGCAATCATAAAATGTTAAATGAAACACTCATGAATAATAATGGAAACAATTAAAGGCACGCGATGCTCAACTCGTCTCTCACGAGGAACTGAGGGGCCTGATGAATGAATTGCATAAACATGATAATATGAATAACACAACTCAATGAAAACACACATGAACAATAATGAATTTGAATTGAAGCACGCGATGTTCTACTCGTTTCCCACGAGGAACTGATGGGCTTAATATATGAGTTTCATGTAATTTGACAAACGGAATATAAGTAAATCACAACAATAAATTAATCTAAGTTTAAGTCACGATGTGGTATGGCACAAGTTTAAATAAATAAATTAATTATTTCATAACACATGACACACCCCAAAACGTGTAATTTAAAAGGGGAAATTGTAAGATTCACTCACATTGGGTGCGTTCGGTTGATGAGGTTGAATGCACGTGAAATGGTGTTAACCACGAGTGAAAATAATCCTAGATAAATCGCATAATGGTTCGGTAAGTAAACGGGTTTTATGAATCTATTTTAGTAGGATTGTTGGGTGTATTTTTGTGAATTTTGAGGCTATTTTCTAACCTTAAAAATGTTTTTTTAAATATTTATAATTGATTTTTAATTAAAATAATTAAATAAAAATAATAAAAAAATATTTTATTTTTGCTACAGTAATATTGACCGTTGACTTTGACTGACTGTTTGACCGGTTCAATGGCATGTTGTTGTGCGCCGGGTGAGGCTCGAACCCGAGACCTCCCGTACGCGTGCACGCAGCTCTACCAACTGAGCTACGTGTCTAACCCGTTATATATCCGATTTTAATTATATATATATATTAATTAGAATTAACAGAAATCCTTTATTATTAAAAACGAATTAAGTCTCGAGAATCGGTGCGCTCCACAGGTCTCGAACCCGGACCTGTGGGTTAGCGGACACACACTCCACCGCTGGACTGTGTGTCACACTTGATTATAAACTCAGATATCAATGTACTTAACATATACCGAAAACACTCCGGTTCAGTTTTGCGAAAAAAGGGATTTTTATCAAAGCGGCGTGTGAGGGACAATACTCGAACTTGTGACCTTAGCTTTAAAGTGCACACAGTCCACCGCTGGACTGTGTGTCTAACCCGGTAATTATCTTGATTTTAATTATACAAAACCATTACTGAAACGTTGTCTTCTTCACTGATTTAACCGGAAGTGGCGACTGACTGGTTCAAAATGTTGATTTAAGTTTCTATAGCGTTTAATGATCAATTACAAATGAGATAAAAGTAAAAAGGGAATGAATTTAAGCGTGAGATATACCGACTGGTTATGCTCTGTTTTCCGGCAGAACTCCGGCGACAGAAACCTTTTCCCGGCGACAAACTTCTTGCAGCAGAGAGTCTTCCGAAAGGTTACAAAGGTGGTGGGTGACTTCGGTGAAGGTTTAGGGGGTTCAGTAAGCTCAGAGATTACTGATACGGTTTTCCGGCGAAGTATCAAGTATTTCCGGCGAGTGAGTCTTGTGTTTCCGGCGACTAGCGTTAAAACAGAGAGCGAGAGATGAGAGTATGGTTTAGAGGTGTGAGAGTGATGAGATGGGTTGTGCGGGTTAAACATCTTGCGGACGTCGGTTATTTATAAGTGTTTTCCGAACCGAATCGAGTCGGTTCCAAAGGTAGGTTCATGATTGGCGTAAACATGGAAAGGAATTACAATTACACGTCCCGGTCAATTAGGATTCGTGAAAAAGGAAGGATTACAGGCTGTTTACGCGTGAAGTTCTTTTGGGCGGCAATTGACTTCCTAACTTGAAATTTGAATTAATTGATTCTCTTCATTAACAGAAAATCAAAGTGGCGGAGTGGTTTATGGTGTGAGTGATAAGTGTTTGGTTGAACCGGTAGAGACCCGAGTTCGAAACCCGGCAAAAGTAAAACATTTTTATTTTGATATTTTTGACAGATTTTCAAAAACTAAATATATATCCCCGCATAATAATTGATTACGGATCGTTTAAAATTATTTTGGGCATTTAATTCGCAACGAAAAATTTGACTGACTGTTCGGTTGATAACCGGAGCGGGTTTGGTAAATCCTTTTTTGGACGGATGTTACAGTATCCCCTGCTTTTTAGAAATTTCGTCCCGAAATTTAATTAGGGATATAATTGACTAAAAGAATGATGGTGTTGAGTTTGCCGGTTACATTTTTAGAAGAAAATTAGGGTTTAGGTTTTTGTTTGAGGCGGTAACGTTCCTTGTAAAGGTTAAGTATCCTAATACAGGAATCGCTTTTTGTTGCCTACTGTATAAGTATTGTTAAGCAGGAATGATTCGCTAAAATGATATCATGCATAAGAGTTTGAATATGCTTAGGTTATATCCTAAGGCAGAAATTCTACAATCTACACAAATAAACACAACAACTAACAATTGTATCCACATTCTGATAGCATATATGTTTGAATGGTGACAGTTCCTCTCTCGTTCGTTATGATGGAGAGGTTAGTCTATATAGAAATGGATCACAATCCAATTTCTTTAAATAGTGAGATGATATAAATGTAACATAATTTCAACCAAGGCAATACTAAATCCTACATGGAACTTCTCATAACCGCCTGATAATGCCTCTGATCCTTTGGCAAGAATACTTATATATAGGAAGTACCAGCGCGTATCCACCATATTCTTGCCAAATTTTCATTAGTTTTATCCACAAGTTATGATTAGTTACCAAGAAACTAATAAATCCTACATAAAACTTCCCATAACCGTCCGATAAGGCCTCTGATCCTTTGACAAGAATACTTATATATAGGAAGTACCAGCGGCGTATCCACCATATTCTTGTCAAATTTTCATTGGTTTTATCAGTGAATTATGATTAGTCCTACAACTCTACAACCAATACAACAAACATAAAATACTGAAATGAAATATATCTGTGTGATCAAGGCTCAATCGAACGGAGCCGATCGTATTGCATGTACTGAAAATGAAATGGATGTGCGCTCAAGGCTCAATCAAACGGAGCCGAACGTATTGAATGTACTGAAATTGAAATTGTGTGCTCAAGGCTCAATCAAACGGAGCCGAGCGTATTGCATGTACTGAAAATGAATAACTTAACCACACAAACAGCCTATGCATGGAACCTCTCATAACCGCCTGATAATGCCTCCGATCACTTGACAAGAATACTTATATATAGGAAGTACCAGCGGCGTATCCACCATATCCTTGTCAAATTTTCATTGACTTTATCCGTAAGTTATGGTTAGTTCGATGCGACTCTACTACAAACACAACAACCACAACATACTGATAATGAAATTGTCTGTGCGATCGAGGCTCAATCAAACGGAGCCGATCGTATTGTGTGTACTGAAAATGAAAATGTCTGTGAGATCAAGGCTCAATCGAACGGAGCCGATCTTATGTTGGCAACGCCTGGTTCACCGCTCATAGGTAATGGGGAACAGCTCACGCTCATAGGTAATGGGGAGCGGCGGCCTATGAAATTGCATATACTGAAAATGATAAACTTAATCTAAACAATAATCACACAACAGCCTATGCATGGAACCTCTCATAATCGCCAGATATTGCCTCTGATCCTTTGACAAGAATACTTATATATAGGAAGTACCAGCGGCGTATCCACCATATTCTTGTCAAATTCTCATTGACTTTATCCGCGTGTTATGATTAGTTCTATGCGACTTTATATCAAACACAACAACCACAAGATACTGGTAATGAAAAAAAAATGTATGTGCGATCAAGGCTCAATCAAACGGAGCCGATCGTATGTATGTACTGATAATGAAAATAAATGTGGGCACGCCAGGTTCACGCTCATAGGTAATGGGGAACAGCTCACGCTCATAGTAATGGGGAGCGGCGGCCTATGAAATTGCATGTACTGAAAACAATATATATAATATCCAATAATTTCTCTAACAGTCTACACATGGAAAAACATAAAACTAAACGATAGGAGTTGAATCTGGATCTTCGGCGAAAAGGACTAGCTGCGTATCTTTGTTTGGGCCGTCATTATCTTCGACAGGATTGGCGTTGATATTGAAGACTCTTCCTCTTGTTGGTGGCATAGTGGTTGGGTTTTCTTGGTTTACTTGGTTAACTGGGTTTGCTTGAGCTTGGGCGTTTATGATGTTAACCAAACGAGGGCATGTGTTCCTAAAATGGGTAGGGTCGCCACAATTGAAGCAAGCTCGAGCATATGGGAACATGGGGTATTGGGGTTGATGATAAGTTTGGGCCATGTTTTGAGTAGGGGAAGAGGTTTGGTCTTGAAAGGTGCGACAAACATTGCTCAAATGACCATAGCGTCCACAAGTTGTACATAGACGACAAAGTAGGGTAAGGGGATGGTGATAAAAACAGTTGTTGCATCGAGGGTGAGGTCCAAGATATGGTTTCTTATTTGGGTAAGTTGAGTTGGGTGCCGCTTGGGTGATTGGGATAGCTCGGATGGGTATGGCGTGAAAAGCTGGGTGATTTCGTTGAGTAGCAGCGAAGAGTCGCCCGACTCTTTTTCTCTTAGGATTGGGTTGAGAAGGGGATTCGGGTTGAGTGGAGTCGGAGGTTTCAGTCGATGCTTTATCCTTTTTCTTCTCCTCCTTGAAGTCTTTGTTTCGGATTCGGTTCTCGGTGAGCTCTGTTGCTAGCTCCATTGCTGCTTCCAAAGTTGCAGGCTTGGTACTTATTACAGGGTCTTGAATCTTTGACGGAAGACCATGAATGTAGTGCTCGATCAAACGGTAGAGGGGAGTGAACATGTTGGGAACCATTTGATGTAATTCGAGGAACCTTTTGTTGTAGGTGATGTGGTCTCCTTCTATTTGCTTCAATGAGTAAAATTCATCTTCTAACTTCTTGATTTCGCTCCTTGGGCAAAATCGTCTGGTCATGATTTCCTTCAATTCGTTCCAAGTTAAGGACATAGCATCTTCAACACCTCGTTTGGCCTTCTCTGTATTCCACCAAGTAAGTGCTATCCCATATAATCGACCGGTAGCATATCGCACTTTGCGATCGTCAGGGCAATCGCAATTTAGAAATGTGTTCTCCATTTCTTCAAACCAATGGAGAAGAGCGGTGACGCCTTCAGTCCCTTTGTATTTCGGAGGTCGCATGATTTGAAATGCTTGTAGGTGCAATTAGTGGTATTTGGGGAAGAGTTGAAAATGTTTTGGTTTGCTTGATTGATGGGATTATTGGTAAGTGCTTGTTGAACTTGGATTATAATATTGGGTATTACGGCAGCCATTTGTTGAGCGATTTGGGTAGCCATGCGTTCACGGGCTTTTCCTGCTCTCATTTTCCTACGAGCGAGGCTAGAAGACATCTACAAGGAATACATGTCAAGAGTATGAGTTGGATGCCTTTGGGATCGTGGGTCGTGTTTGGGATTGAACGTTCATAAAATAATTATAGAAAAATAACTCTACTACATCCATAGGATGTCTTGGGCTTTGCTCGCTGTTAGGCCCGTCATGCCGCCATACTTTACCTGTGTAATCATGTGGGCCCCCATGAATACCGGTTTTTCATATGGTTCGCACGGTTTCTGCCTGATTGCGTACACAAAACCCGGAGAAAATCGAGAAATATGTATACAACGTGTGATATTCGGAATGTGTCCAGGTGTAGACACGGTGACATCTCAAAGTGCGGTTAGTTCGAACGACGTTTGGTGTGGCATGCTTTGGCCTAATAGGTCCGTCGTACTCTCATCGTTAGTCCCCAGGTAGGCAAACTGGTCCGTTATTTTGGATTTATACGAATGCCAACCTAGACAGGACGTTCCGACTACCGGTACTTGTACCCTTCCAGTTACTACATGCCCGTCGCAGAACTTACTTTGATGAGATTTGAAAATTGCATAAAATCTTTGGATACTGAGAGTATGAAAATAAATTGAATACATGAACATCGATATATGTATATATGTATAATGAATGAGCATGTATGCTTGACTGAAATGTAAACAAATATGAAACAAATAAATATCACAAGTTTGTATGTAACCACCTAATCAATTAAAAATTTAGGCAGACTATAGTATAGGTTTCAAGGGTCTAATAACCTATCCTATATCCCTATAGTCATGGCTCTGATACCAATCTGTCACACCCCGACCCGCAGCGGAAAAGGTGATCGGGGCATAATTGGGTTATCATCAAAGCTCATGACATTTATTATATGTTTCATATTCATTAATACAATTTAATGGAAATAAATTATACAACATCTTCTAACTATCAGTCTAAGCTTCTTGGTTCTCTTCTAAGGCATATCCTATGTTTTCCTTCCTTCAACCTGTTCACCTGTATCATGTGTAAAAAGGTTTTTTTTGGATCAACATAATGTTGGCGAGTGAATCCTATGGAAAACATTTGAACAATTTATTTAAATTGATTATGAAATATGTGCACAACCATACATGAGTAAAAATAGATGTAACTTAATCGGCAATCATAAAATGTTAAATGAAACACTCATGAATAATAATGGAAACAATTAAAGGCACGCGATGCTCAACTCGTCTCTCACGAGGAACTGAGGGGCCTGATGAATGAATTGCATAAACATGATAATATGAATAACACAACTCAATGAAAACACACATGAACAATAATGAATTTGAATTGAAGCACGCGATGTTCTACTCGTTTCCCACGAGGAACTGATGGGCTTAATGTATGAGTTTCATGTAATTTGACAAACGGAATATAAGTAAATCACAACAATAAATTAATCTAAGTTTAAGTCACGATGTGGTATGGCACAAGTTTAAATAAATAAATTAATTATTTCATAACACATGACACACCCCAAAACGTGTAATTTAAAAGGGGAAATTGTAAGATTCACTCACATTGGGTGCGTTCGGTTGATGAGGTTGAATGCACGCGAAATGGTGTTAACCACGAGTGAAAATAATCCTAGATAAATCGCATAATGGTTCGGTAAGTAAACGGGTTTTATGAATCTATTTTAGTAGGATTGTTGGGTGTATTTTTGTGAATTTTGAGGCTATTTTCTAACCTTAAAAATGTTATTTTTAAATATTTATAATTGATTTTTAATTAAAATAATTAAATAAAAATAATAAAAAATATTTTATTTTTGCTACAGTAATATTGACCGTTGACTTTGACTGACTGTTTGACCGGTTCAATGGCATGTTGTTGTGCGCCGGGTGAGGCTCGAACCCGAGACCTCCCGTACGCGTGCACGCAGCTCTACCAACTGAGCTACGTGTCTAACCCGTTATATATCCGATTTTAATTATATATATATATTAATTAGAATTAACAGAAATCCTTTATTATTAAAAACGAATTAAGTCTCGAGAATCGGTGCGCTCCACAGGTCTCGAACCCGGGACCTGTGGGTTAGCGGACACACACTCCACCGCTGGACTGTGTGTCACACTTGATTATAAACTCAGATATCAATGTACTTAACATATACCGAAAACACTCCGGTTCAGTTTTGCGAAAAAAGGGATTTTTATCAAAGCGGCGTGTGAGGGACAATACTCGAACTCGTGACCTTAGCTTTAAAAGTGCACACAGTCCACCGCTGGACTGTGTGTCTAACCCGGTAATTATCTTGATTTTAATTATACAAAACCATTACTGAAACGTTGTCTTCTTCACTGATTTAACCGGAAGTGGCGACTGACTGGTTCAAAATGTTGATTTAAGTTTCTATAGCGTTTAATGATCAATTACAAATGAGATAAAAGTAAAAAGGGGAAAGAATTTAAGCGTGAGATATACCGACTGGTTATGCTCTGTTTTCCGGCAGAACTCCGGCGACAGAAACCTTTTCCCGGCGACAAACTTCTTGCAGCAGAGAGTCTTCCGAAAGGTTACAAAGGTGGTGGGTGACTTCGGTGAAGGTTTAGGGGTTCAGTAAGCTCAGAGATTACTGATACGGTTTTCCGGCGAAGTATCAAGTATTTCCGGCGAGTGAGTCTTGTGTTTCCGGCGACTAGCGTTAAAACAGAGAGCGAGAGATGAGAGTATGGTTTAGAGGTGTGAGAGTGATGAGATGGGTTGTGCGGGTTAAACATCTTGCGGACGTCGGTTATTTATAAGTGTTTTCCGAACCGAATCGAGTCGGTTCCAAAGGTAGGTTCATGATTGGCGTAAACATGGAAAGGAATTACAATTACACGTCCCGGTCAATTAGGATTCGTGAAAAAGGAAGGATTACAGGCTGTTTACGCGTGAAGTTCTTTTGGGCGGCAATTGACTTCCTAACTTGAATATTTGAATTAATTGATTCTCTTCATTAACAGAAAATCAAAGTGGCGGAGTGGTTTATGGTGTGAGTGATAAGTGTTTGGTTGAACCGGTAGAGACCCGAGTTCGAAACCCGGCAAAAGTAAAACATTTTTATTTTGATATTTTTGACAGATTTTCAAAAACTAAATATATATCCCCGCATAATAATTGATTACGGATCGTTTAAAATTATTTTGGGCATTTAATTCGCAACGAAAAATTTGACTGACTGTTCGGTTGATAACCGGAGCGGGTTTGGTAAATCCGTTTTTGGACGGATGTTACAGTGAGTAGTATAGTTTTTCTCATGATTTTGAGTTGTCTCGACGCGTAAGCGATTACTTTGTCCCGTTGCATGAGAACGCAACCAAGACCCTGGTTAGAGGCATCGCAATACACGACGAAATCGTCGTTCCCATCAGGGAGGGTGAGGATAGGAGCATTACAAAGCATGTCCTTGAGCGTTTGGAAAGATTCCTCTTGTTCAGGACCCAAACAAAAGATTTATCTTTTTGAGTCAACGAAGTTAAAGGAACGGCAATCTTCGAGAAGTTCGAGATGAAACGGCGATAATACCCAGCTAGGCCAAGAAACGAATGAATTTCAGAGGGCAACTTAGGTGCAATCCAATTCTTCACAGCTTCTATCTTTGCATGGTCAACATGAATACCGAGTTCATTGACGGTGTGACCTAAGAATTGAACCTCTTTTTAGCCAAAATTCACACTTCGAGAATTTGGCATAAAGACATTCGGTTTGCAAAAGCTGAAGAATGAGACGCAAATGTCGTCCATGTTCTTCTTTCGTCTTGGAGTAGATTAGGATATCATCGATGAATACAATGACAAAATGATCGAGAAAAGGCTTACACACGTGGTTCATGAGATCCATAAACACTGCAGGAGCGTTGGTCAAACCAAAACGCATGACCACGAACTCGTAGTGTCCATAACGTGTGCGAAAGGCGGTTTTGGGTACATCTTCCTCCGAAACCCGAAGTTGATGATAGCCAGAACGGAGGTCAATCTTTGAAAAGCACTTCGTTCCTTGCAATTGATCGAAGAGATCGTTAATACGAGGAAGTGGGTATCGGTTTTTGACTGTAAGTTTATTGAGATCACGATAATCAATGCACATCCGAAAAGACCCATCTTTCTTCTTGACGAACAACACGGGAGCGCCACAAGGGGAATTACTAGGGCATATAAAGCCTTTATCAAGAAGCTCTTGAAGTTGGCTTGATAGCTCTTGCATCTCCGAGGGTGCTAAACGATAGGGAGCTTTCGCAACAGGAGTTGCGCCAGGGAGTAGATCAATACGAAAATCGACAGCTCAAGGAGGTGGAGGACTTGGGAAATCCTCTGGGAAAACATAAGGAAACTCACAAACGACAGGAACATCACTTATGCTAGGACCTTTGTCTTTCTTTTCAACAATGTGGGCGAGAAAGGCAGAGTACTCCTTGCGCAAGTACTTGTTCGCTTTGATGCACGACATAAGCTTGAGACCTTTAGAAGGTTTCTCGCCATAGACGTGTAGAGAATCACCTTGAGGAAGAGGGAGATGAATGAACTTATCGGAACAAACAACTTCGGCACGTACTCGCTTAAGCCAATCCATGCCTAATATGATGTCAAAACTACCCATTTGCATAGGTATGAGGTCGATGGAAAACTTATGATCGTTTAAGATTAGAGAGCAACCGGAAAGAACGGAGTCAATAGAGATGGTCTTGCCATTAGCGACTTCGACAGCAAAAGGTTTAAGCATTTTAGTTCGTTCGCACTTAAGCAAGGGTTCAAATTCAACAGACATAAAACTCTATCAGCGCCATTATCAAACAGACAAGTAGCATAGATATGGTTCACAAGGAACGTACCAGTGATGACGTCATTCGAGCTTTGGGCTTGAGCTGAGTTGAGAACGAAAGCTCGTCCTTTTGCAGGCTCAGTCTGCTGTTGTTGCTGGTTGTTGGTGCGTTTCGGCAAATGTTGGCAAAATGGTTAGGATCGCCACAATTGTAACAAGTTCGAGCAAGAGTCGTTTGAGCTTGGCGGTTTGGGTTGGGTTAGGGTTAGGGTTAGGATTGGGTAACAGGGCTGGGGTTTGCTGGCTCTGGGTAGGCGATAAAAGTTGGAGAGGTGTCCTAACCTATCACAGTTGGCACATTTTCGACACGGGGTACCGACGGGATGGTGGTAGTTGCAAGTAGTACACTGAGGATGAGGGCCAGTGTAACCACGTGCGGGTTGGTTGCTGTTTTGGGTAGTGGCGATGGCATTTAGGGGTGCAGGGTTAGGCGGAGTGACGACCGCATTGTTTTGAGAAGAAGCCTTCCGCTTCTTGTTCTTGTTGTGGGGATTTTTGGCTGGAGGGGTAGGTGATTCGGTGGTGTTGGCAACGGCTTGGTGCGCATGCTTCGTAGGGACCTTGTCGTAGGCCCCCTGAAGGATGCAGTTATGGTTGAGTTGGAGGGTTATGGCATAGGCTTCCTCGATGGTTTTCGGGTTGGCTGCGGCTACATGGTTCATGATCACCGGTGAGAGACAACGGATGAGTTTATATTAGCAATTTGTATTAACTAAAAATAATTTTACACATAATACAAATATACACACTCACCACATTCGCTTACATATTTACTCACATAGCCTAGCATTTCATATTCAAAGCTTGTACACATATATAGCGATTGTATTTTCACAAATGAATAATACATATATGTACAACATCACAGTATACATAAGTGTACAATCGAATGAACCCAAAAAACAGAGTATACATATGTGTATAATCGAATCAACCCCAAACCCACAAATAAAATGAACATTCAACAACTAATAAATATGTACAACAACACAATACATATGTGTATAATCGAATGAACCCAATATACATACGTATATAATCGAATTAACCACAAACCAACAAATCAAATGAACCCCAGCAACTAAAAAGAACTGCACTGAAACCAGACTTCTTGTTAAATCGTATGAACCCTGAAATAAAGAACAAAATTGACAAAATCGAAACAGTTACTAATAGCTTCAATCAAAACGCGTCTTGTTCACCTTATACTATAAATGATATTTTTCTTTTAATTCTATAGTTTATAATAGTTACTAATTTGCGTGAAAGGTAACTTTCATATTTTTATAAGTTTCTATCACCCACCTGATACTATAAATAATATGTGTTTTTAAACCTATAGTTTTGTTTTTTTTCCCCTAAATACGTGGTTACGTTAATTTTTTTCTTTACATGTCAATATAAATTTTATTTAAAAACCCGAGTTGAGTTCGAAGTTTAAAAAGGAGTTGTATTTGAACTGATGATATGGTGAAGAACTGAGTCGTTACTGACCATCCACATCGGTATCGGTTTATCGAAATCGGTATCGGTATTCGTTTTTATAATTTTCGATCGATGTAAAACATGACTTAATTTTTGAGTTTACTGACCAACCACATCGGTATCGGTATCGGTGACAATATCTTTTTGGGCATATTACGACTTTAGTTTTTTAGGTTTTCTTTTTCGGTTACTTTAGCGAGTACCGACACCACAATGAACCAAACCAATACTAACTGAATTTCCGCTGCAACGTGCGGGTTTTTATTTTACGAATAACAATCATAACAACGTTATTATTATTAATATATTATTAATGATAAATAGTAACAAAATACAAATAATAGAAATATAAACTCCGATACAAGTCTGAAAAAAGAAATATTATTATATTAAATATTATCATTTATTAAACTTTTTTATTAGTCGGTTTCATTTTTGAATTTTTGACCACCCATTCCTATATAAACCCTACACCTCCCCAAGTCCACAACCACCAACAAACCATACAAAAACACTTGAAACATTTCTACAAACACAAACACACAATCTCACTCTTCATACATCACCACCTGCAACAACCAGGCGCCACCAGTTGATAGTAACGCCACCAATGGGAAAGCCAAGACCCGTGCCTACGTCACCTTCTTGGCAGGAGACGGTGACTATTGGAAGGGTGTGGTTGCTCTTGCCAAGGGTCTTCGCAAAACCAAGTCGGTCTACCCGCTTGTCGTTGCAATTCTGCCCGATGTTCCGATGGATCACCGTTGAAAATTGATCTCTCAAGGGTGCATCATCCGGGAGATTGAACCCTTGTACCCGCCGGAAAACCAGACTAAGTTCGCCATGGCCTATTATGTTATTAATTACTCCAAGCTCCGTATTTGGAAGGTATTTATTTCTGTTTATTTAGACATTTTGTTCGTATTCGTTCGTTTGTGTTAAATTGAACAAACGAATGAACACGGACACTGAAATGAGCATGGTTTTTTTTTTCTGCTCGTTTATTTAGAAAATGAAGGTTACATGTTCGTTCGTTAATATTATAAACAAATGGTTCGCTCACATAAACGGACAAGTTACTTAAATGTAAATAGTCAAACTAAAGTCTAAAATACGAGTAAATTACTTTTTGAGTTCTTGTGTTTTAGTGGTTTTAACCATTTTAATCCAAAATCAAAAAGTTTAACGCCCTAAGTGATTGTTCATTTTTAACGTTTTGAGTCTCTGTGTTTTAGTTGTTTTAACCACTTGAGTCCAAAATCAAAAGTACAAGCGTTAAAAAGTTGGACTCAAAATGTTATAAAATCAATCGTTAAGGACTCAGGACGTTAAACTTTTTGATTTTAGACTCATATGGTTAAAACCACTAAAACACATGAACTCAAGAAGTAATTTACTCTTAAATATAATCTTGTCCTTCAAAAAAAATCAATCAACAAAAAATAGTTGTAATTAAGTAGTTTTTTTTAAATGAAACGAAAGTTAGTGGACTTTTCACTGAACGTTCAGTTCATTTACATGACTATCCTTTACGCGATTAATAACCGAAGTTATATACTTACAGTTTGTGGAGTACACCAACATGATATACTTAGACGGGGACATACAAGTTTTCGACAACATAGACCATCTGTTCGACTTACCCGATGGCCACTTCTACGCCGTCATGGACTGTTTCTGCGAGCGAAACTGGAGAAACAGTCCGCGTACCAAATCGGGTACTGTCAACAAGCACCCGAAAAAGTCCACTGGCCCGAAAACCAGTTGGTCCCAAAACCCTCTTTATACTTCAACGCCGGAATGTTCGTGTTCGAGCCCAAACTCTCCACCTACAACAACCTGCTTTCGTCGGTTAAAACCACCCCGCCGACACTATTCTCAGAGCAAGATTTCTTAAACATGTTATTTACAAGCCCATTCCAACAGAATACAACTTAATATTGGCGATTTTGTGGTGACACCCGGAGAATGTGGATGTTAAGAAGGTGAAGGTGGTGCATTACTGTGCCGACGGGTCGAAGCCGTGGAGGTATACCGGGAAAGAGGTGAATATGGATAGGGAAGATATTAAAATGCTGGTGGATATGTGGTGGGAGATTTATAATGATGAGACCTTGGATTATTGGAAGAGTTTTGGACAGTCGATGGGTACGCAGTTGACCGCGGTGGATGAGTCAACGCTGGCGGTAACTAGGAGTGGTAGTCGTTGTGTCTCCGCCCCGTCGGCAGCTTAGAGACAGTTATTGTGTTTAGTAGTTTTATATATTCTTTTGTTATTTTTATGGTTTTTGGTCAATGTTATGTATTGATGTCCAGAGAAAATCTAGTGGTTAAAGTAATAGTGGCTTGGTGTTTGTGTCTTATTTTTTGTAAAGTAATCTTTGGTTTTGGTGTCCTGATGTAACTAGATGGTTATTGTGATATCAAACATAAATTTAATGGAAAATTCTTATTTGTATATTTCAGTGGTTTATTATTATTATTATTATTATTATTATTATTATGGGTTAATTATTATTATTATTATTATGGTTAATTAATGTCACTTCTTCTAAGCTGTATGTTTCAGTTATTTGATTTTAATTTCCAAAACTATGTAAAAAGGTTCGTTGAATTTCTGTAAGAAACTTATTTAAATTTTTATTCTTTATTTAACTCTTTATGTAATTTGATCCTTTTGTCTTCTAGTGAAAGATCTTGAGTTAATTCTCAAGCAGGAAGTAGTTTAAATTTAAATTTAGTATAAATTAGGAGTGCATAAGATTGTCATTAGAAACAAGTACTATCACTTAAGAGAGGTATGTCTGCTTTTGTTTAAGTAAAAAAAAAAAACCCAACAAGTACTATCAGTTAAGAGAGGTATGTCTGCTTTTGTTTAAGTCAAGAAAGTAGATATTAAACAACTACCATAGCATTCACAAGGAAGACCTTAAAATATGTGAATGATTTTAGTTATATTATAAGAAATGATTGGTAGGTTGTGAGTAGAGGAGAGAAAAAATATATGGGAAAGTTACGTTCATCTGTAAATATATAGGAAAAAAAATCTGGAGAGAGAAAACTGTATAAATTTTTTAATATTTTTAGAAATGATTGTGAGTGAAGGAGAGAGAAAATGTAATGATATAGGTATAAAAATATTACTTAATTGAAAAGGAGAGAGAAAAATTTTTTGTTTTTAGTGGAAATATATAAATATAGTAGTTGTTTTTTAGTGGATAAGTATATATTTTTATAGGGATATCAATGTGAATGCTCTAAGAGGGGTTTGCCTGTTTTTGTTTTGTTTCAATGTTGTCTACGGATCTGAAACATCAAAAAATAAAGAAAAATAGTGATTGATAGAAATATCAAGATTATTTAATAGAATTTAGGTATTACACTAAGGATTCAGGGTCTAATTGACAAAGTCATTGAAGTTAAGATGTTGCTCCCTTTAATATCAAGGATTCAAGTGCCGCTGAAGGCGGATTTACTACAATTTAAGCTGTTAAAAAAAGAAACTATCTAAAGGCTCTAGTGATATGAATGTTTAAAGTATATGTATTCCCGCTAATGAGAGATGTAGGATTTAGTTCCTTTTTAAGTATATGTATTCCCGCTAGGGCTGAGCAAGTCTCATTTTTGAACCATCAGAACCGATAAACCGACTCCAAACCACTAGATCCGAACCGAAGTGGTGTTATAGGGACAGTTTTCCGATTCTCATTATTTTTTGGCAAAAACGGTTCCTGGTTAGTTCCGGTTAAAACCGACGGTTCTGATTAAGGACCGCTAGAACCGGTTGGGACTAAAAATATTTAAAGCCCTATTTAACCAATAAAAGTAGTTTTATTACTGTAACCGGTTCCGGTTATCCTAACCATTTTTGTGTAAGTATGACCATCGTGTTTGATTGTTTGAACTACAGGTGAGCATGGTTCGGTTTGGTTATTGCCTATAACCGAAACCATAACCGCATACTTCGGTTATTTGCGGTTATGAAACTAAGAATAACCATAACCAAACAACAACATGCGGTTATAAAAAATATAAATAACCAACTCTTCGGTTATTTCGGTTACGGTTCAGTTATTCGGTCCTATACTCACCCTAGTTTGACCCAGGTTGCCTTTTTAACCAATAAAAAAAAGTTGTTTTAGTACTTGATTGGCGTGATTTTCATGTAAGTAGACATCCATGTTTGTGATATTTTGTGAGTAAATTGTAGAATTTGTCCTTTATCTTTATATCCAGATTTAGGCGGTGTTTTTCGTTTTTAAAATTGATGTATTTTGTACTTAATGTTTTAAAATCATGTACGTTATGTCCTTTAATCCTAACCCAATAAGATTTTGCTGTTAAATCTGATCAAGTGACTTGCACATAGAGCATATTTGTCTTTTCACCATTATAAAGACTATTCTGTAAATATTTAATATTTAAGGATTAATATGTAAAATAATAAAAAAAGGTATATAACTAAATAAACTAGGTTTATCATCAGTCGCCACGTTATTTTTTTATTTAGTCTGTGTTTACATGTGCTTTTAAATCACTACGAGCGTGTTGCGCACGGAACCACTGACAAGAATAAAAAGAAAATGTAGAAAAAACACTAAAAGATAACCGAAAAAAATAACAAAAAAAGTTGCTTGGTAATGTTGTTCTTTGTATGAAACTCATGGTCAGAGATGAGCAAATGGTACTGAGTACCGGCTATGAAGCACGGGGACGGCTCAGACCATTGAGTACCCGTCCCGGGGACTGTTTGGGGACGGAAACGGAATGGAAACGCCATGGGGCCGTCCCCCAAACGTTTCCGGGAATTTGGGAACGGCAGCGAGACGATTCCGGGATGTGGGGATGGCAACTAAAGGTTTCGGGGACGGCTGCCAGTGAGTTGAAAGATAAACAAAAGAGAAGTAAGGACGATGGCCGTAATGATTTTTCTCCGGTGAGTTGAAGGGTTGCAGCCGCAGATGTGACAAAGGCTGTTAGTTTGGAAGAAGATGATAAATAAAAGGGCAACCCTATTTTACATTTAGTGGCTTTTAAAATTTTAGTTTGTGGCCCCCAACTCACTTATAAAAATCTAATATTGAAATCTATTATTTACTGAAATGTTTTTCTTTTTTACCAACATCTACGAATTTTGGTTATTCTTTATTTATGTTTTTGACTTAACATTAAAAATTTATAAATTTCTATTGTTTTTATTTTTAGTTAATTACTTACAATTTTTGTATTTAATACATTATTTAACCTAATGTAGAGATCTATTTTTATAAAGCTCAAAAATCTCATGTCTTCATAATTACATCAATATATAACTATTTTGGGGTTTTGTGTTACATTATCTTTGATATATATTTATTTTTTTATATGTTTTTATTCCCGTACTCGTTCCATCCCTGCTTCTTGAATTTTTTAGTTTTGCCGTTTCCCGTACCCGTACCCGTCCCCGTACCCCGTTCCCGTACCCGTCCCAGTACATCATAGGGTACCGGTACCGAATTTTCCAAACCGAAAGATCTTAAATACCAATTCGGTACCGACTTTTGGTGTTCCTGGTACCGGTTCGCCATCGGTTTTTACCTTCATATACCGCTATCGTAACCAGTATTTTCGGTCTGAGTATCGGTTGGCACCGAGCTCATCCCCACTCCTGAAACTAAAAAAATCATTAAAAGTTGAAGAAAAATCAACAAAAAAAAGTTGTACGATACCATTGTTTTTACCTTCATGTACCAATACCAAACAGAAGTTGTTGTGTATATAAAACCTCATTTAAACTAAATACAATTTACTTACCACGTGTATGAAAAGCAATATAAACGGTGCAATTACTTGCTTTTCTACGTGGCATGAGCTCATAGGTTATGTTAGGGATGAGCTCGGTACCAACCGGGACCGAAAATCCCCAAAAGTGGGTACCGGTACCTAATATACCCGGTACGGTACCAGCATTTGAGGGTAGATACCGGTACCGAACCGGTACCAAAAATGTTAAAAGTCGGTACCGAATCGATACTAAAATGTACCTGTTTGATAAATTCGATACTAGTAACAGTTCGATAGCGATACCTGGTATCATTTGTTTATCCCTATATAATGTTACTATTCATAAGGTTTCTAAAAATGTACTTGTTTTGATAAATTCAATACCAGTAATAGTTCGATAGTGATAACCGGTATCATTTGTGTATCACTATATTATGTTTCTGTTCATAAGGTTCTCTTTTTAACATATAGGTAAATGAGTTAGAGATGGGCATAATCGGGTTTTATTATTACCCGGAACCGGTTCCAACCCGGAACCGGTTCTGCTTGGATGTCATTGGAACCGGGTATGGTGTGGAACCGGGTCCGGTTCCTACCCGGGTTCACACCCAAGAATATGGAACCGTGTAGAACCGGGTACGGGTATTATGGAACCGGGTATGGTGTGGAACCGTGTATGGTGCGGAACCGGTTCCTGATAGTGTTCAGAACCGGTTCCTGACAGTAAAAACCTGACTTTTACTGTTCAGAACCGGTTCCTGATAAAATGTTACCGGTGGAACCGGTTCCTGATTAAAAAATCGTTTTTTTTGTATATAAACCCCTTCCTACTTACCGGTTCCTGATAAATGTTATCGTTGGTGTTTTAATAAAGTTTGTGTAATGTTTCTTTCTATTGTGTTTGTTATGTTTGATTTTTATTATTAGTTACATTGATAAATAAAAATAGTAACAATAATCGGTTAAAATTAAAAAAACAAATTAATCGGTTACAATATATAAAAAAATTAACCGGTTACAAAAAAAAAATAAAAAATTACTCAGAACCGGT
The DNA here is from genome assembly GCA_947069175.1 of Scalesia atractyloides. Classification (NCBI taxonomy): domain Eukaryota; kingdom Viridiplantae; phylum Streptophyta; class Magnoliopsida; order Asterales; family Asteraceae; genus Scalesia; species Scalesia atractyloides. The sequence goes on from CAMTDV010000030.1 coordinate 83,938,546, forward strand.
TCTAGTAAGATTTTATTTCTTTGATCGTTTACTAGCGGCAGGTGCAACACTTTCCGATGAGTTTCTCTTAGGTGCGGGTACCTCGGTACAATCGTCGTCCGAATCGTTAGTCTCCACTTCTTCGTCCTCCTCTTCGTCAACAATTTTATGCTCTAACTCAACTTCATCTTCTAGACTAGTTTTATGTTGAACACGATCAACGGCATCCAATTGGTCTTTTAAGCATATTGCCATCTCTAGCGATTCCGGAGTTAGTCTTGTTCTTCTAATTGTCAAAACCCTGCCACTAAGAGAAAACACACTTTCCGAAGCTACCGTGGAAGCTTGGACCGTTAGTATATCACGAGCCATGGTGGCTAGAATCGGGTATTCGGATTCTTTCGATTTCCACCATGCCAAAACATCAAATTTCCTATACTCCTCGGTGGTTATAGTAATTGAATACTGATTTTTTTATATCTCCCAAGTTCACTACCTCTTTGTTGTCTAGCGGTCTCGTCTCTAACGACATTCAACATGGTTATAAGTGGATCCCGTCTTGTTTCATCGTTAGAGGCCGTGGACCGAGACTCAAACAAATTTGTATGATTTTTTTCACCATATTTTTTAAATAATGATCATAAAGTTTGGCCATACACTCATTGAATATTTTTTTTGTTTTTGCTTTTAAAGTTGGATCCTCCTCATGCATATCCAACTTGTCATAAATTTAATTATTGTGCCATTTATAATTTTATAAATATTTTCTCCCGTATGAGGAGAAGGAAACTCGTCAAACGCAATCGTACGCTTCATCATTTGCCATGTATCGGGATCAACCCAATGAGCGGTGACACATATGTACGATTCCGGTAAACCATGTGGAGCCGACCACACATCACTAGTTAGGTTTACACTAGTTTTTAAATTCTTAAAAAAACAATTAAATCTTTTTTTGCATTTTCCCATAAACTTAAACAAAGACGTTTTAAAGTGCGACGAGTTACATGTTTATAGCGAGGTTGTAGCGTCTCCCGAATAAGATTTGTAAGATCGGGGTCGTCGAAGTGTCCAAACGGCAACGCTTTTTGTATCACCAACTTCGCCATCCGATCGCGAGCTAATTTTTGCTCATAACGAAAAATGGTACCATCTTTGGATAGTGGAACTTGACCGGATGTCATTTCCTTTAAAACTTTGCAATACTTATTAATATGCTTCGTTAACGTTGAGTTTGATTCCTTGGCTAATAACGATCCACAATGTTTACATTGAGCTTTTTGCGAGCCGTCACTCATCTCGACCAACTCCAAATTGCTCCAAACTTCCTTACTGCGATTATGAGACAATGTTCCAACCACATATGGAACCGATTGATCTTGAGGAACATTGTTAACGGATTGGGAATTTGCGTTTTTGGAACTCTTTGAGGCCATTTGTTGATTAGAATGTGAAAAAGAACAAGAAAGAAATGTAACAAGAAGAATAGATATGAGAAATTGTGTGCTAAACAATAGATTTCAAAACAATATATATAGAATCGGTTCCAACGGTTAGGAATGGTTCCAACGGTAACATTTTTAACGGCTATAACCGGTTCCAACGGTAACATTTTTAACGGCTATAACCGGTTCCAACGGTAATATATAAACGGTTAAGAACCGGTTCCACGTAGGAACCGGGTACGGGTAGGAACCGGGTACGGTTAGGAACCGGTTACTACCCGATTCAAATGGTAAAATTGTGGAACCGGGTTGGAACCAATGGGTATTTTGAACCCGGAACCGGTTCTACTTAATGTCGGGTAGGAACTGGAACCGGTTCCAGTTCGGTTCTACCGGTTCGGGTTCGGAACCGGTTTTTATGCCCATCTCTAAAATGAGTATTCTCTCTCTCTAACCTACTCTCTCCCTCTGTCTCTTTGACCTGACCTACCTACAGAGCACCACCACCACCACCACTCGACCACCATCACCCGGTTACCGGCACCACTCTCTAACCTACACTTGCTCTCATCTCTCTTTCTCTAACCTATCGAGCACCACCGCAACCACCACCCGTGGCATCCACTACCCTGCACTCTTTTCTTTTGATTAGTGTTGTGAATGGCTCTTCATTTTCGCAATTGAATCTCTCTTGCTAGCTACAACCTCATCTTGGCCTGGAAATTGATTGGTGGTCTCCAATTGCATCTCTTTAGCTAGCTACAACCTCAGTTTTAGAAATCGCTTTGAGCCCCCCAAAAGGTTGAGCCATCCTTGACCATTGGTTAGCATTGAGTTTCCAAAATAGAATGATCCGACCAGAATCGAACTAAAGCTATGCAATGAAGCTGCTAGATATCCGAGCACATAACATGAATTAATTTCTAGGTTCGCCACTAATTTTATCTCTTATCGATTCAATGGGTGTTTGTTTACTTTGGGTTTTAGTAGAATGCTAATTTGCTATTGGGCCCAAGTTACCGAACCATCATATCAAGAAAATTTTAGAAAAATAAGTGGATGTAACTTGTTGGGCTTAGATCGATACTTGGTTGGTTAACTAATTCTTATACTTTAACAAGTACATTTTTTAGATCGATACTTGGTTAGTATTATTTTTCCATCTTCGGGTTCCTTTGGTTGTAGCAAAAGTAGAGGACGGGTCAAAGTGGACTTCTAACGAATCCTTGATCTGGAAGATCGGGTCACAATGGGTTGAGGGCAGGTGGGTGACCAACGGGTCAAGACAGGCAACGAACGGGTTGTTGTTGTTCATATTGAAGGCTGAAGAGTAAAACATGCTATAAATAACCCGTGTACAGTAAGCCTCCTGCATCTACCGCCTTGGTTGTAGTCCGCCGCCGTCATCCAGCACCGTCACCGTCGTCCACCACCTTCCTTTGTTGCCTCTAATTCTTGAGAGATAGGCATAAAAGTCACAAAATCGATTTTCACATTTCTTTGAATGAATCACCAACAAAAATTTATCTAAAATTAGTTTTTGCTTCTGCGCAATTTTTCTGTGTGCGAGAGTAGAGAGAGGGTTGAAGAGTGGTAATGGAAAACCAGTGTGGGTAATGAAGACAGGATATATACGTGGGTTAGTTGTAACCATACAATTTGCTTCTTTTTTATTAATACAATAATATATTCAATTCAATATTTTTTCAGCTTTTCCATTTTTGTAGTTTCTAAGTGGAGTTAATTGCCCGGATAGTTTTTGTGGTTTTCTATTTTTTCACTTTTAATCCTCATCTTTTTAAAATTAGTTTTCTGTGGTTTACTGAGTTGTTACTCGGGTAATTCTTACACTAGATGATTGTTAAGTTTTTAAGTTAAGTATTTGTAAAATGACAAAAGTACCCTTAGTTTTTGTTTTTTACTTTCCGGCAATTCAACTCCGATTAAACCTGTTAAAAGCTATTTAAACGTTCAAAACCCTAACTCGCACGAATCTTTCAATTCATTCTTCAACACATCATTTCCCCAATTCAAACTGTCAAATCCAACCTTTAACCACAAATCATCCGTCACAAATATTCTCTATCTTCTTCAATTCAATAATCAGAAAACCTGCAACTACTTGAAAAACTCTCAAACACAACTCTAATCAACTCAAGAAGCAAATCGAAATACTAAACAGAAGCAAAGTTTCTCCAACGACAAACCACCACCTCAGATGATGTTATCAAATGATCACATTGTTGCAGACTAACATTAAGGTATTTAAACAGAAGCAAAGAACGATAATTTGTTTCCAACCGGGCAGTTGAGATTTCAGTATTGGTTTATGAAGCTCGTTATTAAAAGTTGCACGCCAGGTGTTCGATAAAATGTCTAGAAGAAAAACCATTTATTTTAAGGCTGGATATCAGTTGTTTACTACAACGGTTGAATAACGAGTTGTTTCAAATAGTTTTCGTTGGATTTGGAACACCGAAAATAGATTAAGATTTATTTTCTTTTTCGTTTTGGAAGCCCGCAATGGATTGAGTGTGGTGTGCTTTAAAGGGGGGTGGGGCAACTTGTCGTTGCCCACGCTAACCCATTAGTTTTCGCCATTTATTTTCCAAGCTTAGCGCCAGTTATCCTTAAACTTCGTTTGTATTTTGAATAGTTGATGCCCGGGTCTAGAGTGGGGGGTTTGTCTGGGGCTTTAACTGTTTGTGGGGCTCCATCCGAGGAGGGGGGTGTTGGTTCCTCAAGGGGTGTCTGGTTATGTCCTTTTAAGGGCTTTCATTGTTGCCCCGATGGACAGGCAGGGGCCAAGGGGTTTCCGAGGTTGGTGGCCCATATCAAGCGGCTTCATTTGTCTTCAGATGACAAAAAGTGGGCCATGCGCGATGCTGTATCCGCGGATTTGGATTTATTTGTTTCGGTTGGTGAGGCTCTTAAGGTTTCATGCCAATGGTTATGTGGGGAGTGTATGTGTTTATATGCTCTCAGTCGGGGGTGCCATCATGCAGATGGGGTGACACGATTCAAGTTGGTTACGGGAAATGCGGAGGAGTTTATTGTTGGGATTCCTACGCCGAATGTTGGAAAGGAGATTGTTTCTTCTGGAGGTATGGGGGTGGACGTGGGTCTGCTTGATCGTATCTTCTCCCTTCCTATCAAAACAGTTAAGAGCATCCCCCATAGTTGTCGCATGTCCTTTTCCCAGGCTTTAACGACATCTCTATACAAGGTGGTGGCTGCGCCAGAGTCTGTTGAGGCGTGGGTGAGACTGTTGTTGTTGCCACGTTGCACGTTGCGGGTTTTCAGGCCTTCCAATCGTCAGGAGCGGAGGTCGGGGAACAGGAAGTCCTTACAATGTCTTAGTATTCAACGGGCCCTGGCAGCGTGGGGTAATGGGGATGGTTTTGCTGAACTCATCCTATCACTTTTTGCCCAACCATCAGAGGTTGTTTCGCGCCCTGATGAGCATCCCCATGGGTCTGATAATTCTAGGGTGAGCATCAACGTTAAACAATGTTTACGGAAAGTTGCAGATGGCCATTTCACTGCGGCGGTTAAAGTTTTATGTTCTTCGGGGGTTGCACCGTTTGGTGAGGATACTATGAAAGCATTGGTGGCTAAACATCCTGTCCTACCTCCTCCGGCTATGCCTGAGTCCTTACTATCAGAGCCACCCCTTACTGTGGATGTTGATAACGTCATTGGGTGCATTAAATCTTTCCCCAAAGGGACCTCTAGTGGGAGGGATGGGTTGAGGGCTCAATACATTTTGTATGCTCTTTGTGGGGAGGGGTCGGTGATCGCATGCGGGGTGCTTAGGCCATTTCTGAGGTAGTCAACTTGTGCTTGGGGGGGAGGTGCCCTAGGGTCTTGTCAGAGTTAGTTGCTTCTGCACCCCTCACGCCTTTACTTAAACCGGACAACGGGATTAGGCCTATTGCCGTGGGCGCAATTTGGAGGAGGTTAGTTTCTAAGGCAGCTATGAGGGGGTTCGGGAAAGAGATGGCTAAATATCTCGGTGATTTTCAATTTGGGGTGGGTATTCCTAGGGGGCGGAGGCTGTGCTCCATAGTGCGAAAAGGTTTTTAAATGTGTTTCACTCGGATGGGTCGTTAACCATGCTTACTGTTGATTTCTCTAATGCTTTCAACTTAGTGGATAGAACCGCCCTTTTGTCAGAAGTTCGAACCCAATGCCCCTCCATTTCCTTATGGGTGGATTTTCTATATGGACAGCCGGCTAGATTATATGGTGGAAACGATCATATTTGGTCCACCACTGGGGTTCAGCAGGGAGACCCCGTGGGGCCTCTTCTCTTTACCTTAGTTTTGCATCCCCTCATTCATCAGATACGAGATAGATGTAAGCTACTTTTCCATACTTGGTACTTGGATGATGGTACAATTATAGGTGATGCTAAAGAGATGGCTAAAGCTTTAGAAATCATCAGGTCTTTGGGGCCATGTTTGGGGCTTCAACTTAACGTTAAGAAAACAAAAGTTTTTGGCCATCGTACAATGGAGTTAAGAAGCAAAAGGGTTTGTTTCCTAGTGGGATTGGGAGGCCGGTGTCGGGTGTCAAACTCCTCTGGGCGCTGTTAGTCGCGATGCGGGTTTCAACAGTAGGTTGGCCGTGAAAAGGGCATCTTGTGCAGTGGATCTGATGAGCTATCTTCCACATCTGCGGGACCCTCAATGCGAGCTTCTCTTGCTGCGCTCTTGCATGGGTGTTGCTAAGTTGTTGTTTGGCCTCAGAACGTGCCAACCCACATTTGTTGGGGATGCTGTTTTGGTTTTTGACAAAGGCCTTCGGAGAGCTATCGATGATATCGTGGTTTGCGGGGGTCCGTTTTTTGGGGATCTTCAATGGAGGCTTGCATCCCTCCCGACCCGTTTTGGGGGTTTGGGTTTATGTTCGGCTGAGGATGTATCCACGTATGCTTTTGTGGCCTCGAGGGCGCAATCTTGGAGTTTACAGGACCACATTCTTCGAGACTGTGGTATTGTTGGGTTAGGTTCTGATTATGTGTGCGCGTTGGGTTGGATGCACATGTCCCTTCTGGATTTTGATCTTGGTGGTTTCTCTAATAAGGACACCGCCCCCCTAAAGCCCAGAATGCTTTGGCGAGTGCCCTATTTAGTAGAACTGTCCAGTGTTTGGGAGAGAAGTTTAGTCTATCCCCTCGTCAGAAAGCTGTGTTTGATTGTCTCCGGGCACCTCATTCTCAGGATTTTCTGACAGTTATCCCCATTGAAAGACTAGGCCAACACATGTCAGCAGTGGAATACCGGGCAATTCTTAAGTACCGGCTAATGATCCCTCTGTTTCTGGTTGATGAGCCCTGCCCAGTTTGTCGCAAGGCTTGTTTAGATACTTTCGGCGAACATGCGGTCCATTGTAAGGAGTTACCTGGTTTTAAATACCGACATGATTTGGTAAGGGATATTCTCTATGATGTTCTAAAGCGGGCAGGGATTTCGGCGAAAAAGGAGACTCCGGTGAACTTTCTGACGGATCCGCTCGACGGGAGGTCTACTCTTCGGCCAGCTGATATTCTTGTGTTTGGGTGGGCTAGGGGAAAACACGCTTGTGTGGACCTTACAGGAGTGTCCCCTCTTGTTGGACTCAGGGATAATGGGTTTGTTGCTGGTCAGGCTGCGTTAAAGGCGGAATCAGGCAAGGTCGCTAAACACGAGAAGGCTTGTTTAGAGAATCAACACGTGTTTATCCCATTCGCTTTTGATACATTTGGGTCCCTAGCCCCAGAGGCTGTAGAATTTCTAAACAGGGTCCAACAGGTTGTGAATAGTAATCTTTCAACCTTTAAGGGCCGTTTCGTCTTTAGTAGGATTGGTTTTGCAATTCCAAAGGGGGTTGCGGCGCAGCTTGTTGCCCATTTACCTACCACTTGTTTGTAATTTGTTACTTTGGTATATAATTGACTTGCATTATCAAAAAAGAAAAAAAAGAAACTTCACAATTAAAAAAAAAACTTATAGTTTTATTTTGCTACTTTCTCTCCGCTTCCTCAAAGCCCTAAACACGATCTTCATGGAGACGCCACAAGGTTGAAGACGCCATAAGATTTAAATTTTAAGACGCCACAATCTTATTCGCTAATTTCTTTCTCTGTTCATGTTGAACCCTAATGCCGACACACATCCAAATTTGATCCAGCACCTACATCTTTTGTAAATCCATCTTCTTTTAGTTTGATCGGCTGTCAAATGTGAGTTGGTATGTCGTCATCCAATATGTTTCTGTAGATCGGAGGTTTTTAATTTGTCCAATCTTACTTTTTTTAGGGTTTGATTTATTAAGATACAAATGGTAGTGAGGATGATGAAGTGGATGCATATTTGAATAGTTAAGCGCTGCTTCTCATGATTGAAACCCCTCTTTATCTATTTCAATTTGGTACTGTGAAATGATGAAAGTAATTTGTGTGTAAGCAGGATGAGAGCAGCATTGATTAATCAAGTATGATGCTTTTAAGGATTATGTTTTTGATTCTTTTTCTACAATGTAAAGCCATCAATCTCTGTAATAAGCATTATATAGTAATACTAAATTAACATAAGTTAAGGAGGAACGCATATTACTTCCCATCATTATTGGTTTTTTAGGTTAGAATAGCAGTAAAAGAACATATTTATCTCAAATAATAGCATTCAGGAACTATTTATAATGCTGAAATCCTTTCAAATATAAGCATGTAATCGAACTAGCTAGCGATACCTTATTGGTTTTATTTGCACCTTACATTATGTGTGAATATTTATTTATATATCCTTACTGGCTTCTGTAGGAGAACAGGAGCAGTTCTTCAACTACCGGACAACAGCCTCGCAGATTAGACCATTTAGTAAGGTTTAGTCTTATTTTACTAATGTATTCATTATTAACCAACACATTTTCACATTATTCTTTATAGGCAAAACCTAAAGCAAAAATCTAGATGCTTAAGAATACTAGGGATTCTTTTTTCTAATGATATTGAACTTCCGATTTCTCCAAAGACTCCTCTTAAAAGTGTCTTGAATTTTATAAAATTTTTAAATAATAAAGGAAGTAAAAATTCATATATACTTACCCGGTGACAATCCAACTCAACTCCTTTATCAATATTGTAGATCTAACTATATAGTGTTACTATGTATCTTGTGCTATGTATTTATGCAGAACCGTAAAAGGAATTTGATCTGACGTAACAGAGTTTGCAAGTGCTGATGAATTTGAAAACAAAGATCCGATTGATTGTTCAGTCTATAATCTCAAGAAGTTTGCTATTTATTCGAAGACGGGTCAGGTTTAATGTGTTTATTATCATTGTTTTATGTCCATATATAAGTAAATAAAGTTGAAAATATAAAAAGAAAACCTAGGTGAATAGAACTTTTGAATTATGTAAATGTGTGTAATCCAGGTCAGAAGGCGCCATATTGAACATTACGAAAAAGAATCATCCCGAACTAGAATGTATGTATACTCAAGAAGCACTTGCTACTATAATAAATCATATTGTTTGGTCGTTTTTTATTCACGGTTGTGTACAATGGAGAATGAATATGATTGTGTGCGACTCTATTCACACTTGTACTATAACTTATTATGATTATTTAAATAAATGTAAAATTAAACCCCAACCCTCTAGTTCTTCTTCACCACTAGACCCACCTTCTGTTCAAGGTCCGACCCTTTTTCTTCTTCACTCAATTTTCCGATGGGTCCTCACGCAGCCTTCATCATCCAACCACCTTCTTCCTTGTGCAATGCTGGTTGTCTTCCCAAACCACCACCAAACTCCAATCACCTGAACTCGGTTGTTCTATATCGCTAAAAACATTCACACACTAGAATTGTTGCACACATGAAAGGACTCGATTTGCTGTTGATTATAGGACTCGATTTACAGGTTAGTGGTGAGAGCTACCTTTGACGGTGGTTATCGCATTCTCTTTCTATCTCGTTAACACTGAAATAGCCATTGTTCTCCAACAAAAAAAAAAAACCGAGTCTGGCCTCACGTTGAATCACCAACGAAGTCGATGGTGTTTTCCGGTGACAAGCTTTACACCGGCCACCATGATAATGAAATATGTGTGTGCGGGAATCAAACCTGGTTTGTTTGTCTTTCTACTAAATAATTTTTAGGGTGATACTGATAATCTTTTCTGGTGACAAAATTTAAACCTAGATGAGAAAGAAGATATGCAGGAGGTTGAAGATGGTGGATGAAGTAGGTGATGTGGTGGGGGTGGGTTAATTGTTTATATTTAAATAAAAAAGTGGGGTCCACTCAAATTATTAATTGATTTTCTATATTTAGTTTAATGTTATAATTATTAAGGGTATTTTGGTCATTTCATATCAACTTGACTAAAGAAACTAACGTCTATCCAGTGTGGGGACCGATTAACACATGAGCAAACCACAGGGAACACATCTGCTATTTCCAAAAGATGTAGACTAAACATGAAAAACTAGAAACCACAGGGACTATCCTGGCAATTATCTCTTTATAACTGTTAACCCTTTTACATAAATGTTCATTGAGTAAATTGCCATTTTCGTCCCGGAAGTTTGGGCACATTTGCCATTTTCGTCCAGAATGACGCTTTGGTACCATTTTGCCCCCCACGTTTGTAACTTTTTATTATTTTCGTCCAAATGCATAACCTAGTTACTTTATAACGTTAGATGAATTATTTTTGAAAGAGTAAATTGCCATTTTCGTCCCTGAGGTTTGGGCACATTTGCCATTTTCGTCCAAAATGACACTTGTAACTCCGGCGCCGTCTCCGGCACAACCTGCAACTCCGGCACAAAACTGCAAGTTCGGCACCGTCTCCGGCACAACCTGCAACTCCGGCACAAACCTGCAAGTCTGGCACCGTCTCTGGCACAATCTGCAACTCCGGCGCCACCTGCAACTCCGGCAGTTGCAGGTTTGTGTCGGAGACGGTGCCGGAGAGTAACAGGTTGTGCCGGAGACGGTATCGGAGTTGAAGGTTGTGCCGGAGACAGTGCCGGAGTTACAAGTGTCATTTTGGACGAAAATGACAAATGTGCCCAAACCTCAGGGACGAAAATGGCAATTTACTCTTTCAAAAATAACCCATCTAACGTTATAAAGTAACTAGGTTCGACATTTGGACGAAAATGGCAAAAAGTTACAAACGTGATGGGCAAAATGATACCAAAGTGTCATTTTGGACGAAAATGACAAATGTGCCCAAACCTCAGGGACGAAAATGACAATTTACTCTAAATGTTATTTCAATTTTATTACTTTAAATTAGACCTACACAAATACATTTACACACACATATAGTAATTGTCTCGTACAGTTTGTATTTAGTGAATGACCCGTTTTGACCCGAAACCCGTTCTGATCCGAACCCATTTTGACCCGAACCCATTTTGACCCGAACCAAAACAACCCTTTTTTTCAATTTACCCGTTTTGACCCGAACCCATTTTGACCTATGACCCGATCTGACCTGACCCGACCCGTTTGCCAGAATTAAATATTTGAGAACTGAAAGATGAATACACAAACAGAATATGTCATCAATGTCTAAATATGGTTGGTTGCACTTAATAGTTCATAGCATATACAAGATCCTAAGTTATATTCTTCACTCTCCATTGCTCCATCAAGCCACATTGTAAACTTGACAACTAATACAACTTTCAGAAGACAAGGAGAAATACTTAACCCCTTTGATTGGGTATACGAAATTACTTTTATGGTAGATAAATAAATTGTATAAGAACGCTTGAAAGAAAGCTAGTTAGCATGATTTAACAAATCAAAGATTGAAGATGATACAAGTCATAAGCTATATGTATGCTACTCATGCAGAACTATAGGCATTATTGTAAAAATCGGTCTAGCTAGGCAGCCTAGTACTCGATAGGATGTAAATCTCATTCTCGTGCAAATTCTAACCTCAGCCCGAGAAAACCTAACCAACTCACAACCTCTCACCTCTCGGCCTGAAGTCAAAACATGCAAAATCTAGATCTAAGGCTAACATGTCAACCTAATAAATAATTAACACAAAGTTAATCATAATTCAGGCAATTTCTAGTCCAGACACAAAGTCAAGAAACCGAGATACCATGTAGATCTAAAAAACACACCAAACATCATCCAAGTGGCATATCATAACATAAATCAATAAAGTTTCAATCTTTATACAAAAACATTAATTTCCAAGCTCCAAATCCCATCAGATTCATCAAATATCAAGATTCATCCTATTAACTAGACAATGTTGCTAACTCGACACGGTGCAAGAGGACCGCGTCTAACTCCATCAATCTGCTGGGAATGTTAGAAGTTACTTTGGATTGGCGTGTTGACAACGGTTTGCTAGGGACATGATCTTGTTCTAAGTGGTCCGCAGAAACAACTTTAAATATTTTTATTCCATCTTCATGCCAACTCTAAATAATGCCCGATTTCTTCCTAGATCTCTTAGTTAAGTACCAAACCTGCAAAATTACCACAAGAACAGTAGGTAACCGAATATATCCAATAAACAAGTTAAATTGGGCGAAACCGGGGGACAAATGAGGCAATAAACATGTGACTTTTCAAGTCTATCAACCCACAAATATATATTAGTTTTGGTTTTATTCTCTGTTAATTTGTTCAATGGTGGTGTTTAAAAAAAACTAGAGTGTCACTCGAGTTTCTATTTTATTTTATTATACATATATTTTATGGGTTTCATTTGACTCTTTATGGCTTTATATAGGTCCGCCCTTGGATCAAACACACATAATATCCACTTGATTTTCATACTCATTCTTAATTCTTTTTTAGTTTCCTTGTTAATATTTGGAGAATACCAACAAAAATACTATTTGAAAGTGAGGTACACTAGTCAAAGAGATTATCAGGAACCTACTATAAAACCCTACAATCTTTAGATCAAAGTAATTTGTTTTTCTTTTGAAAACTATTTATTATGCATCAACTTTAAGATGTTAGATCATCTATAATGGTGGTGTCACATCATTGCCATATAGACAGATTTTCTGCACTCTCCATTTTCACTAAAGTGTTTATCGTTTCACATAGAGATTAAATAGAAGAAAAAATTAAAATAAAAAAAATGAGAAGCCCTTCGTACGGAACGCCACATCCTTCACGTAATTGGACAAAAATAGTGTCTAACCCCAAAATATCCTTCACGTCCATGCTCGTGGTCACACTCAAGGAGAAGCCCCTCATGCGGAACGCCCCACTCATGCCCTGGTGGGTTGTTCCACGCCCTTTTGAGTTGAGGTGGCGACGGACGTTGCACCATTACAAATAGCCTTATATGCGTATAATGTATGAGAAAGTTAAAAAGTCGTTGTATGTTCGTTGTTTATATATTATGCATGCATTTATTTTTAGGAATAATGGATTTTAATAATCCAGACTTTTAGTCGTTGGCCGGCAACGGTCCGAACTTTAAAAATAACCGGTGGTGGTCCCAACTTTTCACATATTGTAAACCAATGGACTTTCACTAAAAAAACCTTAATTTCTTTATGTCTCTTTATCCTTTTCGGTTCAGTAAAGGTTCATTGGTTTACATTATACGAAAAGCTGCCGAAAAGGACAAAGAGACAAAAAAAAATTAAGGTTTTTTCTAGTGAAAGTCCATTGGTTTACAATTTGTGAAAAGTTGGGACCACCACCTGTTATTTTTGAAGTTTGGACCGTTGCCGGCTAACGACTAAAAGTTTGGATTATTAAAATCCGTTATTCCTTATTTTTATGTAATGGTTTTTGTGTTTGGATAGTAAGTTTTACATCTAACGCATGCATAACCACACACACACACATATATATATAGGATACGGTTCAAGAGATAACCATTACCAGTTGCGAGAACCATGAGAACTCTCTAATCCAATAGAATTTTAACACATCATCGATAAACAATTTAATTTGAAAGGGCAATTTAGTCTTTTTCACTTAAGGTCACATCTACTCTCTCTTATCAATCTCCTCTCTCTTATCAATAATACCCATCACATCATCATCAATATGTCTAACATAATAATATATCTCTTTCTTTTTATCTTTTTTATACTTTTTATATTTAAAATTATGAAAAAATAACTTAAGTTTTAAATTTAAACACAAAAAATATTACGTAATTTACAAAATACATAAATATCGAATATGATATCTATTTTTGTAAAATATTACGTGTTACTAGTTTTTTGTAAAAAAAAGCTTAAAATCATAAAAAAAAATTGGCGTAAAAAAATGTTTTAAAACCGGGTCGTAAAAAATGTTTTTATGCCGGCGCATAAAAAAAGTTCAAACCCGCGTGTAAAAAAAATTTTAAAGCGGCGCGTAAAAAAACTTTTATACCGGCGCATAAAAATTTTAAAAACGTGCGTAAAAAAGTTCAAAACCGGCACGCAAAAAAAGTTCAAAATCGGCGCATAAAAAGAGTTTAAAACCGGGGCGCAAAAAGAGTTTAAAACCGGGGCGTAAAAAAAGTTCAAAACCGGCCCTCATAACAAGTTTAAAACTATGCGTAAAAATAGTTTAAAAGCGCGCGTAAGATTGTTTTTATACCGATGCGTAAAAAAGTTATAAACCGGCTCATAAAAGAAATTTAAAACCGCGCGTAAAAAAAGTTTTAAACCGCGCGCAAAAAAAACTTAAAACCGGCGCGCAAAAAAAGTTTTTAAACCTGCGCGTTAAAAAAGTTTAAAAACGACGCGTAAAAAAATTAACTAAGAATTAAATAAAAAAATATATCATAATTAAAAGAAAATCAATATTGCATGTTTAAATTTTTAAAAAACAATATTATTAATTAAAACAAAATCAATAATCATAACAATCATTAAATCTATAGTAAAAAGACCAATATGCCCCTTTGTCACTAAAAAAACAAAATTTCATTAATAAAACACAATCATTACATTGCTGTATTGTTTTTTAATCTCATCCATCAAAACCAACTTGATCAATGACTAATATTGGCTCCTACGGTTCTCACAACTCAAGGTGGTTCTCATTTTACCCATCCCCTATATATATATATATTTACAAGTTAAAACATTATTCTCGCTTTACATGCATGTGGATAGTGTGTATAAAACGTCTTTTTGAGAAATTTGTATATTATCCTTTGATCGTGTATATATGCATCTAAAAACACGTACACATAGTATATATGTATTTAATTGTTATATTTATAGTTTTCCCAACCCTTATATCTTGTAGAATCAAATGCCAAGGAGAAAAACGTTAAGGGGTTGTTTGGGAATTTCTGAATGGTTAAGTGCTGAACAAGTAAGAGGTTTGAATCATTAAGTGCCGAACCATTAAGAGGTCTGAACGATTAAGAGCCAATATAATGTTTGACCGTTCAGAGGCAAATGTCTGACCAATTAAGATTAAAGGTTTTAACCATTCAGACTCTGTATAATACTTAACCATGCAGAGGCAAATGTCTGAACCATTCAGACATTCGCTTACGAAACAAACACTCTGAACCATTAAGTGCTGAACCAATAAGAGGTCTGAACCATTAAGAGCCTTATTAAGAGGTAAACAAACAACCCCTTAACTGTTCAAATAACAACAACAAATGCTTAAAAAAGTCTAAGTGATAAATGTTGTTTTTTTCACATAATAAAACAAAATTATATATTGATTTCTATGCTAGTCCGTGACATATAGATCACGAGAAATTGTTTTTTAACCAACAAATGATCAAATAATTAGCAACCTGGAAAGTAATAGATGGCCAGTGATGAATCACAATCATAAATTAATGCTTCACCGTGAAGCAAAGAGAAAATAACTTTACACAAAATTAATTTAAGGGCGGTCGGGGCGCCCGGATAAGCAACATCAGGTACCCGCTCATAAACACAGCTGCCAGTGATGCGGCCTGCGGGAAGGGGTGGGCGGGTATGGGGTGGGTTAAGATGTTGTCGTTGGGTTAAGCTTGAAAAGTGATGAAAATGTTCTTTTTGGACCTTAATTTGTCATTTTTGTTTAGGATTTGAAGGTTTTCCTTAGGAGTTGCACGTTTTTGTATTTTGGTGAAGAAAGGTTTTTTAGGGTTGTGTTTTTTTTTTCAATTTATGTTTGTATTTTAGTGATGTTTGTTTGTTTGTGATGATAATTGATTTATGTTTGTTGTTTGTTTGTGATGATAATTTATTATGTTTATAGTTTTTAAATACTTTTTATATATTATAATATTTTCTATTTTTATAAAATAAAAACTTAATTTCTATGTTTCTTTTATTTTTTAGATAACTCTTTATATATTATGATTAAGGAATGTATTTATTTATTTATTTTTAGGAATAACTAGAATTAAGCACCCCCGCGTTGCGGCAGGGGCGTAAAAGTATGTCAAATAGCGTCAATGTTACACAACAAGCAATCACCAACGGTGAAGTTGTGGTGTGTTAAAACGAAGAAATAGACCGAAATATAGAACGTTTAAAAAATAACTAAGTCGATCTAGGGCCCATGCGTCGCGACGAACCTGTCAAATGAAAAAAAAATAGACGTAAAAACATTGAATAACACATGGACGCTGTGCCATGTTAACTCGCAAAATTATGAACGAAACGTAAAAACGTTGAATTACATACGCACGTTGCTCCATGTTAACTCGTAAAATTTAGTACGAAACGTAAAACGAAAAGTATAGGGACAAAGTTGAATATAAAAAAGTTGTGAGGTTAAATTGTAGAAGAAGAAAACTTTTGGCTTTAAAATACAAAAATCAAATATGTGAAGTTAAAATTACAAGAAATTTAAAGAATTAAGTTAAAAGTAAAACTACAACTTTTTTTTTGAAAACCATCCAAGACATGTAGTATAACCCTCCAACGCATACAAAAGTTACTTATTTATAGTATATAAATTATTTATGTGTTTAGTTATTTATATTTGTAATAAAAAGAAAAAAGACTAACCCGATTTAAGTGACGCCACTAAATAGGGTAGGAGAGATTAGTGGACGAAAAGTATAGGGACAAAGTTGAATATAAAAAAGTTGTGAGGTTAAATTGTACAAGAAAAAAACTTTTGGCTTTAAAATACAAAAATCAAATATGTGAAGTTAAAATTACAAGAAATTTAAAGAATTAAGTTAAAAGTAAAACTACAACTATTTTTTTGAAAACCATCCAAGACATGTAGTATAACCCTCCAACGCATACAAAAGTTACTTATTTATAGTATATAAATTATTTATGTGTTTAGTTATTTATATTTGTAATAAAAAGAAAAAAGACTAACCCGATTTAAGTGACGCCACTAAATAGGGTAGGAGAGATTAGTGGATGATTTAAGTAACGTAAGGAGCTTGGTGTTAGGAAAGATGGGTTAAGTGCCCCCTCCCCTTTAACCGAATTACTTATCCTTTTATTTAATTAAAAGTCTATTATTATCACCAGAAAATAATAACATTTAGTGACCTACCCACACTATCACTAAAAGTCAAAATCAGTGACAAAAAGAGAATTTGGACACAATTTTTTTTGTTAAGAGTTATGATTAAAACCAAAGATATATGGCGTTTACAGATATTTCTTTTTCGAAAAGTAAGAATAAAACCTTTAACTATTTGTAGAAAATAAAAATAGAGAAATGCTGACATATCTTTTTGTGTCGCTAATGTGTTTGTTACAAAATGACACACTTTTGTTCTGGATCACACAGAAAGCTTAGATACAAAGTTGAAGAAAAGTCTAATGTTGTACTCAAGAAAAGCAAAAAGTTAATTGGGTAAATAACTTTTTAAAAGTTCAGATGATAGAAATGTTTTCTCATTATATTATATATATATATAATATAATTTACAACTCAAATGTGCAATACAAGTTGTACCTTGTGCTATATTATATTTACAACACAAATTTGCAACATTGGTATGCATTATGATATATAGATATAATTTACAACACAAATGTGCAATACAAGTTGTACCTTGTGCTACATTATATTTACAACACAAATTTGCAACATAGGTATGCATTATGGTTTGTACCATAATTCTTAGTGGGTTATACCCACTAAAGACAAACTTATATATGCAACATACCTATGTATTATGGTTTTTACCATAATGCTTAGTGGGCTATACACACTAAAGACAAACTTGTATATTTATATTTACATATATGTACATATATTTGTACCATAATGTAATGCTTACTGGGTTGCAATGTTTTAAAACCCGTTTAAACCGGCCGGTTGTACCGGGTGAACCATCCGGTTGTCACACCCCGACCCGCAACGGAAATGGTGATCGGGGCATGATTGGGTTTTCATCAAAGCTCATGACATTTATTATAATGTTTCATATTTATTATTTCTTTTTAAAGGAGAATCATTACAATCAATCATACTAGTACAACATGTTCTATACATTTTTCAAGACTTCATTATTTTTCTTCTAAGGCAATTTCCTATGTGTTCCTTGCTTCAACCTGTCCACCTGTATCATGTGTAAAAATGGTTTTTGGGTCAACAAAAAGTTGGCGAGTGAATCCTATGAAAACATTTAAACGTGTTTATTGTATCGATTATAAAATAAAGTGCATAACAACATATGAGTAAACGTAAATGTAAATTAAATCACAAATCACATAATATTAATTAATACACACGCACACACCAAATGTTTGTTTTTGAGGCACGCGTTGTTCAACTCGTCTCCCACGAGGAACTGATGGGCCTAATGAATGATTTTGAGGCACGCGTTGTTCAACGAACTGATGGGCCTAATGAATGTTTTTGAGGCACGCGTTGTTCAACTCGTCTCCCACGAGGAACTGATGGGCCTAATGAATAATTTGCACACAACTTGACAATATGTAATACATCACAACAAACAATATTTACGTTCTAAGTTTAGATCATATAATGGTATAGCACGATTTTGAATAAGCGAATTAATTTAAGCGACACATGATACACCCCAAAACATGAATAAAAAGGAAATTTGTAAGAATTCACTCACAGTGATTGCGTTTCTTGGATTGACGATGAATGTGCACGAATTTGGAGTTAACCACGAGAGAAACTAACCTAAATAATAACATAATAATTCGATAAATAAATAAACTTTTATTTGAGATTAATATTTTTAATTAGTGTTCTTAATGGAATTGTTAGATTTATTTTTGTGAGTTTAAGGAAATTTTTCTAACTTCTAAATATTATTTTTAAGTGTTTTTAATTGATTTTTAAATAAAATAAATAAATAAAAAAATAAATAAATTTTTTTGACTTTTTGACCGTTGACCGGTCGGACCGTGTGTTTGTATGCGCTGAGTGAGGTTCGAACTCGTGACCTCCCGTACGCGTGCACGCAGCTCTGCCAACTGAGCTACGTGTCTAACCCGAAATATTTGAAATTTAATTATACATATACACATACTAGAGCTAACATATTTTTATTTAATTTAAAAAGGTTTGGAAAATTTCAGGGGCGGTGTAACTAACCGAATTCGAACTCGAGACCTTGGCTTCGTGTTGCACACAGCCCGACCAATTGGGCTGTGTGACTAACCCGAAGGATATAAGATTTTTATTAAATTTATATATTTACTAGATTATTTCGTTAACTGGTTTTAAAAAGGTTGTGTATAATTGGCGAACCGGAAAGCATGTACAGACTCGAACTCGGTATCTTTATGTTTCAAATGCACACAGTCCACCACTAGACTGTGTGTCTAACCCGATACAAATCCCATTTTTAATTATACTTATAAACTACTCGCTGTTCATCTTCTTCGTTTTTATGAAACCCGGGAATCAACACGACTGTTTAATCGATCATTCTTATTGATTTGGTTGATTGATCAGTACTGTTAACGAAATAATTTAAACAGAAAGAATTAAAGGTGCTGTACCGAACAGTTGTGATCTCCGATGAAGTTCCGGCGGCTGAGGTTAACTCCGGCGAAGTTTATCTTGCGACAGAGGCTCTATCAGAAGTTTGAGATGAGTGTGGTGCTTTCTGTCTGAGCTCTAGAAGTCTTATTTTAGAGTAAGGCAGAAGAGATGAAATGGGTTCGGTTTTCCGACGACTTGCAGAGAATTCCGGCGAGTTGCAGAAAATTTCCGGCGACTTGCAGCGAGGTTTTTTTTTCAGAGTGAGTTTGAGAGTAATGATCGAGTTGGATTGAGGAATTTAGCCCTGTATTTATAGGCTGCTATGGTGAGGTTTGATTTCGGTTAAATCGGCGGTTACGACTGGAATTGGGGCTAGACATCGGTTATAACCGATGTCGTCGACGGTTATAACGTTATAGTCAAAAGGAATAATAGCTGAACTCGCGGATTGCCGGATTTTCCGGTGATTGCGAGTTCTGCCGCGCTGAAGTCCGGATTTTGATTTCGTGTTTCCATTTAAATATCATTTGTTTCAGTATTCTAACAAAGAAGTCAAGTGGCGGAGCGGTGAAGTGTTTGATTAGTGGACCGGCTGACCCGGGTTCGAAACCCGGCAGCCTCAATTATTTTTTTATTCTCTATTTTTTATTATTTATTAATTATGTTTTAAAATTCTAACAATGTTTATTAATTATGTATCGTTTAAAATTAAAATAAACAATATATACGCGACGAAAATTATGACTGACTATTCGGTTAATAAACGAAGCGGGTTTTGAAAATCCGTTTTTTGACGGATGTTACAGTATCCCCCACCTTTAGAAATTTCGTCCCGAAATTTAAGTAATAGTGGTATATTTGACTTGTAGGGAGGGTGGTTTTGACAATTTCATAATTAGAAGGGGGTGAGAGTTTAAATTTTATTTGAGGCGGTAACGTTCCTAGTAAGGGTTGAATACAGGAATCGCTTTTTTATGCCTAAGATAAGGAATATTGATAAACAGAGTTGATTGACTAGGTATGATCTCATGCACAAGAGTTTTGAGAGAATCGATACGTTTGGAAAGATAATGTTATATTCTAAAACAAAACTTCTACCACTAAAACCTACATGGAACCTCTCATAACCGCCTGACAATGCCTCTGATTCTTTGGCAAGAATACTTATATATAGGAAGTACCAGCGGCGTATCCACCATATTCTTGTCAAATTTCCATTGGCTTTATCAGTAAGTTATGATTAGTTCTATGTGACTCTAGAACATAAACAAACACAACAACCAAAGCTTGAGTCTTAATTCTGAAAGTATACATGTTTGAATGATGACAGTACCTCTCTCGTTTGTTATGATGAAGAGGTTAGTCTATGTAGAAGTGAGACACAACCCAACTTCTTTGAATGATGAGATTGAGATACGTTGAGATGTATGATGATATGAATGCTAAATCAGTGAGTATAAAACAAACTTTCAACCATGACATTACTAAAACCTACATGGAACTTCTCATAACCGCCTGACAATGCCTCTGATCCTTTGGCAAGAATACTTATATATAGGAAGTACCAGCGGTGTATCCACCATATTCTTGTCAAATTTTCATTGGCTTTATCAGTAAATTATGATTAGTTCTATGTGACTCTAATACATAAACAAACACAACAACCTAAGCTTGAGTCTTAAATCGGATAGGATACATGATTGAATGATGACAGTACCTCTCTCGTTTGTTATGATGAAGGGGTTAGTCTATGTATAAGTGAGATACAACCCAACTTCTTTGAATGATGAGATTGAGATACGTCGAGATGTATGATGATATGAATGTTAAATCAATGAGTATAAAACAAAACTGAAATAGTAATTCGCATTAAGATTCTTGGATAAATTTCCAATTTATAATTGAGATACGTGAAGATTGAGATAACATAAAGAAAACATAAAAACTAAGCGGTTGGAGTTGAATCTTGATTTTTGGTGAAGAAAACTAGTTGGGTGGTCCGTTTGGGCCGTTATTATCTTCAACAGGATTGGCGTTGATGTTGTAAGCTCTTCCTCTTGCTGGTGGCCTAGTGGTTAGGTTTTCTTGATTTGCTTGGTTAACTGGGTTTGCTTGAGCTTGGGCGTTTATGATGTTAACCAATCGAGGGCACGTGTTTCTAAAGTGGGTAGGGTCGCCACAATTAAAACAAGCTCGAACATATGGAAACATGGGGTATTGGGGTTGTTGATATGTTTGGATCATTTTTGAGTAGGGGTGAAACTTGGTTTTGAGAGGCGCGACAAGTCTTGCTCAAATGACCATAACGCCCACAATTTGCACATAGTCGACAAGGTAAGGTAGATGGATGGTGATAAAAACAGGTGCTGCATTGAGGGTGAGGTCCAATGTAAGGTTTCTTATTTGGGTAAGTAGAGTTGGGTGCTACTTGAGTGATTGGGATAGCTTGGAGGGGTATGGCTTGTGAAGCTGGTTGATTGCCTTGGGTAATGGCGAAAATTTGTCCATCTCGTTTTCTCTTAGCAGTGGGTTGAGAAGAGGATTCGGTTTGGGTGGCATTTGAGGTTTCGGTTGATGCTTTATACTTCTTCTTTTCCTCTGTGAAGTCTTTATTCCGTATGCGGTTTTCGGTGAGCTCTGTAGCTAACTCCATTGCTGCTTCAAACGTTGCAGGTGTGGTACTTATTACAGGGTCTTGAATTTTTGAAGGAAGACCTCGTATGTAATGCTCGATCAAACGGTAGAGGGGAGTGAACAAGTTGGGGACCGAACAAGTTGGGGACCATCTGGTTTAACTCAAGGAATCTCTTGTTGTATGTGGTGTGGTCGCCCTCTTTCTGTTTCAAAGAATAGAACTCATCTTCCAATTTCTTGATTTCGCTTCTTGGACAAAACCGTCTTGTCATGATTTCCTTCAACTCTTCCCAAGTCAAAGTCATAGCATCTTCAATACCTCGCTTGGCCTTCTCTGTATTCCACCATGTAAGTGCTACTCCAAACAAACGACCGGTAGCATATCGCACCTTGCGATTATCGGGGCAGTCGCAATTGAGAAAAGTGTTCTCCATCTCCTCAAACCAATGGAGGAGAGCGATGACACCTTCAGTCCCTTCGTATTTTGGAGGATCGCAGGATTTGAAATGTTTGTAGGTGCATTTAGTGGCTGTTGGGGAAGGATTGACAATGTTTTGATCTTCTTGGTGGATTGGGTTGACGGGATTAGCGGTAAGGGCTTGTGGAACTTGAACTACGATGTTGGGTATTACGGCCGCCATTTGTTGAGCGATTTGGGCAGCCATGCGCTCGCGGGATTTTCCTGATTTCATTTTCCTACGAGAGAGGCTAGAAGACATCTACAAGAAATACGTATCAAGAGTATGAGTTGGACGTTTTAGGGGTCATGTGTCGTATGTAGGAATGAACATTCATAAAATAAATATAGAATAATAAATCTACTACATCCATAGGATGTCTTGGGCTTTGCTCGTAATTGGGCCTTGCATGCCGCCATACTTCACCTTCGTAATCATGTGGGCCCCCATGATTACCGGGTCTTTCATATGGTTCGCATGTTTTAGCCTGGTAACGTACACTAAAACCCGGAGAAAATCGAGAAATATGTATGTAACGTATGGAATTCGGAGTGCATCCAGGTGTGGACACGGTGATACCTCAAAGTGGGGTTAGTTCGAATGACGTTTGGTGTGGCAACTCGGCTTGGTTCTCTCTTGAAACGATCCCTATATATATATATATATATATATATATATATATATATATATTATCAAGATCAAGGGAAAACCCCTCTGAGTTGCGAGAACTTAGAGAACTCGACATTCACATGCGAGTTTTGTCTCCAATTTTTCACACCTAGATTAAAATGTTAGAAAACATTGCCGTAAGAAAATTAAAAAAAATCGAAGTTGTGTTTTTCGGCCCCTTACAGTAGCTGTAAAATGGTGATGATGTAAGCATGACATCACTTTTTACAGCATTTACGGTAAATGAAAAAAAAAACAAGTTTTTTTATATATATTTTTTTATTTTTTGGAAAAGTAGATTTTTTTTAGGATTTTTGGTAAAAAAAATTTGAAAAAACCTTTTGTAAGGTCGAGTCCTCTAAGTTTTCACAACTCGTATAGGTTTTCATTTTATCCTAACTATATATATATATGTATGTATGTATGTATGCATGTATGTATGTATGTATTTGTACCATAATGCTTATTGGGTTGCATTGTTTTAAAAACCGGTTTAAACCGGCCGGGGGTACCGGGTGAACTATCCGGTACACCCGGTTAAACCGCTTTTGAGCCAAATCCAGTCCGGTATAAAAACTGAATTTTAAAACATTGGTGGGTTGTATCCACTAATGACAAATTCGTATATTTATATTTACATATATAGTTGTATAATTTGCAACATCTAAATAGGGATGGGCTCGGTACCAACTGGTACCAAAATCCCCAAAAGTGGACACCGGTACCGAATATACCCGGTACGGTACGGTTCGATACCGGTACGATACCGGTATTTGAGAGTAAAAACTGTAAATACCGGTACTGAACCGGTACCGAAAATGTTAAAAGTCGTTACCGAATCGGTACCGAAAATGTACCCAATTCGGTAAATTCGATATCGGTACCCGGTACCATTTGCTCACCCCTACATTTAAAGGCATAAGGATATTGTACACTTTACTTTGGTGTTTTTTTCCTGTATCAATTTCTTGCATTATGGGTTTGATTTGATTGTAAGCTTTAAATTAATGGTCACGTATTTATTTCCTATCCAATATTTATATTTTTTTTGACATTTGTTTCTTTGGCTCTTTAAAATCCAGACATCTTTTCATTATCTCTCTCTTAGATCTCTTACTCTCTCTCTTAGTTGCAAACACTTTCCAACGAGTTTTTGTCTGACCATTTACGGACCTTACACGGTCGTATTTTGTAGAGAGAGTAACATCAATGAGGTTCTAGATAGAGAAACAGAGCAAGATGACACGCTTTTAACCTCTCGCCGCAACGCGAAGAAGCTTAAATCTAGTTTACTCATAATTGCTAACAAATATATTGTCTATAAATCACCAAACTCTGAAAAAACTTTTTGTCGTCGGTAAAATTATGGATTATATTATTTAAAATGATGACAAAACCAAGAAATTAAAAAAAATATTAAATCTTATCTAAACAAGAATTTATTTAAATATATAAAATCATATATTAATATATATTAAAAGATAAAATAATTTATGTAAACACATAGGGGCCAGTGTAGCAATAAAATAGCATGCATTTGACATAACCAAAGAAACATCGAACACAACAATCATATTGTCGTTATCAAACGTTTGGTACCACTCTATACACCTCTTTAAGTGCTTCCTATTATCATTAATTTTCTTCTTGATTAATCTTCTATTCTCCAAGGGATCGATAGATGGGTAGTAGTTTGTTGGATGACGAGTGCGATTACTTGTTTAAGACGGTTTTGATAGGGGATTCACAGTCGGGAAATCGAATTTGTTGTCAAGATTTGCGAGAGACGAGTTTCGTATTGATCCAAGCCAATGATTGGGGTAGAATTGCTTATCGGAATGTTAAGATCGGAGATAAGATCGCCAAAACCCAGATTTGAGACACTGCAGGGCAAGAAAGGTGTGTGTTCTTCTTTTCTTGCCTTTATAGTCAAATCAAGCATCATTATAGATGTTTAACTAAATGACTCATGCTCAGGTTGACCCATATAATTATTTAGTTAAACATCTCAAGTCATCAACCTGTTTAACTAACAAGTCCACATGCTAGCTCTTTACGACCTTTTTAAACCATTTATTACAGCCCATCAACCTGCTTATAGCCTGTTTAACACGTTTACAACCCTATCAGCCCACGTGACTCGTCTAAATAAGTGAGTAAATGGGTTGTGTTTGGATTACACAATTATGTGTGTCCGCATCAGGGTTGATATCATAACATGAATAAATATATGGGTCGTGTTTTCGGAACAATTCAACCGGTCAACACAACCCGTTTACTCACTTATTTAGACTAACTAAAATATTATTTTAGTGGGTAGTGAAACCTTACGAGAAACCAAAAAAATCCACATCACTCATTTTTAACACTTTTCTTTTTTCGTTTTTATTTTTATCTAATCAAATATTATTTTAGTGGGTGGTGAAACCTTCCAAGAACATAACACACAAATGTAAAAATAAATGAGTAAAAGCTCATGTTTACGTGGCAGAAGCAAAAAATTAAGAATGATGGTTGTGTTATATTGATCTTAGATTCAGAGCCATAACAAGCTCATACTACCGTGGAGCATTAGGCGCAATGTTGAGCTACGACATAACGCGAAAGGGAACATTCGAAAACTTGAAGAAATGGTTACACGAGCTTCGGGAGTATGGAAATCGTGACATGGTTATTGTTCTTGTAGGGAATAAGTCCGATTTGGTTAACTCGAGAGAAGTAGAAGCCGAAGACGGTCAAAGTCTTGCTCAACAAGAGAATTTGTGTTTCATGGAAACATCTGCAAAGGAGAATTTGAATGTAGAAGATGCATTTCTTGAAATGATCACAAAAGTCTTTGAGATTGCGAGTCAAAAAAGCCTTGAAGCAAAGGAAACTAATGAGGCAACAATGCAAGTTCTTGATGGGAGAAAAGAAATCCTATATGTTATTGATGAAGCGAGTGCTGCTAAACAAACTAGTTGTTGTACAAGCTGAACTAGAAGCTGTGCCTATTTGAGTTTTTTAAGGTCATATATGCTAATTTGTGACTTTAAAATTTACAATTTTGTACAAGAGCATGAAGGATAACAATAGGTAGATCGGGTTACTATCATAAAAGGACAACATTGCTTATTTTAAAATCCTTACCTTAATATCTGCTTTGGTTAATGTAGATTTGCTAAATATTCCCCAATATGCCCTTCTTTTTTTAACTACAAATTTCTTTTAATCTTCTGTCGTACGTGTGACTTGAACCCAAGACCTCCTCCTCCCAAACCCAAGTGTTTAAAGGTTTTGCCTTTGCCAAAAAATTTGCCCTTACTTTAAATATATCTTTTATTTATATTTTTTAATGATAAATAATTTATATAATATTAATTTACAAGATTTCTGTGCATTGTTGGTTGTACCTTATATAACGGGTGATTCCATTACATTGACCAATCAAACACATTTTTTTTCATTCTCTCGTAGTAATCCATTTATTACGTCTCTCATTCCAGCTCTTGCATATCAAACACTACCTTATGACTAGGTTAGAAACCACTTGATGGCTAATTTTTCTCTTCTAAATTTTAGTCTTATATGAGGGAAGCAAGTGGAAGAAACATTGGTAAGTTGCATGTTGTTAAATGATTATATACTATTATTTCTTTAAACTTAGGGTAACAATATTGTTCAAGAGGCTAGGTTTGATTTACTCATTGCAATTCTCTATTGCCATATTACTCAATGTAAACTCATTATACTAACCATAGGTTGATGCATGCCTAAGTTTTATATTATTTGTCCATAGGCTTTACTTCCTTTTGTGTAATTTATATTTTTGTAAGATTCTCTTGTAATTGATGTGATTCATTAGAATTCAATGAAATTTAACTGAATTCCATTTAAGGTGTTTGATCTTAGAAATTTATTATGTGGTTGCATAAACTATATAAAAATGTTATAACTATGTAAATAATAAGTTTATTTAGACTTGTGAAGAGCAGGTTTCTGCTTGTTTATTAAATGAACTTCATAGTAGGCTTAAGCTCATGCTCGAACTCATTTAAACTCGAGCGATTCAAACTTTTAGCAAGACTATCTCAGATACTCACTAGCAGCTCGACTCTTTTACGTCGTATTGAGCCATAACTTCAAGTAATACACGGATGTGTTTGTTCTAATAGGACTTATGGTTGTTTGATTAGGAAATTTTAACTTTCAAATCTATTATATCCGAAATATATTCATTTAAAAATATTTTTAGATATTTATTTTAAGATATTTAAGATGTGCCTTTTGTTAAAAAAATCAGTTCTTTTCTCATGTTATTTATGTCCAACTTATAGTGATTTTAATGATGTCAACGATCATCACGATTAAATAAAATGCACTTTTTATGGATAATTTTCATGATGTATCATGATTAAATAGACACTACCATTTACGATATGATTAAATAGACACTACCATTTTCAAAGGCT
Organism: Scalesia atractyloides; assembly: GCA_947069175.1. Classification (NCBI taxonomy): domain Eukaryota; kingdom Viridiplantae; phylum Streptophyta; class Magnoliopsida; order Asterales; family Asteraceae; genus Scalesia; species Scalesia atractyloides. The sequence goes on from CAMTDV010000030.1 coordinate 83,966,081, forward strand.
TTTTTTTATGATATCTAACTCGTTTGCCCTCTTTGTCAATTTTTTTTATAAAATTTAGTGTTGACACTTCTAATCAAATAATTTGATTGAAGATTATTCTAAAATATGTTTTAAAGCTCTTGGAGTAGAGGTTGTGTGCTTTGGTTAAACACGTAAATTTTACAAAAATGGGCCAACTTAGGTGAAAAATCACCAATTTTCATTGTTAATCTTAATTAACTGAATTTTATTGTGATTTCTATCTAAACACAATTTAGTAATGATTACAAACATTTGTATAGACTCCATCGTCTGTTGTGTATGGAGGAGGCAGCAGCTCCGCTAGGTGTGGTGATCTCCACTTTGATTAGCAGGCCAGTGCGAGCCAAGCCATGCCAGATATTTGTCTCGAAGATATTGACAGTGGTCGTGCCTTTGGGCACACCCATGTGATATCGAGGTGTAACCCTGATGCTACGATGCAAGCTCCTAAGCTTTTTAACCGTTAGACATAGCTTTGATAGAGGGAGAGGGTAAAGTTATGTTATGACCAAGACACATGTCCTCACCATATTCTTTCTTACACTTCTCGCACAAACCACCCTTTTTACAGGATCCTTAATCGATATATACAGGAGAGAGAGAGAGTGTATGTGAAGGATACGGCACAGCGAGTGGGCAACTTTTTAAACCTCCCCACCGACCCAAAAGTACAAACAAACACTCAAAGCAAATAAAAACAACAAAGCACAAGTTACACCCATAATGCATAGAAATCTTGTAAATTAACATTATATAATTCCTTGCATTCGAGTTTAGATAATAGTATCCCTGTTGTGCTCAAACACAATTCTTTGATTTTATTTTATTTTCATGTCTTGTGTAAAAATATATGAACTCATCTCAATAAGGAACGAATGAGAACAAAAGATATCAAAACCTCTAGGTTTCTTGATGCAAATCTGGTATGTATTAACAAATTTCGAAATTATAACTAAGAAAAAAATGATTTAGAAAATTTAAACTTGGGGGAAATCTTCGGTGACAAAATCAAGGCTCTACGATGAAATTTGTGTCTGACGGTTAGGCCAAACTGTCTATGATCTTTGCCACATGATCCAGCCTGTCGAGACTTTCCTGTTTACTTACGTCCATAGCCCAAGTTACGCTCTTTTTATGTTTGGACCTTTTCTGTTATATCTCCCATTGTCTAGCCCGTCCAAATAGAAGTGCGCTAACTCTTGAATCAGCTCCGTATCACCTCTACTACTAACAAAATTTGTTGTTCAAACTTACCAATGCTATCTTCTCTGAAAGTTAAGATATTTGATGCCACACACAAATACAATGAAGAATAAAACAACCCAACCAACATGAGCCATTGCAACATAACCAAGAAAATCATACTCAAATCCCATGTAATCCTTGATGAATTCCCTCACCGGGACCGAACCAGCTCCAGGCACTTCAACTAGATCCTCATTTTGACCCACCTGAGATGTTATAAGCCCGTATAACGTCCACGCAACCGGAGAACCCCAGTAATACCAACGCCACCATATCGGAATTTGCTGCAAATATCACTTCATTTGTCACATTTTCCTTTACAAATTACAACAACTTTTAGTAAAACATATGGACATATTATTTGTATTGAGTTTGAGTGTCTTACTGTTCTAGGGATAATGAAGCCAGAAAACAAGTTCCAAAAGCTGAGGAAAAACGACATAGTGATCGCCGCAATATGGTAGTTTGGGGTGAGAGCAACGAGCATCATTCCATACAATGTGAAGTAGATGAAACACATGTATACGAAGAAATAGAACCACAAGAATTTGCTAGCTGACCAAGCGAATCCAATCATCGAGTAAAGTAGAAGGCTGTAAATTAACGTTTGAATGCAAACGTAAATCACCTCAATCGCGACCTGCCAGTAAGAAGATGATCAAACTCACCAATATAGGTCGCTAGTTGTCGTATATAAACATAGGGCGGACCTACGTTGTAGGTACCGGGGTAAAATATATTTATATATATTTTTTGTATCTGAAAGTCGAATGACACGACAATGACAGTAGTGGCTCCTACACCACTAGAAAGTTGAAGCAACCCAAATTCATCAAAAAAATAAAAGAGTTTACTACAGAAGTTTAAACTGATGAGTAAAGCATTATAAAAATTAGCATACTATATAAGTTTAAAGTGATCAACCCGACCCGAAAGTTTATACGTAGAGGTTATAAATATTTGCAAACTTAAATAACGTGACACAGATAGGAAAAAATCCAGGGTCCGCCCCTCTATGTATACCTGGGCGAATGCATACGGGAGTGGGGAATACATCCCTGCGGCTTTTTCACGATAGAAAACAGTCCTCTCTATCGATACGACAGTCTGGACCGACTGCGTATTTGTTCCTCCAAGAAACATAACAGCAGCATACATAGCACCAAGCATGTTCATCAAATCTTGTTGTTGACTCCTGTAACAAAAAGCCCATCAATATAACATACATAACAATATTTCTTGATATATGTTTAGGGTTTAGGGTTTAGGATCAAATACAAAGGCTCCTAAAAATAAGAAGTCGTACAAAGGGTATCAAACGGACTCCAATTGACCTGATTCAAGCGACATTGAAACCGTTTCATCGAACTCTACGACTTGAGATTTTAGGTTTTCACTTTTGGATTTCTATGTTGTAGATTTGTAGAATTTTTATTTATCATTGTGTATTTTCTATATTTGTGTCATTTTTGTGACTCATTGTGTCTTTTTTTCTCGACATTGTGTTATATTTTTCGTCATTGTGTTATATTTTGCTTGATATTGTGTCATCTTGTGCGATCCATTGTGTCTTTGTACGCTTCTTATTTTTAGGAGTCTTTGTAGAATAACTTAACCCGTATGTTTAGTTCTTACGTTTTTTGTCCTTTGTCCCAGAAAATTATTCCAAACATCACCCCGATCACTGTCGTCATCAAGAACCGAACAACATTGAACTGTGGATGTCTCCAGTAAGAAAGTAGTTGTTTCCATAAACAGGCGTTGCACTGTTCGAAAAATGATTGTGAATATTTTGTTGGGAAATGTAGGTCGTGGACTCCAGGCGCGGGTGTGCTCAAGTCTTGTATGAGCTCCTGGTTCCTTCTGTGTGGTGAATTTAGGGCTAATATGATCAAAAGATGAGAAGATTGGGTTTGAAAGTAAGATTTGGAAAAATGCATACCTGTAAAGTTCAGACTGAGCATAGATTGATGCAAAATCGACACAAAGTTGAGCTTCAACCGTGGAAGAACTGACTTCAAGCATCCAAGTTGCGGGATTTTGACCATCTTTTATTCTTGTAATCCCTGAAATTTTCTAAAAATTTGTGTTTGTTTTAGGAATATAATGGGGTGGAAAAACATCACTCAACACACTAATACACAATATATGCGGAAAAAAAGCAGTTGTACATTTAGCGACAGTCTTGTGACCAAAGTCACCAGTCGTAAAATTAGCGACCGCATCGTCAAAACCATTGCAAATATAATATAATTAAGTTCAAAAAATGCATGTCACAAATTAGCTGAAAGAATGTTTAAGCGTTTCAGTTTGATCGCAAAATAGTCGTAAAAACTGGAAAATGTAACTTTGTAAAATTGAAGCTCAAATGCCAGTTGCAAATTAGTCGGAAAAATGCATCCATTTCTAACAGGTCGCTAAAAAGCGATAGCACATCAGTGGCAAAAAGCGTCGTAAACAGCAAAATTTGCAACTGAAATTTCGATGGTTAAAAGCAGTTGCAAAATATCGACAAAGTGGTCGAAAATTTGGATTTGCCGCAGACATTTTTACTGCCGTTTTTTTAATCACAAGTCAGTCACATATAACATTTTGTGACGGAAATTTGGCTATTGCACGACACTCACTTGGAAGTATTCGACTAGTAGCCTAGAATGGTGTCCAAGAGGTCCAGCATAAATAACCTGACCACCTCTTTTCATCAACATCAGCTGTACAAAAAAAAAAGGTTTCAAAATAGGACATTAAATCACAAGATTTACTAGTGAATGAAACCAAGTTAACCTCATCAAATGCTTCAAAAATGTCGATACTCGGCTGGTGAATGGTGCAGACAACAGTTCTACCAGTATCAACCGTGTTCCTAACCGTTCTCATGACAATGGCTGCAGCCCTTGCGTCAAGTCCTGATGTGGGCTCGTCCATAAAGATAATGGACGGGTTAGCCACCAACTCAACAGCTATAGTGAGTCTTTTTCGTTGTTCAGTCGAGAGACCGCTTACCCCCGGAAGCTCTACTAGTGAATTCCTTACAGAATTCAGCTCTACCAAATTCATTACTTCCTCCACAAATGTCTATAAAAAACACACAAAATGGTAAAGAGTGTGTTAATTATATATAATATTTTTTTGCTTTATGGCCCATGGGCTTGATAGAGGCTTCTTTAAGTCAAATTGCAACACTTAAAAAACTTTACCTGTCTTGCTTCATCGCTTACATCTGGAGCGAGTCGAAGCCAAGCGGAATAAACAAGCGATTCATAAACTGTAACATGCGGAGAATGGATATCGTTTTGTTCACAGTATCCACTCACACGAGCGAACGTTTCTTGTTTCTTTGGGTACCCGGAAATGCTGATGTCCCCTTCAATGTAGCCACCGGTTTTTCTTCCGGCTAAAACATCCATTAATGTTGTCTTCCCGGCACCACTGACACCAACCAATGCTGTTAGAACACCCGGCCTAAATGCACCACTTACATCTCTTAGTAGTTGTAAACGATCCTCCGTAATTCCTTGAGCTTTCATTTCCTGATTACAAACATAACGATGTGATCTCTTTACCTATTTCCTTGTGTTGTTTTCACTAGATAATCAAGTGAATGTTTGCAAAAATCAAACTTACCGCAGGCATATCGACGTAGTAATTGACATGATCAAATGCAAGTGATAGCGGCTGAAATGGAAGCACCATTCCTTTCCGTTTAGCTGCCATTTCAATACCTGAAATCAGTAAATTTTCCTTACTAACATAACACATTTAAGGTTTCCATTCTTCAAATAGAACATGAACGGAACCTTGATCATCTTTAGCTGATTCAGAGTGTTTAAGTTGCTCATCTTCATTTGGAACCACAGTTCTCGAACCTCCATGGGCTGCATTTCATGTTGAAAATAATATATATCAGATCAAGAAGTTTAACTAGCTTTCGTCTGATTCAATAACATTGGCGCAGGTTAGAAGGGGCTGGGGGAGAGGGGGGGTGACCCCCCGAACTTTTCGCTCAGTATGTTAAATATGCAGTTTTCGTATAGAAATTTTGGGGTGTATATGTTTTCCACCCCCACCCCCCCGGTTGGAAATCTCAAGCTTCGCCGCTGTTCAGTAAGAAACAATAAACTTACGATTCAAATATGTCAATGCCAAAATGAAGAAGATGGTAAAGATCACTGAATACGCAATGAGTGCGCCAACACAAACCCAAAACATATAGTCAGTTGTGAACATGCCTCTAGAACTCAGAAGAACTTTGCCTACTGTTGGTTCGTTGATTCGTGGGTCAGGATTCGGCTGAAAGTAACATACGAAACGAACATCAAACAGATGAACTAATATAACTATAACTAATAAGTTAAACTTGAGCTTACAGTGTTCCATCTATCATCTAAAAACTCGTTGATCATGATGGCGTTCTGTCCATACATCATGGGAGAAATGTAGTAACCCCATATCATCCATGGCTCAATGTCATCTATAATAAATGTGTACAAGTTGACAAAAGTTAAGCATCCTGTTAAGTCAGGTAGAAGCAGGGCCGGCCCATTGGGCTTAAAAAGAAGCTAGTGCTTACAGACCTTTTGCTACAACGAATTCGCTTAGTGCAAAAACTTTTAGTAATGTATATGACAAAGTTAAGCATTCTTTAAGTCAGGTGGAAGCAGGGCCGGCCCATTGGGCTTTAAAAAAAGCTAGCACGTTAAGCCCAAAAACTTAGAAGGTGCAAACCTTTTGCTACGATGAATCCGCCTAGCACAAAGACTATTAACAATGTAAAGGTCCCAAGAGCACTAGCAACCACCTGTATTCGCCCAATTGAAGCAAGAAATCGAAAGAGACACAAAGCCATTTGGTGCACACTGATATAAGCCAAAAGTTGTTTATAAAACCTATAAGCGGCAGGCGCAAACCCAATGGTATAATATGTGATCGCGATCCATATTACAGATTCAACGACTGATATAGGGATCTTTAGAAGCCAAATGGGGATCACGAATGCCCACGCAGGGTAGAACAAAGAATCCCTTTGTTTATAGAACACAGGAAGCCTCATAACAGTGAGCGCGAGCTCAGCAGCCCCATTAAACATCATATTAATAAGACTGAAAAACAATGCACCCATATACTTTCCACCATCTTTAAGCTGACCACTTTTCATCGTTGTCCTAAAGAACACACTGAACGCGATAATCGACATTATCGTTATTTGACACGTCTTGAATATGTACAAAAAGGCGTTACGCTTCATTAGCAACCATTCTCTTGCTAAATTCGCTCTTAAAAGGTCCAAATTTGAGATACCATACTTTTGATCTACCAAAGCAGCAGGATGGACTTTAGTAACGTCATAAGGACTTGCAAGCTTGTTATAAAGATTCTGGCCGAGTTGAGACCGAGCGAACAACTGAGTGAACTCGGGCACAGATATGAATCTGTAAGGTTCTTCTTTTCTGAACCAGTATTGTTCTTGATCCTTTCTAGAAGTAACCTCTTGTAAAAAATCCGCAACTCCTTTTCTTTTCGGGCATTTAAATCCTACCCCTTCGAAGAAATCAAGAACATTCGTACGCGGGCCTTGGTACACCATTTGACCTTCTGAAAGGAGTATAATGTCATCAAATAACTCGAATGTTTCGGGTGCAGGTTGTAAAAGGGCGATCATCATAGTTGCATCCATTATATGAACCATTTCTTTCATATATTTTACAATCTGATAAGTAGTTGAACTATCCAAACCAGTAGAAATTTCATCCATGAAGAATACCTTTGCAGGCCCTACCAACATTTCTCCTGCATTCACCATATAACAAATTATAGTTATCTTTTGTTCAACTAGCATATAAAAGCGTACGCGTGACTCGACTACCAGTAGTGACGCGTTTCTTCTGGCCACCGGAGATTCCTCTACGAATCTCATCACCCACCAAGATATTAGCACATATATCTAGTCCAAGTATCTGTTATGAATAAATTTATCAGTAACAGAATGAAGAGCAAGAACCGAGGTTATGAGCTAAATAACCTTGAGAATATAGTCTGTAACCAAACTAGATTCTTGTCCAGTCATTGTCGTGGCTTTCATGAAAGCATCAATATCAGGATCTGGTGTGATCCCTGCAATTCTCTCGCGTCTCAACAGTTCTACCAATAGATCATATCTGGTTCCTACACCGAGACAATGTGCTGCAAAGTCAAGTGTCTCCCAAACTGTCATCTCACCTTGGTGAACATCGTGTTGGCTAATATACGCGGAAGTTCTTTGAGGAATGAACTCGGACATTTTATGACCACAGTAAGTAACTTCTCCGGTTACTCTTAGATCCTTTTGTACTACTCCGGCAAGTGTCCTCATGAAGGTTGTCCTCCCAGAGCCAGGTGGTCCAAGAAGTAGTGTCATCCTGCAAACCGGCCAACATTCTTTTCACTAAGTTTTCGCTAGAATATAATGTATCTTTGATTTTTAAGTGATAATATTATGCTAATCATATAGTTGATATCAACAATAGTAACTATATTTTTTTATCCAAAACCTAAAAACTAGTTATTTCTAAAAGGACAGGCCAACATTGGTACATTATCCACACACACACTAAAATATCTTACGGCCCTTATAACGTTTCCCACGTATCATACTGCCGTATAACCTTACACGGCCCGTAGGAAATGTTGAAAAGGTTATATGAGCAAAAGTTATATGGCCCAGTATAACCAACTAAATTGAAACTAACTGATTTTACCATTGTGTGTTCTACATAAGCTATATATAGGCTATGTGGGGGTGGTGTATGTATAGCAGCACCTTTCCAAAATATTAGTACAACTTCATCAAAACATACCTTGAAGGTTTCAAGATTCCACTCAAATCCTGCAATATTTTGAGGATCTTTTTGTTGGATGGAACAAGCTTAATGAGTTGGAGAAATCCCTATTAACAGCAAAATCAAAAGCAACTAAACAAATAGAAATTGCATAATTTTACTTCATGATGAATATCTTGAAATCCAAATGGCAAACCTCAATGGCATTAAGGCTGGAATTCAACAATGTTGGAAGTGCTCTAGACCCTATGAATACATCTCCTTCAACTGATAGATTACTGTAACGAACTTCAATCTTCGGAGTTTCGATCCCAACCCTAGTAAATTCACATATAACAAACAAACAAATGTACACAGTAAGATCCCACTCATAGCACAGTCTGAGAAGAGTGAGATACGGACAAACCTTTCCTCTATCATAGAGACAAAGAGGTTGCACCTACTGAGACCCCGACTAAATTTACATCAAGCTATACTAAAACTTTGAATAACTTTTAAAAGATTGACATTGTAAGTGGATTATGAATTCACCTATCAATCCTTTCTCGAATACGTGGAAGAAAACCCTCATGATCATCTTTAATGACTTCAAGAACACTCGCGATAGTCTGCTTCATATCCATATGATCAACATTCGAGATTTCATTTCTTCTGATTCTCCCATCATCATGAACTTGATTCAATATATCTTTTCTTGATCTTTCATAAGTGGGGAGCCTTTCAATAGCAGCCAATCTAAGTTCCTCTTCGTCCTCTTGTACACTAGTTTTTTCGAAAGCATCACCTCCAGGTGCCCCTGGAAAAGCCTCCTTAATGCTAGCTGAAGCCCAGTTCCTAAAAGATGCCGATAAACTCGAATGTCGGCTCATCGAGCGTGCCAGCTCATCTCCGGCGGGCCCTGCCGCCATCTCTCACCACCCACAACTTCTTTGAAACACTGTACTTTGTTTTGTTATGGTTTTACCATGAACATATTACCTTAAAAGGGTCTCACATACATGCTGCATGATTGATGATACACATTATGTAATGTCTATAGAGGTTTGACATTATACGGAAAATGAAAATAAAGTAATCTTTTCATGATATTTTCAAGGGATATGAAACACGTACACATGATCTCTCAATACCAGTGAAGATACGTGTAGAAAATATAAAAGAAAACAGAAGAAATAAAAGTGATTGAGTAGAAGAAATTAACCAATGGTGGATCGCATACTAATGATCCATGACTTGATAAAATTGTGAGGTTTGTAGATGAATGATTTGATTAGGGTTTGTTAGTATCAAGAATGTGTTATTATTTAATCATGAAGACATGAAGATGAGTCCCGGAATTATGTAGATCCAAATTAGGGAATAGGGAATGTAGTAATTACAAAAATTTCATGCAATTTTCAATTTTAGTTATTTTCGATACACAGTAGAGCTTGAGCGAAGTTGGGGCCGGACTCACAAAATCCAAATCGGTGGGGATCGGACTTTTAAAAATCCAATATTTTACACCATAAAAAAAGAATTTTTGAAATTTTTTAGTAAAATTAACATTACGAACGAAAAACCGACAAGGGCCAGAGGTGCCCAGCCGCAATATAGCTTCGCTAGTGCCAATAAAGTTTTAGAACAATATTCGTGTTATAGTGTTACTCTCTCATCACTTCTTTTTCTTTTGTAATTTGGTAGCTTTCTACTTCTATTTTAGTTATGTTTGTTGTTTGTTTTAGAGCTTAGGCTATATAGAGTGGGAGGACATGAAAAGGGAGTGTGAAACACCATGTGGTAGTCATGTCAGCAACTATCAGAAAAGTGGCGTGGTGCCAAAAAGGACGGGGTGGGATAGGGCGTGGAAGGTGGTGTGGTATGGTGTGACATGTTGCATACACTTTTTGTATTTAAAATATAAAACAAAAGGCCCCGACCAACCAAAGTCGGCCATCATCTTCATCTCCACGATGCCCGTGAAGATTTGCTCGCCGCACCCACCACTACGACCTCCACGCCGCATGCGGGTCGGTGTGCCCGTCTTGGAGTGGCTTCTACACCCACTCCGTGTGATCTAAGAGTCTCCCTTAAAGCAGCCTCTCTTATTTAGTTGTGCAATCTGGCCTCAAAAATAAATTCGTTAACGACTATATAAAAGCTTTTAGAATAGTGTTATACGATGTTTTTAAAAGTGAAAAGAAATATATCAAGATTATAGAAAACTCTGTGACGATGTCGTTGCCAAATATTTAGGTCCTAATTGGGACGTGCCATGTGCGTTGAATTCAACTTGTCATATGTTTGAAAGTGCTTTAGCCCAACTTAGGACTTTAGTTCATGATAGTCTTTGTGAACAATATATTAGTTATTGATGATTTGTGGCGAACGCGGTCATAAACAAGTTTAAAATCAAAATCCTAATGACATTTAACCAGTAAAGCAAGTAGGGTGTCGAATCATAGAGTTTGACTGAATAATGTTGTTTACAAAGATGTTACTTAAACTAGACATTAATGTTTATTGAGATTTGGAATTGATTGTGAAAATCTAACGAGAACTAAAAATGATTTAGAAGATCACAACTGGTTTGTTTTTCTTAATTTAAGAAAGGGAAGGGTATCATGTTCTTTTCTCTCTTTTAACTAGTTTTCACTTTGATTTTCAAACGAATATAACTCTTTTATACGTTAATATTTTTATAAAAAAATTACACCGTATTAACGAGCATTTCGTTCTCTTTAATTCGAGCACCCCATTGCTATAGTTTTCTTAAAAAAATTACAAGATTTTGAATGCCCGTTAGTTTATTGCGTGACTACGTGATTTTGAATACCAATACGTGATTTTGAATACCTATTACGTGATTACACATTCGGTATAAATCCATTACGTGATTACACATTCAATATGATTTGTTATAACTGATATTATTACAATTATGATTATTACTTAATTACACATTCAATAATAAAAACTTGATTGTTTATGCTTTTATTACGTGATTAAATCTCCAATATACGACATTATGTTGTTATTATAGGTTGATTTGTCTATTGTTTTGTATATAATTTATCCTTAATACGTGATTGGACCTGAAATATTTGGTATTTCATATGAAATATTACGTATTGTAATTACGTAATCACTCAGTAGGGTTTCATATAAATACTATAATGAAATCGTGTACGAAATAAGTATTTAAAATCATGTCGTCACGTAATAATACATAGTCAACTACTGTTACGTAATTACGTAATCACGTACTGGGTATTCAAAATCACGTAATCACGTAATGGCTATTCAAAATCCTGTAAATTGTTTTTAAGGAAAATATAGCAATATGATGCTTGAATTAAAGAGAATGAAATGCTCGTTAATACGGTGTAATTTTTATAAAAAAATATAAACGTATGAAAAAGTTATAGTCGCTTGAAAATAAACGGGAAGTGGGTTTATGAGTCAACAATATTGGATTTTCCTATTTTACCCTTTCCCCATTTGTTTCTCTTGTTTTTAGTTATGTGAATTCTATATTTAGAAACCACTTAATCTTAACCATTAATCTTGGAAATCAATGGTCAAACTTTTCCCTACACTCCGTATAATTCTTTCCTCTTGTACAATAACCTCTCTCTTATTCTCATTTCATTTAAAACATAAATTTTGTTTTTTGTTTTTGTTATTTGTTTATGTTATTCAATTATTCAACCATGATGATTCTATGAATCATTTCTTTTATTATAAATCACGTTATTTAAAGATTTTAATGCAAATTATAAATTACGTTATTTAAAGATTATAATGCAAAATATTTATTAGTCAATCTCAATGTAAAATAAACCTTTTACATCTATACTCGTTACATACAAAAATAATATATATATATATATTTGCTACATACGAGTATATAATGTTGCCAAACTAGCTTAACTTTTCTTGGATTTTTTTCTTTATATTTGTTAAATAGTATTAGGATTGACGTTTATAGTGATACAATAAATTTATTTCTAGATACACGTGTCCATAAACATAAAAGTTTTATGTAGACTAAAAAGAAACTAAAAGGGTAAAGAGAATTTGTTGAATCCTCGGTCAGAAAATTTTATTGGTTTATTATATATAAAATTTAGATTTAGATTTTAGATAGAGTGAATTTCAAATTTTGTCCTTTACATAATTTCAAGTGATGTTCTTTACCTTTAAAATTGACGAATTTTGTACTTTATGTTTTAGAATATTGCATGGTTTGTCCTTTTGGCCTAACCCAGTTAGTTTTTTTTGTTAAATCAGATTAGAAAAGGGTATTTTAGTCTCGGTTTAACTCATCCAGTTGTTGCTGATAGAGAAGTTCAGGATATTTTCTCGAGAGACAAGATTGATTAGCCTCTTATCAGTGTTGTAAGAATCGCTAGGCGATAGCCGACCGGTGAGATATGGACCAACGATTAATTAGGATTGATATGGATCTATCGGATTAGGATTTTTATATGTATGTAATCTTCAGTTTTTTTATACATATGCACACATTTTTATGTGTAATATTTTAGCAAGACAAGATTTAACCTTCATGAGCTTATTTTCCTGAGTAAACAATATTAATTACCGAAATTTACAAGGTTTAATCGGAATTTGTCCGAAACAGGTAATTTTTGGCCGATTAAGACTTACCAGGGCCGTCAATGACCGTCTAGCAATCAATTGGCTGATTAAAGGAAAATTACTCGATAAAATTTTGACTAATGATTATTCAACAACTAATCAAATAGCAGTCGGGATTTTTACGAACATCGTAGTCAAAGAGTTATAAACACAAAATACACATGTTATTTTCAAGAAAAATATCTTCAAACTTAAAAAAAAACAAAATAAGAAGAAATCAACGCAGACATGTATGGCCAGAAACGAAACAGTCAGATTACTTCTTTCCATTCTGCACGCGTTCAAGTTTCCACTTTCATATTTTTCCTTCACGTTTCTTCATATCATTTCACTAATTAACGCAATTTACTCACATAATCCGCCCATATTTCAACTAATTCCCACAGTTCTTGATCTTCCATCGATTCAACTCCGGTTTCTGCACCCAAATTTCTCATAAAAAAGGTAAATTTTTGGTGGTTTTTTTTTTCAAGATTATCTTTACTTTAACTGAAAGTTACATTTTCTTGTTTAAAAGATAAAACCCATGTTTCAAAATGCTGTTTTTTTAGTTTGTTTGAAATGGGGTTTAAAGATTTAGGGGAAAAATCTTAAATTGGGTATGATATATTGTAGAGAATGCTACATGTTTACCAAGGTTAAAAAGTTTTTTTTTTGGTAACTGTGATTTGAGTAGATGGATTTGTGCTACATTAGGTTTAATGATGTTTGTGTGCTGATTAGTTTCAACCTGTTTTATTTGATGTATTGTTCTTGTTATAAACTGGTTTAGACATAGCTTTTGGTAGAGGTGATTTTGACTTATTTGGTCAAACATGCTGTAAATGGTGCAGACAGTATTGCTACAAGAACAAAGTTTAAATCTTGAAAATGAAGAAGGAATTTTAGTTAATTATGATGTTATTAGAACCAGTTTTAGGGTTTATTTTATTTTATTTTTCTGATGCTTTAAGCCCCTAAATCTTGATGTTTGATAAACCAAGATTTCAAACAATAGAAATTGGTGGTGAAGTTTTGAACTTTTTATGATTTTATTCTTTTTAAACAGATTTTATTCGAAAACTTATTCTCGCAGTTTTTTATCTTCCATCGATTCAACTATGATTTTTGTATCCCATTGCTTTTCAATCAGGTTAAATTTTTGTGCTTTAACTGAAGCTTGTATTGTGTTGTTTAACACCTTCATTCCAAAATGCTTTTTTTTCCTAGTTTGTTTGAAATGGGGTTTAATGATTTAGTGGAAAAATCTGAAATTGGATATGATATATTGTAGAGGGTGCTTCATCTTTACCAAGGTTAAAAGGGGTTTTCGGTAATCGTAATTTGAGTACATGAATGTGCGGTAAGTTAGGTTTAATCATGTTTGTTTGTTGATTTGCTTCATTCTGTTTTCTTTGATATATTGATCTTGTTATAAACTGGGTTAAGAAATTAGACATACATGGCTGAAACAAAGAATTACCTTTTTTTTGGTAGAGGTGATTTTGACCTTTATGGTCAAACATGCCGTAAAGGGTGCCGACACTCATAGGGTGATGCTACACAAACACATCATACGGGTTGTATGATGTCATGCTGGCTGTGTGAGTCGTGTGACTTTGTCTGCTTCGCATCAATCATTTCTTTGTCAGTCAAACACATCATAATGGGATTTAATTTGTCCCTTATACGACCCATATGTCCATTTTTCCCCTATCATACGGCACGTATGACATAACAGCGGTGTATGGATGGTGTGTCAGTGGTGTTTGTTTAGCACTGACTCATTTATAATATAATATTATATTGATATTGATTTGGGTTTGAGAGAAATCTGAGGTTACCATGCGAATGATATTCAAATTATAAATCCTGAAAATGAAAAAGAAAATCTAGTTATTTATGCTGTCACACTTAATATATATTTTAAAAATCATTTTCAGGGGTTAATTTACTATCTTCTGATCGTTTTATCCCCTTATACTTGATGCTTGAAACGGCCAAATCACTATGCTGATTCTATAAACCAAGATTCCGAACCATCGTAATTAACTTTTTTTGTTCTTGTTTTTTGTAAACAGAAGTGGAATTCTATACTGTTAATATATTATCGTACACACCTTTGAACCGTAACTGTTGCCATGGGTTCTTCCGAAGCAATTCTGCAAGTGTTTCGCGGGGCTGCGCCTTTTATTAAGCATGACTCAACGTATTCTCTTGGATCCTTCACAAACTACAAAAAGAAACGCGACCCAAATGTCGTGCGGTTATTCAAGTGCTCAAGTATTCATCACCAATTTCCCGCCATTCCCACCATCCGATTTGATAATTTAAAAAACAAACGATTTGAAAGTTCCAGTTGTAAATGCCAAAACGCCGAAAGTGTTAGTGGATTTACTACCGAAAACGAAAACGGAACATGGTATGTGGATAACGCTAAAGAGTTTAATACGATTCAAGAAACGGGTCGCTCACCAAATCTATTGGGTTCGGAGGATGTTCTTAAGACCGAGAAAGAAAGTGAGAGTTCTTTAACTGATGTTATCGAGCAAGAAGCATGGGACCTACTGCGTGAATCCATCGTGCACTATTGTGGTAGTCCTATTGGAACAATAGCGGCAAACGACCCCACAAGCTCAAGTGTTTTGAACTATGATCAAGTTTTTATTCGGACTTTATACCGTCTGGTATAGCTTTCTTGCTAAAAGAAGAGTATGATATTGTCCGAAATTTCATCCTTCATACCCTTCAATTGCAGGTAGTTTATAATCACCTTCCACTTTACATTTTCTTTAGTTTTCTAGTTAAAATTTATTAAGTCATAGTGTAAATTTAGCTAAAGATCATCAAGGATGGGATTCACAAAGTTTTATGATCTTCTATGTGTGGTTTTAATCCATTCTTTGCAGTTATAGCGGTCCAAAATCAAATAGCGGTCAAGGGCCGATATTTGAGATATAGGTTATCGTAGTGGGATATAAGTAATTTTATATCATGCCGGATGTATTTATATATATACATATATAAAGCTATTTTTGACACCGCTATTCTGGAAGAGCCCTATAACCGCTATCCCACCGCTATTGACTGCTTAGAACCCATTTAGTTTTGCATGGGTTGATTTGGGTTGTGTTGGATCTCGAACGGATCAGATCAGAATAATTTGCTAGAAGGGGAATCGGTCAAATGGGCTGAACGGGTCGAAAGTAGCCCAAAGTCTGTTTTTAATTAATACAACCACCTAAGTCGTTTTGTGCAATTATTTAGTTATTATTGTAATAACTAACACATTAGTTGATTATAAATATAAAAGAAGTGAAAAATCGCGAGTTTAGTTTTTTTTTTTTTTTATAGAGCTGGGAGAAAACAATGGATTGTCATAGTCCCGGTCAAGGATTAATGCCTGCAAGCTTTAAGGTCCGTACGGTACCCCTCGAGGGTGATGACACTGCAACTGAGGAAGTATTAGACCCTGATTTCGGAGAGGCTGCAATTGGTCGTGTTGCCCCTGTTGATTCTGGTAATAAACATGGGGTGTCTGGATTCACTTTTTAAACGTGATTATATGATTATAAATAATCAAAATCAGATAATCTGCTGTAATAAAACTGGATGTTGGCGATATTTTTTTGTATGTGCTTATGCTGTTTAAAGTTATAATAAATGTCAAATAATCAATTGGTTCGGTGTTGGACATATTTTGATGTAAAAGTACATGGATAGTCCCTGTGGTTTATCAAAGTCTTGGATTTGGTCCCTAATTTTCCAAAAGTACACAAATGGTCCCAGTGGTTTGCACTTTGTAATGCATTTAGTCCCCAACCAACAAATATAATGATTTTAGGAGGTCTCAGTGGCAGTTAGGGACTAATTGCGTTACAAAGTGCAAACGACAGCGGCCATGCGTGTACTTTTAGCAAAAGTTGGGGACTAAATACGTTACAAAGTGCAAACCACAAGGACCATCGTCACCATCTATGTACTTTTGGAAAGCTAGGGACGAAATCCAAATTTTTGGTAAACCACAAGGACCATCCGTGTACTTTACTATTCTTTTTTACCTTTTCGTCTGGACTTCAAGATGTTTGTTTATCTTTTATAACATTTTTTTATCAGGATTATGGTGGATTATATTGTTACGTGCATATGGAAAGTGTTCTGGAGATACATCGCTAGTGGAGAGAATCGATGTTCAAACTGGAATCAAAATGGTTTTAAAGTTATGTCTTGCTGACGGTTTTGATATGTTCCCTACTTTGCTAGTCGCTGATGGACCGTGCATGATTGACCGACGCATGGGAATTCATGGACACCCTCTTGAAATTCAGGTAATGAAGATTGTCTTGTTTAACGAAGCTGCTAGCTTGTTTCATCTATATCTATACTCTATTATAATACATGAGAGAAGGGCATTTTAAGATACCCAAAAGTTAAGAATTTTTATAGGTTAATGCATAAGGCACAACCCTTAAATGAGGGTAAGTTAGTCTTTCAAACGCTAATTACACTTTAATCTCCTCATCTTAATTACACTTATATTCCCTTATCTTTAACCAAATTATGGATAATTTAAAAGTAGTTACACTTTATCCACCTTATAAAAAATAACTACCCCCATGCTTTTTAAACGACCATAACTTTTACATACGTTAATATTTAAAAAAAAAGTACACCATAAAAACAAGCACACTATAAACAAGCATTTATTCTCTTTAATTTGAGTATAGTATTGCTATAATTGTTTTAATTAAAAAATTGATATATTACGTGATTAACAGTATCTAGGGGTGAGCAATAATTGAATCGTTAACCCTAACCAAACCGAAAACAGAGGAAACTGAACCGAAATCAACCAACAACTGAATAAAATGAAAACCGAATTAACCAAAAACCAGCTATCGTTTTTTTTGTACCCTCATTTAACCAAAATTATGGTTAAATTAACTGAATTGAACCAAACAATTCATATTTCTATATATTTCTAGCTTTATACCTTTAGTTCATGTATGTCATATTTTATACCTACATTTCATATATTTATACTTCCATATCCTTTATTTATACATCCATATGATGTATTTATACCTCAATTTCACGTATTTATACCTCAATTTTATTTATTTCTAAATAAAAGTTTTAGCCCAAGTTTGGTTTTGGCTATTAACCGAAATAAAGGAATCGAACCAAAAACTGCCAATCTAACACAATAAACCAAACTGCTTAACTGAAAACAGATTGGTTAATAAAATAGACTAACCGGTTACTTCGGTTGAGGAACCGAACCAAAGAACCATGCACATCCTTGCAGTGTCTGTGTTTCCCACCCCAGCGCGCAGACACTTTTCTAATACTATTACGTATCATTTCATATACTTGTAGGCTCTCTATATATAAGCGACTTCATTGTTAACACATTACCCATGATTTCAGGCGCTATTTTATTCTGCGTTAATGTGTGCACGTGAAATGCTCGCACTGGAGGATGGATCAGCCGACTTAATTAGAGCGTTGAACAACCGTCTTGTTGCATTATCATTCCACATAAGAGAATATTACTGGGTAGACCTGAAAAAACTTAACGAAATATACCGTTACAAGACCGAAGAGTACTCTTACGATGCCGTCAACAAATTCAACATTTACCCTGATCAAATTCCTCCATGGCTGGTAGAATGGATGCCGGACAAAGGTGGTTACCTTATCGGAAACATACAACCGGCGCATATGGACTTCCGGTTTTTCTCGTTGGGAAACTTTTGGTCCATAGTCAGCAGTTTAGTCAACGTTGACCAGTCAAATGCGATATTGGATCTTATCGATGCGAAATGGGCCGATTTAGTGGCTGATATGCCTTTCAAGATTTGTTATCCTGCCCTTGAAGGTCAAGAATGGCAGATTATTACCGGCAGTGATCCTAAAAACACGTGATATTTCTATCTTAATATTATTCTCCTGCATTTCTTTTAATCAGAACCGTTGATTTCTTAGCTTTTGTTGACTTTTGCAGGCCTTGGTCGTACCACAACGGAGGCTCGTGGCCGACTTTGCTTTGGCAGGTTGGTATCTACTATTTCGGGTTCATGTTAATTATATCTGAACTTTGTAGTTAGTATGCAATTTTTGTTTACAGCTTACAGTGGCATGCATCAAGATGGACAGGCCGGAAATCGCCGCAAGAGCGGTTAAGATAGCCGAGGGGCGTTTGGCTCAAGACAAATGGCCCGAATACTACGACACTAAATGGGGGCGGTTTATAGGGAAACAATCGCGCTTATTTCAAACGTGGACAATTGCAGGGTACCTTGTATCGAAACTACTGCTTGCGAACCCTAACAAAGCGAAGATTCTGATGACGGATGAGGATTCTGATCTTGTTAACGCGTTTTCTTGCATGATCACTTCTAACCTGCGAAAGAAACGGGGTCCTAAGAATTCCCTTTCTTGAATCAACATTCTATAAACCTTATTTTTTAGCATGGATCCACCAGTAGTTTTTTTATGGTGGACTAGTTGATTTGGTTTTTATATATAGATTATTATACAGTAAGGAGTGAGCCTTTGTGCCACATGATTAGTCGATTTCGTTCATTTTCAATTGTTTAAAGAATTCTATTTATGTACTTTGCATAAGCATGTTGTATAAGCATGTTACAAACCTTGTTAACGCTCGGTTATATAACCAACGATTCATTTAATCAAAGCCGAGCCAACGATTCAAATGCTGCATGCCCACCTGACATGATAAAGATCAAATCCATCACCATCCAAGAAATCACAACACAACAATTATGTTTTGCATTTATTCAAGTGCAAAATACCAAATGTTACAGTCATTTGATAGTTCTAGATTTACAATTACAATACCAAGTTCAAAAACCATTCAAAACACATATATTAAGCAGTAGCCGATGCACCTTCGGCTGGCCAGAACTCGGTTTTCTTCCCGGTTTTGGAAACCGTCTGCAGAACCGCATCTGGCTGTACATTACCCTTCACAGTCACCTTTTGTTGTTCCAGATCAATGTCAAAAGTTTCCACCCCTGCAGAAAAAACCGCTTTTTTAGATACAAATGAAGGAACTTGTATTAACTTTTAAGTTGGAAATCTTGAAGATTGTTGTCCAAAAAGAACTTTTTTTTTCTTTATATCATGACCTTGGGTTAAAAAAGTGTACATCATGTACGCAGGTGTTTTCTTCATTTCTTTGGTTGTGTTTACATATCAGCCTCCTACAGGCCCTAATTTTGACCAAATTTGACCCAGAAGTACACGAGGCTCCGTCTCATGCTCCCTAATGTGTTTTCCTAAGCGCATTGTGCCTAGGGCTGTCTAAAAAGTTCGCGGCTCGGAGTTGGATCGGATTTAGCTCGGAAAAAGCTCGCTCGATTAGGCTCGGTTTGAAACTGAGCCAAGCCGGCTCGGTTAGAAAGTGAGCCTAGCTTGGCTCTGTTTAGCTCGCTTGGTAGCTCTGCTCAGCTTAGCTCGAATTATTTTACTTATAATATATTTTATTTTTATATACATTATAATATAATATATTACAAAAACTGATTATTATGATTATTATTATTTACATGTATTTAGGAGTGTAATTTGAGATCTATGGATATTTGAAGGTTGCTTACCGTGCTAATGAGCTAACATTGTATTTTGTTAAAATTTAAAACTTATTTTGTGTTGTTGAACTTGATTTTGGCTTGTAATGTATTAGGTTGAACTTATTTTAGATATTTCTTTTGAAGTATTGAATAATATTTTAGACTGTTGAATTTTGAGAGCTATGTATTAATTTTTCCTTTTAAAATCGAGCCAAACAAAGCTGGGCCCGAGCTTAGATTTTCAGCTTAGTTTCAAATCCGAGCCAACCCAACTCGGTTTATAATCAAGTCGAGCCCGAGCTTGCCTGGCTCGGCTCGGCTCATGAACAGCCCTAATTGTGCCTCATGTGAGCCTTTTAAAATCAAGCTTACGACCATTTTATTGGATATAAAAGATGAGTAACAAACCTTCCATTTTGCCAAGAACCCTCTTCACGGCCCCAACACAGCCGCCACACGACATACCAACCTTAAGAACAACAGTCTGGATTGCCATAAAATATATATTAGTAAGTTCTTTGTCACACAAATAGTCATTAACTATTTGTTATTCTATGGGTCATTTGAACTTAATCTGGAATCGAAAACGCTCTTACAAAACAGCTAAACTCTAGCATTTATTTTTTAAACTCTCAAATAATACTCTAAAAGAACAACTTTAGAAACTTACAACCTGAAAATCTTTATCCAACTAGCTAAAAGATGATTCCTTTCAAATGAAACATGAATTATTACTCAACCAATGTGGAAAATGAACCCTCTTGCATGATTAATCTCTACCTAATATATAACTAACTCGCTGTGCGACGAGTAACAATTCTATAAGCCCAAGATTTTTTTACCGCTTCTTTTATTTCTTATTTAAAAAGGTTAACTAAAGCACTTACTTACGCTTATTCTCAATCATAAATTTATCTCAAAAAATCGTTTCATAGTTCCTAAATCTTTATCACTAACTATTTAATACAACCTTTATTCAACCCGTCTAATACCCGGGTTTCTAATATCATATAAATCATCATCACAAGTTAAAAAAATCCAGCAGCAACATAAATCAAGATCCAGAAAAAAACCCGTAATGATTAACTAGTCAAACAGTAAAATAAAATATCATTTCAGCCACATAACTTTGACCAAAAAAGTCAACACACACAGATGTAAAAATAAAAGATGAACTGGAAACGGAATTCAGATCGATCGAAACAAGAAACATATAATAAAGATGAAAATGATCCGATCCAAACAATTGAATTTGGTAAAATATAGGGATAAATTAGCAGGTAACCCTAATTTAATTGAGAAGATGAAATACCTGAGACATGGTTGAAGGACTTTGGGATTATTTAGGTTAATGAATTGAAAGGATAAATGGATTGATTCAGTGGAGGTTGATGGTTTATATAGGGGTATGGAAGAGAAAAAGGGGGAAATTGTTTTTGTGACGGCAGGTTGGTCGCCAGCATAACCACATTTTCAAGCAACCAGAAATGTTTCGATGGGTCCGGTTCGGTTCCTTTTTCTAAACCGAGTTTTTTGTGCACCCCTACGTACCACCATACCATATCCCTTGGGTAGGGGTACGCAATAACCTAACCGTTAATTGAAACCGAAACAAAAACCAAGAAACCAAACCAAAATTAACCGAAAACTGAATTAACTGCAAATTGGCTATTGTTTTTTCTTCTTTTCTTGTATCCTCGATTAACTAAACTATTCATATTTTCATAAATTTCTAGGTTTTATGCCTTCGTTTTATGTATATGCATTCATATAATATATTCATGTTTTATACCTCTATTTTATGTATTTATACATCTATTTCGTGCTAATTTTTCTAAATGTGCTAGTTTGAATTGTATAGAAGCAGAGTTCGAACTCAAGCTTTTAATTATTATTATATTATACATATGAATTGTAATTATACATATTATACATTATATACATATGAATTGTAAGAGTCCATGAACAGTGTTTTTTTGATTTTTTTAATATTATTTTTTTAGGTTTTTATTATTATATTGTTTTATTAGTTTTATTGATTTAAACATATATTTTCATATCACTTTTACATTATACATATGAGTTGTAAGAGTCCATGAACAGTGTTTTTTGCTTTTTTTAATATTATTATTTTTAGGTTTTTATTATTATATTGTTTTATTAGTTTTATTGATTATACATATGAGTTGTAAGAGTCCATGATTTAACTGTTAAGATACGACCAAAGTATCAATTATCAAACAAGAAATTAAAAAAATGATTGTATACTGTTATCGTTGTTTATACGGTATGGTAGCGATGCGGTATTAATTCATCGAAAGCAAAAACACTAAAATTAAATATTGTACCGATACAGATGTTATTCAATCGGTATTGAATGAATTTGGTACGATAGCGACACAATATCCGTTTAAAAAAAATATTTATCGTAATGTTGAAATAAAAAAGGGAAACGATTGTTTTTAATCTTTTGTCAATATTGTTTTTTCTGAGGTTTTATTATTTTATTGGTTTATTACTTTAATTGAATTAAGTATATTTTGTTCTCTCATATAACTTTTACGATACGATCAAAGTACCCGTTATCAAACAGGAAACAACAAAAATGAATGTATACCGGTACCGAACACCGATGATGTTCGGTACATGTAGATACATTATCGTTCTAAGAAAGTATGTAGCGATACATTATCGGTTTCTTGAAAGCAAAAAAGATAAAAATAAAAAAATATTCGTACCGATACTGATGTTGTTCAATTGGTTTGATTGGGTTTGATACGATAGCGGCAAAATATACGTTAAAAAAATATCGTAATGTTGAAATAAAATAAACATAAAATGTAAACAAAATCGAACCGATATCAACTGAACAACATCTATAGGCACCATATCAATATGTGTTTTTTTTTGTTTCCGGTCGATGTAGTGCTTTCTCTTTCAATTACTATATCGAATGTAGGTACCGTAACGAACCAAATTGATACCGACTTAATCTATGCCGTGAAGCGCGGGGGAATATCACAAGTTAGGGATTAAAGATGGGTGAAGAATGATGGAGAGGATGTGAATGCTGTTAGGAGCCAAACAACTTCCTCTAATATGTATTAAATTCGAGAAAGTGTTTACGGAACTTATTGACCATCACCTAATCCTATTTAAAAAAAAACAAACTCCTAAAAAGAACATTTCCTCAAACTAATAAAATCGTAAGTTCAACTCGTAATAATCACATAACTTTCTTTCTTCTCCCCTAAAAAGATTATCTTTAGATCATTTTATTTTTCTACGTTCTTTAAACTTTGTTTTGTTTTAACTTAAATTTTATTGCTAGTTTAACTTAAATTTGATTGCATATAGTAATCGTGATGTATATGATAAATGATATACATAAGGTGGCACCCTAAAAGATAGGTTTCCTAGGTTGTTTTAGCTAGCGAAAGACAAATGAGCAAAAGTCATCGAATGCTACAAAGACAACAATTTGAATAGAATATGGGATTGGGGTTGGTACAACGTACCAACTGATGAAGAGGAGAAAAAAGAAATGTTTGAGCTGAAATCAATTCTATCTCAACACGTTATCTCAGAAGGGAAAGACTTTTGGAGATGGAAGCATGAGAAAAAAAAAACGGGTTCTTGGTACGTATGGTTCGACAAACTTTAGAGAATCATGGGCTAGAATCAGTACAAGACATAATACGAATTGTAAGTAAAATGGGTTTATCAAAGAAGCGAAGTAGAATAGTATGCATTTTCCCAGTGACATTTGGGGTATATTTGGAACATAAGGAACAAAAGACTTTTTGAATGAAAATACATGAGCACATACAAAGTAGTGGAGAAGATAAAAGACAAATTTTTTAATGGATGAAAAAATCAAACCAAAGGCTTTAATACAATATGAGAGAAGTGGAGAAAATTTGATGGAATTGATTGAGGACTCTGTTATCGCTGGGTGTATACAGTTTTTTTGTTTTTGTTTAACTTTTTCTCTTTTTATGTTTATATTCTTCGTAGTTTCTTGCTGCGTTTTGATTTGTTAATAAAGCGTTTCTATTGTCATTCTAAAAATATGATAAATGATATAAAACTTAGCTTTCAAGTACCTTAGTACAAGCTAGATGTCTAAAAGTGTCGTATACATCTCTATCTATATATTTAAATCAAAAAGTATATTTTTCTCTAAATTTTGTTAATTTCTAAAAACCATTACATTCAACCCTCTACTTCTATCTTTATCTTACTTGCGTTAACTTATTTTATTATTATTTTCTCTTTCCAAAAAATTTAAAGAGTTGAATATAATCCTCTATATATTGAGGTATATTTTAGTCTCTTTATATTTTTCTCTTCTATAGAGAATCCAATGTGATGGCTTTTTTTTCTTCTACTTTTTCATCTATATTATACAGAATGTCTATATATAAAGGCTCCAATGTGAATACCCTTAGAATGAGTATACTTATAATCTTAGTCTTATATCTCGTTATAAATTCGTGCTAATACCTTGTGTTATATGTGTGAGGTACCTAGCTATGCATTAATCGTGAGTAATCAAGGAACTTAAAAATGCATTGAACGTTAAAGGAATCGATATACATGTTAATTCATTAAAAGTTACCTATTAGATTCAAAACTACATTTTTTTTACTATTTTAATTTTTATATATATTTTATTAGTCAATAATACTGTGAGCATAAAAACAAAATGTTAATAAAGTAGCATATTAGCCTATGAGAAGCAGAAATAAAAAGAGAAAAAGAAAAAGAGAAAAAGAAAATCTTTACAGCTAATAATGTATGTTTTGATTAAGGTGCTATGCTAAACTCAAGACCCGGGCTATGCTTAAGAATATGTGTAATTGTTAATGTTTGTAAAAGGTATTTTTCGTCACATCAGTCTCGTAACGTCCCTTCAAAAAATGTGTAATAGTTAACGCTCCTTAATGTCTATTTCATTTTTTTCTCCTCTTTATGCCTCTCTTTTTTTCATGTCTCTATAACGCTCAGGGGGCTATGTTGGAGGCGTTATCAAATGCATTCACACTCTTATAACACCCATTACGCATGGTCAAAAAGCTACGAACATACATAAAACATTCTAAATAGTAACATTAACGACAAATTTTTAGATTATCATAACTGATCCATGCTTTTATTAGTGTTTAAAATAATCTTGAGAGTTATATTAATTCTTATTATTTTATTCACAATCAAAACAATTATTTGGACATTTGTATAATGTACATAGATAAAAAAAGATAATTATTTTAGGGAATATTATATTTGTTTTTGTATGAAAAAGAAAGTTAAAAAACACTCTACACAACAAAAAGTACATGTTGTGCATTGTACTATAAGGCTGCTATGTCACGTTTTATCTTACGTATACGAAACAGATTTACGTCACGTTTAAGGTTGTAGAAAATATGAAGAAAAAGAAATAAAAGCAAGCTTATAAATAAAAAAGACGTGAATAGGTTATCAAACTTTTGAAAAAGCCTAATTTAAGCCATTAAAGCATCCGTAATCAAGCAAGCCACGCCATGCCGATTTACAGTGACGGATCATGAAACTCTTTTAAGGGAGTCTTTTGGTAGATTCTTATTAATTCTCACTGATTTTTTCCAAAGAGTAAAATGTCAAAATCTTATCTGAGGTTTGATCAGTTTTGTCACTTCAGTTCAAAAATGAATTTTTTTTGTATCGTTGGGTGTAAACAGTTTTGTTGTTTTTGTTTACCTTTTTCTCTTTTTATGTTTATGTTCTTCGTAGTTTCTTGCTGCGTTTCTATTTGTTAATAAAGCGTTTTTTTTGCCATTTTAAAAAAATATGATAAATGATATAAAACTTAACTTTCAAGTACCTTAGTACAAGCTAGATGTCTAAAAGTGTCGTACACATCTCTATCTATATATTTAAATCAAAAAGTATATTTTTTCTCGAAATTTTGTTAATTTCTAAAAACCTTTACATTCAACCCTCTACTTCTATCTTTATCTTACTCGCATTAACTTATTTTATTATTGTTGGGATTGAACCCTACAAAAGAACAGATGATAGAAAGCCAAAAACAGGCCTGCTCTATATGATCCAGAATAAACAAAGTTTAGATTCACTCATTCCAAAGACCAGCTTCCAAACCACTGATAGTTCTAGCAACTGCCCTATGCCAAAGCTCTGCTAGTTATAAAGTATGTTGATTCACCAAACCACTGATGGGTCAAATGTAACATCCGTCAAAAACGGATTTACCAAACCCGCTCCGTTTATCAACCGAACAGTCAGTCAAAAATTCCGTTGCGAATTAAATGCCCAAAATATTTTTAAACGATCCGTAATCAATTATTATACAAGAATATATAATTAGTTTTTGAAAAACTGTCAAAAATCGCAAAATAAAAATATTATACCTCTGTCGGGTTTCGAACCCGGGTCTGTACCGAATCAGCAAACATACTTAACACACACACACAAACCACTACGCCACTTGCTTTGTTTGTTAAATAATGAAATCATTTAAATCATAAAGTAACGTTACGAATTCAAAACCGGCGCCCAAACAGTTCAGTCGTCGGAATCCCGGAAATCTCGCGAGTCTTAACTACAAAATTACGTTATAACGTAAACCATTAACCGATGTTTGAAGTCCGCGACCAAACCATAACCGCCGGAGTTTTTATGATATACGAACACAGTCGGAAATCAGACCAGATTCTTCAACGTTTTGCCTTATAAATTCACCCACAACCGACTTCAAACCTTTTCGCTCAAAAATACACCTCTTCTTGGCGTAATTCCACTCGCCGGAATTTCCCTGCTCATCGCCGGAAAACCGGTTTCTCCATCCCTGAGCCTCACTGAGCCTCTGAGCTTATACCGGAGATACCCACAACCCTTTGTAAGCTTCCTGGAGACTCGCTGCTATAAGGAACACGTCGCCGGAGGTGAATTCTGTCGCCGGAGTTTCTGCCGGAAAACAGAGAGTCCAGTCGGTATACCTCTTTCGCTTATTTTCTTTATCTTTTCACCTTTCTCTTACCTTAATGGACTGAAACACACTAATAAACTGATAAAAATCTTGAACCAGTCGATTTCCGATTTCTGGTTCTAACTGGATGAAGAAGACGATGTATTTCGTTATCATATAAGTTTAATATAAATCGGGATATTACTCGGGTTAGACACACAGTCCAGTGGTGGACTGTGTGCACGTTAAACATGCAAAGGTCTCGAGTTCGATTCCCGTTTCACACACACTGCCTTAATAAAAATCATTTTTTTGTTAAACTGAACCGGAGTCGCCACAGTTATGCGTTAAGTATATTGATAACCGAATTAATAACCAAGTTAGACACACAGTCCAGCGGTGGACTGTGTGTTTGTTTATATCACAGGTCACGAGTTCGAGTCCGGTCTTCAGCACCGACTCGGACAATTATCGATTCTTTTTAAATAAGGCAGAAAAGGAAATAGCTAATTTGTATTTAAGTATAATAAAAATCGAATTATATAACATGTTGAACACACAGTCCAGCGGTGGACTGTGTGTTAGTTTAAACCACAGGTCCCGGGTTCGAGACCTGTGGAGCGCACCACCGAATTGATTTAAACTGTTTTTAAAAATAAAATGAATTTCGGTTTAAACTAGTTAGTATATATATATAATTAAAATCAGATATATAACGGGTTAGACACGTAGCTCAGTTGGTAGAGCTGCGTGCACGCGTACGGGAGGTCTCGGGTTCGAGCCTCACTCAGCGCACTTGTATTCCGAATTAACCGGTCAACGGTCAGGTCAACGGTCAGTCAAACGGTCAACGGTCAGAAAAAAATAATTTTTTTTATTATTTTTATTTAATTATTTTAATTAAAAATCAATTAAAAATACTTAAAAATAACATTTTTAAGGTTAGAAAATAGCCTCAAACTCACAAAAATACACCTAACAATCCTACTAAAATAGTTTAATAAAATCCATTTACTTACCAAACCATAATGCGATTTATCTAGGTTAAATCTCACTCGTGGTTAAAACCACTTCGCGTGCATTCAACGTCATCAACCGAACGCACCCACTGTGAGTGAATCTTACAAATCCCCCTTTTAAATTACACGATGTGGGGTGTGTCATGTGTTATGAAAATAATTAATTTATTTATTTAAACTTGTGCCATACCACATCATGACTTAAACTTAGATTGTTTTATTGTTGTGATTTACTTATATTCCTTTTGTCAAATTATATGAAACTCATACATTAAGCCCATCAGTTCCTCGTGGGAGACGAGTAGAACATCGCGTGCTTCAATTCAAATTCATTATTGTTCATGTGTGTATCATCGAGTTTATATTGTTTGTAGTTGTGTCATTCATATTATCATGTTTATGCAATTCATTCATCAGGCCCCTCAGTTCCTCGTGAGAGACGAGTTGAGCATCGCGTGCCTCTAATTATTCCATTATTGTTCATGAGTGTTTCATTTAATATCTTATGATTGTTGATTAAGTTACATCTAATTTTACTCATGTTTGGTTGTGCACATATTTCATAATCAATTTAAATAAATTTGTTCAAATGTTTTCCATAGGATTCACTCGCCAACATTATGTTGATCCAAAAACCTTTTTACACATGATACAGGTGAACAGGTTGAAGCAAGGAAAACATAGGATATGCCTTAGAAGAGAACAAAGAAGTTTAGATTGTTAGTTAGATCATGTTGTAGCAATCATTGTAAATTTCCATTTAATTTGTATTAATGAATATGAAACGCTTAATAAATGTCATGAGCTTTGATGATAACCCAATCATGCCCCGATCACCTTTTCCGCTGCGGGTCGGGGTGTGACAGATTGGTATCAGAGGCATGACTATAGGGATATAGGATAGGTTATTAGACCCTTAGAGCCTATACTATAGTCTGCCTAAATTTTAATTGATTAGGTGGTTACATACAAACTTGTGATATTTATTTGTTTCATATTTGTTTACATTCACAGTCAAACATACATGCTTATATACATATTCATTATACATATATACATATTCATTATACATATATCGATGTTCATGTGTTCCATTTATTTTCATACTCTCATTATCCAAAGATTTTGTGCAATTTTCAAATCTCATCAAAGTAAGTTCTGCGACGGGCATGTAGTAACTGGAAGGGTACAAGTACCGGTAGTCGGAACGTCCTGTCTAGGCTGGCATTCGTATAAATCCAATATAACGGACCAGTTTGCCTACCTGGGGACCAACGATGAGAGTACGAAGGACCTATTAGGCCAAAGCATGCCACACCAAACGTCGTTCGAACTAAACCTACTTTGAGGTGTCACCGTGTCTACACCTGGACACATTCCGAATATCACACGTTGTATACATATTTCTCGATTTTCTCCGGGTTTTTGTGTACGCAACCAGGCAGAAACCGTGCGAACCATATGAAAAACCGGTATTCATGGGGGCCCACATGATTACACAGGTAAAGTATGGCGGCATGAAGGGCCTAACAGCGAGCAAAGCCCAAGACATCCAATGGATGTAGTAATTTATTTATCTATAATTATTTTATGAATGTTCATTCCTAATGCGACCCATGAACCCAAAAGCATCCAACTCATACTCTTGTCATGTATTTCTTGTAGATGTCTTCTAACCTCGCCCGTAGGAAGACGAGAACAAGAAAAGCCCGCGAGCGCATGGCTGCCTTAATCGCTCAACAAATGGCTGCCGTAATACCCAACATTGTAATCCAAGTTCAACAAGCACTTACCGCTAATCCTGTCAATCAAGCAAACCAAAACATTTTCAACTCTTCCCCAAATACCACTAAATGCACCTACAAGCATTTCAAATCATGCGACCCTCCGAAATACGAAGGGACTGAAGGCGTCACCGCACTCCTTCATTGGCTTGAAGGGATGGAGAACACATTTCTAAATTGCGATTGCCCTGACGATCGTAAAGTGCGATATGCTACCGGTCGACTATATGGGATAGCACTTACTTGGTGGAACACAGAGAAGGCAAAACGAGGTGTGGAAGATGCTATGTCCTTAACTTGGATCGAATTGAAGGAAATCATGACCAGACGATTTTGCCCAAGGAGCGAAATCAAGAAGTTAGAAGATGAATTTTACTCATTGAAGCAAATGGAAGGAGACCACATCACCTACAACAAAAGATTCCTCGAGTTACATCAAATGGTTCCCAACATGTTCACTCCCCTCTACTGTTTGATCGAGCACTACATTCGTGGTCTTCCGTCAAAGATTCAAGACCCTGTAATAAGTACCAAGCCTGCAACTTTGGAAGCAGCAATGGAGCTAGCAACAGAGCTCACTGAGAACCGAATCCGAAACAAAGACTTCAAGGAGGAGAAGAAGAAGGATAAAGAATCGACTGAAACCTCCGACTCCACTCAAACCGAATCCCCTTCTCAACCTAATCCCAAAAGAAGAAGAGTCGGGCGACTTTTCGCTGCTACCCAACGAAATCAACCAGTTTTACACGCTATACCCATCCGAGCTATCCCAATCACCCAAGTGGCACCCAACTCAGCTTACCCAAATAAGAAACCATATCTTGGACCTCACCCTCGATGCAACAACTGTTTTTATCATCATCCCCTTACCTTACCTTGTCAACTATGTACAACTTGTGGACGCTATGGCCATTTGAGCAATGTTTGTCGCACCTTTCAAAACCAAACCTTTTCCCCTACTCAAAACATGGCCCAAACTTATCACCAACCCCAATACCCCATGTTCCCATATGCGCGAGCCTGTTTCAATTGTGGCGATCCTACCCACTTTAGAAACACATGCCCTCAATTGGTTAACGTTATCAACACTCAAGCCCAATCAAACCCAGTTAACCAAGTAAACCAAGGAAACCCAACCCCTATGCCACCAGCAAGAGGAAGAGTCTTCAATATCAACGCCAATCCTGTCGAAGATAATGACGGCCCAAACGAAGATACTCAGCTAGTCCTCTTCGCCGAAGATCCAGATTCAACTCCTATCGTTTAGTTTGATGTTTTTCTTTATCACATGTGTAGACTGTTAGAGAAATTATTGGATATTATATATTATATATTGTTTTCAGTATATGCTTTTGCCGAGGCCGTAGCTCCCCATCCATCGAGGTTGAGTTGGATCCCCATTTTATTATGTGGTTGATCTTGGCGTGCCCGCACGATCGGCTCCGTTTGTTTGAGCCTTGATCGGTTATTTCATTTTACATTTCAATACATGCAATACGTTCGGCTCCGTTTGATTGAGCCTTGAGCGCATATTTCAATTTACATTTCCAGTTCATGCAATACGTTCGGCTCCGTTTGATTGAGCCTTGAGCGCACATTTCAATTTACATTTCCAGTTCATGCAATACGTTCGGCTCCGTTTGATTGAGCCTTGAGCGCACAGACAATTTCATTATCAGTATCTTGTGGTTGTGGTGTTTGTAGTAGAGTCGCATCGAACTAACCATAACTTGCGGATAAAGTCAATGAAAATTTGACAAGGATATGGTGGATACGCCGATGGTACTTCCTATATATAAGTATTCTTGTCAAATGATCGGAGGCATTATCAGGCGGTTATGAGAGGTTCCATGCATAGGCTGATTGTGTGATGGTTGTTTAGATTAAG
Organism: Scalesia atractyloides; assembly: GCA_947069175.1. NCBI lineage: Eukaryota > Viridiplantae > Streptophyta > Magnoliopsida > Asterales > Asteraceae > Scalesia > Scalesia atractyloides. The sequence continues at coordinate 83,998,041 of CAMTDV010000030.1, forward strand.
TTGTTCAATTTCAGTACATTCAATACGTTCGGCTCCGTTTGATTGAGCCTTGAGCGCACAGACAATTTCATTATCAGTATCTTGTGGTTGTGGTGTTTATAGTAGAGTCGCATCGAACTAACCATAACTTGCGGATAAAGTCAATGAAAATTTGACAAGGATATGGTGGATACGCCGCTGGTACTTCCTATATATAAGTATTCTTGTCAAATGATCGGAGGCATTATCAGGCGGTTATGAGAGGTTCCATGCATAGGCTGTTTGTGTGGTTAAGTTATTCATTTTCAGTACATGCAATACGCTCGGCTCCACCCGATCGAGCCTTGAGCACACAATTTCAGTTTCAGTACATTCAATACGTTCGGCTCCGTTTGATTGAGCCTTGAGCGCACATCCATTTCATTTTCAGTACATGCAATACGATCGGCTCCGTTCGATTGAGCCTTGATCGCACAGATATATTTCATTTCAGTATTTTATGTTTGTTGTATTGGTTGTAGAGTTATAGGACTAATAATAATTCACTGATAAAACCAATGAAAATTTGACAAGAATATGGTGGATACGCCGCTGGTACTTCCTATATATAAGTATTCTTGTCAAAGGATCAGAGGCATTATCGGACGGTTATGAGAAGTTCTATGTAGGATTTATTAGTTTCTTGGTAACCAATCATAACTTGTGGATAAAAGTAATGAAAATTTGGCAAGAATATGGTGGATACGCCGCTGGTACTTCCTATATATAAGTATTCTTGCCAAAGGATCAGAGGCATTATCAGGCGGTTATGAGAAGTTCCATGTAGGATTTAGTATTGCCTTGGTTGGAATTTGTGTTACATTGATATCATCATGTTATTTAAAGAGATTGGATTGTGTTCCATTTCTACATAAACTAACCTCTCCATCATAACAAACGAGAGAGGAACTTCCACCATTCAAACATATATGCTATCAGAATGTGAATTCAAATATTTGCTGTTGTGTTTATTCATGTTCAAATATTTGCTGATGTGTTTATTCATGTTCGAATATGAGCTGTTGTATTTACCTATGTTCAAATATCAGCTGTTGTGTTTTTATTTATGTTCCATATAGGTTGTAGTGTTAGAAGTTTTGCCTTAGGATATAACCATACTTTCCCAAATGTATCTAAACTCTTATGCATGATATCATTTTTAGCAAATCATTTCTGCTTATCAATACTTATACAGTAGGCAACAAAAAGCGATTCCTGAATAGGGTACTTAACCCTTACAAGGAACGTTACCGCCTCGAACAAAAACTTAAGCCCTTATTTTGTTAAGCATACAACTGTCAAACAAAACATCATCATTCTTTTAGTCAAATATATCACAATTTAAATTTCGGGACGAAATTTCTAAAAAGCAGGGGATACTGTAACATCCGTCAAAAACGGATTTACCAAACCCGCTCCGTTTATCAACCGAACAGTCAGTCAAAAATTTCGTTGCGAATTAAATGCCCAAAATATTTTTAAACGATCCGTAATCAATTATTATACAAGAATATATAATTAGTTTTTGAAAAACTGTCAAAAATCGCAAAATAAAAATATTATACCTCTGCCGGGTTTCGAACCCGGGTCTGTACCGAATCAGCAAACATACTTAACACACACACACAAACCACTGCGCCACTTGCTTTGTTTGTTAAATAATGAAATCATTTAAATCATAAAGTAACGTTACGAATTCAAAACCGGCGCCCAAACAGTTCAGTCGTCGGAATCCCGGAAATCTCGCGAGTCTTAACTACAAAATTACGTTATAACGTAAACCATTAACCGATGTTTGAAGTCCGCGACCAAACCATAACCGCCGGAGTTTTTATGATATACGAACACAGTCGGAAATCAGACCAGATTCTTCAACGTTTTGCCTTATAAATTCACCCACAACCGACTTCAAACCTTTTCGCTCAAAAATACACCTCTTCTCGGCGTAATTCCACTCGCCGGAATTTCCCTGCTCAACGCCGGAAAACCGGTTTCTCCATCCTTGAGCCTCACTGAGCCTCTGAGCTTATACTGGAGATACCCACACCCTTTGTAAGCTTCCTGGAGACTCGCTGCTATAAGGAACACGTCGCCGGAGGTGAATTCTGTCGCCGGAGTTTCTGCCGGAAAACAGAGAGTCCAGTCGGTATACCTCTTTCGCTTATTTTCTTTATCTTTTCACCTTTCTCTTACCTTAATGGACTGAAACACACTAATAAACTGACAAAAATCTTGAACCAGTCGATTTCCGATTTCTGGTTCTAACTGGATGAAGAAGACGATGTATTTCGTTATCATATAAGTTTAATATAAATCGGGATATTACTCGGGTTAGACACACAGTCCAGTGGTGGACTGTGTGCACTTTAAACATGCAAAGGTCTCGAGTTCGATTCCCGTTTCACACACACTGCCTTAATAAAAATCATTTTTTTGTTAAACTGAACCGGAGTCGCCACAGTTATGCGTTAAGTATATTGATAACCGAATTAATAACCAAGTTAGACACACAGTCCAGCGGTGGACTGTGTGTTTGTTTATATCACAGGTCACGAGTTCGAGTCCGGTCTTCAGCACCGACTCGGACAATTATCGATTCTTTTTAAATAAGGCAGAAAAGGAAATAGCTAATTTGTATTTAAGTATAATAAAAATCGAATTATATAACATGTTGAACACACAGTCCAGCGGTGGACTGTGTGTTAGTTTAAACCACAGGTCCCGGGTTCGAGACCTGTGGAGCGCACCACCGAATTGATTTAAACTGTTTTTAAAAATAAAATGAATTTCGGTTTAAACTAGTTAGTATATATATATAATTAAAATCAGATATATAACGGGTTAGACACGTAGCTCAGTTGGTAGAGCTGCGTGCACGCGTACGGGAGGTCTCGGGTTCGAGCCTCACTCAGCGCACTTGTATTCCGAATTAACCGGTCAACGGTCAGGTCACGGTCAGTCAAACGGTCAACGGTCAGAAAAAAATAATTTTTTTTATTATTTTTATTTAATTATTTTAATTAAAAATCAATTAAAAATACTTAAAAATAACATTTTTAAGGTTAGAAAATAGCCTCAAACTCACAAAAATACACCTAACAATCCTACTAAAATAGTTTAATAAAATCCATTTACTTACCAAACCATAATGCGATTTATCTAGGTTAAATCTCACTCGTGGTTAAAACCACTTCGCGTGCATTCAACGTCATCAACCGAACGCACCCACTGTGAGTGAATCTTACAACTCCCCCTTTTAAATTACACGATGTGGGGTGTGTCATGTGTTATGAAAATAATTAATTTATTTATTTAAACTTGTGCCATACCACATCATGACTTAAACTTAGATTGTTTTATTGTTGTGATTTACTTATATTCCTTTTGTCAAATTATATGAAACTCATACATTAAGCCCATCAGTTCCTCGTGAGAGACGAGTAGAACATCGCGTGCTTCAATTCAAATTCATTATTGTTCATGTGTGTATCATCGAGTTTATATTGTTTGTAGTTGTGTCATTCATATTATCATGTTTATGCAATTCATTCATCAGGCCCCTCAGTTCCTCGTGAGAGACGAGTTGAGCATCGCGTGCCTCTAATTATTCCATTATTGTTCATGAGTGTTTCATTTAATATCTTATGATTGTTGATTAAGTTACATCTAATTTTACTCATGTTTGGTTGTGCACATATTTCATAATCAATTTAAATAAATTTGTTCAAATGTTTTCCATAGGATTCACTCGCCAACATTATGTTGATCCAAAAACCTTTTTACACATGATACAGGTGAACAGGTTGAAGCAAGGAAAACATAGGATATGCCTTAGAAGAGAACAAAGAAGTTTAGATTGTTAGTTAGATCATGTTGTAGCAATCATTGTAAATTTCCATTTAATTTGTATTAATGAATATGAAACGCTTAATAAATGTCATGAGCTTTGATGATAACCCAATCATGCCCCGATCACCTTTTCCGCTGCGGGTCGGGGTGTGACATCAAAGGTCTGCTCTTAAGTCAAAGGTGTGCTGGAAGTCAAAGGTCTGATCATCCTTTGAAAAATATCTGCTAACACCTTCATCAGAGTTTATGTCTCAGCGGTTAGGGTCATCAGTGCTTTACAAACAGTGTTTAGGTTAGGCAGTAGTTAGAGTTTGTTAGTATTTTTAGATGTCATTGTCAAGATGATGTCAGCATAAACTAACAGTGGTTAGGTTAGTACTATATATAGACAGTGCCTGTACTGTTCTATTTAGCTTTTCACATCTTCACTTTATTGTACATCTTGTTGTGTGTGTAAGCTCGGTCTGAGGGGGAGTTTAGTGATTCATACATGTAAGTTATCTTGTAATCGTTTCTATCTTATGAGTAACGAAAAACATGTTATGATGAAAACTATTCTCTCGTTGATTGTGTTATAAAGTTTTAGCTGTTATTCCGCTGCAAATTCTTCATGATTTATCATTTTAGTATCAAATTGGTTAAAACAATACAATCAATTCAAATTCAGATCCTGACAATTGGTATAAGAGCTTGGTCGGTCAAATTGATCTAACCGTCAATTTGAATTAAAAAGGATCGGCTCGATCTTGTTGATATTGTGCTAATTCTTAATTGTTGAAAACGGAGTCGAAATTGTATGAAAGTTCACGATTCATGTGGTTTTATTGATTATGTTCGAGTCTATGTTGATGTCGGGATTACTTGATGAAGAGGATACATATCAGTTTCATATGAATAACTGAAATGAACTTTTAAATCATAAATTCTTCAAAAGAACTGCTGGAAGTCTATCAGATCTAATTGATTCACTTATCACGAAATTTTCTACCAATTTTGTAATAGAAATTTCTTGTTCATATCAGGTATTGTATTGTTCTTTAGAATTTTTGTTGAAGATAATACACCTTGAGTTTTGCTTGTTTTTTATAGACAAAACTCAAGTACCTGTCTGAAGTAGAACCCTATTTTTAGTAAGGGAAAATACTTCATGTGATAGTGAATCAAGAGGACTCTGGATGATAACCAGTTCAAATCAGACTCAAGTGTCTTTGAAAACCTGTCCCTAACAGACAAAATGGTTGTACCATCTGAGATATTCAACCTCTGCCAAAGCCTGTAAAGTGTCTGTACACAAAGGACGAGCATGTAAATGAAGCTTTGACTGAAAATTTTAAAAATATATGTCACTGGAAAATCTCAGAAGGACATTTTGGTCTATCAAAAATTTCCTTGCAAATTATTAAAACTTTAACAAACTCTTTGACAATCAGACATCACCTTGTGAGGGATTGCTATGAAAAGGTTTGATTTCTTTACAACATATCCATACCAAGGATCAACGCAGATGTGTTGACAAAAGCACTTGATGCTTCCAGATTTGACAGTTTGATATCTAGGATTGGAATGCCAAACATGGATTAAAACAATTTTTCTTGTGATTCATGTGTAAATAGCAACAAAATATTTTTAGAAAATAAAAAATTCATCCTTAAAAATAGTTTAAAATTGAATTGTTCAATAAATCCCTAAAGTCTGCTCAAAGCTCTGATAGCACAAAAACATTGTGGTTTAGAAAAATCTATCCACTGATGTGAAACCTCTGATAGTGTTAACAATTGGTCACAACAACTGATAGTTTACTCTGTCATTGGTTAGCCAAACAACTGTCTTCCATTGTTAATCAGAGGTTACACGTGGACAGATGTTATTCGACAGTTGTTGCATCAGATGCCATGTCATCATCACTTTTTGAAAACTCTATAAAACCTTATTTCATCCACAAACAGAGTTTTTCACTTTTACTGTGCCATTTCAAAATCTCTGAAGAAATATTTCCTCTGATAATCATGGCACCCTAAGCGAAATCAACACATGATCCTCCGAAACACACTCTTAACATCAAAAATCCACACAACTATCTATGTACTCTTGAGAAGACAAAGAAGAATACAGAATTTCATGAAATTATTGACATGTTGTCTTCCTCAAAGTATCTCTGTTAACATGTAACGCACCGGTATATCAAAACGCCCTTCGAGACTTCTGGGCAAATGCTGAAATTGAAAGTCTGAATCAAAAACCTTGGGCAATTACGTCAAAAGTGGTAGGAATCTTGGTTCCAATAACCCCACAAACCATCTCAGAGGTTTTTCAGATAAACGACCTAGAAGGTAAAACTTCCTTCCCCAAAAGTGAGTATCAAATTGTTTTGAAAAACAAAGGGTATACAGGAGACATATCAAAATTAACCATGAAAAGGGAAAATTCCCACCTCCTATAAATTTTTGTTTCATACCCTGCTCACATGTGTTTCAAATAAGACAACTGGGTTTGATGAAATACATTGAAAATTCAATACTTAGGGTATGTCATTTTGTCTAAATCTGATTACAAATACTCCCAAGTATTATTTAATGATTTGGTAACAAACCTAGAAAATATGAAAAACAAAAGGGGAAATGCTTTTCTGTTATTCCCTAGATTTTTAAGTTATTATTTAAAACAGAAAATTCCAAAAGAAAGTGCACATGTTCTTGTTCAAGGTGTGCCTTTCCAAATAAATAGTCTATCATCTGAAACATATACTCGCCTTATGATTAAAGAGTTAAAAGTTTCAAAAACACAAGTAGGGGAGTCTGAGCAAAATTTAGATGAGTCCATATCTGTTCCTCAGATTCCACCTGCTGAGCCCACTGCTCTTGGTGACCACAGCAGCAAAACCACTGCTGCGCAACCCACACCAAAAACTCCTAAAAAGACCAAAAAGAAACTATCAAAACCCACCAAACCTATCAAAAAGGACCTTCTGGAAGATGAGATCCCAGAAGTTAATCCAGTGACAACACAAAAGTCACATGAAACCACTGCTGCTACTTTCTCACAGCAGATGGTAGAAAGATCTCCACCCAAAACCATGACTCCTCATGATTCCTCACAAAAGGAACATGTTGAAAGCACAGGAAACTCACAACTGATAACATCACTCTCATTTGAGAATATGTTAAAATGTCCATCTCCCATGACAAATATGTTTTCCACACCACTCTCCACACCTCAACTTACAACAACCACCACATCACTATTTGAAACCTTTGATAGTCAGTCACAAAAAGGCCACTCTCACCAACACATCACTGAGAGCAAAACTTCTACAATGGCTGTGTCTGACAAAAATCAACTGGTTATCCCACAAACAGTTGAGGAGGCTACATCACTTGGATTTCCTGAAATCCTTGTTGATAGTTCAATAGGAGCAGCTACTATAGATGTTGAATCCTCTGATTTACATCTGGACAGTAGTTTCATATATAAGTCTCATTTGAAGGCAACCACTGTTGAGGTTACTCAGGTAACCTCTGCTGCAGTGGGAAGACCCCAGTACCAAGAAAAAAAGGGCATCTAAGGTTGAAACAAGTGATAAATCACATGCTCATGATACCCTATATAAAACTACCACTTTGGGTAGGAGCTCAGATGATCCTATTGATTTAGGAGATGAGCTAAAACACAAGGAATTGACAGATAAAGTCACAAAGATTAAGGCATCAGTGGGAGATATAAAAAATGTGTTGCAACAGATGTTACACTCTACAAAATCTCAAAACAAGCCACCAAAATTGCAACACAAGTGTATCCTCTGCTCCAACAACACATTCAGCATACTAATCAGTTATATGGTTCAAAAGTGCAAACATTTAGAGAAGAAGTTGAAGCAAGGTATAAAGACACACAGAAAGAGCTTAGAGAAATCAAGAGAATTCTCATTCTTGGCACTACCCCTACACCTATCTTCGAAAGAGTTGATGATGCCAAAAAGGGGGAGAAAAATGACTCTGAGGAAAATCTATCAGTAAATTCTGCTGAAACATCTGTCAAAGAAAAAGAAAAGGGAGGTGATGAAACCCTAAAAATTCAAGCAGATGATGAAGATACACAAATGAGGATAGTTCAAAGTCATGTCAGGATAAAAGAGAAGGAGGTGAAGGATGCCACTGCTGGTCTCAAAACCACTGCTGGTTCTAAAAGGCCAACCACTGACGGTTCTATTGTATTGCCTTCCTCATCTCAGCAACCACCTGTCACAGTAGCAGATGTTGATACTACCAAAAGTACAGCAGATGTTATGACAGCAGTGGTTTGCACAAATGCTCCTGCACCAAAACTGGTTTATGCTAGGAAAAGAAGAAGAATGGCTACAGTGGAAAATAATGATATACCATCTACAACTGTTGTCCAAACAAATCCAATACCAAAACCAGCTATCACCCAATCATCATCACTACAAATTAGCCTTGCTGAGTCACTCAAAGATCAGAATCCAACAAGAAATATTCCAATGGAGACATCATATCCTTTAGAGTTGGCAGCACTAAAAGGAGAGATGCTACAATTCTATACAGAAGCTGATCCATCCAAAAGAACCTTCCCATCTCTTCATGGCTATAGAAATCCCAAAATCATTGAGGATTATCTAAAACTGAAGACTAGGCAAGCAAAATCATAGCAAAAAAGGAGAGTGAAGGAAAGGGAAATGCTTACCTATCAAGATTGGAACAGCATGAGCTAAGTAAAGTTAAGAAATTAGAAGAGTATGCACAAAAGATAAATGAGAAAATGATTCTGGACTCTCCAAAAGATGATCCTAAACAGAAGCAAAGGGTAAACCTCATCAGATTCATCATGAAAGAAAAACCCTATCAAGCTGAGGAGAACCAGTTTAATGAGTGGTCCATCCAAGCTCTCAAACAACAAGCAGAAAGAATTGATAGGATGAAGAAAGACCCTCAAATAAGACATAATTCACTAGATTGGAAAAATGTTAAGAACCTAAGTGCAGATCTGGTCTTGGAAACAACCATTCAAGCCCTCAACCAAAGGAAGAGGCAGCTGCAGATGGATATGCAATATCAGCAAAGGGATGCGAACAAAAGTAAGCAGGCTATCACTAAGGAACCTTTGCCTGACTTGAATAAAGAACCATTGAAGCCTTTACCAAATGCTGAAGATCTTTTTCAAAGGCTTGCAAAAAGTTCACCTTTTCAATTCTCATCACAAATAACTCCTCTCCCAAGAAACCCATTGAACTCAAAAATACTAAAGTGGCTCTCTGATAAAAAGACCCATATGTTGACTCTGCTCAGGTCCAATGGGAAAGTTGTTAGTATGCCAAGGAAGGATGCAATAAGCCTGGGTGTAGCTGACCTTCAAGATCTTTTGGAACTACAACTGTGCATGGATGAGGATGATGAAGATTTCTTGAACTTTGAAACAAAATACAAAGAACAAATCAAGGAAAAACTGATAAGACATAAAGATTATGAATAAAGAAGAGTTTTGGCATCATCTGTTTTAGGGGGAGATTGTTGAGATTGAACCCTACAAAGAACAGATGATAGAAAGCCAAAAACAGGTCTGCTCTATATGATCCAGAATAAACAAAGTTTAGATTCACTCCTTCCAAAGACCAGCTTCCAAACCACTGATAGTTCTAACAACTGCCTTATGCCAAAGCTCTGCTAAGTCGGTTGATTCACCAAACCACTGGTGGGTCAAAGGTCTGCTCTTAAGTCAAAGGTGTGCTGGAAGTCAAAGGTCTGATCATCCTTTGAAAAACATCTGCCAACACCTTCATCAGAGTTTATGTCTATCAGCGGTTAGGGTCATCAGTGCTTTACAAACAGTGTTTAGGTTAGGCAGTAGTTAGAGTTTGTTAGTATTATTAGATGTCATTGTCAAGATGATGTCAGCATAAACTAACAGTAGTTAGGTTAGTACTATATATAGACAGTGACTGTACTGTTCTATTTAGCTTTTCACATCTTCACTTTATTGTACATCTTGTTGTGTGTGTAAGCTCGGTCTGAGGGGAGTTTAGTGATTCATACATGTAAGTTATCTTGTAATCGTTTCTATCTTATGAGTAATGAAAAACATGGTATGATGAAAACTATTCTCTCGTTGATTGTGTTATAAAGTTTTAGCTGTTATTCCGTTGCAAATTCTTCATGATTTATCATTTTAGTATCAAATTAGTTAAAACAATACAATCAATTCAAACTCAGATCCTGACAATTATTATTTTCTCTTTCCAAAAAAAATAAAGAGTTGAATATAATCCTCTATATATAAAGGTATATTTTAGTCTCTTTAAATTTTTTTCTACTGTAGAGAATCCAATGTGATGGCTTTTTTGTTCTTTCTTCTACTTTTTCGTCTGTATTATACAGAATGTCTATATATAAAGGCTCCAATGTGAATGCTGAGTATACTTATAATCTTAGTCTTATATTTTTTCAGAAATTCGTGTTAATACATTGTGTTATATGTGTGAGGTACCTAGCTATGCATTAATCGTTAGGTACTTGAGTAATCAAGGAAGCTACCTATTAGATTCAAAACTACATTTTTTACTATTTTTATTTTTTTTATATATTTAATTAGTCAATAAAACTGTGAGCATAAAAACAAAATGTTAATAAAGTAGCCTATTAGCCGATTACCAAAAGAAGCAGAAATAAAAAGAGAAAAAGAAAATGTTTACAGCTAATAATGTATGTTTTGGTTAAGGAGCTATGCTAAACTCAAGACCCGGGCTATACTTAAGACAATGTGTAATGGTTAATGTTTGTAAATGGTATTTTTCGTCACATCAGTCTCGTAACGTCCCTTAAAAAAATGTGTAATGATTAATGCTCCTTAATGTCTATTTCATTTATTACTTTTCATTTTTTTCTCCTCTTTGTGCCTCTTTTTTTTCATGTCCCTATAACGCTCAGGGGGACGATGGGGGTTATCAAACGCATTCACACTCTTATAACACCCATTATGCATGGTCTAAAAGCTACGAACATACATAAAACATTCTAAATAATAACATTAACGACAAATTTTTAGATTACCATAACTGATCCATGCTTTTATTAGTGTTTAAAATAATCTTGAGAGTTATATTAATTCTTATTATTTTGTTCACAATCAAAAGAATTATTTGGACGTTTGTATAATGTACATAGATAAAAAAAAAAGATAATTATTTTAGGGAATGTTAAATTTGTTTTTGTATGAAAAAAAAGTTAAAAAACACTTTACACAACAAAAAGTACATGATATATGCTTTTGTGCATTGTTCTATAAGGCTGCTATGTTATGTTTTATCTTACGTATACGAAACATATTTACGTCACGTTTAAGGTTGTAGAAAATATGGAGAAAAAGAAATAACAACAAGCTTATAAGTAAAAAAGACGTGAATAGGTTATCAAACTTTTGAAAAAGCATAATTTAAGCCATTAAAGCATCCGTAATCAAGCAAGACACGCCATGCCGAAGTACAGTAACGGATCATGAAACTTTTTTAAGGGAGTCTTTTCGTAGATTCTTATTTATCTCAATGATTTTTTCCAAAGAGTAAAATGTCAAAATCATATCTGAGCTTTGGTCAGTTTTGTCACTTTAGTCCAAAAATGATTTTTTTTGTATCAGGGCCTCCAATAACGAAAGGTAAACTAAGTTAGAATTTTCTGTTAGAATTTTGGCATTTTACTATTTTTTCAAATCATACAAGGTTTTCAATAATTTCTTTTCATTTTTTCCAAACCTAAAGGGTTTCTGGAAAACCCCAAAAACCCCCTGGATTCGCCCTGCCGATTTAGGTGGCACAAGTTTCCCGTTGTTTGTTCAAAGTTTCTATTGATATTTTGATCCTATCTTTAGGCAATGAGTAGTCTAATTTCCTATAAGTTTGATGTACAAAATTAACTTATTGGTACTTCTGTTTAAAAGACTTATAATATAATGAAATATAACATAAATGTTGATATATTAGTTGCTTCTTGAGGTGTACACATTGAGGTTTTATACAAACAATATTCAAACACCACAAATATTAATAAGGCATTTATTTATTTCATTCACCAATAATACATATAGTAGTGTAGTACAATGAAAGATGAACCACAAGTCTAGAACACCTCACCCGTATCCATCTTCGGAGCCCCATTTCGACCACTAAACCGAGAAATAACACAATCAGTAGCAAACATACCCGAAGTAGAATACTTTGGTATATTACCCATCACAGCCATATTTGCACTAACTTTAATCTTACTCACATAATTCCTCCTATAAGTTTGTCCCAAAACACCATCCACCACATCACTTAGGCTATAAAACTTAAACCTTAAGTCCAAATGTGCAAAACAATCATCATTTGTAATATTATAACCATGAACTCTTGATTCATCCGCGCCGATTGGGACCACCTTGGCCGTGATCCGGAACATATTTTGCACTTCAATGGCAATGTTGTTAGTTGGACTTGTTCGTGTGATCATTAGGGACGAATTGCGATAATTCCAATTTTCCCCATTAAGGGATAGTGGCGTATCGTCGTAGGATATATAGAGATGCTCTTCGCTGTCGTCCCATGTTGATGTTTTCTTTGCCCCCACGAGGAGTTTGTGATCGTTGAATAATATTCCGATGGATTGCACCCATGTGAAGTCGCGAGTGAGTTTGGGGTTTCGTTTTCCAATGAAGTGAGCGTTGATGTGGAGGTTGCGGTCGGATAGTAGGCAGAAATTTTGGTTTTTTCGACCATGGAAGTAGAATGTGACACCATCTCCACCTACGAATCGAGGGTCTTGACACAAAGCTCCGGGGTTATTGCAACCTTCAAGTGATCATAATTACACAATAGTTATTTATCAAGTTGAAAAAAAATAAATAGGTAACATGCACTAAGTGGGCAGTTTGACAGCTTTTGAATGGTTAAGGGGATGAACCAGTATAGAGGTATGAATCATTAAGTACTGTACCATTAAGAGGTCTGAACTATACTTTTTTTCCTTAGGATCATAACAAGTGAGAATACGATGGCACGTTTTTTTTTAATATTTTTATATACTATCTCTAAAAGGCGTAAAGTTACACAATTCTAGCAGAAATTTAATAAAATTTGAGAGTTGAGGAAGTTGTGATTGAAGAGAAAGAATCGTAACGAATTGAACTAGACAAACCTAACAAAACAGGGAATTGAACCCCTGTATAGGCCTCAAGCTTCAGCTTATTTTTTTTATTGGTGAGTCACAATGAGAAATGGTTAGATCAGTCGGTAACAACTTACCACATACAGGCTTGCAAGAAACGCAATCTATGTAGCAGTCTTTTCTACAGTCGGTCGGACAAGTGTGCCATTGACCAAAACATGACGGGAACAAAGGAGAACGGCATCTCACTTGCTTAGGTATCAAAGGTGGCGGAGGTGGTATTGCGAAAAGAGATTGTTGCGAGGTGACCAGAGATTCCATGACCGAAGAGACGATCAAGAATGGAAGCCATAGAAGCAATGAACGAATTGTATTCATGACTATAACAATGGGGATGTAGAGGTGATTAGTGTTAATTTGCAATTTGGTTTATGGTTTCATGACACTTATATATTGAATAATTAACGGTTAAAGGTGTGGAGTTTAATGTAATGGTTCATTTTCATGTGTTAGATACTGAAAGTGGCATTAAAAAGAACATTAAGGTTTAAAGGGGTTCATTTTCATGTGTTAGATACTAAAAGTGACATTAGAAAGAACATTAAGGTTTAAAAGGGTTCTAGATCACATGCAAATCATAAGAAAATGGGATTTACGTGTGTTAGTGTCTTTCTTTCTTTACTTTTTTTTTTTTTTTTTTAACTGATCCGTTAACTAAGTCTTAAAAGCAAACAACCCTGGGAACAAAGGAGAACGACATCACTTTTGTATAGTAGAAGTTATTTTTGCTAATAATTATCAACCTCAACTTTTTTATTAAATCTATATGCATTTGCTTTACTTAAATCTTTTACAATGAGAAACCAAAATTTAATGTGTATGTATTATACGTATGTATATGGTGTATGTATACATACGTATATGCATAGTAGTGTAAGAAGCAATCAGGCGACAAATGACGGCCACTTCATCTCTAATTGGGGGTTACTTTAGTTTTCTAAAACGCTACAATCATGCAAAAATGCTTATCAAATTTAATCCAATTGTTGATTCGTTAAAACTAACCACGTTTGAAATTAGGTCAATCTTTGTTATCAACTCTTCATCTCCGGATCATTCATTGTTTGTTCATATTGTGTTTTGCATTTGCACTCGCAACCATGGCCGATACCGATGAAGTTATGTTGGCTAAAATGAAGAAATTGAAGGTATTTTTTAAATTTACATTTTATTTATATATGAGCTTATACTCTCTCAAGTTGTTTACATAGATGCTTCTTAGTCTCTCAGGTTGTTTACATAGATGCTTCTTAATTTAAATTTTATTTATAAATGAGCTATTTATATGTGCATTGGCATTGGTGGTGCAATGAGTAGGGGTGTTCATCAAATCAAATAACGAATTTTCAAATTATTTGAATCAATTTTTTTGAATTTTAATTTTTTTACTTGAATTCGTATCCGGTTCGATTAGTATTTGAAACTCGAATTCGAACAATTCGAATGAATTTGATTTAATTCAATTCACCCTAAAAAATAAATTATTTTGCTTTCATTATCTTAAACTACTACAAACTAATTATATTCAATATAAAATATAATAATCTGCAAAATTAATTAACTATTCACAATGTCAAAACACCAAAATTTACAAGATAGGTTGGTTACTGGTAGCGATCTAAGTTAGGTAAAAATTAAAAAATATGTAGTATGGGCTATTTGTCAGTATGTTTGGTGGAGGCGACTAGTGGTGGTGTTGGCGGTGGTGGATGAGGCGCTAATGTCGCGGCGGTGGATGAGATCTACGTTAAGTTAGAAAATTTTACAGAAAATGACTCATTTTAAGTTGGATAAGTTTTGGACCGATTTAAGTGCTTTCCCATTTGGATACAAATAAACCTGTGTATATAATTTTATCTAAATGAACCCATTATTTAAAGAATGGACTATTATTGCACCCAGTCGCCTTAAATAAAAAGAAAATCTATACCAAATAAAATACAATGTTTGATTTCATATATAGTGTTAACATTAACTGACCATCTAAAATACACTTTTGACTTCAGTAATGTTTGATGTCTTGTCTCTACACTATCATGGTATACTACTAATTCTAGGTATAAAATAACTCCTCAAATCTGTAGACTATAAAGTGACCTAAGTTTTGAGTTGTTTGTTTACACTTCTATTTTGCGACAAAAATTATGGTAGCAGAAGTAGCGATTGGAATCAAAGTCTTCGCAAAAACGACGACTTAGCCGATAAATTTAATAATAATAGTGAGTATTTTCAATTCATAGCGCCTTTGGTACAATATTTTCGTTATTTTTTCTTAAATAAATTTAATAAATTATTTGTGTGACCTTGCCACGTATAAGATTGTTTTCGTTCATGGCTTCAGCGAATCCGTTTACCATCCGGTAATTAGTCTCACACCGCCAGAACCAAAGGGGGTCAAGAGGGTTGCTGGAAAAAAAAAACATTATTTTGACCATTAAAGTCGATAAAAAAAAGTTCTAGTTCCGTCACTATAGTCATTATGTTGACCCTTTCTTTAAAAATTTTGTTTCCGTCATAGTATATGATCTTGATGCATCATTAGATTGATTTTACTTTCAGGAATTGTTTGAACAACTTAAGATTTACATGGTGACGTTCGATAGGCCGGGTTATGGAGAGAGTGACCCGGATCCGAAACGGACGGTTAAGAGTTTAGCTCTGGATATGGAAGATCTTGCTGATAAACTAGAGCTTGGATCAAAGTATTATGTAATTGGATACTCCATGGGTCAACAAGGAGCTTGGGGGAGTCTCAAGTACATCCCTCATAGGTATGTTTCTATAACCAACCCAATAATATGGTCAACTAAAGATTTTGACTAAAACAAAAGGTCAAAAAGGTTGAAAATTGATTCAAAGTATGTTAATTTTAACTTTTTACAACTTTTAAAGTAAAATTGTTTGTTCAAGAACCTAAATCTTTATTAATAATAAACAATTGTTGTGGCATGGGTTGAACCGGGACTGGTTGGTTTTTGACAAGTGACGGGTAAACGGGTGATCCGGTTCATCCATAAGAACTCTATAATTTATTAGTTGCAAAGTGTTTGATAATCTGTTTTGAGTGTTAAACGGTTTATAATACTTTTTTTCTAATAGGCTAGCAGGAGTGGCGTTAATCGCTCCTGTTGTTAATTATTGGTGGTCTAGTTTTCCAACCAACTTAACAATGGCGGCATACAAGTTACAACCTGTTCAAGATCAATGGGTGGTCGGTGTGTCACATTACGTGCCATGGCTGGTCTACTGGTGGAACACTTAGAGATGGTTTCTCGGCTCTAGTTATAGCCGCGAAGCCTAATTTCTCAGATTCTGACTCTGGGAACTTGTGCCCAAGTGCCTTAGCGAAGGGCAGTGGCAGATCTTGCCCGTTGAACGTCCCAGGGCCAAAAGCCACGGACACTAAAAGCATGCCCGTGCGAACATAGTAGGTATAAAAAATTCCGATCGAACCGCGAAAATTAGCACTTCTTGCCGAAAAACGTGCCAGGGTCGTGGCCCTGGCACAACCCTTCTAAGAACCGCCCCTGGCGAAGGGTCACCAAGACCACTGCCAACACGGAAGGTAAAACTACCACTGATAACAATGTTTACGAAATTAGTTTAAAACTATGTTTTTCACCAAGTTTGTACATAAATAATTCCTTGTTGAGTACTTCACAACAAGCTCAGATCTTTTAAAGATAGAGCTAGGATGAATGAGATACGATGCTTTAAGTAGTGAGTTTGATATGAAACTTGAAATGAGGAAACTTGGAACTGGCCCATTAATCTTTCCATTGTTTAATTTGTGTGCATGGGAGTTAACATGAGCTAATAATGGTGAACATGATTATGTAAGGCAACAAGTGGAGTCGATTTTAGGGACATGAGGGTCGGGTTTGGTAAATGGGAGTTTGATCCAATGGAGATAGAGAACCCTTTTCCGGCCGAAGAGGGTGGTGTTCATCTGTGGCAAGGGGATGACTCGTACCCGTGAGTTTGCAGAGATACATAGCAAAAAAGCTACCATGGATTCACTACCATGAGCTACCTGGTGTTGGCCATTTGCTACCAAATTATGATGGTAAAAAAGAAGCCATTTTGAAGTCACTTCTGCTTGGGGAATAATGATAGTTTGTGTTTTTAGTCATGAGTTCCATCATACTTGAAAGTTGAAACGTACTAGAATCTTCTAGACATTCTTTGTTCATGATATAAAATGTTTTTAGTATCTGTATGACATATTTCACATTTATATTTACAATCATCAAAGGGCATGTATCAAAGTGGTTAATGATGGACATTGTTTAGATGATAAGAGTTGGTTGCTAAAAACAACCATATATATATTAACAAAAAACAAGTGTTCGTAATCTTTTTGTTTCTTTAAAACTTATCTCATCTTTATTATTATGAGTTAAATGTCATTCTAGTCCCTGTGGTTTGGGTCATTTTGCCAGTTTAGTACAAAGGTTTCATTTTTCGTTTGGGGTCCAAAAATGTTTCACCATTGTCATTTAAATTCACTGGGTTAACTTCAACCATAATTTCTGTTAACGAGAAGAGCAATTCGGACATTTTCTATGCCCGAATTGCCCTTCTAGTTAACAAAATTACATATAGAATGACCAAATTGCCCTTCCCGTTAACATAAAATTGAATAAGTTAACCCTGTGGACTAAACTGGCAACGGTGAAACCTTTTTGGACCCACGAGCGAAAAATGAAACATTTGGACTAAACTGGCAAAATGGTCCAAACCACATGGACTAAAAAGACATTTAACTCTATTATTATTAATTATTCATCAATGTTTTTAATTCTAAATTAGTTAGGACGTCGCCTGATTTTCTAAACAGATAAAGGGTAACGTCGTGCCCAATTTTATAATCGATTTTTAAAACATTGCTTAAAACAAAATTAGATTTCCTGAAAAGTCAATAAGACAGGAGTTGAGATAAAACTTGAATTATATAAAGAGTTAATTACACAGATGGACCCTGTGGTTTATAGTTAATTTCGCCTTTGGATACTTACTTTTTTTTGTTACAGGTTCAGGTCTCATGGTTTCAATTTTGTAACACATTTGGGTACTAACACC
Source organism: Scalesia atractyloides (assembly GCA_947069175.1). Lineage (NCBI taxonomy): Eukaryota > Viridiplantae > Streptophyta > Magnoliopsida > Asterales > Asteraceae > Scalesia > Scalesia atractyloides. The sequence continues at coordinate 84,016,196 of CAMTDV010000030.1, forward strand.
AAATAATGACTAAAATGCCTTCCATGCTTTATATTAAGATTATTTTAAATGTAGAATTAATTTTGTATATAATAAAAAAAATTAAATCAATTTTACAAAAAAAAATTAAATGAAAATTATTTTTGTATATAACAATTTAATTAGTTAATTACATGTAATAGGTGAAAATTATTTTTAAATGAAAATTATTTTTGTATGAAAATTATTTTCGTAATTCAGTTTTAATAAAAGAAAAAAGATAATATAACATTTTAATATAAATGTTTCAACTTATTTTTGTCAACCCGATCCATTTTTTATTTTAAATAAAAATGAAGTTCTAAATAATTTAACTGTGTAATACATGGTTTTTTACTTCGTATAAAAAAAAAACTAAAATGAAAATTCAACGTATAGTTCAGTTATAAGAAGACAAACATAAGCAACGTTGATTTGAAATCTTTTATGATAATCTGACACATTTGCAATATCCAACGGATAACATTCAAAATTCTAAGATAAGAGCATGTTAAAACTTAAATAAATATTTTAGAGAAAATTAATATGGTTAAATTTTAATATGTAAAACTAGTATGGCTAAATTTAATATGTTTAGAAATATTATTTTTTAATATTTAAAACTCAAGAATTCTTATATATATTAGAAGCTTAATATTCCATTTATTTTCGTTAGCTAAGATTGATGGACAAGTTGAATAAAAATAGATCGGTTTGACACAAATAAGTTGAAACATTTACATTAAAATGTTACATTAAAATATTTTTGTTTTTTTATTAAAACTAAATTACAAAAATAATTTTTATTTAAAAATAATGTTCACCTCTTACATGTAATTAACTAATTAAATTGTTATATTCAAAATTAATTTTCATTTAAATTTTTTGGTAAAATTGATTTCATATTTTTTTGTTATATACAAAAATAATTTTACATTTAAAATAATCTTAATATAAAACATGGAAGGACATTTTAGTCATTATTTGGTGTTGGTACCCAAATGTGTTACAAAACTGAAACCATGAGACTTGAACCTGTTACAAAAAAAATTAATACCAAAAGACGAAATTAACTATAAACCACAGGGTCCATCTGTGTAATTAACTCTTATATAAATAAAAAAGGGAAACTGAACAAAAAACATCATCACCATAAAACTTGTCATGTTCATTAGTGGCTTACATACACACATGGCTAGAGCCCAGAGAACAACAAAGCCAACCCAAAAAAATGGTTAAATGGCTATTTCACAAACTAATACTAAACCGCACAGTCATGTACAACAAGATTCACCTTCCACCACAACAAATCAATATCAAAATCACTAAAATCGTGCTAAACGTATAAGTTTTTTTTTTTTAATCTGGTTATCCAAAAATATAAATACAACTTGGCAAAGGAACCAACCCGGGCACGTACCTTTGCTGACGTGGAAGGCTAAAAAACCTGTTTGAAGATCAAATCTCTCTATCCCAGAACCCGAGGTATTAAGGTACACGGTTATGTAACTTGTATTTATCCGATGAGCATATTTCAAGATGAAATTGGTTCATAAGGGTATGATAGCCACGGGTGTTTTAGTGCTTCTGCAGCTGATGGGCGTTTTGTTGGGTTGATTTCAAGCAGATGAGTGACAAAATCGATGAACCCTTGATCACCCATTGGTAATCGATGCCTCAAGGATGTCTTTTTCGGGATTAGGTACTCCAATCTGTTTGTGTCCTGAAATTAGAGTACCATTTGATTAATAATGCATCTAAAAACAAGGTGTTATAGATGCATAAAAAGAAATATTCTGCTTTGTATTAAAAAAATAAAGAAATTAGGGTTAGAAGAACATGTTGTTTAAAGACAAAAACACCCTTATCACTTTCCCACTCATCATTAATTAAGAATTTCATGCCCGAGCTAGGGGTGTGCACAAAACCGAATTACCGATGAAATCGAACCGAACCTAGCCAAAAACTTATGAGTCGGTTGGTAGTTTTTTCCTAAACCCAACTTAGTGGGTCACTTATCGTTAGTAATATTTTCCATCACCGACCCAACATTTGGTAAAATAACAGTTAACCGAACCGACCCTCTACATTTAACTGATCCATACGACCAAAGATAGCTGGCATGGCATGGCACGAGCGGGAGGCTTCTAACTTTCATATTACCACCTTGACTCTTCGTATATTTACATCTAGTTATTCACAAATCGGAAATCATTAATCACAATCCCGCTCAAATTAGTAGTTTCTAAGTCCCCTAACACTTTTCAACTAGCCCATAACAATTCAGGTGGTATAAAGTGACTTACAACTGATTTTAATTAACTTTTAAGGCTGCTATATCTTTGATTTGGATGAGTATTAATTTAGAAAGTACCATGAAAGTTCAGCTACTATTAAAGATGATAGTAAAAAAGAAATAAATACTTTAGGTGTTTTTAATTTAGTGTTTACAAAGACCTTATCAATTTTAACCGACCCATAAATCATGATTAAATCTAGTTCACATCATTAACACTTGTAACCGATTAACTGACACCGGTAGAAGAAGCCATGGTTGTAAAAAATGCTAGATAGATAAGCAGATCAATTTTAACATAAATAAATGGTTAAAAAACGTAATTGTAGTACCTGGTTACGCTCATAAAGCATGTGATTTTTGGTAAAATATTTGTGTGTATCCCGTCCCTTGGCAAGCATATCTTGGCCGATTGGAGATATAATTCCAATCACCCTCGCAAGCAAAGTAGCCGGCGAATCATTCTGGAAAAGAACCTATAAAAATACAAAATATTAGTTCTAGAACAACAAAAGTTCTAAATTACAGTTAAAGCAAATTGCCATTTTCGTCCAAAGGTTTCTTTTTCCGCATATGGATCCAAAAGGTTTGAAATCTTGCCATTTTTCTCCGTTAAGTCGAGGGTATTTTTGTTAACTTAAGGGCAGTTCGATTTTACACTTTATGTACAAGCATTTAGCACAATTACAAGTATTAAAAGACCGAATTGCCCTTTAAGTAAACAAAAAAGACGAAAATAGACTTATGAATGGAGTTAACGAGCCTGATGAAAATAGCAAGATTTCAAACCTTTTGGATCCAAATATAGAAAAACAAACCTTTGGACGAAAGTTGCAAAACTGGCAGAGGAACGAAAGTGGCATTTTACTTTTACAATTGTGTCCCCAAAATGTTGCAGATACTTACATTTCCAGTACAAAGTTCAGCCAGAATGCAGCCAAGTGACCATATATCTATCTTTTTGTCATAAGGGAGTCCTAAAATAACTTCTGGTGCACGATAAGACCTTGATTGCACATAAGCGCAAAGATGATCGGTTTCAAAACAGCTACTTCCAAGATCAATAACTTTCACTTCGCATCTGCTGTAGCTTTTCACCAAAATATTCTCAGGCTTTAGATCACAGTGTATAAGCCCTAGACCATGCAGAAATTGAAGCGCTTCCAAGCACTGGATCGTTATTGACTGCACACAAATATGAGTACAAGTAAATATTTTTTTTTTTTTTCTCCATAACAGAGCATACTACTAGAGATGACTGTTAAAATCCATTTACCAATGAATGAGCATAGTTATTGATAGAGAAAAGGTACCCATATGGTACGTAGCGATAGCAAAGAAATAGTGCCCGCTATTTCGTGTGTAGCGATAAGGTAGTTAACAATTTAAGAAATAAAAATAGCTATTTATATATTATATAGGGGAGGGTTATCTTGAGAACGCTAAATATTGCGAGAACCATGAGAACGAATGAAAAAACAATTCAAAATCATTTTTTTAATATAAACCTCGCTATAATTAAAATACAACATCAAAAAAAGAATTTATTATTTAAATAAGTCATCCGTCCTCTCAAAATCACATTTGTAAATAGCAAACTTACACGTGTAAATTTTCTTTATATATGAATACATGTAATTTAATTTCTAATATTCTATCCCAACAACAATGATAAGTGTAAAAAGAAATTTCGAATTTGAATCTTGGTTTTAAAAGGCGAGAGGCGCACAAAAGCGACGAGGTCTAAAACCGAGGCGCAAAGCGCAAAAGTGGCGGGCTTTTCGTACCCGAGGCGCAAAGTGAGTATATAATTTTTATATGTACCCTATAGGTTTTCAGCATCCCTTACCCAAAATATAGCTATAAATAAGGTTTATATATGATTTTGCCCCTAAGTACAAGCCAAAAAAACCTATTGTACAACAGTTTGATGCTTCAAAACAGCATAAAAACACCCTATGATATGATGGCGCGCGCCTCAGGCCTGAAAAACCTCTAAAAAATGCACTTGTTTGGGGCTTTTTGTAAAAAGCGCGCCTCGGCTACCTCAGGCACGCTTTTTAAAACCCAGATTTGAATTGTTTTTGACCAAGTTATCGCGGTTTTTTCATTCGTTCTCACGGGTCTCGCGATATTTAGCGTTCTCATTTAAACCCTCCCCTATATATAATTATATATAATGTTAATTTAATACTTTTTATGTATATATTTATAAGTTTAAGGACCTAATGTAAACTAGTGAAAATAGAGGGGTTAAATGTTAAAATACAGTAACTAATTTTACACTTTTTATGTAAATTTTACAAGTTTTAGGAACTAGATGTAAACTAGTGAAAGATAGGGGTTAAATGTTAAAAAAACATAAGTTATTTAACCCTAAAAGGTTAAAAAGCAAGAAACAACCGCCGCTCTTCTTCTTCGTCTTCCTGGTCTCCGGCAGTTTTCGGGCAGAAATTGCCACACCGGAGCCGGAACTCGTCGTCGGAATCCCGCTATAATCACGCTATGGAGTCGCAACTTAACAGAATGCGAGATAGGTGCGACACGCTATGAAGCGCGCGATAGCGAACGCTATCTTCGCTGTCGATAACTATGCCTCTTACCTAACCTGCACTAACCTCCCATTTTGCGATCTCTAATGTATACAAACGCAACAAACCTGCAATCTTGGCATTGTGAAATAAACTTCCCCGCCAGATTCTCTATTAAACTTATGAAACTCGTATAAGTTTGCCTTAAGAAGTTCACACACAATTAACAGATGTTCCTGAAAAGACAAACCATGAAAAACGTATCAATAGAGAAAGTATACCCTACAAAACAAAGGTCATAAATTATATGATCATGATTACTTACTCGGTAATAAAAGTAATCATAGAGTCTGAGAAGATGGTATTTGTCACCAGGGTCGTGCTTGTTGACAAACTTTAGAAGCTTTATTTCATCAAGACTCTGGTCAAAGAAATCTTTATTATTTTTGATAATCTTCACACACACATCCATGCCAGTGTGAAGGTCATGCGCTTGAATAGCTTTGCTAAATGCAGCGGATCCAAGATACTCGGTCACATGATAACGGCCGGCAATGACAGAATTTAATACAACGTGAAAGTTTTTGTCCTCCTCGAAGCCAGTTCTGAACAAACGGTAGGGATATATTTATTTTACTAATTAAATGCAAAATCATTTGAACTAGCAATTACACCCGCACGGGTACATTGCAAACATCGAATTGATTAGTCCAAACATTATGTGGTGCATTAACCATATGAAATTTTCAAAGTTGAGGATGTGTAAAAATGAATTAATAGTAGGAGTAAAAACGTAAAGTTTAAAACTCGATGGGGTGGTGGCTGTAAAAATGGAGTAACGGTGCAAGGAGTAAAAACGCAAAGTTAAAAACTTGAGGGGGGTAATAGTGCAAGGAGTAAAAACACAGTTTAAAACTTGAGGGGGTGGTGGCATTAAAATTGGAGTAATAGTGCAAGGGGTAATGACGAAAAAACTTTAAAACTTGAGGGGGTAATAGTGCAAGGAGTAAAAACGCAAAGGTTAAAACTTGAGGGGGTGGTGACGTTAAAAGTGGAGTAACAATGCTAAGGGATAAAAGCGCAATGTTTAAAAGTTGGGGTGGTGCGGCGGAATTCAAACTTAAGGATTAAAAAGGCAAACTTCAAAGGTTGTGGGGGTGTAAAATGAAGTGTAGTAGTAGTAGATGGGTTAAAAATACAACTCTTAAAAGTTATAAAAATTGTAAAATGGAGTAATAGTATAGGGGTTAAAATTGTAAAATTCAAAAGTTGAAGGGTGTGAATACAAAGTACAAATTACAAGGGTTAAAATTGAAATTTTGAAATGGAGGGTGTTCCGACTATGCGTTTTAAGAGATAAAGATAAGAACAAGACGAAGCCCAAAAACGAAAAAAAAAAGTTAAAAACTCCTGCTTTTTCGATTACATACCTGTTTTTCCTGTGTACTATTTTAAGATTAAAGGTCTCGTATTCTTCCTCTTGAGCCTTTATCTGCTTGACTTGCTCCTGAACAGCAACTACCTCTTCATCTTCCAATAATGCCCCTGGATCTTCTTCTATTGGTCGGCAACTTTCTCATCTTCCTCTTTATCGGCTTGTTCAGTAAAACCGTAAGTTGAGGACATTGTGGGCCCCGAAGTTTCTGAACCTACAATGTCAGTTTCATCTTCTTCGTCCCTTGAACTTTTACCAGTTGAGAATAGTTACCTTTCCGTCTCCATGGTGGAAGCAAGTCATCGTTTCTATCACCTATGATAATGTCATTGTTTGACTTCGACTTTGACTTTGGCAATGAATGTTTATTTACCTGCCCGTCTCTAGGAGGAGGAAACGAAAATCCACCTTCATTTACAGTTTTAGTTAGCTTATTAGAATGAAGATATTTTTTATCAGACCCGTGCGGCAGAATAGTGACATCATTATTATGAACATACTCCGTGTCAGTGATGTCACCTTCACTGCCCAAATCACCAACATCAGTATTGATTCCCACACCGATTGATCTAACCGAACTTTGCTGATTCTCATCTATACTACATTCAGGTTTGGGTTCGTTAAACATAACGAGCTCGCTTGTTGGTTTGACAAAGCCTTGCCACACAGGCTCGGCACTCATCAGACTCAATTCTTCTTCATCTATTAACTCACCATCATACTGAACAGCAGTGTTACGTTCGTCAGAATTGGCAACTGGATCGATGTTTTTCAAATGAAAATACTGGTCACCGGATAAGTACGAATCTTCTTCTGCAAATGATTGATCGTCGTCTTCGGTTTTGTTTGTTGTTCTTTCTTGTGGATCTGGGATTGTAACTTTTTCGTTATCGCTTGGGTAATCGATTTCGTGAGCTAGAAACCATGTTTCGTCTTCAATAGGTTGTCTCATGTATCCAACGTCATCATCGTCTTCGTATTCATCAGAATCCCAATATTCATGTGGGTAATCCATAGATCCACTTAAACCATCCCCAACAGTTGCGAAACCAGATACAAGATCAGAAGTGTCTTCTGTTATCCCTTGACTTATTGACCTCCAGCTACCTCCAACGGGCCTTTTTAAACCTAAAGCATCAACCAGATGGATAGTAAGAAACACATAATAACGTACACAACAATAGACTCATGATCTATATAAAATGTATTATTAAGAAAATACGAATCTTAAAATGGAAAATTGCACAAAGATGCATAAAAAAAGCTGTGAGATATGTGCATGAGTTAACATGTATAACTGAGTCAGTGACTCACTGCTTAATTGTGATGATAAGATATAGTTAGTGTTGAAGTTAAAAATCCAAATATTATAATTTTACCATTTCTAGTTTTCAAGAAAACTATTAGAGTATTAGTCAAGTATATTCAATCTCTAGATATGTATTAGTTTTGGTATTATCATTAGATTTTTAGTTTGCGATGTTCTTAGTTTAGGATAGAACAAAACAGGAACTCGATGGCTGTTGGGGACCCGTTTCCTATGTATATATTCATTTGTTTGGATCATTAATTAATAAAACAGTAGTATATTCATTTGTTTGACATAATGTACCAGTAAAAAGCAGGTAACCAAATTCATATAAGAGCACAGATAATTGATCCATTTGAATATAAATGTTTGTTAAAAGGTGGGCCAAACACCAATAAAATTCTTAAGGGATATAAGTATCGACAATAATAACAATGTACCTGAAGTACTTATTTCTTGACCGATAGGAACATCCAAAAAAGAACCAATGTGATAAGCATTGTCAGCAGTAAGAATCTGTTCAGGCCTATCATGTTCATGTTTCTCATCCCAAGCAAAACTCGACAATTTCTCAGTTGACTTAAGTTTGACAGGTGGCAGTCTAGGTAACTCTTCTTTCTGATTCTCTGAAACAATCGGAAGACTCAACCCACCAAAAGCTTGCGGCTCAATGTTTCCTTGAATTTTTCCGAAATACAAAGCTCTTCCAATCTCATTTTCTTGCTCTTTAATCGCTGCCCTAATATTGTCGGTTTTTCTCTTTCCATCTTCTTTCTCACTAGCACCAAGGCTCGTAATATTATAACTGGTTGACGCATCTCCTTCGGAAAACGGGAATACGGTTTTAACAGAACAAAATTCATCGTTTCTTGACCATGGGTTTTCCGCAAAATCATCCTTTGACATAACGGCTCTCGTTGGACGTTGCGAAATAAGCTCCTTCAGTTCAATATTCGGTACCAAACTCGCCTTACTGTTATTGTTACTGTTACTTACTGGCCCAAGCAATGAGATTTTTGTGTCAGAAGCCTCAGACGGATGAATTTTCGATTGAGACGAAATTTGATACTCCTTCACGTTTTCTGTTCTAATACCGTCATCGTTATCACTAGGATCAGCTGACCCATTACTTGGATCAAATCTCCATGTGTATAAATCAAGCAGATTATCCTCTGAACCATTAGAGAACATAAAATTCTTACTTGTTGCTCCGTTTGGCTCACTATTATACTCTCCATCAAAGGAAGTGATTTCGAATTTACTATCGGGTCCGTTCCTTCCGGTCCCACGTTCTATTTCTTTCACTATATGTTTTTCCTTTGAAACGTCATCACTTGTTGAAGAACCCTTCCCTTGGTTGCCAGCTGTACTCACTTTTTCTAATAACTTGCTTCCCAAATCTTTATCTTTCAGGTTTAGATCTTGCATCAAGCCGTTCAGATCAGGGCGGTTATCTATCTCAGATCTCAATGCTGCTTCGGCCCTAGCGAACTTATTCTTTTTGAGAAATTCGAGTATGGCATCGACCTTCGAGTCTGCCATTTCTGAACTGCAATAGAAATGCAATAAAACCCTTATGCTACCAGAAAAAAAAAACAAACCTAATTAATCCATTATATTTTCAACCTGATCTAAATACCTTTCAGAGATTACTTTCGAAGTCGAAAACCTGGTCTAAATTCTCAATTATCCCCTATGAATTATAAATTTGAAACTACCAACCCTAGAAGAGGAGACTGAAGCAGGAAACTGACCTTCTATAGACCTATTCAATATCAAGTTTATTCAAAATCACATATTGTAGAGCTTCACCAAGTGCAAGATTAAGCAGTTTAAATCCTATATACCCCCCCCCCCCCCAAAAAAAAAAAAAAAAAAAAAAAACCATCCTACAGAACCCTAGCAATTTTAATAGAAAGGCACAAATATAGGTAACTCCCAAATTCAATTCTAGCTTGAATACCTGTCACAGAGCCACAGAGGTTACTTTCAAAGTCGAAAACTGATCTAAATTCAAGGCCAAATCCTTAATTATCCCCTACCAATTACACATTTAAAACTACCAACCCTAAAACTGGAGATTAAAACAGGAAATCCGAAATTGACCTATAACACGACTCAATATCAAATTATTCAAAATCACATATCATAGAGCTTACCAGAGCAAGATTATGCAGTTTGAATCACATACATACGTATAACACAACATGTAGTACAAACAGTAAAGAATAAGAAACTGTACCTAAATCCTCATAAATTAGGTGACGAATCGTACATACAGGTTAAATCCCTGCAAAGGCCACTTTCGAAGTTGAAAACTGATCTAAATTCAAGCCTAAATCCTCAATTATCCCCTATCGATTATACATTTAAAACTACCAACCCTAAAACAGGATATAAACGTTTTGTAAAACAACTCAACATCAAATTATCCGAAATCTCGTATCGTAGAGCTTCACCAAGCGCGAGATAAGTGGTTGTAATCATACATATATACATATAAAACAACAATATGTAATACAAAATTACAAAGTACAAAAGTAAAGAACAAGAAATTGTACCTAAATCCTTAATATCTAGTATAGATAAAATACCTGTTAGACATTACTTTCGATGTTGAAAACTGATCTAAATTCAAAACCAAATCCTCGATTAACCCTATCAATTTTACATTTGAAACTACCAACCCTAAAACAGAATATTAAAACATAAACCTTACCTTCTACAAAACAACTCAATATCAAACTAACGAAAACATTCAAAATGTCTAATCATTGAGCTTCACCAGATGCAATATTAAGCAGTTTGAATTATGTATACACATATAACACAACAAAATGTAACACAGACGGTAAAGAATAAAAAATTGTACCTAAATCCTCATTAATTCGGTGCCGAATCGTCCGTATAGGTTTAATACCTGTCAGATGTTACTTTCAAGGTCGAAAACCGATCTAAACTCAAGCCTAAATCCTCAATTATCCCCCTATCAATCACACATTTCAAACCACCAACCCTAAAACAAGATAATAAAACATAAAATTAACTTTCTATAAAACAACTCAACATCAAATCATTCAAAATCACATATCATATAGCTTCACCGGGTGCAACATAAGCAGTCTGAATCCTATACATACCATATACACGTATAACACAACAACATGCAATATAAACAGTAAAGAATAAGAAATTGTACCTAAATCCTCATAAATTAGGGAACAAATCGTGCGGATCTTCGTGTCTGTAACCCTAACAATACGGTTTTTGATTACGTCAGATTTAGACCAAATTGTGAGTGGAAATCTGCAATTGGAGGGTTAATTAAGGAGTAAAAGAAGAGATTAAGTGAGCAATGAATGAGATGATTGAGGATTGAATGAATTTTGGCAAATCGCCAATGGCGAAGGGGGGGAAGATGATGGATGCCCTAGAGTTGAAGCATTTATTCCATAAGGGAAGTATTTCTTGTTTTTTTATTTAATTTTGGGTCATGCTTGATGGGGTTGTTTCAACTTGATATTTATGATAAAAATTCTATATTCTTCTATTGTTTTCAAATGTTTCCCTTAAAATTATTCAAGTATTTCTTTCATGTCATGTTATTTAACATTATCTACCGTGCTTTGTAGGAGACTGTTAAGCTGAACAAAAATAAACGTAAAAATGATGAATCACGTACGCACGTTACGGCTTGTTAACTAGCAAAAAGTTAGACAGAAAATGTAAGGCATAGAACGAAACAAATAAGTCAGCTTAGGACCCGCGAGTTTCAAGGGAGCCACTAAACAGTGAAAAAATAGACGTAAATGCGTTATACCACACATGCACGTTGCAAGGTTTTAACTTGCAAAATGTAAAACGAATCATAAAACGACACATTTGTAAAGATGTAAAATACAGGGGATCAAAGTGGAAAGTGAAAAAGTGTTGGGGTTAAAAATCGAAAATGTTTGTGACAAATATGTAAGAGATAAAAACTGATGGGTTAAAAGTGTAAACATAATAGCTATGGAGATATGCGTAAGATGAAAAGGGTTAAGAGTGTAAAATATAAAAAGTAAAAGGACGAAAAGAAATGAAAATGGAATTGTGTTTTTGTGAGATGATAAAAATTTGTGAATTAATATAGGGTAAATAACTAAATAAGTATTGGTGATATTTTTTACGAATCTTGCACCGTTTTGTTAACAGCATGATACCTCTCCATAGTTAAACATGTTTAGACTCAGTGTTACGGCTCACGCACACATCCACCTGAGCATTCAGAGGTGTTATACACCGCCTCAATGGGTGTTACCCGGACGTGAGAGAGATTAAAACACTTTTTTTATTATTTTTTAGCCAATCATCTATAGCCGAAATCACCCGCTTTTTTATTTTCTTTTTCTTATTTTAATTTATTTTAGTGAAATAATTACACACTTTTAAGTGTTAAAGTTAGTGAGAACCTCATTGTTTACGTGATAGTGGTCGTGACAAATAATTTTTCACTTTTTAGTTAAAGCACCACACACAGCACAAGATGTGAGTTATTCCATAATTGGTAACCTCCTTTATAATTTCACTCCAACAAAGCAAAAACAAAGTCATTAACTTTTAGACAAAGCAAACAATATTTGTTAGTATCGGTCAAAGTACAGACGAAGGGTGTCTTCATGATTTATATGCGTATGATATGCAAGCTTGAGGAAAATAAGCAAGCTTTTATATGAAAAATAAGATATCACCGATTAAAAAGTGAAATGAAAAAGGCTCTTAACTACATATTAATGATCAATAATAGGTGCTGGCTTGTGGTGTTATGTGTAGTTGTCATTGGACCAAAGATGAAGTTTAGAAAATGACCAAAGGGTAGATTCTTTGAAGGAACTTAAGCTTGGATTGATTTAAATCATATGGGGTTCACTAATTCACTTAATGTGATTTCCAAATGTGTTTTACAATACTCGTAATGAAAAGATAAATAATTATAATGAAAGAATATCAAGGGTTCGAATAATGAAAAACTTCTCTAAATGAAAATAACCAATACGAATCGTTGGTATTTTTTAGAATAAAAAGGAAGTTTTGGGCTTCAACTATTAGGGTTAAGGATAGAACAAGGATATCGTGTATAAGGTCTAACGACATCTCATAGGCTTCCCTAACACTTTCTCACAAAAAAAATCCATTAAGAAAACTATGATTGCCTCTATTATTGGAAAAGTCTCGAGAATCTTAAGTAATTGTTAAAAGTTGTTAGGATAACAACGAGTTTAGTGCTAATTGTGTCACTAATTGTGGTAATTATGAGAGACATTACTAAAATTAATGTCTTGTGTTAATATGTTGTTGATTAAGGATGGGCATATATCACATATATGTCCATATACACTTAATGTAATCACAAAGAATGAAGATGAAGAGTTACAAACATGTATTAGATGAAAGTTGAAGAACAAACATCACTAATAATGAAGGTTGGGGTTAAAATCATCAAAGCACAATTTTTTTTTTTTGTATTAAATCTCATTAACTGATTGAAGATTAATGAAGAAAAAGTTCATACGCATCGGTTGAATGAAGATTAATGTCCGTAGATGTCAAAGATGATGAATTGAAGCTTATAAAGATTAGTGTATGAAAACCAACAAAGCCAAGTGAAGATCAAAAACAAACCGTCAGCATAATCACTTGGGAACTAAGAAAGGTCTTTTAAATGGTTTTCATACAGTCAATATATAAAAGTTATTTTTATTAAACATTGATGCTTTTCCCAAAATACTTTTATAACACATCAAATTTTATGTTCTCTAAACGCTTTCAAATACGAATCTAAATCAAATCTCTCTAATTCCCTTGTGATTCAAACCTCAAATAAATGAGAGAATCAAAATCAAGACGAGAGAGCAAAAATAAGAGTTTAGTTGAATCTTTAAACTCATTGTTGAGTACAGAAGGCATAGGAAGAAGATTTGAACGAGGAAAAAATCAAGGTAGGAACATGAGTCAATCAAACCACCGAGGATATATTACATATGGAACTGCAAAGAGACAGGGCACTTCAGAAATCAGTGCATAACTCAGACAGGTGCAAGATATGATAAAGAGGTGAATACTATAGACAAAGACTCGGATGACGCATTAATCTGTTGCATTGAGGGCTTAACCGAATCTTGGGATTATGGATCTAGGATTATCATTCCATGTCGAGCATAGCTAAAGATAATGAGTAATCTTAAACTTGGAAGCTTCGAGAAGGTACAACTAGTAGATAATAATACTTTAGATGACACTTGGACCCTTAAGGATGTTTTACCGACCTGAAGAGAATGCTTATCTATGTTGGGTAGTTGGTTGACCAGGGATGTTAGGTTGTATTCAGGAATGGCAATTAGAAGGTTGTTACGGAAACTTGGTCATTGCTCGTGATAAGAAGAAACAAACTTTATATATGCCCATTGTACAATCAAAGAAATTAATGCAGTCGTAGTAAAACCGAGTTCACCTTGTATGAAGATGGCAACAATAAATGGTGAACTCCCAAATTTAGAGAAAATGGAAGTTGTGTCCAGTGGACCTTGTGGGTAGAAAAGGGTTTACTTCATAGATTCAGGGGTTCATAAAGAACAAATAGAATGTATAAGTGGTGACCATTTATAGGCCAGAGCAAAAGATTACAGAAGAGAAAGGATCACATGAGAAAAGCAGAACTGGGGCTCTAGCAGAGTCACTAGCAGATATATTGACAAAGATTGTGACACATGATGAGTTAAGGCTCGGTGGAGCTTCAACTACCCTTCGGGGATAATCATTGAGCATAAATTGAAGAGGGAGATTACAGATGTATGAAACAAAGATGGAGATCAGTTTGAAGTTTGTCAAAGTCTCTAAGTGGGAGATTACTGGATGTCGAGCCTTCGCAAAAAGGGCAGCCGATAGGGGTGCTAACGAGACGAGTTACTCGCGAGCTTCTCGAGTTTGGCTAGAAAAAAGGCTCGAAACGAGCCAGCCTGAGCCTAAAAACAAGTTTGTTTAATGATGAAGCTCGAGCCCAAGCTTCGCTTCGCTATCGAACCCCAGCTGGTTCGCGAGCTTCAACAAGCCACTATATATAAGTTTTAATAAATATATTAAATATGTCTTTAAATAATAACAAGTAGTTCCTATTTGTAAAATTATGAAACATAATAAAATTATATATAAAATAATAATTATAATTAATATAAGTTAATTAATAAATAATAAACGAGCTGAGCCCAAGCCAATCTCGATCTTGAAAACTACACACGAGCCGAACTCGAGCTTTAGTCGAGCTCGGGCTCGACTCGACTCGTTTGCACCCCTAGTAGCTGAAGCTAATTCCATTATGGTTTCTTGTATTAAAAGTTTGTAACCCTACTCATAGTATTATAAACATGTGTCTAGGTACTTGTGATCCTCCATCACCTCCAAAGTAATAATATCAAGTCATTAGTTGCAACTTTGGACATAGGCCAGTTTAGAGTAAACCACGTAAATCCCATGTGTTCATTATTTTTTACCTTATGTTTGTGGTTTTTTGTGTTTCTATTTTAACCACCAGCAAACCTAGCGCTGTCATCGCCGGTCAACTATGGTCAACAGTCAACTTTGGTCGAACAACAACTGTTGTGTTTGTGATCAGTTTTCTGTCCTGTTAACAGTCGTCACACCCTAACATAAGCTGCTAGAGCAAACATAACTTAATAGTATTTAGAGTTAATTTATATTTGACTCCCTGACATTTACTTATTTTAACCATCTGAGTATGAATTCTTTTTTTTTTCCTCAAATCATGGCCTCAGGTTTATGAATATTAACTATTTGACTCCTTATAACTAACTCCGTCCAACTTTGACGTTAGTTCTTGAGGGTATAGTTGTCCACTAAATTTTATGTGTTTAATAAATTAAATTCAAATACAAATACATACTTATCTTTGGTCGATGATTATTTCTATAGCAAATATACATTTGTTCATGAAGGATTAAAATTCTATGTGATAGTATTAACCGATGGAACTTGATTACGTAAGCAAGAAATCAAATTTAACTATTTAATGTGGTTGGATGGTAACAATATTAAAATCCAATAGATTAAATAATTAAAAAAAATAGGTGATATTGAAAAAATCAAAGTTAATACCCAATTAAAAGAGATTAAGTTTTCAAAACTAATATAATAAAATTTATAACTTCATGTCAACGTTCATTTATTCAATTTGTATGTTGTGTAAGACCCTTACTTTATTTATTAACTTCTATATAAGTTTTGGAGTATAAATGCGTTTATAGGATTACACGTACTTTTGAAAATACGGGTTTCTTAAAACATTTTAAGAAATAAAACATTACAACATATTATAAATGCGTTCATCGTTTAAAACATGATGACGAAACATAGTGCGGAAGCTTAAATCTTTGATCGTGTTCGGTTCTTCATCGAGCTTGATCTTCACCCGTAACATCATAGCAATCACCTAAATATCCAATATCATCTCATACATTAGTCATATAATGCATAAAATGTAATTAAATAACCTTCACACAAGTTTGGAGTTGAAAAATGTGAAAGAAGGAAAGAACCAGTTATTGGCGCAAGAAGAAACCAATCTGGCGCAACCTTGTGTCAATCTGACGCAATACAGATGGCATCAGTCAGGGGCGCAACGTTGTGTCTGGGGGCGCAACCTTGCGCCTGACATGAGATCTACATGCGAAAATTTGCATAACTTCTCCGTTACATGTCCGTTTCGCTTGAAACTTGTCTCTAAATGTTCGTAAAACATTTCCCTACATTATTGACTCAAATCCTTAACCCGGATTCATGATTTTTATAAATTATGCAACCATTACTTGGTTTATGCATATTTTTATTTTGACCCATTATGGAATTAAGCACTTAAGCTCAATTTATCTACATCCCTTCATATCTCTTATTGTCACTTTATGGTCCTTAATTTATATATCATCACAACTTCAGACGTGATGGATTAAGATAAGAAAATCACTATATTCCCAATTTACCCTCGAGTTTGACACTTTTACGAAAATGACCTATTATATGGCATTAAGCCAAAATGGTTTAAACCTTCCATTTTATACTACCGGAAGGATTGTTCAAATTATTAAAGCTCATATTTAAACTACCCTTAAGGGTCGTTTGCCCGTTTTATCATCCGAGGGCGTTTTAATCAACTTTAGTTCTTTTTCCGTAAGGACTTTTAAAAGTGTAATTTGACCAAATGGACACTTTTAACCCATGTTCTATTTAAAACTATTGTGTTCCTAAGAACATTATATCCCCCATTCGTATTATTAGATATACCTCACTTAGGTAATCCAATGTCCACCCATGACTCGTTTACTCTCGCCGGACTCTAAGTCCTCATTCAGAGTTTGACCCATTACACATACCTGGCTCGGGTCATAGCACTGACCCGTTTTAATACATTGCATTATTAGTTGCTTATTAAAAGCAATGTAAGCCGTACGCTATCCTTCCTGTGAGCACAAAACTCGACAAGCGATCATTAGTCATCATTGTCAAATGGTAATAACATCACAATTTGACCCGTTTAGTCTAAATGACATTTATCATTATGAGATGGTACTTAATTGCCATCTCACCCTCTTAACTCATTTCGGTTTACACCGTGCGATCATATTACTTAAAAGTCTTTTCTTAATTCGTTTGACCCATTGTAACTTACGCTATAAGGTGTCTTTTTTTTTTAAGTCTCTTTATTTATCCGTCAACTCATGTCATGATTACCATTTTACCCCGTTTACCCTTTATGGTTTACACCATATCATGATGCTTTAAAATTTCTTATTTGTTCGTCATCACATGACCAATTTACCGTTTTACCCTTTTTACCATAAATTATGGTTTCTTACTATTTTCACTTGTTCCGACCCGTATCGATTCGCGTCGGAACATCGTATTTAATGATCTCGTTTCAAATACCAAATCGCTTATTTTTAGTCAA
Source organism: Scalesia atractyloides (assembly GCA_947069175.1). NCBI lineage: Eukaryota > Viridiplantae > Streptophyta > Magnoliopsida > Asterales > Asteraceae > Scalesia > Scalesia atractyloides. Next base: position 84,033,758 of record CAMTDV010000030.1, read on the forward strand.
ATACATAAATAGATGCACTATTTTAAAGATGTAAGTTTCACTTACCTTGAAATCCGATTACGTTTTCCAAGCGTATTAGATTCGTTTGACCCGCTTCCTCCCAAGCTCCCACCTAGCTTGTCAAGCGTCAAACTACCTTTTATCATTCGCAAGATGGTTAGATTAGTCATTATTTATCAAGACTATCCCACGTTACGGACTTTATATCAAAATTACCATTTGATCATATTATAGGTCAGTTTGACTTTTAAAAGTCAACCGCCTATAAACATATGCAAATGCATAATTAAGTTCAACGAACTTACTTAGACATTTCATCAATACCCAGTAGGCATTATTTCTAGGCTACCATAATAACTAAATTCCCAACTAGGTTCATACAACCATTAGTATCAGTTTGACATAATCCCAATCATTGTATGCTAATCTATCAATCTCATAAACGAACTTAGGATCGTTTCATCACCATGAGACAACCCAATGCATCTTATGTATGAAATTTACCCGATTATCAAATTTAGCCAAACACTTTAAACATTCATAAACACATGATGATTTCTAACATCATTTAACACGAATATATCATCAATTTCATCATATTGTACAAAAACCCATTTCATTGCAAGTTTAAACATGTACTTAAACACATAAATTGTTCAAGTATCTTCCTATTGCTACCATGTATGATGATTCTAAACACAATTTTATCATCAATTTCATCATGTTATAGAAACCCATTTAACTAGGTGTGGTAAATCATCCAAACACCCAATTCATAGCAATCTATTCAAAATTTTCAATAAGGGCTTGTTCCTAAGCAAGTATTCATCCCTTATCTTACTTCAATTACTGAAATTCATACATGGAGTTGAAATTCATGAAATCTAATTAACTTCATAATATCACCAAATTAGGATTTTTGACATACCTCATGACCCTCTAGTCTAGGTGATCGATAATAGAGTTCATGCACAATTTGAAGATCCAAATTTGTCCTTCAATTTGATGATTAAAATGAACTAGGGTTTCCCCTTTTTCTTCTCCTGATGATCATTCTACACACACACACTTTATGTGTGTGTTGTGTTTTAATTTTTTGTTTATAAATCACTAGTTTCCTTTTTGACATCCTAGGTCCTCCAAGTTTAGTTTTTTGTTTAATCCCCCATTTAACACTTACTAGCAACTAACCATTATTATAACTAGGTTAATTATTCTTAGTTATTTTGTTTTACGGGTTCACTTTTACCACTAACGGCATTTTACCCGCTTTTTAATACTAACGTGGTTTGACTACCAAACCCATTTTTGGGGTGTTACATGTTGAAGACTACATGTGTTAATAAATTATGTTATATTTTATTCTATACTATAATACACGACTTTATTCAAGCGGGTGATGCATATGTTTTTTAAAACATATTTTTTATTAATTATATAATATTACATTTATCAAAACTAGTGTAATACACGAGACTATAACCTAGTTTGTATATTAATTAGATTCCATTTTTTTCATCCTGGTGTAATCAAGTTTCATCAATTAATTTATCACCTGATCTTTAATAATTCATATGCAAAATTTATATTTGCTTTAGAAATAATCACACATTGATTAGTATTTAATTTAGATAGAGTAAACAAATTGAATTGAACGGAAAATCATACCCTCAAGAACTAACGTCAAAGTTGGACGAAGTTAGCCATAAGGAGTCAAATAGTTAACAATTATAAACCTTAGGCCATGATTTGAGAAAACAAAAATTTGTACTTAAATGGTTAAAATAGATAAACCTCAATAAGTCAAACCGAAATTAACTATAGTATTTACTTGGATCCACCAAATTATAAAAAGTTCAAAATCTCACTTTATCAAAGAACTTCAGTACACAAATTAAGAAGAACACGTACGCATGAAGTTAAGTACATACCAGTTTCAAGAATTAATCCAAACCACGTGTTCTTTTCTTTGCTAATAATAGAATAAATCGTTCCTGTTGTGAAACAACATCCTACTAGCGACTGATATATGAACATAAGAACAAGTATCAAAGGAACACATAGAGAAAAATAGAATAGAGAATTACTATTCATTGATAGGTCAACATGCAATACAAAGAAACCTTTATATATAGGTTTGTTACATTAATATAAATGAGACAAAAGATGGGAGTTAGAATATGGATAGTCACCATAATATAGCTTATTTATAACACTCCCTCTTGACTGTCAATGTGATAAAAAATGTATTATATGCTTGGTGGTACTGCCTCGTTAAAAACCTTGCTAGGAAAACCCACTGAGACAAAACCTCAACTAAGGGAAAAAGAGTGCAGCGCATATTTTCTCCCCCTGATACGTCTGGATTAGGTATGTTGCCTCATTAAAAACCTTAATAAGAAAACCCAATGGGATAAACTTAGTTAAGGGAAAAAGAGTGCAACTTGTATAATGCTCCCCTTCATTTTTACATGTATCCTATAAGTGGCTTGTGTTGGGCATCTTTGAAAGTTGCTTAAAACTTCGTAATCCATTGATGTGTAGCTTGATTTGTCGCTTGAACCATTAATGGGAAATCCTTCAATGAACATTGATGCATGATCTTCATGTGAAACTTTAATGGCCTCCTCTCGTAAGTAGATATCATAAGATCCATTAAATGTGTTTGTTACATTTCCTGCATTTACAAAACTAACCAAACTTGTTGATAAGTTAGTAAAATATAAATCCATATCTTTTGTACCTTAAGGGTATAGAAAATATATGTTTTACCCGTTACACTATCTCTTTGTTGTACACGAGTTAAATCTTGCCAATGAATTTAATGATATATGTTCATGTATAACTAGCAAGATATATTAATACAATTTTTATTGAACTATGGTACTTCAGGACAAGGGTCTTTGCTCCTTTGATAAAAGATGATCAAAGTTATTTTTTCTATATCAAATATTTAGACATCATTAAATGTACTTACACCATAAGCTATGTCCATATGAAATGTCCACTATTTTCTAGATGTATTATGATTGATGGATTATAATATAAATGTATGTTCTATTTATCAATCCATAAATTTGCAATACCATATTTCATTTGCAAATTTTGCTTTAATATTTGAGCTAATTTTTTTTCTCTTCAGGAGATTCAATGACATCATCAACACATATTGCAATACTTGTAAACCTCACATTGTTCTTAAATGAAAACAAATGGACCAACTTCACCATATGTATTTCTCGTTTCTGAGCTCATTAGTGAGTCGATTATACCACATTCGACTCGACTATTTTAGTCCATACGTATTGAAGGGGTATGGCCCAAAACCTTGCGCCAAGCAAGTGACCATACCCATTTTTTATCCACAAAGCAGACTTTGCGCAGACTATATTACAAGAGATAAACCTCATTTTTCATGCGCCGGACATCTAAGAAGGAAAATGATCGTTTAACTACCTTGCGCGGGCTCGCACAAGGAAATAGTTAAGCTTGAACATTTTCCTCATCAAATGACTTCCACAAGCAAGGAATTAGGGAAAGAGGTACTTATCACCTTTTTTGACCCTGCGCCAAGTATTATGATGATCATCCTCTCCGATAACCTTGCGCGAGTCCGCGCAAGGGGGAGTTGAGTTGGAAACAATGAGTAAAGATCTCAGATCACATTTGCTCTCAGGATAATCCAAAATGGGACAAAAAGAATCTTTTCTGTTGTAACAAACTGGACACGTGGCGAATAACGGAAGGTTTACAGCTGTAATTTATTAAGCCATTAATGATCAATCGTGCAAGGGCACAAACGGTTACAACAGAATTACACGTGGCGCCATCTGGTGCACTCCCAAGAATCATGATGATGGAATATTTTCGTGATAAACACAGGGCCATCATCATTCGCCACATGGCGATTCCCCAACCCGTTGATCACATCACGATCCGTGTGACTTGAAGATCAAGTTAATGATCTCAACGGTAAGAACCGAGCGGTTATTCACACAAGAAACGAAAATGAGCGTTTAGTTTAAAGGTGTGTGCATGTATGATCAATAAAGGCTCAAAACTCACTTAATGTGCGAATGGGTTTACACTGTGAAAAAGTATATATATAATCGAATTTTAAAAAGATTTGTTATGCCCTTTTTTATAATTTTCTTATTTGATTCTTTTATCACGACGCTATCGGTTGTAAATTCGTAAAAACATAACTTTTTTAGAACTTGTTATTCCCAAATTAAACCAAAACAAGTAAAAAAATGAAAAATTTAGAAAAGATTTGGGGTGATTAGCGGTTCCAATAGAGTTTTGTGTAAGGCTTTTTATTAGGACTTGCTAAATTCAAAGTGTTAGTTATCCCCCCACACTTAAATTACACATTGTCCTCATTGTGTCCAAAAATAATTTTTTCGGTTGATTCGAATGCGTAAAAGCATGTTTAAAAACAAATATTTATGTTACTGGGCATCTGGGCACGGCCCCGTGTCCAGAGTGCTAGTATCAAAAACTTACAGAAGCTTGACCACGGGGCGTGGCCAGTCAACACGGCCCGTGGTCAATAACCTGTTTCAGAAATTTTTCTTGCAGAACTTTGGCACGGGGCGTGTTGGACTGAACACGGCCCGTGCTGCACATGCTGGAAAGATGCGGAAGTTGTCGGAAGGCACTGTTTTTATGCATGTGGTGTGGTTTTGACGTCCCTTGGTCATTTTTCTTCTTTCCTCGTTGCTTTAATTCTAAAAAGGAAAACTAAACTAGAAACACAAAAGTTAAATTAAGTTAATACTAAGGATAGTTCCGCGGAATGCCTCCGTGGTGCGCCGCGTTTATAAGGGTCCTTGGGTAGACCCAATACCTGTCATATGTTACTCAAGCGAGATGCATTGCATCCCGTGTTGCATCATCGGAGTGCGTCATCTAAGCTTGAGTCTATGACATCCATGTCGTTGATCGAGTCGTCCTCCATTCTCTTTCCTACCCCGAACTTCAATTCCTTGTCTCCTACCCGTAAAGTAAGTTTTCCGTCGCTCATATCCACCATGGCTCGATGCAGTGGCGAGGAATGGTCTTCCTAGAATGCGTGGAACTTTGGCGTCTTCCTCCATGTCGAGTATGACAAAGTAGGCAGGGAAAACGAATTCCCCAACCTTGACTAAGAGGTTTTCAGTGACGCCTTGAGGGTGTTTGATTGACCTATCAGCAAGTTGGATGCTCTTTTTGTGGGGCTTGGTTTCCCAAGTCCGAGTCAGTTAAACATTGATGCGGCATGAGATTAATACTAGCCCCAAGGTCGGCTAGTGCATTTCGGATAGGTGATCCCCCGATGGAGCAAGGAATGGTGAAGCTTCCGGGGTCGACTTTCTTTTGGGGGAGCTTGTTGAGGAGCACGGCGGAGCATTCTTCACTTAAGTTAACAAATTGCAATGTTTCAATTTTTCGTTTGTAGGTGAGGAAGTCTTTCATAAACTTTGAATATTTTGGCATTTGAGTAAGGAATTCCACAAACGGGAGGTTGATTTGCAATTGTTTTAGGAGGTTTATGAATTTCATGAATTGCTATCGGTCTTTTGATGAAGTAAACGACCGGGGTATGTAACATCCGTCAAAAAATGGATTTACCAAACCCGCTCTGTTTATTAATCGAACAATCAGTTAAAATTTTCGTTGCGAATTAAATGCCCAAAATAATTTTAAACGATACATAATCAATTATTATATGGGAATATATAATTTGTTTTTGAAAAACCGTCAAAAATAAGAAAATAAAAATGTTTTGTTCCTGCCAGGTTTCGAACCCGGGTCAGTCACGGTTCAACAACAGACTTAACACTCAACACTTAAACCACTGCGCCACTGATGTTCTTTGTTAAATGTTGGGAGCATTTAATTGATAACATGTCTTTCCGAATTCAAAACCGGCGCCCAAAGTTGCAGTCGTCGGAAATCCCGGCAATCTCGCGAAACTTAACGATTCTTTCCGTTATAACGTAAACTTTAACTACACATCGGTTATAACCGACGTCTGAGTCCGCGACACAAATGTCACACCCCGACCCGCAGCAGAAAAGGTGATCGGGGCATGATTGGGTTATCATCAAAGCTCATGACATTTATTATGCGTTTCATATTCATTTAATACAATTTAATGGAAATTTACAATAAATATTACAACATGTTCTAACTATCAATCTAAGCTTCTTTATTCTCTTCTAAGGCATTTCCTATGTTTTCCTTGCTTCAACCTGTTCACCTGTATCATGTGTAAAAAGGTTTTTGGATCAACATAAAGTTGGCGAGTGAATCCTATGGAAAACATTTGAACAAGTTTATTTAATTGATTATGAAATATGTGCACAACCAAACATGAGTAAAAATAGATGTAAACTTATTCAACAATCATTAGATATTAAACAAAGCACACATGAACAATAATCGAACATTTAGAGGCACGCGTTGCTCTACTCGTCTCTCACGAGGAACTGATGGGCCTAATGAATGAATTGCATAAACATGATAAATGAATGACACAACTACAAACAATATAAACTCAATGATACACACATGAACAATAATGAATTGGTTTTGAGGCACGCGTTGCTCACTCGTCTCCCACGAGGAACTGATGGGCTTAATGAATGAATTTCATATAATTTGATATAATGAAATAAGTAATCACAACAATATAAACAATCTAAGTTTAGGTCACGATATGGTATGGCACAAATTTAAATAAACGAGTTAATTATTTGAGACACATGACACACCCCAAAACGTGTAATTAAAAAGGGGAGTTGTAAGATTCATTCACAGTGGGTGCGTTCGGTTGATGATGTTGAATGCACGCGAAGTGGTTTTTAACCACGAGTGAGATTAACCTAGATAAATCGCATTATGGTTTGGTAAGTAAACGGATTTTATTAATCCATTTTAGTAGAATTGTTGGGTGTATTTTTGTGAGTTTAAGGCTATTTTCTAACCTTATAAATGTTATTTTTAAGTATTTTTAATTGATTTTTAATTAAAATAAATAAATAAAAATAATAAAAAAAATTTGATTTTTTTGCTACAGTTGACCGTTGACTTTGACCGTTGACCGTTGACTTTGACCGGTTCGAATCGTGTAATTGTGCGCTGAGTGAGGCTCGAACCCGAGACCTCCCGTACGGGTGCACGCAGCTCTACCAACTGAGCTACGTGTCTAACCCGATATATTTCTGTTTTTAATTATATATATATTAATTAAGTTAAACAGAAAATCCTTTTATTTTAAAAACGATTTAATTGAATCGGACCTGTGTGCTCCACAGGTCTCGAACCCAGGACCGGAGGGTTGCGTAACACACAGTCCACCGCTGGACTGTGTGTTTAACATGTTATATAATCCAATTTTTATTATACTTAAATACAAACTAAGTGTTTTTATTTCTGACTTATTTAAAAAGGTAAATAATTGTCCGGGTCGATGCAGAAGACCGGACTCGAACTCGTGCGCTGTGATTAAACATACACACAGTCCACCACTGGACTGTGTGTCTAACTTGGTTATTATTCCGATTATTAATATACTTAACATATACAAGTGGCGACTCCGGTTCGGTTAACAAAACAAAAAGGCATTTTATTAAGGCAGCGTGTGTGGAACAAGATTCGAACTCGAGACCTTTGTGTGTTTAATGTGCACACAGTCCACCGCTGGACTGTGTGTCTAACCCGAGTTATTTCTTGATTTAAATTATACTTATATGTTACAGGTACATCGTCTTCTTCGTCAGATTTTAGCCAGAATCGGAAAATCCGACTGGTTCAAAGTTTTAATCGGTTTCTTTAGCGTTTTATGATTAATTACAGATGAGGTATAAATAAAAAGAAAGGAAATTGGGCGTGAAATATACCCACTCGCTTCCTCTGTTTTTCCGGCAAAACTCCGGCGAGAGCAACAGGCTCCGGCGTCGGGTGTCTTGCAGCAGCGAGTCTCCAGAAAGCTTACAAAGGATTTGGGTGACTTCGGTATAAGCTTAGGGGGTTTAGTAAGGCTTAGAAGGGAAGAACCCGGTTTTCCGGTGATGAGCAGAAATATTCCGGCGAGTGATTTTTCGCCGAGAAAGGGTGCGGTTTGAGCGAAAATGTTTGCAGAAGTTCGATGGGGTATTTATAGTGCAGGTTATCGATGAACTTGGTCTGATTTTCAACTTGATTCGTTTGTTTGAATTTCTCCGGCGGTTATAGAAGGTGTCGCGGACTCAGACGTCAGTTATAACCGATATAGGTTTAAAGTTTACGTTATAACGGAAGGATTCGTTAAATTATTGGCGAGATCGCCGGGATTTCCGACGACTGCAACTTTGGGCGCCGGTTTTGAATTCGGAAAGTCATGATATGAATTTAATGATCTTAATAATTAACAGAGAACATCAGTGGCGCAGTCGGTTTATGAGTTGTGTGTTAAGTTTGTTGCTGGACCGGTTACTGACCCGGGTTCGAAACCCGGCAGAACCAAAGTATTTTTATTTTCTTATTTTTGACAGTTTTTCAAAAACTAATTATATATTCCCGTATAATAATTGATTATGTATCGTTTAAAATTATTTTGGGCATTTAATTCGCAACGAAAATTTTAAATGACTGTTCGGTTAACAAACGGAGCGGGTTTGGTAAAATCCGTTTTTGACGGATGTTACAACAAATTATAACCGCCGGAGTTTTTCTAACCGACGAATCAAGTCGAAAATCGGACCAGATTCATCGACGATTTGCCTTATAAATACCTCCTCGAACCTCTGCAAACATTTTCGCTCAAAACCGCACCCTTTCTCGGCGAAAACTCACTCGCCGGAATTCTTCTGCTCATCGCCGGAAAACCGAGTCCTTAACTTCTAAGCCTTACTAAACCCTCTGAACTTATACCGAAGTCACCCACATACTTTGTAAGCTTTCTGAAGACTCTCTGCTGAAAGACACTCGTCGCCGGAAGTGATTGCTGTCAACCGGAGTTACGCCGGAGAAACAGAGGAATCCAGTCGGTATACCGCACGCCTAATTTCTTCATTCTTTTTATTTAATATCACTTGTATTTAATCATCAGACACTAAAGAAACCGATTAAAACTTTGAACCAGTCGATTTCCGATGCTGGTTAAAACTGACGAAGAAGATGAAGTTCGGTAAACATATAAGTATAATTAAAATCAAGTTATTACTCGGGTTAGACACACAGTCCAGCGGTGGACTGTGTGCACATTAAACACACAAAGGTCTCGAGTTCGAATCTTGTTCCACACACGCTGCCTTAATAAAATGCCTTTTTTTGTTAACCGAACCGGAGTCACCACTGTTATATGTTAAGTTTATTAATAATCGGAATAATAACCAAGTTAGACACACAGTCCAGTGGTGGACTGTGTGTATGTTTAATCACAGCGCGCGAGTTCGAGTCCGGTCTTCTGCATCGACCCGGACAATTATCTACCTTTTTAAATAAGTCAGAAATAAAAACACTTAGTTTGTATTTAAGTATAAAAAAATTGGATTATATAACATGTTAAACACACAGTCCAGCGGTGGACTGTGTGTTAACGCAACCCACAGGTCCCGGGTTCGAGACCTGTGGAGCGCACCGGTCCGAATCAATTAAATCGTTTTTAAAAATAAAATGATTTTCGGTTTAATCTAATTAATATATAAATATAATTAAAAACAGAAATATTTCGGGTTAGACACGTAGCTCAGTTGGTAGAGCTGCGTGCACGCGTACGGGAGGTCTCGGGTTCGAGCCTCACTCAGCGCACAATAATACATACGAACCGGTCAACAGTCACTGTTACAGTCAAAGTCAAAGTCAACGGTCAAAAAAAGTCAACTTTTTTATTATTTTTATTTATTTATTTTAATTAAAAATCAATTAAAAATACTTAAAAATAACATTTTTAAGGTTAGAAAATAGCCTTAAACTCACAAAAATACACCCAACAATCCTACTAAAATGGATTAATAAAATCCGTTTACTTACCGAACCATAATGCTATTTATCTAGGTTAATTTCACTCGTGGTTAAAACCACTTCGCGTGCATTCAACATCATCAACCGAACGCACCCACTGTGAGTGAATCTTACAACTCCCCTTTTAATTACACGTTTTGGGGTGTGTCATGTGTCACAAAATAATTAACTCGTTTATTTAAAATTGTGCCATATCATTCGTGATCTAAACTTAGATTGTTTATATTGTTGTGATTACTTATTTCATTTTGTCAAATTATATGAAATTCATTCAATAGGCCCATCAGTTCCTCGTGAGAGACGAGTTGAGCAACGCGTGCCTCAAAACCAATCCATTATTGTTCATGTGTGTTTTATTTAATATTTAATTATTGTTGAATAAGTTTACATCTATTTTTACTCATGAGTGGTTGTGCACATATTTCATAATCAATTTAAATAAACTTGTTCAAATGTTTTCCATAGGATTCACTCGCCAACTTTTTGTTGATCCAAAAACCCTTTTACACATGATAAGGTGAACAGGTTGAAGCAAGGAAAACATAGAAAATGCCTTAGAAGAGAACAAAGAAGCTTAGATTGATAGTTAGAACATGTTGTAATTTATTGTAAATTTCCATTAAATTGTATTAATGAATATGAAACGTATAATAAATGTCATGAGCTTTGATGATAACCCAATCATGCCCCGATCACCTTTTCCGCTGCGGGTCGGGGTGTGACAGATTGGTATCAGAGCCATGACTATAGGGATATAGGATAGGTTATTAGACCCTTAGAGCCTATACTATAGTCTGCCTAAATTTTAATTGATTAGGTGGTTACATACAAACTTGTGATGTTTATTTGTTTCATATTTGTTTATATTTACAGTCAAACATACATGCTTATATACATATTCATTATACATATATCAATGTTCATATATTCAATTCATTTTCATACTCTCATTATTCAAGGATTTTGTTGCAATTTTCAAATCTCATCAAAGTAAGTTCTGCGACGGGCATGTAGTAACTGGAAGGGTACAAGTACCGGTAGTCGGAACGTCCTGTCTAGGTTGGCATTCGTATAAATCCAATATAACGGACCAGTTTGCCTACCTGGGGACCAACGATGAGAGTACGAAGGACCTATTAGGCCAAAGCATGCCACACCAAACGTCGTTCGAACTAACCCACTTTGAGGTGTCACCGTGTCTACACCTGGACACATTCCGAATATCACACGTTGTATACATATTTCTCAATTTTCTCCGGGTTTTAGTGTACGCAACCAGGCAAACCCGTGCGAACCATATGAAAAACCGGTATTTATGGGGGCCCACATGATTACACAGGTAAAGTATGGCGGCATGTAGGGCCTAATGGCGAGCAAACCCAAGACATCCTATGGATGTAGTAGATTTATTTTTCTATAATTTTTTATGAATGTTCATTCCTAGTGCGACCCATGAACCCAAAAACATCCAACTCATACTCTTGACATGTATTCCTTGTTGATGCCTTCTAACCTCGCCCGTAGGAAGATGAGAGCAGGAAAAGCCCGCGAGCGCATGGCTGCCTTAATCGCTCAACAAATGGCTGCCGTAATACCCGACATTGTAATCCAAGTTCAACAAGCACTTACTGCTAATTCTGTCAATCAAGAAAACCAAAACATTATCAACTCTCCCCCAAATACCACTAAATGCACCTACAAGCATTTCAAATCATGCGACCCTCCAAAATACAAAGGGACTGAAGGCGTCACCGCTCTCCTCCATTGGTTTGAAGAGATGGAGAACACCTTTCTAAATTGCGATTGTCCCGATGATCGCAAAGTGCGATATGCTACCGGTCGATTATATGGGATAGCGCTTACTTGGTGGAATACAGAGAAGGCCAAACGAGGTGTGGAAGATGCATGACCTTAACTTGGAACGAATTGAAGGAAATCATGACCAGACGATTTTGCCCAAGGAGCGAAATCAAGAAATTAGAAGATGAATTTTATTCGTTGTAGCAAAAGGAAGGAGACCACACCACATACAACAAAAGATTCCTCGAGGTACATCAAATGGTTCTCAACATGTTCACTCCCCTCTACCGTTTGATCGAGCACTCATTCGTGGTCTTCCGTCAAAGATTCAAGACCCTGTAATAAGTACCAAGCCTGCAACTTTGGAAGCAGCAATGGAGCTAGCAACAGAGCTTACCGAACCCGAAACAAAGACTTAAGGAGGAGAAGAAGAAGGATAAAGAATCGACTGAAACCTCCAACTCCACCCAAACCGAATCCCCTTCTCAACCCAATCCTAAGAGAAAAAGAGACGGGCAACTTTTCGCTGCTACCCAACGTAATCAACCAATTTCACACGCCATACCCATCCAAGCTATCCCAATCACTCAAGTGGCACCCAACTCAACTTACCCAAATAAGAAACCATATCTTGGACCTCACCCTCGATGCAACAACTGTTTTTATCACCATTCCCTTACCTTACCTTGTCGACTATGTACAACTTGTGGACGCTATGGTCATTTGAGCAAGGTTTGCCGCACCTTTCAAAACCAAACCTTTTCCCCTACTCAAAACATGGCCCAAACCTATCATCAACCCCAATACCCCATGTTCCCATATGTTCGAGCTTGTTTCAATTGTGGCGACCCTACCCACTTTAGAAACACATGCCCTCAATTGGTTAATGTCATCAACACTCAAGCCCAATCAAACCCAGTTAACCAAGTAAACCAAGAAAACCCAACCGCTAGGCCACCAGCAAGAGGAAGAGTCTTCAATATCAACGCCAATCCTGTCGAAGATAATGACGGCCCAAACGAAGATACCCAACTAGTCCTCTTCACCGAAGATCCAGATTCAACTCCTATCGTTTAGTTTTATGTTTTTTTTTCTTTATCACATAGAACCAAACATAACTTAAGGATAAAGCCAATGAAACTTTGACGAGAATACGGTGGATACGCCGCTGGTACTTCCTATATATAAGTATTCTTGTCAAAGGATCAGAAGCATTATCTGGCGGTTATGAGAGGTTCCATGTGTAGACTGTTAGAGTAATTATTGTTTATTATTTTCAGTATATGCAATTGCCGAGGCCGCCGCTCCCCATTTATGAGCGTTGAGCCTGCTCCCCATTTTATGAGCGTTGAGCCTGCTCCCCATTTATGAGCGTTGAGCATGTTCCCCATTTTATTATGAGGTTGAACCTGGCGTGCCCGCATACGATTGGCTCCGTTTGATTGAGCCTTGATCGCACAGTTCATTTTACGTTTTCAGTACATGCAATACGATCGGCTCCGTTTGATTGAGCCTTGATCGCACAGTTCATTTTACATTTTTAGTACATGCAATACGATCGGCTCCGTTTGATTGAGCCTTGATCGCACAGATATTTTCATTATCAGTATCTTGTGGTTGTTGTGTTTGTTGTAGAGTCGCATAGAACTAATCATAACATGCGGATAAAGTCAATGAGAATTTGACAAGAATATGGTGGATACGCCGCTGGTACTTCCTATATATAAGTATTCTTGTCAAATGATCGGAGGCATTATCAGGCGGTTATGAGAGGTTCCATGCATAGGCTGTTTGTGTGATTGTTGTTTAGATTAAGTTTATCATTTTCAGTACATACAATATGATCGGCTCCGTTTGATTGAGCCTTGATCACACAGACATTTTCATTTTCAGTACATACAATACGATCGGCTCCGTTTGATTGAGCCTTGATCGCACAGACATTTTCATTATCAGTATCTTGTGGTTGTGGTGTTTGTTGTAGAGTCGCATAGAACTAATCATAACTTGCGGATAAAGTCAATGAGAATTTGACAAGAATATGGTGGATACGCCGCTGGTACTTCCTATATATAAGTATTCTTGTCAAATGATCGGAGGCATTATCAGGCGGTTATGAGAGGTTCCATGCATAGGCTGTTTGTGTGATTGTTGTTTAGATTAAGTTATTCATTTTCAGTACATGCAATACGCTCGGCTCCGTTTGATTGAGCCTTGAGCGCACAGACATTTTCATTTTTCAGTACATGCAATACACTCGGCTCCGTTTGATTGAGCCTTGAGCGCACAGACAATTTCATTTTCAGTACATGCAATACGATCGGCTCCGTTTGATTGAGCCTTGATCGCACAGACATTTTTCATATCAGTATTTTATGTTTGTTATATTGGTTGTAGAGTCATATAGGACTAATCAAAATTCACTGATAAAACCAATGAGAATTTGACAAGAATATGGTGGATACGCCGCTGGTACTTCCTATATATAAGTATTCTTGTCAAAGGATCAGAGGCATTGTCAGACGGTTATGAGAAGTTCTATGTAGGATTTAGTAGTTTTTTTGGCAACTAATTATAACTTGTGGATAAAACCAATGAAAATTTGGCAAGAATATGGTGGATACGCCGCTGGTACTTCCTATATATAAGTATTCTTGCCAAAGGATCAGAGGCATTATCAGGCGGTTATGAGAAGTTCCATGTAGAATTTAGTATTGCTTTGGTTGAAATTTGTGTTACAATTATATCATCTTGCTATTTAAAGAGATTGGATTGTGTTCCATTTCTACATAAACTAACCTCTCCATCATAACAAACGAGAGAGGAACTGCCACCATTCAAACATATATGCTATCAGAATGTGGATTCAAATGTTAGCTGTTGTGTTTATTTATGTTCAAATATTAGCTGTTATGTTTATTTATGTTCCATGTAGGTTGTAGTAATAGAAGTTTTGCCTTAGGATATAACCATACCCTTCCAAACATATCCAAACTTTTATGCATGATATCATAGTTAACGAATAAATTCTGCTTATCAATACTTTTACAGTAGGCAACAAAAAGCGATTCCTGTAATAGGGTACTTAACCCTTACAAGGGACGTTACCGCCTCAAACAAAAACTTAAACTCTTACTTTTTCTAAGTATGTAATTGTCAAAACTAAACACCATCATTCTTTTAGTCAAATATATCACTATTTAAATTTCGGGACGAAATTTCTAAAAAGCAGGGGATACTGTAACATCCGTCAAAAAACGGATTTACCAAACCCGCTCCGTTTATTAACCGAACAATCAGTTAAAATTTTCGTTGCGAATTAAATGCCCAAAATAATTTTAAACGATACATAATCAATTATTATATGGGAATATATAATTTGTTTTTGAAAAACTGTCAAAAATAAGAAAATAAAAATGTTTTGTTCCTGCCGGGTTTCGAACCCGGGTCAGTCACGGTTCAACAACAGACTTAACACTCAACACTTAAACCACTGCGCCACTGATGTTCTTTGTTAAATGTTGGGAGCATTTAATTGATAACGTGTCTTTCCGAATTCAAAACCGGCGCCCAAAGTTGCAGTCGTCGGAAATCCCGGCAATCTCGCGAAACTTAACGATTCTTTCCGTTATAACGTAAACTTTAACTACACATCGGTTATAACCGACGTTGAGTCCGCGACACAAATTATAACCGCCGGAGTTTTTCTAACCGACGAATCAAGTCGAAAATCGGACCAGATTCATCGACGATTTGCCTTATAAATACCCCTCGAACCTCTGCAAACATTTCGCTCAAAACCGCACCCTTTCTCGGCGAAAACTCACTCGCCGGAATTCTTCTGCTCATCGCCGGAAAACCGAGTCCTTAACTTCTAAGCCTTACTAAACCCTCTGAACTTATACCGAAGTCACCCACATACTTTGTAAGCTTTCTGAAGACTCTCTGCTGCAAGACACTCGTCGCCGGAAGTGATTGCTGTCGCCGGAGTTACGCCGGAGAAACAGAGGAATCCAGTCGGTATACCTCACGCCTAATTTCTTCATTCTTTTTATTTAATATCACTTGTATTTAATCATCAGACACTAAAGAAACCGATTAAAACTTTGAACCAGTCGGATTTCCGATGCTGGTTAAAACTGACGAAGAAGATGAAGTTCGGTAAACATATAAGTATAATTAAAATCAAGTTATTACTCGGGTTAGACACACAGTCCAGCGGTGGACTGTGTGCACATTAAACACACAAAGGTCTCGAGTTCGAATCTTGTTCCACACACGCTGCCTTAATAAAATGCCTTTTTTTGTTAACCGAACCGGAGTCACCACTGTTATATGTTAAGTTTATTAATAATCGGAATAATAACCAAGTTAGACACACAGTCCAGTGGTGGACTGTGTGTATGTTTAATCACAGCGCGCGAGTTCGAGTCCGGTCTTCTGCATCGACCCGGACAATTATCTACCTTTTTAAATAAGTCAGAAATAAAAACACTTAGTTTGTATTTAAGTATAAAAAAAATTGGATTATATAACATGTTAAACACACAGTCCAGCGGTGGACTGTGTGTTAACGCAACCCACAGGTCCCGGGTTCGAGACCTGTGGAGCGCACCGGTCCGAATCAATTAAATCGTTTTTAAAAATAAAATGATTTTCGGTTTAATCTAATTAATATATAAATATAATTAAAAACAGAAATATTTCGGGTTAGACACGTAGCTCAGTTGGTAGAGCTGCGTGCACGCGTACGGGAGGTCTCGGGTTCGAGCCTAACTCAGCGCACAATAATACATACGAACCGGTCAACAGTCACTGTTACAGTCAAAGTCAAAGTCAACGGTCAAAAAAAGTCAACTTTTTTATTATTTTTATTTATTTATTTTAATTAAAAATCAATTAAAAATACTTAAAAATAACATTTTTAAGGTTAGAAAATAGCCTTAAACTCACAAAAATACACCCAACAATCCTACTAAAATGGATTAATAAAATCCGTTTACTTATCGAACCATAATGCTATTTATCTAGGTTAATTTCACTCGTGGTTAAAACCACTTCGCGTGCATTCAACATCATCAACCGAACGCACCCACTGTGAGTGAATCTTACAACTCCCCATTTTAATTACACGTTTTGGGGTGTGTCATGTGTCACAAAATAATTAACTCGTTTATTTAAAATTGTGCCATATCATATCGTGATCTAAACTTAGATTGTTTATATTGTTGTGATTACTTATTTCATTTTGTCAAATTATATGAAATTCATTCAATAGGCCCATCAGTTCCTCGTGAGAGACGAGTTGAGCAACGCGTGCCTCAAAACCAATCCATTATTGTTCATGTGTGTTTTATTTAATATTTAATTATTGTTGAATAAGTTTACATCTATTTTTACTCATGAGTGGTTGTGCACATATTTCATAATCAATTTAAATAAACTTGTTCAAATGTTTTCCATAGGATTCACTCGCCAACTTTTTGTTGATCCAAAAACCCTTTTACACATGATACAGGTGAACAGGTTGAAGCAAGGAAAACATAGAAAATGCCTTAGAAGAGAACAAAGAAGCTTAGATTGATAGTTAGAACATGTTGTAATTTATTGTAAATTTCATTAAATTGTATTAATGAATATGAAACGTATAATAAATGTCATGAGCTTTGATGATAACCCAATCATGCCCCGATCACCTTTTCCGCTGCGGGTCGGGGTGTGACAGGGTAGGGTACCGAGGGGTTTTTTGTTGGTTCGGGATGATGTGCGGTAGTGGTTTCTTGATGTTTAGGCGGTGCGAGTGTGTTTTGTTCGGGTGGACTGTTGTTGGTTGATTGTGGTGGCGTTTCCTCGGGACCTACTTTTCGGTTTCTTAAGGTTATGAAGTGTATTTGTGTGTTTGGATTTGTTTAGGTATTGCTAGGTAGTGCGCCTTGTGGTCGTTCGGAGAAATTTTTGGCTAGCTAGCTAAGCTGTTTTTCAATGTTTTGAATGCTCGCCCGTTGGTTTCTAATATCGGATTCTGTTTGTGAAAACCGGTCCAAGTGCCTTTTTTCGGTTTCAGAATAAGGCGTGTGATGAGGTCTTCAAGCTTCTCTCGGCCCCCTTGTTGTTGAGTGAAATTTTGTGATTCGTTTCTTGGTTGTTGTTGAAAGTTAGGTCTTTGATTTTGATTTTGTTGGTTACTACTATTCCCTGGCTCCCTCCAACCAAGGTTAGGATGGTTTCGCCAACCTTAGTTGTAGGTACCTGTAGGGGGCCCGATGGTCTAGGCCATTATCTACGTAGTTTACCATTTCCGTTTGATTTTTCATATCTTTCATACAACTCGAATTTTCATGTGGCCCACCACACCCTTCACAAGCCATAACCGAAGCCGTTTTTGTTATTTCTATTTTTTTTTTTTCGAGGATAAGGCTTCTATTTGGGCTTGCAAAGAGGTGTTTTCGTCAACCTTATAGGCACCTGGGGCAATAGATTTTGAACTCGGGGGGTGTGCCATTGAAAATTGTTTTGAGCAATTTTTTCAATTTGATTATAAATTTCGTTCGGGCGTCTATTGCCTTGGAGTCCCCCATAGATTGAGTCGAGTTTTGTCTTGTGTGTAACAACAAACCATTATAGAAGGTGGATACTTGTTGCCATACTGCAAGACCATGGTGTGGGCGTTTTCTCAAGAGCTCCTTGAACCTTTCCCAAGTTTCATACAAAGATTCCCCGTCCTCTTGTGAATAAGTGTTTATTTCTGTCAATAATTTAGCGGTTTTAGAAGGCGGGAAATATTTATATAGAAGCTTTTGGGCAAGTTCATCCCAAGTGTTTACCGAACCACTTGGGAGGGTGTTTAACCAAGCCTTAGCCCGGTCCTTTAGTGAAAATGGGAACATGTGAGGCTATAACGCCTCGTATTTTCGTAATTCCAAACTTTTAGAAAATACGTGTTGTTTCACAAAAAAATTATTTATTTATCTATTTTTATTACCATTATTATTATTTAATTATTTTTTTATATAATAATAATACGACATTTTATGAAACTCGTGGTTGAAAACGGAACTCGTAAACGCGACCGGGTCGCTCAATAACGCTAAAAAAAAACACATTAACGGGCTTAGGCTCAACCCACCAAACACAACCTAAACCTAACCAAACCCTAAACTTATATAACTAAATACTTCACACACTCACAAACAAACAACACCAGCCGCTCACACACACCCTTGTCCTCTCTCTGCCTCCGGTCACCGGAGGGATTTCCGGCCGGTTCTCCGGCGAGTCACGCCACACCCCCATCATCCTCCTTCCCCCTCTATCTTACGCGCACCCTGCTCTCTCGCTCCACTCCAATCCCCACCTTAAACCACCGCAAACACCCCTCAAATCCTCTCAAGCAGCCGGCCAAACACCATTATTTGATGGTGGTACACAGCATCTCAGAGAGAGAGAGAGAGATCGAGAGGAGGGAGACGAGCGGCGGAGACAGGAGACCAGTGGCGGCGGCGAGGCTAAGCGTCTCCGGTGACTCTCCGGTTCGGCAACAAGAGGTTCGGGTGGACAGGTTTCAGGTACGAGTTTCCTGATTTGAGACCCGGTTCGAGTTTGGTTTCGATTTCGGCCACGTCAGTCTCGTAATCAACTTGGTTTCGGTTTTGGGTTGGGTTTTTGGTGCAAGTTCAGATTTCAGTTCACATGGTTCAGTCTCGGTTCAAGTTCTAGTTAACACGGGTCAGGTTCGGTCTTGGGTATTACCCGGTCGACTGGTCAAGGATAGTCAACCGTAGTCAATACCAGATTCGGTTCAGCTTCGGGTGTTTTGGTTCAACTGGTCAAGTTTAGCTCGGTTCCGTATCGACTCGGTCAAACCGAGTCAACTCGGTCAGCAGCTTGGTCAACCCCAGCCTACTTCGGTCAACAGCAGTCAACACGAGCTAAACACGGCTACGGTAAAAATTTAAACATCACAAATTTTATTATGTTATTCATGTAGTCTATATTTAACATGAACCAAACTCAAATCACTATGGCGATAGATTTAGTGACTTGTGTTTTATATTATTCAAAGCCTATTTACTCGAGATAAAAACCGAACCGACGTATCGTGACTAAATTTGTGTACAAGTTTATGTATTAGTCCTATTTACACTTAACGAAAGTTATGTAATATCATTTAATCATTGTTGTTGCGTTTTGGAATAATTAATCGACACTTTGATTTGTCGGGATCATCCAAAAACAGGGGAAACTATGCTCGTTTTTCGCCAAAATTTTGTATCACCTATTGTAACATTCAATAAAGTATATAAGTATATCTATCTCTTTCGACAAAATACTCATATTTATATTATAACTTTCGACGATACTTATGTTAACCATGTTTACTCGCCAAACTAAATATAGATACATATACATATATATACTACATACATACATATATATATAATACATACATACATATATATATACATACATACATTATATATACTACATACATATATATATACATACATATATATATATATATATCTAATATTCGCTACACTAAAGGACGTATCAAGACGCCAATAAGGTTATAAAATAAAAAAAGTGTGTAATTATTCTGATAGCACGTCGATAATTCCTAATATTTTGTACCTTCGTTTGTCATGTGAGGTGACCCTGGTGTCCATCTTTCAACCTTCAACAACTCGCGGTATACTAAAGGACGCTTCGCAATAAGTGAGCATATTCGACCCCTTTTTATACTTAAACGCGTTTTTGGGTGCAACATGTATCTTTTAACAAAATTTATATTTATACGAAATAGACACACTCAACTTGTATATATCTGCTATTTGTTGCGTTTACGTTAGGTAGACGTGCTAGTTCCCAATTTTATGGCCATGCTATATCATTATGCCTAGGTTATTATGCATGCTAGTTGAGGATTTTAGTTATATACTATCGCTTTGCCCAAGTTGGTTATGTATGCTCATTCTATTTGAATATAAAATGCCATGTGACTTGAAACAACTTTTATACTTACATTTATATTCAAACTTGTATGCTCGCCAATACTTTTGTATTGATCCACACTTTTAATACATGTTGCAGGAATACTGTTGATGCAAGGAATCTAGTAGGATTTTTCTAGAAACGCATTTAAACTTTAGATACTTGTTGTATTGTTTATTATTCTAATCATGTTGTATTTCGTTTCAAAACCATGTATTAAACCGTTGTCAATGAAATGAAATTTGAAATTTCTTATACGTGTCCTGATTTAATTTCGTATTATTTGATGTAAGCAATGTAAAATGTAATTATTAAACACTTGGCACAGATAGCGTTATGAAACCTCTTGCAATCTCGTTTTCGTCTCATCCCGATGTTTCCGCCATCGGTTGGGGTGTGACAGAGGCGAATGGCGTCATTTGATGCTCCGTTAATTCGGAAGGTGTCACATATTTCCAAAAAGTTGGTAATATGTAAATGGGGATCTTCATCGAGAACCGTGAAATGTGGCAGAATTTTGGAGCATTTGAATCAAATGCGGCCTTAGTTCGAAGTTGTTAGCATCAACGTTTGGTGCATTGATCGCGGCCCCAAGATTACCGACTGTTGGCCGTAGGTAATCCATTAGGGTACGTTGATCCGCCATCGGGTTTTGATCCTCCGGGGCTCTCTCTTTATTCTTGTCTCTTAGTCTTTTTCTTAGAAAGCGTTCGGGTTCGTCTAGAGGTTCTTTTATGTCTTTATCGGAACTAGAGCTCATGCACGGTGTAGATAGTTTAGGCCCTGCCATAGAGTTCGAAGTCTCGTGATTAGAACAAAAGAAATTTGGATCAGCTTTCCTCACCACGGCCCCGTGTTAAACGGCCACGGCCCAGGTCGAGATGCAGTAAATTAATTTTCTGGATCCCAGTTACAGAGGACTGGGCACGGTCTCGTGGTGCACCGCCACGGCCTCGTCTTCATTCTTCTGTGACAGAAACCTTTTACTGCCAGTGATGGTGTTGGGCACGGCCCCGTTTTCACCCAGCACGGCCCGTGCTGCACTTCTGCAGAAAGTGCAGATTTTTCTAAAAATCGAAAAATTCCTAAAAATAAAAAGAAAAATTGTTAAAAATAATTAGGCCGTTAATTTTGAACTTCCTCAAAATCCTTGTGTCCCCGGTAACGGCGCCAAAAACTTGGTATACGTTAAGCGTATTATATTTTTGTTAACATTTTAGGTTCATTTTACGCATTAGTCAAGTTTTAAATTTATAAAACACGATATTCTACCAACACTAAACACACACTTGGGTAAGTGCACCCATCGTGAGCGTAGTATAGCGTTGGTAAGATACCGAGATCGTCCAAGGACACAAGAGCTTTTAATACCGGTTCATCGTCAACGTCTAATTAATCTAAATTTTTGATAAAGATTTTTTTTTAAAACATAAAGATAATTAAAAGATAAATAAAATAAAATAAAATACTAACAGACAAGATAGAATCACTTGGTTCTAACTTCTCTTTTATGTATCATTTGATAGTTTTTGCACTTTCGGACTTTTTAAGAGATTATCTTAGTTATAGTAGTAGGCCCTCTTTTGAAGGTGACGTTACCCTCAACCCAGTGGTTTGAGTCAGCAGGGATACAATCCCAAAAGGTCGGAATATTGGAAGATAATTAAGTAAGTTATTAATGCGAAAAGTGGTAGGCCCCTCTTTTGAAGGTGACGTTACCCTCGGCTAAGTGGTTTAAGTCACTAGGGATACAATCTCAAGTAGCCGGTTTAAAGTATTAATAGTAGTTTACATATGAGGGGTTCAAGCCATTCGCGCCCTCGCCATCCAATACCCATAGAGTATTGAAGGAAGCCCTAGTAAGCTTGAACCAAGTACTCGCAGGATCTATACACTGAACGAGACAAGAACTTTACCAAACCACTCTTCTAACCCCCTTCCAAGTAGTTAACGCGCTTTATATAGACCGTAAAGACACAAATGAGCAAATCAATGACATCATGAAGAAATGGTTAGGAAAATTCACTTTCAACATAAGAAACTAGTTATTTAAAAGTCATTAATACATACCCAAATAAAAAGTGCCGAAAGATTAAAAACTAAAAGTAATACATAAAAGATTAGTCTTCACCAAGTGATGTAAGGAATTTAGCCAAGCATGACCTTTGTTTGACAAGAACCTTTACAATCTATCTTGGATCCCAAGACTACTACACACTCTAAAGATGATTGATGGATGATGGTGGTGGGTGTTGGTGTTGTAGTGGTGGTGGAGTGGAGGAAAAGTGAGAGAAAAGTGGTTTGCCAATGGATGCCTTTGAAGGGAACCAAACAACCCCTATTTATAGTCAAAATAGAGGCCTGGCCACGGCCCCGTGTCCAGTTGGCACGGCCCGTGGCCATCATTCTTCTCTTTCTTCATTAACTGCATCTGTCAGCAGAGGGCCCCACACGACCCCGTGTCCCCTGGGCACGGCCCGTGGTCAATCTGCTCACTGTACTATCTGGATTCTGCAAATCTTACAGTTGACACGCCCCATGTTAACCTGGGCACGACCCCGTGATGGGCGTAGAAGCTTCTGCAGGTTTTGTCTTGAAGTGTGAGGTCTGACCACGCCTCGTGTTGGATGAACACGGTCCGTGGTCGTCTTCTGAAACTTTGTTTTTTGTCTTTTGGGGTGTTGCTGAGGGGTCGGGCATGAATCTTTATTCCTTCTCTTAGTATTATGTTGGTTTTGGCTGTTTATTTGCTTCTTTTGTTCTTTTATGCTCTTTTAATCCTGAAAATACAAAAGGAACAAAGAAACGTGTTTTTTCCAACATTAGTACTAAAAAGGGTTAGTTTTATGCCTCAATTGATGTAATTTATATGTTGTATTTTGCACACATCACTTACTTCACTTAAACTATTCCGATCAAACCTGTACTTATTCTCACGCCAGAGGGTGGTCACGGAGAGAACCCCTATTCTCACCGTGGCGAGTCTAACGGTGGTTTGTTTTGCAGAGTTAATCGGAGATATAGTTCTAAAAAACGAACGAAGGATTAACCCATTTTATGCAGAGACAATACTTTTAGATCTGATTCGATTCCGATCAGTTAGATATATTGTTTCTTCACGTATTTTGTCAACTTCATATAGTACGTTCTTGAGGTTTTGATATCAATGCTTTTGGCATTATCAATCCATGGGGGAATTCTTTCCATCTTACCCAAATATGCATGTGCGTTCACTCTTTAAGAGTTTTGCTACGTAAACTTGCTCATTTAACGCCCAGATTTCTATCTCATATGCAAAAATGGCATGAACATTAGATTTTATCTCCAAAATCCATATTGTACCATGCGTGTACACTATTTATCGAGATATCACAATCATTAAGTACAAGTTTTCTATGTATGTTTATTGGCGCACAAGGATTACATCCATAAGATATTTCAATTAACCTTTTAACACTCAAATGCTTTAGGATACTCATCAAGAGCTGCAATTATATTCAACGTATGCAAATATGAATTTGTATACAATGATGGTATTGTTCTCGAGAACTTACTTTACATAATTTTGATAATTTAAATCCTTCAGGGACTTTTATGTAAACTTTCAGTATCACGTGATACATAAAATTCATAAGACGCGTATCAATTATTTCTTTAAATTACCAGGCGAATAAAATATTGGAAAGTCATTGCATCCACCATTAGAGAGTGTGCATCTTTACAGGGCCGTCTTCGAAAATCTGTAGGCCCGGTGCGAAGATAAAATAAGGGCCCTTAAAATATTAACTTTTTAAAAAGAATATACATCACACGCTTATTTGGACAACGAAACGTAGAAAGAAAACACGTTGTAAGGGTAATTCAAAAAATATGGTATAGTTACGTCGTAACTTCCAAAATCATTATTTACAGTCATGTAAAACCATCGTAACCTACCAAATCTATTTAGAAAAATACACTGAGTTGAAAGAAAAAAAACAAAAGAAGACTTTTTTTCATAAAAAAAATGGAACACAAAAAACTAATTGTAGATTGAATAATATTTTGGTTTTTAAACTATTTGAGAAATAACTATGACTCTCATTTTGATTTAATATAACACAAAATCAATTAACTAATGTCATTTGTATTTAATGCATAGCTAACAAACCTAACAAAAAATATCAACTAAAAATGATGCTATTGGGATTAGAACCCATGGTCTACTTGCTAATAAAGGGACATTGAAACCACTAGACCATGTGTCTTTTCATTCCACTCAGTATTATATATTCTAAGTTTTACAACTTTAGTTTAATAAAAAAATAAATATCCGGGCCCCCGGAGGGTTTGGGCCCTGAGCCGTCGCCCACCCCGCACCCCCTCCGGGCCGGCCCTGCATCTTTATAATCAATCATGGGTCTTTGCGAAAATCTTTGTGCCACTAGTTTTGCCTTATATCACTTGATTTGATTTTCACATGAATCGCATAAAAGACCAATTTGTATCCAACATATTTTACAACTTCAGTTGTATGAACTGTTGGTCCAGAGACTTTTCATCTCATTAGAGAATTCAACTTTGCCTTATTTGTGTCTTTCCATTTTGGCCAATCTTTTCTATGTTTATGTTCATATGCAGATCTCAAATCTTGATCCTCATCACTTAATCATTTCAAGCGCTACATTATATACAAAAGTATAACGACGTCGATTTTTATTTCGATTCCATACATATCTTAGACATGATACAACTTATCGAGATCTCTTTATATTCAGGTACCTGAGGTTCTTCTTGAACCATCATGTCTATTGTCTCTTCGGTAGACCCTTTTAATATAACATCGACTTGACCATCTTAATTAGTTGCTCCAACTTTCGAGGAATTTTATTATTGGAATCGACTAGTCTACCATGATACAGACGTGCAATGGACTCATTACAAACTTAACTAGAGCATTAGCAGTTGGTATATGTGACATAATCACTTTTTTAAGGGCAGTGAATGTGTTTGGTAATAGATTCGCTAATCTTTATAATTGAGTTATCCTTTGAACTTTTTGTAATTGAGTTATCCTTTGAACGTCTGGTTCACACTTTTAGTTTTGAGGATCAATGATAATTTATACCAACTCATTTCTTTTCCAAATGTTTTTTATCTCCCCCTGATGTTGGGAATGTTAATCCATTGAGATGGATATAAATTAAATGAGCCGTAAATAAATATCTCATGAAAGGGTCTATTAGTTATCATATATTCCCAACCACCTTTTAAGGTCCCATCTTTATGCATAGTGGTGGATCAATTTCAATATATACCGCACAACGAAAATCTAATAAGGGACATCTTTGGTTCTTGGCTAAAAACCAACTATAATTGGGATGAAATATTATAAATCCAAATACAAACATAAACTTTTACTCTCATGATGATTGGCTTTGCAATTAATTGCATGCGTGTGTGATCATCATTGGCTTTGCAATTAATTGCATGCGTCCGTGATCGTCTCAACAAAATCAATTCGTGTATGAGCATAAACTATATGAAGTTCAACACTTATTCCAGTGATCATTAGTAATAAGCAATTAAATTTACTGTTATTACCAATATAAACATGGCAATCTGGAATCACTTGCTTGCTATATTATTAGCTAAGCCATAAATTACGCAAACTTCAAGTTGTGAACTTGATAACCATTTAGACGATGCATCGATTTAAAACACTAAATGGTATCAGGATGGCTATTTATATCCTTTAATCATTTCCAGAATATTAAGGATTTCACACCCTACTTTTATTGGTATATACTTAACTTCCATCGAGAGCAAATATTGCATGCTAATTACCAGCTTGAAGAATCTTCTAGTTCTTCAATACGTTTCACATCATCATTGACTCGGTGTGGTCTAACCGGTCATGCCAATTAATTAAATAATCATGATCCATAAACTTCTGGTTTATGATCAATATATGTATCACTTGCACTTATGCTCGTTTAGACATGAGAGAACAATGTATTAAAATTTCAAACTATCATGTTATATAACTTTTCTCCTTTACACAGTTTTCTCAATAATCACTCCCATGATTTGCCACTTCTTAGGGCCAATCTTATTATGACCATTGTTACGATTACGATAGTTGACCTCATTGTTAACTTGGCTATAAGAGCAAGTCAGATCACCAATCTCATTATTAACATGGCCATTACAATTTTTTCTCAATTATGTCTATGATCACGACGATCAACATATAGTCACATTCACTTCAAGGAATGGAGTAAAACCAAATAGGTTTCATGACTTTCATTATTTTCTAAGACATACGGATATAAAGTCACTTCAAACCTTATACTCTTTTAGTACTATTTGCTACTTAATGAGCATATTTGAGGTGTGACAAATGAAAATTGTTTTATCCAACTTTTCTTGTAAATAATCTTCTCTTGCAATTTTCATAACATGAATAGAGAAGTAATTAGATGTCCAAGTTATATTAGACTTATTGGTCTAGTTTTTATGACCTTTAACTTCATAATGAAATTTAGGGAGTATGATAATTCGGATGCAATGTCTAAGCATATTTATACTCTATAATAAACTACAACTTTGATAATAATTCGGGTGTAATGTCTAAGCATATTAAATACTAGCTATATAATAACCAATATCATATAGAAATATAGAATATAAGGTATACATAAAGTCAAATCATAGATGCCACCATATAAACAAATATCTTCATCAAGTATATGCTATTCTAATATCACATTGTCGTAAAAAAAAACCACCTATTCAATTTCAATACACTCAAACAAATCGAAAACATATGTGGCAAAGATGCATCTACTCAACACCATTTTACAAATGCATACTACTATTGTAGTGTTAAAGACATGTATTTTATTAGCATTAAAACATGTAGATAATAAACCATTTAATCACTGAATGTATTAGGTTTATTAACATCAAAACATTCACAGTTTATTTTAGAACCAGTTAAGCGTCAAACTATCATTGTAGTTTGTAAGATGGTTAGCTTAGTCAGACTCATTCACGACTATTCCATCCTACGATTTCATATCGAATTTATCATTCGATCATATGATTGGTCAGTTTGACTTTTAAAATCAAACTGCCTATTGACATAAGTATTTACACGATGTAGCTCAACTACTCGTTTAAGTACATTGTCAAATATCCGGTAAGCATTATTCTTATGCTACCGTTTTAGCTACTTATTAAATCAAGTTATCGAAATCATAACTTATTATATTATCATTACATCAATCATTCTTAACACATGATGATATCAAACATCGTTTTAACATGAATCTATCATCATTTTCATTTTATCATATGATGTGCGTGAATTATATATATATATTTTAATTGGATTTTTCTTCACACAAATTTAGTTTTAAAATGGTTTTCACCTAAAAACTAACTACACACACAAAGGGCAAGTGTACCCATCGAGAGGTAATATAATTTGTCGGTAAGAACCGGATATCAATCCTGTGACGCGGTGTCTCGATACTAAACTTTTGTTACTTCAAAGCCTTTTCAATCAAAGAGTTGGTTTTGTTCCTAATTTATCATGCAAAATAATAAACTACTACTAAGCTAGAGAATAACAATATCTAAGAAAGGGTTGCCTAAACTAAGTATCCACAAACAAACATGTGACCACTAAGGGAAGGATCAATGGTGATGCAAGCTCTAAATTAACTAAGTCTCCAATCAAGGTTTCCTAGTTTATAATCTTTAGGAAAACTAAAATGAAATAATCACTCTAATGACCTAAAAATTATTATTTGAAGCTCCCTTGCTTAGTTAATGTTAACCTTTAAACAAGAGTTGTTTGTTTGCCAAAACTCCTAGCTCTACAAGTTTGGAAAAATTACCATGCACAACATAACAATCACCCTAACTTGCTTTCAAGTAAGTAGCACTATCATCATGTTCTTGACAAGAACCACAAGCATGGTCATGCTAGATAATAATCTTGGCCAAAAATCATCAATCTAACACAAACACAACTATAGAATCCATGTAAACATTACTATGATTTTTCCAAATCTAAATGCAAGAATTCCTACACATGTTCAAATCATCATTCAAGCCATGTTAACAATTGCCATTCCTAGTTTCATGTTATGAATCATACTAACAAGTTACTAAGATTCAATAATCATAATCTTTACATGGGCTTTCCAACACAACATGTAAATACTTATGACCAAACATTCAAGAACAAGGACTTTAAAGCATGTATAAGAACTCCAAGAATAAGGTTTAAGTAGCACTACTATGAAGATTAACAAAAACAATCACCACATCAACTTCCATGGTTATCATATATTCATAAGTTTCAACTAGTTTAGACAACACCAAATGTTTAGCCTACAAGGCTCATGGTAACCAAATCAAACATACAAAGACAATAATTGTTCATAATGTAAGAAGTTTCTAACCAAGATTAAAGACAAGTAAATGGTAATTTGAGTGGATCTCTAAGTGTAATACTCCTCTTCAAAGCTTCCTCTTGACTCCTACAAGCTTCCAAGGCAGATTCTTGAGAGAAATCTTCACCAAAATGCTCCAACTCCCTTCCAAATGAGCTTAAACCACGTATTTATGCTACTGGGAGTTTGGCACGACCATGCCACCTTTTGGCACGGTCGTGCTAGGTAAGTGTCAGAGTGCCTTTTTCGAGTGTTGACTTGTTTGCTAGCCATTTTGGGAAAAATCCCTCTCAAACGTTTTTGAGTTCCCGGTAAAGTATTCGAAAATGGCTGAAATGATCCCGGGAGTAAGCTGATCTCAGACTGATTTGGCTTGGCACGGTCGTGCCAGTCGTCAAATCTTCCTGGTTCGCCTAAAATCTGAGCGTGCTGATGAGAGTGCCGATCAGGGTTGGCCTGGCACGGTCGTGCCATATCTGGCAGTTTGCTGGAAAACTCCGTTTTTGCTCCAAAAGCCTCCATTTCAACACCGGGTCGAAGCGCGAACCTGTATTTTCACAAACAACTCAAATGAGTACCAAAATCAATGAAAATACGACAAGTTCTCGCGTAAACGGGGTCTATTTGACGTTTTAAAGATGTATAAATTCTTATACATCATCATACAAAACCCATTTCATAGTAAGTATGATTATATACTCAAACACAAAATTTGTTCAAGTAGTTCCTTATTACTATCATGTATGATGATTCTAAAACATCATCAATTTCTTCATATGATCAAAACCCACTTATCCTAATGTGGTAAATCATCTAAACATTCAATTCATAGCTTCATATGTATAATTTTCACTTAGGGTTTTGTTCCTAAGCAAGTATACATCACTAATTCAGCCATAGCTTCTATAATCCATACATAATTCGCGGTTATGATGTTTCCTTAAATTTCATCACTTCGCAAATCATCAAAATTCGACATACCTCATGATCCCCTAGCTTGGGTGATCGATAATTTAGTTCATGCACGATTTGAATATCCGAATTTGACCTCCAATTTGATGATTTGAGATGAACTAGGGTTTTTTTCCCTTTGTCTTGCTCCTGGTCATTACACACTCACACACACCTTTTGTTGTGTTGTGTTTTATTTTTAATTTTATATATTTAAGTTTCAGCTTTTCCTCTTTTGGTCCCTCATGTTTGAGGTTTTATTTTTAAAGAGCTATAACTCATTATTTTATTACTATTTCATGTCACTAACTAGGTTAATTTATTCCTAGTTAGTTTGTTTACGGTTTCACCTTACCACTAACAGTATTTTACCCGCTCTTTAAATGTTGACGTGGTTTAATTACCAAACCCGTTTTTGGGGTGTTACACTAACTATGATAAACTATATGGTCGAGCTGGTCACTGACGGATAACAAAGATGATTAACATGGAGCTTGGATTTAAAAGGTGTCGACGCACTAAGGCGACAGGGTCTCGAACCGAGATGCAGGGCTCAAGAGCATGTCGCTTTTCTTACGCAAGGCGGAATAGCATGTTGCCATTTATGAAACATATATGATACTTGTATAGCTTTATCGTTTTATTTAGTGAATATGTTTATAATATTATTAATTTTTTTCATTGCATTATCCATATTTATTGGTGTATACAAGCCTTAAATGCAAAAATTACTTAAGAGCTGCACTGAAAATCTTAGTTCCTTGGCTCACTTACTGACTTATTTTTTTAGTCTCTACTCAAGTTAATATATTATTTTGAAACTTTCTGCATGCTTATGTTGCTTCCCTTAGTTTGCTTAGGAGGGTCGTTATTATTATTTACCAAAATATATAGGCAAAATGGGATTTAGGTGACCTGTGATCATTCACTTACAATTTACATGTGCTTCTATGTTTTATACTTATCTCTTTTTATTATTCTAAATCTTGTATGGTTTATATATTGACACGCTTTCTCTTATTTTTAACTATTTTTTTCAAACTCAATCTTCACTACAGGTGTTAAAGGATCTACTTATTCCATTCGTGTACCAGCAAAGGTATTTCATATATACTGCTAGAAGTGCATAAGCTATATAATGTCAAAGAAAAAAAATAAAAATAAAAATGAATTTATATTTCCACCCCTCTTTGTATGTGATTTAATAGTAATAGATGGGTTGGTTGAGCAACGGGTCAAAGTGGTCGGGTTGAATTCACTTTAAATTGTTTTTGTTAAAATGTTATCATTTTTACAAAATTGTGAAGTGTGTTTAATTAACCCATTGATAGGTAGATTCGGGTCAGGAAACAACCAACAGGTCAAATTGGGTAACCTGGATACGAGTCAAAACGGGTCCCATGTAATGTTTTATGAACAAAGACGACTCTGCAACTAGGAGAACATAGGTATTTTGAATGCTCTAATCTTAAATTTAAACTTGAAGTGCAACTAGGAGAACATAGGTATTTTGAATGCTCTAATTTTAAATTTAAACTTGAAGTTGACTTTGACTTTGAAGCCCGGATCCTTGACTTTTCGTGGAAAAGATTTAGAAATAATTAAATTATTATTTTGATTTTTAAAATCGTAGGTTTGAGCCAAGTGATCAGAGGTGGCAAAATGGGTGTGTTGGCTAATGGAGTAATGGTTCAAAATGGGTTTAGATGAAAACAATAACTTTTCGTATGGGTTGGGTTGACCTAAAACTCTTTAGTGTGTCAAATATGAAGGGTCAAACATCTATTCAAATGTAAATGTTTACGTGTTGGATAACATTATTTAAAACACTTAATTTCATTTTAATACTCATTCATTATTATTATAAAACTTTAAAAGTGCACAAAAATAGTGCTGGTGGGTCGACCAAATCACTTTGACAAGATGTTTTCAGCCTATTTTAAATATCTGGCATGTTTTATACGTAAAAATACACTATGGGTGACTTTTCATCCATCTCCTTTTAAGCTACTCATTTACCATTTTGACCGTAAAGATAAGACAGTCTGGATTGACCCCTTCATAAGTTCAATGGTTGAAATTGCCACCTCTATTATTCGTCTGCAATATTTTATGTCAGGTTCATGTTGATAAAAGAGTTCCACCCGGTGCGGAGTTTGCATTATCAAGTGTTGAACTAATTATAAATTCAATATTTATTGTAGTTCTTATGCCTAGTACCTGATGTCCAGTTTTCGTGTTGCATGTCTTCATCAAGATATATATTCACCAGATATGCAAGAATACTTTTGGTAACTATTTATTTAAGTGGTTGTTTGATGATTTCTATGCATTTGTTATATACACTATGGGTGATTTTTCATTTTCTTTCTTATAAACCAGTTTATTTGATTTAACATGTTTGACCCGCTAAAAGCATAACCAAAGTGACCAGTTTGTGCTGAGAGTGATGTAGAATCAAGAATGGTATACTACTCAAGTCAAGAAGTAAAGAAAATTAATTGTGGAAGCAAGCCACAACTTTGTTTCTCCAATGACAAGGAAGTCTCTGGTTTTAGCTTGGAAGCTGCTGAAAATTTACAACATTTACTCCTTATTACTAAGTGTTCCCTGTTTTAAGTTTGTTAGTGGAGTTTTATTTTTATTTTTTAAGTCAAGTGTTCGAAGATCAATGAAAAGAAACTTGGTATGATTAAGATTTGTGTGTGGTAGTTGTTGAATGTTTAATGTATATATATGGGCTTGAAGATAATTTATGATTCAAGAAATATTATTTTTTATAGTATTGTTTAGCTGTATGTGATTTGGGATATGAATTATTGTAGCAGGTTAAATGTCATTGTTGATCTGGTCAAGAATTCGAAGTTGACTTTGATTAGAAGTCAACTCCACTCAAATGGGCTGAAGTGAGGTTACCATGTAGACTCAAGAATCTCATTGTCTTAAGTATAATGGGGTTTTAGAATGGGTCAGACAGAGTAGCGGGGGGTCGGGCTGAATAGCGGGTCAAAACGTTATGTTTGTATTTATTTTAGAAATAGACATAATTGTTAGATGACAAAAAATTTGCGAAAACGACAAAAAGTGTAACTCCTATCACAAATGTTAAAAATGATGTTAATACCATGGATGATAAAAGTTGTCTACAATTTTCTGAATATAAAATAAACAAGTGTAAACTGGTTGATGTTTACAGCTTTGATGGAGAGTCAATTATGTCTAATTCTACAACTCAAAGTAACGTCAAGAATGTGGATGTGGAGGATGTTAGCAACAAAGGGATTAAGCTTCCTATCTCAAAGAATGGAAAATAGTTGATATGTATTTTTGCATCTTCAACTTTGTTTATTTGGCTTTTTTATTGACATTATTGTTTGACGTTTATCTACTTTTGATATCTATGGGTAACTGTTTTTTCAATACAAATTGTTTGTTTTCCTTACATCTATCAACTTTAACATTTTAGGTTTTGAATTGTGTTTGATGTTATTAAACAATATTCAATATTTGTTTATTACAAATTGGTTTACGGGTGCCCCTAACATACCTCCATATACATAACGTTTGTGAATAAAAATCAAAATAAAAACCTAATCCAAAATGAGATGTCATAAAAAGTCTTGGATGATAGTTTTGTTATAGCCGTCCTTCTGTTGCAAATTATCTCATCTACAAATGTCAATTAAAATAAAAAATAACATAAATCGGTAAAACATTTGTAAAAACATATTTTTATGTCATTTTACGACATAAATCTATTAACAAAAATTAAATTTTCCTACTCGCGAAGTTTGCGGGTGATAGCCTTTGAATAAGTCTATCCTTTTTAAAGCAAATTATATGTTTTTTTTTAACTTAAATCAACCTGACATATGACATTTAAGGCTTTGATCATCATGTTCAAGGTACCCTGTTTAACATTAATCGATTAATCTTAATAAAAGAAAAACTAAAATCAAATACATATGATTTTGATAAAAAAAAAGACGTTGATTATAATTTCTTTATTAATGTCATTCGTTGCAAATTAAAGTAACAACATGTTTTAATATAATTTAAAAAAAATCAATTAACATTTTGTATGGGTTTAAAAACATTCTTATATTGAGATCTGGTTATCAATTAAAAAGGAATTAACTTTACATGAAAAGTTTGAATACATATGGAGACAAAGTTAGGATACTTATGAAACCGAACTAAAAATTTGTGGTGGAAAAGGGAAAGATGATACTTAAGAGGTTCAAAGTGTTATTTATGTACTTTGTTTATTGTAAATTAAATTTTCTAGCCCGGGAAGTTCCCGGGTGATAGCCTAGTTTGTATATAACAAAATAATTTATCGACACACATGCATTATTGCAAACATATATAAGTTGTATTCAATGTCGATATATTTTTAGAAAAAAAGTTAAATATAATAAATTGATTTTCACTAATAATATAACAGTTTCAGTTTTCGGGTTTTGGTGTTGGGTTCAGGTACGTTTTTCATCCCTATGCTGGTGAGCAAATTAACCACTATAACCGTTAACCGAATCATAACTGAACCGGTATTAACCGATTATCGACATAACCGATGGTTATGGATACGAAACTTTGATTGACCGACCAATCGGTTATGGTTATAGTTATGAAGCTTTGGTTAACCGAAATAACCGAAACTGAACCGAACCTGTAATGTTAACTATATATAATAGATTTATATTTTGCGTTAACCATATAGAAGTTTTTACTAAGATAAATGTATGTTAGTAACAAAAGGATCTTGATGTACATGCCCCTTCTTTTGATGAAGAGCTAAAGTGTTATGATTGTAATTTTTTTTGTTGAGGATTACCTTTACTAGAAACAATCACACATAGGTACTTTAACAAAAAAAAATTGTTTTGGTTATCTTGTAAAAGAAAGCCCAAGTTAAGTCCAAACCATGCATGCCCTAATGCACACTCCTATTTATTTCAAACCTTGCTTGGTTAATTAACCGAAATTAACCAAAGCCGAACCATAACTGAATAACCATAACCGAAGTTCGGTTACAGTTATGGTTCTGAAATTTAATAACCAAAACTAGCGGTTATGGTTAATGGTAAAAACCGAACCAAACCAACTCATGCATACCTTGGTGTACACATAAGAACAAAATATGTAGTGTCAATTTGATGCTCTACCAGACAACCACACGTTGGTATATTTTTGGAAGATTATCAAAATGGTGCATGAATTGCCCCTAAGGTAACGTTACTTGTTAAAATATTGATAGATACAACCACATTTACATCCAACCATCTCTACTTGTCCTTTCCTTTTGTCTTTACACCTTCATAAACCCTTATAAATTGCAATAAATCATTATCACCACTACACACTTTAACATACATTCCAAAATGAAATACATGAGGCTACACAAGAGCAAGGTTGATCAAAACGAGCATGGCTTCATCGCAGGAAATAAGCGGGCATCAAGCAACGGTCAGAAAATGAAACGATTCTCGGAAGCAATACAGAAACTCTTGACCACTTACAAGTACCGGCAACAAGACTCAACGCGTGATGCATTGTGGACTCTTGATGAGGTTGAACGTAAAACCAAGATGTAGGTTTCATGAGAGTGAACTTAATGTCATGGAGTTATCTTTTTATTTTAATATGAGCTAGAGTTGTACCATCAACACCCCTAAACTCACTAATGTACATGTCGCATCCTAAGCTTTTCCACTTTCTACAATAAACACCTCATTTGTGAATAATATATATATATTATATATGTGTGTGTGTGTGAGAGAGAGAGAGAGAGAGAGAGACTTTGAATATCATAAGGAGTGACATTTGAGATTTCCAAATGAAAATATACATGTCATAGTAAATTTTGTTTAAATATGAAAAAGAAAAAGAGTAGCATAATAATACATACATCTTACTAACCCATTTTTATTCTGGTTTTTTTGTATGTAATGAATGATGGGTCGGTTTTGCAATTCAAAAGGGAGTTGCGGCCCAGCTTGTTGCCCGTTTACCTGCCACTTGTTTGAAATTTGTTACTTGACATTTTAATGAAAATATGGTATTACGGTTAAAAAAAATTACCGGTTTTCTCTATTAAAAAAAAAATCAAAAATCAATGTTATGGAAACAAAAACACATTATACTCTCTGTTTGTGTGTGTACATATATATATATATTACACAAAACATTACCACTCCGTAACAACGAAGTAATACCCTTCCAAGACAAGGCCGCTTGAATTACAGCTGGCCAAAACGGGGCCCTGCGGCTTCGATGTCCTGAAAAAGTAAAGCTGTAAAGCGACTCATGAATTGGCTGATTCTGGTTATGTTTAGCAACGGGTCAAATGAAAATAAGTCAAAACACTTTGAAAGTTTCATACCATGTCCTAAAAAATCATTTGATTGATAACAACACATTATTATATAAAATACATAATATAATTTTGTAATCATACTCAACACGCAAACACTTTGAAACTTTTGCTTGTACACAGTGTGTGGTTCCGATTAGTTTCTGCACAAATTACATTTTGTGGGCGCGTATTTCGTGAATAGATATAAATTTAGCTTCTCCTACTCACCTTATACATCTATATAAAGCCCAAATTATGCAAAAATATTTCATCTAAAAAGAGTTGATTACATCTCAATACGATTAACTCACATAAATTACCTCCAATATTTTAAAGTAACTATACACAGTCAAGTGGCGCGCACTTGGGGCCCTTAAGAGGGAGCTATTTAGAACCTCCCCGTTTTCTGCCTTTAACCCTTGGGCCGCAGCTTGTACAGGACTGAGGGTGATTTCGTAACATACATTCGGCTGCTAGATACACCCAACATCAACTACGCTTTAGGTTTCTTTACTGGATCATCTGCAACCAAATTTATGAGGTAAAACTAATGGCAAGTATTATTCACTAAATACTAAATGATAACTTGCATTTGGTACATTTTCTGATTTCATTTCCTGTGCCATTTTAGACATATCTAGGATTTTCAAAAACCTTAATTGCCAATCATATCATTCACAAACTACTGTAGCATCAAATATTCAACGCAGATAAGGTCATTAGGGGTGTAAACGAGCAAGCCCTCGTGAGCTGTTTGATATCGGCTCCCTAATCATGTTTATATGTTACTAGGTTATCACCCGTGGTACCCACGGGTTGTTTATTTCGTAGCCATTAATATTGTATTAATCTTCCTCAAAAGACAACCTATGATTTTTAAGTAAATAGTTTTCATAAGTATAATAAGAGCCGATATTTATAAATAATACCTAGAAATTCATAACATAACAAACCACAAGAAATATTAGACATACATGACGAAATAGAAAATAACTCAACATCTAACATTAATAGAACGAAAGAAACTGTTAAGTCATTGGAAACAAATAAAAGCCTGTACATCATAAATTCCCAAATATCTCTTATAAACGACATCAACTGTTTCATTTGTTGGTTTTCCTTCACCATCAAATATTAATATTTTCACCCCTTCTCTCGTCTTAACTCTTGATAACGCAACATACAATTGACCGTGCGTAAATATGGGGTCTTTTAGATAAAGACCAACTCTAGATAATGATTGTCCTTGACTCTTGTTAATGGTCATTGCAAAACAAACAGATAACGAAAATTGTCTGCGTTGAAATTGAAAGGGTATTTTTTTGTCCGAATGTATCATATTAATCCTCGGAATAAAAACCCTTGTTCCAATATTGCCGCCCGATATTACTTCAGCTTCGATCACTCGTTTACCAAGAAAAGTAATCTGAAGTCTAGTTCCATTACATAAACCGTTTTGTTGATCGATATTTCGTAGAAGCATCACCGGAACTCCAACTTTTAGTACTAATCTATGATTAGGTAAACCTGAAATCTTAAGCGCATTGAGATTTTCCGTAGAGTATAAACTTTCTTGAAACCGATCAAGCCTTTGCTCTGTTTGACAAATAGTATCAGAACTCAAGTACTCCTTCTCTTCACCAGGAAATAACACTAGCAAGCGTTCGTTAATGTCGTGAACTACTTCATTTTTAGGTGCTAATATAGCTCGTTCAGAAAAAAAAAACGGCATTCTTAAACTTTTCCATTAGCGAAGGATAGACAAAGTCTATTAAGCTTTGAATCGGATCAGGTACATCATTGATTAACAAATCTTCCGGTATCTCTATAATGGCGTCACCATCGTTATCGCCACCAACATTTCCTTCACCAACATCAAGCAGCCATTTAGCAAATTCTTTTATTGATTCCATATTCGAATCTTGAGCTTTGACGGTTAGTCGCATGTTTTTGTCAACTTTAACAATTTGCACTTTGACCATGTATATGATGAGCTCAATGATGCATTCACAATTTCCTGTCTACTACCATTAGGAATAGCAGGAAGAATTTGTCTAAAGTCACCACCAAAGACGATCACTTTGCCTCCAAATGGAACTTCGGAACGTATACTTGTACCACCTGAAGAAACATCTGTCATTGACCTATCTAAAGCCTCAAATGCATGTTTGTGGACCATCGGTGCTTCGTCCCATATTATCAACTTTGCCTCCTTAATTAAGTTCGCAATATCACTTTTTGGCTTAATATGACACATTGAATCCTCTGTTAGATTAATAGGTATATGAAACCTAGAATGTGCGGTCCTACCACGAGAAAGAAGTAAGGAGGCAATACCACTTGAAGTGACATTTATTACAATTTCACCTTTAGAACGAATGGCCGCAGCTAAGGTCTTCCATAAGAATGTTTTCCCAGTTCCGCCATAGCCATATACAAAAAAATACCTCCTTTCCCGCTTTCAACTGCAAACATTATTTGGTTAAAGACATCTCGTTGTTCATCTGTGAGAGATTGATGCAGTGTATTAAACTCATTTTGTGCATCGATCACGTTATGAGAAAGCTCTTCGTTAATAAGCCGATTGGTAGCATTACGTAACGAATCATCATCCGGATAAGGCATAGTGGAAAATCTACGTAATGTAGAACCATTTGAAATTAAATACTTTTCTATTTCCACCAATGTAAGGTTCTTTACTTAATGTTCAGGAAGCATTAAACCTAAAAAAAAATTAAAAGCTTTTAAATTTTAAATAAATAAATAAACTACAAACAACATTTTTTAGTTATAGTAATTGAGGGAAAAAAACCTGGAATGTTAGTTTCTTTCTGGCTTTTGTATAGAATACCATCAGATAAGTAGTTCCATGTCTTCTCCCATATGACTTCTGGCCGTGAAAGTGTATTTGACACAAGCATCGTAGCAAACAAAGCACGTATATATCGACCATCTCCTGCAAAACTTGCTTCTTTAATCGCTTCAATGTGTTTATTGTCGTCATCTAAAAGTCCCAAAGCATAGCATGCATCCCTAAAGGTAGGGAAGACTGTGCCATTAACAGTTCGTATCTCCTCGAAAGATCGTGGCCCTTTAACTTTGTTCAGTAAAATCCTTAAAAAATAAGGTTCGCCTAAGGCAGGAGAAACAGAATGAATCCTTCCAACGGTTTGGTATTTTATACGAATTTGCCAGCGTCTTTTCTCAAGTTTCCAAACATACTTAGAAGGTAACTCAACATATGTCAGCTTTCGCGCTGCTTCGTCTTTTTCGTTCAACTTCATCCATTGCATAAACATTGACGAAGCAACAGAAGGCTTACTTAAAACATTATCAATGTCATCATCAGCACCAAAAACAACATTCTGTTCACCGGGTAAATGAAAGGGCAACCTCATAACAGCTGGATACCTATAATGAACCTCGTTTGAAAATATTCTACAAGTTGCTTCACAAGCGGATATGTACCTACTAATCATAATATTCCTTGATCTCGTCTCTTGGCTTCTCTTGTTGGCATTGATTACCATCACTAAAAACAACAGCAGCAGCCCTATCTGGACCTTTATTAATATACTTGAACAAATACTTGATTGAACCAGCTTGATTACACCACTCGACATTGATGTGTGCTTGATATTTTTTAAAAGGCTTTTGTTATATGCAACGACACTTCTGTTGTCTAATCTTACACCGGATTTTATGACAGTATGTCCTGTATCTCTTCTTCTATATACCGGAAAACCATTTGAATCAATTGTTGTATGAATGTAAACTTCTTGGGAAAGTTTTTTGAACACCTCTTGTCAACCATGCAAGGACAATTCAAATTAGCATTTCCACATGGACCATGAATCATATACTCAGTCACAAGAGAATAAAGTTCAGGATCTTCATTCTTATCTGGAATCTCAGCAGAAATGAAAGGATCTATGTGATCTACAGTCGGAAGTTTATGATTGGCCTTCATGAATGAACAAATGTGAGCATGTGGTAGACCATGCTTTTGAAATTCGACCGTATAAACAACTACAAATTAAAGGAAAACAAAAGATTAGGTGACTGGTAAACGGGATAGCCAATGTTTGTAAAAGTTGCATCTTTCATAAATTCAGTTGACATAGCCACACCTTGGGGTAGCCAAAAGAACATAAGACAGGAATGAATTATATGAAAGTGTGGAGTAATTCGTGTTTATTGAAAGTATATTCATAGGCTTTTTATTATTTTTATATATATATATATATATTAGGATAGTAAATACTTATAAAATAAAAGAAGATTTCTCTAATATGAAGACTTGTTATTGGAATTTAATATGAATAGAATATAAAGTACGACTACCATTGGTAATTGTTAATAGCTAATAGCTAATCTATTATAAACAATAATTTATAAATATTAGAATTACATTAGATTAACATTTGCTAAGTAAATTAGCGTAAGAAATGTGATCCGAAATCTTGAATGAGATTTAATTAAGGGAAGGAATAATGTACTAAATATAAATCTAATGTAATAAAAGTAATAAGATTTGTAATGATTAACTTTAAATTTGGTAAGTAATTTATCGAAACAATTGTATACGATAATTTAATTGAGATTTAATTAAGGAAAATACTATTGTGTATAATAAATATCATTTATATATAATAACAATAGCAGAGTGATCAAATAGGAAATATGTTTTGGGTAAAGGGAAAGGATAGAAAGTAATCTTAACCGTCCATCTGGAAAAGTAGAAATACAAGTGGGAAGGGTATTTTAGTCAATTTTCTTTTATCTATTCTTTTATATTTCCCTTCTCTGTATCTTCAAAACCCAGATGTTCAAAACCCACAATCTTCAACATTTCATTCCTTTTCTCTCTCTAGATTATACATCACGATGAAATTTTTCTTCATCAATAATTGTTCAAACACTCAATCAACATGTTCTTCGATTTCTTTGAAGAAAACCCAGTTTATGTTTCTATAATTTCTCGTTTTTTTCAATTTAACATGATGCGATGGAACATGAGATTAAAACATGTACTTCTCTTCTCAAATTTCTTAAACATTTTTGAATTCATAGTGAAGATATATCTGATTCTAATCTTTCTCTTGATGTATTCATGCGTTTGGGCAACATCATTAGTTCCAATTTCATTGAGAAATCATTAATAAAAAGTTGCACATCAGGTGTTTGATAAAATGTCTCAATGAAAAATTGCAAAATACTTTTCAGTTTAGACTTTCATTTAAAATTGTGTTTTACAAAAGAATAAAAAACACACTTTTTTGGGTGTTTTAGGTCCATTGCGTTTTACAAAATAATGAAAAAACACAGGTTTTTATCCATTGCGTTTTACAAAATAATGAAAAAACACATTTTTTGGGTGTTCTTTGTCCATTGCGTTTTACAAAATAATGAAAAAAAAGTTTTTTATCCATTGCGTTTTACAAAAGAATGAAAAACACACTTTTTGGGTGTTTTTTGTCCATTGCGTTTTACAAAATAATGAAAAAAAAACTGTTTTTTTATCCATTGCGTTTTACAAAAGAATGAAAAAACACAATTTTGGGTGTTTTTTGTTCATTACGTTTTACAAAATAATGAAAAAAAAACTGTTTTTATCTTGCGTTTTACAAAAGAATGAAAAAACACACTTTTTTGGGTATTTTTTGTCCATTGCGTTTTACAAAATAATGAAAAAAAACTGTTTGTGATTTTAGTGTATTGCGTTTTAAAAAGTACACTTTCTTTTATATTTTTAGTCAATTGCGTTTTAGAAATAAACTTTGTTTTGTGTTTTAATTCATTGCTTTTTAGATAAAAAAACATTGTGTTTTATGATGGTTTGTTGAACCTGAAATGAAACTATATGATAATAATGTTGGAAATTAAGTGTGTTTGAATGGATGTCCAAAATGGTAAACCACTTGTCTCACATTGGTGTGGAGACAAAGTATAAGGTTATTTATAAGGTGAAACTTTTGCATAACCAACATAACTTTATGACATGTTTTACCATAAGTCCTACGCGCGGGTGCGCAGGGGGGTGCAAATTGGAACCGGAATTTAGTCGAACTCGTGTGCACCCGCACGAGTGCAGTTCCGAAAACCCGGGCCCGCGTGTTGCTGGTTTTTGCACTGTGCTGACAGTAGCGTTTTACAGATTACATATCGCTACGTTTTTAACTGTCTAGTTAGTAACAGTAGCGTTTTACAGATGTTGGTTCGCTGCGTTTTTAACTGTTTACAGATCGCTGCGTTTTTTAACTGTTGTGTCTTACAAATCACAGTGCGCTTTTTTTTTGCTTTTGCATATTACAGATCGCTGGTTTGGTTATAGACTGTTTTGGTTTGATGCGTTTTTTAACTATCTTTTTTGGGCTTTTTTCATTGCGTTTTACGTAACTGGGTTTTCGAAATTTTTTTCGAAATATAGCAATAGCATACTCGTTTTAAAGATAAAAAAACGCTCGTTTTTTTTGTGCAATTTTTATAAAAAAAAATAATGTCGTATGAAAGAGTTATTAACGTTTAAAAATTGAGGCGGAATTGGAGGAGAGAGAAACTATTATCTTGTATTGACTAGAAAGCCCCTACAAAAACCCATGCGCCTCCTCTTTTGGATTCAATTTAATTCATTTAATCTTAACCTTTGATTACTAAATGGATGGACAAGATTACTTCCTATCCTACTAGTGATAGAAACTTCCTATTATATCCTACAATTTAAAATTTTAGAAGGTAAGACGAAATTTCGGTAAGTAATTTATTCAGGAAATCAATTAATAGCTTAAAATTAGAATAAAGGGTGGTTATAAAAAATCAAAGCAATTAAAATTTTTAATTAATTTACTTAAAATAAGAATTTTGTTTCAATATGAATATGAATGTAAAGAAAATAGAAAACGTTTGTACCATCTTTAAGTATTGGGGTTATCGTAAGTATATTAATTAAGTTATAAATATTGCAAATTTTGATTATTATATGATCCTAGATCGTACTACTAATAAACTTAAATAAATGGTTCACACATATAACAATGAGAATAACAGTAATATAAAGGCAATCATAAATATATTATTCCAAACATTATTGTCTTCAAAACCATACCAAAACACCAACAAAAACCATAATAACCAACGACATGGAAAAGAAAATAGTAACCAATTGTCTTAAACCAAAACACACACAAATATGAGGACACGCGCTACTTCTCCATCTTCGGAATGAGAAGTTTGAGAGATTCCGAATCTTGCACTTCATGTTTTTTGGTTGAACAACATCTCACTGTGTTGTCTACATCATATACCTTTGAAACATCACACGGGTTAGATTGAATCTCGGACAGGTGAACACCGGATGATTCAGAATGCTCGTACTAAAAGAATACAAATTATAATTATAGACATGTAATTCAAAGTATTAAGTTTATAATTAAAAACATGTAGACTTATACCTGATGGATTTTGAATTTGGTGTATATAGTGCAGAAATAATCTCTGGATCTGAAGTGGCCATATGAATTCCATAGTTCTCAACTTTATACTTGATGTTAAATGGAGAAACAGCAGCTATGATGAAAGCAAGTTTCTGGCCAATCAAAATGTCAAATACATCAGGATATGGCTGGCTTGAGGATACCGCCTAAAGCCAACTCCTACAAAGCTCAAACAAATATATATTAATAAGTATCAAAGTGAAAGATAAAAAATAAATAGTTAAAGCGAATTGTTGAAACTAACGAATTTGACATGTAAATTTACCTCATCTTGCACCTGGACCAATTCCTTAGCATTTTTTTTTTGAAAATCTTGTACGCTTCAAAATCAAATAGTGTCAATGTAACAGTACCAGATGAGTCTTCAACACGAATAGGTATCTTTAAACTGTGTATATTAAATAAGTTAGCGTAAATGAATCATCTTAAATTGCCGTAACCGTACCAACCAGCATAACCTTCTTCTTCTAATTATACCAAAAATGAAATAAAATTATAAAAAAATTAATAACTAAATTACATATTAGATATGATAACATGAATACATATATGAATGTATTTATGCCTCGGCTGTGGTACCAGATAGACGGTGAGCATAAAATCACTGTTATTCAAGAATTCATCCTTAGCTGATGATATCAAATACGATCCAACGTTGTCACTTGAAGATGGGGATGAAAAAAACTTCTCAATTAAACTACATAATTTTGAATACATGTATGTATGGATTAGTTCACTCAAGATCTTTAAGCTTAACATTCAGTCTCTTTCCTTTGGTTCCATCTTTTTTATTGGTGTCTTCTAGATTGAAACAA
The DNA here is from genome assembly GCA_947069175.1 of Scalesia atractyloides. Lineage (NCBI taxonomy): Eukaryota > Viridiplantae > Streptophyta > Magnoliopsida > Asterales > Asteraceae > Scalesia > Scalesia atractyloides. Next base: position 84,078,603 of record CAMTDV010000030.1, read on the forward strand.
ACCTCCACTTATCCTATAAAGTCTATAAATAAGGAAAAGATGTCAATATATATTATATATTAATAAAAAAAGGGTACAACTGACTTAGAAGACAGCATACCAACGGTGGTATTAACTTCAATTCGGTTTTGGTAAATGTCCTTGAATTTCACAAAACTGAAGTTATATTTTGGCCCGTTCCAATAGAGACTTTTTTGAATTTGGGTGAGAAAACTGAAAGTTAACTTCTGATTATTTTTGGTGTAGTTATAGGTTGAATTGTTCGGTGCTAAAGATGGCCTTGATATCAGAAGACATTCATCCAGCTTGAAGTGATTCTGAAGCCTTGGCAATATCCTATGCATACAGCTAGCCTGAATCTTCTGACCCTACAAAATATCAATAACAACTAAGCTATTAAATTAAAAAAAAGTTAAACACATAATATAATAACACTATAATAAAAGTTGATCAAACTTACCTCTTCATCCATGCATATACGGAAAGTTTCGGTCGGGCGGTCGTGCATCATTTTCCTCCAAAGGCAAATGATCTTCAACCTGAGCGTATAGTTGTTTGACAAAGGATTGAGATTGTTCAACATGGTTATGTTTTCAGGTTCCATTTTAAAATCTCTGAATGGAAATAGCTATAACAATTGTAAATCGTGAATGAGAATGAGGTATTGGAAGATGTATATATAATAAAAACCAAAGGGTGTTATTTATAGAAATTATACGAATTAAAATAAATTGAATGAATATATCATTACGAACCAAAAAATTTTGAATTTAGAAAATTGTACAAAGTTGATTTTTAAATCTTTGACATTAATAAGATGTAAGTTTTGAAACTTTAATTTTAGAAAGTCATATATGAGAGTTAAATGCATGGTTGGTCCCTGGTTTGCAAATATTGCAGATTTGGTCCTAGTGGTTTAATAATTACACACTTGGTCCCGGTGGTTGTATTTTTTGCACTCGTATGGTCCTTATCACTAACCCAAGTTAAATTTCTCAGTTAAGTATATGTGAAATGACATAATTGCCCTTGAACAAAGTAACAAAAACAAAAATAAATTATAGGTCCCACATACCACCACTTCTTCTTCACCACCGTCTCCCCTCCACCACCACCGTCTCCCTACCACAACCACCTTCTCCCTACCACAACCACCGTGAACCAATCATAACAGTATCCACCGTCAACCCTATCCAACACCGACATCAATCATCAAATCCCTATCCAACACCGACATTAATCATCAATGCCCTGTAAATCATTCAACGCCAACTTCGTCATTCCATTCATGGCTGCTAAGATCACCTTCGCCAAAATCCAATTGTTTCCGTATGGTACACCGGAGGCATTTCAGTACCGGAACACAGCCCTATCAATCATTCAACAGATTTTTAACACATGTTAGTACGGTACATCGGAGTTTTACAGGGTTGTTGGAGTTCTCGGTGTTGGGGCATTCTGAGCCGCCGTCAGCCGAAAAGTTCAACGTGTTGTGGATTTGTTAAAGTGGTTACTGAAGTTTATTAAAGGAAGGGGTTGCTTCCTTGCTGGAGTTTAGAAAGGTAGTGGTGGTGATAGGAGAAGGAGTAGGTAGTTGCAGGTGAGGTGTGGAGAGAGAGATAGAGAGCGATGGAAGAAATATTCTTTCTTTTTTTATTTGTTTTATTTTTAATCTTATGGGTAAAATAGACATTTTACATAGATTTATCTGATAAACTTAACATAGATTAGTGATAAGGACCACACGAGTGAACCACTGGGACCAACTCCGTAATTATTAAAACATTGGGACCAAGTCTGCAATATCTGCAAACCACAAGGACCAATCAAGCAGTTATTCATTTAAAAAAACAATTATTTAATATAGGAGAACCATAATTTGTTAAGTTGTTAGTTTACTATAAATAAACATTATTTGTTAAGGATGTTTCGGAATTTAATTTTATTTTTAAAGATAACGTATGATATTATTTAATAACAAAACCCTTGAAATTCAAATTTCGAATTTTGTATAAGTAATCTATTTATGAATAACTTGATAATTATAGAAGAAACCTAAATCTCTTTAATTTACCAAAAATAACGTTTTGAATATGTAACTGAATTTAAATTAAATAAAAAAGAAATACGTAAACGTATTGATGAAGTTTGAAAATAAAAATCTATTATATAAAAAAAATTATATTATCAAAGTAATCTTTTACGTATAGCTGAACATGCTCGGATTTTTTAGCGAATTGGATAAAGTTTGAATTTTTTTTAAATAAGAAATAATAATTAAAAAATAAAAAAAAAACTTGACAAAGAACTTGAGCACAATGCAGACGTAACAGTGTTCTTAAAAAATAATAAAACAAAATAAAAAACTTGACAAAGAACAAATCACTTTACGATATTCTTACAGATTAAAATCAACATCAAACCCTAAATATTCTAAATTCTAATGGTTGGTAAATGTAAATATTTATCCAAATAGAATGATATGAGCACAATGCAGACTTAACATGCTCTTATTAAAAAAAAACATACAAAACAACCAATTCTATATTTCTACAAATCAAGAACCCTAATTTCCACAGCAAGAAATAAACAAATATAAAAAACCCATGAATTAAAAACACCAATTTACACAGAATCACTGCATGAAAGTACAAAAAAAGAAATAAAATACACAAAATAAAAATAAAGAAACAATACCAGCAACAACTGAAATATTCTTGTCTGGATAACGATCAACAAAGATATCAACAGTGTATCTAAATGCCTTTTGATCCAACGGAAGCGTTGTAATATCCTGAAACATTATCCCTACAACAGAAATTCAAAGTTAACCAACCAACCCACCAATTGTTCGACGATATTTCGTAGTGAAAAAACAGAGTAAATGTTTGATGATACCTTGTTTAGGGTAGTGGGGAACGACTCGTATGGCGTCCGAGATGGCCTTTATTCGTGGGTCTCAAGAATTAATCACAGGTAATCTTTTAACTATATTCAAAACCACAAGCGAGAAGTTTTCAAGAATTAATCAGAAACAAAGTTAAGCGAAAATAACAAATCCTAAGTTCCGATTTAATAACAAATCCTAATATCAGATATGCTTTTTTTTTGACGAATCGAAAAACCATAAAAAGGATTATCAAACCCTAATATCAGATTGGTTTTTTTTTTTTTTTGACGATTCGAAAAAAAACCGATTAAGAAACCCTAAACTGAAAATCGCAAAACCAAACCACGGATTATCAAACCATAAACTCAAAATCGCAAATCCTTCAATCGGATTAGCTGTTTCTTTTGAAGAATCGCAAACCCAAGTAACCGATTATCAAACCCTAATCTCAGATTAGGTTTTTTTTAAACAAATCGCAAAAAGAAATAAGCGATTATGAAACCCTAAACTCAAAATCCCTAAACCAAAACCATAATTTCCAATCACGACAAAAGATTACAAAACGAAAACAACATACAGGAATAAAGTGCGAAAAGTTGGAGATTTTTATCCATACCTTTCCGATTAACGGATTCAACATCAAATGCTCTTGTGGATTACTGAAGATGAAAGGGTTTTATTGGGCATCATGATTAGAGATATCAAGAGAGAGAAAGTTAGGTGTAAAAGATGATAATATTAGGGTTTTATAGGATCCATATTGTTGGGTCGGGTTAAAAACGCGGGCCGGACAAAACAACGACAAAAGCAAAGGAGAAGTTTTGGAGCCAAAAACCAACTCAAGATGGCCTTATCTAATGACACCTCAGCCCATGTTTATTATAAATAATAGATTTTAAGTTATAAAAGTTTACCTACACGAAGATTACATGGAGCATTTTCAATGGAGCCTCTAAATGTATGTGAGTGAAGCCCTTATATTTTTTAAAGTGGTTGTAAATTATTGTGAGTAGAGGAGAGAGAAAAAAAAATTACTGTTCACCAGTAAATTTGGAGGAGAGAGAAAACGAGCCTCTATATTTTTTAAACGGTTGAAAGTGGTTGTGAGAGAAAAGGTAATGATAAAAGAAAAAATATTATTTAATTGAAATGAGGGAGAAAATGTAGTATGCTTTAGTGTAATTATAAGGATGAAGAAGGGTTGATTGTGAATGCTATAAGTAACATGAGGTTCCATACACCAAAAAACAACAGAACATACAACTCAAATTCTCATACAAACTAAGTTAAAACCACACCAATTCTCCCACGTAAGAGTTGACGCCTTTCCCCGATTCAACCACAAGAACCCGAAAAGTTTGATTTCCTCCTTTATCCGAGCCACATTAATCTGCTTGTCATTGAAGACGACGTCATTCCGGTGTTTCCAAATAACCCACAGTGCGGTTTGTATCACCACATAGACCACTTTCTTCCATCTATTCGACCCTGTATTTCTCTTGTGTATAGCAGCTAAATCTTTGAGATCCAACACATATATAGGGCGCCAATGAACTATAATATTAACTAAATAAATTTATAAAATCAATTTGTAACATTGACTAGCATTTGTTTGATTGTTACATAACTAGTAAATATTCGAGTGTGTTGCTGCGGGTCGAAATTAAAGTAACTCGAATTTATTCCGTCTACTGAAAACATATTATATTTCACCCAACTTGTTTCCAAACAAAAGTTACGTCAAAACATAGACAAACATCAAACCACAGATGATAATAATAAACATGATCTTGATCTAAAACACCACTACAGAACAATTTCAACTGAATCACAAAATCAGTAAGCTTTACCATATAATCAAAATGCTACCATAGTAGTAAGTTTTACCATAATCAAAATGCTACCACAGTATAAACTGTCATTTCTGAAATTACAGTCATAGAGAGAAGCACGTTAACCCTGTGCAGATCAAAACTTACGTTTTTAACGGCTTTCAGTTGGTTAGTCTACAAAAACGTTACAAGCCTAAGAAAAATACCTTAACCATAACAAGAAGTCCTCTACTTCCAAAATCGCTTGCGTGGTCATGTATAATGTGAGATTTCACGTACAACACGAAAAAATAGTAGTACACCAGGTAGGTTTGAATCTATCCTTTTATTATGTATTCTTATTTTTTTTGAATGTTACAGTTTGTGACACAAACTATACAGGGATTATAAGGTGTGTAGTTTGTTGCAAATAAATTTTAAGAAGTGCCACCGGCCTTTGCAGCTTCCGTGCTACTCGTGGTCATAAAAGACTCCCCACAGCCACACTGTCCTTTTGAGTTCGGGTTAATAAATATAAATTCAGATCTGCACCAAATTACAACCATATACAAAACTTTTAAAAGTAATCTTTAAACTATGATCAATATAGCTTTTCATGTTCATTAAGTACATGTAGGGGTGGGGATTTCAAACACGACATGAACCTAACACCACATTCGCGGGATTGGATGAAGTCTGAATGGGTTCAGGTTGAACCCACAACCACCTTTAGCTAAACAGGTTGTGTACAGGTTTTTCTCGCAGCACGATCGTGGCTTGACCCCTTTAATCCATTTATATTTGTATATTTTTAAAAGAGTAAAATGTCATTTTCGTCCCTGAGGCTTGACTACTTTTGTGACTTTCGTCCAAAGGTTTGTTTTTCCGCATCTGGATCCAAAAGGTTTGAAATTTTGCCATTTTCAACCGACTCGTTAACTCCGTCCATATTTTAACATTAAGTCATGGGTATTTTCGTCTCTTTAGACATTTCTTGTCATGATTAAAGGGTTTGGATGGGGAGAAAGTCAACAAAGGTGGATCATTATTTCTTACAGTGTTTTCATTTTAATAAAAAAAATGTCTAAAGGACGGAAATGCCCCTCATTTAATGGAGAAAAACGGATGGAGTTAACAAGTCATACAAAATGACAAGATTTCAAACCTTTTGGATCCAGATGCGGAAAAATAAACCGTTGGACAAAAGTCGCAAAAGTGGCCAAACCTCGGGCGTAGGTAAATGGCATTTTACTCTTTTGAAAAATGTGTTTCATATGATAATTAAATATGGTTAGTATTTTGGTCAAAATTTAAGAAATAAAAGGAAAATTAATATTCATGTTATATAGTTCAAACATAATTATTTTATATAAATTTTTATTTTTGGTTGTAAATTTATAACTTGGAATTAATATGCAAAATAGTAAAATAAAATGTAAATTTAAGGTTAAACGGGTAGTATTAGTGTCAACCCGCAAAAGCTCGTTTGTGTTTGGGTTCATGTGTATGACACGATTTTTTGGTCCGTGTTAGGTTTGACCCACCCACCCCCAAACACGACCCATTTACCATATGTCCACAAAAGATGCACCACAAAAAATAAAATATATGAAAGAACAGGTTTCTTACCGGAGCTTATCGTCTACAAAGTCCATCTTGGTACCAATAACATGCATAAGAGCTTTTGGATCTATCAATATTTTCACACCCTTGTCCTCGATCAATTCATCAAATTTCCCTTTTTCATCTGTACGATTAATATATCAGATTATCAGTGTTTTAGGCACTACTTACATGTTACAATCACTATCTTGAGTTGAGATAGAGGTTCGAATAGAACCATTAAATACTTAGAACCAAAGGAACCACTTTAGAGCCCTTGGATCATAACTTGATGAATGGTTAATGTATGAGACAATTACGTCCTTCAGCCCCGTGATCAAAGTGATCCGATGGCAGCAAGATAGTTCGTAATTATCCAGTGGTTCACATGTGAACCCGTTGAAAATCAAAAGAAAAACGGCAAATATATAACAACAATGTGAAGCAATCCATATCTTTTGGGACATGACTACTTGACTAGTTTACATTCAACTATGTTGTTATCAATTTCGAAGCAGGCTCATGACCCGATTCACTGGAACAAAATTTTGTAATGCTCACAAAGCTCTGAAATTCTTGTATCAAAAAGGAGACATTGAAGCGTATATTGAAGAATTCAAAGTCCTATCATAAGAACCGGAATTTCAAGATACTAAAATTAAGAACAATTAGCCAATTCGAGACAGGCATGATCTCCGATTACAAGGTTTTACCTAGTAAAGCTGATAAACATAAACATCGACAAAAAGACAGATGAAATCTGCCTTATTTAACATAAAAGAAACAAAAGTTAATTAACTGCTAGAAAACCGCTTGTGAAACTGTTCCCGCTATTTTTCTGAATTAATTGAATCTGCAGCTGGGTCCAGTTCTGGCTTGGATTTGGGTCGGGTTCTTTGTCACCCAATAACAGGTATGTAACATCCTCTCTGCCCTAATTCCAGGCCTTTGGAATGTTCCTTTGAGGCCTATATAACGATATTAAAAAAAATGAATGTGAGCCTTAAATTCCGACTCTTGTTACTACGCTATAGTCATGTCACCGTCACTTCTTCCGTCCAGGAAGAGAAATCAGGTACCAAAGAAAAATGTATTTCAAGGGTGCAAGCGGTTTTCCAAGAACCATTTACGGAAAAAGAAGACAGACTTGACTGGCTTGGTCATCGATACCCACAACCCAACATCATACCTTTAATCCTAACAGCTAACAGAGCTCGAACCCTAGAGGTCTAAATATTCTCCACAACACATTGTTGATGTGGACGAGATGAACAGTGAAGACGAGATTCATTGCATGGAGGCTAAAAGAGATTAAACCGGTTCTCAAAGGGGAGTGCAATGACTTGGAATATATCTTCAGGCTCTTCCGCTAATTTGTAAACCTTAAAAATAGTAATAGAATTTAGCGGTTCGACCCCCTATTTCTTATTAAATGTGGAACTACTGACTGTTTTCTCTCTAAAAAGGGGCATTTGCTTGGAACTTGAGCCAATTAGAAAGTTAAGAATCCATTTGGGGATAGAACACTAACGTGGGTCACAAAAAAGTGCCAAGATATCACTCTCAGGTTGGGGTATTTCTCCTGCACGTTGATGTTTCGATCTATGATTTAGGGCCACTGGATCTTATTTCCGGTATTGCTTGGCTCATGTAAACAAAGAATACATTGGATGAAGCCCATAAATCCTCAAATATAGCTTTGTAATGCCTACAAATCCTCTACTTTGGCTCTGAGAATTCTTCTTCAGCCCATCCATCATCTCGAAGGCATCCCTATTGGTTCTATTACTAGAATGTTGAAGTGAAAATGGTATGAAGCCAGGCTAGTAGTAACTGACCGTCTCTCTATATACTACCATTTTATACTTCTCCAGCACCCCTTTGACCTTCAAGCACAATCTTAAACTGAGAATCTGAGATTCTCCTAATAGAGGTTATTCGTCACCAGAGGATTCCTAAATCAGTACTTGGTGATTTAGACCCTTTATTTCAAATTGGCAAGAAATCTCCACCGTACAAGGGAGTTCAGCAGATGGAAACGAATGGTCAAATGGAAGCAGGCTATGAGTTTGAAAACCTACTTACATTTGTTGCAGTAAAATTAGCAGAAAACACAGTCTTATTGGCTTCCATGAGCTGATTTTTGGCACAAAGAAACTACCCCCATCAAGATAATATATTGGAGACCTCCTTTGATGGTGCTATCATGAAGTTACAATGCAGGAACTATTGGATAGTAACGACGCAACTAAACTGAAATGTCACCTAACACCTATGCAGTTAATGCGGTAAAATATCGGATATCGGTCAAGGACCGATATTTGAGATATAGGTTATCTCGGTGAGACATCCGTAATTTTAATATCATGCAGAATTTATATATCTAGCAATTTAACACTAATAATTCAGTGATATATCGGTTATATGGCTCAAATATCAGTGATATATCGGTTATATCCGTCAATATTGCCGATAATATCGATACCGATATTTTAAATGGGCACCGATAACCAATATATCACTGATATTAACTACATATCCTAAAACGAGCTCAGCTGTACATGAAAGCAGTTGCTGATAAACACCATAGAATGTTGCATTAAGGTGTGGGAATAGATGTTTATTAAAGCTTTGTCCTTACGGTCGACAACCTGTGGTTTGGAAGATTATTCAAAAGTTACGAGCATGTTTTTATAGCCATTTCCTATCACTGCTAAAGTCAGTCCAGCAGCTTTATAGATTCCAGCTTCCTGAGTCAGCAAGAAATTCATTCTGTCTTCCATGTCTCTCTCTCTCCTCAAAAGAACCCATGGAAACAATCATGTTTTCTTTCTAGTCTCGAAACAGATTTAACCACCCCATCTCTCGCTAATGCTTAGCTACTTGCACTATATATAAAGATGGCAAACAAGCCAGCAATGGTTGACGACTGCAAGACGTTACTAGGAAGATACCTCCTACTCTATTCATTGCCAATTCCGATACTTTATGAGGCCAGCAAAAAGCCCAATACTCCCTCTCTAATCAAGGGACCCATTGGGCCTGGTGCACAAAGGAATGGTAGTTATCCCTGGAGAGAGAGAGAGAGAGTTATAGCTAGTAAGAAAGGAGAGAACAGATGGTTATGTAGGAATTATCTTGTGAAAGGCTATTATAACTTGGGCAAGAAGATTCTAGTAATCTGGGTGTTCACTAATTTATCCCCTTTTTCAAACAACTAACGAAATCATCTCCTCTTCTATAATCTTCAGTTCTTTTGCTACTTCAAGTTCAGTTACACCGTTCTTTATCCGACACTCCTCTGTACACATTCTAGAGTAGGAGCTTGATCGTAAAGATTTTCATGCAGCAACTAAAATGGTTAAGCCCTAAAAGCGAATAGGACCGTAAGTCTTTAAATGAACAGCTCAAGCAATTGTTAATGCCCCCTTTCAACCCTACCGTTGTATGAACAGGCGGTTAGGCATCCTATACCATATGATTAAAAACACTCACACTTAAATACTCATCAAGATACAGCATGAAACACCTTCAATGTGTTATGCATATTAACCAAGACATAGGCCCACGCTGCTCTCGTAAACAAAGGAATTCGAAACCATTAAATAGTTAGGTAACATCACATATAAGCAAGAGATGCTAATATTCAATCAATGTTCAACTATTTTCGATTGAAAGTCAAATCCTATCAAGAAACTACAGGTAAGGAATATACACAGCAACGATTAGAAGTTAGATTGATGAACGATTCATGTGAATTTGATGTACGGAAAGTAAATGAATAGAAAACCCTAACCTGCATAATTGAGGGTATAGGAAAGACCGTTGCAACCACGAGCTTTGACGCCGAGTTTAAGGAAGGGGCGTTGGCGCTGCTGTAGGAGGTGGCGTACCCTGTCGGCCGCCGCTTCTGTTAGGCTTACGGCTTGCCGTCTCGCCGCCGTCCGTACCTTCTCCGCCGTTGCTGCGGCCAATCTTGAAGTCGCCATCTTCCTCTCAAATTAACGGAGAATCCCTCTAATGTTTTTTTTATATATAAAAGTGCGACCGTAAAAAAATGTATTTTTTTAACGGCCAACGAATAAACCCGGCTACCTAGGGTAAGCGACCATTTACGTTTACTATCGCAGACAATGCTGGGGAGCTCAAACTCATAAACCCAGCTTTCAAAGATCCACTGCGATTAAACCCGTTGTAGGATTGAATTCGAACTCGAGACTTGTGGTCTTCAACCTCGAATCTTCACTTCCTCTCCAATGTCAATTGAGCTACAGCTAAAATCCGGTATTAAAAGATTAAATATTGATTGATAAAATAATATTTATACTTAGAGAATATGAATATGATGACATCACACACCTATGTTACATGCAAAATTTCTCAAAACTTTTCATTTTCTTATAAAAATAGGTTTTAAATTAGCGAGCTAATAGATTATTGTATTTCCCGATGATGAAGGTAAATACAAACAAATAGAAAAGAAACAAAATCAGAAAATCAAATAGAAATAACAAAAATAAAAAAAGTAAAGTCGGGTTTAAGGGTATGGTTGTATGTTTCACTCGGGTATCATTTAATAATATACACGTTCTAAACCAGTAAAATCTTTTGAAACTAATTTATATCCCCTTTCCAATAAATTTAGGTTTATCAATTGGTTTCGGGCTCATTTGACATTCCTGTGTCTTTCACTTAGTTCCCATTTAAAAAATTTGGTTTTACCTTTTAGCTTGAGATTAAATTAAGCAAAATGGAAATGATTGAAAAATGGGTAAGTTAGACTTGAATAACTTTTGGAAACAAACAAAGAGGTGATGTATATTTAAAGATAAAAAAAACTAAATATCACCTTTGAAAATATAAGTTAGAAAGAAAACTAAAAAAGATAAACTTAAATATCAACACTTTTTAAAATAACCAACTCTAATTTCTAAAAAGATGCTTATTAAAAAATATCTTAAACATGTCATGTTTAGATTACATATGTATAATACAGTGTAATATTAGAATTTAACCTGATAAAGAAAGGTTATATTAGCATCTAGCTAGCATGTTTATATTTGTTTTGTGTTTACAACATGTTCCACATAATGTTAGGAATTATTAACACTATACAACACTGATTAGGTTGTCAAAGAGCGGACAATGATACTGAATCTTTAAGACCCTTCTAACATGTTTATTCTTTGTAATTATATGTAACACCCCAAAAAGTTAAATATTCAATTTTGTTTAATCAGCAAAAAATTTAACCTAGTTAGAATGTATGTAAATGTTAACCTAAGAATGAGGAATGTCTAATTAAAAACAAACACATAAGTAGAAGGACCAATTATGTACAAGGGGAAAGTAAGTTTATTAAAACATAAAATTTAACCTAAACACACACATTTGTGTGTGTCTGGTCGACCAAGCAGAAGAACAAGGGGAAAAACCCCTTTTGATCTAAAATCAAAGAAATTGGTAGAAAGATCAAGGCTAATCACATGCATGAACTCAAATTTCTAACCATCTGAGTTTTCTTAACAAGTGGTAAGTCAAATTTTGTGATTTGAATGATCATGAAGAAAGTGGGTTTTTAACCAATCTTGAAATTATATGAAAAATTGAATGATTGTAAGTTAGATCAACATCCTAGAACAAGAATCATGTTAGAATTTACTCATCTTGATGATTAATTGTTAGAAAACCATTTGAATAATAGTATGAAGATGAATGATTCATATGTAGATGTAACAATGGCTATAATGATGAAATATGAACTTGAATGAGTTATAATGTGATAGATAAACTGTTGAATATGAAAATTATGTGAATTGGTGAAATTGATGATCTAGATTATGATCTAGTAGGATTATGCTTTGAACACTTGTACATAGTGCTTTATTAGTGGTACACCGCAAGTGTTTGATGAAATGCCTCAACTAGAAATTCTGCATTTGACATTTGGACCCTAGTAGTGATCATGATTTGAGTATGTAAATGATACATGTGTTAAAATTTTACGATGCCTTATCCAAGGATATATGTGAAGTAAGCATGGGGTATGAAATCTAAACATGAATGTTATGCGTAGGGATAAAAGAAGAAGGTTCGAGTCACACGAAACCACAAGGAAATCAAGACCGAGGTATGTATCTTGTTCATTATATACACTAGAAGTTGGTACTTATATTCTATTCTTAGTAGTATCTATCTAATAGAATTGATCACGAAGTAGTTATGCAATTAGCAATGAACTATGTGGCGACTCGATGTGAACGGGTCAAATCATTAGTATGATATACAAGAAATACGTTGCATAATTGACTTGTAGTGAGCGGGTCAATTAAACAGAATGTAAACATTGAGAAGGTTTTGTTAATGACCATTACGATTGGTTCAACCACATGGAGTACAAGTGAGTGAGGGATGTCATGTTAGAAGATCCGTTGTGAATGGATTAGTCAAGAATGAATGATATATGAAGAATGATGAGGATGATCCATTTTAAAATGGGTCAAGGGAGATAGGATGTTATAACCGAGTGGTTAACTAGAATGTATGAATTCTAATGTTTCAAGAATGTATAGGATGGATTGTGTAAGTAACCTAGTCGAATGATTGATTATTATGATTATCGAAGGATAGAACACCATGTTGGTATAATGTGACAATGTGTAATTGTTATTAATTATCGTGTTATAATGTAGGTAAAACTCAAGTTTAGTTGGACATGATTCGCTCGGAATCGAACACACTTCAAATTCCCTTCAAACGCTTCCGCAAATTTTGTAAAGATGTTAACGGGTCAAATATTTTGCTACAATTAGCTTATGTTTAGTTGATAAACTTTAAAACTTTGGGTTGATATGTCTTTTGTAAATCCTTAGTTAGTTGTAAATATTTTAACGAAATGGTTTTCGTATGTATAACTATGTTGTTTTTATGATGGTATCCAAAAGTTTAAATGGGTTCGTGATCATGTTGTCGATAAAGTAATGAGTTTTGACCTTAAGGAAGTTGGGTGTTTCAAGTTGGTATCAGAGCCAAGGTTTGAGAGATTCAAGTACAAGGTCTAAGGTGCTTGAACTCAAACCGAAAGCTCGCGCATAGAGAGTGTTCGTTTCGAGGCGCAAGGCAAGTAAGTACTATTAAATTTATGTGATTTCGGTTAACGAATTATGTTACGGAATGTTACGGGATGAGTATAGGACGTTACAAGACGTTATGGATTCGGGACGTTTCGGGTCAGTTTGGGCTGAACGGAGCTCCAAGACGAGTTGTATGAGCAAAATTGAAGCAAAACAACGTCTGGAAGATGGAGGGGTCCGACGCACAGGGGCTTCGCCGACGCACCAGGGGCATCGCCGACGCCCCCGTCTGCTCCCGACGCGAATTTTTGTTGTCTACGCGAGTTTCCAGGTGCGTCGCCGACGCCCCTCACTGGTCTAATAACTCAGATTTTTGTTATTTAGCATAATATGGGTTTCGTACTATCCGAAACCTATCCCATAACCATTAAATAGTCCCGAAAAGGCGACATTAGCGAATAAAAGAGTATGTAAACCTAGGTTGACTTAGTAAGGCATGCCGAAAACAAAATTGTTTTGAAAGAATGAATGATAATATATGAATGTTAAGTAAGCCAATCTTATGATTTACATACGAATGTCCCTTGGTCGTTTTTGGCCATACGGTAGAAAGGATGTACGTATGCAATTAACTGATCGTAGAATGTTAATAAAAGAAAGTTGTGATTGTGTAGATGGCGGATGATAGAAGCTTGAATAGTGAAGAAATGGCACAATGGGAAAGCCTTGAATGAGAAAATTTTCGAGGAAGTGGCAAAGGCTATACAAGCAAACCTACCCAAACTAGCTCAAGAAATAGAAAGTTATGTGTTAGAGGCGGTCGATGCCATGGTGACAAGTAAGCTCGAAGAATTAAAGGAACTAATAGGTGAGTCTCCAAACAAGAAGGGGACTCGTAGATGCACGTACAGAGACTTCATGGCTTGTAACCCCGCAACGTACAATGGGGAAATTGATCCCATAAAATTCCAAAGGTGGATCTCTAGTATGGAAGCCGTTTTTGTCCGTAGTCGATGTGAGAAAGAGGATCAAGTAATGTTCGCTAGGGTCAACTTCAGCTTCAGGCCAAGGATTGGTGGACGCCCATTGTAAAGAATTGGGTGAGGATAAGCTTCAAACCTTATCATGGCAAGAGTTTAAAGAACCATTCTTAAGGTATCATTGCCCACAGTCAGCAATCGATAGGATTCAAGAAGAATTCTTACGTCTTCGACAGAAGGATGAGTCGATTGATGAGATCACTAACACATTTCTTGACAAGCTGAAATTTTGTCAAGATTTTGTGAAGTCGGAAAGGATGAAGATAAACCGTTATCACGACATGTTGAAGGCGGGGTTTAGAGAATTCATCACCCCATCAAAATGTGAAACCCTGAACGAGCTCATCAACTGGGCCCGGGATAGGGAGATTGAGCTGAAACGACAAGTAGAAAGGGGTGAGAAGAGATCATTGGAAAAGTCCACCAATCCAAGCCCGTCAAAGAAACAAAGGTTTCAAGATCATGGTAAGAAGGAAAAAGCGAAGAGCAGTATTCCCAAATGCAAGACTTGTGGGAAGCTACACACGGGAGAATATCTAATGGGTAAGAAGGGATGCTACAAATGTGGTCAAGAAGGACACCCATACTATAAATGTCCCAATCCTTCAAGAACGTGTTTTAATTGCTCCAACCGGGTCACATAAAAGCGGAATGCCTAAAACTTCAACAGAGGACGGATAAGGGCGGAAAGAAAGATGAAACCCCAAGGGCTAAGGGAAGGATGTTTCAGATTACAACTGAAGAAGCCAAGGCCCTCCCGAATGTTGTGTCAGGTATATTTTTATTAAATTCGATACCTACTTATGTGTTATTTGATACCGGAGCTAGCATGTCATTTATATCAAATGAGTTAATACACCACCCCTCTTTTAGAATTGAAAGGATGTCTATACCTTTAGAAGTAGAGATAGCTGATAGTAAGAATTATTTGTTACATGAAGTGTGTAAGAACTGTAAGACACTATAGAGGATGAAGAATTCGACATTGACCTTGTTCCGATGATTTTGGGGGAATTCAAGGTTGTAGTGGGTATGGATTGGCTAGCCCAATACCATGCTGAAATTCAATGTGAAAAGAAACTGATTCATGCTTTATCACCTGGAGGAAAATGGGTAAGCATACAAGGGGAAAGGAACGTTGAGCCAAAATTATGCACCATCGTTCAGGCTGTTAAGTACGTGCAGAATGGAAGTAAAGCGTTTTTGGCCTACGTAGTAGATATTGAACAGGGTGCTCCAAGGTTTGAAGATGTTAGAATCGTGAACGAATTTCCGGATGTGTTTCCGGAAGACTTGCCGGGACTTCCACCCGAGCGCGATGTGGAGTTTAGAATAGAGCTGAATCCGGGTGCCAAACCAGTGGCCAAGGCGCCTTATAGATTGGCCCCGACTGGGATGAAAGAGTTGATGACGCAAATACAAGAATTACTTGATAAGGGTTTTATACGCCCGAGTGTTTCACCATGGGGAGCGCCCGTTCTATTCGTGAAAAGAGGGATGGCTCGATGCGTATGTGCATCGATTATCGGGATTGAACAAATTAACGGTGAAAAACCGTTACCCCTTACCACGGATCGATGACCTTTTCGACCAACTACAAGGGGCGAGTTGGTTTTCAAAGATTGATTTACGTTCGGGCTATCATCAAGTAAGGGTGCGAGAGGAAGACGTGGCGAAGACCGCATTTCGAACTCGTTACGGGCATTACGAGTTTTTTGTGATGTCCTTTGGACTAACTAATGCACCAGCCGCATTTATGGACCTCATGAATCATGTATGCCGATCCATGTTAGACAAATATGTTATTTTATTCATAGAAGATATTTTAGTATATTCCCGTAGCGAGTCCGAGCATGCACAACACTTACGTGAGGTGCTTAAAAATCTCCGTAAGGAGAAGCTTTATGCGAAGTTTTCCAAATGTGCTTTTTGGTTAAGAGATGTGCAATTTCTTGGTCCGTGATCAACGCAGAGGGCATTCTGGTGGATCCGTCCAAAGTAGAAGCTATAATGAAATGGGTTTCCCCAAGAAACCCAAATGAAGTAAGGAGTTTTCTAGGCCTGGCAGGGTACTATAGGAGGTTCATCCAAAATTTTTCAAAATTAGCCTTGCCTATGACTAAACTGACCAAGAAGAATGAGAAGTTTATATGGGAGAAGAACAAGAAAGGGCTTTTCAAACCCTAAAGGAGAGACTGTCGAGTTCTCCAGTATTGACCTTACCTGAAGGGTCCGAAGACTTGGTGGTGTACACAGACGCCTCACACCAAGGACTGGGATGTGTTCTAATGCAAAGAGGTAGAGTCATTGTGTATGCTTCAAGGCAATTAAAACCACATGAGGGTAATTACCCACCCACGACTTGGAATTAGCAGCAGTGGTGTTTGCCTTAAAGATATGGAGGCATTACTTGTATGGGACAAAAAGCACAATTTACTCGGACCATAAGAGTCTTAAGTATTTCTTCAAACAAAAAGAACTAAATATGAGACAACAAAGGTGGCTAGAGTTCATTAAGGATTATGATTGTGATATCCTTTATCACCCGGGTAAGGCAAATGTTGTGGCGGATGCCTTGAGTCGAAAGGACTACCCGACTCCTATTCGGGTGAAGTCCTGGAAAATAATAATTACACCCCGAATTCTTGAAGTAATACGAGAAGCACAAACAAAATCATTAAGTGCGGATGATCCAAAGAGGGAAAGAACGAAGGGGGTTTATAAATAAAATAGAGGAAGGTGCAAGTGGATTAAAAACAAGGTTCGGACGAATCTGGATACCTTGGTTTTGTGAAGCAAAAACTATGTTACTTGAAGAAGCTCTAAGTCTCGATACTCGATACATCCAGGAGCCACAAAAATGTATCGAGACTTGAAGAAAGAATATTGGTGGCCCGAATGAAACGAGACGTTGTCAAATACGTCGCGAAATGTTTAACATGTTCACAAGTGAAAGCGAAACATCAGCAACCGTAAGGCAAGTTGCAACCTTTAGAAATTCCTGTGTGGAAATGGGAAGATTTGACAATAGACCTCGTAACCAAACTTCCTAAAACAAAGAAAGGTCATGATGCCATATGGGTGGTGATAGACCACCTCACCAAAAGTACACATTTCTTACCCATCTGAGAAACCTCCTCCTCGGAAAAGATGGCGGAAATCTACATAAATGAGATTATTTATCGTCACGGAGTACCCGTATCTATCGTGTCAGATCGAGACACCCGGTTCACATCTCGATTTTCGCAAAAGTTTCATGAGAAAATGGGTACGAATTACATTTCAGTACCGCCTATCACCCCCAAACGGATGGTCAATCCGAGCGAACCATTCAAACGCTTATAGATATGTTGAGAGCATGTGTTATAGATTTTGGTGGAAATTGGGATGACCACTTGCCTTTTGGTGGAATTCTCGTATAATAATAGCTATCACAATAGTATTCAAATGGCTCCATACGAAATGTTATACGGAAGGAAATGTAGAACTCCCGTATGTTGGGGAGAGGTGGGACAAAGAGAAATCGCGCCCAAGGACATAGTGGCTAAGACTAATGAGAAGATTGATCTTGTAAGGGCTCGGTTAAAGGCAGCTCAAGATCGACAAAAGGCTTATGCAGATGGAAGGAGACGTCCTATTGAGTTTCAAGTTGGGGACCATGTGTTATTGAAAGTCTCTCCATGGAAGGGCATCATCAGATTCCGTAAGCGAGGAAAATTGGGACCTCGTTACATAGGACCTTTCAAGATCGTAGCTCGGGTTGGGAAGGTGGCATACCGGTTGGATCTACCTCCGCGTTGGATAGAATACATAACACATTTCATGTGTCTCAACTAAGAAAATGCCTCGCGGATGAAACAACTTACGTGCCATTCGATGATATCGAATTGGATGAACAAATGAATTACGTTGAAAGACTGATTGCGATCAAGGAATTTTAAGGTAACACACCTTCGGAACAAGGTTATAAGGCACGTCTTAGTGCAATGGCAACATCGAAAAGGATAGATCTTACATGGGAATTAGAAGATGAAATGCGAGAGCACTACCCAACATTATTTGGTACGTATCTAGGTTTCGGGGACGAAACCTCCTTTAAGGGGTGTTGTAACACCCCAAAAAGTTAAATATCGATTTTGTTTAAGCAACAAGAAATTTAACCTAGTTAGAATGTATGTAAATGTTAACCTAAGAATGAGGAATGTCTAATTAAAAACAAACACATAAGTAGAAGGACCAATTATGTACAAGGGGAAAGTAAGTTTATTAAAACATAAAATTTACACCCAAACACACACATTTGTGTGTGTCTGGTACACCAAGCAGAAGAACAAGGGGAAAAACCCCTTTTGATCTAAAATCAAAGAAATTGGTAGAAAGATCAAGGCTAATCACATGCATTAACTCAAATTTCTAACCATCTGAGTTTTCTTAACAAGTGGTAAGTCAAATTTTGTGATTTAATGATCATGAAGAAAGTGGGTTTTTAACCAATCTTGAAATTATATGAAAAACTGAATGATTGTAAGTTAGATCAACATCCTAGAACAAGAATCATGTTAGAATTTACTCA
Source organism: Scalesia atractyloides (assembly GCA_947069175.1). Classification (NCBI taxonomy): domain Eukaryota; kingdom Viridiplantae; phylum Streptophyta; class Magnoliopsida; order Asterales; family Asteraceae; genus Scalesia; species Scalesia atractyloides. The sequence goes on from CAMTDV010000030.1 coordinate 84,097,592, forward strand.
TCTTGATGATTAATTGTTAGAAAACCCATTTGAATAATAGTATGAAGATGAATGATTCATATGTAGATGTAACAATGGCTATAATGATGAAATATGAACTTGAATGAGTTATAGTTGTGATAGATAAACTGTTGGAATATGAAAATTATGTGAATTGGTTGAAATTGATGATCTAGTAGGATTATGCTTTGAACACTTGACATAGTGCTTTATTAGTGGTACACCTGTCAAGTGTTTGATGAAATGCCTCAACTAGAAATTCTGCATCTTGACATTTGGACCCTACGTAGTGATCATGATTTGAGTATGTAAATGATACATGTGTTAAAATTTTACGATGCCTTATCCAAGGATATATGTGAAGTAAGCATGGGGTATGAAATCTAAACATGAATGTTATGCGTAGGGATAAAAGAAGAAGGTTCGAGTCACACGAAACCATAAGGAAATCAAGACCGAGGTATGTATCTTGTTCATTATATACACTAGAAGTTGGTACTTATATTCTATTCTTAGTAGTATCTATCTAATAGAATTGATACGAAGTAGTTATGCAATTAGCAATGAACTATGTGGCGACTCGATGTGAACGGGTCAAATCATTAGTATGATATACAAGAAATGCGTTGCATAATTGACTTGTAGTGAGCGGGTCAATTAAACAGAATGTAAACATTGAGAAGGTTTTGTTAATGACCATTACGATTGGTTCAACCACATGGAGTACAAGTGAGTGAGGGATGTCATGTTAGAAGATCCGTTGTGAATGGACTAGTCTAGAATGAATGATATATGAAGAATGATAAAGGATGATCCATTTAAAATGGGTCAAGGGAGATAGGATGTTATAACCGAGTGGTTAACTAGAATGTATGAATTCTAATGTTTCAAGAATGTATAGCATGAATTGTGTAAGTAACCTAGTCGAATGATTGATTATTATGATTATCGAAGGATAGAACACCATGTTTGTATAATGTGACAATGTGTAATTGTTATTAATTATAGTGTTATGATGTAGGTAAACTCAAGTTTAGTTGGACATGTTTCGCTCGGAATCGAACACACTTCAAATGCCCTTCAAGCGCTTCCGCAAATTTTGTAAAGATGTTAACAGGTCAAATACTTTTGCTACAATTAGCTTATATTTAGTTGATAAACTTTAAAACTTTGGGTTGATATGTCTTTTGTAAATCCTTAGTTAGTTGTAAATATTTTAACGAAATGGTTTTCGTATGTATAACTATGTTGTTTTTATGATGGTATGCAAAAGGTTTAAATGGGTTCGTGATCATGTTGTCGATAAAGTAATGAGTTTTGAATTTAAGGAAGTTGCGTGTTTCATTATAGCTCCATGTCAAATCATAAAGCAAATTATTTTGCATATGATAACTCCTTTAGATGCTTTTTTTACATTCACATTTGGTTATCAAGTTTCTCATAGGCACAAACATGTCAGGTGCTTTAATTGCTCAAATCAATGATAAATTCGATGAAAAGTTATCAAAATGAAAACTCAAATCATTTTCTCTAAACATTGGTCTGAAGAGCATTGGAATGCGTTTCTTCAATGTAGTTTGAAGCTCTCTCTGAAACTATTTCACAAGTCAGAAGGCAAAGAAGATACTATTTTGGGGTGGTTTTATGTTTGGTAGGAAGATCTAGGATTGTTCAAAAAGCTCGCGGCTTGGAGCTCGCTCGAAGCTCGTTCGGATTTAGCTCGGAAAAAGCTCGCTCGATATTGCTCAGTTTAAAAGTGAGCCGAGCCGGCTCGGCTCGGTTTGGCTCGCTTTGTAGCTCGGCTCAGTTTAGCTCGGACTATTATACTTATAATAAATTTTAATTTTATATACATTATAATATATTACAAAAAACTGATTAATATTTACATGTATATAGGTTTATAATTTGATATCTATGGCATATTTGAATGTTGATTACGATACTAATGAACTAATATTATATTTCATTGAAATTAAAACTTATTTTGTATTGTTGAACTTGATTTTGGTTTGTAGTATGTTAGGTTGAATTTATTTTGAATATATTCTTTAAAATATTGAATAATATTTTAGGTTACTGAATTTTAAGAGGTATGTATTAATCTTTCTTTATAAAATCGAGCCAGACCAAGCCGAGCCGAGCTAGCTCGGTTTAAAACCAAGCCAAGCCCGAGCTTAGATTTTCAGCTCGGTTTCAAATCCGAGCCGAGCCGAGCCCAAGCTTGGCCTGGCTCGGCTCGGCTCATGAACAACCCTTGGAAGATTATACTCTTTTGATGTTGTTTTATGTCTTACGGAAAATTACATGGATTATTTGGAAAATAAGGTTATATCACCTTTTAAATTTTGAGGTTGTGGATTTTCCCTTTAGAGCATATTACTAGTTCGCGTAGTATCAATCTGGTTCATGGTGTCAATTGTGATGGTGTTTTTTCTAGGATTTGAAAAATAATTTGCAATGAAAGTAAGAAATAAAATTATTTACAACCTTTTTCAAAATCCCTCACCATTGCATGTAAATAAAGAAACCCTAACAAATCATTCCAAAAACCACCTTTGAAGCTTGATATTGTAAGGAGTGGATGGTGAGTATCGCGTGGAACTAACATATTTCTTATGTGTGTATATATGCCAAAAAAACGACCTAGAAAAAAAGTTTCTGAATAATCAACATCATCTTACCATCTCTTTAAAACTAAGAATGTGCAATGGAGCCAATACAACTTTTTGGAAAAAAAAATCATTTGGAATTTCGAAGCAATGCTCATTTCAGAACGGGTGATGGTTTCAACTTTCACATAGTGGTGCACAAATCGGGTTTTTTGAATATCCGATTCCAGGTATAGAGTCGGGTTCGGGTATGACCGGGTTCTATAAAATCGGGTATTAAGAATACCCAGGCCGGGTCCGGGTTTTATACAAAAAAAATGTATAGCCTATATACCCGGGTCTGTGTCTGGTTTTCTAATACCCGGGTATTATAATACCCTATTTTCGGGTTCGGGTATGGATCGGGTTGGGTTTCGGGTATGCTCGGGTATAGAGATCAAATTTAAACAAAAAATGGCCAAAAAGTACTTTCTAACGGCTATATAGCCGTTACCAAGGTGCAAAACTCAAAACACAAAAAAACGAAAAAACCCGAACAGGGTATTGTAAAACCCGGACCGGGTATTGAAAAAACCCGGTTCCGGGTTCGGGTTGAAACCGGGTACTCGTAAAACCCTGGTTGAAACCGGGTATAAAAAATCCCGGTTTCGGGTTTTATAATAGAAATGCATACTCGACCCCTACTCTACAGGTAGGGTCGGGTTGGGGTATAAAAAACCCGGGTTTTATAATACCCGGTTCTGGGTTTTTTTTTGGAGTCCAGGTCCGGGTTCGGGTTTTTTTGGCCTCTACATTCACACACTTATAGAAATGAAGTCGGCCCATTGGACATGGCCAAAGGCCCAAAGGGACGAAACAAGGGACTCGAGTCATTTTGGTGACATTCATTCCCTAATAGGGGTAACTTTGTAAAATAGTAACAAAGTTTTAAAAATGTTCCAATTAGGTCACTCAAGTTTCAAAAGTGTTCCAATCAGGTCACTCAACATTCGTTTTTCATTAAAATTAAGGGTCTTTTCATCCATTTCATAGGTAGTCGTGGTGATGTGAATTTTTGTTTCTTTTTTTCCTTTCATTTGATGGTAACGTCGAATGATGAGGCGGATTTTAACTTGTTTTTTTAATTTTTAATGTGATTAAAGTGTTTTTATTTTAAATAAAAATAATTTCATATATTAAATAATCCGACTCCAACATCTTATGCTTCATTTTTTTCTTGACACGTTGAAAAAAGGATATGGATCGATTTGAATGTTAAGTTATCTAATTGGGACAAAAACGATACGAGTGACCTAATTAGAATAGATTTAAACTTGATTACTATTCTGTAATATATTCCCTAACAGGAATGTATAAATGTATCGTTGATACAATTTAATCACATAGTAAATGTATGTGATTAAAGCGTATATATTTATTGGTAAGTGATGTAATTGCAAATAAAAATACTTTTAACTTCGAAATACTAGTAACGTTAGCATGCTCTCAAATAAATATTAACAGTGACTTTTGAACCATATATCATATATATATATTTTAAATAGTCGGTTACAAAATTTACACGTACATTTTACTTTTTATTGTTGACTAGGTCATCTAAGCTTTTTGTTAACACGGTATGTAACGAAAAGAGTTTAAGCTTTAACAAAAAGAGTGCGATTTTCTCACATGACGTATTAACTTGCTTTCCGTTTTAGTTAGTTATTCAATTAATTATCTTCTTTATAATAATTATAATTTGCATATTATAAGTTGTATTTGACATTACGGAACGAGAGAAAACATACAGTCAGTCAGACAGTAAAAAAAAACATAGGTCGGATGGTTATGCGTTGGGCCGTCGAACAAGACCAATGTGGCAATGTTTAGGCTGGATTTTCAAATATTATTAATAATTAAATTAAATTCTTTTACCAATTTATTTACTACTTGAAATTCCCACAATTCCCTTATTTTGTTTATTTCAGCTTTCATTGAGCTAAAATAAATTCATATCAAGATAAAGTAATTTACAAAGATATTAGGACAGTTCTTTAAGCTTGTAAACGAACCGAATGTTCAGCGAACAGTTCGTGAACTATTCGGTGGGAAGTTCGTTTATGTTCGTTCGATTAGCTTAACGAACGAACACGAACAAAAAATTTCGTCCGGTTAGCTTAGCGAACGAACACGAACACCTGTCTCGTTCGTTCGTGAACGTTCGGTTATATGTTTGGTTACGTTCGTTCATGTTCATTCGTTTACGTTCGTTTGATTATATTAAAAAATAATAAATAATAAACATTTTATCTAAACATATTGAAAACTTGAAACCCTATTTTTTTTAAGTTAGCTAAAATTTGGAAATTCTAAGACATTTTTAGGGATAATTATGTCTAAGTTAGTTAAACTTGATTCATCGTTTTGTGGGTCGTAGACTTCTTGTGTTTTAATTTATCATTTGATAGTTGTATTTAACTGCTTATATCCAATGTTAAAGGATGTCATGTTATTATTTTTTGTGTTCAAGTTAAATGTTCGTTTGCGTTCGTTTTATTTTTTGTGTTAGAGACCAGTGTTCACGAACTGTTCGTGAACAACTGAATTTTCTTAACAAACGAACCCGAACATAAACTTATGTTTAGTATGCGTTCGTGAACAGTTCGCGAACATGTTAATTTCCTTAACGAACGAACACGAACATGGCTTTGTTCGTGTTCGTTCGGTTCGTTTACAACCTTAGTTAAATCAGTAAAAGGTAAGGTATGAATTATTAAGTGCTGAACTACTAAGATGTCTGAACCATTAAGAGTCAGCATAATGCTTAACCATTTATAAGCAATTATTTACCCAATTCAGATAAAAGGTCTTAACCATTCAGACTCAATATCACGCTTAACCACTCAGAGGCAAATTTCTAAACCATTCAAACATCTGCTCACGAAACAAACCCTCTGAACCATTAAGCGTTGAACCGATAAGAGGTCTAAACTATCAAGACTCCGTTAAAAATTGAAACAAAAAACCACTAAGCTTTCATGTTAATGAACCGGTCGATTGTCCGATCCAACAACTCAGCCGATTAAAAAAAACATTTCTTTGCATTAACAAATATAACTTTAATTTCTTGATCAAAATGATTTATATTTGTGTCTGTGACAAAATGTCAAAAACCATGTATGTAGTTGTGCCAAAATGTCAAAAACGACACTCTCTTTAGTCTCAATTATAGGGTATGGACTAAGCACACAACTTGAAACCAATAATTACCAAACTTTAATTTCTTGATCAAAATGATTTATATTTGTGTCTGTGACAAAATGTCAAAAACCATGTATGTAGTTGTGCCAAAATGTCAAAAACGACACTCTCTTTAGTCTCAATTATAGGGTATGGACTAAGCACACAACTTGAAACCAATAATTACCACTAAATTCAACTATAACGAATCAGACAAAACTACTATATGTTATATTATATATTAAAAAAACATTTTCATATCCTCCATACCGACAACTCGCCGAATCGTGAACCGGCAAACAACGAAACCGGTCCAACCAGTATCAAGCCGCTACCTTTGTAACTCTATTCGTGTAAATCAAGTTCGATAAAACAGCCTTGAAACTCCTCCAAACCCCAAGTTTCCGTCCTTGAACCACCCGCACAGACCCGACCCGACCCATACAAGAAACCCTAGGAGAAACCGGTTCAGTTATCAACAAACAGTAGTCTCTCCCCGGTTCAGACCGGTTCCTGAACAGCCTAACATTTTCCACCTTGTTGGTTTTCCCATCCATTTGAGGAACCGGTTTTTTACTGAACCCGATTATGGATAGTTTGGGTCTTTGGGTTGAACAGACTGAGCGACGAGATGACGGCGTTTGACATGGATCTTGGGTTTTTGAACATAGTTTTACGGACGGTTTACGTTCGATGAATGTATTGTGGTTCAGCCATTCGGCTACTTTGGTCTGGCAGACCGCATAAGACTCCGGTGGGTTGTTATCCGTACAGTTAAACGGGTCGGGTTCATCTTGATCAAGATCAGCAACAGCATTACCCGGATCAGTGTTTTGGTCATTGCTCTTATTGCTGCAATGATCAAGATCTTGAATTATGGTTTCTGGGTGCATTGGTGGGGGAGGGGGGGGGGGGGGGGGGTTGGGGGGTTGGAGAAGATGAATAAGGTTTCAAAGGAAGATGGTCAAGTTATATGACTTTAGACGGCAGATTAAATGTGGGTGATGTATATCAACTAATATATTATGTTTGCATGAGCTGTGGCTTTATTTTAAAGGGTGGTAGAATACTAAACAAGTTTGAAAAGTGTTTCAACTATGTTAATTAAGTTTCAAAAGTGTTTCAATCAGGCCACTCAATATTCATATTTCATTAAAATTAAAGGTTTTTTTCATTTATTTCATAGGTAACCATGGTGATGTGGATTTTTGTTTCGAGTGATGACGTGGCATTTAACATTTATTTTTTTACTTTTTTTAATGTAATTAAAGTGTTTTTATTTTTAATAAATATAATTTCACATATTAAAATAATCCGACCTCAGCATTTTTTGCTCCAATTTTTTCTTGACACATGGAAAAAAAGACATAGCTCGATTTGAATGTTAAGTTATCTAATTGGGACAAAAAAGATACTAGTGACCTAATTAGAACACTTTTAAAACTTAGTTATTATTCTAAAATATTTTCCCTTATTTAAATATTAAAAATAGTACACAGTAAATTTGTTTGTTCATACCAGGGTGTTCATTATTCGGTTATAATTGAATTAACTAAAACCGATTTGAAAAAAATTCAACTGAATAAGAATTTGGTTATTTAGTTCGGTTCGTAATCGTAACCGAATTCAAATTCGGTTATTTGGTTCGGTTTTTGGTTAGATATTTTTTTTCAATTCGGGCAATTTGGTTAAACCGAGTTAACCGATTTTAATTTTTATATATTTATATATATGTATACCTAAGCCCAAATCCATCTTTACCCATTAGCCCACATCCAAAAAACCAAAATAATAAAAGAAACCATAAATCCTAATTGTAACCTGTGTTGCTCTAATGACTATTTTTTTGTTTTAGTTTGTACTTATGTTTTAGACTTGTTTGAACTTTTAAGTTCGTATTTTGGATTTTGTTTGAACTTATCTATTAGATTTTTTGAGTCACAAATAGGTTCGGAAAAAAAAACCAATTTGGCTAAATCTGGTTAATTTGGTTTTTAACTAAAACCGTAACCGAATTCATATTTGGTTATACGGTTCGGTTAGGCAATATTGCAATTCGGTTCGGTTTGGTGTTTGGTTACGACAAGAAAAAAATAAAAACCGAATTCACCATAAATCGAACCATGGACACCCATGTTCTCCACCTCTTGGAATATATAGATGTAATTTTGTTTATATTTATGTTAGATTTTCTTGATTTAAATGTGAATTTTAATTAAGTTGGGTAGGTTTTCTAGTTGGTAAATATCATGTTATCTCTTATGAATCGTCTCTTATGAATCGTGTATAAATCACTATTATATTGAAATATTTTGATGACACCAATCGAAAGTTGAATCGGATAAATTATGTAGTTTGACAACAACGAATATGAAAATATGTTATGAAAACCCTGTGTTCTAAAAATAGAGCAAAGTTCTTTCTTATATTCGGGTGAACCATCACAACGTTACAGGTTAACATCACACCCTATCCAAGACGAAAACGCAGGAATGTGACGACTCAGAGCAATCATGGCTATTTCTCAAGTAAACAAGTTGTTCATACAATCAAGTCCACAAATGTAAGTCTCTACTAAACATATCCACATCCTTAGTCTCAATTGTTATCACGTGAAAAAACATGTTAAAATGCGTCAACAAAGTTGGTGTGTTCATAGCTTTTGATAAATGTAATCACGTAGTTATATCAAATCACAAACAAGTTAGGCATATAGGTAGGTAAGTTTAAATACATGTCGTCCACAACCAAGCAGATGTGTGATTTTATATATATTTAAATTTACCAAGTTTTAAAAGAAATATAATCACCAAACTCAGCCACAACAAGTATATCGATTGCAATGTAGCAAAGTATAGGCAAGACCAGATATCGAATACATGAACACTGTAACTAGCTCTCGATCATGAACCTCTACCGAATTTCTAGTCTGTTTAATTGGATTTGAAATTACGTTAACTAAAAGATACGAAAGCGAATTAACTTTAAACCAAGGAAACAAAAGTACTGGAGATAGCAAACTGAAACGACTTTGGTTTAAATCAATGAGAATAAAGGATCACCCAGGTATTAACTCCTCCTGGCATGTAACCGATTGTGGTATGACAATTGATTTGACACTGAAATGAATACTAAAAAGACGCATGTTAGAGATCTCTAATCCTATGACTACTAAGAATGTTAGGGATGTGTCACACCCCTTAGAACTTAATATCCGGACAGTGCCATATGGATTCAAATACCTATGTGAGGTAGTTTAAATTCCATAGCTATCAAAATACTAATGTCATAGACACGCCAATAATCCTATAAATATGAAGCAAAGTCTGTTTTTACATTTATGACTCAAAAGACACTAACTCATGAATAGACGAACAAATTCTTGATGTGCAAGACAATAATTCACTACTCAATGAATCGACCGATTTCTAACACACGCAATGGTTTTGAAAAAAACTTATTGTTTTTGGAAAAAACACACTTGCAAATCAAATTTCAATATTTAGTTTACCAATTAACATATGTTTTGAAATTGCCCTAAGTTAATTAATTAGACTAATCAACCTAAGAATGATAAAATTAATCAAAGATTGTATCTAGCAAACTAAAACCAATTAACCACACAAATTAAAGCACGAATTATCATCAACAGAAATATAAAGACATAATTTTATAGCATGACCACTTGATGAAATGTGGAGGGAAGTTGCGTAAATGGCCGATACTACTAGAAGAATTTCTCTTTGGATAATAGGTAGTGTAGCTGGTATTCTTGTGATCGGTTTAGTAGGCGTTTTCTTTTATGGTTCATTTTCCAGATTGGGTTCATCCCTGTAGCAATCGGATAAACTAAGTTGTATACATGAAAGCATAAGAACTCAGCGGATTCCTTTCTTTGTTTGTCTGATTTGAGGAAGAAGGTCCCGTTGAGTTCTTAATGACTAGAATATTTTTTTATAAGTTCAATGAGTAAGTTCTATTTGCTCAACAATTTTTCCCTTCCTCTTTTCTTTGTCCACCACTTTTTATATTCTTTTATATTTATAGTATACATAATTATTATTCTTATAGATAATATAATAATAAGAAATAAAATACGCAATAACTCTAGAAAACTTCCGATACATCTATAAAAAATTAAAACTGACACTAGGAATGATTTACGAACAATATGAAGAATCATTATTAATTCGACACAAGAAAAAGATTTTCACACCCTTTTCTTGTGTCAAAGACTAGGAAGCCGAATAACCCCTCCCAAAAATACATGCTCCCTTCATTTTTATTGATCCGTTCTATTTTGTGTATACTTTTGGATAGCATCTAGACAAAGTGAATTGTATTAGAATCAAATGCATTTTATGACATTTCAATCTCACAACAGTAATATAATAACATCACCCAATTTTGATTAAAAAAACAAAGAAAGAAGGGGTCAAGTCAAATAGTCTTCTTCAGAATCCATATACTATGACTAGGAATATGGTACAAGGAATTACCATCATCTCGTAGAAAAAGAGTATAAACAAACAAAAGGCTTTTAATATTTTATTTTTTATATCATTTTTTTGAACGACCAACTAAATCACCGGATAAGTATCCTGGGATGCCCTCGACCGAGAAAATGCATCATCTCCTCCATAACTGTGAGAGTTGGATGCATACCCGAGCCACCAAGCCACCAGTTCCGGGGAAAACCCGTCCGCCCGAAGGCGCACTGCGGTAAAACCCGGTTCGGCTCGGTTTCGAACTAGCGACCTCTAAAGAGGCCTAGTTCTAAACTTCATTACCACCACCAATGTCATTCAAAGTGATACTAGTGGGAGTTGAACTTGGGACCTCAAGGAGAGAAATTAAGTGACTAAACACTAGACCAACTTGTCAAGACTATTTTTGTATCATAATTACTATAAAGAATTTGGTTCTTTTTACAAATCCGCGAGTTTAGAAATGCTAACATTGATGCGAATTGGAAGGCAACCTTAACTTAATTGTATCCACCCAATTCGTGGCCAAAGCGATATTTTCAGTCTCGGTCCAACGATCGTGTCATTTGAGAGTAGAGTTTTTGAGAGTATAGATGGAGTAAAAAGAATAAGTGTGTGTTTATATATATGGAAAATAAATTAATTTGATTTTTTTAAATATGACCGTTGTCAAATTCTAAAAAGAAAAGGGCCCACCAAAAGGGACCCGTTATTGTGCGCTATTGTCTTAGCGAGGCACTAATACCGCGCATGAAATGGTTAATGGAAAAAAGGTTGAGGTGGAAGGGGCGTAAGCCCATACCCTGTAGCCTTAGGTGATAATTTGGATGAAATTTGTTTAGTTTTTAAGTGATAATTCGGATGAAATTTGTTTAGTTTTTAAGTGATAATTCGGATGAAATTTGTTTACCCATTAGGTTCTAATTTGGGTGAGCTTCGTTAGTCATTAGGTTCTAAATTGACTAAGTTCCATGTCAAATCGAAAGAACTAATGGGTTTGTTCAAAAAGGAAAAAAAATAAGTAAAGTAGATCACAAAAGGGCCTTTTTAGTTTGTTATTTTCGGTTTTAAGCCCGGATAAAGGAGCAAGGTTATAACATTAACTTCGGAAAGGGGCCTATATTTTTTTCCGCTTACGGCCCCCTAAAACGGACCGGACGACCTGAACATAATACATAACATTGTCATTCAGTTCACAAATCAAACCTTCATCTAGTTGTTCTAGTATTTTAAGCTTCATTAATAATAAAAGGAACTAAACCAGTTTTTTTCTTCAAGTGCTACCAGAAAAAAAAAAAAAAAAAACAAGAGACAGAAAAGAACAGAACTAGATAGTTAAAAATATATGCTTTGAAAATCACTACTATTCCATAAATATAATTATGGAACTATCAAAATTAGCAGCTAAAGCATCACGTTAACACCAAAAGTTCAAAAGTCGTCATCGTCGCTGTAGTCCTCAACGTCAAAATGGCCAAACCAATCAACCAGAGTTTCATCATCAATATCACTTAAATAAGAAAATGGTCCTTCATCTTCCAAACTTGCATTTGCTGCATGACTTGTGTTAAGTCCTCATTTTCTAGAACACGATTTTCTTCCATTTTTCCAGTCAACCACTCGTTACTATAATCAATGCCCTCCAAAGATATAGGATCATAAACATCTTTATCATGACGATTCTTAAATGTTCGGTTATATTTGAAAAACACAAGGTTTTGCAGCTTCTTGTGCTCCAACTAGTTCATTTTCTTGGAATTGATCTATTAAAACAAGAAAAGTTTTAAATAGTTGCAAGAACAAAAGAACTTCATATATACTTGAAAGTTAAAATACTTACATGCTCAAACGAACCCCGGTTTCTTTCACAACACGATGAACTACACGCCAAACTAAGCACCTTGACGGCAAATTTTTGCACATTTGGAGTTTCTTTCCCATATAATTTCCACCAGTCAGCTGATACCAAATTTCAAAGTTAGTATGTACAATATAATTTAAAGAGTAAAATACCATTTTCGTCTCTGAGGTTTCGCCACTTTTGCGACTTTCGTCCAAACGTTTGTTTTTTCGCATCTGGATCCAAAAAAATTGAAATCTTGCCATAGTCATCCGACTAGTTAACTTCGTCCATTTTTTTAGCGTTAAGTCAGGGGCATTTCCGAATAAAGAAGGTTTATTTTAATTAAAAATGTCTAAAAAGACGAAAATACCCTTGACTTAACGTCAAAAAAATAGATAAAGTTAACGATTTGGATGAAAATGGCAAGATTTCAATTCTTTTAGATCCATATGCGAAAAAACAAAACTTTGGACGAAAGTCGCAAAAGGGACGAAAATGACATTATACTCTAATTTAAAGTTAGATAACTTACCAGGAGCTATTTTGCCATGCGCTCTAATTGCAAGATCATTACCGAAATGTCCCGCTTGGTTCACCCACTTTAGCAGCTCCGTCATGATCAAATCTTGTTCAGCATTACTAGGGACAAGCTTTTGAACGCACGCAATTAACCCTTTCATAACCGTATTGTCTTTCTCAATATCTGGGTTTGTGCAATAGAACTCCGGGTTAAAGTAGTAACCTGCTGCATGCAACGGATGATGGAGTTGACAATCCCATCTTTTGTCGATTATATCATACACCACCTTACAATCATATTCCTTATCGAAAGCCGATCGAATTGCTTCTTTTGCGGTATCCATAGCTTTATATATATAACCCATTGCGGGTTTTTTCTCGTTTTTAACAAGTCGTAATGCTCGAACTAAAGGACCCGTAACTTTAAGAGTCCAAACCACATTGTTCCAAAACGAAGGTGTGGAAACAAGTTTCTAAGCAGTTTTTCCTTTGGCTTCTTTAGCCCATACGCTTAATCTCCATTTTTCACCTGTGAACATTTTCTTCAAACTCGCCTTTTGCTTGTACAAGCTTTGTAAAGAAAGATAGGTCGTTACAAAGCGTGTAATCCCGTTTCTTGTCAACTCTTTGTTATTGGTGAACTCTCTCATCATATTCAAAAACCACAACGGTTGTAGCTATAACCGACAAGAAATATTCCTCTTTTAATGGTTTTTTTGACTTTAGCAAGGTTCCCGATATCCTCAAGCATTAGATCTATGCAATGAGCGGCACTTAAGTTTGGCCTAGTTGCCATCAACATTTTGCCTGCATAATCATATATAAAATAATATGTAATACTGTGGGGTGCAAACGAGCCGAGAGTCTCAGGAAAAAGCTCGAAACGAGCCAAACTTTATCGAACTCAAGCTGAGCTTGAGCCTAAATAAACCTCGTTTATTTATCGAGCCTGAGCTCGAGCTTGACATGTGAAGCTCTTCAGGCTCGTCGAGCCTTATCGACCCTTGGTGTAATATTAGTTTTTTTTTTTTTAATATTTAATGACATTTATCCTTGTTTAAAGTTGTCTATTAAACCAGCCAAGCCAAACTTATTTACACTTGTTTACGAGCCGAGCCCGAACCTAAGATAAGCTTGTTTAGTAAACAAACCCGAGCCCGAGCTTCACTTATCGAGCTCACGAGCCTAAATGAGTCTATTATTTATATATTTTTATTTAATATATTAATAAATAATAAACGAGTCGAGCCCGATCTTGAGAAACTACCAACGAGCCGAGCTCGAGCTTGAGAAACAAAGCTCGAACCGAGCCGAGCTCGAGCTCTAATAAGTTAATCCAGCTCGAGCTTGGGCTTCACTTGGCTCGATTGCAACCCTATTTAATACTTAATAGTTGAGTTGAAACATAAAAGAAAAAATATCAAGCAACTAACCCGCTAGTACAGAGTTGCTTCCACTATCCGTGATAACTTGAACAACATTAGCTTCTCCAATTCGCTCCACAAAGCTATCAAGTAAACGACACATCTCCGACACGGACTCCGTATAAGAAGATGCATCAACCGACTCCATAAACACAGTCCTATTGACCAAGATGTTCTTTGCTCTCTATCCGTCCAACATTATTGAACACCCGTCTTCATGCACTTTAATCCACTTATTTACGTTGTCTACCTCGTTCTTAAGAAGCGGGCCTCTTAATTCATGATAACTAGGAGGCTTGAGATTTGGCCCGTAGTTTCCAATAATCGTTAAAACAATCTAACCTCGCAACATTGAACGCAACGCCGGCTTCATAAAAAAACCGAGCAATCGCTTCAACGGTTCTTGCTCGAAGCTCGTTTTCACAAGCATCGTTCGTGTTTGTTTGTTTGTTTGAAACTTGTTTCCTTCACCGTTACTATGCGGACGACTTCAATCTTTTCTCTTGTCCCCCGATATGTACTCCACTCCTCTTCTTTTCAAGCCTCGGTATCTTCACTACACCATCTTCAGCAACAACACTCATCTTTGACTTATATTTTTTTTACTAACACGTTCAGCTCATCTTTAACATCTTCGGGACACAAAGAACATCTTTTGATTTGATGCAGTTTCGCTCCATACATCCCGCATCTGGTCACTTCATTGCAGAATAAGCAAGTGATACTATCGTCGTCCTCCAAATTATTATACATCCATCCGGGATCACTTTCCGTTGATGGTACCTTCGGAAGCCATTTTCTGTGGGAAATGAATACATCAGTGAACATAAACTTACAAAAACAAGAGATGTTTATTTGGTAACAGTGAACTGTAAAACATAAAGTCACAAACATAATATCAATCAAATTCATAGCATTGAACATTAAATCAATTAAATCATCATCATCATACTCAGTAAATCCCACCAATAGCAAAGTTAAGGTAGGGTCTGAGAAGGATACATGTAGACAGCCTTACCTCTACCCCGTAGGAATAGAGAGGTTGCTACCCCCGCCACGATTGTAGTTTTGTATCAAGCCTTGGACCTAAGGCACATAACACTCAAACAACCAGGACATAGACCGATTGGTGCATATACCCCCGTGTCTTTCGGCTATCAACGCCACCACATGATGCTTGATTAACCATCCGCCGCTTTTAACGTTATTTTCACGAAATTAGTAAAATAATGTTAAAGTTAGTACCATTTCAATTCCCCCGAACGCCCACACATATATACATGCACACCACAACCGAGGCATATTAAATCAATTAAATATGACAGTAATGAACACAAACTGAAAACTACATTTTTCGAGGGGGTAACTGTCAACATAAAGTGATAAACTTTACATAAATCATAACATATTTAGCATTGTTTAACAAGACAAAACAATTTAATCAAACATAGCAGTAAACAATGAGCAATAAACTGTAAAACATCAAACATAAAGCCATAAGGCTGGGCGGTGTGGGGTTCAGCAAAGGGCCGGCTTGGCTCGGCGCCGCCCCCAACACCATTTCGCCCCGTTTTCGGGACCGGCATACTATCCGCAAATGGAGCCGAGCCCGTATTGGCAATTTTCCATCAACACTTTTGCGGGTTGGCAACACTCGCCGAACGCCTTTTCGAATCCGCAACAAATGCAAGCCTTACAAAGCTTGATGATGCGGAACGCGTTTAACACTCAACCGCCACAACCCGTTGAACCTTCTCAACCATCACAACCTGTTGAAGATGACGTTGAAGTCATTCCCGAGACGCAACCTCAATCTTCCAAACGTAAAAAAGGAGGACGCGCTAGCAAAGGAAAGCAAATAAAAAAAATAAATGAAGTTAAAAAATTAAAAAAAAAACATAAAGTTAGTGGGTTAGGGGCATCATCCATTTCCACCAATTCTAGCTTGAAGAGGCATCATCCGTGATGTCCTACGTGACGCCCACGTGGAGAGTCATCCTCCCTTGGAGGATGGGCACCATACCGCATAGCCTAAAAATGCATGCATGAGAGCAAAACAGTAACAAACATGACCAAAGAGAACTGATGTTGAAAATGGAAACAGAAAACTCACAATAATGTGTGGGGGAGGAGCAAGAACTGATCTAGAATATGTTGCTAGTTGCTACCAATCTGAATCAGGGGGGAAGAAGAAGAAGATATCGCATGGTAGTGACGGCTGTTTAGGTTAAAATATATAGAAAAATGTGAAACATTGTCCAACGGTTAAAAATCCTAACACGTCGCTTCGGTAGAGCAAAGCGAACGCCTCGACGCGCCTGATGAGGCGCGCTTTAAGCGCAATCGAAATTAAAAAAAATTAATTTACTACACCGGAATTGGCCTACAGAGATGACGGCTGGTCCTTCTCCAGTAACCAACAAACAACGAAGAATAAGTTTAAGATGAAATTTATGCATCTCGTCAAAGTATATCTATCTGCATCATCACGTGACTCAAGTAATTTCGTGCCAGATAGTACTTGGTATGTATCGAATTTCCGGTGTTGATTCTTTTCTGTACCGAATAGGTACACACTTTTTGGTGCATGTAGTACCGGTATTTTAGCAAATTTTACCTTCAAATACTGGTATTGCACTGTACCGTATATTTTTTGTACCGAGCTCTTCCCTATCGAGAGAAGAGCTGGCTCGTTTTACAAAACGAACAACTTTCGAAAAAAACTTTTTTTGGCTGTTTTTGAGCGAGCTTCGAGATACTATTTATTTGAACATCTCTAGGCGAGCTACGAGCTAGCACGTGTTTCAAAATAAAATGACACGAGTTGAAGCTTAAGATTTCGGTTTGATAAGGATTTCCAGGCAACGAGCTACTCAACTACCCATATACTCTTGAGCTTAAGCCTAACTAGCTCTGGCTCGAATTGAACTTGGCTCATTAGCAATCCATTTGTGAGGGCTAACACATAAAAATATTTCTTCATTTTCTCGTTAAACTTTAACTAAAAAAACATCTAAATAAATTTCTAGCTTTGTGTTTGTTTATGTTCCTTTATATTGCTCGGTCGATTCAAGATTCAAATAATCTAATAAATAATCTAGAGTAAATTAGGGCTAACACATAGAAATATTTCTTCATTTTCTCGTTAAACTTTAACTAAAAAACATATTTTGTGTTTGTTTATATTCATTTATGTTGCTCGGTCAATTCAAGATTCAGATAATATAATAAATAATCTAGAGTAAATTATACGGTTTGTCCTTTAACTTTACACTAACTTGTATCTGTGTCCTTTATCTTTATAATTACACCGAACGTCCTTTATTTGAAACTTTTGCCCACCACAAGTCCTTTATGTTAACCTCCATCCATTTTCATTGTTAAGACCAATCATGTGCCCCTTACATGAGGGGCAAAACTATCGTTTTATCATTTTCTATATTAGATTTTATAATTCCACATATTAAAACTAATTTTTTTACATATATGTAATTACTTATGAACGCGTATATATAATTTGGTTATTACACATATATAAATTACTTTTAACATGTATCTAATCATAAAAATACATATAGTAAATGATAAGATATCATATATACATATATACAGGGGAAGGTTCATTTGAGAAAGAAAATTTTATTGAGAATAAAAAGAACAAAATGGTACAATTGTAAAACATTAAATAATTTTTTCTGTTTTCATTTATTATTATTTTGAGTAATAATTAGTCATAAAGAATATCATCCTCCAACTAAAATTTTTTGCCTAACATACAAAAGTTATCTCAATATTGAAATTTATCCTACACAACTGGTATTTATCATAACACCTCGTAATTTATCCTACACATAATGAATTTTGTTTTTATTTTTTGAGAAAATATATATTTTAAAAATAAGTTACAAATGTAGTATAGTTAGTTATTAAAGATGAAACTACCAATTAATGATATATGTAACTTTACCAATATACCCTTATAATTACATAAAGTACAATATTAAATGAAGTCTAATGAAACATTCCTACTGGTTGAAATTTCTTCTTTTTTTTTCTTACAAAGAATTTTTCTCATCTGAACCCTTCACTATATATATATATATATATACACACACACGCATGAGTTTTGAAAGTTCGAGCATGGCTCCTGTACAAGAGATGGATCTTGTACGAAGCTTACGCGAGAAGATCAGCCATTGATTTTCCAAGATCAATGGCTTAAAATTAGGCAATGGCATTTACGTAATTATGAGGTCATACAATTCAAAAAACAAATAAAGAAAGGGTACTCTAGTTTTTTTTTCTCACTTTAACTCCTTCTCCCTTGATTTTCAAATGGTTTAACTTTTTAATACGTTAATATATTTAAAAAAAATACACGTATTAACGAGCATTTCGTTCTCTTTAATTCGAACAACATATTGCTAAAAGTTTTCTTAAAAAATACAATATTTTGAATACATATTAGTCTATTACGTGATTTTGAATACTCAACACATGACTACATGATTTTGAATACTAATTACGTGATTACGTGATTTCATTATAGCATGTAAAACGACGCTAAGTGATTAGTAATTACGTATCAATAGTTGACTATGTATTATTACGTGACTACATGAATCTGAAATACTGTATATTAGAGATTTAATCACGTAATAAAGCATAAACAATCAAGTTTGTCATTATTTAATGTGTAATCACTAATAACATAATTGTAATAACATCAACTATAACAAATCATATTGAATATGTAATCGCGTAATGGATTCATACTGAATATGTAATCACGTAATGGTTTATGTTGAATGTGTAACCACGTAATGGATATTCAAAATCACGTAGTCATGTGCTGGGTGTTAAAAATCACGTAATCACTAATGGACTAATGGGTATTCGAATTATTTTTATAAACCTCTTCAGTTCCAGATAGGGGACAAGGTTATGTTGAAGGTATCACCCTGAAAAGGTGTGATGCGCTTCGGAAAGAAGGGCAAGTTGAGCCCAAGATATATTGGACCATTCGAGATCATCGAATGTGTCGAGTCAGTAGCTTATAAGCTCAAGTTACCTGAAAGGCTAAGTGGGATTCACGATGTGTTCTACATCTCAAACCTAAACAAATGTCTAGCCGATGAGTCGCTAGCATATCACACGAAGATGTGCAGATTGATGAAAACCTGAGGTTCGTTGAGAAACCCATAGCGATCGAAGATCGACAGGTTAAAAAACTTCAGAGAAAGCACGTGCCTATTGTAAAGGTCAGGTGGGATGCCCGTCGAGGCCCCGAATATACATGGGAGTTCGAGTCCACTATGCGACAAAAGTACCCCCATCTTTTTGAATAAAATATGGAGGTCGAGATTTCTTTTAAGGGGGTGAGATTTCTTATGCCCGTCTGTACTCACGAAGGGCCACCTGAATCGCTTCCTCCTCACTTTGCACATGTTTGTTGTTCATCGCCTTGTTTAATAGTGTCTCAAAATTAACACCTTGAATTTAGTTTATCCACCACCTCAAATGAATCTCGTACACCTAGGTGTTTTGTTACCTTTTTCTCCATGAAATAGTGCAAGGATTTGAAACCACATCGCACACAAGCCGTGCACCTTGTTCTCGGCAAGACTCAACGAAGCCTTGCCAATGTGAGTTCTTCTTGTTCGGTCCATTCCGCCATTGAAAGGAGATTGTATAGCATGTATGAATTTTATTTTGTAAAATTTAAGTGTGGTGAACTGTGAAAATGGTTTGTATTTGTAGTTGATTATTTAAAAGAATTTCTTTTCTTTTAACTGTAATGGTCTAATGACCGTTGAACAGTCAAAAGACAAGGCAAACAACGCGACTTGATCTACCCTCGTATACAGCACGCCAAGCCTACATATATGGGTGGTGGCGGTGTACCCATCCAGGATAACAACCCTCAAACCCAACCCCTATGCACCCCCTTCATCCATATACTAAATAGCTTGATTGTCTTATGATAAAAATAAATTGTTAAATTAATTATAAAAATAAAATGTTTTGTTGTTTACATAGTATATATTATATATACTAGGGTCGTAGTAATCCGTGCATTGCGTCGGGGCGCGATTGAAATTCCTTATGTATCGTATACACTATGATAACCCATGAATAAATTCATAAAATCAAACAAAATGATATCTAAATGTGTTAATGCTATTTGCGTCGTAGCCTGCTCCGAACATCAAAATAATAAGAAAAGATAAAACAATAAGGTAAATAACAAAGGTAAACGTAAAAGAAAATGACAGGATTTCGATCGGTTTCGATGTACTCATTATAGCAAACAATAAAAAGAAAGTTAAAAAGTATGTCAAAAAGGGTATCTGGACGTGTTCAACTCGTTAAAAAAATCAAAAGTTAAAAGCGATTTCCTATAACTCTATCGGTTTTGTTCGTTAAAAAAACGAAACTCAAAAAAATAAAAATAAAAAAATAAACACAAGTTAACAAAGCACTAAACTACAAAAAAAAATCCCCTCAAGTTAACAATTCTTCTACTAAACTCAAAATAAAGGCTCAAATAGGAAAGCATCATGTTAGCATATTAACACTATTCAATTAATTCTTGTGATAATGTGCTTTATCCCACATACATCAACACTCCAATACCACCCACTAAGGGCAGAAGCTATTTGTTTATTAAAAAAGAGTGCTCATTGCACAATATAAGTAATCGATATAGCCAACTTGGTTTTGGCAAGTGGTTACAACTTCTATAACTATAATACTAAAAGTTTAATTTCAAACATTCTTTTAAAATGTTTAAAGAACGAAATACATAATAATATATACAATCAAACCTTTTGTGATGTTTTAAAGCATAGTTAAGAATGATATATAACGTTATCCTTTCTTAGCATCTAGTGACCACGAGTTTAAAATACACGTCCACATATTGTTCGTTCAATCATTGAGTACATAAAGATACACACATAAAAACAATTCACCTTATAATTTATGAATTTTTAAATATATTATAAAAATATAATCTACTTTTTAAGTTAAATACAAACACTGGGAACTTAATTTAAAAAAAAATAGATTAATAGGGAAATTACGAAATAGATATTGTGGACAAAAGTTTTCTTAATATAGATATCACACTTCACCCATTTTCAAAGTAGTCAATCTTTTTTTCACTAATCAGAAGTTGTCACATTAGCTCTGCCGGCTAATATGGCTAGAATTTAGCCTATACTTTTAGCGAGTAGCTAGACGCTAAACCTTCATTTTTTGCGAGGTGGCTGAATGGTTGACACGGCTAAGCCTACACTCTTTTCAAGACGGATGAGGCTGAGACGCCTAAACTTACACTCTTTTTAGGGTGGCTGAGATGGCTAAGTCCTTATTTTTACGAGACGGCTGAGACTATTTGGAAAAGATTGAAAGCGATGTCTATATCGGAGTGTCAACAAGTTACACAGGTATTTGATGCTCAAATAACATTTTTAAATGTTTATTTTATATTGTTCAAGCTATATAGTAAATATTTGAATAATAATATATTTTTTCAATGCTTGAATTAATAAGCAAACATGACCTATCAGTCATAACAAAAGTCCAAATATATATTAAATTATCATATACATTACCACTCATTCTTGGTTCCAACAAGGACTGGTGTGACAATGGTGGTTAACAAAGGGGGCCATGCATAAGTTTGTGGGCATCTTTCTTTACTTTTCTTCACTTTATCATGGTAGGCATTTGGCAACATGGTACTTTTTAGTATGTTTTGGTAAGCTTCAAATCTTTACATGTTAAAGTATATCCCTTAAATATCATTATGTAGCGTGAGCTATCACATCCAGACATGTAAATGAATCGAATAAACAGAATGGGGTATGTTTCTGTTCGTGAATTCAACTTTAACCGAACCCGAATATGAGTTTGTTCATTTATAACCTAAACGAACATTTCACAAACGTAAACGGACATAAACAAACAAATTTAAACGAACTTAAATAAACACAAATGAACATACGTCCCATTGGAAATCCCAATTACTGGTTATTTATATTTATATATGTAGCTTGAAAGCCTCTTTATATTTATATTTTTATAAATATAACAACTCATGTATTTATCAAACTTAAATGAAGATAAACGAACGAACGTGGACGAATGCTCATGAACATAAATGAACGAATAAAACATGTGTTCATGCTCGTTCGTTTAACTAAATAAACACAAATTTTTGTTCATGTTCATGTTCATTCATTTATTAAATAAACAAACATAAACGAAATTCTCATCGAATTGTTCATAACAGTTCCGTTCATTTATAGTCCATACCTACATAAATGGGCATTTGCGACCAAAAAACGGCCATAAGTTTAGTGGTTGAGTTGCAACCAAAATTACAACGGTCACAAAATTCGCGGCTGCCGTTGATCACGGACGAAAGATTTACGATCGCACTGGCAAAATGGATTTATCACTAAGGTTTTTACCTTCATAGTTCCGGTCGGAAATTAGTCGCAAATAAGGATTACCCACGAAGGTTTTTGCAAACGTGTTTTCTATCGCAATTGGTGGCAAAGACTATATGTGCTGAAAATACGATTGCAAATGCCTAGTGTTATAGTAGTGTTCTTTGGAGTTTTTCTTTTATTTGCTAGTTAATCAAGGTGTTTAATTTGGTCACTCACGGAAACCTTGTTTGTTAAACACAACGCTTTGTTTGATAACTATCGATGGGCTTGTGAACTAGTAGTACACAGTGTTGAAAAGGTTTTCATTTCTAAGTGGTTTGAGAATTCAAAATCTCGTGATGAACAAAAGTGTAGATTTAAAAGTATGATTAGGAGCCTGTAAAAAAATATAACGGATTACTACATATATTCCTCTATTTACAACCCTAATTACATATTTACCCAACCCAAAAAATAAATTACATATTTCCCCTCCTTGTAGCAAAATGTCATAAATACCCTTTTTAAACATACAAATAACCCTACTGCGTTCATTCATCACTGTCTCCTTCCCATGGCCCTTCATTTCCATCACAAAAAAACTGCCGACTCACACCGGCAACGCACAGCCGGACGGAGACGCATCACGCCAGTGACATACCACCGGACAGAGAAGCACCACGCCGAGACGCACGGAGACCCACTACAGACGCTTTATTCCGTAAAAATGATTCAGGACTGAATCTAAACCAGGATCGTTTTTTGATTTATTTAACTCGGGTGTGTTGCATTCCGTCAAAAACGATTCAGAACTCTATTGTTTAACAAGTGTACCACCTAACCTAATGAAACCAACTTTTGTTTTTGTTTGCATCCCAATCGAATGTAAATTGGCATGCAAAATTCATATTCCATGCACATTAGTTCTTATCCCAAACCAATTAATCGAATGTGAACTGATTTTCTATTTTTGGCGTAGCTATTATTTTTATTCCATGGCCAAACTCCTTTCATCATAAGTATGATATATCAAAACTATAATTTAGTTATGTAAGTAAAGTTAATTGTAATCATTTTTCCAATTTAGTTCAATAATTAATTGAATTTGATAATTGTTATAGTTTATGTCAAGAAGGGAGATAATAATGTGGATATTCAAGTAGTATAAAACCTCTATAAAATAATATTGTTGAGACCGGGATATTTTATTAATTTAGCGTAATAATATTATATCCGGGAAATTAATAAATTATTAATTTAAAGAGTTGGCTTATTTTTAAACAACTCTCAAACTAATGCATCGACCTTCAAAATTTTCATGTCCTTCACTTTACCTATTTGAATAAAACAAAACAATTAAATTCATGTAACACATACTGGATCCTAGATTTATCACTATAAAATGTCTAATGATAAATTTTAAAATCATATCAACTATGGCTTTTAAACTAAAAGGTGATAAAAAATCAACGATGACCAATCAACAACGAAAATTGTTATGCGAGTATAAGAGAGATTACCAAGGACACACTCAACAAGATTTGGTGCAGTGGGATGACAAAACTTTCAATTTGAAAGTTAGTCAAGGAACAATATCAAACACTCTTAAGAGATCATCAGGAGTTCCTATCGGTTAACTCCTAGAATTTTGGAATATTTTAGTAATTATTAATTTATAGTTTCGCTGGGACCAATATATTTACATTGGGATTTCAAAAAAAGTTATTATCTTATTATTTTATCGATTGGGGTCCAATTTTGTACTGGTCTCAAGTTGGGACTGGACAAATTATTAATTTTATCGAGGTTATTAATTTATCGAGTATTGAATTATAGAGGTTCTATTGTAACATCTATCTAAGTATAAGATAAAGTCAAAACATGAAAGCTATTTTCGGTTAATGAAGAGCTCATCTAGGAAACGATATTGTTTCAGTGATTGTTGAAAAAAATTAAAGAAAGTAAATCGATAACAAAAATAAAAAAACAAAAAAAAGGCTTAAAACGAGGAAAAACACAACTTAAATTGGGTAAATATGTAATTTTTTATGGTTTAGTAAAAAATGGTAAAATAATAATTCTATAATCTATTTTGAGTGGAATGATAAGATAAAGTCAAAACATGAAAGCTATTTTCGGTTAATGAAGAGCTCATCTAGGAAACGATACTGTTTCAGTGATTGTTGAAAAAAATTAAAGAAAGTAAATCGATAACAAAAATAAAAAAAAACAAAAAAAGCTTAAAACGAGGAAAAACACAACTTAAACTGGGTAAATATGTAATTTTTATGGTTTAGTAAAAAATGGTAAAATAATAATTCTATAATCTATTTTTAGTGGAATGAGTATATTTGATATTTTTAATTTTGAGGAAGGGAAAATATGTAATTTAATTTTTTAGTTTGGATAATTTTTAGGAAGAGAAAATATGTAATTTAATTTTTAGTTTGGGTAAATATGTAATTTACTAAGTTTGTAGGAGGATATATATATTATAGGGTAGACTTATATAGAAAACCCTAAAAATTTGAGAAAACCCAACCTCCCGACATTTTTAAAAAAAAAATAACACATATAATATACATGTTTTTAAGAGTTTTGGACAAAAAAAAAAAACAAAAAGCGCCGAAGGAATATTTAAAAAAAAATAAACAAGTTTTAGCAACTTTCATCAGTAACATGTGTTAGACAAAAGTTGCTGAATTTTGTTTACTTTTTTTTTAAATATCCACTCGACGCTTTTTTGATTTTTTTGCTCAAAACTCTTAAAAACATGTATATTACATGTATTATTTTTTCAAAAAAAATGTCGGGAGGTTGGGTTTTCTCACATTTTTAGGGTTTTCTATCTAACCCTCCCCATATATAGGGTGGGGTTCAAGAGTGAACAATAGGCTTTGTGTGAACTAAATGAACAGATCTTGATCTTTGATTTAGTTGATCTATAGTTTTATACCAATGGCATGATTGTAATTTTATTATTAGTAATTTCCTTTTATAAAAAACCTAAAAGGGTATATTAGTCACATGAAATATTATTTCTCCTCATAATTACGAGAATTGTAACCATTTCAGAGATTTGAAAAGAAATTTTTATTTTTTTAATTTTTGCTAAGGTTATGTGTACACAAGTGTACAGGCCGTTGTTCCTACAACGTACATAAGTGTACAAGCTGTTTGTACACTGTTGTACATTTGTGTATTGAACTCATGTACACCTGTGTGTATAAACAGTAAAACGCTGAAAAAACGAAACTTCATATGTTTTTCGTTTTTATTAAAAAAACTATAACAATATTATACTCAAATTAAAGATAATAAAAAACCCGTTTTTATGGTGTATTTAAAAGAAAAAAAATATTAACATATGAAAAGGTTATAACGATTTAAAGATCGTAAGGGGTAGTTAGTTTAATGTTATAACTTCCATATTTAATTTGATTAATTATCATCATATCCTTTACATCTAAAAAATGATCAATTGCTCAGATTGGTTCACAAGGTTCACAAACAAGGACGTCGTTCACTCATGATCCTTATCCTATATATATATATATATATATATATATATATATATATTAGGTAAAAGACAACAAAGCAGAGTAATGATTGTGTATTAATTAATGAGATTTTTTGTAACATTCGTCAAAAAACGGGTTTTCAAAACCCGCTTCGTTTATTAATCAAATATACAGTTATAAGTTCCGTTGCGTATTTATTGTTCATATTAATTTTAAACAATACATAACTAATAAACATTTCTAGAATTTTAAACCATAATTAATAAATAATAAAAATAAGTAAAAAATAAAATAAAATAGGGCAGCCGGGTTTCGAACCCGGGTCACCCACAAAGACAAACACGCAACACACCACTCCGCCACGCACTGCTTTTGTGATAAACACGGAAACAAATAACTTTTATAATAAATCCGAAAGTCAAATCTGCAATCAGCGCGCCCAGAACTCGCACTCACCGAAAAAACCGACATTCCGCGATTTTGGCTACTTTTCCTTTGACTGAAACGCACAAATTGATTTCGACGCCAGTTATAACCGTTGCCGGAAATCAATTTCGGTCATAACCGTCGGAAATCAGTGACCGCAAACTTGGACCTTAATTCAAACTCAAATCAACTGATCTTCCTTATAAATACCCACTCAAACATCTCGTAAACCTTTCGCTCAAAACTGTCACACCCCGACCCGCAGCGGAAAAGGTGATCGGGGCATGATTGGGTTATCATCAAAGCTCATGACATTTATTAAACGTTTCATATTCATTAATACAAATTAAATGGAAATTTACAATGATTGCTACAACATGATCTAACTAACAGTCTAACTTCTTTGTTCTCTTCTAAGGCATATCCTATGTTATCCTTGCTTCAACCTGTTCACCTGTATCATGTGTAAAAAGGTTTTTGGATCAACATAATGTTGGCGAGTGAATCCTATGGAAAACATTTGAACAATTTATTTAAATTGATTATGAAATATGTGCACAACCAAACATGAGTAAAATTAGATGTAACTTGATCAACAATCATAATATGTTAAATGAAAGCACACATGAACAATAATGGAACAATTAGAGGCACGCGATGCTCAACTCGTCTCTCACGAGGAACTGAGGGGCCTGATGAATGAATTGCATAAACATGATGATATGAATAACACACTACAAACAATATAAACTCAATGATACACACATGAATCATAATGAATTTGATGTGAAGCACGCGATGTTCTACTCGTCTCCCACGAGGAACTGATGGGCTTAATGTATGAGTTTCATATGACTTGACGAATGGCAATAAGTAAATCACAACAATAAAAACAATCTAAGTTTAAGTCATGATGTGGTATGGCACAAGTTTAAATAAATAAATTACCCCAAAACGTGTAATTTAAAAGGGGGAATTGTAAGATTCACTCACAGTGGGTGCGTTCGGTTGATGACGTTGAATGCACGCGAAGTGGTTTTAACCACGAGTGAGATTTAACCTAGATAAATCGCATTATGGTTTGGTAAGTAAACGGATTTTATTAAACTATTTTAGTAGGATTGTTGGGTGCATTTTTGTGAGTTTGAGGCTATTTTCTAATCTTAAAAATGTTATTTTTAAGTATTTATAATTGATTTTTAATTAAAATAATTAAATAAAAATAATAAAAATATTTTATTTTTTTTCTGCTACAGTTGACTTTGACCATTGACTTTGACTGGTCGTTGACCGGTTCGAGGCATATTGTTGTGCGCTCGGTGAGGCTCGAACCCGAGACCTCCCGTACGCGTGCACGCAGCTCTACCAACTGAGCTACGTGTCTAACCCGTTATATATCCGATTTTAATTTCATATATACATTAATTAGAATTAACAGAAAATCATTTTTATTTTAAAAACAGTTTAAGCGGACCGGTCTTGCACTCCACAGGTCTCGAACTCGGGACCTGTGGTTTAATCTAACACACAGTCCACCGCTGGACTCTGTGTTTAACATGTTATATATTTCCACTTTTATTATATTTAAATACAAATTATCCGCTTTCATTTCTGACTCTATTTAAAAAGTTGATAATTGTCCGAGTCGATGTAAGAGACCGGACTCGAACTTGTGACCAGCGATATAAACAAACACACAGTCCACCGCTGGACTGTGTGTCTAACTTGGTTATTATTCCGGTTATCAATATACTTAACATATATCTAAGGCGACTCCGGTTCAGTAAACAAAAACAATAGTTTTTATTAAGGCAGCGTGTGTGAGACGGGATTCGAACTTGAGACGTTTTGCGTTTTATATGTGCACACAGTCCACCGCTGGACTGTGTGTCTAACCCGATTAATTTCATGATTTATATTATACTTATATGATAACAAAACATCGTCTTCTTCACTGTAAAATAACCAGAAACCGGAAAATCGGCTGGTCCAAAGTTTTATCGATTTATTAGTGTTTTACAGTTGATTAAGGTGAGATAATTGTGAAAAAGGAAAAGAAATTTGGCGGAGAATTATACCGACTGGATCCTCTGTTTTCCGGCAGAACTCCGGCGACAGAATTCAACTCCGGCGACAGGTTTCTTATAGCAGCTAGTCTCCGGAAAGCTTGGAAAGAGTATGGGTATCTCCGGTATAAGCTTCAGAGGTTCAGAAAAGCTCGGCAATGGGGAAACCGGTTTTCCGGCGACGAACAGGTTTATTCCGGCGAGTGGAATTACGCCGTGAAAAGATGTGATTTTGAGCGAAAGTGTTTGTCGGGGGTTGTGGGTGAACTTATAGTGCAAATCGTTGAAGAATCTGGTCTGAATTCCGACTGTATTCGTTTATTTAAAATTTCCGGCGGTTTTGAAAAGTGTCGCGGACTTCAAACATCGGTTATAACCGATGTGTGGTTAATGGTTTACGTTATAACGTAAATCGTAATTAAGACTCGCGAGATTTCCGGGATTCCGACGACTGAACCGTTTGGGCGCCGGTTTTGAATTTGTAAAGTCACTTTATGAATTAAATCATTTCATTATTTAACAAACAAAGCAGTTGGCGCAGTGGTTTGTGTGTGAGGTGATAAGTTGCTTAACTGATTCAGTACAGACCCGGGTTCGAAACCCGGCAGATGCAAATCATTTTTATTTTGCGATTTTTGACAGTTTTTCAAAAACTAAATATATATTCCCGTATAATAATTGATTACGGATCGTTTAAAAATATTTTGGGCATTTAATTCGCAACGAAAATTTTGACTGACTGTTCGGTTGATAAACGGAGCGGGTTTGGTAAATCCGTTTTTGACGGATGTTACAAAAACCGCACTTTCTTTCCGAAGTTTCATTTCTTCAAAAGCTCGTCGCCGGAGATTTCCAATTTTGCCGGAATATCGCCGGAATCCCTGATCAGAAAACCGCATTCGTTCATCAGACGGTATAATTGTCTAAACCTTCTTGCTACCTCTTGATTTATAATTTAATTGTTCAAACCAATAATCGAAACTGTTGAACAGTTCACTCAGCCGGAAATCGCAAATCAGAGCTGACGGAATCCTGCCGGAAATCTGAAGCAAACTCTCTGTTCCGGTATACCATATCACTTAATCTTTTCTCTATTTCAATCAAGTATAAATTATGGTCGATTAAACAGAACAATCGGGTTTCGCTGTTATGTGTTCTTCACAGTGAAGAAGATGAAGGTTGAACAAGTATATTAGTATAATTAGAATTGGATATTTAACCGGGTTAGACACACAGTCCAACGGTGGACTGTGTGCAAATACAATACACACGTCCCGAGTTCGAATCGCACATGTTACCGACTTTCAGAAATAAAACCAATATTTTTAGAACCTATTCAGATCAAATCACAGAATGTTTATAAGAGGAATATAATTCAGTAGTTAAGCAGATTAGACACACAGATCAACTGGTTGGGCTGTGCGCACTCGAACCGAACGTCCCGAGTTCGACTCCGGGTCTCTGAAGCCGGTTCGGCCATATTAAATCATTTTTGATATAAACTAAATAAGGTTAAAGTTAATTAGTATATATATATATAATTAAAACAGAGAATATTTCGGGTTAGACACGTAGCTCAGTTGGTAGAGCTGCGTGCACGTATACGAGAGGTCCCAAGTTCGAACCTCACTCAGCACATAGAAAACACAGTCTGACCGGTCAGACCCGGTCAACGGTCAACGGTCAAAAAGTCAACTTTTTTTTATTTCTTTTTTACTTATTTATTTAATTTAAAAATCATTTAAAAATACTTAAAAATAGGATTTTTAAAGTTAGAAAATTTCCTTAAACTCACAAGAATAAATCTAAAAATCCCATTAAGAGCACTAATTAAAAATATTAATCTCAAATAAAATTTATTTATTTATCAAATCATTTTGTTATTATCTAGGTTAGTTTTTCCCTCGTCGATTGAATCATAAATTCGTGCGCTTTCATCGTCATCAAAGAACGCACCCATTGTGAGTGAATCTCTACCAATTCCCCGTTTTAATCATGTTTTGAGGTGTATCATGTGTCATATAATCCTTTTATTTTATTTAAACACTTGTGCATACATCATATCCGTGATGAAATGTGTATCAATTGTTGTGTGAAATATATGTAGATTGGATTTATCATTTTCAGTGCACGCATTTCATTATGCCCATCAGTTCCCCGTGGCAGACGGGTTGAGCATCAGGAGCCTCATTAGATCGGCTCCGTTTGATTGAGCCTTGATCTCACATACATCATCATTCATGTCATATACTCATCCAAAGTGGTTTGTGTGTCACACCCTGACCCGCAGCGGAAATGGTAGTCGGGGCATGATTGGGTTTTCATCAAAGCTCATGACATTTACTATAAAGTTTCATATTTATTATTTCTCTTTAAAGAAGAAGTTACAATAAACATACAAACACAACATGTTCAAATACATTTTCATTCAAATTAAAAACTAAAGTACAATCACAAAGGAAAACAAAACTAAACGTTCATTCCAAGGCATTAACTTGTTTATTCTTCTAGGCCATACTATGTGTTTCTTTTCTCAACCGGATCACTTGTATCATGTGTAAAATAGGGTTTTGGGTCAACAAAAGTTGGCGAGTGAATCTTATTTAAATATTGAAAGGATTAGTTATGTTGGTTATTTGAATAAAATTCATATCCAAATATGAATAAATGTAAATGTAAATTTAATCACAAACACATAATATCAAATAATGCACAAGCACACACACCAAATGATGAACAATGAGATCAAGGCTCAATCAAACGGAGCCGATCTAATGAGGCACCTGATGCTCAACTCGTCTCCCACGAGGAACTGATGGGCCTAATGAATGATTTGCACGCAATTTGACAAGAATATAAACACGCATCACAACAAACAATATTTACATCACAAGTTTAGGTCATATAATGATAATAGCACAAGTTTGAATAAACGAAATAATTAAAGCGACACATGATACACCCCAAAACATGAATAAAAAGGGGAATTTGAAAGGATTCACTCATAGTGGGTGCGTTCTTTGATGACGTTGGATGCACACGAATTTTAGGATTTGATCGACGAGGAAAAACTAACCTAAAATAATAACGAAATGGTTCGGTAAATAAATGGATTTTATTCGAGATTAATGTTTTTAATTAGTGCTTTTAATGGAATTTTTAGATTTATTTTTGTGAGTTTAAGGACATTTTATAACTTTAAAAATATTATTTTTAAGTGTTTTTAATTGATTTTTAAATAAAATAAATAAATAAAAGAAATAAAAAATTTGACTTTTTGACCCCGTTGACCGTTGACCGGTCGGACTGTGTTTATTCTATGCGTTGAGTGAGGTTCGAACTCGTGACCTCCCGTATACGCACGCAGCTCTACCAACTGAGCTACATGTCTAACCCGAAATATTTCTGATTTTAATTATATTTATATACTATTTAGATTATTCAGAAATTATTCTACTTTTAAAAAGGATTTAAACTGTCGAACCGGTGTGAGAGCCTGGACTCGAACCCGCGACGTGCATATTATTTTTGCACACAGTCCACCACTGGACTGTGTGTCTAACCTGGTTATTAATTCCGGTTTTTATTATATTTATACACTTATCACATGCTTCCGGATTTGGCTTTTATAAAAAGGGTATGTTATTTCAGTGGATTGGTACACAAACAGAACTCGAACCCGAGATGTATGCTTTATAATTGCACACAGTCCACCGCTGGATTGTGTGTCTAACCTGGTTAAAACATCAAGATTAATTATACTTATTTTCTAGACAAAACTTCATCTTCTTCCTAGACATTACCCATAAACAGAAATCCGACTGTTATCTATATCTTATCAATTCTGGTTACTGGTTTACGAACTAATGGAATTAAATATGAACATAAAAGGTTTTAAAGGTTCATACCCACTGGAGAACAGAACTTTGATGATCCCGGTGACCAACTCCGGCGAGTTCCAATTTTTCCGGCGAAGCTTGACTTGCGACAGATGCTTTACAGGGAGTTTGAGGTGAGTGTGGGTGACTTCTGTCGAAGCTCTAAAAGTCCTATTTATAGAGTAAGGCAATAATGGAATAGATTCGGTTTTCCGGCGAGGTTCCGACGAGTTGCGAGTTTTTCTGGCGTAGCTTTCTGATGAATAAAGGTTGGTATGATGTTAGGGAGAGTGTTTGTGCAGTCGAATGGGTTCCCTAAGCCCTCTATTTATAGTTAAAAAGGATCGCAGAGGTTGAATTTCAGTTTTTGAAACTTTGGTTTAAATCGGGTATGCGCAAGTTGTTTGCATAACTGATTGAACGCGGTTTGACTCGATTTGAGTCTAGATGTATGATTGAGAGTCGGTTTCGTGATCAACTGAAGAGTAACGGAAATCTTGGTGATTTTCGGTTGACTGGGTGCCGTCACATTGGGCGAGTGTTCAGGAATTAAATTTCGAGACTTGTATTAATTTTGTTTAGTTTAGAGTCTTAACAGATAAATGCGTGTGGTGGAGTGGTGTGAAGTGTGTTTGGTTATAGGCAAGACCCGGGTTCGAATCCCGGCGTCTCCTATTTATTTTTTATTCACTTTTTATTTTTGATTATAAGTTATGGTTCTTAAATTCTAATATATTATTAATTATGTATTGTTTAAAATTTATTTAAGGAAATAAATACGCAATGAAAAAAAATCATAACTGAATATTTGATTATAAACGAAGCGGGTTTTGAAAACCCGTTTTTCGACGAATGTTGATTGTTTTATCCATATATGTTTGCTCACATGTGATTATTGCACAAATTTCCTTATTAAATAAAACAAGAAATTAGTAACAATGTTTTATCAAGGTTCACTCGCCAACTTTTGTTGACCCAAAATATCCCCCGTTTTACACATGATACAGGTGATCCAGCTGAGACAGGAAACACTTAGGAAGGCCTAGAAGAATAAACAAGTTTATGCTTTGGAATAATTATGTAGTTTCATTTTTTGTAATTGTATGAATTTTGTTTTGGATATTTAAGTTGTAATTTGAATTTAATAAATATGAAACATTTTAATAAACATCATGAGCTTTGGTGATAACCCAATTACGCCCCGACTTTTATTCCGCTGCGGGTCGGGGTGTGACAGATTGGTATCGGAGCTTATGACTATAGGGATATAGGATAGGTTATTAGACCCTTAGAGCCTATACTATAGTTGATTAAATTTTAAATTGTTTATGCGTTACATACAAAATTCATGATGGTTATATGCTTTATGTTTATTTTCACACTCAATGTTATGCAAGCAGGCTCACAAATACATGTTATTATGCAATGCTCATCATGAATCATATCCTCATAACATATCATATCCATGAGAGCACACACCTCACGATTCCCATGATTTTTGCAATGATTTTTGTACTTTTCAAATCACATCAAAGTGAGTTCTCATGACGGGCATGTAGTAACTGGAAGGGTACGAGTACCGGTAGTCGGAACGTCCTGTCTAGGCTTGGCATTCGTATAAATCCAAAATAAAGGACCAGTTTGCCTACCTGGGGACTAACGATGAGAGTACGAAGGACCTATTAGGCCAAAGCATGCTATACCAAACGTCGTGTGAGCTAACCCCACTTTGAGTTGTCATGGTGTCTACACCTGGACACCCTCCTACCATACATCTCGCAATCATATTTCATTCGGGTGATGCGAGTGTTAATCCACCGACACCAATGTGAATCCTACCAAGCCCAATAGTCATGGGGGCCCACATGACTACACATGCGATGGTATGGGGGACATTGAAGGCCCAAACATGAGCAAACCCAAGACATCCTATGGATGTAGTTAAATTATTGCCAATTATGTTGTTTTTCATTCTTTTTACGACACATGACACCTAGAAAAAAAAACTCTTAAACTCACAATCTTCCTATGTATGTTCCTGTAGATTTCGGCTAGGCAACTACGTGGAGGTAGAAAGTCAGGAAGATCAAATGAACGCTTGGCCACACAAATTGCTAAATAAATGGCCGCAGTGCTTCCTGACATCGTGATCCAGGTTCAACAAGCTCTCACCGCAAATCCCATCAACCCTCCCAATCAAGAAGACCAGAGCGTCGCCAACCCTCCTTCCAAAAAGTGCTCCTACAAACACTTCAAATCTTGCGATCCCCCAAAGTATGAAGGGACCGAAGGTGTTACCGCCCCTCCTTCACTGGTTTGAAGAAATGGAGAACACTTTCCTCAATTGTGATTGTCCTGAGGACCGTAAGGTACGCTATGCAACTGGAAGACTGTTTGGGGTAGCCCTTACCTGGTGGAACACGGAAAAAGGTAAGCGAGGAGTCGAAGATGCCATGGCCTTAACATGGGAAGAGTTAAGGGAACTCATGACAAGACGCTTCTGTCCAAGAAGCGAAATCAAAAAGCTGGAAGACGAATTCCATTCACTGAAACAAAAGGAAGGAGATCACACTTCCTATATAAGAGATTTCTCGAGCTAAACCAGATGATCCCTAATTTGTTCACCCCCGTGTACCGCTTGGTTGAACATTACATTCGAGGTCTTCCCTCGAAAATTCAAGACTCGGTTTTAAGCACTTCGCCTGCAACACTTGAAGCCGCGATGGAGTTAGCTACAGAACTCACTGAAAATCGCATTCGAAACGGCAAATTCAAAGATGAAAAGAAGAAAGCACTCATAGAGACCTCAACTACAAACCACCCAGTCTCATCCTCAAGGTTTGCTGGTAAGAGGAAACGTAATGGCAAGAATTTTGCTATCACCCAAACCAACCCTCCTATCACTGCTGCACCAATCACCCAAATTGCTCCTTCAGCGGTACCATTCAAAAAGCCATACACCGGCCCTCACCCAAAATGCAACCGCTGTCAATACCATCACCCTCCCGAAAACCCTTGCCAATATTGCACAAGCTGTGGCCGTGCGGGTCACACCATCCAAACCTGTCGTACTCTTCAACGAATGAACCGCAATCAACCCCCAACCCAAACCCACCATCAGATAGTGGGTCAAGCCCAACAACCCTTACTTCTACCACCTGCACCACACGCAGCCCAAACTTACTACCAACCCAACTACCCCATGATGCAACCCATGCGAGCTCGTTACAGCTGTGGGGACCCAAACCACTTCAGGAACACTTGTCCACGCTTGGTGAACATCATCCATGCCCAAGCTCAAGCAAACCCGGTAAACCAAGCTAACCAAGCTCCTCCACCTACCAGAGGAAGAGCTTTTAACATCAATGCCAATCAAGCTAGGGCTGACAACAACGTGGTCAACGGTACGTTTCTCATCAATGGTAGCTATGCATCCATATTATTCGATACTGGTGCGGATAAGAGCTTTGTGTCCTTAGAGTTTGAACCTATCCTCAACCAAACTCGTGTTAATCTCATGGAATCTCCAACGGTGGAAGTTGCTGACGGAAAACCCGTTTCATTAAATTCTATTATACGCAATTGTACCCTCACTCTAAACGATCACGATTTTCCAGTTGACCTCATTCCTATGAAGTTGGGAAGTTTCGATGTTATAATCGGTATGGACTGGCTCAGCCAGCATCACGCTGAAGTAGTGTGCCGCGAAAAGTTCATTCGCATTCCTCTTGCAGACGGTCAGACCCTACGTATTTTTTGAGAAACCCCTTCGAAAGGACTCAAATTAATGTCCTGCCTTCAAGCCCGAAGATATCTCCGCAAGAACTATGTCGCATTCCTAACTCACGTCATCAAAAAGGGAAACAAGGAGAAGAAACTCGAAGATATCCCAGTTGTGAGAGAATTCCCACAAGTCTTTCCCGGCGACATTTCAGGACTCCCTCCTGTGAGAGAAGTCGAATTCCGCATCGATCTTGTACCTGGCGCTACACCAGTCGCAAAATCTCCTTATAGGTTAGCCCCATCCGAAATGCAAGAGCTGGCCAGTCAATTGCAAGAGCTGACTGACAAAGGATTCATACGTCCTAGCTCCTCACCTTGGGGTGCACCTATTCTCTTTGTGAAGAAGAAAGATGGAACGTTTCGCATGTGCATTGATTATAGAGAACTCAACAAGTTAACGGTTAAAAATCGATATCCACTACCTCGCATCGATGACCTCCTAGACCAACTTCAAGGCGCCACCTGCTTTTCAAAAATCGACCTTCGTTCTGGTTATCATCAGCTCAGAGTACATGAAGAAGATATCCCAAAGACCGCCTTCCGGACTCGTTATGGTCATTACGAATTCATGGTCATGCCATTCGGTTTAACCAACGCCCCGCTGTCTTCATGGATCTAATGAATAGGGTATGCAAACCCTACCTCGACCGTTTCGTCATAGTCTTCAATCGACGACATCCTTATCTACTCCAAGTCTAAATCCGACCATGAACGACACCTTCGACTCATCCTTACACTCTTAAGGACTGAAAAGCTCTACGCTAAGTTCTCAAAATGCGAATTATGGTTAGGATAAGTACAATTCCTTGGACATGTCATCAATGACAAGGGAATTCATGTCGATCCTTCAAAAATCAAGGCAGTACAGGAATGGCAAGCGCCACGTACCCCTACCGAAGTAAGGTCATTTCTTGGTTTGGCTGGTTACTATCGACGCTTCATTGCCAATTTTTCTCGTATTGTTGTCCCACTCACGGCCTTGACACATAAAGGAAAACCCTTCATATGGGGACCTAAGCAAGAAGAGGCCTTCCAAACTCTAAAGCAAAAACTTTGTGACGCACCTATCCTTACACTCTCTGAAGGTTGCGATGACTTTGTAGTATATTGCGATGCATCGGGGCAAGGGCTAGGCTGTGTATTGATGCAAAGAGGAAAAGTGATAGCTTATGCTTCTTGGCAACTCAAAGTTCATGAGAAGAATTACACCACCCACGACCTGGAACTTGGAGCCATTGTGTTCGCTCTCAAGATATGGAGACATTACCTCTATGGTACCAAGTGTGCAATATACACTGACCACAAAAGTCTCCAACATATCTTTAACCAGAAGGAGTTGAATATGAGGCAACGAAGATGGGTCGAACTTCTCAACGACTACGACTGTGAAATTCGGTATCATCCTGGCAAGGCAAACGTGGTGGCTGATGCGCTCAGTCGAAAAGGTAATGTGAACTCCATTCGCCTTCTATGTTCGCAAATCATAACCGACATCAAAGATCGAATCCGAGCAGCTCAACATGTTTCTGTAACAGAAAATGACGTACGCGATGAGCTGTCATGTGGAACTGAACTCAAAATTGAAACCAAATCCGACGGTATTCTATACTATTTAAATCGCATATGGATTCCTGATCGCGATAACCTCCGTGAGTTCCTCATGAATGAGGCGCACAAAACACGACACTCTGTACACCCAGGAGCCGACAAGATGTATCAAGACCTACGATACACCTACTGGTGGCCTGGCATGAAAAAAGATATCGCTGTTTTTGTTTCAAAGTGCCTTACCTGTTCCAAAGTAAAAGCTGAACATCAAAGACCTTCAGGACTTTTAGTCCAACCCGAAATACCTGTATGGAAGTGGGAAAATATAACCATGGATTTCATTACCGGGTTACCTCGCACCTCCAGTGGGTATGACACCATATGGGTAATAATCGATCGTCTTACAAAGTCATCTCACTTCATTCCGATTCGCGAGGACTTCAAGAACGAGAAGTTAGCTCGTATCTACATCAGCGAGATCGTAAGCCGTCATGGTGTACCTTTAAGCATCATTTCAGACCGTGATGTCGTTTCACTTCACGAACATGGCGAGTCGTACAAACCGCCTTGGGTACACGATTAGACCTCAGTACTGCTTTTCATCCTCAAACTGATGGTCAATCTGAACGCACCATCCAAAACCTTGAAGACATGCTGCGAGCATGTGTCATAGACTTCAAAGGGAACTGGGACGCTCACCTACCATTAGTGGAATTTTCGTACAACAATAGCTATCATTCAAGTATCGGCATGGCTCCTTCCGAAGCTTTATATGGTCGTAAGTGTCGATCTCCAGTATGTTGGCACGAAATTGGGGAAGCGCAAATCACCGACCAGAATTAATTCAAGAAACAACCGACAAGATCACTCAAATTCGAAACAATCTTCTAGCGGCTCAAAGTCGTCAAAAGAGTTATGCAGACAAACGACGAAAGCCCTTGGAGTTTGACATTGGTGATCAAGTACTTTTAAAAGTATCACCGTGGAAGGGAGTGTTCGTTTTGGCCAGAAGGGCAAGCTAGCACCACGTTATGTAGGACCTTTCAAGATACTCGAAAGGGTAGGTCCTGTAGCATACAAGCTTGACCTACCAGAAGAGCTCAACAGAATTCATCCCACATTTCACGTATCAAACTTGAAAAAGTGCCTCGCCGATGAAAACCTCCATATTCCTCTAGAAGACATTCAAGTCGATGAATCAATGCACTTCGTTGAAAGACAAGTAGAAATCATGGATTTCGGAGAGAAGCGTTTAAGGCGAAGTCGTATTCCAACTGTCAGGGTACGTTGGGAGTCAAACGAGGACCTGAGTTTACTTGGGAACGGGAAGACTCAATGCGCGAAAAATACCCGCATCTTTTTCCTGTTACCACTACTATTTAAATTTCGGGACGAAATTTCTAAAAGTAGGGGATACTGTAACATTCGTCGAAAAACGGGTTTTCAAAACCCGCTTCGTTTAATCAAATATACAGTTATAAGTTCCGTTGCGTATTTATTGTTCATATTAATTTTAAACATAACATAACTAATAAACATTTCTAGAGTTTTAAACCATAATTAATAAATAATAAAAATAAGTAAAAAAATAAAATAAAATAGGCAGCCGGGTTTCGAACCCGGGTCACCCACAAAGACAAACACGCAACACACCACTCCGCCACGCACTGCTTTGTGATAAACACAAACAAATAACATTTATAATAAAACCGAAAGTCAAATCTGCAATCAGCGCGCCCGGAACTCGCACTCACCGGAAAAACCGACATTCCGCGATTTTGGCTACTTTTCCTTTGACTGAAACGCACAAATTGATTTGGACGCCAGTTATAACCGTTCCCGGAAATCAATTTCGGTCATAACCGTCGGAAATCAGTGACCGCAAACTTGGACCTTTATTCAAACTCAAATCAACTGATCTTCCTTATAAATACCCACTCAAACATCTCGTAAACCTTTCGCTCAAAACCGCACTTTCTTTCTGAAGTTTCATTTCTTCAAAAGCTCGTCGCCGGAGATTTCCAATTTTGCCAGAATATCGCCGGAATCCCTGATCAGAAAACCGCATTCGTTCATCAGACGGTATAATTGTCTAAACCTTCTTGCTACCTCTTGATTTATAATTTAATTGTTCAAACCAATAATCGAAACTGTTGAACAGTTCACTCAGCCGGAAATCGCAAATCAGAGCTGACGGAATCCTGCCGGAAATCTGAAGCAAACTCTCTGTTCCGGTATACCATATCACTTAATCTTTTTCTCCATTTCAATCAAGTATAAATTATGGTCGATTAAACAGAACAATCGGGTTTCGCTGTTCTGTGTTCTTCACAGTGAAGAAGATGAAGGTTGAACAAGTATATTAGTATAATTAAAATTGGATATCTAACCGGGTTAGACACACAGTCCAGCGGTGGAATGTGTGCAAATACAATACACACTTCCCGAGTTCGAATCGCACATGTTACCGACTTTCAGAAATAAAACCAACATTTTTAGAACCTAATCAGATCAAATCACAGAATGTTTATAAGAGGAATATAATTCAGTAGTTAAGCAGATTAGACACACAGCCCAACTGGTTGGGCTATGCGCACTCGAACCGAACATCCCGAGTTCGACTCCGGGTCTCTGAAGCCGTTCGGCCATATTAAATCATTTTTGATATAAACTAAATAAGGTTAAAGTTAATTAGTATATATATATAATTAAAATAGAGAATATTTCGGGTTAGACACGTAGCTCAGTTGGTAGAGCTGCGTGCACGTATACGGGAGGTCCCGAGTTCGAACCTCACTCAGCACATAGAAAACACAGTCTGACCGATCAGACCCGGTCAACGGTCAATGGTCAAAAAGTCAACTTTTTTTTATTTCGTTTTACTTATTTATTTAATTGAAAAATCATTTAAAAATACTTAAAAATAGGATTTTTAAAGTTAGAAAATTTCCTTAAACTCACAAAATAAATCTAAAAATTCCATTAAGAGCACTAATTAAAAATATTAATCTCAAATAAAATTTATTTATTTATCAAATCATTTTGTTATTATCTAGGTTAGTTTTTCCCTCGTCGATTGAATCATAAATTCGTGCGCTTTCATCGTCATCAAAGAATGCACCCATTGTGAGTGAATCTCTACCAATTCCCCGTTTTAATCATGTTTTGGGGTGTATCATGTGTCGTATAATCCTTTTATTTTATTTAAACACTTGTGCATACATCATATCCGTGATCAAATGTGTATCAATTATTGTGTGAAATATATGTAGATTGGATTTATCATTTTTAGTGCACGCATTTCATTAGGCCCATCATTTCCCCGTGGGAGACGGGTTGAGCATCAGGAGCCTCATTAGATCGGCTCCGTTTGATTGAGCCTTGATCTCACATACATCATCATTCATGTCATATACTCATCCAAAGTGGTTTGTGATTGTTTATCCATATATGTTTGCTCACATGTGCTTATTGCACAAATTTCCCTTATTAAATAAAACAAGAAATTAGTAACAATGTTTTATCAAGGTTCACTCGCCAACTTTTGCTGACCCAAAATATCCCCCGTTTTACACATGATACAGGTGATCCAGCTGAGACAGGAAACACTTAGGAAGGCCTAGAAGAATAAACAAGTTTATGCTTTGGAATAATTATGTAGTTTCATTTTCTTGTAATTGTATGAATTTTGTTTTTGATATTTAAGTTGTAATTTGAATTTAATAAATATAAAACATTTTAGTAAACATCATGAACTTTGGTGATAACCCAATTACGCCCCGACATTTTTGTTTTTAGCGAGATAAGGACTAATTGGTCTTTTTACTATGACCATTATCAAAAGTGCTTTAATAAATAAGATTAAAAGACAACAAAGCAGAGTAATGATTATGTATTAATTAATGAGATTTTTATTTTAGCGAGATAAGGACTAATTGGTCTTTTTATTATGACCATTAATGATTGATCTCATTAATGTTTGTGTTTTCATTAATAAGATTTTTCTTTATTTAAAAATTCCAAAAATATTGAGGTAACGTTTACATTGCAAATAAATCACTAGAAAATGAAAAAAATTAACTAAAATAAATAAAGCGAAGCCGTCGTTAGTAAATAATAGTTTGCACCTCCATCGTCTAAGATCTGCACGGACACCACACAAAACATGTAAAAATCCCAAATTATCGTTCTAAAACAAATTAAATATCATTTACTGCAAAATGTAACGTTTACATTCCACAAAAGTGATGTTTAGAGGAGCTCGAGCGGGCATTCATGGGCGTAAAAAACATTTTTCTGCCGCATGGGAAAAAAACAATTTTTACTTTCGAAACCGTGCGCAATTTTTTTATATTCGGCAACGAATGTAAAAACATTTTTTTAAACGTATGTAAAAACTACAAATTTACAAACGTGAATCTACAAAACGTTTTATATAATTGTTTTTTATGCCGCCGACACATAATTTTTTTATTTTTACCCCAGCCTCGACTGTAAATTATTTTTACGGCCCGGTTGTAAAATTTTATTTCCGTCTCGGTTGTATGTTTTTTAACGCCCCTATTAATACATTTCAAACTTTTTTACGCCTCAATTGTAAACTTTTTTTACGCCCCCGATCGTTTGGCTAGTGGTTTTTTAAACTTTTTACGGAGGCCGTAAAAAAATTTGAGAATAAAAAACTTTTTTTTTCATTCGACACCGTGCGCAAAAAAAATATTTTACATTCGACAACGTAAAACATTATTCAAACTTACGTAAAACTATTTTACGCCTTCCGTTTTTACATACGTTCGAAAATTAGATTTACACGCGACGTTTAGAGGAGTTCGGGTCGGCGATCAGGGGCGTAAAAAAACTTTTTTTACGCACGCTTCAAAATATTTTTTTTATTTTTTTACATAATAGTGTTCTCATACTTAGTTCGTGTAAATGTTTACGCACGTTGTCAAATTTCTTTTACGCACATTTTCAAAAAAAATTTACGCACGTTGTGAATGTTTTTTTAAAAACTTGTATTGCAAAGTCATCAAACGTTAACGA
The DNA here is from genome assembly GCA_947069175.1 of Scalesia atractyloides. Classification (NCBI taxonomy): domain Eukaryota; kingdom Viridiplantae; phylum Streptophyta; class Magnoliopsida; order Asterales; family Asteraceae; genus Scalesia; species Scalesia atractyloides. Next base: position 84,140,402 of record CAMTDV010000030.1, read on the forward strand.
ATGAAATAGAAATCCTCAATAAACATATAAGACAAATATAACTTGCATTTTATAAAGAACATTATGTTATAATTAGGGAAAATAGAGCAAAAAGAAATAGATATCATTTTCGATAATTTTGTCTTTTCTAATAAACATATAAGACAAATATAGATTGCATTTTATAAAGAACACTATGTCATAATTAGTGAAAATAAAACAAATAGAAATATATATCATTTTCAGTATTTTTGTATTTTCTAAATTACATAATACTTTTGGTGTTTTAATTTGAAACTTAAGATATTTTTTCTCAATTTTAAATATAAAAAGTATATAAAAGAGAATAAAGGTGAGGGATATTATTAGACATATTAATGATGATGTGATGTGTTTAGACATAAGAGGGGTGATATAACATTGAGAGAAAAAGACTAAAATACCTTTTTGAATTAAATTGATTATAAGTGATGTGTTAAAATTTTATTGGATGAAAGGAGTTCTCATGGTTATCGCAATTGGTAGTAGTTCCTGCTTGAACCGAATCATATATATATATATATATTAAAAGAAACCATTTGAATTGTATGTGTATAACAATGTGTGAACCATATATCAATGTGTCAACCTCATGTGTTATGGTCGTCCAAAATTTTAGTTTTTTGGTCGGACGCAATTACATTCATCATTTGGGACACGTGGCATCTCCTTGTTACTTCTTGGTTTTGCGACACCTTTAACATAGCCGCGCGCACACTCTCTATATATACATACACATATGGAATGGGAAGGAGAAAAGGTAGGGGCTTGTAGTGGATAAGAAGGTGAAGCCATTTTAAAATCATAAAGGAAGGAAACATGGGTGCTATAAAACTCATGCTGTTCATTTTGAATTTCACTTCTCCTCTATCATTTGCTCATGTTGCCAACAACTACTCAGGTCTTCTCTCTCTCCCTCATGTTGCTCATGTTTGTTTCTTACTCTGAAAGTATTAAGCTCATAATCAAGCAAATACTCACTACCCCCTTCATCCGTACCCAATTTTCGATTTCAACTGGATTTAACTTCAAATTTATACTTGATGTCTGTTTCATTCCACTAATCTTTTTGAATCTTGGAGACGCTATGGTTTACTTGTTCCCGATCATACTTTACTGATTTTTAAAAGTCAAACTTTACCCTCTTCAGACTCTATCTTAACTTTGCTATTGGTGGGATTTACTGAGTATAATAATGATTTTTTACCTGTTTAATTTATACTAATAATAACTTTATATCCCTAGTTTTTACTTTAATAATTTCCTTTTAACAACAACAGCCTACACGGCCACACCTCTAATCTACTTCTAAATTTATATATTTGTTTATCATGAGACTTGAATCCTCTCAATATTACGGAAAAGACATCTTTTCAACACACCTTACATGTAAGGTGGATGGGGACGGACCGTGTTGTCTCACACTTCATTCGTGTTGTCTTAAACTCTGGATGAGTTTCCATCTATCCTCTATATGGATGTGACAACACCCACAATCATCTTTTGGAGATGCTCTTATTCGAATTTTCTTAACTTATAACATGCGACATGATAGAAATATGCCAATAACAGATGAATATAGATATAACAGAAAAATAAATTCTTAACCCAAAGTTTGTTGTCGTCAATTTTGTCCCTTAATATGAAATTATAATTTGCAGCATTTTTTATAAATACATTTTATCCTAACAACTTATTTCATACAAATTGTTTAAATAAGTCATAAAATATATATTTCTTTAGAACGACTAACTCACATACCCTAGCTATAAACCTACTACTATATAAAATACACTAATGTTCATTTGACTGGAACCCTCAACCACATAAAGAGGAACATTTTTATACTACACACCTTCATACCGATATGCTAAAAGCCCTTCGGTATTATATATAATATATTCTGTAGTGGTTTTGTAGGTAGGGAAGACAATGGAGTTGTAAACCGAAGCAAATTTGCCCATGCCAGTGCACGAGGTGGTAGTGGTGATGGTGGTGCTGGGCGCTCAACCGAGAAAACAACAATGGATATGGTGGTGACTCTAGCCTCTCCCAACATGGATGCGGCGGAGCAGTCATACCTGTGTATGCCGCTTCAGGAGCCGCTGCCAAGCGCAACAATCGCCACAACGCGGCCAACACTTGTAGCATGAGTTGGGAACATAGGCTTCTGATCGTTATTGTAGGAAAACCGTTCACAAACAAATAAAATAAAATTTATCATAAAGAAGAACTACATCAAACTGAAAAGAATTACAATACAAAAAATATAAACTTAACCAAGAACAGATTACAAAGAAAAGTAAATGGAAAACATAAACAATGGTGACTGAGGCACGTGAAGATCACGCTTCCCTTAAAACAGATTTCGGGCCACCCAGGTGAACCCGTCTGTTTCCCAGGGTACAACAGCCTAAGCAGATTGTACTGCCGGGATTAGCCTAGCACCCGAAAGTATACATGAAACAAGAGAGCGCAAAGATGTAAAGTTAGGGAACTTGTTTGATGTGTGTGTGTGTTGTATGAACCATACGATTTCTGTGTTCTGTGTATCAAAACAAAGCACAAAGCTTTGTATTTATACTGATTAGAATTCGAAATGATTAGTCTCTATTGAATACACAATTCAATAAAATTAAACTCTAGAATTCAATAGCAGAAGAATTATAAAACTTATAAAACTGAATTCTAGAATTCAATGGCACAATGAATTCAGTAACTTAATCATTTGACTGTTAGAAACTTGAAAATTCTCTAGCTGACAACCCAAGCCAAGACACATCTAAAAAATACTAAAGGCGGCTCCAAGCGGCTTGTGGCAATGCGAGCGTGCGAAGTGCAAAGTGCGCCATCAAAGCGCCACATTGCGCCCATCGCCCTCGTCCCGGTCCCGTGCCCGGGCGCGGGCGCGTGCGCGTGTCGGGTGCTTCGCACCCTCCTGGCTGCCACTGGGTGTGAGTTGTCACACAAGAATACATTCGTGTAGAGAATTCTAATTATAAATCTACAAAAGATTTATCTCTCCACCAATGTGGGACAAACACAATTCCCCACACATGAAGGTTCCAACACATAATTAAAGCTTATGATCTCTCATTCAATTGCTTTAATAACTAAATAATTATTATATTAATTACTAATATAATATTATTTTTCATTAATTTCCAACAGTTCCCCATATGAATGGAGATCATCCCACACACTCAAGTGTCACGATAAAATTTTAGCGGTCAAGTAATGCAGGTAAGGTAGGTTTCCCTTTGAACCCTCCTTTGTGACGTATACTTAGTCTCCTAGCGATTAGTAGACCCAATGTCCTTGAACCAACCCCTTTTTACGTAGACGTTATTACACATCACGCATTACTCTTCCTGGTCTGGCTAACCCCTCATAGTTGTGTCCGTTATGGTCATGGAACACCATCCTGGTTCTGCGAGAGCTCTAAGAATTGTGCCTTCAATTCCATTCGAAGCGACCCCACTTCTCTCTAACATAGGTGATTTACAAATCATTAAAAGCCATATGCTTAACCTCTCTTGATATCACTGATTTCATGTAGGAATGGACTAGGAAGTTTGTAACTCCCTTTTGTAAATTGAGGTACTCCCCCACAGTGACCTTAGCTCGTACAGTTAGGTGGTCCTATTGAGCCTAGATCATGGGATCTCCAATCTTCTAGGATAGGTTTTCCGTTGTACAAACTTACTCCAAGGGCTTTAGTCCCATTCCCATCGATGACTTATATACTACCTCTCTGCTTAAGTCTTTTGTAAGCGGATCCGCAATGTTATCCTTTGACTTCACATAGTCAATCGTGATAACTCCAGTTGAGAGTAGCTATCGTATCGTGTTATGCCGACGTTGTATGTGCCTTGATCTGCCATTATACATTGCATTTTAAGCTCTACCAATAGCTGATTGGCAATCACAATGTATGCAGATGGCTGTCATAGGCTTAGGCCATCTTGGAACATATTCCAAGAATTAACGTAACCATTCTGCCTCTTCTCCAGCTTTATCTAACGCGATAAACTCAGATTCCATCGTGGATCTAGCTATAAGAGTTTGCTTGGACGACTTCCAAGAAATAGCTGCACCTCCAAGGGTAAACACATATCCACTTGTAGATCTAGAATCTTTCTGATCAGATATCCAGTTGGCATCACTGAATCCTTCTACAACAGCTGGATTTTGGCCATAATGTAGTCCATAGTTTCACGTGTATCTCAAATACCTTAATAATCTTGTCATACTCTTCCAATGTTATGAACTAGGATTACTAGTATATCTACTTAGCCTGCTCATAGAATATGCCAAGTCTGGCCGAGTACATGACATGAGATACATAAGACTGCCAATGATCCTTGAGTATTCCAATTGAGCAACACTCTCGCCTCTATTTTTTGACAAATGTTGAGAGGTATCAATTGGAGTTTGAGCTACATTCGTGTCCTCTGGATTGAACTTCTGAAGGATCTTATCAACATAATGAGATTGACTTAGCACCAAGCCAGTTTGGGTTCTAATGATCTTTACTCCAAGAATCACATCAGCTAGACCCATATCTTTCATGTCAAATCTTGCTTTCAACATGTCTTTAGTAGATCTGATCATCTTATCATCACTCCCAATGATAAGCATATCATCTACATAAAGGCATAAGATCACATAACCTTTAGAAGTGTCTTTCACATAGACACATTTATCGCATTCATTTATTTTGAAACCATTGTTAAGCATAACTTGGTCAAACTCTTGATGCCATTGTTTTGGAGCTTGCTTCAAGCCATATAATGACTTGACGAGTTTACACACTTTGCCCTTTTGGCCAGGAGCAGAGAAACCCTCTGGTTGCTCCATGTAAATCTCTTCTTCTAATTCCCCATTGAGAAATGCAGTTTTTACATCCATTTGATGTATTTCCAAGTTTCTCAAAGCTACTATTGCAAGCACCAACCTAATAGAGGTTATTCTAGTCACAGGCGAGTATGTGTCAAAATAGTCAAGATCTTCCTTTTGTCTAAACCCTTGATCACAAGCCTTGCCTTATACTTGTCGACAGAGCCATCCGCTTTCATCTTTTTCTTAAATATCCATCGATATCCAAGTGGCTTGCACCCTGGTGGAAGATCTACTAACTCCAAGTATGATTCTGCAAGATAGAATCAATTTCACTCTTGATGGCTTCTTTCCATTGAGGTCCATTTAAAGAGATGACTGCTTCTCAATAGGTTTGAGGCTCACTCTCAACCATGTATGTAAGAAAGTCAGGTCCAAAGGATTTCTCAATCCTTTGCCTTTTACTTCTTCTTTGCTCACCCTCTTCAACCTCTGATCGTTCTTGAGTTTCCTCTCAAACAATCTCATCAACTATTGTTGATGAACTTGCATGATTTGAAGAACTTGTATGAGTTTGTACTAACATAGGAAACTCTTCTTCAAAGTAAGTCACATTTCCTGGCCTTGTCTCTATGATAGAGTCCTTGTGCACATCAGGATTCTTAGATTCAGATACAAGAAAACGATGTGAACTACCGTTTTTGGCATATCCAATAAAAATGCAATCAACAGTTTTGGGCTCTATTCTAAATGCCTTAGGGGGTGTAACAATCACCTTGGCCAAGCACCCCTACACTTTCAAGTATTTATAGGATGATTTATGTCCCACCACAACTCATGAGGTGTTACATCCTTATTCTTGAAAGGTATTTTATTCAATAAAAAATTGGCCGATAAAATGGCCTCCCCCCACATGTCCTGGCTCATCCCAGAACTTATCAACATGACATTCATCATTTCTTTTAATGTACGATTCTTTCGTTCCGCAATACCATTTGATTGGGTGTATAAGGAGGGGTACATTCGTGTATGATGCCACTTTGTGCACATACTTCCCCAAATTGTGAAACATATTCACCTCCTCTATCACTTCTCACACGCTTTATTTTCTTGTTGAGTTGATTCTCAACTTCATCTTTATACAAGTTAAACTTGTCAATTGCTTCATCCTTACTCTTAAGTAAGTAAACATAACAATATCTTGTATTGTCATCGATAAAGTAATAAAATATTTATTACCGCATCTTGTGGGAATTGATTTTAAGTCACACACATCAGTGTGGATCAGATCAAGGGGTTCAGTTATTCTTTCAACTGAGTTGAAGGATGATCTTGTTTGTTTGGCTTCAACACATGTTTTACATTTTGTTTTAGAGTCAATGACAAAATTTGGTATGTAATCTAATTTAATTAAACGACGCATCGAATTAAAATTTACATGACCAAGACGTCCATGCCAAACATTAGGAGACTCAACCAAGTAAGCAGAAGTACTAGCATTTTTATTCATGTTTTTCTTAACAGCCATTACATTAAGTTTAAACATGCCATTTTGGGCATATCCTTTTCCAACAAACATACCATGTTTACTTAAAACAAACTGGTCACTCTCAAAAACCAAACTTGTTAAGAATCCAACCCGACACAAGACTCTTGCGCAGGTCAGGAACATAAAGCACATTCTTCAAAGTGAGCTCTTTCCCAGAAGTCCACTTTAAGATCACATCACCTTCTCCCTTGATATCAGCTATAGCATCATTTCCCATGTACAACTTCATCTGCTCCCACCACCTCTTTAAACGTATTAAAGAGGCTCTTGTCTGGGCACACATGGCGGGTTGCCCCAGTATCAACACCCCACCCTTTTGGCTCATTAGCCACCAAATTTACCTCCTCCATCATGGCAGTGAGGTCTGAAATCATGGCCACTAAAGGCATACCATCATCATCAACCATAAGAGCCTTGTCACTCTTAGGCTCTTTGCATTGGTCAGCACGGTGACCAGTTTGTCCACAGTCTTTCCTTTAAAGGGACCAACCTTCTTCTTCACACCACCTTTCTTTGGCCCAAGGTCAACACCTTTGTTCTTTCCCTTGCCATTGAACTTGTGGCCTTTGTTACCCTTGTGTGACCCCTTGAGGATTGACCATGTTCCACAAGGTTTGCTTTTGCTGAAGCTTCAACTTGACTTCCTTTGTGTGACAGCCTATTGTCTTCCTCAATACGAAGACGAACAACAAGGTCTTCAATTGTCATTTCCTTTCGCTTATGCTTAAGATAATTCTTGAAGTCCACCCAACTAGGAGGCAACTTTTCAACAATTGCTGCCACTTGGAATGTTTCACTAAGATTCATTCCTTCAGACAAAATGTCACTAAGAATAATCTGCAATTCTTGAACTTGACTCATAACAGTTTTTGAGTCAATCATTTTATAGTCCAAAAATCTTGCCACAACAAACTTCTTTGTACCCGCATCCTCGGTCTTGTATTTGCGTTCCAATGACCCCCATAATTCTTTGGCAGTTGGAACCTTGAAATACACATTATACAATGCATCCGAGAGGCCATTCAACAGATAGTTGCGGCATAGATACTCAGAATGTTTCCATGCATCAATTGCACTCACAGATTGGGCATCACTAGTCCCTTCTGCAAGAACTGGAGGGGTCTCAGTTAAGAACCTCGCAAGGTTCAAGGTGGTCAGATAAAACAACATCTTCTGTTGCCACCTCTTAAAGTTCAAGCCAGTGAACTTTTCTGGCTTCTCAGCATGATTAGCCACAGCTTGGGCTGCTTGGGTACCAACTAATGGTCCCATGGTGGTGATGTGGATCCAACAGTAGTTGATGTGGTTGCTGAAACAGTAGCCATTTCGGAAACAAGAGACAAAAATTTAGTGAAGGCATAAATAATTTGGTTTACATAAATAAAAAAATTATAAAACTTTTAAAACCCAAAATCCGTGAACGGGTTTTTAAAATCTGTTTTAAACTTGTAGGACAACCGTTCACAAACAAATAAAATAAAAATTTATTAATCAATATTATGATTACAATACATAAAGAAGAACTACATCAAACTGAAAGGAATTACAATAAAAAAAATATAAACTTAACCAAGAACAGATTACAAAGAAAAGTAAATGGAAAACATAAACAATGGTGACTGAGGCACGTGAAGATCACGCTTCCCTTAAAACAGATTTCGGGCCACCCAGGTGAACCCGTCTGTTTGCCAGGGTACAACAGCCTAAGCAGATTGTACTGTCGGGATTAGCCTAGCACCCGAAAGTATACCTGAAACAAGAGAGCGCAAAGATGCAAAGTTAGGGAACTTGTTTGATGTGTGTGTGTTGTATGAACCATACATTTCTGTGTTCTGTATATCAAAACAAAGCACAAAGCTTTGTATTTATACTGATTAGTCTATATTGAATACACAATTCAATAAAATTAAACTCTAGAATTCAATAACACAATGAATTCTAAAACTTATAAAACTGAATTCTATAATTCAATGACACAATGTATTCAGTAACTTAATCATTTGACAAGTGCAAAGTACGCCATCAAAGCGCCACATTGCGCCCATCGCCCTCGTCCCGGTTCCTTGCCCGTGCGCTGGCATGTGCGCGTGTCAGGTGCTTCGCACCCTCCTGGCTGCCAGTGGGTGTGAGTTGTCACACAAAAATACATTCGTGTAGAGAATTTAATTATAAATCTACAAATGATTTATCTCTCCACCAATGTGGGACAAGCACAATTCCCCACACATTAAGGTTCCAACACATAATTAAAGCTTATGATCTCTCATTCAATTGCTTTAATCACTAAATAATTATTATATTAATTAATAAATATAATATTATTTTTCATTAATTTCCAACAGTTATGTCTAGTGTCTTAACGTCAGTTTTACTACATATGCGTTTTTAAAAAATTCACTTTAATTTGATGTTGGTACCTGTTCACATCAATACGAACTATGTAATATTTGTTTTTTTGATAAAGGCGTCCTTTTTACTAATTAATATATTTATTAATTAGTAAGTTTTAGTTTGTCTCTCTGAGTTACTGTAGCTATTTTTAAACTGCCACGTCTTCATCCATCTCTACTTTTTTGACACATCCTCTTGTCCTTACATCATCTATCTTACACCTACACATAACATGTGAGAGAGGAAGAGACATATACGAGACAGGGGAGGACTCCTCTACTCCAATCGCTTCACCTCCCCACCGGTGTATCCGCCACCGCCACTACGACAGATTCAACCATGACGTCAAGTGGTTGCCCTCGAACCTAGTTTTGATATCCATCTTCATTGCTTTCCCTCTCAAAACTCTGGCCCGTTAAGGGTCTATAAATTTCCGGTAAGGCTTCAGTTCCATTTCGTCATTTTTAGGCACAAATCATTAGCCGTCGTTATTGGGAAAAGGGAGAGGTTGTGGCGGAGGGGGAGATGTTCGATCTTTTCACACGGATTGCTGTCTTCCCAACAACGCCGCCCATCAGGTTCCATATCGACTCTCAGATCTTATTCATGTAACATTCTTCGAAAAACGGGTTTTCCAAACCTGCTTCGTTTATTAATCTAATATTCAGTTATAATTTTCGTTGCGTATTTAATGTTCGTATTAATTTAAACAATACATAACTAATAAACATTGTTAGAATTTTAAACCATAATTAATAAATAATAAAAATAAGTGAATAAAAAAAATAAATAAGGCTGCCGGGTTTCGAACCCGGGTCACCCGCTCCAACAAACAAACAACACACCACTCCGCCACACACTTTACTTTGGAATAATACTGAATTAAATAAAACTTAAAGTAAACCCGGATTCAAACCAGAGAATCACCGCGCACTCAGAGCTCGCAATCACCGAAAAATCCGGTAATCCGCGATTTTGGCCAAATCAGTCTTGACTAAAACGCTCAAATTGATGTCGACGTCAGTTATAACCGTTGCCGGCAATCAATTTCCGTCATAACCGACGGAAATCCTAACTCGCGGACTTTGACTCGATTAAGCCCGTTTCAACTATAAATACCCTCTTGAACACTCTGAAAATCCTTTCGCTAAGAACCACGATCGTTTCGAAGCTTAATTCATCTCAAAACACGTCGCCGGAGATATTTTACAGTCGCCGGACTTTCACCGAAAAACCGAGACTTACTTCAAATCTGTAAATTCTCGACTCTTTTGTTTGTAATCCATTAATCCTTCAACCAGAATCTGTCCCAGACTACTTGCCGGAATTCCTGCACTCGCCGGAAAATCACTGGAAATTCCGAAGTCTCACTGTCAATCGGTACAATATCTAAACCCCCTGATATCCCTTGTTCAGTAACTTAATTGCACAACTCATTGATCAAAACTGTTAATTGATTCACTCAGACGGAAGTCACCAATCAGAGCCGACGACTCTTGCTGGAAATCTGAGAAAAACATTCTGTTCGGTACATTTTACTCCGTAACCCTCTCTATCCATTTCACTCCAATCAATTATATGTTCGATGACCGATTTAAACAAGAACAGTCGAACATCATTGTTCTGTGTCTTTGTAAACGAAGAAGACGAAGTCGAACATGTGTATAAGTTTAATTAAAACTGAATATTTAACCGGGTTAGACACACAGTCCAGCGGTGGACTGTGTGCAACATAACACGCACGTCACGGGTTCGAATCGCACACGTTACGAATTTCAGAATTAAAACCAAAATTTTTACAACTGAATCGGATCAGGTCACAGAATGTTTATAAGAATAATATAAATCATAAGTTAAACAGATATGACACACAGCCCAACTGGTTGGGCTGTGCGCACTCGAACCGAACGTCCCGAGTTCGACTCCGGGTCACTGAAGTCGGTTCGGCCATATTAAATCCGTTTTGAAATAAACCAAATATAATAACAGTTAATTAGTATATATATATAATTAAAATATAGAATATTTCGGGTTAGACACGTAGCTCAGTTGGTAGAGCTGCGTGCACGTATACGAGAGGTCCCGAGTTCGAACCTCACTCAGCGCATATAATTAACACAATCCGACCGGTCAACGGTCAGAGTCAAAAAGTCAACAATTTTTATTTTTTATTTATTTAATCAGAAAATTATTTAAAAATACTTAAAAATAATATTTTTAAAGTTAGAAAATGTCCTTAAACTCACAAAAATAAATCTAAAAATCCTATTAAGATTATGAATTAAAAGTATTAATCTCAAATAAATCCATTTATTTACCGAACCATTTCGTTATTATTTTAGGTTAGTTTTCCTCGTCGATCAAATCCCAAAACTCGTGCGCATCCAACGTCATCATAGAACGCACCCAATGTGAGTGAATCTCTACCAATTCCCCGTTTTAATCACATTTTGGGGTGTATCATGTGTCGTTTAATTCCTTATTATATTTAAACATTTGTGCATCCATCATATCCGTGATCAAATGTGTATCCAATATGTATCAATTGTTGTGTGAATTATGTTTAGATTGAAGTTATCATTTTCAGTACATGCATTTCATTAGGTCCATCAGCTCCCCGTGGGATACGGGTTGAGTATCAGGTGCCTCATTCGATCGGCTCCGTTTGATTGAGCCTTGATCTCACATACATCATCATTCATGTCACTCGATCGGCTCCGTTGATTGAGCCTTGATCTCATATACATCATCATTCATGTCATTTACTCATCCAATGTGGTTTGTGTTTTGTTATATATATATGTTTGCTCACATGTGATTATTGCACAAATTTTCAATATTAAATACAACAAGAAATTAATAACAATGTTTTATCAAGGTTCACTCGCCAACTTTTGTTGACCCAAAATATCCCCCGTTTTACACATGATACAGGTGACCAAGTTGAGGCAAGAAACACATAGGAAGGCCTAGAAGAATAAATCAGTTTAAGCTTTGGATTGTTTTATTAGTTTCATTTCCTTGTAATTGTATGGATTTGATTTGAATATTTAAGTTGTAATTTGAATTTAGTAAATATGAAACATTTTAGTAAACATCATGAGCTTTGGTGATAACCCAATTATGCCCCGACTCTTATTCCGCTGCGGGTCGGGGTGTGACAGATTGGTATCAGAGCCATGACTATAGGGATATAGGATAGTTATTAGACCCTTAGAGCCTATACTATAGTTGATTAAAATTTTAAATTGTTTATGCGTTACATACAAAATTCATGATGTTTATATGCTTTATGTTTATTGTTACAAGCATGTTCATCAGTACATATTATTATACAATGCTCATCATGAATCATATCCTCATAACATATCATATCCATGAGAGCACACACCTCACAATTCCCATGATTTTTGCAACGATTTTTGTATTTTTCAAATCACATCAAAGTGAGTTCTCATGACGGGCATGTAGTAACTGGAAGGGTACGAGTACTGGTAGTCGGAACGTCCTGTCTAGGCTTGGCATTCGTATAAATCCAAAATAAAGGACCAGTTTGCCTACCTGGGGACTAACGATGAGAGTACGAAGGACCTATTAGGCCAAAGCATGCTATACCAAACGTCGTGTGAGCTAACCCCACTTTGAGTTGTCATTGTGTCTATACTTGGACACCCTCCTACCATACATCTCGCAATCATATTTCGTGGTTTTCATTCGGGTGATGCGAGTGTTAAACCGCCAACACCAATGTGAATCCTACTAAGCCAATAGTCATGGGGGCCCACATGACTATACAGGCGATGGTATGGGGGACATTGGAGGCCCAAACATGAGCAAACCCAAGACATCCTATGGATGTAGTTGCATTATTGATGATTATGTTATTTTTATTCTTTTAACAACACATGACACCTAAAAACTTCTTAAACTCACAATCTTCCTATGTATGTTCCTGTAGATGTCAGCTAGGCAACTACGTGGAGGTAGAAAGTCAGGAAGATCCAATGAACGCTTGGCCACACAAATTGCTAAACAAATGGCCTCGGTGCTTCCTGACATCGTGATTCAAGTTCAACAAGCTCTCACCGCAAATCCCATCAACCCTCCCAATCAAGAAGACCAGAGCGTCGCCAACTCTCACTCCAAAAAGTGCTCCTACAAACACTTCAAATCTTGCGATCCCCCAAAGTATGAAGGGACGAAGGTGTTACTGCCCTCCTCCACTGGTTTGAAGAAATGGAGAACACCTTCCTCAATTGCGATTGTCCCGAGGATCGCAAGGTACGTTACGCAACTGGGAGACTGTTTGGGGTAGCCCTTACCTGGTGGAACACAGAAAAGGGTAAGAGAGGAGTCGAAGTTGCCATGGCCTTAACATGGGAAGAGTTAAGGGAAATCATGACAAGACGCTTCTGTCCAAGAAGCGAAATCAAAAAGTTGGAAGATGAATTCCACTCGTTAAAACAAAAGGAAGGAGATTATACTTCCTACAACAAAAGATTTCTCGAACTGAACCAAATGATCCCTAATCTGTTCACCCCGTGTACCGCTTGGTTGAACACTACATTCGAGGCCTCCCCTCAAAATTCAAGACTCGGTTCTAAGCACTTCGCCTGCAACACTTGAAGCCGCAATGGAACTAGCTACCGAACTTACCGAGAATCGCATCCGAAACGGCAAATTCAAGGATGAGAAAAAGAAAGCCCCCATTGAGGCCCAAACTCCAAACCATTCCATCTCCTCCTCAAGGTTTGCTGGTAAGAGGAAACGAAACAGCAGAAATTTTGTCGTCACACACACAAACCCTCCTATCACTGCCGCACCAATTACCCAAATTGCTCCCTCAGCTGCACCATTTAAAAACCCATACACCGGCCCATACCCAAAATGCAACCGTTGTCAATACCATCACCTTCCCCAAACTCCTTGCCAACATTGCACCAGCTGTGGCCGTGCGGGTCACCCATCCAAACTTGTCGCACACTTCAACGAATGAACCGCAATCAACCCTCAACCCAAACCCACCATCAGATAGTGGGTCAAGCCCAACAACCTTTACTTCTACCACCTGCACAACATATAGCCCAATCCTACTACCAACCCAACTACCCCATGATACAACCCATGCGAGCATGTTATAACTGTGGAGACCCAACCACTTTAGAAACACTTGTCCACGCTTGGTGAACATCATTCATGCTCAAGCTCAAGAAAATCCGGTAAACCAAGCTAACCAAGCTCCTCCACCTGCTAGAGGAAGAGCTTTCAACATCAATGCCAACCAAGCTAGGGCTGACAACAACGTGGTTAACGGTACGTTTCTCATCAATGGTAGTTATGCATCCATGTTATTCGATACTGGCGCGGATAAGAGTTTTGTGTCTTTAGAATTTGAACCTATTCTCAACCAAACTCGTGATAATCTCATGGAATCCCTAACGGTGGAAGTTGCTGACGGAAAACCAGTCTCATTAAACTCTAATATACGCAATTGTACTCTCACCCTAAACGATCATGACTTTCCAGTTGACCTCATTCCTATGAAGCTGGGAAGTTTCGATGTTATAATCGGTATGGACTGGCTCAGCCAGCATCACGTGGAAGTAGTGTGTCGCGAGAAGTTCATTCGCATTCCTCTTGCAGACGGTCTGACCTTACGTATTTTTGGGGAAACCCCTTCGAAATGACTCAAATTAATGTCTTGCCTTCAAGCCCGAAGATATCTCCGTAAAAACTATGTCGCATTCCTAACTCACGTCGTCAAAAAGGGAACCAAGGAAAGGAAACTCGAAGACATCCCAGTTGTGAAAGAATTCCCACAAGTTTTTCCCGACGACATTTCAGGACTTCCTCCTGTGAGAGAAGTCGAATTCCGCATCGATCTTGTACCTGGCGCTACACCAGTCGTAAAATCTCCTTATAGGTTAGCCCCATCCAAAATGCAAGAGCTGGCCAGCCAACTACAAGAGCTGACTGACAAAGGATTCATACGTCCTAGCTCATCGCCTTGGGGTGCACCTGTTCTGTTTGTGAAGAAGAAAGATGGAACGTTTCGCATGTGCATCGACTATAGAGAACTCAACAAGTTAACGGTTAAGAATCGCTATCCACTACCTCGCATTGATGACCTCTTAGACCAACTTCAAGGCGCCACCTGTTTTTCAAAAATCGACCTTCGTTCTGGTTATCATCAACTCAGAGTACATGAAGAAGACGTCCCAAAGACCGCCTTCTGGACTCGTTATGAGCATTACGAATTCATGGTCATGTCATTCGGTTTAACCAACGCCCCATCTGTCTTCATGGATCTAATGAATAGGGTATGCAAACCCTACCTCGACCGTTTCGTCATAGTCTTCATCGACGACATCCTCATCTACTCCAAGTCTAAATCCGATCATGAACGACACCTTCGACTCATCCTTACACTCTTAAGGACTGAAAAGCTCTACGCTTAGTTCTCAAAATGCGAATTCTGGTTAAGAGAAGTACAATTCCTTGGACATGTCGTTAATGACAAGGGAATACATGTCGATCCTTCGAAAATCAAGGCAGTACAGGAATGGCAAGCGCCACGTACCCCTACCGAAGTAAGATCATTTCTTGGTTTGGCTGGTTACTATCACCGCTTCATTGCCAATTTCTCCCGTATTGCTGTACCACTCACGGCTTTGACTCATAGAGGAAAACCTTCATATGGGGACCTAAACAAGAAGAAGCCTTCCAAACCCTTAAGCAAAAGCTTTGTGACGCACCTATCCTCACACTTCCTGAAGGTTGCGATGACTTTGTAGTATATTGCGACGCATTAGAGCAAGGGCTAGGTTGTGTATTAATGCAAAGAGGAAAAGTGATAGCCTACGCTTCTAGGCAACTCAAGGTTCATGAAAAGAATTACACCACCCACGACCTGGAACTCGGAGCCGTTGTGTTCGCTCTCAAGATATGGAGACATTACCTCTACGGAACCAAGTGTGAAATATACACTGACCACAAAAGTCTCCAACATATCTTCAACCAAAAGGAGTTGAATATGAGGCAACGAAGATGGGTCGAACTTCTTAACGACTACGACTGTGAAATTCGGTATCATCCTGGCAAGGCAAACGTGGTGGCCGATGCGCTCAGTCGAAAAGGTTATGCGAACTCCATTCATTTTCTATGTTCGCAAATAATAACCGACATCAAAGATCGAATTCGAGAAGCCCAACATGTTTCTGTGACAGAAAATGATGTACGCGATGAACTGTCATGCGGAGCTGAACTCAAAATCGAAACCAAATCCGACGGCATTCGATACTATTTAAACCGCATATGCATTCCTGATCGCGACAACCTTCGTGATTTCCTCATGAATGAGGCGCACAAAACACGATACTCTGTACACCAGGAGCCGACAAGATGTATCAAGACCTACGATACACCTACTGGTGGCCTGGCATGAAAAAAGATATCGCTGTTTTTGTTTCCAAGTGCCTTACATGTTCCAAAGTAAAAGCTGAACATCAAAGACCTTCAGGACTTCTAGTCCAACCCGAAATACCTGTATGGAAGTGGGAAAACATAACTATGGATTTCATTACCGGTTTACCTCGCACCTCCAGTGGGTATGACACTATATGGGTAATCATTGATCGTCTTACAAAATCAGCTCACTTCATTCCGATCCGCGAGGACTTCAAGAATGAGAAGTTAGCTGGTATCTACATCAGCGAGATCGTAAGCCGTCATGGTGTACCTTTAAGCATCATTTCAGACCGTGATGGTCGTTTCACTCACGAACATGGCGAGCCGTACAAGCTGTCTTGGGTACACGACTCGACCTCAGTACCGCTTTTCATCCTCAAACTGATGGTCAATCTGAACGCACCATCCAAACCCTTGAAGACATGCTGCGAGCATGTGTCATAGACTTCAAAGGGAACTGGGACGCACATCTACCATTAGTTGAATTTTCGTACAACAATAGCTATCATTCAAGTATCGGCATGGCTCCTTTCGAAGCTTTATATGGTCGTAAGTGCCGATCTCCAGTATGTTGGCACGAAATTGGGGAAGCACAAATCACCGATCCAGAATTAATTCAAGAAACAACAGACAAGATCCATCAAATTTGAAACAACCTTCTAGCGGCACAAAGTCGTCAAAAGAGTTATGTAGACAAACGACGAAAGCCCTTTGAGTTTAACATTGGTGATCAAGTACTTTTAAAAGTATCACCGTGGAAGGGAGTGGTTCGTTTTGGCCAGAAGGGCAAGCTAGCACCACGCTACGTAGGACCTTTCAAGATATTCGAAAGAGTAGGACCTGTAGCATAAAAGCTTGACCTACCAGAAGAACTCAACAGAATTCATCCCACATTCCACGTATCAAACTTGAAAAAGTGTCTCGCCGATGAGAACCTCCATATTCCTCTAGAAGACATTCAGATCGATGAATCTATGCACTTTATTGAAAGACCAGCAGAAATCATGGACTTCGGAGAGAAGCGTTTAAGACGAAGTCGTATTCCAATTGTCAGGGTACGCTGGGAGTCAAAACGAAGACCTGAGTTTACTTGGGAACGTGAAGACTCAATGCGCGAGAAATACCCACATCTTTTTCCTGTTACCACTACTACTTAAATTTCGGGACGAAATTTCTAAACGTAGGGGATACTGTAACATTCGTCGAAAAAACGGGTTTTCCAAACCCGCTTCGTTTATTAATCAAATATTCAGTTATAATTTTCGTTGCATATTTAATGTTCGTATTAATTTTAAACAATACATAACTAATAAACATTGTTAGAATTTTAAACCATAATTAATAAATAATAAAAATAAATGAATAAAAAAAATAAATAAGGCTGCCGGGTTTCGAACCCGGGTCACCCGCTCCAACAAACAAACAACACACCACTCCGCCACACACTTTACTTTGGAATAATACTGAAATAAATAAAACTTAAAGTAAACCCGGATTCAAACCAGAGAATCACGCGCACTCAGAGCTCGCAATCACCGGAAAATCCGGCAATCCGCGATTTTGGCCAAATCAGTCTTGACTAAAACGCTCAAATTGATGTCGATGTCGGTTATAACCGTTGCCGGCAATCAATTTCCGTCATAACCGACGGAAATCCTAACTCGCGGACTTTGACTCGATTAAGCCCGTTTCAACTATAAATACCCTCTTGAACACTCTAAAAATCCTTTCGCTCAGAACCACGATCGTTTCCAAAGCTTAATTCATCTCAAAACACGTCGCCGGAGATATTTTACAGTCGCCGGACTTTCACCGGAAAACCGAGACTTACTTCAAATCGGTAAAATTCTCGACTCTTTTGTTTGTAATCCGTTATTAGACATATATTAACTTCAATCCTTCAACCAGAATCTGTCCCAGACTACGTTGCCGGGAATTCCTGCACTCGCCGGAAAATCACTGGAAATTCCGAAGTCTAACTGTCAATCGGTACAATCATCTAAACCCCCTGATATCCCTTGTTCAGTAACTTAATTGCACAACTCATTGATCAAAACTATTAATTGATTCACTCAGACGGAAGTCACCAATCAGAGCCGACGACTCTTGCCGGAAATCTGAGAAAAACATTCTGTTCGGTACATTTTACTCCGTAACTCTCTATACCATTTCACTCCAATCAATCATATGTTCGATGACCGATTTAAACAAGAACAGTCGAACATCATTGTTATGTGTCTTTGTAAACGAAGAAGACAAAGTCGAACATGTGTATAAGTTTAATTAAAACTGAATATTTAACCGGGTTAGACACACAGTCCAGCGGTGGACTGTGTGCAACATAACACGCACGTCACGGGTTCGAATCGCACACGTTACCGAATTTCAGAATTAAAACCAACATTTTTACAACTGAATCGGATCAGGTCACAGATTGTTTATAAGAATAATATAAATCATAAGTTAAACAGATATGACACACAGCCCAACTGGTTGGGCTGTGCGCACTCGAACCGAACGTCCCGAGTTCGACTCCGGGTCACTGAAGTCGGTTCGGCCATATTAAATCCGTTTTGAAATAAACCAAATATAATAACAGTTAATTAGTATATATATATATATAATTAAAACAGAGAATACTTTTTGTTAGACACGTAGCTCAGTTGGTAGAGCTGCGTGCACGTATACGAGAGGTCCCGAGTTCGAACCTCACTCAGCGCATATAATTAACACAATCCGACCGGTCAATGGTCAACGGTCAGAGTCAAAAAGTCAACATTTTTTTTTATTTTTTATTTATTTAATCAGAAAATTATTTAAAAATACTTAAAAATAATATTTTTAAAGTTAGAAAATGTCCTTAAACTCACAAAAATAAATCTAAAAATCCTATTAAGATTATGAATTAGAAGTATTAATCTCAATACAATCCTTTTATTTACCGAACCATTTCGTTATTATTTTAGGTTAGTTTTCCTCGTCGATCATATCCCAAAACTCGTGCGCATCCAACGTCATCAAAGAACGCACCCAATGTGAGTGAATCTCTACCAATTCCCCGTTTTAATCACATTTTGGGGTGTATCATGTGTCGTTTAATTCCTTATTATATTTAAACATTTGTGCATCCATCATATCCGTGATCAAATGTGTATCCAATATGTATCAATTGTTGTGTGAATTATGTTTAGATTGAAGTTATCATTTTCAGTACATGCATTTCATTAGGTCCATCAGCTCCCGTGGGATACGGGTTGAGTATCAGGTGCCTCATTCGATTGAGCCTTGATCTCACATACATCATCATTCATGTCACTCGATCGGCTCCGTTGATTGAGCCTTGATCTCATATACATCATCATTCATGTCATTTACTCATCCAATGTGGTTTGTGTTTTGTTATATATATATGTTTGCTCACATGTGATTATTGCACAAATTTTCAATATTAAATACAACAAGAAATTAATAACAATGTTTTATCAAGGTTCACTCGCCAACTTTTGTTGACCCAAAATATCCCCCGTTTTACACATGATACAGGTGACCAAGTTGAGGCAAGAAACACATAGGAAGGCCTAGAAGAATAAATCAGTTTAAGCTTTGGATTGTTTTACTTAGTTTCATTTCCTTGTAATTGTATGGATTTGATTTGAATATTTAAGTTGTAATTTGAATTTAGTAAATATGAAACATTTTAGTAAACATCATGAGCTTTGGTGATAACCCAATTATGCCCCAACTCTTATTCCGCTGCGGGTCGGCGTGTGACAATTCTGATATTCAAATAAACCGTGTAATAACCATAAACCACTTTTGATAATTAGGGTTTTATCCTATTTATACATAAAATAGAGATTATTTATGTTAAAGAATGTGTGGTTCGAAGTTGTTGTTCTTTAAAATACTGAACAAAGCAAATTACATTGAACATGGATGCCTGGAACATGGATGCATCAGTAAACAAATATAGTATATTAACATTATCAAAAGAAAGCCTATATGTTTCTTTTTGTAATCTTCATTTTAATGTTAACGGGAACTTTATCTTTTTTACCAGGGAGCTTTTTTAATTAACATGCTTTGTAGTGTTATGGTTCATCTATTCATGATATAAAGCAATTTCGTATGTGAAAGTCTCAATACTTGATATTTATTTGTTGAATTGTTATAGCTATGAGGAAAATGAAACCTCTATTGGTCGCACTTATCGAGACATAAAGTGATTGTACTGTTTTTTGTTGGCTCTAAACAGAAACCAAAATCGGCCAAAAGTTTTGTTCGTTTAATTTGATTCGCTTTGGTTTTCGGTTTGAATAAAGTGATAACCGAACCGATGAACATCTCTAATTTCACCGAGTTTTATATCCAATTGATTTAATTCATATATTGTGAGTGACTTTGTGGACGAGTGTTTGCATTCGGATGATTACTAATAACTTGAATTTTAGGTTCATAGTGGAAGTTTTACAAAAGTTGTGTAAGTTCCTCCGGAGTATGCTGATGCAATAACATGCATGTGTTCTGCTGGAGTTTTGTCAGTTTGGGTAGAGATATAGAAAGATTTTTTTATAGCGAATCTATATACAAAAACTCTGAAATATAATTTTGTTCCTCATGGTTCGAATTTTTTTACAGACCATTTTGGTTGTCCATTTTGTGAACTAACATAGTTCAAAACTGATGTTAACCTATGAATCAGTTGGATTACGCGGGTTATGGATCAAAATGGGTTCGTTTTAAAACATACACTTGGGTTGACCCGTTATGTGTTTTGTCTTGAATATATTTGAAGGTATTATGCATGTCGACAAGTTTTGACCTATTTCTTTTTGTGCTAAAATTTATTGACCCGTTAATCGCAGGGAGTTGTGGCAAGTTTTATAGCATGAGAACCTAAGCACAATGCTAAGTGTGCATGATTGGAGGGAGGTCGCCACAGATATGTATATGTCGTTAAGGGAAGATTTAGTCTTTTTGGTTGTTAGTAGTACATGTAGAGTGTTGTAGATTTTGCTGCTAACTTGCAAATGCTAATTAGTTGTAAAAATACTTGAAAGGAGAAATATGTCAACTCCTTAACGTTCATTATGTCTACCGACGTTAGGTATTTAGGCGCGACCCACTTTTATGTTCCTTAACGCTCATTATGTCTACCACGCTGCACCCGCAACGAAGCGCGAGGTATAATTACTAGTACTACATTTAAAGATTAATAAACATGTATAGAACATTATTATTAAATTTTGTTTATAATAGTTTCAAATTAAATAATATTGCATTAATACAAAAACATGTATAGAACATTATTATTACATTTTGTTATAATAGTTTCAAGTTAAATAATATTGCATTAATACAAACAAGATATCTTAACAAACAAGAAAATAAACGATAACAGCATCATATACAATATAAATGTTGTAAATTAATATTGTAACTAATTTAAGGTATTTTTTTAAACAAATATTTCAATTATAAATATTGGCAAAACTGATAGTATGTCTTCTACTATAGGAATTTGGGACTTCAATAAAGCAAACTTGCATAATAAGTTTTCTATATATATGTTCATGATTCTAAACTATAGGAATTTGGGACTTCAATAAAGCAAACTTGCATAATAAGTTTTTTCTATATTTCATGATTCCAAATTACAATTTTTATACTTTAAGTTTCATTTATAATTATAGACAGAATCTTTAAAAATGAAATTTCTCTCGTATGACTATCGGGGGATCTTGAACGAAAAATCAGGAGGGGACAGCTCTAAAACTCCAATAAGCCAAAACACAAGGCCAAGAAATTATAAGTAAACCCAAAACCATGAACCCTGAACCAAGAACCCTGAACCCTTAACCCTGAACCCTAACCCTAACCCTGAACACCTGAACCATGAACCCTGAACCATGAACCCTTAACCCTGAACCCTAACCCTGAGCCCTTAACCATGAATCCTGAACCCTAACCCTGAACCCTAACCTAAACCTGAACCCTAAACCCTAAACCCTGAACCCTGAACCATGAACCCTAACACTAACCTAAACCCTAAACCCTAAACCCTAACAATAACCCTAACATAAACCCTAGCCATAACCCTAACCCTAACCCTAAACCCTAAACCTAACCCTAAACCCTAACCCTAACCTAAACAATAACCCTAAACCCTAAACCCTAAACCCTAAACCCTAAACCCTAACCCTAACCCTAAATAACCCTAAACCATAACCCTACACCATAACCTAACCCTAACCCTAAACCCTAAACATAACCCTAACCCTAAACCCTAAACCCTAAACCCTAACCCTAAACCCTAAACCCTAAACCCTAAACCCTAAACCATAACCCCCTAACCCTAACCCTAACCATAACCCCTAAACCCTAAACCCTAACCTAACCCTAAACCCTAAACCCTAACCCTAACCCTAACCCTAAACCTAACCCTAAACCTAACCCTAAACCCCAAACACTAACCCTAAACCCTAAACCTAAAAACCCTAACCCTAAACCCTAAACCCTAAACCCTAAACCCTAAACCCTAACCCAACCCTAACCCTAACCCTAAACCCAAACCCTAACCCTAAACCTAACCCTAAACCCTAAACCCTAACCCTAAACCCTAACCTAACCCTAACCCAACCCTAAAACCCTAAACCCTAAACCTAACCCTAAACCCTAAACCCAAACCTAAACCCTAACCTAAACCCTAAACCCTAACCATAAACCCTAAACCTAAACCTAAACCCTAAACCTAAACACATAACCCTAAACCCTAAACCTAAACCCTAAACCCTAAACCTAAACTAAACCCTAAACCCTAAACCTAAACCCTAAACCTAACCTAAACCATAACCACTAACCTAACCTAACCCTAACCTAAACACTAAACCATAAACACTAAACCCTAAACCCTAACCCTAACCCTAACCTAACCCTAAACCTAACCCTAAACCATAACACTAACCAACAAACCTAACCCTAACCTAATAACCTAAACCCTAAACCTAAACCCTAACCTAAACCTAACCTAAACCTAAACCATAAACCCTAAACCCTAAACCTAAACCTAAACCTAACCCTAACCTAAACCCTAAACCTAACCCTAAACCTAACCTATAACCTAAACCTAACCCTAAACCCTAAACCTAACCTAAACCCTAAACCTAACCCTAAACCTAAACCTAACCTAAAACCCTAAACCTAAACCAAACCCTAAACCCTAACCTAAACCTAACCTAAACCACTAAACCCTAAACCTAAACCTAAACCTAAACCCTAAACCCTAAACCTAAACTAACCTAACCACACCCTAACCTAAACCCTAAACCCTAAAACCTAAACCTAACCTAAACCCTAACACCTAAACCTAAACCTAAACCCTAACCCTAAACCCTAACCTAAACCCTAAACCCTAACCTAAACCCTAAACCTAAACTAAACCCTAACCCTAAACCAAACCTAAACCTAACACTAAACTAAAACCTAACCTAACCCTAAACCTAACCTAACCAAAAACACCTAAACCTAAACCTAAACAAACCTAAACCCAAACCCTAAACACAAACCCCCAACCTAAACCAAACCTAAACCTAAACCTAACCTAAAACCTAACCCCTAACCAACCTAACTAACCATAACCTAACCTAAACCTAAACCATAAACCTAACCCTAAACTAAACCATAACCAAACCCTACCCTAACCCTAAAAACCTAACCTAACTAAACCCTAACATAACCCTAACCTAACCTAAACCTAAACTAACATAAACACTAACCTAAACCAAACTACAAACCCTAAACTAACCCAACCAAACCTAACACCCTAAACCTAAACCTAAACCTAAACCCTAAAACAACTAAACCTAAACCTAACCTAAACTAACCATAAACCTAACCCCTAACCTAACATAACCCTAACCTAAACCTAACATAAACCTAACCTAAACCCTAAACCTAACCTAAACCTAAACCTAACCACTAACCTAAACCTAACCTAAACCAACCCTAAACCTTAACCCTAAACACCAACCAATAACCCTAAACCATAAACCTAACACAACAAACCCTAAACCTAAACCATAAACCAAAACCCAAACCTAAACCTTAACCTAACCACAAATAAACCTAAACCTAAACCAACCTAACCTAAACCATAACCCTAACCTAAACCAAATACCAACAAACCCTAAACCTAAACCTAACTAAACCTAAACCAAACCAAACTATAACAAACCACCAACAACCTAACCATAACCTAAACCAAACCAACCTAACCTAACCTAACCTAAACCCTAAACCTAACACTAAACCATAAACCATAAACCATAAACCCTAAACCATAACACCTAACCTAAACCCTAAACCATAAACCTAAACCCAAAACCTAAACCATAAACCTAAACCTAACATACCAAACCCTAAACCTAACACTAAACCTAAACACTAAACCTAACTAAACCTAAACCTAAACATAAACCTAAACCTATCAAACCTAACCCTACTAAACCTAACTACCTAAACCTAAACATAAACCTAACCTAAACCTAACCCTAAACCACTAACCTAACCTAAACCCTAACCTAAACCTACCTAAAACCACTAAACCTAACCCTAACTAACTACCTAACAACCCTAAACCTAAACCTAACCTAAACCTAAACCTAAACTAAACCAAACATAACCCTAACCTAACCTAAACCTAAACATAACCTAACCTAAACCCTAAATAACCATAACTAAACCCTACCTAACCATACAAACCTAAACACCTAAATACATAACCTCTAAACCTAACAACCTAACACACCAAACCTAAACTCACCTAAACTAAACCTAAACCCTAAACCATACAACCATAACCCTAAACCTAAACCATAAACCTAAACCTAACCTAACTAACCCAAAACCTAAACATAAACAAAACCCTAAACACTAAACATAACCATAACCTAACCTAAACCTACTAAACTAAACCTAACTAACATAACCTAACCATAACTAACCTAACTAGAAACCTAAACCCTAAACCTAACCTAAAAACCTAACAACTTAAACACTTAACACACATAAACCTAACCTAACAAACACTAAACGTACTAAACCCTAAACTAACTAAACAATAAACCTTCCTAAACACTAAATAACTAACCTAAACCATAACCTAACCTAAATATAAACCTAAACCATAAACATAAACCTAAACAGTAACCTAACAAACCTAACCAACCAATCCTAAACCTAACCAAACCTAAACCTAGTGATGGTTTTTTTCTTTTCTTTAGGTATACACTAGTGAGGAAAGAATATACTTTAATTTAAAAGGAAAGTCTAAACATAAATATGAATTTGCATATGGAATATGTATTCGGATATTAAATGGATCGTTACTTAATCAACAAAATGACAAAATCATTAGCATAAAAGTATCTAACCCAAAAAAATCTATGGGTTTACTTATGATTTCTTGGCCTAGTGGTTAAGGAGATGGTGAGAAGTTTTGCTTCTTTTTGAGGTCCTGGGTTTAAATCCAGGAAAAAAATTTTAATACTAACTTGGTGATCATAACATACTAATGGGTTGTTTGGCAACTTCTGAATGGGTAAGTGTTCAACTAGTAGAGGTCTGAACCATTAAAAGTCAGTATAATGCTCAACTGTTCAGAGACAAATATCTTACTAATTCAAATAAGAGGTCTTAACCATTCAGACTCAGTATAATGCTTAACCATTCAGAGACAAATATCTGAATCATTTAGACATCTGTTCATGAAACAAACAGTCTGAACCATTAAGTGCTGAACCAGTAAGAAATCTGAATCATCAAGACCTTATTAAGAGCTAAAGAAACAGTCTCTAACTATCAACATGGCTAGCGTCATCCTCACTATAAAAAAAAGAACATTTTATGGGTCTAACCGTCAGTTCGGCTTAATGTGTTAAAGTCAATTTAAAGTTTATGGGGTTTAAAGTTCACGTACAAATAAAATTGACGTACTAAACGTACGAAAGGAATGAAAAAGCCAAAAAAGCGGTGGTTTTTCGTAAATATTTGGTCGTATGGTAATTATCTAAATTACTTTACAAGATCATTTGTAGATTAATTTTGGTCTTGTAGAGTAATCTTGTAAAATGTTCTTGTAGAGTAATTTTCATCTTGTAGAGTAATTCTGTAGAGTATCATAATTATTCTACAAATGATCTTGTATGGTAATTTTGATCTTGTAAGGTAATTCTGTAGAGTGACATAATTACTCTATAAATGATTTTGTAGAGTAATTTTAAATTGTATGTTGTTTGATAAACTTGCAGAGTAATTTTGATACACTTGTAGAGTAATTTGATAAATACCCTACAAGATCAAATCACTCTGCAAGAACATTTTAGAAAATTACTCTATAAGATCAAAATTACTCTACAAGGGCATTTTACAAAATTACTCTAGAAGAACATTTTACACAACGACCAAATATTTACGAAAATACTACCGCGTTTTTTCAGCAAAATCTGCAGTTCGTACGTTTTGTACGTTAGGTTTATTTGTATTTGATCTTTAGTCTCAATCTTTAATCCTGATAAAATATTTTAAGAAAAAATATACTTTGAGCCTTTAACTAATTTTATTTTTTGCCAGATTTTTTTTTGCTTTTGTTACCTATTCGAATCATAAACAAAATTGACAAATCCTCAATTAATAAACGAAACTTGGCGGCTTTAAATGTATGGTTTCATACGAAAATCTTCATGTTTCTCTTATCTCAAACAATCTTATTCCACATTCGATTAATCAAAGATATATATTTTTTTCAAATGATTTCCTAACCTAAGATAAAACTGAACTTTGGGCTGCATCTATATTGGGCCCAGAGTCCCCACTAGCTCTGATTCATATATACAGTGATGCACAAAAAAACTCGAACCCGGATCCGAAAAAAACCCGGAACTGGGTATCATAAAACCCGGGTTTTTTATACCCGAACCCGAACCTGACCCTACCCGTAGGGTAGGGATCGGGTATGTATTTCTAGTATAAAACCCGAACCCGGAACCGGGTTTTTTCAATACCCGGTCTGAGTTTTCCAATACCTTGTTCGGGTTTTTTTCGTTTTTTTTTGTGTTTTTCGAGTTTTGCACTTTGGTAACGGTTATATAGCCGTTAGAAAGTATATTTTGGCTATTTTTGTTTACATTTAATCTCTATAATCTATACCCGATCCATACCCGAGGCATACCCGAACCCAACCCGATCCATGCCCGAACCCGGAAATAGGGTATTATAATACCCGGGTATTAGAAAACCCGACCCGAACCCGGGTATATAGGGTATACATTTTTTGTATAAAACCCGGACCCGACCCGAGTATTCTTAATACCCGATTTTATAGAACCCGGTCATACCCGAACCCGGTTCCATACATGGAACCGGGTATTCAAAAAACCCGATTTGTGCACCACTACATATATATACTAACTAAAGTATAACTAAATTCAAAACCGAATAGCATACCCTATATGTTTAAGGATGACAAAAAACCAAGGCTTGATGGGATACCCGAAACAATCGAACTAGTATACTCGAAAACCGATGAGTATGGAATTTGAAATAAAATATTCCACGGGTTGGTATGGGATTTAGTGATAACGACCTAATTATCGAAAGTTATATACCCATTTATCCAAACTATATACCCGAATCATATACTCAATTTTTCTTTTACATTTTTGTTTTTGCACTAACCCTTGTCTACTATGGGTCTAAGGCTTCATTCTATCAGCTATTATCATATACTCGATTTTTCTTTTTGCATTAACCCTTGTCTACTATGGGCCTATGGCTTCATTCTATTAGCTATTTTATTTGGAAAATAAACTCTTACCTTTAGCATATCTATTTTATTGTTGTAGGATAGATGTTTTAGGGCATGAGTGGTGACATTGTTGATGATACTTTAGCTTCGTTATATGAAAACAGGTCAAGTAACGGGTCAAAGAGTTGCATTTTACTATCATTGGCAATACGAGTCAAGTAATGGGTCATGCGGGTTTGGGTCACGACATGCCCATTTTAGGAAGAAAAAAAAAGAAGTATTAAATCTCCGAACTTAAGAATGTTGTCCATCTCATTCACTAAAATCTCACATGAGTTAATTAATTAGAAATATCAATCATTAATTAATAAGTTAAGGATAAAAGAGTTGCTATACATCACATTTACCTGTTCTTGTCAACCTATCAGTTATGAAAAAACATCTACAGATCGACACTACTGATTTAGTGTTACTGCATCGATTCCCACTTACAAATTTTGATGGTGTCGTCATCAGTGGCACAACTTAGGGGCTATCGGGGGATGTGTTAGAAGTGTAAAATTTTCGATTTTTCATCCGAAAATTTCGTCCGTTTTTCATGACATACAAACTAGATAACCTTTTTACATTGGCAAATGAACATATTTTGAAAAAAATATATAAGGTATTTAAACTACGATGAACTAGTTGTCACCTTGACCAATGGATCGAGAAAAATGGTCCAATTAAGATAATTAAACAGAGTGCAAAGATGCCAATTGTCAAAACAAAGAAACATAATACATCATATAGCATCCAAACAGGTGGATAACTGTCTATGAATTTCTTTTAGGATGCATTGCCATGGCTTCTATGATCATGAAAGATTTGCAAAAAAATGTGTTTATGTTGCAAGGCATTGTCCAATTGAAAAGTATGTGGAACATATGCATGGTTGGTTCCTCAACATTTTAGGTGATTATATGAAAGTTAATTTTAAATAACAGTAGATGATGAAAGTATACTCCCATAGAATCAATCATTATCCTCAAAAAAGAAAAAAAAAACGCTGACGACAATTTTGGGCTCCAATGGAACTGTTATGACCTGTAACCTCCTAAAAACTGCTTTATACCTCTGCTTCTAGAAAGTTTTTCCTATTTTAAATGGTTGAGATTTAATCTTAACTCCATCCAATGATTCTAATTGAATATTGTTCTCTTTGACCTTAATGGGAACATAAGGATATATAATTCTATTAAAAGATAAAAAATCATTGTTTGAAAAATACTCAACATAAATTGAAACATCGAAAGATAGACTTAAAATAGTTTTTGAGTTAAATGTCGTTTTAATCCCTGTGGTTTGGACCATTTTATCAGTTTAGTCCAAAGGTTTCATTTTTCGTCTGTGAGTCCAAAAAGATTTCACAGTTGCCATTTTATTTCACTAGGTTAACTTTATCAATTTTTCTGTTAATGAGAAGGGCAATTCGGTCATTTTATATGGCCGAGGTGCCCTTCTAGTTAACAAAATTACATATAAGATAACCAAATTTCTCTTCTTGTTAACAAAAAAATGAATAAATTATTCCAGTAGACTGAGATGACATGATAAAACTTTTTTTACCCAAACATAAAAATAAAAATAAAACTTTTAGAGTAAACTATTAAAATAACGAAAATCAACTAAATGGACATTTACCTCATAGTTTCTCAAACAAAAGCATTGAAAGATATAGACTTAAAATGGAAAGATAGGCATACGTGGCGGGACCAGGAGATCAAAACCGGCCCAACCGGGCCCAGTCTTTCACCATCTTCATAAAGTCACTGCCACAGTGCCACACTTCCATTTACCAGTGTTGACTCAGCAACAACCAAAACCCTAATTTTCAAAATCAACAATGGCGATGAGATCCACCATGACCTCACGAGCATCTCTACTTCTTCGTGCAATGGATTCTTCGAGTTCTCGTTCATCCTATCGCTTTTTCAGCGATCAAGGTCGCGTTCTAAGCGAAGAAGAACGTGCTGCTGAGAATGTTTACATCAAGGTATTTGACTATTTGTGTTTGAAACTTTGAATTCATGAATCTGTCGATCTATCTGTCGTATGTGTGGTTATAAGTTATGATTACGGTTTCATGTTGTGATTTGGATGCGTATATTTGTGTTTGCTGCGTATCGATTGAAGTTATGTAGAGCTGGATGATGATTATTGAAGTTAGTGATTACAGAGTTCGGATGTGATTTGAGTGTGTATGTTTGTGTTTGTTGCTTAATGGTTTAAGTTAGGCAGAGTTGGATGATGATTGATTGAATTTGTGTGTTATTAGTGCTATAAGATGGAGAGGGAGAAACTGTGTAGTTATAAGTTAGTGATTATAGTGTTCGGTTGTGATTTGGATGCTTATGTTTGTGTTTGTTGCTTATTGATTGAAGTTATGTAGAGCTTGATGATGCTTGATTGACTTTGTGTATTATTAGTGCTATATAATGGAGAGAGAGAAACTGTGTGGTTATGAGTTAGTGATTACAGTGTGCTGCTGTGATTTGAGTACGAATGTCTGTGTTTGATGCGTGTCGATTGAAGTTATGTAGAGCTGGATGATGATTGATTGACTTTGTGTATAGAGAAACTGTGTGGTTATAAGTTAGTGATTACATTGTTTGGTTGTGATTTGAATACTTATGTCTGTGTTTGTTGCTTATCGATTGAAGTTATGTAGAGTTGGATGATGATTGATTGACTTTGTGTATTATTAGTGCTATATAATGGTGTGTGTGTGTGTGAGATATATATATATATATATATAGATAGAGAGAGAGAGAGAGAGAGAAATTGTGTGGTTATAAGCTAGTGACTGCAGAGTTCGGTTGTGATTTGAGTACATATGTTTGTATTTGTTGCTTATCGATTGAAGTTATGTAGAGTTGGATGATGTCATGATGATTGATTGACTTTGTGTATTATTAGTTCTATAAAATGGAGATAGAGAAACCGTGGTTATAAGTTGGTGATTACAGTGTTCGGTTGTGATTTTGATACGTCTGTCTGTGTTTGTTGCTTATCGATTGACGTTATATAGAGCTGGAAGATGATTGATTAACTTTGTGTATTAGTATGTTATAAAATGGAAAGAGAAGCTGTGTGGTTATAAATTAGTGATTACAGAGTTTGTTCTGATTTGAATGTGTGTGTGTATTTGTTTCTTATCGATTGAAGTTATGTAGAGTTTGATGATGATTGATTGACTTATGGTATTATACTGTTATTAATTATTATTGATGTGTGTTGAAGAAAATGGAGAAGGAGAGGTTGGAGAAACAGAAGCGGAAGGAGGAGAAGGAGAAAGCGGAGAAAGAGAAGGCTGAAAAGGTTAGATTATGGCTCAAATCTCTATTTTAGATTGTTCTGTATTCGTCAATCATGATATGATAGGGTTAGGATATCTCATATTGTGGATGCTATTTGTTAAATAGAGGTAACTAATGAATTGATACATGGATGATAAGGGCGGTGTTTAGAACTTTAGACGTGTGTTTAAAGTTTAAACTAATCATTCTATCTTGAAGATGCAATATCAGTTTAAAGTATGTTGAAAGAGTTAACTATTATATAATTAAATTTGTAACTATTCAGGGAAAATGAATATAGGGGTAAACTTTCAGGTATTTGGTTATGGGGTGTCTGGATGTATGTTTAACCTAAGCTTTCAGACTTGAAGTTTCAATTATCAGTTTAGAGTATATGTTAAAAGAATTAATTATGATTATGAATTTCTAATTATTTAGGGACACAATAATGAGCATGTTTGGTGTTTGTGGAAGGGAAATGATTTTATTGATAAACTTCGTTATCTGGTTTAATTTTGTTTTTTCAAGAGTCAAGACAATAGTTGTTCTGAAGATACTCATACATAGGAAATATCTAAATTATGTTTAAATTAATGTGAAGAGGCATATTTTAATGTATTTAACTTGGATGCTTGTTTGTGTATACTTCTTTGCCCCTGATCTAATCACTTGATTGATGACCCTTTTCTTCCAGAAACCTTAAGGACCAGGAGGATGCTCACATACGGCTGACAGTTTGATATTCATGCTGCTGCTATATCCGTTACTTGCAACTAGTTCGGAGTAATAAATGTATGTGTTTTACAAAATGTTTTCTTGTGACTTTGTCTCTGTATAGAGTGTGACAATACTTGTGGATGCATGGACTGTAAGGTTGTTTGCTGTTCTCTTCTAAATGATTTAGCACCACGTTGGTTCGGTGCCTCGTTCTTTCTGTTTTGTTTTGTTTCTTCTAAACGGTTTTAGCAGCTGCCCGTGAATCAGTGGCTGGTGATCCTGGCCAATAGTCTCTCTTGACTTACAGGTATGCAGGTGTTACGTGGGACCCCAGATACTATTTTTTTTTAAAGTTTTTTTGAGTTTAAAGTTGGGCAAGGCTGAATTCCCGGCTCTAAATGCTCAAGGTGTATCATATGATTAGTTCTTGATTCTTGAATGTCACACGTGCACTCGAGCATCTGAAGTTTTTAACCGATTGGGGCTAGAAGTTGGGTCTGTTCATTGCTGATACCACAAATGAATAACAGATCCGTTCAAAAGGGTGATATGTTTGGTTTGCAAAGTAACTTGTTCACGTTTGGTTTCGGGTTGCTTTTGCGGTGTTCATTTGGCGGTTCCAATGCTGGAACTGTAATCTTTTCGTAAAATTTTATGACTAGAGAGTTCTTGAAACTACCTTTAGCCATTTGGCGGTCCCAATGCTGGAACTGTAATATTTTAGTAAAATTTTTGGTCCTTAATATTAAAGGACGTTAAAATTAGTTGAAATGCACACAAGGATATAACTGGTATGTGTGTGTTTCGTTGAAGAAAAACACTAGGTCTTTGGTCGAAAACATGATCTCTGTCTAGCTCTTGAATTCTCTCGAATCCATAAAGGATCATCGCCACTGAGTTGTGATTCGTTAGGCTGGTGGTGTGGTCTGGCACTCCCAGCCACATCCCCCTGGGCACCAAAGAGGGGGCGCTAAGGGTTCTCTTGTGAGTGGAGTAATGGGCGTGAAAGGGTATGGGTTGATGGCATGGTTTTCCATCAACTAAAATCCTCCATTTGGAGGGAGGGTGCCAAGGCACACCGCATAGTGTTGAAGCAAGCATATGCCTTTAGGCATTTACAATGAAATCCTAATATTATCTACATCCCTATAATTTCATGAAAAACTTTTGGTTTTCAATTCTATCTTGCACTCCATCCCCATCTTTGTATTTAGTGAATTAACTATTCACTTATATTTATTCTTTATATTTCTCGAGGGGAAGAAAGAAAAAATAATAAAAAATGTACAAGTTTGATTTAATTTGATAGTAATAAATATGTGGAATCGAATGTGTTTGGTTTTTAAAAGGTAAACAAATTTTAATGATAAATGTGTTTTTAGCTAATTTAAAAGGATAAAGATTAGGATTCAAATGCTAATGCTATAAATGTGACATTGATAAAATTGGAACAATACAAAGATTGAAAGAACATTAGCATGACCTCAGCAATGATGAGGCTCACAAATTGAGTGGTTGGTTTAATTAAAAAGTGAAAAATGATGTCACCTAGGTTATGAGGCTCTTACTAACTTTTCGCTCGAAATTGTGTTGGTTTTATTATAACAAATTAAATAAAAAAACAAAATTAAAAAGGTGGGTGACGTTGCTAAAAAAAGGGGGTTCACTCTCTCTCTCTCTCACGCCTACTACTCTGCCAAATCCCCTCCCCATGCCCCTATAGCACCCACACGATGCGGTTTTTAGCGCCCCTCTCGGCTTAGGTGGACATAGACGTGAGCTCAGTACACTTAATCTAAGGAGTCCCTATACTCAATTATAGGGAAGGTGTAAGATTTTGGTTATTTTGACTCATACATTGACATTCTCATCTACATACCCCATACCTCAAATTATGTATACCCGACTCATACCCAGATACCTTCAAACAGCACCCGCATGTTGATTCCAATAAAACAATGACATGAAACCCGTAAGCAATAGATTCACTCGACCCATTCAAACCTTATATACGCATACAAGAAATCTCTCATCAATAGCTACAGCCATAACCCTACACGAACATGAAACACCTTCATCATACCCACCAACTCATCTATCCAATTTACACCAAATCTTGCAAAAATGCGCCAAACAAAGGCTTCCAAAGGAGGGTATGGCTTGCCATACCCACATAATTCAATACAGATTGTGGAACAACACATTAACCTCAAATATACTCATAAACATGTACTCTAAATGCGGGTTTTTAAAATACGCACGCCAAGTGTTCGATGAAATGCCTGAAAGAAGCCTAGTTTCTTGGAACACCATGATTGGGTCGTATACCCAGAATGGAAATGAAAAAGAGGCTCTTGATCTTTTTGTTATGATGCAAAGAGAAGGGACGGAGTTCAGTGAGTTCACGGTTTCAGGCGTTTTGTGCGCGTGTGCTGCTGAGTTTGCAGTGTTTGAGTGTCGGCAGTTGCATGCTTTTGC
The DNA here is from genome assembly GCA_947069175.1 of Scalesia atractyloides. Taxonomy (NCBI): domain Eukaryota; kingdom Viridiplantae; phylum Streptophyta; class Magnoliopsida; order Asterales; family Asteraceae; genus Scalesia; species Scalesia atractyloides. Next base: position 84,175,002 of record CAMTDV010000030.1, read on the forward strand.
GCTTAAAGCGTCGATGCTGACGAATATTTTTGTGGGTACTGCTTTGCTTGATGTGTATGCTAAGTGTGGCTTATTAGAAGATGCGATTCGGGTGTTTGAGTATATGCCGGAAAGGAGTGCGGTGACGTGGAGTTCGATGGTGGCGGGGTACGTGAAAAACGAGCTTTTTGAGGAGGCGTTGTTGATGTTTAGGAAAGTGCAAGTTACTCGAGTTGAGTTTAATCAGTTTATTATTTCGTCGGTTCTTGCTGCTTGTGCTGCTATAGCTGCTAAAATCGAAGGGGTTCAGGCACACGCAGTGTTATTTAAGACGGGGTTTATCGTAAACTTCTTCGTGTGTTCTTCACTAGTAGATATGTATTCCAAATGTGGAAGCATTAACGAAGCGTATTCAGTGTTCTCACACGCACAAGATAAAAACGTTGTGTTACTTAACGCAATGATTTCCGGATTTTCGAGACACGGTCGGTCCATGGAGGCAATGATATTATTCGAGAAAATGCAGCAAATCGGATTACAACCAAATGAGGTTACATATGTTTCCGTATTGTCCGCATGTGGTCATATGGGATTGGTCAAAGAGGGTAAGAAATACTTTGACATGATGGTGAAAGAACATAATCTGTCACCTAACGTGTTTCATTACTCGTGTATGGTTGATATTCTCGGTCGAACGGGTTTGATCGACGAAGCGAAAACCTTAATCGAAAAAATGCCATTTGAAGCCACCGCTTCCATTTGGGGATCACTTTTGAGTTCATGTAGAGTTTACAACAATGTCGAATTAGCCGAGATTGCTGCCAAACATTTGTTCAAGCTCGAACCCGATAATGCGGGAAACCACGTCTTGCTTTCGAATATTTACGCTGCAAATCGACAGTGGATGTGGGATGAAGTTATACAAACGAGAAAGCTACTCAAAGATACGGAAGTAAAGAAAGAGAGGGGAAAAAGTTGGATCGAAATTAAAGATAAAGTTCACGCGTTTATGGTTGAAGAGAGAAACCATGATCGTATCGGTGAGATTTATTCGAAACTGGAGGGTATAATCGAAGAAATGAGAAAGTATGGTTATAGATGCGAGACGCAACATGACTTGCACAATGTTGAAGATGATAAAAAAGAGGAACTTTTACGGCATCACAGTGAAAAACTTGCGCTTGTTTTTGGATTAATATGCTTACCGTCTTCTGCTCCTATAAGAATCATGAAGAACCTCAGAATCTGTGGCGATTGCCATGTGTTTATGAAGCTGGCTTCCAAGATTACCGGAAGGGAGATTGTTGTGAGGGATACGAATCGGTTTCATCATTTTAAAAATGGGTTTTGTTCGTGTGGAGAGTTTTGGTAAGGGAATATAACCTGTATGATGCATTATTCGAGTGCCAAGTGCTTTGGCATGCAAGCAGACCCAAACTGATTGTCAATCAAGAAAGTTTTGGCGATGTGGATGGTCGAGAATGCAACTCATGATTCAAAGAGTATGCTTGCAAGAATCACAGGAAGGCTTGCAGGCATGTGATGTTTCATCAAATTTTTTGTTATAGATAAGAAAAGGTCAATGCAAACATGTTCATTCACTTTACACATGGGAAAATTTTGTGTATGTATTTGATGTGTAGTTCATAAGATACACCCAAGGCCATCCCCAAGAACTCTCAAAAAAAATTAGGCCCTGGGCGACATAAAAACCGGGCCCAGAGTTGTGGTTAAGGGGAATGAATTAAAAAAAATAAGATCTTGGGGAATACACCTCTTGATCACATAGTTTCTGTATACAGTTCCTTTTCAAACCCTTCATCCCCTTAGGTTTGAATCATCAAATATACTTCACTAAGTCAACTCGACGGTCATGATATGTTTCATTATTAATATTGCTACGTTACTTTGAATGTGTTGTTGGCATTTGTTGGCATCACGACACCATAATTGGAGTTATGTCATATGACATTCTGACCAAAGCACTTTGTTGTATATCTTTCGTCTTCTACAATCATATTATGCAATCTAAACTCCGACATCTCGTTAGAACTTGTGCAATTGGCCAATGAGCTTGGAGGACACCAAATGCTTGCTTCACATCCTTTCTAGCTAACTCTTACGCTTTTAAACTTTTTACGCTTATCGTGTAGCGATTGTGTACATTCTTAATAGACTTGATGACACCAAAAATGCATCTCAAATGTAGAGGTCATTTGGCAATAGATTAACTTGTCCGAGATCTAGGTAGTCAAAGGTGTATGGCACATTTGAGGCATAAAGGACTTGCCATGTCCAACAGAAAAACCCAATAATAGAAAATAAAAATTATATATAACATGCATAAAAGTCTCATAATTTTATTTTGTTCAAATGATATCCATAAAGATCTAAGTCTAGACAATAAAACAAATTTGGTTTTAGCATATCACATTGCTTTACTTCATTAATTTGAGATGACTCAACTTTTTTGGGTTCAAAGTGGATTCTAAAATTGGGGTCCTTCTAGGACATGGAAATATGTGACGCACAAGTTTCATCGTTTTGTATACAACTTCTAAAAGGCACAAAATCATGCATATTATAGCTCGAGTGCGTTTTTGTGAAAGAAAACCCTTCAAAGGCATAATAATTTGTGTTCTTGTTAAAGCTGAAAATTAAACGAAGTAAACCCTAAATCACATATTCAAATCCAATTTGTGAAAGGCAAAAAACCAAAAAAAAAAAAAAGAAGAAGAAGAAGTAACAATCACAAAGATAAATAGTAAATATTTTTCCCCAACACTTTCTAATATGTTGACAAGACCAAATCTTGCAAAACTATATTCAAATAATGAAACACTAATGTCCAGTTTTAACACACCCAACAAACCTGGGCCCCTTATATGTGGGGTCCTAAGCGACAACTTATTTTTTTTATGCAGTCGAGCCACCCCTGGTCTTGAAGCAATTTTGTAATCAACATACATGACTAATTGTGTAAAACTTTACCCACCATGTAAGATCATCACACTACACATTGCATGCTTCATTGATGAGTGGTACACCACAATTCTTGGTAGAAATAAAGTGAGGAATATATTCTTAAGTTAGCTACTTTCCTCCTCTAGTTGAACATGAGAAAGTTCCTGTTTCTTGTGCTTAATTATGTCCTTAAATTCTCTCCATGAAATAGCCAATTTGACAACAATATTTTATACAAAGATGGACTTAGGACCGGATTTTAGGGAGTGCAAGAAGTGTAACCGCATAAGGCCCATTTTTCTGGGAGCCAAACAAATTAATTTAAAACCCAAAAGTTATTCTAATACAAAATCCATAAATTTTAAAACCCAATAATATATTAAAACAACAAAACCTTAGGAAAAAAAACCTAACCCAAATAAATAAATCCAATAACCTATTTAGTTTGGTCAATCCAAACCAAGTTCATATTCTACGAGTCCATTTTTCCTACTTGAACAGGGCACCTGAATCCTCGAAAACAACCCTAATCATACTCTTTTATTTCCCCTTTGTAATTTTCACTCCTTTCTAATCTACTTTCGCAGAATAATTTCATTCAAGAATATTTCCTCCATAATGTGAAAGTAGATCTCATTCAACACCATCATAAAAAAACATACTAGTTCAATCAAGAAAACAACAATTCATCCCTAAGGAAACAACAACTTAAAAAAAACATGAAAAATGAGAAAACCAATCCTGACTTTCTTCACAAAAGTCTTATCAACGGTACATGTCAAGCAAACCATCTCCCTTGCAACACTTGGGGCACTTTGGGTTATCATCACACACCATCACATGCATGTAACAGTTTAGACAACTCATCACAATCAACTCTGGCTCACGAACTCTCTCAGATTTAGGACCAGAACTCTGGGCTGGTTCCAGTTTAGGTTGCGACAACCGCGAATCTTCGAGTTTGAATTTTTCATTCTTTATCTTGCTACTACAAGGCGACTGTCTCGAAGCCGCCTCTTGAGTCGTAGAGTTTCTCCTGAAACGTGGCCGTCCAGATTTGGTACGGCCGCTGCTTTTTAACGTGTTCACCGTCTCAATCTACAGAAGAACAACAGTATAAGAGCCGGGTTTATTTACATAGAAACCCAGGCGCCTAAACTTAAAAAAGAAAAATAAAATAAGCTGAAGCTTGGGACCCTATATTTAAGAGCCCCATTTTTTAGGTTTTGATTAAAAAAAGGTTTAAGACTCAACAGATTGTATGGTTTTCCAAAATCGTGTACAAAAAATATGTGTATTCGTATTCCTACGTGTTAGGATCAAAAGCAAAAAAAAAGTTCTTTTTTCCACGAAAAAGGCGTTGACTTTATAATCCGCTTTATGTCCTTAAAAAGGTTGAGTCAGCCCTACACAAAAGCTCGTTAGAACACGTACCTTGGGGAGCTTGCCCTTCTTTTTTGAGTCTTTCTTATGATCATGAACCTCTGGTGATTTATCCTCAACAAGATTCTTGTTCAAATCTAAATCACACCTAAGATTTCCATTGGAATGGTTGATGGTATGGCCAACAGGTTTTCCCATTTCTCTACACACATATTTTCAAACCACAGGTTAATTAAAAAAAATATAATGAGATAAAAATGAAGGTAAGTTATTTGTTATTAATTATAAATCATATATAGCTGTTAGCGATATAACTTATGTTACTTACATATATGACGTCATATATTGTAATGTGTATGCATTATACATGCTAATTACATTTATTAATTAAGAGAATCTGTCTTTTTATTTATTTGCGTACATAAGTAATTTAGAACTTAAATATATATACATATATATATATATATATATATATATATATATATATATATATATATATATAGGGGAAGGATAAAATGAAAACCCACTTAAGTTGAGAAAACTCAAGAAAACTCTATGTAACATTTTTATTTTTTTCTAAAAAAAATAGGAAATGTAAGTTACATGTTAATGAACGTTTTGTAACAAAAAAAAAAATTAAAAAGCACCGAGTGGATTTTTTTATAATGTAATAATGTGTGTGTAAAGTAAAAAATGTATTTTAGAATTTTTTTTTAAAAGGTGGTGTTTAAAATGTATTTTAAGCAATTACTAATAGTAGTAAAAATAACTATATATTAAAATATATATAATAACCTCAATAGTTATAATTAGTTGCTGTAATAATTATAAGATTGAGAATTTAATAAATAAATGTATAGTTAGAACTTAGCAAAACAAAGTAAAAACAAAATCTAGTAAAAAATCTCAGGAGATGGAAAAAAGGAACGTTGGTTTTTAAATTCATATATAAAGTGAATAATAATGACAAAAACAATATAAGCTTACATAAATAAATCGCATTTATTTTGTGTTTTTTCACATGAAATGTGAAATGGATTTTAACTAACATTAAAACAACAAGTGCAATGATAATTGTCCGAGATAAAATTCAATATTTCATAAATTTTATAACATATAATCAATGTATGAAAGCAAAAGAAGAGAGACATATAAATATTACTTATTTTGCATTAAAAAAATACGATTTTCGAAAACAACTTTCAGCTTTATGCATGGACGATGAATGAGGACATAAATTTCAAAGAATTTCTTTCAACACCAAAAAGATCATTTCTTCAAGCAAAAATGATTCTACTTACTAGAAGAACTTTTATATTCTATTGCAACAAAAAAAAACATATATGGTACTAGCAATGATTCACAAACTTACTTGAAAATAGCTTTTTTTGTTGTGGTGTTGATGTTGATATCGCTTGTAAATGATTGGATGTGCGTACAGCTAATCGGTAGTTATCTTCGTATTTATAGATGTATATACGCATTTAACTGATTATTCACGAGATATGATATGATATACGTCGTCGTTTAGTGTTCAATTACTCTAGTAGAGTAATAAATATGTATTATGTATGTCGCTTTTATCGATAAAAATTAAATACTATAATATTAGTAAGTGCATAAATGCTAGTATTTAAATAAAAAAATTAATACAAAATTAATTATTTCCAATATCTATTTAATGTTTATATTGAATATAGATATTTAACAAGTTAAAAGAAGAATTCGATTTTTCTAAAATAATTTCAAATCAACCTCATGTTAAGAAATACTTATATGAAGATGACTAACATGGAATTCCACTTAATGCTTCGAACTTCATTAACTCTTAGTTAATTAATGTTATTATGTGTTTTAATGGTTTTAATGAACTTCATTAACTCTTAATTAATTAATGTTATTATGGGTTTTAATGGATTTAATATTTTTACGGGTGTTTCCATCAAAATAAATCATAAACATGTCAAATATAATAAAAAAACAAGTATCTATAATAAATCAAAATCAGCTTAGCCACATGACTTTTTCTTGAACATTAAATTGCCACGTTACAATGTATTTTGAGACATTGACTAAATTTGAACGGTAAAGAAAACAAGAATGTTCAAGACTTTTTCTCTCCTCTGCTATTTAATCCTGTATCATCTATTCTCTCAATCAAATTTTAGTTTCTTAAATTATTAATCCGTTTTCTTTCAATCTTTTTTCTTTTAAACATTAAATCCAATTACATGTTCCACTTTTGCATTCTTAGACCCACCTATTCTCTCAATCAAATTTGAGTTCCTAAATTACTAATCCATTTCATTTCAATCTTTTTTTCTTTTAAACCCTAAATCCAATTACATGTTTACTTAACAAGTTAATATATGTCGTTTGTTATATATAAAAATAACAAAAACATAAATAAACTATTCCGAGTCTTAACTTTTTAAGGTACGGTAGATCTTCCACATAAACATACCGAAAGTCAAAAACTAACTTGACGAGCACATCTCTTATGTGAACATGTGATATTACATGACCCATGACCGCCGTTCTTCAAAATCATAAAATGTAATTCCATTTATAAAAAATATTTTTTATATACAACCCGTACTCGAGTAACACACGAAAAGTTAAACCAGTAGCATATTACATATGACACAAATTTTCTTTACACTTTACTATCTCTAGGTGGCCCCACACACAATTAATATGTAAAAATCAATGAGTATACAATAATTACAATTTTTTCATTTCTTAAAAATAATAATAAATAACTATTTCTCTTCATATAGCCACATATTCTGGTTTATAGTTTGCGATTTATGACATATGATGTCAACTGAATTGTTTAATTGGAATTTTCAGTTAAGAATAAATTGCCTAATTAATATGGTTAATATAGTTGTTGTTTCACTAAGAAACATAAGAAGAATAAAAAGAAAATTGTCGGATACAATCAAACCGTATATCTTGTGTGTAGAAGTGCTAACGAGTAACCAAGTAAACTTGATGTTTGATTATTTGTTTTCTTCATAAACAAAAATGTAACATAATTATACGCAACTGATTTATGTTTCCTCACTAATCTTTACCCTTAATATAAAAATACAAAAAATATATAGAATAAATTAAATTAAAAAAAATTACATTACACTCCTACTCATCCACTGTAATAAAAAAATAAAAAATAAATAAAAAACAACTCAAGACTAGGAGTAGTGCAGAAAAATGTCTGCTCGAAGTGGCTCGATTTGAAAATTGAGCTGAACTAGCTCGATTTTTAACCAAGTCAAGATAGCTCACTCGTGAGTTGGGCTCAATTTATTTTACTTTATATATATATATATATATATATATATATATATATATATATAAAAGTGTAATGTACAATATGCCTTATGATATGAGTGTACGAGATTTGAAGTTCGCACGTTATAAACTTCATAACTAATAACTCGCATATTGTAAAATATAAAAAGTCGCATGTTGAAAGATGGAAAAATAGCATGTTGTAAAAATGAGAAAATAGCATGCTATAAAAAAATCGCATGGCGAAAAATGAAGTTCGCATGTTGTATCTCAATCCCGTGCGTTCACACAAATTGTACCAACCCCCATATATGTGTTGTGTGTGCGAAGGATAATGAAACACGAGTTGAGAAAACTCAAGAAAACCCACCGAGTTGAGAAAACTCAAGAAAACCCTATATAACATTTTTATTTTTTTCTAAAAAAATAGGGAACGTAAGTTAATGTTATTAAACATTTTGTAACAAAGAGAAATAAAAAAGGCAAGTAGATTTTTTTATAAAAAAATTACAAAAATTCAGTTTTTTCGCATTTTTTTGTAAACACTAAAATTTTCAAAAAAATTTATAAAAAACCATTCGGCGCATTTTGTTTTTTTTTACAAAACGTTCATTAACATGTAACTTACATTCCCAATTTTTTTTAGAAAAAAATAAAAATGTTACATAGGGTTTTCTTAGGTTTTTTCAACTCAAGTGGGTTTTCTCTCTTACTTCATATTATAATATAATAACTTACGTTCCCTATTTTTTTAGAAAAAAATAAAAATGTTACATATGGTTTTCTTGAGTTTTTTCAACTCAGGTGGGTTTTCTCTCTATACTTCATATATATATATAATATATATATATATATATATATTGAAATTTATAATAGTATATATATAATAATATGGAAGATTTAAATGGAAGTATAGAGTGAATCGAGAGAACGATAAAAAAATCATGAGAACTTGATAAAAACAATTCAAATCCCCAAAAAATTACACTTATCACTATTACTCGAATACACTGTTAGAAATTCAATTCACACGTTTAAATTTACGTGAATTCGTAAATAAAAAAATTTACATATGTGTAAAAAATCTAATAAGATAATTTTGAGAGAATAAATAATATTATTTATTTGATGTTATATTTTAATTACAATGAGATTGGTACTAAAAAAGTGGTTTCGATTGGTTTTTTAAACCCTTCTCTCTCTCTCTTTATATATATATATATATATATATATATATATATATATATATATATATATATATATATATACGGTTAGGGTAAAATAAAAATTTATACAAGTTGTGAGAACTTAAAGAACTCGGCCTTACGAAAGGTTTTTTCGAAAAAAAAATTATTACTAAAAATCCTAAAAAACAACTTTTCCAAAAAAACTAGTTTTTTTTACATTTACTACATTCGTAAATGTGTAGAAAGGTGATGTCATGCTTATGTCATCAACTTTTACATGCAGCCGTAAATGGCCGACGAACACCACTGTGGTGTTCGATTTATTTTACGGCTGTCTTTGTGACGTTTAAATGAAGGGTGTGAAAAAAATGGGGACAAAACTCACACGGAAAGACTGGGTTCTCTAAGTTCTCAAAACTCGTAGAGGTTTTCCCTTGATCTTCATCATTATATATAATTATATATATATATATATGGGATTAGGGTTGTAAACGAACACGAAGGATGCCATGTTCATGACTGTTCATTAAGGAAATGTAGATGTTCTTGAACTATTTACAAACACATGTCAAACATAAGGTTATGTTTGTGTTCGTTTGTTAAGGAGCTTTAGTTGTTCGTGAACAGTTTGTGAACGCTGGTCACAAACGCAAATGAACACAAGTGGACATTAAACTAGAAGTTAAAAAAAGCACCATTAACCTTAAACATCCGACCCAAGTAGTCAAATGCCACTATTAATGATAAATTAAGAATTCAAAATACAATAAGTCTACTACAAGTCTACAACCACTATACGATAAATCAAGTTCAGCTAACTTAGGAAATAGTTATCTAAAGTTACTTAGACATATCCTCAAAAGTGTCTTTAGTGTCCAACTTCTTCATATGTTTAGATAAGGTTTAACATATTACTAATTTTTTTAAATATAATTATTAAGTAATGTTTAAGGGGGGGGGGGGGGGGGAGGAGTAAAAATGGTGGAAAGTAAAACTTAAGATGGAAAGTGAAATATTATACATATATACATTTGTAAGTGTGATGAACGGTACGTTTTATTTTTATTTTTTTGTTTTTATATGGTTTTGTTTCTTTATACATATATACATTTGTAAGTGTGACTAACCGTAGGTTTTTTTTTTGTCTTTATATGGTTTTGTTTCTTTTTAGTTTTAACTTCTTTCTTGTGTGTTTTTATGGTTTTTTTTAACCTTTAATTTTTATCATTAAGTTTTACAACCCTTTAACTTTCTAAATACTTTTTAATCAAGTTTCACATCTTTATTTTTATTTATATTGTCGATATAAACTTAAGTTTTATTTTATTTTTTTTTGTTTGTTTTTGTCTTTATATGGTTTTGTTTCTTTTTTAATTTTAACTTCTTTTTTGTGTCTTTATGTGGTTTTTTTAACCTTTATTTTTATGATTAACCTTACAACCCTTTAACTTTCTAAATACCTTTAATCGAGTTTGACGTCTTTATTTTATTTACGTATCGATATAAACTTAAATTTATTTACATTTCGACATAATTTTTTTTGTTTTCTCAACTTTCAGCAAGCATTGACACTGACAACCCTTTAACTTTCTAAATACTTTTGTAATCGAGTTTTATGTGTTTAGCTTTAGTTACATGTGGTATAAATTCAAGTTACGTTTTGACGTTATGTGTTTAACTTTAGTTACATGTGGTATAAATTCAAGTTACGTTTTGAGGTAAATTTTATTTTTCCCTGGAAATGAGTCTGGTTAGATACATTAAGTTTTCAGTTGGTCTACGTTTTGACGTAAATTTTGTTTGGAAACGAGTTGGGTCAAATTTAATACATTTTCATTAGACGATATAAATCTGAGCCTCTTTACGTTTCAACACCACCGCAGCGCGCCGTACCATTGTTTAACTTAAAAAACACTAATTTCTTACGTGCTAATTTATGTACGTGTCGGTATAAATTCAAGTTGGTTTATGTTTTGCGTAAATTTTATTCAAAAATAATGTAAAAATCAAATGTAATACGTTTCTGTGCTTATTTTATGTACGTTTTCAGTTGGTTAAGTTTTGATGTATTTTTTTTCCCGGAAACCAGTCCGGTCAAATTGAATGATAAACGACTTTTATGAATTTATTTTTGGGTATTCTTTGCATACGCTTTTACAATGACATACATTTTTGTGCTTTTCAATATATAGTTGTTAAGGGGTTTTTTTATACGTTTAAATTTTATAACAACCACCTGTAACGCGCAACTTTAGAAAAACGTTATTCCGCCGCGAAGCGCGGGTATAGCTTCTAGTTAAAATACATTAAAAACTTTCAACAAATTAACATAAACAAACGAACACAAACGAATGTAAACGAACATATTACTGAATGTTCACGAATGCAATCGAACAAACGAGACCTTTATGTATGCTCGTTCATTTAGTTAATCGAACATAATATCTTGTTCGTGTTCATTCATTAACTAAACGAACGAACATAAACGAGCTTCCCGCCGAACGGTTCATGAACAGTTTGTTGAACACTCGTTCGTTTACAACCCTATAAAATTAGAGGAGGGATTATGAGAAAACTCTTCTTTGTGAGAAAACTTTATATAACCATTACTAAACCCTAAACTCTGAACCCTAATCCATAAACCATAAGAAAAACCATAACCCCGAAAAAACGAGACCCTAAAAGTTAAACCATAAACCCTTAAACTAAATACTAAAGCTAAACCCTAAACTCTAAACCCTAAAAACAGAACCCCATAAAAATCAACACAAATATCAGTCGTTGATAGATTTTCTCACGAAGAAAGAGTTTTCTCATGATCTTTTCCCTATATATATGGTTTGGGTAAAATGAAAACTTATATGAGTTGTGAGAACTTAGAGAACTTGGACTTACGAATGGTTTTTTCAAAAAAAAAAAATTTTACCAAAAATCCTAAGAAAGGAGTTTTTCCAAAAAAAAATAATTTTTTTTTCATTTACGACAGCTGCAAATGCTATAAAAAGTGTGATATGAATACAAAATTCTCATATGCAAATAACAAAGTGCTAATATATAACAAACAACGTTGATATATAACTATACAATGTGTTGTTGCATATTAACACTTTGCTTCCTATGTACATTTCTAATGTTAAGATCTATTTGTATTTCTTTTAGAACTACCCTGAGTTGAGAGAAGTCGTAAGAATTCCATGTAATGTTTTTTTTTTAATCTTGATCTTTTGTTAACATGTATAAAAATAAAAAAAATGTTGTATATTTTAATAACATTTATGGAAATTAAAAAAAAATATGTATACACATGTAAATGACATGTAAAACTAGAATAACATATGAAAAAATGAGGGGGATTTAATTACGTAACTTTTTTTATACATATGTAAATTTTTGCATACATAGTTTTTTCATATATATATTTTAATTTTCATAAATGTTATTAACATATACAACTAGGGCTGTAATTGAACCAAACATTCAGCGTACAGTTTGTGAAGCGTTCAGCAGGAAGTTTGCTTGTGTTCGTTTGATAAATGAACAAACACGTTTTGTTCGATAAGTTAAACAAACAAACATGAACAGAGAATGTGTTAGTTCGTTTATGTTCGTGAACGTTCGATAATATGTTCGTTTATGTTCGCTCATTTATGTTATTTTTGTTTGTTAATTTAAAGGTATGTTCGTTTGTCGAAGGCATATAGTATAACTAATACTGAAATTATCATCAAGTACAAATTTAAAGATAAGAAAACAGTAAAGAAGTAACCTGGTAGGTAGCTCTTGCTTCCTACGATGTTAGATCTCCTTTTTTCGCTTGTTTCTCTTCTAAACATCACTCTAGTAGCCTTTTCCGACATTTCACCCATCAAAAGTGTATATCTAGGGTTTCCAATTGCTTGGTATAAATAGGTGGTGCTAATTAGGGTTTTGACAGTTGTATTCCGGTAAGTGAAGTACAGGTCATACCTTCATTGATCCAGGCTCACTATGTTTTTTTATTCCTACTTTGTCTCTTTATGTCACTAGTGGGGTACTAGCTGTACGTACTCCAGTAAGTATGTACGGGCCATATCCTGATATTTTCTTCTATCTTCTCCGTTCATCAATCCGAGATTCTTTGTATTGTCCAAATATTTTTCTTTCCATCAAATACCTACAAATCATCAACAATTCATCAATAACTATATATTCTTATCAGATTTGAGGTAAATTATTCTAAATGTGGATCTTTTATAAACGAAAACTCATGTGAGAAAGTGCAAATTTGAGTAGAGTAAGATACTTAGATGACCTCATTTTTGTTAATCCGGACAAATGTTGAAAACATGTGACCTAGTGGAGTACACAACGGTCATAAGAAGTCAATTTAGTTGATTAGACTCGAATGTCAATTGGTTAGTTATGGGATCTAGATTAGATGGCTGATCTAACATACCATTAGCAAGATGGAAACGTGTTTAGACATGAGTTCAGTCTTATGTTATTCTAAAGACAATGTATTATAGCTAGATCTACGTTAAGATAAGGTATTGACAAAAAAACAATAACGACTAGCGAGTCAAGAATACGTTAGAATTAACAGATCTTAATTGCAAATTATCATTGTTAACATGACTAAGTCAAAGATAATTTTAGGATCCAATAACCTGATGGTTGATGAGTGATCAAGTTATGGAATGAGACTAAATTACATGGAAACGGGATATGTGATGAATACCTAGCTTAGCTGATTGGATATCCCAAGATCTAGGTTCAATAGAACAACTAATTCATGTACCTAAGGGTGTTCATTCGGAGGGCATATATATTATATCTATGTGTTTAAATATAAGCTAGTATATATGTTTATGCTTATCTCCCTAAACTATGAAATGGTTTTTTAAATAGGTTCTAGTCCACTCCTATAACAATTAGTGACAACTGTGAGGTTAAGCTTAATATGTGGTTATTGATTTGTGTAAATCAAGGTAACGATGATGCTTTTAAAGATTTGAGGATAAATCATCTATGTTAGAGAGATTAAGGATTATTTTCGTATGGACTTGTGGGGAGCAGTTCTTAAAGCTTTTGAAGAACCAGACAAGTGCTCTAAGACCACCATTGGACACAACAGTGAGGGGATGGCCCTACTAGGGAGAGTATTATGTGAAGTGTATTGTCGTCTACCTAAATGGGAGTTTGTTCAAGGACATCATGATTACAAACCACTAGGAGGCGAAGTATGGGTTCAAAGTTTAACACCTACTTATCCTGCAATAGTCAACAATCGTGGTTTCATTGGGAATTTGGATGTTTTTAATCAATCTTCATTGAGGTGGGAGAAAATGTTAGTAAATGATTTTTTACTAATTTTGGTCGTTAATAATTGTATTTGTATATGGGTTATAAGGTAAGGTTCTAGAGTGAACAATGATTTAGTTGTGAACAAAGTGAACAAATAATGACCTTTCATTCCTTAGATGATGAGATTTAATGTTAATGGCAATTTTGTATTATTTGGAAAAATATAATAAATGCAACTTACTAATAGGGATATTTAGGTAAATTTACACCCAATGTATTTTTGGGAACCAACAAACGTATGGTTTAATTTATATGCTTTAACAAAATTTAATATACAATGCTTTAGAAGATCACACTGTATGGTTTAATTTGTATGCTTTAACAAAATTTAAAATGTAGATTGTGTTGAAAAAGACTATTTTATGAATATACTCATGTGTAGATGCGTGAAGTGCACAGATGTATTAACGATACACAGGTGTATATATGGAGATTTGTTAATGTGTAGCTACTGAAATAGAGGGGTACGTTGGTTAAAGCTTCCATGTTATTTTTCAAATGATTTGAATATAAACAAATAGTTGTTTTATACTATGGTTCAATTTATATGCTTTAACAAAATATGCAACGTAGATTGTGTTCACAAAGTTAATGTATGAATATACACACATGTTCTTGGGTAAAGTTCACAGATGTATTAACGATAAATACATAAGTGTATAAATCAGTGTTGTAAAAATCACGACTAGGTGGCGATTAATCGCTAGTCGTCCAGTTACTGAGTAATTTTTCTTAAATCGGTCCATTAATCGACTAGGTCCGACTAGGCCAAACAAAAATCGACGATTCCAACCAGATTCCAGTAAAAAACCTGTAGATTCCGGCCAAAACCTCTAAATTCCGGTCAGTTTACAACCAAAACGTATGAATTCCAACAATTAATCATGTATACTTAAATAAATGAGTTAAGTAAGATTTAAAACCTAACTACATAAAATATTTACCTATAAAAATGTATATATGTATACATAAAATTGAAAATTACGTATAAAAAACCCGATCCGATTAATCCTGATTAATCCCGAGTAATCCCGAGTAGTCGCTAGTCCCCACTTCACCGGCCGACTAGCAACTAACGAGTTCTTCAACCTTGGTATAAATAGGGATTTGTCAAATGCGTAGCAACTGACACATAGGTGCATGGCTTCAAAAATGAAATAGAGGTGTATGTTGGTTAAAGTTTCCAGTTAATTTTTTCAAGTAATTTGAATAAGAACAAATAATTATTTTTTACATGATTTGTGTAGCTACTGAAACATAGGTGCATGGCTTAAAAAATACACATGTGTATATATTTATGTACATAGAAGCTTTAGTGTGTACATAAGTGTATTGATGTAGTTTAAGTTTTTTATTTATTACTTAAACAGTGGTCTATGGAGATGTAAACGTGTTGTTTCAAATTTAAGATATAATCAAACTAAATAGCAAAGTATTAATTAACGTTATGAGTATATTAAATGAAAAATGTAATAAAACAAAGTAGCAAAGCTTCTAAAAACAATCACAATAATTTCGAAAAAAATGGATAGAGATATATAATAGAATATTTGATATAATGAAAGAAAAACCCCTAACTTCCTAAAATAAAGGACATGTAACTGCTAGTAAATTATAAAAAACGAATTTAAAAAAAGGGATTAAATGTATACTTACAATCCTAATTTTTTCAACAACTAATCAAATGAATAGTTAGGATTGGTTCACTCTGTTCACAAACAATGATATTGTTCACTCACGAACCTCAAGGAAATCATGATTACAAACCACTAGGAGGCTAAGTATGGGTTCAAAGTTTAACACCTACTTATCCTGCAATAGTCAACAATCGTGGTTTCATTGGGAATTTGGATGTTTTTAATCAATCTTCATTCAGGTGGGAGATTGATGGAAAAAAATGTTAGTAAATGATTTTTCACTAATTTTGGTCGTTAATAATTGTATTTGTATATGGTTATATAGATAAATATTTTCGGGTTTGTGTTCTACCATGTCAGAACTTCACAACGAACCAAACCATGTTCAAGATGGAGCTAAGATGAATGACTCGAAGTTGTATGGTTGAAGACATGTTCATTTTACATATTATTGTTATAGTTACTTATACGATTTAGTACTACATGTTTTCCATATGATCTAACAAGAGTATCTTATTATATATTTTAATAAAAAGTTAATCTAGTTCGGAAAATGGGGGTCCAACAAGAACCAGAAACGTAGCAGGCGAGTTTTGGCTTGTTGGGCAGGATTACGGATCATATTGTGCCCTTACGGTCCGTAATGATGAAAACTGGGGTGGAAACAATGCCTAGTTAGAGGATTCTAAGAAGTAAGTTGGCATTACGGACCGTAGTCCCCTGCATTATGGTCCGTAACGTTATTTTTACATAAATGACAATCTAGATTTCATTTTTTTAATGATTTTTACCCTTCAATTTTCAAATTCCCTTTTTGCCCTTTTTAACCTTCCATAATAACCCACCGTGTTTCCAAAGGGATATTTCTTAGAATTAGTTTTTGGTCGCTTAAAATACTAAAAGTCAAGGTGTTACACAAATACCTTACACATATTTTCTTTTTATTTTATGTGTTTCTTGAATTTTATTTTATGTGTTTCTTGAATAATAGAGTAATATACTAATCCATTGACTTTTTAATATATAAATTTCTAATTTTCTCAGGTAATAAAATTGTACCAAAATTAAAACAGTAAGAAATTACTTTGAAAATCCCCATAGGTAATTTTTCTACAAACCAACGAGTATACCTGAAGAGTAATGAATAACTGGAGAATACTGGATACGCAGCAAATATGAAACTTGGTATGGGACACCTTTAGGAAGGAGACATATTTTACTAATACTCCGTTGTCATCCTTAGAGCACCTCCAGTGCTGCCGAGGTGCGCAAGTCCAAAATTAAGGACCAAAGTTACGGACCAAAGTCCCCACTGGAAGGAGGGAGGGGTCCGAATTGGTTGTCTGAATCCAATGACCGCAAAGGACCAAGCGTGTGGGCTCCAAAAACACAAACAATATTCTTATTAATATTTTTATAAAAAAAAAGGTGGAGTGTGAGGTGAAGATTTGGTTAGAGGGAAAATAAATGTTTTTTAAGTTGGTTTGAAATCTAATGTGTGCAGAAGTTTTTTTATGGTCTAAAAATCTCACAATTGGAGATGCTCTTAGGACCCCTTTGCAGGGTTTAAAGGGCAACACCCCGTGTGGGACCGGATTACTTACCAGCATTAACAGACGCATCAGTTCACGTCAAACGATTAATCCGCTAAATCGATACGTTGAGTCACGAAGAGTTGTGTTGTAAAAAAAAAAACGAGTTGGTTTGCTACTTGCAAAGACGCAGTTTCGGCCTATTTTGGATGTTCAGATTAAAGAACCGTTAGGGACCGGCATACTTAACTGGGCTGCAACCAACATCAACCCACGGGTGACGGTTAAAATTCTGTTAGCCTACAGAAGATCAGTCATCCAAAAGACTGCTCTTCAAGCAAACAAAGTTTAACTAAGCAGATGAAAACAAACAGATCTAAATATCACAATGAAAGACATCAAAAAAACTAGTTATGTAACTTGTTCCACTAAATCTATACACAATTACAAAAGAATAGTTCACAACATCAACTATGATTAATCCATACCCAGATATACGCTCTCTTATCATTCGCTACCACAAAGGTAAAAGAGTAATACAACTCTACCGTCTGGCTTCATTCGAAGTCTTACCCTCGAAAAACTCACCAAGCATCCGGTCAAGATCCTCCGCTGCATACCTGATGTATTTATGAGGATTCTTCCCATTCTCAACAAGTGCCCTGCAAAAGTATTTATTTTTATCAATTTTTATATAATTTTCTTTATATTAAAAGTGAGTGAGCAAGAATAGTATCTATAATAATTCAATATAAATATAATAATTTAATATAAGTTTAATTATTTAACATAATATCTATTTAATAAGGTTTTTTTATAAAATTAACTATTCTACGTTTTTCACCTATTTAATTTTCATTTTATTTGATTTTCCTTTAATAACTTGTGTTCGTTAACCTTTATAAAAAAAAATACGCAGACATGTTAAATTTTTTTCTTCACATTCCGATTGAATACGCAAGTGTGTTTAATTGTTTTTTTTTTCAGATTTCGGTGTAAATTTTGTTCACAACAAAGTTGCATTTAACAATGTTTTTTGGTATCGTAGGCTATACGAGTGCCGATACCCTGACGAACCAAATTGATTCTGACCAAACATCGGTATCGCTATTATTGAAACCGGCACCGTTATTCGTTTTTATGGTATGGTTTTCGATTAATGTAAAACATGACTTAATTCTTTTTTGGTTTTCTCTTTTGGTTGCTCTAGCGAGTGTTGGTACCGTAACGAGCCGACCCGGTACTAACTGAATTCCCGCCGCATAGTGTGGGGGAATCACACTAGTTATTTACCAAATACCAATAAGCATTAGCCAAGTTAATAGAATATTCTTGATAGTTGTTTAAATCATACTTTTGATCACATTTTTTATATAATTAATTAACAAGTGTGAAAATTGATTATAAAAGTTTTGTATACGGGAACTCTACCCGAAACGTTTGATAAAGGATCTGTATGCAGGCAACAAGACTTCAGCAACCGCAAGCCTTAAAGATTCTCGTAGCTCCGTATCGGGAACCGTCCACTGAGATTGTCGTTGATGAAGCTCCTCAAACTGACCATTGAAGATCTTCAACCTAATACCATTAAATTTCAAGTTATTTTTTACTATCAGAAAAAGTTAATATTTGAACATTTATATAAAATTTGAAAGTACACACCGATCTTTTACAAGTGCTCGTGAGGCTCCACTACTGTTTCCTCCATCAGCGGCCCCGACTGAACTACCACCTCCAGATGAGGTCAACCCTTGAATCGAGAGACATTGCAGGATCTGTTGAACAAGTCAGTACATAATTTTTTATTTTTTTGTAATTGCTTATCGATCAAAACGTAGACCAACTGAAAAAAATAATATATTTGATATGACTCATCAAAAGTAAAGTAATTCGAATTTATATTGTCAAATGAAAAAGTATTATATTTGACCTGATTCGTTTCCGAACAAAATTTACGTCAAAACGTATACCGACTGAAAACATACATAAAAATAGGCACGAAAATGTCTTATATTTGACACAACTCAATTTCGAAAAAATCACGTTGAAACGTAAACCAACTTGAATTTATACTGACACGTACATAAAAATAAGCACGTATAATCTCATGAAGGTTAAAATGACATTGTGGGGATGTAAGTGTCGATACTGAAAGTTGAGGGGTGAGGTTCACAAAAAGACCAAAAAAAATCAAATTGCAAAAAAAAAAAAAAAAAACCTAAAAAGGCATTGGTACTGTACTGTAGCTAATCCTATACCTTTTTATATATATAATAATAATACTGTATGAAAATATTATTTATTGTTTGAAATGATCTACCTTTGCCCAAGCTATCCTCTTGTACTGATTAGCATGTTGCTGCACAACGCGTCTGTGTCTTTGAACCCAATCATCCCCCAACAAATCCTTTGCTTCCGACCTACACCAAAAATATATAAAAAAATAAAAAATCAATAAATAATTACAATAGGGGTGCTAAACGGGTCATGGGTTTGGCAGGTTCAACCCAACCCGAACCCGAAATTTTAGACGAACCCGAACACGGCCCGATCCCAAAAATCATGTCATACATATGAGCCCGAACACGACCTGGATATTCGTGGGTTGACGGAGGTGTACAAATCGGTTTTTTTCAAAAACGGTTTCGGTTATTAACCGAACCGGTTTTTCTCCACAAAATCAAAAACCGGTTTTTTGTATAACCGGTTCCGGTTACTAACCGGTTTTTTTTACTCAAACTCATAACCGGTCCAACCGGTTAGGGCTGGTTTTTAACCGGTTTAACCTAAAAAAACCAGTTTTTTACCGGTTTCGGTTATAACCGGTTTGGTTATTAACCGGTTTCGGTTATTAACCGGTTTCGATGGCAAAAAACCATAACCGATCTATAACCGGCGGTTCGGTTTCGGTCACTAACGGTTGTAAAAAAACCGGTTTCAGTTTTTTTCCGGTTTCGGTTCTAAAACCGGTTTTTTGTAATGACCCGAACATGATCTGTTCAGCCCGATTTTTTTTTTCGCAAAATAAAATATTAAAATTAAAATTTTACTACAAAAACACACAAATGTATAGAATACAATTACTTTTTAGTTATAAAATTTAATGTCAATTTTCCTTTTTAAGTTATAGTTATGGCATAAGACACCCACCCAATTTAATTTATGACATAAAACATATTGTAAAAAATAAAATAAAATACAACATAAATGGGGTAAACGGGTCAACCCGCCAACCCGGTCGGGTTGACACTAACCTGACCCATTTAGCTAAACGAGTTTGCGGATTCAACCTGAAACTGACCTGAACCCATTAAGACTAAACCGAAACCCACGAATTTCGTGTTAGGTTTGTGTCGTGTTTTCGGGACATGTCAGAAATTCACACTCACACCCCTAAGTTACAGCATGTGTAATCACTCATACACAAGTGATGAATGTTTAAAGTATCAAACCTGCGTACGGATCTGACCATGTAGTGAATATTATTCATAAGAAACAAGTTGGTCAAAGCAGGATCTTTATACTGTTTGGACTTCCCTTCTAAATTGATTTGAAGTGCCTGCATAATTCGCATCGTTACGGATGCCAGCTGTGAATTCGAGTCCTCTCCGTTTTCAAACTCTTGAAATAGTTGCTTTAGAGTTGACTGGTAGCTGAGTCAACAATATGGGGGGTAAGTAAATAAGTGTGATTACGAAGAATAAAATATATTAACACATAGTTTGATAACACGTACTCGAACAGAAATTTCACGTAGTTGATCACGTAGCTTGTGAGAGGATGAACCGTTCCATCTGAGACGGCTGTTTTTGTTGCATCTTTTTCGACGGCTTCCTCGAAATCCCCGAATGTTTCTTGAGCTGTTTGCGCGAGTCTTTTGGTTAGACCTAGAGCAGATTCTCGAATGTCTTTGCAAGCTTTGCCTCTAAAAAGTGATTCAATCTGAAAATATATTCAATGTATAAGCACAAATTCGACCGTTAATTATGTAATTTTGGTTACCGTTAATTATGTTTGGTTTCGGTTTTTTCGGTTTTAGCAACGGTTCGGTTTTTCGGTTTTGGAACAAAATTATGTAAGATTTAAAAATAAAAATATAATCCAAGATTTAATGAACTTTCTTAGATTTTTACATTTAAGTTATGATGTTTAACCTTTTTAATTAATATCGCTCACATAAATCTAACTTCCAATCTATTTTTATGTTTCTCCAAAATTTTATCAAGACATTTTCTTTTACAATGCATTGGAAATCATTTAATGTTTATGTTAAATTTTGTTAATTGTTGTAGGCAATGGATAAATCATTTCGAAGATAAATAAACATGTTAATGTTTTCATTATAAATACTTAACATTCAAGAATAAGACTAATAACTCCCAAATCAATCTATAACAAACATTAAAAAAATTATTTTTTTGGTTGTTCGGTTCGGATTTTTTCGGTTTTCATAAAATGCAAAACCGTAACCGAACTGTAAACTTCAGTTTGGTTTTTTTGGTTCGGTTTTTTGTTGGGTTCGGTTTTTTCGGTTCAGTTATCTCAGTTTTTAGGTTTCGGTTCGGTTTTTTCGGTTTTCTGCTCACCCTTAACGTCATGAGACCCCACCAGTACCATGCTAACCAATGGGTTCAAGTAAAACGCAGTTCGCTCTGGACGCGTGGCCTTCCAGGGGATTAAAGGCAAAAAACCAATGGACTTAGGCTCACCGGTGCGCACCACCTTGAAAGTTAATAGTTATGTAATAACTAATAACTAAGAAAGTAAAAATATATACATACCTCAGTGTGGAGCTCACGCATTATCTCATACATGTCCAAAAGCACAAACAACTTCTCCGGCGATCTCTTGCTTTTGGCAATCGCATCTCCGAAACTAAGTAACATGGAGACACTGCCAGCTGTCACTTCGGCAAAACACTGATCTTTAAGTGAGTCAATGCCATCAAACATCTGATCACAAACTTTTCTTTCTGCGGTAAATATTAATTTCACCTATTTTTAACATAAGATTAGATACAACCAAGTGCATGTTTCAGTAGTTTTCTTTTTATAACTTTTTACTTAATAAAGAGTAAAATGCCATTTTCGTCCATGAGGTTTGGCCATTTTTGCAACTTTTGTCCAAAGGTTTGTTTTTTCGCATCAGGGTCCAAAAGGTTTGAAATCTTGCCATTTTCATCCGGCTCGTTAACTCCATCCAATTTTCTCTGTTAAGTCAGGGGTATTTCCGTCTTTTTTTGTTAACTTAAAGGGAAATTTGGTCCTTTTCAGGGGTATTCGGTCTTTTTACATAAAGTGATAAAGATCGATTTGCCCTTTAAGTTAGCAAAAAAGACAGAAATACCCCTAACTTAACAGAGAAAAATGGATGGAGTTAGCGAGCCGGATCAAAATGACAAGATTTCAAACCTTTTGGATCCAGATGCGAAAAAAACCAACCTTCGAACGGAAGTCGCAAAAATGGCCAAACCTCAGGGACGAAAATGGCATTTTACTCCTTAATAAAACTTACCGCAATACGCATGAAATGAATCCAAGTCCCGATCTTGAGTTCCAAAACCTCCCATTGCATCTTTTGGACATCGTCTTTACTAAGCTTCTCAACTCCTAATTTCTGAAGTGTTTCTTCCAAGACTATAGAACGGGTGTCCCTAATCAACAAAAACACTGATACTGTTGGACTAATATAGAACGGGTATCCCTAATCAACAGAAACATTGATAGTGTTGGACTAATATTGTAATAGTTTAATAGTTAGAGGGGTTAATTAGTAAGTTCATTACTGGACTTGTATTTTAAGGTTGTAGTTGTTTTCTAGTGATATTAATAGATGTAATGTTATATATTTAGTAATAAAAAAGTAATGTTTGATAAAAGCACTCATGTATTGTACATGTTAAATAAACTCGTTTATTACACGACTACACGAGTAGAATAAAATAAAAATACAATGTGATATGTTATGTTAGCACATACATTCGTCAAGATATGTCTTTAAAAAATGAACTTTGACGTGGCAGTTACAAGTTCTATCGAATTAATTTTAATACACTTTTTTTCAATTGATTATAAATATACAAAGCTATATTTACATATGAAATATTAAAATTAAAAGTTGGTTAATGTTTAATAACTATCCATAATTAAATAATAAGCATTCGTATTCAAATTTATATTTAATATTAAAAAATATATTCTTTTAACCATTTTATCATTTAATAGGAAAGAGGGGTGGGAAAACCAAATTTATAAGGCCCTAGAAAGATGACACGTGTCCCCTAGGTTAGTGGTTTATTAGTTAGTATAGATATAGATATAGATACACATTCGGTAAGGTAAAATTTGGGTTGATTTTGTTTCTTAATAGAATCAATGGTTAGCTTGGAGATTAAGTAAGGGTTAGGTTTATTAAAACGGGTCGATGACTGTAATTTGGTTATTCAGTTTTTACTAGTCATAAAGTGTTAATCATTGTGTCGGTGAAAAGCCGAGAGTTTCTTCTTCTATTGTTTAGTTTGTGATTTATCTTTGGGTTCCGGGAATTCATGGAAAATCAGGTCATTGATCGATCACCCAAACATACGATATGAACGAATTCGTCTCGACTCTTTTATTATAATAACCAGAAAAAAACCACATAATTTACGATAACCCTAACCCTCTATTTAAACTAAACCAACATCTTGGAAAACAAGACTTCTTAAACTAAGAAATTATATAAACCATAATATTCTTACCGCACTAATAAACATACCAAAATAAACCTATCTCTAGACTCTTTTACGATTTACTACTTCCACTTTCTTCATTATTCCAAACTGACTCATTTCACATGTGACCAAACAAGATTAGTCCAGCAGACACTTCATTTCGCGATTGCTTATTTGTTTTAATCAGTTGTTTGTATATAATAACAAACGTTTACACTTGCATGCTTTGCGGGTAAAACAAACTTTCTAGTATATTACAAACATTACAAAAGACACGTTCAGGGAACAATTTGTGAACCGTTCAACAGGAAGTTCGTTTGTGTTCGTTCGTTTAATAAATGAACGAACACGAATAAGAAATTTTGTTCATATAGTTAAATGAACGAACATGAAAAGAGGCCACGTTCATTCATTTATGTCCGTGAGCGTTCGGTAACTGTTCGTTTTTGTTTGTTCGTTTACTTTCATGTGTGTCCCTTATCTTGGGTGGATTAAATTAAGACTTCAAATTTTATATGAGAATTTTGTTTTTTTAGACATTATTTTATCTTAAGTATGTTTATCAAGATTATGTATTCTTGGATAACTAGGTTAGTATATTTTGGGTGATCTGTGTACTGTATGTGATGAAAGATGTAAATTTTATTCGAAAGTTAATATATGTTTGTTTGTGCTCGTTTGTGTTTGTTAATGTTCGTTTATATTCATTGTGTTCATGAACGTGTGTTTGTGTTCGTTACCTGAAATTAACAAACGAACACATTCATTTCCTTAATGAACGAACACGAACAGAAAATCTCGTTCGGTAAGTGTTCATGAACAGTTGGTGAAAACTTTCATTTTCTTAACACAAGAAAACATTCATTTCCTTAATGAATGAACACGAACTGAAAATCTTATTCGGTAAGTGTTCATGAACAGATCGTGAAAACTTTTATTTCCTTAACAAACGTACACAAACAAGGCTTTTTTTGTGTCCGTTTGCAACCCTAGGTATGAAGTACAATAAAGCCTCGTAGTATTTTTTACAAATTAAGAGAAAAAAAAAGTAGTTATTTACCTGTAAATCACAAGGCATTGTTGTATGTGACCCGCTTGGACCATGTGTTGGGCTAAATCATGAAGCAAGGGTAGGACCCGTGGTGGTATGAGGATTAACGGAGTGAAAACCGCATTCTCGGCAGTGATATGACCCGCATGACTATTAGAAGGATTCTTCGAATCAGGTGATCCAGACGACGGTCTTAGTGAACTCGGTAGGCATTCATATAGCCGATCAGGTTCCACCGGTTTGCTGAAACGTGAAATTTATAAACAAAATGATTATGATATGATTATAGAAATTATATTATTTCAATTTTCATTAATTTCTAAATAAATGATTTGGGAGGTTTTGTGCATTTATTGCTAATTGGGTAAAGTACACGGATGGTTCTTGTGGTTAACCAAAATTTTGGATTTAGTCCCTTGTTTTTTAAAGTACATGGATAGTCCCTGTGGTTTGCCCATTGTGAAATATTTAGTCCCCAACTTTTGCCAAAAGTACACGGATGGTCCCTGTGGTTTGCACTTTGTAACGTATTTAGTCCCCAACTTTTGCTAAAAGTACACGCATGGCCCCTATGGTTTGCACTTTGTAACGCATTTAGTCCCCAATGTTTAGTGACTAAATGCGTTAAAAAGTGCATACGACACAGACCATCCATGTACTTTTGGCAAAAGCTGGGGACTACATGCGTTAAAAATGCAAACCACAAGGACCATCCATGTACTTTAAAAAAAACTATGGGCTAAATCCAAAATTTTGGTTAACCACAAGGACCATTCGTATACTTTACTCTTTCTATTTTTTAGCAGGCGTTCAGCTTGACCCGTTGAGAAAAACATAACCCATTACCCGGGTATGTGACCCATTTTTTAATCAAATGGGTCGAAATTTCTACCTCTAGTAAAAATAAATAAATAAAAAGAAAAGGTTAAAGTGAAAGAAAGAACCTGTATGACGATAAGAGTTGTTTAAATTCTTGTTCGAGCTTTGATATAGCCTTAGAAAGTAAGTTACTTGCATGGCTAATAACTCCGTCACTACTTCTAAAGCTTTTATTGTTGGTAAAAAAGACGATATTGTTTCTTAGCTGCTCAATAGCTTCAAGATAGCTTTCAAGGTCCTCATGTGGCCCTTTAAGAATTTTAGCCTCAGCCTATATATTTGAAACATAGATATTTAATTAACTAACAAAAAATAAATAAAAACGGAAAAACAACAAAGGAATGTCCATAATCTATCCATTAAAAGTAACGTTACGGGTAGCTCCAGTTAGATATTTACATTATTCTTTACATTGGCACTAACATAAAATTGAAAAAAAAACATAACGAATAAAGAAATAAGAACCAACCTCACGGGAAAGATCAAATCGGTCCAATATGACATCAGCAGCCTTCAAGGTCCTATCAATGTTCTCATGAGCTCTGCGTATAGCATGTGTCCTAATCTAAAAGAAGTATGAATATAGGAATATCGTAAGTTAGGAGTAGAATTACAAATGCACAAGTAACTACACCATCCTTCACATTATAATTGCGATCAGAAAAACGCCTCAGGGCCTAGACGCGGTGCTTCATGTACATATGAGTCAAATTTGGTCAAATATACAGTCTAGAGGAGGCTGATATACAAAAATGACCGAAAGGAAGAAAAGATTATTAACTGTTTACTTGATTAAAAGGCCATGTAAAACTAAAACAGATGAGGGAGATGCAACTTTCAGTTGTACATAAACCTTATTCCGTCCTACATCGAACAACGTTTCGCAACACGAAGTTCACGCCTCGGCTTTCGAGACCTAAACGCCTGAAAGCACCTCGCGCTTTTTACCAAAAGAAACATCAAAAAAGGGCAAGTCACAAACCCTAAAACACTGCAATACAATATCCACCATTCCGAATCTATAGCTATAACTTTAGCATCGATTAACCTATTTCGCTACTGCAACTCAAAAAAAAAAAAAAGAAAAAAAAAACTAGTAGATCAATCTCCCTCATTTCCAACTCTCCAGATAATCATACACTTAGCTTAACTTTTCAAAAACCAACATATATCTTCAAAACAACTCAATGAACAGCAGATCAAACAATAATATCAACAATAATGACTAAAACCAATTGCATATATTGGGGCATCATGCAAACATAAAATTACACATAAATTAAACTAGATCAATACACTAATTAAAATACCCAACTTCAAATCCCAAATTCCCAACACAAACAGCTTTAAATCACTTCAAATTCAAACACAATTATCCCAGATTAGAGAACAGATCAGAAACCTGAGTTGGTCGCATGGCGGTTTCAAGAGCAGACAAACGGTGATCAAAAGAACCCAAAATAGAAACCATATTTTCTGTGATTGTTTGACTCTGCTTCAGTGATTCTCTCATCTTTGCTGCTTTTTCGCTCAGATTATCGACACCCATCGTCCCTGTTGCTGTTCGAACTGGAACCCCCATGTTTGTTTGGGAGTTTTGAGAGGAATTGAAACGGAAATTGATCAACTTTGAAGGGGATTTGTTGTGGTGTGAAGGTTAGTTGACAATTATTGAACGATTCTTGGTTTGACAGGGTGTGTGTGTGTGTGAATATACGGAGTTTTATTATACGTATATATCGGTTTCTTGATTTGAACAATCATATTCATTTTGTGGGTCTAATTGGGTCCATTGGATGTGATTTTGAGATTGGTCAAAAATGGTTAATGGTACTTTTTTTTAATTTGTAGTTATTTTATTTAACATGATGGATGTTTAGGTTAAATTTGATTAAGTTGAGATTAAATGAGTTTTAATCTAAATTCAAGTTTGGACTGAAGCTTGTTTTATGGTAAAAGCATCTGATTTGAAATTTATATATTATTCTATTTAAAAATGTTTAGTATTTTACAAATATTTAGGACGTGTTTGATTCGCGTAACTTAATGGAGTTAAGATGAATTTCAATTCTTAATGTGTTTGGTTTTGGTGAATATAATGGAATTAGAATTTGACTTTTGTTTTTAATGTGTTTCATTGAGAAATGGATTGGAAGTGAAATAAATTAGCTTAAAGACTAAACTTTTGTTTTGCTTCCTGTGGTTTGGTCGTTTTAACAGTTTTGTCATGGTCGTTTGAAAACAGTCATTTTCCTCCAATAGTTTACTATGTTTTTTTTCTCATTTTGCTCCTCGCCTCTAACTCCATCCAAACTGTTTGTTAACTGAAAGGGTACTTTGGTAACTTCAAGTATAAAACTAAGGGTATTTTAGTAAAACTACAAATAAAGATTAAATTCATTTTTATCTTTCACATATATATATATATAACATTTGTATTCTCTCTATATCCCCTCTCTCTACTCCTCTCTGCCAACTTCCACCGCCGCTAGACACCACCAGCAACAACCGTACCACCAGGCACCACCATCAGCAACCACCACCATTAAAAACAAATGTACCATCAGGCACCACCATAACCTCCGGTAACCAACCGCCATCAAGAAGAGCACCTCAGCAGATCCAATCGGATCTAAGAAGATCTGAACCGATTGTGGAGGGTCTTTTTTCCGGCCAATAAACAACCACAACAACCTCTCTCACACTGTTCAGATCCATCACCATCGTGGTCAAGGGTTTTTTGGTAGATCTAGGATTTTGTGGTTGCTCAAAAGAAAGTGAGGGAAGGGTGATACAGAGGTGGTGGTGGAGGTGAGAGAGAGGTGATAAAGAGGTGGAGCTTGGTGGTGGCGGTGATTACGAGTGGCTAGTTCAAGGTGGCGGTCGGGTAAGGTTGGTGGTGGTACGATGGAGTTGGTTCAAGGTGGTGGTCGGGTGGGGCTCGTGCATGGCGGTGGTGAGGTTGTGACGGTTGGTAGTGATGGTTGTTGATGGAAAAAAGAGAGAGTGAAGAAAGAGAGATAATAGAGAGGGTATAGAGAGAGAAGAGATGATCAGATTGTTTATGGGTTTCGTCATATATTGATAAACCGTAATACGTATTTTGTTTTTGATTAATTTGATACTGATTACAAAGGACACTATATATAGAGTTGATAGTTACATAAGTAATCCCTCTAGAATGTAAATATATAAAAACAAGTTCTAATATTTTGTCTAACATTCCCCCGCAAGTTGGGGGTGGGGTGCGACCTGCAACTTGGACCGTAGAAAGATAAATCTTTGAGAAGACAAGGGCTTAGTGAACACATCAGCAATCTGATCGTTGGTGGAGATGAACTTGACATTTAGTTGACCTTGAGCTACTTGTTCTCTGACAAAGTGATAGTCTACTTCAACATGCTTTGTACGAGCCTGAAAAATGGGGTTAGCTGAAAGATAAGTAGCTCCAAGATTGTCGCACCAAAGTGTGGGTGAAGATTTGGTAGTAACACTGAGTTCACGTAGAAGTGCCTTCAGCCATATTAGTTCTACAACAGTGTCTGTGAGAGCTTTGTATTCTGATTCGGTTGATGACCTGGAGACAGTTCTTTGTTTTGCGAGCGGTCCAAGAAATAAGGTTAGAACCCACGTAGACTGCAAATCCCCCCGTGGACCGGCGATCGACAGGGCAACCAGCCCAATCAGTGTCACACCCCGACCCGCAGCGGAATAAGAGTCGGGGGATAATTGGGTTATCACCAAAGCTCATGACATTTACTAATATGTTTCATATTTATTAAAGTCAAAGTTACATTTCCAAATATCCAAACATGTTCATACAATACAAAGAAAATAAACCAAACATAACAATCCCAAACTCTAAATCATTTTATTCTTCTAGTCCAATCCTATGTGTTTCTGGCTGCTGCTGGTTCACCTGTATCATGTGTAAAAATGGGGGTTTTTGGGTCAACATAAGTTGGCGAGTGAACCTTATTAGATAAACATTTATTATTGATTTACTTGTTAGTTTATCAATGAAAAATTGTGCATAATCATAAATGAGCAAATGTAAATAATCAAGCAGTGGCTAATAGCAATCACAACTACAACATACAATAATCATATGATAGCATACATGAACATACCAACATCATACGATAAATAACATAAATGAAACTGTGCGATCAAGGCTCAATCAAACGGAGCCGATCGTATTGCATGTACTGAAAATGAAAAATGTCTGTGCGATCAAGGCTCAATCAAACGGAGCCGATCGTATGTGGGCACGCCAGGTTCAACCTCATAATGAAATGGGGAACATGCTCAACGCTCATAATGTAATGGGGAGCGGCGGCCTATGAAATTGCACGTACTGAAAATAATAAAATGTATCCAACAATAACTACACAACAGTTGAAACAAACTGAGTTCACAAGTTCATGATATGATGTATGCACAATGGTTTAATTATAATATATGTAACAAGACACATGATACACCCCAAAACGTGATTAAAACGGGGAATTTGTAAAGATTCACTCACATTGGGTGCGTTGGATTGGAGATGGTGAGATGCGCACGAATTAAATGAGCGGAACAACGAGAAATACTAACCTAAATAATAACGGAAAGTATATTAAATGAGCGGAATTTATTAAGGATGTTAATAGAATTTTTAGATATATTTTTGTGAGTTCAAGGCTATTTTCTATCTTTAAAAATGTTATTTTTAAGTATTTTTAATTGATTTTTTAAATTAAATTAAATAAATAAAAATATAAAAAAGTTGTTTATTTTGCGTTGACCGTTGACCATTGACCGTTGACCTGTTGACGGTTCGTATGTGAAATTGTTTGTGCCGGGTGAGGCTCGAACCCGAGACCTCCCGTACGCGTGCACGCAGCTCTACCAACTGAGCTACGTGTCTAACCCAAAATAATCTTGTTTTTAATTATATTTATATACTTATTCAGTTTAACCGAAATTCTTTTAATTGCAAAAACATTTTAATTCAACAAACCGGTGCCAGTGACGGGTTTCGAACGCGCGACATGTGACTTAGTGTTGCACACAGTCCACCGCTGGACTGTGTGTCTAACCTGGTTAATATCTCGGTTTTTATTATACTTAACAACTAACGAAGTTAACCCGGTTTAGTTTTTAAACAAAAAGGCATTTTATTACATAAGGTGTGCGTGTATCAGGAATCGAACTCGGGACATGCGTATATATTTTGCACACAGTCCACCGCTGGACTGTGTGTCTAACCCGTTCATTTTACAGGTTTTAAATAAACTTATAATTTAATTAACTTCGTCTTCTTCATTCAAATTTCCGACGACTGAATCACTGATCCGTTTCTTGTTTTTACGATTAACAAATACTCTTAAGGCTAAAATGAAATGACAGAGACGGTAATTAGAGGTGAACATACCGATGAACGGTTTATTTCAGAATTCCGGCAATGTGTCGGTCCCTGTTTTTATGCTCTTCAACTGAACAAGATAATTAACCGTTTTTATTAGCTAATCGTGAAATTGAAGTGATCAGCAAATGTTAACAGAGGGTTTGAATGCCCTTACCGATTCTCAGATGAATATAGAGATTTTCATAATTTTTCCGGCGAACTGAAATTAGCTGAATACAGTGCCTGAATTCGATTTCAATTGAAAGGTTTAAGTTAGAAATAGCCTAACAATTGTTGAACTACAATGTTATTGAAAGATTTACCGTTTGAGGATGAATACGGTTTTTCGGCGAGTCTTGCAGAAAATTCCGGCGAGTTGATTTAAGCGTTCTGACGAACTGAAAGTATGACGAAAGTGAAATGGAATGTTGGTATGATGTTTCTGAGTCGCGAGAGGGGTCTTGAGTTGAAGTAATTGGGACTTGATTATTTTCGGTTATAAAAACCGATGATGATGACAATTAACGTTCATTCAATCTGAATTGATGAGAAAACGTCGGTGCATCGGTTATAACCTGAATGTGCGAGTAAACAAACGATTTGACGATTGAATTGCCGATTTCCGTTTCTCAATTGGCGCAACCGGTTTAACCGAGTTTGAGTATAAAGGTTATTTGTTTCCTAGAGATGACAGAAAACAACAAGTGGCGGAGTGGTGATGTGTGTGTGTTAAGTCATTGAAACTGTGAACCGGCTGACCCGGGTTCGAGTCCCGGCAGCAACTTTTTATTTTTATTTATTTTGTTTTCACTTTTTATCAAATATAATTTTTATAGTTTAGTTTGTTTATTAATTATGCCTCATTAAAAATCAAAATAACCATAAATATACAACGTGACATTTATAACTTGATAGTCGATTTCAAAACGGAGCGGGTTTTGGAAACCCGTTTTTGACAAATGTTACAATCAGAATCAGAGAAGGCCTGAATAGCGATGTCCTGCCAATGTGCATTAGTGAAGGCATGTAAAAAAGAGTCTGAATTATGTCTGATGAGAAGGCCAAGATCAGATGTGCCCTTTAGATATCGTAGGATACGTTTAACAACAGACCAATGGTTTTCTGTAGGCGCATGCATGAATTGGCACACTTTGTTGACAGCAAATGCAATGTCTGGTCGAGAAAGAGTGGAATATTGTAAGGCTCCCACAATTTGGCGATATTGTGTTGGGTCAGGTAATAGAGAGCTGTCATCTAGAGTTAAAACCTGAGAGATATTCATGGGAAAGTTAACTGGCTTGCAATCCGAGAGACCAGAACGTTGTAGAATGTCGGTGTATTTTCTTTGAGACAACAAAACATTCTTTTGGTGATGTATAACTTCAATCCCTAGAAAATAGTGTAGTGTGCCAAGATCCTTAATTGCAAGAGATGAGTTCAACTGTTTAATAATACTGTCAATCGTAGAGTTGTTGTTACCAGTAATGATAATGTCATCCACATAGACGAGGATGTAAACCAAGGAGGCACCTGCTTTGAGAATGAACAAGGATGGATCGGTTTTGGATCCGTGAAAACCCAGCTGCTGAAGCACAGTGGAAAGACGATGAAACCAGGCCCGAGGAGCTTGTTTGAGCCCATACAGTGACCGATGAAGAAGGCACACATGATTAGGTTTACTTGGGTCTTCAAAACCAAAGGGTTGTTTCATAAATATGGTTTCTGAGAGGTCCCCATGTAAGAAAGCATTTTCCACGTCCAGTTGACGAAGGGACCATTGCTGAGTCACAGCCAGAGATAAAATCACCCTGATAGTGGTAGGTTTGATAATGGGACTGAAAGTTTCATTGTAATCAACACCTGGTTTCTGATGGAAGCCTTTCGCCACAAGTCTGGCTTTGTAGCGAGTGGGTTTTCCCTGTGCGTCAGACTTTAACCTGTAGACCCACTTACAATCAATTAAGTTAGAACGGTTATCATAAGGGACTAAAGACCATGTTCCATTCTTAATAAGCGCCTGAAACTCCTGGTTCATGGCATGACGCCACTTCGGAGATTTGTTGGCAATGGTAAAGGTGGTAGAAATGGGTAGGTTGGAAGAGATGGTGGTAAAGTAAACGGATGTCACACCCCAACCGATGGCAGAATCATCGGGGTGCGGCACTAAGCGGTTCAGATTGTTCGAGAGAATCCACAACGACTATTTTTAAATGACAATATTTAAGAGTCAATTTTCCATACAATCAACATACAATCATTACATAATCATCACGAATTCCATTAATCTCAAACAATTTTCAAAGTCGATTACAATTTATTACAAGTTTCTAAGCAAAATCCTAAGTCCGTTTGCAGCGAGTTGAAACATTAACCTGCAACATACGTTAAAATAATTGTCAATACAAAAATGTATTGGCGAGTATACAAGTTTTGATATAATAGCATAGTAGATAGAAAACGTTGCGAAATACCACATACATAAACATAACCAACACATATAAGCTCACAAGACAAATTTATCATGCTATACTCTCGAGATGCTCGCGCGGTCTTCTTAGCTAGACCCCGTCGGGTGTTAGCCAAACTATAGTACCATACTAGCTAAGGTGAGTTGACGAAAATGTGTCCTAGTTTACATGTATCAAGCATCATGTGTAGACTTGTGTAACGGGTATTCGCGAGTGGTAATCAGTTTAGTTTTGCGTTGTGTATTTTGATATGAACGTATGTTACACCCAAAAGTGCGTTTAAAGTGAAAAGAGGGTCAAGTATACTCATAGTGGGTGCGTAAAAGCGAACACCGAGAGTTGATGAGAGGAGAGAAAAGAGTGTCGGTTAGCCTGCGCGTAGAGACGGAAGGGCATCAGTCTTCCAGAGTGTTGAAACAGTTGAAACGGAGAGTCGGGCGAGGGAAACAGATATTTTCGTACGAAATTAGTTTTCGTTTTCGTGCGAAAATTTCATGCAAAAATTCTGGTGTTTCAACTCATAAAATTTTCTCACGAAAATTTCGTGCAAAAATTTTGGTTGTTTTCGTCATGCTTCGGGAAATCGAGTGTTCATCCCTCGAACCTCAGGTTACTGCACAACCTAGCATGAGAGAGGTCTTTTGAGCGAGTGAGTCTCTTGTATGAACTCGGACTGGACCGTGTAAGCCAAGCATGGTTCACGCGAGCCAGTCCAGATCGCACAAGTGACTGTTCTTGCGTCTTGGTGCGTTCGGGACTAAGACTTCGTCTGAAACAGATGTATTTTCGAGTCTATTTCACGGTTTCAACAGCGCCTCGTTCCACTACTTAGTGAACAAAACATTAGTCCGTCTGATCCGTTTTCGTGTGAAAATCGATTTGATAAAACAGTTTTGTTAGGATAAACACTTGGTGAGTTTGAAACAACAAGGTTTCGGGTCTGAGAAGCCAAGGCTAACTCAAACATGCTCGGTTAAGTGCTAAATCCTTAAGAAAATCAGAAAGTTTCATGAAAAAGATGAAGGTTTTAGTAAAACAGAGAAGTTTAGATGAAATCGGATAGAATCTCATGCAAAATCGTTGTAAAAACCGTTGTGATTCGTGTGAAAACGTTGTTTTCTTACTTGGAACAGAGATAATCGGGCTGGAGAGCGTTTTGGTGCGGAATGGTAGCAAGTTGGAGTGAATGGTGAATGGTGAAGGGTTGTATTTATAGGCCGAGAGGAATAGAGGTGGTTTGGTGATATTTTCGTGCGGAAATCCATATTTTCGTGCGAAATTTTCGCACCAAATATACGTTTTTTCGCACGAATATGTCTTTCGCATGAACTCCATTCGGAGCCAAAAAAATGCAGTATTTTCGCACGAAAATACAATTTTCGTACGAAACTATGGAATTTTCGTGCGAAAATTGGGATTTTCGTGCGAAAATATATATATTTTTTTTATTCTAATGATTAAAACAAGCACTTTTTACAAAAGGAACCTATGCTAGAAAAATTCCTAAAAATTATTAAAAATCATTTTGTAATGCTTTCGTTCGTATTAGTTAATTGTATTAGTGTTTTAGCAAGGCGTTAAGCGTATTAATCTATTAAATTAAGTTAAGATTCGAATGGATAAGCGAGGTAGTATGCGGCTTTGTTCCCAAGTCTTGCGAGAGTCGCGTTGCAGTTTAAGCGAGCAGATAGCCTTGGAAACTTCACGCAAAGTTTTTAGTATTTAGCGAGTGCTTTATAAGCGTTGTGAGGTGCGATATGTGCGAAAATAAGCTATGTAGTGCGAAAATATGCGATGTAGCGTAGTAAGCGATATAGTTTACATTATGATCCGAATCTCTGGTGCGAGGCGTAACGAGAGTAACGAGCTGCGAAAATGCGGGTTGTTACAGTCTCCCCTGCTTTAGGAAATTTCATCCCGAAATTTATTCGAAAGGGAGACCTTGAGAATTCACATGAATAAATAGCGATAAAAGCGTTAAGACATTAGCGTAAGTTGAGGATGAATGAGCGATCGATATAGGATTGACAAGTGAAAGCGTCTCGATGGCGTAGAAGAATCGATGAGTAAAAACGACTTAATTGACTCGTGGTTAGCAACTCACGAGTTGACGATCCAAAAATGTTTTTAAGTTTTTGAAAGTTTTGGTTAAATTATTACGAAAAGGCTTTTGAATAAAACTCGATTTAGGAAAATTTTCTTACGATGCGGCGTTAGGCTGAGTTGATTTAACCCACGTTGTAAGAAATGTTTTTGTTGTCAAAATAATTCAAAAATTTTAGCAAATGGCCCAAATTTTGTAAACATTTAAAAATCTTTATTTATTTCCAAACACGTCGGTAAAAATCGGTTTTAACGGTATCACAAATTTTAATTTATGTCGAACCCCACATGGCATCTTCCCACGAAAGTTTGTTAATATGGCTAAAACATTTATATATAGGAAGTACCAGCGGCGTATACACCATGTTTTAGCCATATCGCCTCCGTTCCGTGGAATGATGTCATGTGTGCCAACATGACATGGATGGACTTTGATCCAAGCAGCGAATGGTTGAACCAAGTTTGAATAGGGAGCCAAGTAGCTTGCACGAAGAAGTTGATTGCATACTTGGTTTAGCGATAAAAGCGCGCGAGGAAGGTTTGGCGATTGGAATAGCGAAGCGGTAAGAATGAGAGATGCGATAAGCGTTAAGGCGTCACGAGATAAAGACGATAAGCGAAGAGATAGCATTCGGGCGCGGACAGAGAATGCGATAAGCAAGCGGTAGGGATAAGCGAAACGATAGCGATAAGCGAAGCGAAAGCGATAAACAAAACCATAGCGATAAGCGAAGCGACAATGATACAACGTCGAGAGGTTATTGCGATAGCGATAAGCGAAACCATAGCGATAAGCAAAGCGACAGCGATACAACGTCGAGAGGATAATGCGATAGCGATAAGCGATGCAATATAGACTTCATCGAAAGCGGGTTCGCGTCGATGTAGACTTACGAAAAGTCTAGGGTGGTGCGATTTGAGAAGTGATGAGTCGTTACGACTTTGCGAAGGAGTTTGCGTGTGAAAATAATCATCATAATATTAAAGGTCTAATAACGTTCAACTACACATGGCACGTCTCCACGGGAGTTTGTTAGCATGGCAAAGCACTTATATATAGGAAGTACCAGCGGCGTATCCACTATGCTTTAACCACACCTCCTCTGTCCCGTGGATAGGTGTCGCGCTTTGTCGACATGGTTAAAATGCTTATGTATAGGAAGTACCATCGACGTATCAACCACGTTTTAACCTGCTTTTAACGTTAGGGTACCATTAGAACTCATTACGATCCCCGTGCAGACCCCAAAATAATCCCGTGTGCACCCGTGATTAGTTCGGTGTTTGCATGTTTATCATAACTAGTTTTAAAGGCGCGTAGTAGGGGTGGAAAAATGTATTATATCGTGATATACTATATAGCCTTAGTAATAATAGTTAGTGTGTGCGCTTAGACTAAGTGCGGGGAGTCGAGAGAAGGATAGAGAGACATCGTTCGTGTGTTGAAGCGATATCAAACAATAGAATGATTATAAAGCATAAGTACAAATGTCGAAAATCATACTAATAACAAATCGTTCTACGCCTGGTCGGTGTCGGTGTTGACGTCTTCTGCTGCGGAGGCTGCGGGTTGAGCTGGCGGTGCTGGAAGGGCTAGCGTATCTGGTTGTCGTGGTCCAGTGCGGCAGTTGCTGGTGAGGTGACCGAAACTGTCGCAATTGATGCAATAGCGGCAGCTGGCTCCGGGCCGGTGGTGATACGTGCATGTCGAGCACTGGGGATGAGGCCCTGTGTAGTTGCGTCTTGGGTAGAATGGGAGAGGTTCAGGGTTGAGCGGTGCAGTTGCTGAGTAGTTGAGGCTCGAGCTTTTTGTCTTGCGGCTGGGCTTGGCGGCAGCTTGCGATGGTGTGTCATCGTCGTCGTCTGAATCGTCGTCGGAATCGTTCTCGGATTCGTTGTCGGAATCGTCGGACAATTCGACAGTAGCTTGATTTAGGTTCTTGGCGGGATTTTTGGAGAAGAACCCTTCCAATACCCGTTTGTCATTGATTTCTGCGGCCAGTTGGTAAGTTTCTTCAATGGTATCCGGTCTTGCAGCTTCGACAAAAATGCCTACACACTCCGGCAAAGCACGTATGTACTTTTTGATAGCCTTTTCAGGAGTGTCGACTTGATCAGGGCAGATAATGCTAAGCTGTTTGAACCTTGCTGTGAAGCCGGCGTTGTCACCTTCGATCTGCTTGATTTTCCAGAATTCGTTCTCGAGCTTTTGGACTTCGTGGGGAGGACAGTATTCTCTCTTCATAAGCTCCTTCAGTTCCTCCCACGATAATGCGTAAGCTGCGTCGTTCCCATGCTTGATGCGCTCGGCTGTCCACCAGTCGAGGGCTCGGGATTGAAATACTCCGGTAGCACAGGTGGTTTGAAAATGCTCAGGGCACCCACTCTGACGGAGGGTAACCTCGATGGCATCAAGCCACTGGAGCATTTGAGACACACTTCCTTCACCTGTGAAGACCATCGGGTCACAGGCCTTGAATTGCTTGTAGGAGAAAGTAGACTTCGGTGCATCGGATTTAGAGTCTTCCGATGTCTGAGGGTTGCTAAGGGCTTGAACTTGGGTGATGATTTGAGGAATGACCTTGGCCACGAGCGATGCGATCTCTTGTCGGCGTTTTGTCTGGCTTGACATCGTGAGTTGGAAGCGTTCGAAGACATCTAGACAAAGAGATTTGGAAAGATTCGATCATAATGATTTTTGAAATTGCGATGCAATTTAGCGCGTTAAAAACTTGTTATAGTTGATATAGTAACACGTATTTTGAAAGTCACATAGGAAAACACATATTTCCTAGATTCTCACGTTCTCACATAAGCACATATAATCACGTACTATTCATATGTATATATATATGTTTGTATGTAATAAATAAATATGGCGCGAGGAAGCGTTCGAGAGAGTTGTTATGATTTAGTTTTGTTGCGAGTATTAGCTCTTGTTTTGGATTGCGATAGCTGTGCGAGTTGTGCATACGTTTACAGAGCGAAAAGCGGTAAATCGAGAAATCGATAAAGCGTAAAAACTTCAATTCGAAAACATATAAGCATAATAAAGTTCGATGATGCGTAAAATCGGCGATTGCAGGCTTAAAATTAATAGAGTGTCCTGGGTTTTGAGACAGCGACTACCCAAAGTGATTCGATCATTCCGTTGAGTTTGGGCACACGATTTGTGTCACACCCCGACCCGCAGCGGAATAAGAGTCGGGGCATAATTGGGTTATCACCAAAGCTCATGATGTTTACTAATATGTTTCATATTTATTAAATTCAAATTACATCTCAAAGTTCCAAGTCAAATTCATAGAATACAAGGAAAGGAAAAATTAACTAAAACAATCCAAAATCTAAGCTGGTTTATTCTTCTAGGCCGCCCTATATGTTTCTTGCTTCAACTTGATCACCTGTATCATGTGTAAAAATGGGGAATTTTGGGTCAACAAAAGTTGGCGAGTGAACCTTGTTAAAAACATTTGTCCTTGATTCATTATTGTAATTAATATAGGAAAATTGTGCAACAATCATATATGAACCAATGTATATAAACATAACGATCACAAACCACCTTGCTTAAGTAAATAATAAGAATGACAATGTATATGTTGGCAACGTCCCGTTCACGCTCATAGGTAATAGGGAACGGACGGCCTATGCTAATGTATGTGAGATCAAGGCTCAATCAAACGGAGCCGATCTTATGTTGGCAACGCCTGGTTCACGCTCATAGGTAATGGGGAACATCTCACGCTCATAGGTAATGGGGAGCGGCGGCC
Source organism: Scalesia atractyloides (assembly GCA_947069175.1). Lineage (NCBI taxonomy): Eukaryota > Viridiplantae > Streptophyta > Magnoliopsida > Asterales > Asteraceae > Scalesia > Scalesia atractyloides. Next base: position 84,214,702 of record CAMTDV010000030.1, read on the forward strand.
TATGAAATGTATGTACTGAAATGATAAATTAAATCTAAACTTCAACCACACAAACAACTGATACATATTGAATACACATGATCATGAACATGATGGATGCACAAGTGTTTAATTATAATAAATAAATAGCGACACATGATACACCCCAAAATGTTATTAAAACGGGGAATTTGTAGAGATTCACTCACCTTAGGTGCGTTTGTTTGAAGGTGTTGAATGCGCACGAGTTTAGAGGATTGATCGACGAGAGATAACTAACCTAATTGATAACGAAAAGGTACGGTAAGTATGTGGATTTTATTAACTATTTTAATAGGATTTTTAGATATATTTTTGTAAGTTTAAGGCTACTTTCTAACTTTAAAAACGTTATTTTTAAGTATTTTTAATTGATTTTAAATTAAATAAATAAAAAAAATAAAAAAAATATTGACTTTTGACCGTTGACCAATGACCGTTGACCGTTGACCGTTGACCGGTCCGGTCGATTATATATGCGCGCTGGGTGAGACTCGAACCCGTGACCTCCCGTACGCGTGCACGCAGCTCTACCAACTGAGCTACGTGTCTAACCCGAAATAATTCTGTTTTTAATTATACTTATATACTATTTAGATTTTTCCAGAAATTATTTATTTTTAAAAAGGATTTTAAATGCATCGAACCGGTGCTGACCACAGGTCTCGAACCCGGGACCTGTGGGTTACCGTGCACACAGTCCACCGCTGGACTGTGTGTCTAACCTGGTTAATAATCCGGTTTTTATTATACTTAACATAATTTTGAGAGTTAACCCTGTTCGGTTAAAAAGGCAATTTTTTTTATTTCAAGAGAGTAAGGTTGGGACAGGATTCGAACTCGCGTCGTATGTGTATTTGTTCGCACACAGTCCACCGCTGGACTGTGTGTCTAACCCGTTCATAAACTGATTTTAATTAAACTTATATTATAACCCGCCTTCGTCTTCTTCGTTAAACTTTACCCAGAAAAACAAAGTCCGACTGTTTTGACTGATATATGCCTAATTTGATTTTCAAACATTATAAGTAATTGAAAGGTAATGAATGGAGAGAGTTTGGGGGAAAGGAGGTACCGATCCGTGTCTTTCACAGAACTCCGGCAGAGGTCCGTCGGCTCTGATAGTGAACTTCGGCTGTTAGAATTAATTAACAGTTCTGTTCGGTTAGTTATGAAATTGAGGTACTTAAACAAAGATTAACAGAAGTTTGAATGTTCCTACCGGCTCTCAGCGTGATTCTGAAAGTTTTAGAAGTTTTCCCGCGAAGGCAGGAATTCCGACAACGTCGTCTGGGATTGATTCTGGATGGTGGATTTGTGTTAGTAGCAATCTAACAACGGATTGAAACAGAAAGAGTCGAGGGAATTACCGTGTGGATGTGAGTCTCGGTTTTCCGGCGACTTGCAGATATTTTCCGGCGAGTGAAATTACGTCGAGAATTTGTGCGATTTTGAGCGAAAGGGCTACCAGTGAGTTGTGGGTGGATTTATAGGGAAGAATCGAGACGCATGGGGTCGGATTTCAGTCTTGATTCAAAGTCAGCCGTTCTCCGGCGGTTACGACTGGTGTCGCGGGTTCAGACGTCGGTTATAATCGTCGTCAAGGTTAATTCTTCGGTTAAATTGGAAGAAACCGTCAATTATCGACGTAATCGTCGGGATTTCCGACGACTGCAACATTGGGCGCGACTTGACTGGATTTGATTTCCGAGATTCATTATATTAATTAATTGTTTCGGTACCTTAACAAAAACCCAAAGTGGCGGAGTGGTTGGATGAGTGAATGTTAAGACTTGTGGATTTCCGGCTGACCCGGGTTCGACTCCCGGCAGCCGGATTTTCTTTTTAATTAATTTTCTTTTACTTTTTAACAATTAAAATTTATATCTTCTAATTTGTTTATTAATTATGTATCGTTTAAAATTAAAATAGGTCATAAATAAACAACAAAAGTTTAAAACTGATTGTTCGGTTAATAAACGAAGCGGGTTTTGAAAACCCGTTTTTCGACGGATGTTACAATTTGGCCTAATAGGTAAATGCTCTCACCGCCTCGCGGCTAACGGCATTACCCTTCCGGTTACTACGTGTCCCAAATCCGCGAAATAGTCGAGACTTTGGTGAGATTGAAAATCGTTGAGTGGGATGAGTTTTCAAGGTTCGGGCTTCACCCCTAACTTAATAACTTCGAATCTCTGATCGTGGTTTCCTTCCCGGACCCATCAGGAGGTTTCCACCGGATAGAATGGGAAATTTCCGTTAAGATGTGGATATCACTCCTAACTTAACAGAGAATTTCGTGCTAATCGGAATACGCGGGGTGAGTGATTTGCCGAGATTTCGCGGTTTTCACACCTAATCTCGCCAAATCGACTCGATTGTGGTGTACGAGTATCTTTGCAGCTTCGTGTGTTGTGTTCAAGTCTTAGGAAAGACTTTGTGTAGTATTTTATGTCCAACAATACGGGGGAAAAGTTTTAATCGGATAAGCAAGGAAGAAGCACATAGTTTCCTACTATAGACTAGGCAATCTACCTAATTCCCTATAGTTATGGCTCTGATACCAATCTGTCACACCCCAACCGATGGCGGAATCATCGGGGCGCGGCACTAAGCGGTTCAGATTGTTCGAGAGAATCCACAATGACTATTTTTATGACAATATTTAAGCGTCAATTTCCCGTACAATCAACATACAATCATTACATAATCATCACGAATTCCATTAATCTCAAACAAGCAAAATCCTAAGTCCGTTTGCAGCGAATAGAAACATTAACCTGCGACATACGTTAAAATAATTGTAAATACAAAAATGTATTAGCGAGTATACATGTTTTGATATAATAGCATAGTAGATAGAAAACGTTGCGTAATACCACACACATAAACATGACCAACACATATAAACTCACAAGACAAATTTATCATGCTATACTCTCGAGATGCTCGCGCGGTCTTCTTAGCTAGACCCCGTCGGGTGTTAGCCAAACTATAGTACCATACTAGCTAAGGTGAGTTAACGAAAATGTGTCATAGTTTACATGTTTCAAGCATTATGTGTAGACTTGTGTAACGGGTATTCGCGTGTGATAATCAGTTTAGTTTTGCGTTGTGTATTTTGATATGAACGTATGTTACACCCAAAAGTGCGTTTAAAGCAAAAGGGGGTCAAGTATACTCACAGTGGGTGTGTAACAGCGAACACCGAGAGTTGATGAGAGGAGAGAAAAGAGTGTCGGTTAGCCTGCGCATAGAGACGGAAGGGCGGGGGAAACAGATATTTTCGTACGAAATTAGTTTTCGTGCGAAAATTTGATGAAACTTTCGTGCGAAAATTTGGTGAAATTTTCGTGCGAAAATTTCGTGCAAAAAATCTGGTGTTTCAACTCATGAAATTTTCTCACGAAAATTTCGTGCAAAAATTTTGGTTGTTTTCGTCATACTTGGGGAAATCGAGTGTTCATCCCTCCAACCTTAGGTTACTGATCAACCAAGCATCGGAGAGGTCTTTTGACGTGTAAATCTCTTGTATGAACTTGGACTGGACCGTGTGAGCCAAGTATGGTTCACGCGAGCCAGTCCAGATCGTACAAGTAACTGTTCTTGCGTCTTGGTGCGTTCGGGACTAAGACTTCGTCTGAAACAGATGTATTTTCGAGTCTATTTCGTGACGGTTTCGACAGCGCCTCTTTCCACTACTTAGTGAACGAAACATTAGTCGGTCTGATCCGCTTTCATGTGAAAGCCGATTTGATAAAACAGTTTTGTTAGGATAAACATTTGGTGAGTTTGAAACAACAAGGTTTCGGGTCTGAGAAGCCAAGGCTAACTCAAACATGCTCGGTTAAGTGATAAATCCTTAAGAAAATCAGAAAGTTTCATGAAAAAGATGAAGGTTTTAGTAAAACAGAAAAGTTTAGATGAAATCGGAGAGAATCTCGTGCAAAATCGTTGTAAAAACCGTTGTGATTCGTGTGAAAAACGTTGTTTTCTTGCTTGGAACATAGATAATCGGGCTGGAGAGCGTTTTGGTGCGGAATGGCAGCAAGTTGGAGTGAATGGTGAAGGGTTTGTACTTATAGGCGGAGAGGAATGGAGGTGGTTTGTGATATTTTCGTGCGGAAATCCATATTTTTGTGCGAAAATGTTCATTTCGCACCAAATATGCGTTTTTCGCACGAAATATTTTTTTCGCATGAAAACTGCCATTCGGAGCCAAAACATGCAGTATTTTCGCACGAAAATGCAATTTTCGTGCGAAAATATGAATTTTCGTGCGAAAATTGGGATTTTCGTGCGAAATTGGGATTTTCGTGCGAAAATATTTTTTTTTTGGTTCTAATGATTAAAACAAGCACTTTTTACAAAAGGAACCTATACTAGAAAAATTCCTAAAAATTATTAAAAATCATTTTGTAATGCTTTCGTTCGTATTAGTTAATTGTATTAAGCGTTTTAGCAAGGCGTTAAGCGTATTAATCGATTAAATTAAGTTAAGATTCGAATGGATAAGCGAGTAGCATGCGGCTTTGTTCCCAAGTCTTGCGAGAGTCGCGTTGCAGTTTAAGCGAGCAGATAGCCTTGGAAACTCCACGCAAAGTTTGTAGTATTTAGCGAGTGCGTTATAAGCGTTGTGAGGTGCGATATAGTGCGAAAATAAGCGATGTAGTGCGAATATGCGATGTAACGTAGTAAGTGATATAGTTTACATTATGATCCGAATCTCTAGTGCTAGGCGTAACGAGAGTAACGAGCTGCGAAAATGCGGGTTGTTACAGCGAATAGGTTAAAGAATTGTGTTTGTTTCGGATTTTGTCTCACAGTTGATGGTCGTGGGCGAGGTGGTGGGGGTGGAGGGGTTGGTATGGTTGAGGAGGATCCAGTTTGGGGGTGTTCGGTGGGTAAAGGAGTTGTTTGAGGCTGATCTGGTTGACATGCTGCTGAGAAAGTTTCAGCAGGTTGAACCGAGGTTGGTTGGGTTGGGACGGGGCTATTTGAAGGAGAGTGGGCCGGGGTTGGTGAAGGTTGTTCATTAGAAATGTGGTCTGCAGGAATTATCGGAGGTGGTTCTGGGAAAATAGAGACGAATGGCGGAGAGTTTGGGATAGGAGATGGAGTAGGTGGGTTAAAGGAAAGATGTGTTCGTTAAAGCGAACATATCGGGCAATGTAGACGCGCTCGATGGCGATATCAAGCCACCGATAACCATGATGAAATGGACTATAACCAAGAAAAACACATGGGGTGGATCGAAAATCCATTTTGTGATGGTTGTAAGGGCGCAAGTAGGGAAAGCATTGGCAACCGAAAACTCGAAGAAAGGTGTAATCAGGTTTGCGATTGTAAATGTGTTGGTAAGGAGATTTGTTAGAAAAAATACGGGAAGGAAGACGATTGATTAAGTAGATGGCGGTTTCAAAGGCGAAGTGCCAAAATTTTTGTGGAAGATTGGCTTGACAACATGCCGGTTACGACGCTCTACAGTGCCGTTTTGAGCACTTGTATATGGACAAGAGCGCCGATGGATGATTCCAAGGGAGGTAAAGAAGGATGACAAGTTTCTAAATTCCCCTCCCAGTCAGTTTGGACACTTTTTAATTTCGTATTGAATTGTCTTTCAACCAGTGTTAAGAAAGTTTTAAAGGTGGCATAAACATCGGATTTGAATGTTAAGGGAAAAACCACATAAAGCGAGAATGATGATCAACACATAATAGGAAGAATCGATAACCATTAGTAAATAAAGTAGGTGAAGGCCCCCAAACATCACAATAAACCAAATCTAGAACATTATGACTACGAAAATCTGAAAGTGGCAAACAATGTTTAGATGAGTTGCCTAATTGGCATGCAGTAAATAAAGAAGAACAATGTTTATTGGAAATAGGTAATGAAACATGGGAAATAACAGAATCAAAAACACGTTGATGCGGATGACCAAGGAGTTGATGCCAAATTGTAGAGGGGGCTTTGATGGCTGTGAAGGCAATCTTCGGAATGGACTTGAACCGAGGGAGCCGTAGGGTGTAGAGACCATTTTCACTTGGGCTACTGAGAAGGGTAGTGTGTGTAGACTCGTCCTTCACAACAAAAAAGGAAGAGTGAAATTCAAAGAAAACATTATTTTCAAGGCAAAACTGTTGAACAGACAAAAGATTTTGTTTGAGGTTTGGCACATGAAGAATGTTAGATGAATTAAAGGTTTTATTAGGTGAATAGAATTTTGATGAGTCAATATGGAAAATAGGAAGAGGATTACCGTCACCAACATGGAGTGAGTCATTACCTTGATATACCTTAGAGTGGTCAAGGCTTGATAAGTCCGGAGAGGCATGACCATTAGCACCAGGGTCGGGCTTCCACATAGTTTCAGATTGCGATCCAACATCTGAAAAAGTGGCATAGTTTGCCTGAAGAGGCTGCCTAGGAGTGGAAGAACCAGACTGATTTGGGCATTGAGAAGGAAGATGGTCTATTCCACACCGATTACAATGACCATAGACCATGTTCTGGGTAGATGCCCATGAAAACTGCTTGGATGAGCCGATATCACGGCTGTAGCGATTTCGGTTGTTATGAACACCACGTGAGTTGCCCTAAAAATTGCCACAGCGATTACCCGGTTGCCATTAAAAGAACGAGTGGTATAATTGGCTTGTGGTTGCTGGGTAGAGGGTGAAATAGGGTTAAGTTGGTACCCAAGTTGGCCGGCTAACAATTGGAGGTTGGAAAGTTGGGTTTGGATGGCATTTAAGTTGGGTGAAATAGGTTCGGTTGAGGCTGCAAAGGCCTGTGGAACAGCAGCGGGAGTAATGGAGGGATCGTGATGAATACTTGTCATGTAGTCATGGTCATGAAGGAGGCCGTGGAGTTCATTGAAAGTCACGGGTGGTTGTCGGGTTAAAAGGTTGGATTTGAGGCCATGATATTCTTCTTTTAGACCCGAAATAACAAGCATGACAAGGTCTTTTTCTTTCATGGGTTCACCGGTATTAGCAAGGGCAGTAGCATATTCTTGTGCTCTAGTAAGATAATCAGACGGTTTTTCGTCTCCTTTCATCATAATTCTAAGAAGTTGTGTTTTTAGAGTATACTCACGTGAGGAAGTGTTCAGTGCGTATGCACGTTCCAGAGATAACCAGACTTCCCTGGATGTTTGGCCCTGAACATGTTGGAAAACAACTTCAGAGATGGTTGAAGTAATCAGCATACGGACGTGAGCATCATTCGATATCCAGTGAGGATAGCTAGGGTTGTCACTACTTGTGGTTGAAAAGTGGAATGCTCATATTTTTTTTTTTTGCTTTTTGTTCCTCCTCGTGGTGTTCTCTTCACCTCTCCAAACTTTCGCAAACCCTCTTTGTTTGTTGGTGTCATCCTTAACCTTGTAGCCCGGCTCCTTTTGTAACAATAATACAGTTTTTGTTGTTGAGTTTTCGTTATAATGGTGACAACCGCCACCAAATTAGGTTATCAACAACTTTTAACATTGATTTCACTTCTATCTTGATGTCTTAACCAAGCCTATTTTGTGTAAACATAGCCTTAGAGACCTGAAGAGGTTCATTGTCTAGCGTGGGTTTGATTAAAGCATGGTTTAGAGAGCTGCCATGTGGTGTGCTTGATGACCTTTCTCCTAAAGAGGTGTTGTAGTGTAACACTAAAGATGACTGTGTTGAGCTTGTCAAATGTTGTTGAGCATGAAGACTCCACTAAAATGAATGCCAAAAACATTGCAATGGCTTTTGCCCGCAACATGACTCAGTAAATCTCTTAATGATTAGTGTCATATTCACATACAAAAACCATGATTTTGATTTTTAGATTGGAAATCTGTATAAAAACCTAAAAGTCTACCTTATTTTTTAATGGTAAAAAAGTTAGACCATTTCGCATGTTCCCTCTTATCTGGAATTTAGCTAGAAAGTCTAAATATCAAGGGAGTTTATAAAGGTTTTTAATCTATGACAAAATAAACTGGACCACCTTTATACATAGATGGCAAATGTGCCTCATTTTATTGGCAGCAGGGTGCTTTTTTTTTTTTTTTGCGCGTTTACATTTGGTGAAGTATAATTCTTGCTATCCACATCACCTACTTTTTGAATGAAAGGTTAAGTGACTTAGATAGTTTAAGGTAGAACTTTGAATAATCCAAATCGACAACTTTTACTAGAGGGACCGAAAGGAGGTATGGCAAAAACACACATCAAACCAATCAAGCCATAGCAAAAGTGAAACCTTTACCACTATCCTTTATAAAAACATACAAGATGCAATTGTTTTATCACATCAACCAACACCCGTAAACGAAAGAATATACATAAAAGAGTATTTTTTTTACATTAACAAGAGCAAACAAGAGACATAGGAAATGACGAATCGCATAACGCCCCTTTAAGCTTTTGATATGCGTATTCTTCCACCGACGAACACACCATCTATCGTTATGAAAGATGTAATCCTTTTATTACATCATATCATATCACATCGATACTCGAAAATAAAATAAACACAAAAGACCCACAAATGAAAGAATATTTACACAAAAACAAAAGCAAACGGGAGAAGTAGGAAATGAAGAAAGGAATCACACCACCTTTAGGTTTTTGATACGTTTTCTTCCACCATTAAACTCCACTGTAAGCCCAATCACCTGCAAGATTCATTATATTTTAAAAACATTGAATAAAAAGAGCATCATAAGACCACTTGTTTGACAAAATATGATGATATTACTAATTAGGTGTATGCATCTAAAAGATTATGATGATATCATTAGCACCTTCTTGATGTTGATGTTAATTTGTCTTTTTTGGACTAATTTTGACCCTGGACCAATGATTTTGCCTTTATGTGGTGATACCCCTACATCATCTCTACCAACTACCATTTATTTTTTTACTTTGTGTGAAAATTATAAAGAAACCATTTAACGGATTTAATTTTTTTTTGTCGTTATACTAATCCTACTTCTAAATCTACATGTTTGTCGATATGTTTGTCGATGAGAAGATACATCTAAACGCCTATTTTCCGCACCTTGATACCAAATACTTCTGAAATGTTTTAACTGTTTCACAAAAATAATATGTTTTGAGTAATTTCCCAAATACAAGATTCCCTTATTAGTTATAAGGATGTATCTAATTTTACTCGGGTATCAATTTTTATTCATATAAGTATGAAAACTACGAGTTACGCAAGTAAAACAATACTCGAATCTCATTCTCAAAATTATAATAAGTTTATTTCATCTTTGTAGTTAAGATATCACAAACATGAAAAAAAAGAAGAAGCTTGTATTCATAAAGAGAATAATCCAATAATATATAAATAATGGAAAAGTATAAAATTTTAAAATAAAAGAACTTCTATAAAATAGTGACATTTTTCTAGAAAAAGGATATATTTTTATTTGTTGGATATGCCTAGCTAAAAAAATAATAAAATGCAGACAAGTGTGTGGCATACATATACACATATATACATATATTATTTTCTAGAGTCTATTGCTTTTTGGATTAGAATGATATATACATATTATTATTTTCTATTACTTTTAGATTAGAATGACACAGCTAGAACCCATACCTCTTTTGTCCATGTAGACATCAATCCCGAAAAATAACCTTTTCCGCGATTTTCATTAACGACACCAAGCATTCTGGGAAAACTTTCGTCCAAACAAATACGAAAAACTCGAATTCGAAACCCTAAGCCTCCGAATCAACTCGGGCGACACCTCCGCCGGACCATACATATACGGATGCCCATCCACACTACCCGTCCAATTCACATTCGTTAACGTATACTCACTAACTCCTTTCGGATCCTCCATCGATAATAGGGTCGGAAAGTAATGCTCCTCCGGATAACACGAATCCACGTTCAAACACGGCAACCTAAACTTTTTCCATTACTTCCTGTCGTTAATTACTGTCAATGCGTGCGTTCGGGTTAGGATATAGAACTGTGACCCGATCCGAAACTTATCGAACGGAATTTCTGGTAACACTACGTTTTTTGCCCCTCGCTATGTACCTGTCCCATAGCTGTGGCTCTTCCGATAACACCTCAATATAACTGAGTCGACTCAGCCTACTCGGTTTAGTGACACTGAGTCGACTAGGTCTTCTCTGTTCATTGAAACTGAGTGACTCGGTTGACTCGGTTTAGGCGGTTGAGATTGAAATAGCGTGTTGTACACGTAACTGAACGAGTGTAAAGGAATGCAGTTTTGCGATACGAGAGCGAAGTAAGAGTTCAACAGATCGTCGAGGACAGCGGTGGCGAGGAGGCGGCGAGCGGCGGAGATGAGCGTCGGAGAAGACCGCTGCGTTTTTTTCGCCGGAATAAAGCGGTTTTCAAACACGCCGCCGGGAGACTTGACGTCGGAATCCGGATCCGCATGTACATAGATATTATACAGCTTCCGGCGAGTAGATTTCGCCGGATTGAAGAACAGTTGCCAGATCGGAGCAAAGTGTAGGTCGGTGTTGGTGAGGAACAGGAAGGCGATTTTCGGTTTAGCGTTTGTTGAACCGAGGCGTTGTACGGATCCCGGCCGGTGACGTGTAGAGGAAACCGCTCGCCGGAAAAGTGCGAGGTCATCAGACTCGTCGGAGATGGAGATAGTGAGGCGTTTTGGCGGGAAGATATGTGGTGCGAAGAGGATAATGAGAGGTAGGGTTAGTAGTCGAGCGAATAGGAGCACGAATGGAGCGTTGAACATGTCTCAAACTGAAATCGGAATCTGAATATGGAGTTTATTGATGAAGTTGAGAGAATATTAATATTACCTGGAGGATTGAGAAGATGATGATGATGATGATGATGATGACATGAATGGAGTGAAGAAGAATGGATTGGGGAAGAACAGTTAGAGACACTTTTGTATATATTTGACTGGTGTATGGGGGAGGGTTTGTGTGGGGTTGTACTCAACATCATCATTGCTTCATTTAACGGTTTGGATCATAACAACACATTCTTCTTTTCTTACGTCTACATATAATAAAATAACTTAACATGTTTTATTTATTTTATGCAAATAAAAGTTGAAGTAGGGCTTCCTATAATGGGCCAGCAATTTAAACACCAATAATTAATTCATAAGCGAAACTACACGATCATATCCATCTTTATTAGGTAAGATAATAATATATGTACACTAATTTAAGAGGAAACCCAATAAATATGAAAAAAACTCCTCTTGTAAGAATTGAACCCATAACTAATGTATGCAAGATGTCACTAGGCTATAATGTTGTGGGTAAATTGAATTTATGATTACTTACACTTTAACTAGAGCATTTACATTCGGAATTGAATATTAATAATAGTAGAGAAATCTTGTGGAACTTTGATAGTTTGGTTGGTAACTGGTTATCTAATTAACCGAAAATAACCGGTTACTATTGTTGGAGGGAAAAACTAGTCATTTATAAGCGTTTTTTAGGTTTTTGGGCGATTTTACTCTCGAATGTTGGCGCAAATAAGTATTGGCGTTTTTAGACATGATTTAACTCTTTAGAAACCAAAATGGTTATTGGCCTTATCGGTTTTAAGTTTTAACCAACTCAACCAATAACTGGTATAAAAAATCGGTTAACCCGTAAATGCACCTCTAGTCCTGAGAAGAAACTGAATTATGGAATCCAAGTATTCATACACACAAGATGACAAAAGCGTGTATGTCATATAGCCAATTGTAATCTCTGCATTTATATTTACAGTTGTAAGCAAGCAAAATTACTATCAAGTAATAACATGTGATTTGTCTTGGATGTCAGAAATGTAACATTCGTCGAAAAACGGGTTTCAAAACCCGCTTCGTTTATTAATCAAATATTCAGTTATATGTTCGTTGCGCATTTATTGTTCAGTTTATTTTTAAATAATACATAATTAATAAATATTTAGAATTTAAAAACCAAAAATTATAATTAACAATAATAAGTATCAAAAAAATAAATATTGGGGCAGCCGGGTTTCGAACCCGAGTCTCCCGCAAAGACAAACACACACCACACCACTCCGCCACACCCTTCTTTTGTGATAAATACTGAAACGGATAACATTTATAATAAAAACCGAAAATCAAATCTGTAAATCAGCGCGCCCAGAACTCGCAATCACCGGAAAAAAAAAACCGAAACTCCGCGATTTTGGCTATTCTCCTTTGACTGAAACGCATAAACGGATCGCGACATCAGTTATAACCGTTGCCGGCACTCAATTTCAGTCAAAAACCGATTAAATCATTGATCGCGATTGTTGACCCCTAATTCAGACCCAATCGACCTGCCCCCTTATAAATACCCACTCAAAATCCTTGTAAACCTTTCGCTCAGAACCGCACTCTCTTTCTGAGCTTCATTCGTTCCAAAGCACGTCGCCGGAGTTTTTCTGCACTCGCCGGAATATCGCCGGAATCATGATCAGAAAACTGCAGTTGTTCTTCAGACGGTATAAATGTCTAAACCTCCCTACTATCTCTTGATTGATAATTTAATTGCTCAAATCAATAATCAAAACTGTTAAAACAGTTCACTCAGCCGGAAATCGCAAATCAGAGCCGACGAAATCTTGCCGGAAATCCGAAGCAAACTCTCTGTTTTGGTATACCATATTACTTAATATTCTTTTTCTATTCCATTTCAATCAAGTATAAGTTGTGGTCGATTAAACAGAACAGTCGGGTTTCACTGTTCTGTATTTTTTTTAGTAAAGAAGATGAAGTTGAAAATGCGTATTAATATAACTAAAATCGGATATTTAACCGGGTTAGACACACAGTCCAGCGGTGGACTGTGTGCAAATACAATACACACGTCCCGAGTTCGAATCACGCATGCTTCCGACTTCTGAAATAAAACCAACATTTTTTTAAAACTTATTCAGATCAATCCACATAACGTATATAAGAGGAATATAATCCAGTAGTTAAGCAGATTAGACACACAGCCCAACTGGTTGGGCTGTGCGCACTCGAACCGAAGATTCTGGGTTCGACTCCAGGTCTCTGCAACCGGTTCGGCCATATTAAATCATTTTTAATAGAAAACTAAATAAGGTTAAAGTTAATTAGTATATATATATATAATTAAAACAGAGAATATTTCGGGTTAGACACGTAGCTCAGTTGGTAGAGCTGCGTGCACATATACGAGAGGTCCCGAGTTCGAACCTCACTCACCGCATAGAATAAACACAGTCTGACCGGTCAGACCCGGTCAAACCTGACAGAAAGTCAACCCATTTTTTTATTTTTACTTATTTATTTAATTGAAAAATCATTTAAAAATACTTAAAAATAAGATTTTTAAAGTTAGAAAATTTGCTTAAACTCACAAAAATAAATCTAAAAATTCCATTAAGAGCACTAATTAAAAATATTAATCTCAAATAAAATTTATTTATTTATCGAATCATTTCGTTATTATTTAGGTTAGTTTTTCCTTCGTCGGTTGAATCATAAATTCGTGCGCATTCATCGTCATCAAAGAACGCACCCACTGTGAGTGAATCTCTACCGATTCCACGTTTTAATCATGTTTTGGGGTGTATCATGTGTCGTACAATTCTTTTATTTTATTTAAACACTTGTGCATATATCATATCCGTGATCAAATGTGTATCAATTGTTGTGTGAATTATATGTAGATTGGATTTATCATTTTCAGTGCACGCATTCATTAGGCCCATCAGTTCCCCGTGGGATACGGGTTGAGCATCAGGAGCCTCATTAGATCGGCTCCGTTTGATTGAGCCTTGATCTCACATACATCATCATTCATGTCATATACTCATCCAAAGTGGTTTGTGATTGTTTATCTATATATGTTTGCTCACATGTAATTGTTGCACGAATTTTCTTTATTAAATAAAACAAGAAATTTGTAAAAATGTTTTATCAAGGTTCACTCGCCAACTTTTGTTGACCCAAAATCTACCCCGTTTTACACATGATACAGGTGATCCAGCTGAGACAGGAAACACTTAGGAAGGCCTAGAAGAATAAACAAGTTTATGCTTTGGAATAATTATGTAGTTTCATTTTCTTGTAATTGTATGAATTTTGTTTTGGATATTTAAGTTTGTAATTTGAATTTAATAAATATGAAACATCTTAGTAAACATCATGAGCTTTGGTGATAACCCAATTATGCCCCAACTTTTATTCCACTGCGGGTCGGGGTGTGACAAGAAAGTCGTGAAGTTCATTAGCTTAGTGGGTTTGAAGGAGGAGCATAACTTGGTGATAAGCCTCCATGTAAGTGGCTACGTTATTAGGGGACCATCATCTTATCTAAGTGATGGGCCTGCGATGTGAGTGATGAGCCACATCTTCTAATTTGATTGCTCTTCAAAGATCCACCTCAACAACATTATTTTTGAATGGGCTCGTCACTTGCAGCAGAGAGGCGACGAAACGGACGTGACGGGCCAGAGGGGGTCGGTGGTGCCGTGCCTCGACGGGCCGGGGACGCACCCCACACCCACCACCCTTAGGCTAGAATCAATTCCGTGAGCCTGAAAACTTGTCCCCTCACATCTGAAAACTTGTTTTTGAAGTTTTTTTAGTGGTAAATTTCTTTTAATCCATGTTGTCTGTGTGACTTGAACCTAAAAACTCTCTCTCCAAACCCATATGTTTAAAAACCTTTGTCTTTACCAATGAATCACAAACTCGTTGATTGTTTTTAAAGTTCATATGGTAAACTTGGCAAATTTTTTAATATCTTTTTTCTGACTTCATCTTCAAGGAAGTCAAGATGCTAATCCATGAAATTTTTTGAGTTTATTCTAAGTTTTTATTATATACTCACCTTGAATTATAGGAAAAAAAAATTAGATTTTTTTGTTGTTTATGTCCCTATTTTTAAAATGCTCCTGTTGGGGGGCACCAACTGCGCCACCTAGGTTGGACGTGGCACACTAGGCCACTCCACACACTGGTCTGCGCTACGTAATTCGTGCTAGACGAGTCAAGCCAAACTCATGTTCCGGTTCATACGAGAGTAGTCATGCCTCTGAACCAATCACATGCTAAAGAGCGCTTCATTGATATCTCATTTATCTTAACTTAGTTATGAACCCGATAACGTTTATGTGAAACTGTCAACATAATATACCACAAATCTAGAAAATAATATATATTAACATGATTATATATAAATATTTGTGTTGAAGTTGGTTAAAAATACATTTTCAACTTGATTAAAAAACCGTCTTTTCACCAGTTTTCCCAATATATAAAGCGAAATAAGAAAAAAAAATAATTAACAATCTATATTCTATATTCATACAATCTGTTTAATTCATACCATAATACTTTTGTTTCTTTTTTTTCCTTTTTTTTTTGCTTCTCTTGTTTTTTTCATGATAAATTTTATGATTTTCAACTTTTGTAGCAAAATTTGATTGTTAAAGTTTGCTACAAAGGTTAAATGTATTAAGTTGTTTTATTAGCTTTTGTTTTACGTTTTTTTTTTCTGATTTGGTCGTTGTTCGTTGACGCTTGGCATGTTGTTTGGTGGTCACATTTCTTCCCCCAGGTTTTTTACCCTTCAACTTTCTAATACGTGTCGGTATAAATTCGACTTTTATACGTTTTACGTCATATGTCACTTGGTGCTAGAAATCATGTTTTTTTTTACGTTTTCCCAGTCTTGGTCGTCTTTCAGTTGCTACTTAGCATGGTTTACTTCCCATAGCCAGCAACAACACGATTTTACGCCCCCACACCGTAACACGGAGGGTTAAGACTAGTTTTCCTTGAACCATATCCTAATCAGTGTCCATCTTGGATAGTTATATCTCTTCCGTCATGAATCACAATTTTATATCCTGAAAATATACATATCCTGAAATTGTAATTTTATGATACTTCAATGAACAATAAATGAACAAATAGAGTTAAATGTCATTTTAGTTGATGTGGTTTTGACCAGTTTGCCTGATTAGTTCAAATGTTTCATTTTCCCCTGTGGGTCCAAATCACAGAGACTAAAATAGCATTTAACTCGAATAAATAAATGCAGGATTTATCTAATACGAAAAACAAAACTAATACTTATCTAAAACTACTAATAATTTGGACCATATCAATAAGGTTGTGTTTGAGAGTTTGACACGATGATGTCAAATACTTATTGCGTGTGGAGTTGTTGAATCGTTAATTTGTCAATGTTACGCCCTTTTCAGCTTTTGGAAATATCATATATTTAGCTGTTCTGTCTTATCTCTACACGTACCTTTCATTAGGACAAAATTGAGATATCATACAAGCATATATATACATATATGTGTCACAATGCTTCTTTTGTTAGCTAGACGTTTGTTTGGTGTTCTTTTTTTTATTTAAATATTTAACTTCTTGGTCATCACACAAGTTAATATCAATCACAATTCCATGATAATTTGATTGTTCTTAGTTATGTTACCATGTCCAATATTCATGGTTTCACTGTTTATTTACTTGTCATTTATATATTGCAAGAACAAATCAAGCAAATACAAAATTTTGGGTAACTCACAGAGCCACATCTCTCGGTATATGTCATTTAAATTTTAGGGTGTCGGGGTCTTGAGTAGGGCCGGTCAGGTAGGTGTAGAGGGTAGTACACACCGATCAGGGTAGGGTTGATTGTCGTTGTGTTTGTGACCGTTGAGCTTGGAAGACGACGCTGGTGTAAGTTCACAGGAACACCGTCGCAGGGAAAGCGGGTTCCGGTGTTCCGATAGGTACCCCTTGGGGGATGAGATGTCAACTAATGACTTGGTGATGAACGGGTTCGGCCCCTTGCACCCTTAGATTGAAATAACCGTTGTTAGAGTTCAGCTTGAGCTTAGATATTCAGTTCGGTTTCAAAACCGAGCAGGGTCGAGCTGACTCGATTTACAATCGAGCCAAGCCCGAGTTTACCCCTGGCTTGGTTCGGCTCATGAACAACGCTAACATAGAAGGCAACACACCAAATAAAAATAAAAGAAAAAATAACCATTTCATATCACCTCGCATATGTAACCACATATATGAAATTGAAAATAACTGCAATCTTAGGTAGAAATCCAAACAAAAAAATATGTAAGAAATGCTCTCTATGATTTCAACTTACCTTACATCCCCACCCGGAAGCTGAACATATAAGTTTGAAGACTCAAATTTATTATTAAAACAAATGGTATTTATGCTTCCAATGATTGTTGGAAACAAAGAAGGATATAAAGAACAAAGGAGTACATACCTAGTAATCGATTTCCCATGGTAGAGTAATCGTCAGCAACGGTGACGGTTTGGTGGCATTGTGAGCACTAAGCAATCCGAATTTTGTGACCAAAAGAAACTTATCGGCGATTGTGTGAGGCGAATAGATACCAACAACCGCAAATCATCACCAGGGCGATAGCGTAGGACATCCGTTCATAAAATAAAAACAAAAAATATATAACTTGAATTAATAATATGAATTACAAAACAGTGAAATAACAATAGGGTGCCATATACACAGATATAACAATAGGGTGCGATTACACGATACAAAAACAATATGGAAAAATGGATTACTGTAAACAAAAACTAACAAAACTAAAACGGAGATGACTGAAGTTTTTTGTTCAATAGAGGTCCCTTAAAACATATTTGGTACCACTTATGTGAACCTGTCTGTCTCCCAAGGTACAACAACCTAAGCAAAGAGAAGTTAGGAAAATCTTAGAGTATTTGTGTGGTTTTCGAAACATGTAAGTCTCCTTGTGTCTAAACACGACATTCATTCATGAGGTTTGCCCCATGTGAAAAGTCCCAATTTAATAGAATTGAATTCGTAATTTCATAATCAACTCAATGAACATGAATTCCTAATTACTATTGGAATCAGAGTAGTCTTATGTACATCACACTAGTTATTCGAGCCACACCACAAATTCGAGCAGTACCAATCCACAATAGGTAAAAAATAGTAAAGGCGGCTCACCCGGCCACGGCACGTCGGCTGCTTCGCACATTCTTGACTGCCACTAGGTGCCCTAAATATATAGAAATACATTCCTATAAATTTTTTTACTTAAAAATTAACCAAAGCTTTATTTTTCAATCTATGAATCTATGTGGGACAAGCTCAATTTCTACAAAATTTTAATTCAATCTATGTGGCTGCATTTTGAACACGGTTTGATTCACATTGTGATCCTCTCACGTAGTCGAACAAAATCACATTAATACTAATTATATTAATCACAAAATACGTAATTGTCCATGTCCAAAATTAAGTGAAAAACACATATTCCACTAATTTCCAATAGACACTGATAATTCTCGCAAGAGAGTAACACATGAATGAAATAGAGGATGAGGGGACAATGGTGATGATGAAGCTCATAGGAGAGTAACACGTGATGGAGAGATCGTGAAAGCAAGAAGATTTAGCCTAAAGGAAACACGTGTATTAGCAAGAAGTTGTATGATTTGCATTATGTGCTAGTGGCGGATCTATATAGGATGGAGGGCGGGGATAGGCCCGCCGTAGACACATCCCTTACCTAATTAAATCGAATACTTTTTTTGGTCAAAAGTTTTTTTTTTTTTTTTTTTTTTTGAGAAAAGCCAATCTTATTAAAAGAAAACAAACATAACAAAAAACAACAAGCTAACCATACACCCCAAAATGAACTAAAACTATACTATGTTACACAAACAAAATTGCACCACTGACCCTAGTGGTGTACAAAAAAACTGATTACACAACTGAAACCGAAAAAAAACCAAAACGGGTTATTTTTAAAACCGGTTTTTTACCGGTTCGGATACTAACCGGTCTGACCGGTTATTAATCGGTTATATAATTTGGTTGCCCGTTCGGTTTGGAAACCGGTTATAAAAAAACCGGTTATAAAACTGGTTAAACATAAAACCGGATAAAAAATGGTTATTGCAAAAACCGGTTATGATAAAAAAAACCGGTTAACCGGTTACGTTTATTAAAAAACCGGTTATGAAAACCGGTTAACCAGTAACGGGTATGAAAAACCGGTTAAAACCGGTTATTTGCGCCCAGATCAGAAAAACGGTCATATGACCGTTAGGACCTCAAAAGTAGCCGTTTTTTTTTTTTTTTGGGTCTAAAATGCAGCTCCAAAGTAGTATAAAAGGGTGGTGGGTGTTTTGGTTCAATCACACCATTCTCTAATCTCCTAAATCTCTTAAAAACGTCATGCTCACTTTCTTATTCGGTAACTCTTACAAAAAGCATGGCAAGCTCTAGTGCTCATGATTCGGTCAATGTTGGCGAGTCTACAACCGATACGGTTGTTCGTGTACTTCCAACGAAGCGCAACCCCGAAGTTTGGTCACATTTCGATTTGTGCGAGATGGCGAACGGGACGAAAAAAGCACGTTGTCATCATTGTAATGGTTTTTACGCCGTAGGGGCAAACACCACCTTGAGACAGCACGTTGAAAAAACATTTTGCAAGTCGTTGAGACAACAACACACTAGTGGTCAAGCTTCAATGGGGAGTGAAGGCGTAGCTTGTTCGCGTACAATTTGGATGTGACTAGAGTGGAAATGACGAAGTTTGTAATCCAAAAAAGTTTGCCGTTCAACCATTTCGACAACCAACGCTACACAAAGATGGTTCAAAGAACTCTCCAACCACGATATACCCATGTAAGTCGTGCTACTCTTAGGAGAGATTGTTTAAGATTGTGGAAAAATGCTAAACAAGAATTAATCTCTTATTTTGAAAAATTAGAAACCGGTGTTAACTTGACTAGCGACGTTTGGTCCGCACCGCACGGTTCACCCGACTCGTATATTTGTGTCACCGCCCATTGGATTGAACCGGCGACGTGGCAAATGATGAAACGCACAATTTTGTTTAAACTATTTGATTACCCCCACACCGGTGAATTTATATATAAAGCAATCGACAAATGCATTAAAACGTACAAATTGGAAAACAAGATTTTTTCAATAGCTTTTGATAACGCCTCAAACAATATGCTTTCGGTAACGCATTTAAGATTAAAGTACAATCCAATTTGTGACGATATTTTTTCACAGTCGATGTGTCGCACACTTCATAAATTTAGTCGTTCAAGATGGCTTGAAGGTTATTGAAACTCAAAAAGAAGCTTTCAAAAAAATGTTACGTCATATATATGGTCACACGCATAGACATTCAAAATATATTAAAATGTGTAAGGAAACGGGTCGATTATGCTTAGGACCCCATTGAGACGTCGCTCATCGATGGAACTCGACTTGCACAATGTTTGAAAATGCAATTTTGCAAAAGGAAAGTTTAATATCATTTCATAATCTTTTGTCGAGTCGTGGAAATGTTTCGTCTTACCACCAATCGAATTGGGGTCTTATTGAAACGGCTACACAATTGCTTCAAGTTTTCAAAACGTCAACAAAGACTTTATCGGGAGTTTGCTATCTAACTAGTTCATTGGTACTTCACAATTTGTTTAAAATGTGTAGGAAATTAAACGAGTTATCGGGGAGGGGTAGACCATATTGTGATATGGTAGCTACGATGAAGGAAAAACTAAGAAAATATTTTAAAGAACTACCCACGGTTTCCACTTGTGCCGCCGCTTTAAACCCATGCTTTAATATTTTTGGAACCGGGTCTTTGATTTTAAAAATTACAAAACACCGATGACGAACCAAACTTTGGCGAAGTCGCAAAAATTCGTTTTAACGAACAACTTTCAAACATGTTTGATGTTTATGTAACAAAATATGGTCAAACCTCGTCACACATTCACGATTCAATAAGAAATGCCGCTTTCGGCGAAGGTTCATCAAGTATGGAGGATGAAGATTTGTATGTTTATAACAATTTGTTAGATGAGTCGAGTCAAATGCAACGTGGTAAAACTAGTGGTAGCGAACTCGGTTGGTATGGTGGGTCGAACTTTCTACAAACAATGACTTCACAAGTATTTAAAAGTTTTGATTTGTTGGGTTGGTGGAAAGGAAAGGAAGATCAATTTCCGATCCTAGCCACAATGGCCCGAGATTTACTAACGGTCCAAGCTTCAACCGTAGCTTCGGAAAGTGTTTTTTCTATAAGTGGTAGGGTGATTTCTATACGGAGGACAAAGCTAACACCAAAGGCGGTTGAGATGTCGATTTGCTTGAAAGACTACTTGGATGCGGCGGAAAGATGTCAACATATTGCTCACTCGAGGAAGAATTAGATTACGAAGGCGAAGTCTACGAGGACGAGGTTGTAGCCGAACTAAGAACCCCAATGACCGAGGAAGAAGCCGAACTAGATGAATTCCTACGCAATAGTTCGAGTTCGGGTTCGGGCGAAGAAGATTAAACGAGGCTCATCAAGCTTGATATATTAATTAGTCCAACTAAAAAAAATATTAGTGGACGTTCTTGCGGATTAATTTTTTAACTTTATGTATTTCGTTTGTAACGAACAACTTCGTATTTTCATTGTTATGTAAGCGTTTGTTCCAAAACTTAATCGTATTATTATATTTTAACCTTTATATATTGTAATTCTTATGATTTTAAACAAAAAAAAACAACATTTAGGCCTTAAAAAGGAGGGTAAACAGCAAAAACAACATGTTTTAAACATTCTGCACAAGTTTCTGTAGAACCGGTTATTTTAACGGTTTTTTTCGACCGGTTAATAAACCGGTTATATAATCAATTAAAAAAAACGGTTATTACAGAAACCGATTACTAACCGGTTGTAACCGGTTATAACCAGTTACAGTTTTCAAGTACAAAAACCGGTTTTTAACCGGAACCGGTTATTGAACAACCGGTTTTCAGAATAAAAAAAACCGGTTCGGTTTTTTAACGGAACCGGTTATTGAACAACCGGTTTTTCAGAATAAAAAAACCGGTTCGGTTTTTAACCGAAACCGGTTTTCCAAAAAAACCATTTTGTACACCCCTAACTTACCCGAATGAATTGATGGGTACTTTTTTAGCGGGTAACATGTTGGTAAAAGCAGTCAATAGAAAAATACAAGAGTAAACTTTCGTTTTGCTTCTTGTGGTTTGTTCGTTTTAATGGTTTTGCCCCAATTATTTTAAAACTGTCATTTTCCTCCAATAGTTTACTGTGTTTTTTCCCATTTTGCTCCCTGCCTCTAACTCCATCCAAATTGTTTGTTAATTGAAAGGGTATTTTGGTAACATAATACCCTTAATTTTATACTTGAAGTTACCAAAATACCCTTTAAGTTAACAAACAATTTGGATGGAACTAGAGGTGAGGAGCAAAATAGGAAAAACATAGTAAACTATTTGAGGAAAATGATTGTTTTTAAATGATTGAGGCAAAACCGTTAAAACGATCAAACCACAGGTAACAAAACAGAAGTTTACTCTAAATATAATATATGTATAAAAAATCTTTTGAAACCCATTGATCGATGAAAATTAAATTGGGCTCGGTGAATTCAGATACCATATATCATGAAATAAATGTCAGACCTGCATCTTGGAAATGTGTAAGAACTAAGGCTAGTGGGTATGGTGAGGCTCATCCTTGGGAGGATGGGCCGCCACGTAGGATGCCACGTAAGCGGGTGTGAGGATGGGTGTAACAGCTCGTAATTTCCTGTCCAATTAAAATTTCGACACGTGTCCCGCTGATCCTCGTATGCCGTGTGCTAGACGAGAGGGACTAAACTCGCCAACATGTTATTTTATGACCTCTGAGTAGTGAATATTAAAGTCGAGGGGTTAAACGTGTCAACATGCTTAATCTATGCCTCTGAGTGACCTTTTAACGAACCCGGAGCCTAATGATGTTCGGTTATACTCCCGAGAGTGCTAAACATGTGCCATATTGAATAAAACATGCTTTTATGTCAAAATATGGAAGTTTGGGAAGTCCAGGGACCAAAATTGAAAATTTTGAGAAATGGTCACACCCGCGTGTCGCGCGGGAACATGTTGTTCCTTCGCGTGGCGTGACGGCATGTGTTTCGCAGACATCTGCATGCCTGCCACCTCTTTTCGCGAATTTCCAGCATTTCTCTGCTCAAGACACGTACCTGGACACTTGTGCACTTCAGGGATGCATGCTAAACACTTGTATCAACCTCCATTATCTCCCAATTCCATAAATTGAAGCCTTGATTCCTCCTTCAAGAACTTGCACACTCCTCAAATTCTCTTCCTCAAACCTCTGCAGGAGCTTCAAGAGTCTTCAAGTCCATCTCATATTCGTGCAAGGACCTTGTGTAAGTGTTCTTGACCTTCTTCATTCAGTTTATTTCTCATTCTAGCTAAAAGTCAAGTTCGTCGTAAAACATCTTTGACTTTAAGCTTAAATCCTTATCGTCCAGCCATGGTTTGAATCAAACATGGTTACGTGATTGTAATAAGGTAGGTAACAACACCCCATAAGGGCACCTCCTGATTACCACGTTTGCATGTCCGATTGACGAGTCAAACTTATTCATAAAAAGTCAAACTGGGTCAGATTTGGTATCTACCGCATAACTAATAACATGCATGCTATAAAATAAGTTTTGACACTCTAAATACTCGGTAATAATCATAAGAATGTGTGAGAACATATTCGGCTCGTCAAATCCAGGTCTAAAGGTCGGCTCGCAACTGAAAGTCGCAAGGTTTGACTCCTACTTTGACTTTCAGTTCTGACCCGATTTAGAGTCTTTCAAGGCTGATTCTAAGTTTCATTATGATCCTTATATAATGTAGTATAACCCCCTGATGTCATACTACATGGTCATAATCATAATCCGAGTTTATGCGCAAGTTTCATTAATGTGTCAAATTTGACTACTTTGTCCTTTTTGCTTAAAATGAGATTTAAACTAAAAATGAACATGTAACAAGTTACCTACTGATATGTTAACTTGGTTGGCTTGCATGCATGTCAATAATTTGGTCATAATCTGAGTTTTTCCTAAATATCGCAAGTCAAGCTTTTAAAGGGCCAAAATGCCCTTTTCGACAAATGAAATGTTTTAACCACAACTCCTACAATAAAATACTTTACCTGCTGATGTTATGATATATTTAGAATTATTTGGGATATTAAATCAATTTATAAACTGAGTTTATGAAAAGGTGCTTGCATGGTATAGATAAATGACGATAATGCCCTTACGGTGCATAAAAATGAGTTTAAAGACATCTTCATAACCAAACCTTTTACAAACTGACTTTATATAATAAATAAAATATTTTGGTTATATAAACCTGATCAAAACTATAATTTTCCTTAAACATCGATTAAATCGTCATTTAGCGACTTTATCGCCTTTTCGACGCATAGTATGGGTTAAAACCATACCTACGCATCAAGAGTTATTACCTACTGATTATAAAACCTATTTATAATATTTTTATAGTAGGTACAAGTTATAAACTCAGATTCCTAAATAAGTCTTCAAATCTATGTGTGAAATGACCAAAATACCCTTTCGGGGCATAGTTTGGTCTTTAAATATAAACCACACATATATTTGATATCTTACTGATATAACATCATAAATTAACTACTTTTATGACCTTGACATTGTAACATCCGTCAAAAACCGGGTTATCCAAACCCGCTTCGTTTATTAAACCGAATAATCAGTTATAAAATTCGTTGCGTATATATTGTTTATTTTAATTTTAAACGATACATAATTAATAAACATTTTAGAACTTAAAATCTATAATTGAAAATTTGTAATAAACAATAAATTAAAAAATATAAGGAGACGCCGGGTTTCGAACCCGGGTCACCCGCCTCCATCACACACACATAAACCGTTCGGCTACCAAGCCTCATTCGGTTTATTTTAGATCCATTAATATATGTATACGCATTTCAATTAAGTGAGGTCTCAAAAAGAAAGCCGCCCAAAGATTTAGCAGTTACGATTTCAGAAGATAGAACGCGCCTACAATTATCAGTTACCGAATCATGTTTAAATTCGATTTCAGTTATCGATTATACACTAAATCAAAGAAAACCAGTATTTTGTAACCGAAAACATTAAAAAAATGAATGAAATCGAAAACATTAAAAGATGAAACCGATTACAAAACATTTGATCTGCAAATACTGAAACATCTCGAGCTTTCTGTTCAAACACTCTACTGCCGGAATTGCTTGGTAGTCACCAGAAAATATCACCGGAAAAACCGAAATCGTGGTGGATCACATCACCTATAAATACAGGGCTAAACTCCTCAATCCAACCTGTTCAATCTCTCAAACTCTCTCTTAAACTCGCGCTAAAACACTCTGAAGCAGTCGTCGCAAGTCGCCGGAATTTATCTGTGTTCGCCGGAATTCTCAGATACTTGCCGGAAAACCGAAGAATCTATCCCACTGTTGCCTTACCTTATAAAAAGGACATCTAGAGCTCGGACAGAAGTCACCCACATCACCTCAAATTTCCTAAAGATCCTCTGTCGCAAGTTACGTCGCCGGAATAATCTGCTATCGTTGGAATCTCGCCGGAGAAACAGGGAATCCCTGTTCGGTATATCTTTCACCTAATCCCTTTCATTTTTATTAATCTCATGTGTAGTTATTTACAATTTAATAAAGGAATTGATTAATGAATCGAAACAATCGAATTAATGGTCTGTTTATTCGAATGAAGAAGATGAAGTCTGATCAGTCTATGAATATAATTAAAATCGGATTTTTAAACAGGTTAGACACACAGTCCAGTGGTGGACTGTGTGCAAACTTTAAGCCATGGTCCCGAGTTCGAGTCTGTACATGCTTTCCGGTTCGCCAATTATACACAACTTTTTTTAAAACCAGTTAACGAAATAATCTAGTAAATATATAAATTTAATAAAAATCTTATATCCTTCAGGTTAGTCACACAACCCAATTGGTCGGGCTGTGTGCAACACGAAGCCAAAGTCTCGAGTTCGAATTCGGTTAGTTACACCGCCCCTGAAATTATCCAAGCCTTTTGTTTAAATCAAAATATGTTAGCGCTAGTATGTGTATATGTATAATTAAACTTCAATATATTTCGGGTTAGACACACAGTCCAGCGGTGGACTGTGTGCAACGTTAAACAACGGGTCCCGGGTTCGAGACCTGTTATGTGCACCGGTTCGATATAATTAAAATTCTTTTTAAAATAAATTATTTCTGGTTAAATCTAAATAGTATATAAGTATAATTAAAAACAGAAATATTTCTAGTTAGACACGTAGCTCAGTTGGTAGAGCTGCGTGCACGCGTACGGGAGGTCACGAGTTCGAACCTCACTCAGCGCAAACAAACACAAGTCCGAACCAGTCAAACAGTCAAAGTCAACGGTCAACCCAAAACAATCAACATTTTTTTTATTTTTTTATTTATTTATTTAATTTAAAAATCAATTAAAAATACTTAAAAATAATATTTTTAAAGTTAGAAAATGTCCTTAAACTCGCAAAAATAAATCTAAAAATCCTATTAAAATTGTTAATAAAATCCACTTATTTACCATACCTCTTCGTTATTATTTAGGTTAGTTATTCCTCGTCGATCAACTCCCTAAACTCGTGCGCATTCAACATCATCAAACGAACGCACCCAAAGTGAGTGAATCTCTACAAATTCCCCGTTTTAATCACGTTTTTGGGGTGTATCATGTGTCATATTATTTATTACATTTAAACACTTGTGCATCCATCATATCAATGATCAAATGTGTATTCAATATGTATCAACTGTTTGTGTGGTTAATGTTCAGATTAAATTTATCATTTTCAGTACATACAACATCATAGGCCGTCTGTTCCCCATTACCTATGAGCGGAACCGTTCCCCATTACCTATGAGAGTGAACGAGGCGTTGCCAACATACGATCGGCTCCGTTTGATTGAGCCTTGATCGCACATACATCATCATAGGCCGTCCGTTCCCCATTACCTATGAGCGGAACGTGACGTTGCCAACATTTACATTATCATTCATGTCATATATTCATGCAAGGTGGTTTGTTATTGTATGTTTATTTACGTTTACTCACATATGATTATTGCACAATTTTTCCATATTAAATACAACAAGAAATCAATAAAAAATGTTTTCTAACAAGGTTCACTCGCCAACTTTTTGTTGACCCAAAAACCATTTTTACACATGATACAGGTGGACAGGATGAAGCAAGGAACACATAGGAAAATGCCTTAGAAGAAAAATAATGAAGTCTAGAAAGATGTATAGAACATGTTGTACTTGTATGATTTGATTGTATGATTCCATTTAAATTGTAATAATAAATATGAAACATTATAATAAATGTCATGAGCTTTGATGAAAACCCAATCATGCCCCGATCACCTTTTCCCGCTGCGGGTCGGGGTGTGACAGACATCAGAATTATTGCAAACCTCTTTTATAAGTCGCAAAATGACCAAATTACCCTTTTAAAACTTAATTCGATTTAAATCTACGACGGACATACATGTTAGTATCTTACTGATATTATAACATGTTTTAAGTGTAATGGCACACGAAACTTGTATATGAATCATCCGGTTACCCAGCATCGCTTATATGCGTACGGTTAAGCCTACGTGACTTATTTACGTAAATTCACCGAAACGGGTCTAACCTTATCATTTTTATATCAAAATCCAAAATGTCATATGTTTACCCAAAATATACAAGTCCTGGTACTTGTCGAGTTTAAACAACATTGTTTCCGGTCATCGCTTAATCTAGCGTATCATCCCGTTACATATCCTTAAGCTAACTAGTTCGAGTTAACGACTCAACCTAAACCGTTAGCATTCTAATTGGTTATTACTACCATCAATCCAGACTAGAAGCCTCCCAGTATATCGATACTTTGCATTTGTCTTCTTGATTAACGGCTAAGTTACTATTCGTTAGAAGAACTAGCTCAGGTAAATACTTTAACTTATTTTCCCTGTACGGGCTTGAGATACGGTATTATATTACCGCTTGGTCGGGTATGGGATCACGTTTATCGGATTGTGATTCACTAAATCTTATAACCCGTTTTATTTTGTATTGTCTGATAACTTAAACATTGGGGGTTAACTCGACCGTGTCCTTGATATCATTGGCTCATTTAAATTACTAATGGCCACGACCTAAGCGCGGGGTGTATGCATACACCTGACAGACGCTAATGCTAAACAAATTATTTTATTTATACTCCTCGGTGGGTTTTTATTAAGTGGTGTGTCGGTTAATCAGGTTATTCGGTTTTTGCACCGGACCCCACATGTATTGACAGGCTTGTAAAACTGTAAACAAGATCATTTTGAATTGTCCCAAGTTATAAAAGATTTTCGTGCTCAATGCACCTAAACAAATTTTAAATGTTTTCAAAATGAGTCGGTTAAATGTATTTACCAGTGAAAACTGACGTATTTTCCAAAAAGGCTAAGTGACAGGTTCGGACACGGAATAGGCTAGGAGGTGTTTGGTATGATGTAGAGAATTTTGCAAGTTCTTAGTCAAGCCTAAAGTCGGTCGGAGAATATCGTTTTTGTACCTTCGATCCGCCTGTGGATCTAACATTGCAAACCTTGTAATTGTTTTAAGACTTTTAAACTCTACGTTTTGTAATAATATTTAATATTCAAATCTTCCGCTATGCTGTATATATGTTTGACCTTGATGAAACAAATCTTATGTCACAATACTCCCCACCCGGGCCCACCGGGATTGTGTTGGAAATACGGGGTGTGACAATGGGGCTAAAGAGGACGAACCTAGGGGGTGGGGGGATGAACCCCTTTATATATAGTATGTATATATGTATAGATGTGTGAGAGAGGAAGAGGCACGGCTTGAGCGTCAGGGATTTGCCGCTGCCGGGCCTAGGGGGCGGTGTATGTGTGTGGGAGGGGGGGGGGCCTGGCCTGGCCGTGCCTAAGCCGGCCCCCATACCCACCAGCCTAATAGATCTTGAATATAACATTGCAACTTGCAACCAAAACTCGTGCCGCTTCTTTCCCATGACATTTATGTGCCAAACAATATATATACTCATTTGAAGACAATTATTAGAATCAGTAACTTATAAGCATGAATTGGTTTTACACGATCCATTTTAACCTGACTTGTTTTGACCCACTTTCTTTTAACCTAACAACTTATACCCAGTAAAAAGGTTATAGATCTCCTAGTGCATGGTTGTAACCTTTTCAATAGGTACTTTTAGGTACAATGCATTTTAGACACAAAGAAAAGTTTATATATACTAAATAATGTAATGTAAGGATGAGCATTTGGTATCAAATACCGATACTGTATCGGTCCCGTATTTCCCGTACTGATTTTTATGGTACTTGTAACGGTACCCACTGGTATTTTCGGTATCGGTACTTTCGGTAGCGGTACCAGTTCGGTATGATACTGGTAAAAAAACGAATTTTACCTTTAAATACCGATACCATACCGTACCGTACCGGATATTTCGGTAAGGGTACAAGAACCCAATTTTCACGAAATTCGGGATCAGTATTTTCAGTATCGGTTCGGTACGATACCGGTACCGGTACCATACTCATCCTAATGTGATGAAATATAATATAACATAACATAACATAATTATAATATATAATATAATATATAATATAATATAATATATTAAATATTAATATAATATATTTTAAATAAAAAGGAAGCTTTATTTAACATGTTTTAGTTCTTAAGTCTTACCCTTATAATTTCATCTTTAACCCCGTTTGTTAACTAATCTTTGAACACAATTAATTCCATTTGAGTCAATCATCTATTCATCCACCACCAACACACTCACTCTCCTATTAATATCTCTGATTCCTTTCATCTCCAACAACAAACAATTGCTTGCATTTCCCATCATCTCACTTTCTCTCACTTCAATTCCAGGTTTCCTTAACTTGTTTCCACAACAACCAATCTTAAATCTTTAACATATGTCAGTCACAATGCATGCACATAAAGCAACATCTCTCTTCTAACCCACTAATTTCTGCATCTTCCTGTTGGTTTTTAGGGTTTGGAATTGTGGTGGAAGAAGAAGCATGAATCAAGCTATAACTGAAACAATGGTTAATGGGTATTCTTCAAAAGTTGTTGTTGATGATCCCAAACTGCTTCAAGAAAAGAAAACTGCTATTCGCCTCATGGGTCCCTCGAAATTTCAGGTTTTTTTTTGCATTGTTTTTATTTGGGGGTTTTGCAGTTTTATTAATACCCTTGTTGGAATAAGTTGTGTTGTTAGTGTTCTTGGGATATTATGATGTTATAATGTGGTGTTGGGAGTTGTTGCAGGTGGAAAGATTTGGGATTTAGTTTTGTTGTTGATGATTATAAATGGGTATATGTTTATAATTTATGAATTTGTTGCTAAACCTAGGGGTGCAAACTAGCCTACCCAGCTCGAGCTTGACTCATTGGTAGTTTCTCAAGCTCGAGCCTTTATTATCTATTAATTGATATATTAAATAAAAATAATATAAATAATAGATTCGTTTAGGCTCGCAAGCTAGATTAGTGAAGCTCGGGCTCATTTACTAAACAAACTTATTTTTAGGTTTGGGCTCGGCTCTTAAACAAGTTTAAATAAGCTCGGCTCAGATCGTTGCTAGACAACTTTAAATAGGGGGTAAATGTTATTAATAATTAATAAAAACGAATATTACACTTCACATGCCAGAGGCTCGAAGAGCTTCACATGCCAGAGGCTCGAGCTCGATAAATAAATGAGCTTTATTTTAGGCTCAAGCTAGTTCAGGCTCGGCTTGTTTCGAACTTTTTCTCGAGCCGCTCGGCTCGTTTGCACCGTAAAACCTGGTTTAATGCTTTTGATTTTAAGTATAAATAGTTGGGGTAAAAAAATATTGATTTGGGACCAACTATAGTAAGTATGTTTGATATGTTGACCACAGCGCATAATACACTTGTAAGTAGTGTGTAGTGTTTCATAAGTATAAAGGGAGTTAGAAAGAGAGAGGGTAACGGGTACATCACTGTCTTTTTCATAGTTAAAGCAAAAGGTAAAAGGGTTAATACAATTTTTGCGGTTTTTGCAGTTCTCTACTTAGAATTGGTTCTGTATTGAGTAACCATTTTGTTAACCACGTGTATAAAATACCCAATACAAAACTTTTGGATCAAAACAAAAGGTGACATAAATATGAATTTAGAATGTTAATGTAATCTTATAAACCGAATGTGATCTATGAGTCCGCAAATGGTAATTTGGTTCTCGAGTTCAAAATTTTCTTGCACTTTATACTATTTACCGAATTGCTAATGCATAGTAGTTACATTCTTATTGATCTAACTGTTTGTAATCGTTTTGTTGGTTAATTTGTAGGTAATCGCAGATTTTGATAATACGCTGACAAGGTTTTGGGTTGATGGATGTCGAGGTCAATGTATGCTCAACGTTTCTTTATAAACTTTGAATGATTTTCTTGTTATTATGTGTTTTTTTTTAATGTAATTAAACTTATTTTCTAATTACACTTGTAGCCAGTCACGGGCTCCTACAACAAGAGAACGCTGTGTACAATGCTAAGAGAGATGAACTATTTAAGTACTATCATCCCATAGAATTTGACCCGCAACTTCCAATCATTGAAAAAACAAAGCTCATGGAAGAGTGGTATGTTGACTACTTACACGCTCAAAAGTCAAAACACTTTAATATATCAAGCATATATTAGTAGGGCTGCATAAGAACCGAACGAACACGAACAAGACCTTGTTCATGTTCGTTTGCTAAGGAAAATATGTGTTCACGAACTGTTCATGAACACTTACCGAACGTGATTTTCTGTTCATGTTCGTTTGTTAATTTTAGGTAACGAATGCAAACGAACGTTCAGGAACACAAACGAACATAAACTAACGTTCATAAACACATATGAAAGCAAACGAACACAAACAAGCATTCATTAACAGAAAATATAATACACTGATGATACTTATTAAATATTTTATTCGTCGGAATTTTGAAGTATTTAAATAAAATATAAGATCGAAAACACTAATGAACTATCGAACATATTACCGAACATTCACGAACATAAATGAACGAACGCGGTCTCTGTTCATGTTCGTTCATTTAACTAAACGTACGAAATTTCTTGTTCGTGTCCGTTCGTTTATTAAACGAACGAACACAAACTAACTTCCCGCCGAACGGTTCACGAACTGTTCTACTGAATGCTCGTTCGTTTGCAGCCCTATATATTAGTACTTCAAGATGATTATGATAAACATTAAGTTAATTTTTTTCTAATATTACAGGTGGGGTAAGACCCATGGTCTTCTTATTGAAGGAGGTCTTACATATGATGCGATAAGAAACTCTGTATCGAGCGCTCTAATTGCTTTCAGAGAAGGTGTTGCTGAGCTTTTCGAGTATTTAGAGGCAAGCTTTTAGTCTTTTTTCTCTTATTTTTAGCATCATCAAAAGGGTTCATTTAGTAAAACCATTGTTTTCAAAACCGGACTGGAACCGGCTACATAACCGGTTTGGTTGAGTCTCTTTGAACTGGCCGGTTACCAGGCAAACCGGTTGTACCAATGAACCGAACCGAGTGGTTAGGACCCGAGTTATTTTTTTGCTTTTAGTTTTTTCCCTTTCAAAATATTATTTACCGATTCATTTACTACTTGAGGCTTCATATTTTCTTTGTTCAAGCCTTTTTATTTTGTTCAAGGCTTCATATATATATAGGGTTATATATATAGTGAACAATAACGTGCGTAATTAGGGACAACCCAACCCATGCGTAATTATGCAAATAATTAGGGTTTAACCTAACCCATGCATAATAATGCAAATAATGTGCGTAATTACGTATTATAACGTGCGCAATTTAAAAATGAACATGCGTAATTTACTTGCGTACCGCCAGCCGGCCCCTCAGCAAGAAGCTAAGACGTCAAGCTGGGAAATAATACACTGAACCAAAACAGAAACGAAACAAAAAAGTCTCGATACTTAATACATTATTAAAACAGTTTAGTCAAACAATATCTTTTATATGTACAGGAGAGAGACATTCCGGTTCTCATATTTTCAGCAGGTCTAGCAGATATTATTGAGGAGGTAAGTTAAACCACTGCCATATCAGCGTTCTTGTATGCCAGCTGGCAAATGGCACCTTACTTATAACTATGATGTTTATCCTCAATTCATCAGGTTCTTCGTCAAAAACTTCATAGAACTTTCAAAAACGTTAAGATCGTATCAAACCAGATGAAATTCGATCAAAATGGCAATCTAGTGTCTTTTACAGGTAACATAGCTGCTGCTAACATGTGTAAATGAATATATTTTTATGACGTTAATAATCGTTTTAAGTTTTTAACCATTGTTTTGATTTTGAAATCTGCATAGGGAAGTTGATTCATAGCTTGAATAAAAACGAGCATGCTCTTGATATGGCTGCATCTTTGCATGAGGAGTTAGGTGAAACTGATGATCAAATAATCGATAGCGCGTCTCTGAAAAAAAGAACTAACGTGCTACTTCTTGGTGATCATATGGGAGATCTAAGAATGTCGGATGGTTTGAATTACGAAACTCGCATTTCCGTTGGATTTTTGTAAGTCGATTTTGTTGTTTCAAGTCATCATTTTTGTTAGGGGTGTTAAACGGGTCGTGTTTGCGGGTTAGCAGGTCCAACCCGACCCGAACCCGGAAATTTTACACGAACCCGAACCCGAACCCAAAAATCGTGTCAAACACATGAACCTGAACATGACCTGTATATTTGCGGGTTGATCCGAACACGACCCGTTTAAACCTGTTTTTTTCTCTTTCTTTTGCATATTAATATTTTAAAAAAAAATTTTACAACAAAAAAATATAAATGTATGTAAAATAAATACATTGTAATTATAAAATCTTATGTCAGGTTCTCAATAAAGCTATAATTATTGCATAAAATACCCAACCTATATAACTTATGACATTGATAAAAACACATTTTGGAAACTAAAATTTAATATAAATAGGTTAAACAGGTTAACCCGCCGGGTTCGACACGAGCCCAATCCGTTTAGCTAAACGGGTTCGCGGGTTCAACCTGAAACTGACCCGAACCCGATTAGGCTAAACCCAAACCCATGTATTTCGTCTTAGGTTTGTGTCGGATCAGAAATTCACACCCTTAATTTTTGTATCCAAACTATTTACTTTAATCATGCCTGCGATTATTAAATTTTATCTTTTGGCAGCCGAAAATTACAAATTTGTAATTACATTATTCGCTTTTTGCAGGAATCACAACATTGAAAACTCTCTTGATAACTACCGCAAAGGCTATGACATTGTGTATCTAGTGAGTGTGTGTGTGTGTATATATATATATATGATTCATTTCAGATGAGAACTCCTCCGAGTTGCGAGAACCGTGAGAACTCCTACTTCCCATTCGAGTTTTTCAACCAAATTTTGCACAAACGTAGATTAACATTTAACTAAGACATCTGTGAAAAAAAATCATGTAAGTTTAATTTACATTTACACTGATGTAAATTTGGGATCAAAACTGATGACGTCATCAGTTTGAGAACGTTACGACTGTGTAAATTTGTTTTCCACCGATGTAAGAAGTCGTATACGTTTTTTTTTAGAAGTTACATAAAAATAAAAAAATTTCCGTCAACTTTTAAAAAAAGAACCTTTATTTTAAAAAGTTCTCGGTTATCACAACTCAACCTAGTTCCATTTTAACCCTTCCCTATATATATATGTGTGTGTGTGATAATTTATTACTGAAGTAAATAATCACTGCCTCAAGTTTCATCTTGTAATATATTATGATTTTGTGCAGGATGATGCACCGATGTTGGGGGTCGTGAAGCTCGTCTCAGAGCTGTTTCCTGCAAGTGATTAAACTTTTGTTTAGCCGAAATCATGGTGTCGTTTTCTGGTCCTTTTCGTCTTGTATGCATGAAGTTTACTACGCAACTTGCTAGCAATCCTTTGGGTCCCGTGATGATTGTCTTCATTAACCGACTCGACTTATTATTTGGTTTTCTTTAGACATGATGCCTGTGACCCCTATTATGTAAGTGAAGGAATGAGTGTCCTTCCAGTTATTGCAAGTTCTATGAAATGCTTCATTAAAAACATAATTTTCCAAATTTTGGATGTTGATAAGTTTCTCCATAAACTACATTTAGGAGCAAAAAATAGTCGGTCATCATCGTCTGTAGATGACAATGGAGGCGTGTGACTTTAAACATAATGGAGGTATGCAACAAATGCTGTAACACCATTCTTGATACTCGTTACCCGGTTCATGGTTTTCCTCACATGTAAGGATCCACACCAATACCGATGTTGCATGAGCTTAAACTCGAAGTAGTTATTCTTAGTATACAGTAGTAACATATGCATCAAAAGCTTCACATCTGATTCAAAATTGCTATCTAATAATAACATTCTAACCACAACACAAGCTAAACACAAATGCTTATTCAGATTATCTCATTTCTTGCTTTTCACAACCCTAACTATCCTCCTACTGGATTTTTCACCACCAGAGCCTAACGAGAAACTCCCCCCACCACCATTGAAACTAGACGACAGAAACAAATTCTGAGGCGCTGTTGCTTGGTTCGACTGGCCACCAAATTGGAAAGGAACCACTGTCGGGGTTAGGGTTTGTGTTGGTGCTGGTGTGGTGGTTGAACTGAACACGAACCCTGGCGCACCCACAGAAGCTTGACCAAACAGAGAAACAGGACTGAGTTTGCATCGAGTCCTCAGCCATACTGTCTTCCATACTCATCTGATCATCATTGTTATTATTTGGTGATGTGGTGACCGCTCCAAAAAAAGGCGGCCCGCAAAAGATGAGCTGGTAGCACCACCTGTCACAAATGAAGGTGTGGGTGTAGGAGATGCTCCAAAAGCGAACACTGAAGACGATGTAGAAGAATTTTGTGGTTGTTGCCAAGTGGAACCGAATATGCTAGTAGTGGGCCCACTAGCAGAATTACCAGATTTGGTCTCTGAAGTGGGGCCCAACGAACCAATATCAAAACCAGGTGATGAACCAAAAAGAGTACCGCTTGAAGATGCCAGTGTGTTTGTCTGAGATCCATTGGTGATATTGAAGAAAGATCCCGGTGACTGAGAGGCGGTGATGGTTAAGGTAGCTGCCGGAGAACTGAAGCCAAAGAGGCTACTTCCGGTGGTTGTGGTGGTAATAGCGGCAAAAGGTGATGTGGTGGCGGTGGTGTTTGCAGTTTCGGCCGTTGAAGTTGTCGGTGCTGTTGAATAAGCTGACCCAAAACTGAAAACTGTAGGCGGCACAGAAGTAGAGAAATTAGCAGCAGTGGTAGTGGCGGCGGTGAACGTGGCGGTGCTAGCGGTGGATATAGCGGCGGAAGTACTGGCGGGAGCTGGAAAAGTAGCACTTAAATTCTTGGTAGCAGTGCCAAACAAGAAACTACCACCTGTTGACTTCTGATCATTTCCATTCACACTGCACAAACATTAAGGAAAGGATAAAGAGGTAAGGCTGCAAATGAACCAAACGTTCAGCAAACCGTTCGGCGGGAAGTTCGTTCGTGTTCGTTTAATAAACGAGCGAACACGAAGACGAACATGAACAGGGGCTGCGTTTGTTCATTTATGTTCGTGAACGTTCGGTAACGTGTTCATTTGTGTTTGATAGTTTATTAGGGGTTTTAACTTTTATTTTTTATTTTAAGTACTACAAAAATACCCACTAATAAATTATTTATTGAATATAGTGTATTATGTATTAGTGTTAATCCTTACTTGTTGGAAACCCTAGTTAATAATTGTCGTTCCCGCTCTCAATCCAAGCAGACGCGATGTGACTACTCCCCCGCTCTCATTCTAGTCTCCGATTTAGGGTTTTTGTGCTCGTGTCAACGAACGAACAAACACAAACGAACACGTTCATTTCCTTAATGACCGAACATGAACAAAAAATCTAGTTTGGTAAGTGTTCATGAACAGTTCGTGAACAAGGCTATGTGCGTGTTCGTTCGGTTTGTTTGCAGCCCTAAAGAGGATCCATATATATCAATTCAGCTATAAAGCAACTAAGTAACTAACAAACCGAAACAAGTGAACAAATTTTCTAACCTGGTTGAGTACTTTGTTTTTGGATCAGAACTAGACATCGGTTTGAGTTCTGAAGGTTGGTTAGCAGAAAACGGGACTGGTGTCGCATTTTCAGCGGTCTTAACAAACGACAAAGAGCTTGAATCTTTTTCTGGAGCAATGTTCTCCATTTGCAAGGTTGATTGTGGGAGCACAGATGAATGTATGACCTCAGCATGTTGTGTAACTTTTGCAATTTCCGGTAACATCGGATTATTATTATTTTCGACCAACGTATGCGTTTTAGAAACTTCCGGTGGCGACGGAGTTTTAATGATGTCAGCGATAGAGGTCTCGTGTTTATTATTTTTTACCAATGAAAAGGACACACGCCCGTTATCATGAATGTCATCATCGATCTTAACTGTATAATCATTTGCACGCTTCTTCCGAGGAGGCACTTCTTGAACCTTGGAGGGCAAATCAGTAAATCCAACTGGTGCTTTACCTTTTAAAGAACCTGTTGACTCATCATTGACCAAAGTCAACATGCTATTAGGTACCGGAAACTTCCTTGAAACATTAGCTTCATTTTTATTTTTTTCTTTTGGAATCGGTTTTTCAAGGTGTTGTAATATTTTGTTGGCTGTTTGGGTGGACTTTGCGGGAACAGAAGCATAACCTGAAACTTTTGGTTCAGTTTCATTATATAAAACCAGATTCTGGCTCGAATCGTCTTGTTGAATAATTGTGTATCCAAGTTCTTTCTTGTCTCTTTGTGATGAAACGTTAGCTTTCTGTCGAATCCTACGCAGCGGGTCACCTGACCCAATAACATCGTCTAATACAGAACTGTTACGTTTTAGATCCTGAGGTAGAATATATGGAAACACAGTTAGGAAAAAACACTATAGATAAGACAAATCGCATATAAAGTAAAAATAAAAATAAAACTTTGGTCTTAACACAACTTGTAACCTAACCAGTTTCATGCGCCACATCAGCTCAGAAATAAGTCAACATGATCAAAGTTATCATTTTGACCGTGTAACTGGTTACATACATTACCCTGAATCAAGTTTTTTTTGAGTAAAATGTCATATGAGTCCCTGAGGTTTGGTCAGTTTTGTGTCTTTTGTCCAAAGGTTTGTTTTTTCGCATCTGGATCCAAAAGGTTTACATCTTGCCATTTTAATCCGACTCGTTAACTACCGTCTTTTTAGACATCTTTTTATTAAACTAAAAATACTATGAGAAATAAAATCCACAGCTGTGGATCTTTAATTCTATAGTGTTTTTAGTTTAACAAAAAAAGTCTAAAAAGATGGTAATACCCTTGACTTAACGGCAAAAAATGGATGGAGTTGACAAGTCGGATGAAAATGGCAAGATTTCAAACTTTTTGGATCAAAATGCAGAAAAACAAACCTTTGGATGAAAATCGCAAAACTGGCCAAACCTCAGGGGGATGAAAATGACATTTTACTCATTTTTCTAATAGTTGTGCCTATTTGGGGGTTAAAAACAAGTGTGTTAACCAAAATATATTCGAAATCCGACCAAAGTTGGTTACCTTTTGATGCAATTTGCCTAATTCTAAAATGTACGAAAATACACAATTACCATTTTGCCTTCATGCCCAAGTCGAGAAGATGTTGATGCGACACCATGACCGTAATCTGATCTAACCTGAAAATTACGCAAGCATAGACGTATTCTACTCAATTAAATTGAGAAGTAAGTTCATTACAGATATGCAAATCAACTGATCAAGCGAACCTTTTGACTAAAAGTTGGACTTCTGGTGTATGGTGTGCGGCTCATGGTGTACATTGCTGATCTGCCTCGAGATCTCGGTGTCATAAAACCGTTTTCCAGATCCCATAAACTGTTTGCAGCCTTTTGAGCCGCTGGTGTGATTGGTGTTCTTTGAATCAACTTTGACCTGGATCCCATGTAAGACTTTGCCAGCTCAGCAGGTGAAGCAATCTCCTTGATAACCTGTAGAAAGTAAAATAATATACTGAATATATTAAAGACGGGGAAGCATATGATAGGCAACTAACTGTTTGCTTATAAGAATAGTATTAAAAGGTGTGGATTGATGAATAGTATCCACACTTTTTACACTTTCACCCCTATCGTTTACTCAGTTTATTTCTTAGACCCCAAACTTTAATAAAGTTATCAAACAGGTCTTAAACTTCAACAAACTTTCTGTTACACTTTCACCCCCTGTAGTTTACTCAGTTTACTTCTTAGACACCCTAAACTTCGATAAAGTTATCAAACAACCCTTAACCTTCGACAAACTTTACTTTCGACTTTATTTTTATGTTTTTTCTCTTTCGGTTGTTATAACGGGTATCAAACAACCCCTAAACTTCGATAAACTTTTCTTTTGACTTTATTTTTATGTTTTTCTCTTTCGGTTGTTATACCGGGCATCAAACAAGCCCTAAACTTCAATAAACTTTTTTGACTTTATTTTTATGTTTTCCTCTTTCGGTTGTTATACCGGGTGCCGGTATCGTATATTCGTATCGATACTGTAATGGACCGAACTGATGTCAACCAAACTCCCGCCGCAACGTGTGGGTAATTTTACTAGTTACAAACATCAAAAAGAGACAAGCATGAACAGATTACTTACTTTTGAAGCAACAATAGGATTCGAAATGGTAGCATGGAAGTTATCCCTTGCAGCTTTTTCCAATGAGTCATCAGAAGGTGACTCGGTGGTTCTTGAATGCAACAATGAGGTCAACCATCAGATTTCAGATCTGTTAGCAACAATGTAGGTTCTTTGATGTAGCTTCAGTGGTGTTAGAACCATGAGCATATGTGTAAATATACATACACATACATTATTAAATGACAACAATGTAGGGCTGTCATATGAAAAAGACCAACCTAGTAAAGGTTTTTTCCTGCAACATTTGTTCAAGCTCCGATATCCCAGTGGCGGCGCCAGTATTAGCAAGACTATCACTTCGCCTTTTGTCCTGAGGAGCATTATGGGGTTCTTCATTAGTCCCTGATCATGTGAAAACTATTTATTGCAAGGGCGTGTAAAAACTTAAAGCTGATTCACAAGTTAAGTAATAATACAAAGGCTGTTTAATATGTATATCTTAGATCCCACACATGAGAACATTTACAAGTTAAACAAACTTGTCAATCATCACTTATCAGTTACTGCAAATAGAAACTTATTTAAAGATGCAGACTCATGACACACAATTACAACTCTATGTCCAATTTCTATACACGAAAAAAACCTATCGACCACAACTCCAGAGCAATGAGTCGATAATCCATTTATCCATTAACAGAAAACTCTCATCCTCAAAGGCCAAACTTTCTCACAGTGCAAACCAAATGAGTAAAAACTCTAAACAAATAATAAGTCTACTATGAATAAGTGGTTTTCTGCAACCAAATTGTATATAAAACTTAAACAGCTAGAAACTAAAACGCGCAGAAAAGAGAATTCGACCAGTAGAAACCGCCAAACCTGTATATCTAAAGGTAAGATCTATGAAACAATCATAGATAAGTAGATTTCTCAACAGCAAATTAACCCTAAGCTCTTCTAAACTGCAGTAATCATATATCAACGAGCCGAAACTAAATCCTAATAACTCAACCAAACAGCAAATAGTCTAACAAGCAGCAAATTAAACAAAGGAAAACACTTCACAAAGCCACAACAAACAAAATTCAACCAACTCATCCCTAAATTAGGTCACACAGAGAAAATAGTTTATATAATCAATGTAATTAAGAGCAATAGTGTTGAACCTAACGACAGTTGTAACGAGAAAGGAGGAGGACGCCTGCGGAAAACGTCGAACAGCCTATGAGCTCCGGCGTAAACGAGTCTAGAAGCTGGATCCACGAGCTTCTTTAATAAGCTAGGGTTACTGTTTCTGAGAGCAGGGCGATCGTACGGAATACTACGGCGTGAAGGTTTCTTTCGGAGCTTTCCGCCGGCTCCGGTGG
Source organism: Scalesia atractyloides (assembly GCA_947069175.1). NCBI lineage: Eukaryota > Viridiplantae > Streptophyta > Magnoliopsida > Asterales > Asteraceae > Scalesia > Scalesia atractyloides. The sequence continues at coordinate 84,255,789 of CAMTDV010000030.1, forward strand.
TTTGGTATGGGGCGGTTACATCGCCGGCCGTCGCCATTGGGGAAGCTGGAGGTGTTGAATAGTAATTGAGTGGGAAGATTAATTGAACACTGGACTTGACAGAGAAGGAAGAAAGCGACCGGAGCGGAAGATGTGACAAAAGGGTTTAACGGTAAACTTATCCTCGTACCATATACCGTATGTATAGACATATACTAGCATACATGAATTCAACAAATAAGACAAACACGTAGAACTAGGGGTGTGCAATAATCGAACCCTTAATTGAAACTGAATCGAAAACTGATAAAACCGAATCGAAATTAACCGAAATCAAATTAACCGAAAGTCGGTTAACGGATAATTGTTTTACCATCGGTTAACCGAAATTAACCGAACCGAACCATTTATTTTTTATATATTTCTAGCTTTTATACTTCTATTTCATGTATTTCATATTTTATACTTTCATTTCATGTAATAATGCCTCCATTTCATTATTATACTTTCATTTCATTTACTTATACATCAATTTCATGTATTTACACATCTATTTCATGCATTTATATCTCCCTTTCATTTATTTATACACCCATTTAATGTATTTATACCTCCATTACATGTATTTCTAAGAAAAAATTTAGCCCTTGTTTGAGTTGGTTATTAACCGAAAATTAACCGAATCGAACGAAAACTGACAAATTAACCGAATTAACCGAACCGATTAACCAATGACTTCGGCTACGGTTACGGATAATGCTAATAACCGAACCGAACCGAACCGTGCACACCCCTACCTAGAAGTTTGTCCTTGGGAGTTGTCATCTCATACCTCATACCTTATACGACATGTATAAATGTTATATGAGGCCTATATGTGTCTAATTCAAAGTCAGGGTTTGCGTCAAATGTTGGACAAAATTAAACGACATGATTAATCGTCTCTTTCTTTCTCTTCCCCTGCGTATTCTCTCAACACACATTTAAGGGTTTGGTTTTTTGATCGATCAAAATCAAGGGACTGTTTGGTTTGAACCGTCTGGTTAAGCTGGTGGGACCGACATTGAATGTCTATATGTATCAAATTCAATTTCAGGTCTTGTGTCCATTGTTGGACAGAATTAAACGACGGCTCATTAATCGTCTGTTTCCTATGCATCTCTGCATTTTCTCTTAATATAAACTTAAAGGTTTGGTTTTTTGATCGATCAGGATCAAGGGACCGTTTGTTTTGAACTGATTGGTTAAGTTAGTCGAACCAACATTGAATGTCATATTGGAAGCTTTGTTGTTGTCGCAATTGTATCATTTTTGGTGAGCTATATGTGATTATCAATGATCAGAGTTAGGGGTAAATGGGTTGCGATACTCAACGTTGGGGCTATGGAATTCAATCATACTAAGGTGATGTTTGTTTTTTAAGAGGTAAAATGTTTACAGTCTGCGGACCACAACTGCAGACACCTATAGAAGAAGAGGTGGACCAAACCTATGTAGTCTGCAGGAAGAAGACTGTTTATTTTTAATGCATGCAGACTTCTAAAATAAATTGGTGGTGGTGGTGTTGGACAGTGATGGTGGTTGACGGTGGTGATGGGTGGTGGACGGTGGTGGTGACGGACGGTGGTGGGTGGTGGTGGTGGTGATGGATGGTGATGGTGGGTGGTGGTGTTTAACCCTCTGCAGACCTTAGAAGATCTTAGAAGTGGCTGACCAAGTCTGCACCAAGAAGAGCTCGCGTAGACATTTTTTAGTGAAACGTCTTCGAAAAAAAAAAACAGTCTGCGCATGACAATATCTGCGCGTGGTCTACGCGACGCAGACAAAAGAGCCTTCACAGAGCTTTTCAGAAAAAGCAAACAACACCTAAGTATTTTGTAATTAATAAGTTATGGTTACCACTTACTAAATATTTTGTAAATGTTTCTAAAAGAAAATATAAAATAAACATAACTTGTGTGAGTCGTGTTGTAATTAGCAAGTAAGTGTGCATTCAATATAAAATCAATTAACTTTTAAGTAGATAATTGTATGATAAACTTTTTAGGTAGCGTTTAGAGATATAATAAACGTTAGATGTCTCATTTGTGAGAACCCACAAATGTCATAAAAGATGAACCATCGATGCCACACTGTGTTGTCACATCCGTGGCCATTTGTAGTGGATGCGTCCGTATGGACTAAAGGCAACCTTTTTTTTGTGTTCTAAAGACGTACACATCTTTTACATGAGTTTATTTCTAACTCAAGAAATTAATATTTGTTTTCAAGATTTTTTGAGTGAAACTTTCCTCAGAAAAACACACATGGTAATGCGTAGATCTCGCACGAGCTAGGAAACAACTCGAGTTTACATTGTGGTAGGAAAAAAATAGTACACAATTCATCGGCCATCGATACCGTTCCTTATCCTTCACCCTAATCAATTCAAAATATTAATTCTAACATTAATATTTTATTTTATTTTTATTGTTATTGTGAGTTTAAATAATCCATTTTGTCCTTATACAGCTTCTAACAAGATAAAATGGTAATAAAAATGATTATAAACTTTCAAATGTGAAACCAATCAATTGAATCGACTCAATCGACTCTTCAATGTCAATCATTAGGAAGTAAATGCCGGTTAAAATATTCCTCAAACAATTGAATCGACTCCATTGTGTAACTGATGGATGCTAAAACTTGAATGACCATAAAATCCATTGATTAGAAAACTAATTTAATCAAGTCATGTTATGCTCGTTTTTCTTCACCAAAACCACAACCTTGGTCACCATGATTCAAGAGCAACTTCACTCCATGATTGTGGTAGAGATAACGATAACAATAACGATGATTACCAAGATAAAGACTACGACGTGGCAGCTTCAGCCAATAACTTAAGCCAAGCTTTCTGAAACGGTATCTATGAAAATGATGAAGCGATGAGGTATACCACAAATTAGTCATGTTCTTCTGCTCTTTTTCATAGTTCATCTTCGATATAAAATGAATTGTGTTTCGATAGGGAGACCCTGGTGGTATCTAGACATGTCATACATGAGAAATGATCAAATACAAAGGACTTTAATTGTAAGAAGGGTAAGAAGATTATGAACGCTTGTCACTCTATGGTTCTTTCTTACACTTCTTATTTTTGTACTCCTTTGTAGAATAACTCAACTCTGTTATATATATCACTTAAAATATTTTTTCAAATATGAGGTTGCTTGTTTCTAATCCAAACTTTTTTTACCAAACTTTCTGTTATGTTCAGGCTCAGGGCTCCCTGGAAATGGATGATGAGGTAGATGTATCAATAAGTCTTGTTAGTGTCTTGTATTGTGTTACGACCTCTAAGTGAGTTGATTTTATTAATTTTGCGTTTTTGCTAAGATCTAAAATAAATTAATAACTGGATAACGTGATTACATGATCGAATGAATGAAGTTTAAGCCTTCTCATTCTTAATGACAAAATTATACTCAATTATTAATATTTTATTTTCTGTAACGATTTATTTTTGAATTCGTAATATGTGAAGGCAAATAAAAGTTTAAGCTGATGAAAGATAGATACTTTTGCAGGATGTCGTCTACTCCAATGATGAATCTACTGAAGTGGTTATATCTTCACTTCGGATGGAAGATGACCAAGAAAGGAATGTTATTTATGTTCATATGTATTTTTAGGCTTTTTGTTTGGCATAGTTGAAGCCACAAAGTAGAAAACTAATCTTGGCTGGTATAGAAAATTCCACACTTTTTGTAAGTAATTTAGCCTCATTGGTTAGGGTTTTGCATTATGGTTATATGTTGATTGTAACACCGTTGACAGGCGTTGGGTTTGGTTTTGAACTTAACTTAAACAATAAAAATAATCACCAGGTATTGGCGAGAGAGATCTTTGAACGTGCATATGATTAATAGTGTTTTATGAGCATAGATTAGCATTTATGGATTACATCATATGGAGACTTAGTTCGGTTTCAACTATTTATATTCCAAAATACTAAATTATTGTTCCAGTGTTTCACGTTTAAAAGTCTAAATAACTTTCATGTAGGTTTCATTAGGATATATTCAAAACAATATTGAGTTAATCCTTATAATTTAATTTATTGTTTAGAAAATTTCAAATCAGTAAGGGGCTGTTTGTTTACCTCTTAATGAAACTCTTAATGGTTCCGAACTCTTACTGGTTCAGCACTTAATGGTTCAGACTGTTTGTTTCGTGAACAGAAGTCTGAATGGTTCAGACATTTGCCTCTGAATGGTTAAGTATTATACATAGTCTGAATGGTTAAGACCTCTAATCTAAATTGGTCAGACATTTGCTCCTTAACAGTTAAAGATTATACTAGATCTTAATGGTTCAGACCTCTTACTGGTTCAGCTCTTAGTGGTTCAGACTTTCTTACTGGTTCACACTTAACCATCAGAAGTTGCCAAACAACCCCTTAATTTCCTTATTATTCATCATTTGTTCATACGAATTCCCAAATATTAATTATATATACTTTTTCTTTTCAACATAATTTAAACACCCTTACCGTATCATAATTCAAAAAATTAAGAATATATTGAAAATTTTCATTTGCTATGCGTTTGATTCATTTGTATTTGTGTATCTAATTGTTGATCTTCAATGATAAAACTGGAACAAGAACTATGTCTACCTAAATTTAAAAGAATGAGTATTTATGACCCATGTGTTGCCCTTAAACTTTTAAACCGAACAAAAATAACTTAAAAATGTTGAACCATATATGTAGATACAATTTTCAGCATCTTAGTTTGCTTGATGCAATATATTCCTCAAAGTTCATACTAAAGTCGATATATAGACAGAGGAAATAAATTGCAAAAGAAAAAGTTGTCGCATCATGTGATTAGAGTACAATTATCTTGTATTTATTAAGTTCCTATAAATGTATACAAATAAATATTCGTATTTATAATTTTATTAAATTTATAATTTATAATTCTATATTTAAAAGGAGATAGTGGGTGTGGTAATGATAACTTATGAAAAGTAAAAAGAAAAAAAAAATGAATAGTAACTTATGAGGAGATACAAAAGTTACAAAAAGAAAACATTGCACGTTAAACCTAATTCAAAGTAAACCTTCTACTCACGTTCGGAACAGAACCAATTATGGTTTTATTTTTCTTTGTTTGCTAGGCTTGAATCGAATTTACACATACATGGATCTTGCCTATTCGTCATATATTATAGTCTAAATCTCAGAAAATAAAAATAGAACTTTTATTTAGCACTGAAGTTAAAATTTGCATGCTACGTACTACTAAGATGTATAGACCAACTGTACATATACATAACTTATATATGACTTTTTACGGTTTTAAGGTTTGAGCTGGCATAAATTATCCACCATAATAAATTACGTGCAATTATTCAATCATTAGAAAATTGTAAATTTTACAATAAACTATTCAGTTTTTAATCCATGTTTAATTGTTTTATAAATAAAACAAATTGCATCTATATTATTATATAACTTAAATTCAAAAGTCGGTGGATTTTTCATATTTTTGTCCTTCTTGCCTTTTTCTCCTTGGTCCTTCAAGTTTCATCTTTAATTTGCTTTAGTCCTTGTCCATTGTTTATATATTTGCTACCTCCAAAACTTTCACAAATGACATTTTTGCTCCATAGGCTGCTACTCCATTTTACTTACCATCAAACTTTTAATAATGACAACTTTATCTCTTAGGCTACTTACTTCATATTACAAATTGACGCCTAAAATTTCTATTGTTCCAACTTTACTATGCATAATATACGTTTTTAACTTATCAATTCTTTCTACTAATTTAATTTTTCTTCAATAATTTTCTTTAGCTAATTTTTATAAAAGAACTAATTTATCGTGTTTGGAAACTTTATAAAATATCATTTTAACCTCCTCAAGTTTGAAAGTTTTGAGCTTACTGTTGTCGTGTGGGTTTTTTTCGGTTGCGTCGATGGTTCCAGCCATGGCTTTTTCACGCTAGCCCTGCAACTTCAGATATTTTATACATTCAACCAACATCTTTTAGTAAGTGAAATATTGACCTCTAACTTTTGATACTTGTCAACTTTGACCCCGATCTTTTCTACTTAATAACTTCACACATCATCTTCTCCAACATTTCAATTCTTTTGATAAAATTACTTTTACGAATTTACACCGCAACGGTGAGACATTATACTTTCTTTATTTATATCTAACCATGTTAATGTCACAAACGTAACGCGTGTGACATAGTAAAAAACAAGTCATGTCACACAAGAGCATCACACGTTAATGTCATCATCGTAACGCTTGTAACGAAGTTGCCAACGTAGGCATAGCCGCCGCAACACGGGACACAGGTAAAAATCTAGTACTATATGATTAGAACTTACATCATACACCTTATAATAAGGGGTACTGGCAGTGTATTTCTTTTTAAAAATTTGACGTTTTTACGATTTTGCTACCCTTATTTTTTGAAACGTTGCATGCCCCTATAAATATTTTAAAACCCGCCATTGACTTAAATTTAGGGAGTTGGCTAGAAAGCCTATGTTTTCTAGAAAGTCTAGGAAGCAATAGAGAGGTGACATGTGGCTTTTAGTTTTTTATTCAAAAGGACATGATGATAATTTGATTATTAATTCAATTTTGGAATATTATGTATCCTAACTACCTATCCAGATATTTATGGAAACATATATCTCTTTGACAATTTCAATCATTACGATTTCTTCATGTTGTGTTTTATACTTGGTTCATCACATTGTGTTTAGCAGTTACTCGTTTCAGGTACTGTTTCATCAAACTGTGTTTTAGCAGTTACTGGTTTCAGGTACTGTTTAATCACACTGTGTTTTAGCAGTTACTCGTTTCAGGTACCGTTTCACCAAACTGTGTTTTAGCAGTTACTGGTTTCAGGTACTGTTTCATCACACTGTGTTTTAGCAGTTACTGGTTTTCAGGTACTGTTTCATCACGCTGTGTTTTAGCAGTTACTCGTTTCAGGTACAATTTCATCACACTGTGTTTTATCAGTTATTGGTTTCAGGTACTGTTTAATCACACTGTGTTTTAGCAGTTACTGGTTTTAGGTACTGTTTAATCACATTGTGTTTTAGCAGTCAGTCACTAGTTCGTCACATTGTGTTTTATCGATAAAACACACTACCATGAACACATCTAGATCTGATTTATCGTTATTTTTTGTGTGATTAGGTGGTTTCAAATGTGAGGGATTAGAGAGAGAGAGAGAGAGAGAGAAAATTTGTGACATTTTTGGAGGTGGTTTTATGATTGGTAGTTATTTCCTTATTTTAAACAACTTAAATGACACATTTACCCCCAATCAATTAAATAATCCTATTTTTAAGACAAACATATTACCAAAATGCCACCAAGATGATCTCAACCATTAAACACACCCATCGGATGACCCAGATCACTTCCTAGACTTTCTAGAAAAACACACTTTACGCAGGATCCTCACCATATATATATATATATATATATATATATATATATATATATATATATATATATAATATATATAAATTAACCTCTCATTTTATTCTCAAAAAAGAATGACCCATTTTATCATTTATAGGTTTAAAATAGTTGACGCTAAACATACCATAAAATGGCAACCATCGTCAACTATTTTAAACCCATAAATGTGTGTATGTATATATATATATATGGTGAGTTATTGTAAAAAAAGGTGTTTTTATGAGAAACATAAGAAAGAATATAAACCATTAGATTTTTAATCTAATGGTTGAGATCTTGATGACAATCTTGTAAATAGTTTTTACCATTAAAATAATTAATATTCTAGATTAAGGGTATAAAGGTAAATTTAACATTTTTAAATTTAGAAAGTCACATGCAATGCACATGCAAGTTACCCCTTTCCTTTTTTAAACGTAAATAGCTTTTTTATACGTAACTCGTTTTTAAAAAAATTACACCATAATAACGAGTGTTTTTTATCTTTAATATGAGTACCATATTGTTATACTTATGTAGAGAAAAAATTACGTTTCGATTGGATGTTTTAGTCCACGGTGTTTTTTCTATGTTCATACAATGGTGTTTAATTGTATTTTGATTCAAGGTGTTATGTTTTAAAGTAAAACACCATGATGTAAATAAGACACTATAACATTGCAAATAATGAATTATGATTCAAGTCCTGGTGTTTAAACATCTAGAGTATGTGATTACAGTCATGGTGTTTTAACATCTGGAATAACAATAGAATCATTGTAAATGTTAAAACATCACGACTGTATTATTATTATCCAATTCATGGTGTTTTTGGAATCTGTATGGTGTTTTATACCTGCAAAAATAACAAAAATCATTACAAAAGTTAGAACACTATGGCTGTATTACGATTCAAGTTGTGATGTTTATCTGAATTCGTATGGTGTTTTATACGAACTGATGATGTATCCCTAAAATAACTGATGAATTCCTAAAATAACTCATGAATTCGGTTACAAGATTATATCTTTAATTATATCATTAATTAGGATTATGGGTTAAATTACCATCTTACCCTTAAACTAATAAAATAATAGGGACATATGTCATCACCATAATCTTTCTTATCCTTCTCACACTTTTAGTCTTTTTTACAGGATCCTTTACCTATATATAGCTGAAGTATAGAGAGAAAACCACTTGAGTTGAGAAAACTTAAGAAAACTATATGTAACATTTTTATTTTTTATTTCTAAAAAATAGGGAATGTAAGTTACATGTTAATGAACATTTTTAAAAAAAAAAAATAAAAAACGCCTAATGTTTTTTTTATAAAATTTCAGTGTTTACAAAAAAAAAAAAAATGCTAAAAAATTGAATTTTTGTAATTTTTTATAAAAAAATCCACTCGGCGCTTTTTATTTTTTTGTTACAAAACGTTCATTAACATGTAACTTACATTCCCATTTTTTTAGAAAAAAAATAAAAAAACGTTACATAAGGTTTTCTTGAGTTTTCTCAACTCAAGTGGGTTTTCATTTAACCTTCCTATTATATATATAATATATCAAATAACAAAAAAATGGCAACATCGTCAACCATTTTAAATCCATAAATGATAAATTGGGTCATTCTTATTGAGAATAAAGTAGAGGTTCATTTGAGAGAAAATCTAATTAAGAATAAAAAGAAATGATACAATTATAAAATATTTATTAGTTTTTGTTTTCATCTCATTTATTATCATCTTTAACTAATTAGTTAGTCGTAAAACTATCCTCATCTACACTATTTTTTTGCCTACATACATAAAAATTATAAATTTATTAACCTACACATTTTAAATTTACCTACATAACTCGCAATTTATCCTATACACCAAAGTAATTTGTCCTACACTCTAATTTTTTTTAAATTTTTTGAAAAATATATATTTTGAAAATAAGTTACAAATTTAATGCTGGTAGCTATTAAAAAGGAAGACTAAAAATTAATGATCTATGTAAGTATATAAATATCCTTAAATTAAAATATGTGTAGTGGGGCATTAAAAGGCCATGAAAAGGTTGAAATCCCTCAACACCACCCCCTTGGGCATTATAGAGACTGAAGAGAGTGAAACATTTCTATAATAATGCCCAAAGAAAATAAAAATAACGGAAAGTAATAAATGAAATGGACATTACCATTACACTTTTTTAAAAGGGCATTATGATGATGATGTGGTGAAAAATGCCATTTAGTGGGCATTAACCATTACCTATGGTCTAATGGTTAATGCCCCATAAGGGACATTTTTCACCACATCACATCATACTATAAGTAATGGTTAATGCCCATTAAGGGGCATTTTTCACCATATAACTATCATAATGCCCCTTCAAAAAGGGAGTAATGGTTAATACCCTTTCATTTATTACTTTCCATTATTTTTTTTCTCTTTGGCATTATTATAGAATACCTCATCCTCTTCATGCCCCTATAATGTCTAAGGGGGTGGTGTTGAGGGCATTATCAAATATTTTCATACCCTTATAATGCCTATTACACATGGCCTCATAAACCCATTCAAAAAGTTTGTAACAATTAATGCCCTTTTAATGTCATTTTATTAATTACTTTCTTTTTTCCCTCCTCATTGGCATTATTCTAGAAATGTCCCAACCTCTTCATGCCTCTATAATGCCCATGAGGATGATATGAAGGCATTATCAAAGTTTTTCATGCTCCTATAATGCCCATTACCTATGGTCTTATGAAAAATGTCTTCTCATTTGAATCTTCCACTATATATATAGGATGATGATCCGTTAGGAACCACCATTTATTGTGAGAACCACGAGAACAATGTGAACACAACCAAAACTACTTAAAAAAGTTAAAGAACATAATTTTTTTTATTTTCAGTTAAAAATCGCAACTTTTATTTAAAAAATATATTTTTTATTTTTTATAGTCTTCATTTAATTGTCAAATAGATTAAAAAACATTTTTAACATTTGTTTTAGGGTTTAGCTTTAACGTTTTGTTTTTAACATTTAACTTGTGGGTTGGGTTGGTGAGGGGTTTAGGTTTTGGGAGGTGGGGTGGGAGTTTAGGTTTTTTTGGTTTTTTTAGTTTGTTATATATAATTAGGATCATTTGAGAGATAACCATGCTTGGACAACTTATCTTGTTGACTGTCTCTTTACTTTTATATTCAATAGTTTTAAATTCACTACCTTCACGATTTTAAACGACTATAACTTTACACCATAAAAATAAACATTTTATTCTCTTTAATTTGAGAATGATATTGCTATGTATTTTTTAAATGGTTTGAAATTATTATACATTATACATTTAAAAAACTTTTCATGAACAGTAACAAAATACATTAAAGTATTCATTTATTATACATATTTAATTATTTAATACAAAATATATTTAAGTATTTATTTATTATACATATTTAATTATTAATTAATAGTAATTTATAATTAGATTTTTAGTATAGTTATATAATGAAAATTTTCCAATCCGAAAACCATAAAAATGAATCTAGGTAGCGGTACCGATGGGTAGCGATACAAGGTCAACTTACTGAAAGAGAAAACAATAAAATAATTATTCGTACCATAACCGTTGTACGTCCGGTTATTATCGTAGCGGCACGATATCCATTATCCAACAGAAAACCATAACAATGAATATATAGCTGTATTGATGTTGTCAGGTTCAGTTTTGTGCGATATGGGTGTACGTCAGCTTATCCAAAGCCAAAATAATAAAAATAAATACCGGTATCGATGCAAATGTTGTTCAATCTGTTTCTGTTCGGTTTGGTATGATAGCAGCATAGCGTTCGTTTTCAATAAAATCTATATCGCAATGTTGAAAAAAGAATAAGCAAGAACACAAACAAATCAAAGCAATAACCTGAACAACATAGTACCGGTTTCGATATTTGTTTTTATCGTTTTCCATCGACGTAAGGTGTTCTTTTTAGATTACAATAACGACTGTCGGTAATATAACGAACTAAACTAATACCAACCGATTTTCCGCCGCGAAGCGCAGGGAAATATAACTAGTTATACATTAAAGAAATCTGATTTGAACATGGTTTGATGCATGTACATTTGAAGAAAATTATTTTCTGAGCATTGTTTATAATGTACATTAGTTGTCATGAACATGAGTTTGATAATGTACATACATGAACATTGGTTTGATATAATGTACATAGGATAGGAGTTGGATATAAAATTAAAAACTGTTAGAAAGTGTGAGAAGTCTATATAGGCATTGTATTTAAAATTTTTAGACATGATATTTAGATTTTTTTGACATGATATTATGTATAAAAACATCAAACGTAACAATTTAAAACACAATGAAATGTATTTTATGTATTAAATTTTAATAAACACTGATAAAGTTTCTTGGCATTGTGTTTTAAATTTTATGCCTAGAATACTTTCATTGTGTTTTAAATTGTCTTGTTTGATGTTTTTCTATATAATATTATGCCAATAAAATTTAAAATATCATGACTAAAATTTAAAACACAATGCCTAATAGTCTTACACTTTAATATTTTTCCCTTTCTATTTATTTTTTGTATTTTAAGGAAAAAAAGTGATCTACAGTGGTTCTTTAGGTTCTTAAAATCTTTTTGGTTCTCTTAAGATCCCTATTGTAAACACCCTCCCAAAACTCTGGGCGATCATGCACAGCTGGCACCGTCCTTGGCACAGAAACGTAATTACCATGTGACATGTTTTAAAATAATTTACGTCAGCTTAAGCTGGTGAGTTCATAAACATTTGTTACAAAAATATTTTTCGGTTGGTTATATTTTTTTAACACCATTACCATTATAACAAAGGTTGTGTTGCCAGGTCGTCGGACACACAATTCGTCCCGGTATTCCCAACACAACCACGGGCACATAATACATGAACTGCATTGTGAGGCCATAGGGCACACAGAGCCCGTTCAGGTATTTCTAATGCAACCATAACACATAAGACATATAATGTGTTGTTAGGCCACCGGGCCCGCAAATTCCGTCCTAGTATTTCCAACACAACCACGAGCACATATAACATGGGACACATTGTGGGTGTCCTAGTATTTCCAATGTATCCCATATCCCAAATAACATATAAGAGTACTGTATTAGATAATAAATCGTTACGTGTGTCACGTATGTCCAAAACATAATAAAAAAAGCAGTTAGAGAAACTCACCTTAGCTCTGTTGATGTTCCGTTATTTTTATTCTAATAAAGGATTTCGCTAAATGTCATTTGGCAATTTTTTATGTTACCTCAATTATAATAAATTCCAAAAAATGTTACGTGGCAATATATCATTCAAGAATAATAATAAATATATATTAAATGATCAGATATTACATATATATGTAAATATATATATATATATATATATATATTAAAATAATTCTATATTCATGATTATATAACTTTCGATATTATTAGTAATTAATATAAGTTATTTACTTATCTCTACTTTAATATAAAAACAAATTTATCCAAAGAAGATGGGATACAAAATATACAATATATATTGTAAGTTTATATAATAAAACAATATATATATATGTGTTGTTTGTGTGTGTGTGTTTAAAATATATATGTTATTAGACCGTGAACAAAATCCATTCCATTTACTTTGCTAGCACTTTCCAAAATAAGAAAATATTGATTTTGAAATAAAATTCTTAGACGCATTATTTAAAATGGATAATGTTATATATTTTCTTTAATTTTATATGTAAGTTCATACTGGGGTTATATGAATTCATATCAAAATTTATATTTATTATGTGTGATACAAGAAACAATATGAAATATAAAAAATAATTCAAAATTTATAACAATTTTGTTCCTCAAACACAACCAACCTCTAACATATTTATTTTTTAAATAAATCATTAAAGTTTATATAAACGAAAAGCACAATTTTTCCGAAGAACTCGATCAACTCCATAATTATCTACATATCTTTTATTTTCTATCATCAAACCATAAGTTAAATACTTAAAACGTGAAACATTTAGACACAAAATTAGTATTATGATAGAAAATAATTTATAATAATAATAATAATAATAATAACTATAACTATTCATATATAAAACATAACTATTATATATTTATATTTGAGGGGAAGAATTTAGTTGTAAATTTAGGGTTTAACATTAGTATTTAAAGTTTAACTTTAGGGTTTAGCATTAATATTTAGGTTTAGCATTAAGGTTTTCTAAACTTCTTAAATTAAGGATACATATGTTTCAGAATATACATATATATGTATAGTTTGAAAATGAACTAAATACATATGTGTATTATTCAAAATTGACAATATACATATATGTATATATTCAAAATAAAACTCTTAAAAAAATTCAACTAAAAGTAAAAAAAAGGCTTGAAGAAAATATGTGGTCCAGAATTCTTCTCAAGTTTCTCAATTAACAAAGTTTCTCTTAAGGATCGATAAGAACTAGCTATTTTAGGCCGAGAACCCAAGAACTAGTGTAACACAAACAAAACTATCTATAAAAAGCTTAAAAACACACATTTTTTTTTATTTTTTTCACTAAAGTTGCGACTTTTTATTAATAATAATATTTTTAGCATTTAGTTTTGGGGTTTAGCTTTAGAGTTTAGTTTTTAGATTTAGCTTGGATGGGGTGGGGGTGGTGGGGTTAGGTTTTTGAGGGTGGGGTGGGGTGTGTGTGTGTATATATATATAATAATATATATAATATATATATATAGGATTATGTTCAATTCAGAACCACCATGAGTTGTAAGAACCATGAGAATTCCTACTTCCCACGCGAGTTAGGCCATAACTTTTTACACAAACGTAGATGAAAATGTTATAAACACACGGGTAAAAACACAAAAAAAAACTGTCTAGTCGGAGTTACGCCGGATGTAAATTTGTTTACGGCAGTGTAAATTTTTTTACATCACGAATAATTTTTTACACCAAATGTAAATTTTTGCATGCGACATTTTTTTTATTTTTTCACTGGAACAAGTGAGTTTTTTAAAGATTTTTGAGATTTTTTTTGAAAAAACCTTTTGGAGGGCCTAGTTCTCATGTTTCTCACAAGTCACAACTCAAGATTGTTGGATCTAGTGGACCCCACAAAAGAACAGATGATTGGAAAACTAAAATAGTCTATAACATCTGATCTCAATAATATAATGATCTATACATTTCTAACTAAACTCTGCTCAAGCTAAAGTCTGTTCACAAGATCTGTTGAAGACAAGCTCTGATCAAAGTCAAAGGTCTGCTAAGAGAAACTCTGCTATGAAGATTAAAGACTATTGAAGCTAAGGTCTGCTTGGCTCAACAGATGATAAAACTCAATAGAGCTTTCTCAACAGATGATATCAACAAAGTTTATTTGTATTTCAATGTAACAATACTTAGGTCTAGCAGATTTTAGAGTTTGTTAGGTCGTTAGATGTCACTGTCTAGATGACGTCAGCTTAGGTTCCTCAGTGGTTTCGTTTGTACTATAAATAAAACAGTGCATGTACTGTTTTATTCATCAGTTCTTCTTGACATTTTGTATAAACAAACTAGAGTGATCAGGCCAAGGGAGAGTTGTAATATTCATGAATACGTAAATCAAATTTATAAAAGCATGTCTTCATTATTGTGATTCAAAGTTTATTATTTCCGCTGCATATTTTATCTCTGTTTTACTATCTTTCATTATTTCCGTTTAACCTACCACAACAACTAAACTCAGATCCTAACAAAGATGGTGCTCATTTTACCCATTATATATATAGATTACATGGGATGATCATTTGACAAGAAAATTTAATTGAGAAGAAAAAGAACAAGATGTACGATTGTAAAACATTAAATAACTTTTCTTTTATCTCATTTGTTACTATCTTTGACTGCATAATTAGTTATTAAGACTATTATCCTTTACACTAAAATTTTTGACAACACAAATAAAAAGTTATACTACGCATTTCAAAATTTATCCTACACATATTGAAATTTATCATAACATCTCGTAATTTATTTCACACTCTGGTTATTATTTTGAGTTAATTACACAGATAGACCCTGTGGTTTATAGCTAGTTTCACCTTTAGGTACTAATTTTTTTAATAGGTTCAGGTTCCACGGTTCCACTTTTGTAACACCTTTAGGTACTAACACCAAACTTAGTTAATTTTTATGTTAAATTTGAGTAAAATGACTAAAATATCCTTGCAATTTAAAAGTACCATTTATGTCATTCCTCTAAATTAATTTCAAGGACCATTTGTGTCATCTTTTGCATTTAAAACTCTTCTTGTAAACATCTGTGACACATGAACCAAGCCCTCTTTACCACCAATATCAACGATACAAACAAAACAAATGCTATCTGTTACTCTTGACACCCTCCCTTCGTACATGCGATACAATTCAGGTTCACATGATCGTCTCACCATCTCGTTAATGTTGATCGATTTTGGGGGCAAAATAGTGTTTCACAGCTTTGGCCGATTTCGGTTGATCATTCAGGTTTACCCGATATAGTGCAGGTTCACCCAATACAGTTCAGGTTCAACGGATCGTTTCACCGTCTTGTTGATCGTTGATCGAAATCATCAACGGTTTCACAGTTTCGGCCGATTTCGGTATATCGGTGACTATATCGCTAACAACGGTAAGCTATATATATTAGAGATGGGCATAATCGGGTTTTATTATTACCCGGAACCGGTTCCAACCCGGAACCGGTTCTGCTTGGATGTCATTGGAACCGGGTATGGTGTGAAACCGGGTCCGGTTCCTACCCGGGTTCACACTCAAGAATATGGAACCGTGTAGAACCGGGTACGGGTATTATGGAACCGGGTATGGTGTGGAACCGGGTATGGTGTGGAACCGGGTATGGTGTGGAACCGGTTCTTGA
Source organism: Scalesia atractyloides (assembly GCA_947069175.1). Lineage (NCBI taxonomy): Eukaryota > Viridiplantae > Streptophyta > Magnoliopsida > Asterales > Asteraceae > Scalesia > Scalesia atractyloides. The sequence continues at coordinate 84,272,215 of CAMTDV010000030.1, forward strand.
TAGTGTTCAGAACCGGTTCCTGACAGTAAAAAGCGACTTTTACTGTTCAGAATCGGTTCTGAACAGTAAAAAACCTGACTTTTACTGTTCAGAACCGGTTCATGACAGTAAAAAGCTGACTTTTACTGTTCAGAACCGGTTCCTGATAAAATGTTACCGGTGGAACCGGTTCCTGATTAAAAAATCATTTTTTTTTGTATATAAACCCCTTCCTACTTACCGGTTCCTGATAAATGTTATCGTTGGTGTTTTAATAAAGTTTGTGTAATGTTTCTTTCTATTGTGTTTGTTATGTTTGATTTTTATTACATTGATAAATAAAAATAGTAACAATAATCGATTAAAATTAAAAAACAAATTAATCGGTTACAATATATAAAAAAAATTAACCGGTTACAAAAAAAAAATAAAAAATTACTTAGAACCGGTTCTAGTAAGATTTTATTTCTTTGATCGTTTACTAGCGGCAGGTGCAACACTTTCCGACGAGTTTCTCTTAGGTGCGGGTACCTCGGTACAATCGTCGTCCGAATCGTTAGTCTCCACTTCTTCGTCCTCCTCTTCGTCAACAATTTTATGTTCTAACTCAACTTCATCTTCTAGACTAGTTTTATGTTGAACACGATCAACGGCATCCAAATGGTCCTTTAAGCATATTGCCATCTCTAGCGATTCCGGAGTTAGTCTTGTTCTTCTAATTGACAAAACCCTGCCACTAAGAGAAAACACACTTTCCGAAGCTACCGTGGAAGCTTGGACCGTTAGTATATCACGACCACACATCACTAGTTAGGTTTACACTAGTTTTTAAATTCTTAAAAAAACAATTAAATCTTTTTTTGCATTTTCCCATAAACTTAAACAAAGACGTTTTAAAGTGCGACGACTTACATGTTTATAGCGAGGTTGTAGAGTCTCCCGAATAAGATTTGTAAGATCGGGGTCGTCGAAGTGTCCAAACGGCAACGCTTTTTGTATCACCAACTTCGCCATCCGATCGCGAGCTAATTTTTGCTCATAACGAAAAATGGTACCATCTTTGGATAGTGGAACTTGACCGGATGTCATTTCCTTTAAAACTTTGCAATACTTATTAATATGCTTCGTTAACGTTGAGTTTGATTCCTTGGCTAATAACGATCCACAATGTTTACATTGAGCTTTTTGCGAGCCGTCACTCATCTCGACCAACTCCCAATTGCTCCAAACTTCCTTACTGCGATTATGAGACAATGTTCCAACCACATATGGAACCGATTGATCTTCAGGAACATTGTTAACGGATTGGGAATTTGCGTTTTTGGAACTCTTTGAGGCCATTTGTTGATTAGAATGTGAAAAAGAACAAGAAAGAAATGTAACAAGAAGAATAGATATGAGAAATTATGTGCTAAACAAGAGATTTCAAAAAAATATGTATGGAATCGGTTCTAACGGTCAGGAACCGGTTCCAACGGTCAGGAACCGGTTCCACGTAGGAACCGAGTACGGGTAGGAACCGGGTACGGGTAGGAACCGGTTCCTATCCGATTCAAATGGTAAAATTGTGGAACCGGGTTGGAACCAACGGGTATTTTGAACCCGGAACCGGTTCTACTTACTGTCGGGTAGGAACTGGAACCGGTTCCAGTTCGGTTCTACCGGTTCGGGTTCGGAACCGGTTTTTATGCCCATCTCTAATATATATATATATATATATATATATATATATATATATATTGCTCATTTTGATTTCAACATCGCAGTTAAGGTTTTGCTTATTATTGATTTGTCAGGGGATCCAAGCCTAATTTGGCAGATCTAGCTGTTTTTGGGTGTTGAGACCTATTTGGCAGTTGAAGTCGGGTAAAGATACAGTGGAGCACACCAGAATTGGTGAGTGGCAGGAGTCTGCAGTTGGAAAATCTTGAAGAATAAAGACATAAATTTCTTGTTGCATACTAGTCAAGGGTCAAACTTAAAAAGACTAATGACACAAATGGTCCTTGAATTTGAATTAGAGCAATGATATAAATGATCCTTTTAAATTGCAAGGGTATTTTAGGTATTTTAATAAAATTTAACATAAAAATTAACTAAGTTTGGTGTTAGTACCTAAAGATGTTACAAAAGTGAAACCATGGAACCTGAACCTGTTACAAAAAAGTTAGTACCCAATGGTGAAACTAGCTATAAACCACATGGTTCATTTGTGTAATTAACTTTTATTTATTTTGAGAAAAAATATATATTTTAAAAATAAGTTACAAATTTAATTTAGTTAGCTATTAAATAGAAAGACTATAAATTAATAATTCATATAAGTTTACCAATATACCTTTACAAATATTAAATACAAATATTAAATGAATTAAAATAAAGCATTATTATTGGTTGAAATTTCTTCTCATTTGAACCCTACACTATAAGTGAAAGTGTAATATATAATATTCCTTAATGTACGAGCCTACAATATGAAATTAAACCCAAAACCATAATCACACATGTTGAAAAAACATAATCACACATGTTAAAAAAACACATAATCATACTACGATATAAAATTAATAAAACTCAAAACCCTAATAACGCATGTTGAAAAAACATAATCACACATGGTTATATTTTTAAATATGCGTGATTATTGTTTTCAATATGCGTGATTAGGGTTTTGAGTTTTATAACGTACGTAATTTCATATCGAACACTCGTACGTTAAGGAATATTGTATTTTACACTTTCACTATATATATAGGATTCAGTTTAAGGGAGAATCAACCTAAGTTATGAGAACCATGAAAACTCTTGTTAACCATTATAATTTTGACACATCACTTTAACAGAGGGTAATATAGTCATTTTTTACTTTCTCTGTGCTCCTGTCATCTTTCATTCACTTTATGTCTATTATTTCCTTTTTTTAAATTATTCCTTCTCTTTCTTTTTCTTATTTTGCATTTCCAGATCATTATTTATTTTCTTTTTCTCTCTATCTCTCTCACAAACAAATTTTAAAGCTCTGAATTCAATCCCAGATCTATCAAGCAACCATTCCCTTCTCTTCCTAACCATTCAATCTCAGATCTAAACATCGTATCACCATCAGATCGAGAGAGAGATAGAGTAGAGAAAGATAAGAAGTAGTCGGAAAGAGAGAGAGAGAGAGAGAGAGAGAGAGAGAGAGAGAAAGAAAGGTCGAAGTTTTAGAGAGAGAACCGAGTAAGAGAGACGAGTGACGACTGTAGGTTGTTTAAAGGACAGTGGCTGTTAATGTAACCGTTTGGGTAGCTTGGTTTTGGAACATGGGTTTCGTGGACGGGTATAAATGGGATTTAATAAAGGTGTGGATGGTGAGCTTTTTTAAAACCAAATAAAGTTTGGGTCGAGGGTCGATCCTATCATTGGTTTAAGATTTACTTTGGGTCATTTTTTTTGAATGGCGGGGCGTGCATGTATACATAATCGGCTAAGTTATGGTTGGTTGGTGATAAACATGAAATGGTGTTATAAATATGGAGCCTCCATAGGAAATAAATTTGAGATGACAGTTGAAAAGTTTTAGTTTTAAACGAAAAAGAACGTTTTTATGATAAATATTAATTGTAACACCCTGTGTTTTTACGTCCTATAAAATTTCGACACGTGTCCCGCTGATCCTCGTATGCCGTGTGCTAGACAAGAGAGACTGAAATCGCCAACATGTTATTTTATAACCTCTTAGTGGTGAATAATAAAGTCGAGAGGTTAAACGTGTCAACATGCTTAATCTATGTCTCTGAGTGACCTTTTAACGAACCCGGAACTTAATGATGTTCGGTTATACTCCCGAGAGTGCTAACCAGGGGCCATAGTGAATAAAACATGCTTTTATGTCGAAATATGGGAGTTTGGAGAAGTTCAGGGGCTAAAATGGAAATTTTGTGAAATGAGACCCCAGGCGACACGTGCCAGGGACCTGGTATCCCTGCGCGACGTGCGGGAGAGGTCAGATCGCAACTTGAAACCATGGACTCAATTCTAGTTTTGGACACCTCATACTACACTTGGAGTGTTCTCTAGTGTTCCCATAACACTTGTCTTGATCTTGATTCATGCCCCTCACCTATAAATAGGAGTGTTCTTGCAACACAATTCCTTGCACCTCTCAAAAATCTCTTCTCTCTATCTCTACTTGGAAGTTCTTGATCAGGGAGCATCCTAACTGAGTTCTAGTCATCTTTTTGGTTCACTTGTAAGTGTTCCAATCCTTTCCTTTTATTTTTATTAGGCTTTAAGCAAAGTCAAAGCGTTGACGTAAAAACGCTTTGACTTTAGGCTAAGACCATTACGGTCCAGCCATAGTTTGGTACGAACATGGCTACGTGATCTTAATTAGGTAGGTGTTAATCCCTCAAGAGGGCACCTCGTGATTACCACGTTTGCTTGGTCAATTGACGGGTCAAAGTTATTGATAAAAAGTCAAACTGGGTTAGTTTTTAAAATAAATTCATATATAATAATGTAGGTGTTATAAAATACATTTTGACACTTTAATGACTTGATAATAAGTATTAGAACATGTATAAACATGTTCGGCCCGTCAAGTCCAGGTCTAAGGTCGGTTCACAACCGAAAGTCACAAAGTTGACTTTTACTTTGACTTTTGGGTCTGACCCGAATTAGCAACTATAGCTATTAATTCTAAGTTGCATTGTGACCATGTTTAGTTGTAGTATAACCCTCTGAAGTTGTATTACATGGTTACATAGTAATTCGAGCTTTTATGCAAGTTTCCGTTAATTATGCAAAACTTTGCTAAATTGCCCTTTTACTTAAAAACAAGGATTCAATTACAAATGAGCATACAAATGAATTATGTACTGATGTATAAACATGACTAACTTATTTTGATGCCAATAATCTGGTCATAACCCAAGTTTTGTTTAATTATCGTAAATCATGCTTTTAAAGGACCAAAATGCCCTTTCGGCATCTAAAATGGTTTTTAACATAATTCTTCAACAAAACTCATTACCTATTGATGTAATATCATAATTAGGATTACTTGGGATGTTAAAATCAGATTGTAAACTGAGTTATGCACAAGTCTTTGTATAATGCCGATAAATGACGATATTACCCTTATGATGCATAAAATGATTTTAAAGATACTTTTTTATAACAAAACCATTTACCTACTGTTATAATATATTAAATAGCTTATTTTGGTTATATAAACCTGATCATAACATCAGTTTTCCTTAATCATCTTGAATATCGTCATTTAGCGACTTTATCGCCATTTAGGTGCATAGTATGGTTTAAAACCATATTAAAGCACCAAGACTTGATACCTATTGATTTCAAAACTCATTTTACATATAATTATAGTAAGTACATCAACTAAACTCAGATTCCCAAGTAAATTATCAAGCTATGTGTGAAATGACCAAAATGCCCTTACGGGGCATAGTTTGGTCTTAAACTCTAAACCACACACATGCTCGATATCCTACTGATATAACATCATAAATAAACTATTTTTATAGTATATTATGACCATTACATCAGTTTGATCATAATTTCTTTTACAAGTCATAAAATGACCAAAACGCCCTTTTGAGGCGTAACTTGATTTTAAAACCATAACGGGCATACATGTTGATATCGTACTGATATTACAAAATGTTTTAAATATAATGGCATATGGAACTTGTATAAGACTCACCCGGTTGCCCGGTTTCGCTTATATGCGTACGGTTCGGCCTACGTAACTAGTTTACGTAATTTAACCGAAACGGGTTTAACCTTATCATTTTATTTTCAAAATCCAGAATGTAACATGTTTACCCATATTAAACAAGTCTCCATACTTGTTGGGTTTAAACTACATTCTATTCCGGTCACCGCTTAATCTAGCGTCTAGTACCGTTATTATCCTTAAGCTACCCGGTTCGAGTCTACAAAGTAGATAGGACCCGTTAGCATTCTAATTGGTTATAAACATCATCATTTCCAGACTAAGAGCCTCTCGGTAGATTGCCATCTAAGATTATTTTTGAATATTCGGCTGAGTTACTTATCTTATTTGAAGAATTTGCTCAGGTAAATACTTTTAGCTTATTTTCCCTATACGGGCTTGGGACACGGTATAATAATACCACTTGGTCGGGTATGGGATCATGTTATCGGATTGTGATTTACTAAATCCTTATAACCCGTTTTATTCTATATTGTTTGATAACTTAAACATTGGGGGTTAATTCGACCATGTCTGGGATATCCTTGGCTCATTTAAGTTACTAATGGCCACGACCTTAAGCGCGGGGTGTAGGTGTAACTCCCCGCGTTTTATTTTACTTTATTTATTATTTTATTATTTTATTTTATTGTTATTATCATTTTAAAAATAATAATAATAATAATAATAATGATAATAATAATATTAATAATATAAAGCGTTTCACGTCGATTGGGTTCTACGAGCGGGTTCACATACACGTTTGGGCCACAACCGGGCTTTTGGCCCAACCTATCAAACCCTAGCCTATATAAACATCTCAACACCTTCATTCTTGCAAAACCCTAACTCCCCTCTCTCAATATTCCGTCACCGGCACCGCCTTTCCGGCCGGCCGCCGACGCCACGTTTTCCGGCCACCCCTCTCACGTCGGCGAATCACCTCCCACGCCCTCCCTCTCTCTCGACAACTCCCATCTTCCCCCTAACCTTCCTGCTCCGAGGTTGATCACCAGCAGCGGCAGCGCCGCCTCGTTTTTTCGGCGTCACAAGGGTTCGGCGAGACCACCCTCCCTCCTTCGCCGCGAGTTACCACACCAAAACCACCCCTCACCACCTGCTCGTTCTCTCTCTCCCTGATACACAGTCACCGGCCACCGAAAACAAGCGACAACAGTCGCGTCGTGGCGGCGGCACACGGCTTCAAGCGACAGCAACGGCGGCAACACCTGCTCCGGTTCAGTTTCGTGTTCACTCCGTTCAGACTATCGGGTCAGTTTCAGGTTCAGTTCGGTTCATTTTGAGTATTATTCGGTTAATTTCCAGTTTAAATTCAAGTTTGGTTCTGTTTTGATATTGTTTCAGATTCGTTTCAACCCGGTTCCGGTTTGGGTTCTGATTTCGGTTCAAGTCTCAGTTCAGATTCAGTTCAGTTTTGACTCGGTCAAACCGAGTCAACTCGGTCAAACATGGTCCAACTCAGTCAACACACGGCTCGATATAATGACGTGTATATTAACTATAATGTTTCGTATTTATTTATTGTTTTAATCGCGTAACCGAACCTTATATAATTTGTAAAGATAATTAGAGCACGTAAATATACATATTTATATTGTTTTGTAAAAATTGTTGTGTTTTTGTAAATATATCTACAACTTGTATTGTCGGGATCATCCAAAAATAAGAGGAAACTCTGCCCGATTTTCGCCAAAATATAAATATATCTATTATACTCATTTTCGTTGAAATATATTTATAACAATTTATTATACTTATTTCGTCAAAATATATTTATAAGTATCTAGTATACTCACTTCGTCAAAATATATTTATAACTATCTATTATACTTATTTCGTCAAAATATATTTATAACTATCTATTATACTTTTTCGTCAAATATATATATACATCTATCTATTGTATTCTTCATCGAAATACATATATGTCTATTATACTTTTCGTCAAACTATATATATATATATATATATATATATATATATATATATATATATATATATATATATATATATATTCGCTACGCTAATGAACGTATCAAGACTCAAATGAAGTTGGAAATAAAAAAAAATTAAAGTATAATTACTTAACAATACTCCTAATATATTCTTGATAGATTTAATTTAGAACTTTTACTTAACTATGTAAAATATATATACATATACGTACTTTCAACTCCAATTCGAATCCTCCGTCGTAGCTTCGATTATTCATGCACATTCGTTTGCCATTTTTAAGGTGACCTCGGTGTCCCCTTTCTTCCACTCATCAACTCGTCGTGGAATTTCCAAAATAGACTTAGCAATTCTGTGAGTACACTCGACCCACTTTTGTTTATATCACTTTTTGGGTGTAACATGTTTCCATATACAAAAATCACAAACACTTAAACTTTATGAAACGCACAAACAATCCTATACACATGACTACTTGAATCGTATACTTGTTGCTTGTCTGGGATATTCGTTATGCTATGCTTTAGTCATTAACTATTTTAGCCTTCGTTTGACATGCTTAGCGCTATAGGAATTCACGCATCCACCTCCATCGTGTTATTCGTGAGGTCATGTTAAAACATCGTGATTGCGTTAAGGGTTTGATTGTTAGTATTGCATGCCTTGATATTGCTCTTGTATAGATTTGGTTGCCATGAGGATTGTTAAAACTTTATTCGTATACGTATGCTATGCTTAAACTTGTGTACTCGCCTTTGCTTTTGCATTGACTTTATTTTAAAACATGTTACAGGTTGAAGGAGATGATGCTATGAAATCAAAATAGCAAGGACTTAGATACACACATTTTAGACGTTAGATTTATAAATGTTGTACCAAATTTTGTTATGTTTTATGAACTTATTGTATTGCTTCATGTTGTATTTGACAATGTTGTGAAACGAAATTTGGGTTTAATTACATATTGTCTTTTATTAGCGTTGTGAGCAATGAGCAATCTCGTTTTTGTCTCATCCCGATGTTTCTGCCATCGGTTGGGGTGTGACAGTAGGCATACACCTGACAGACGCTAATGCTAATAAAAATATTAAATCCCCTGGTGGATTATTTAAGTTGCGTTTCGGTTAATCAGGTTATTCGGTTTCTGCACCGGACCCCATATGTATTGACAAACATGTAAAACTGTAAACAAGGTTATTTTGAACTATCCCAAGTTATTTACAAAATGTGCCAAGTGCACCGAAAATCATTTTAATAAATGTTTACAAAATGAGTTGGTTACTAGTATTTACCAGTGAAAACTGACGTATTTTCAAAAGACCAAGTTACAGGTGGCAACGCGGAATAGATTGGGAGCTGCGTAGTAGCTAAATAAGGATCTTGCAAGTCCATAAGCTGCCAAAGTCTGTAGAACAATTTCCTTTGTAGATATTTATTCGATCCGCCTGTGGATTCGTTATTACAAGCTTGTAATTATTATTTTCGAACATTTGGACATTTGGTTTGTAACGGTAATTTAAACTCCAAGACTTCCGCTGTGCTGTGTGTTTGTTTGGTTATGATAATATCAACTTACGTCACGATATTCCCCAACCGGGCCCACCGGGTTACATGTGGAAATCGGGGTGTGACAGGTTGGTATCAGAGCCAACGTTCGAGTGAATTAAACACTAGCCTTTTGTGTTTAATCTCGAATATACACGGATAGCACATTCCTTAGACTTCCGAGTCTAGGCTTTGACCTAAGAGTATTCATTTCACTATTAAGTTATTATTAATGTTTTCCTTTGTTTTAGTTTGTTATTGAAGCAGGAATTATGCCGCCTAAATTCAGACGAGGAGGAAAAGGCAAAGGACCCATGAGGGGAGGACCCTCAATGACTGGACCATCTTTCACTGGACCATCCTTCAGGCCACCTTATAGACCTTCTCTAGCTGGAGCAGCTAATCTACCAGAGTACAACCCTTACGAAGGATCCGGAGATTCTTCATCACCCTTTGAGCCTTACCGACATTCGATCTCACATGAATACTCCCCACTTCATTCACATTCTCAGCATCCTACCATTCACACCATTCCCATCAATCTCACCATTCACACTCCCATTCCCAACAAGAATACTTCAACTCCTATTTGATAACCTAATCAACCAACCCTCACCCGAAACCCCACCAGTTGACTCACCAACCCATATGGAGGAAGATTCCGACCCGTAAGAATTTCCACAAACCGGATCATATGGTCACCCTATCGAGCTGTCTAGTGGCTCTAACTCCTTGGCAGGATCTCCGTTCCGAGGTCCTGATGATTATGAGCAACGATGGGCACAATACGTGTTTGTCAACACGCCCTCATACCACATCACTCCCCATCACCATCCCCCATCACCACATCCTCAAGCCGAGGATGTAGAAATGCAACTGGTGGACCAACCTCAGCCACCACCTAAATCATCATCACAACCACGCCGAAGCATGGGCACGTATGTCGGTACGTGCTTGTCAAAGGTCGGGTTCGCTACCACCTTTACCACCCTCTTACCCCATCATCCCCGAGGACCCACAAATGGGTGGACCCTCAAACACATCGCCAGTGGCGGAACCCCTGCCGCAACCAGCTGTTGAGCCTTTGCCTCAACCACCTATACCACCGCCGGATTTTTGCCAACCCAATACCTGCATATACAGGACCATCAGGGTTTCACACTGTTGACCCTCCCGGCTTGTATAATTACATCCATCATGGAATGGAGCAGGATCCTTATTATGATGCAGTTATTCATAATAACCTCTACCACTCTCCTTACTTAGTTACCCACCTCCTTATGCCACCACCGGATATCCGCCTTATGGGTATCCGTATCCAGTTGCGCCTCAACTACAACCACCTCCACCTCAGCCTCAACCACAAGCACCACTCGAGGCCATTAATGAGGCCTTAGATCAGGTCAGGGAAATGCGGCAACAAGTTAAGAAATCGGAGAAGAAAACGACCAGATTTATCAAGAAGCTTTATAAAGCCGTAAAGGGGAGGAAGGATGAGTAGAATTTGTATTTCCATTTATGTTATTTAAATTCAAAAAGTCCCTGCGTGGATATTGTTATTTCTTTTAAACCCCTGCGTGGGTATGTTTTTCTTATTATAGTCCCTGCACGGACTAAATTATGTACTAAGACCTCTTTAGAGGCAATTATGTAATCCCTACCGTTTTAATGAAATTTTCAAAATTTTGATTTGCTTATGCAATCTTGTTACCTCTTTTTGGCGAGCCTCGATTTTAATTCGAATTTTATCGCTCCGCCATAAATTCCAAAAGATCTTTCATGGTCCATATGGACCTAAGTTATATGTAAAGCGTTCGTTGTAATGCTAAAGCCTAAATGGTTTAATCATACCATGGCTAACCCATAAGAATCTTAATTCACCATATAGTACCGAAGCATTATGGCTCATTCAGATGGTGCTAGCAGCCATCATAATGATGATGATCCGAATAGGACAAATATAGTCATGAATGAGTATGAGTTCCAGGCTCGCATAGATGCAGCTGTAAGCAAGGCTATGGAAAAAGCCTTAGAAAAGTTTAACATGTCGAGTAATTCGCTCTAAGACGGAATCAAAGGCTGTCTCAAAACCTCCCACCTCTGAGAAGAAAGATGATTCGGTACATTCCTCAAGCGTGAGGAGTGAGGCTAAGAAAAAGGAAATCCATGATAAAAACCAACACTCCCCTGGTGGTTGTTCATATAAGTACTTCGTCTCGTGTAAGCCACGAAACTTCAATGGAGAGAAAGGGGCCATTGAGACCCTAAGATGGCTCGATGAGATCGAGACAGTGGTTGATATCAGCGGATGCGCTGATAAGGACATTGTGAAGTTTGTATCTCAATCTTTTAAGGGTAGCGCCCTGATTTGGTGGAAGGCATTAATGCAATCATCAGGTAAGGTCCACCTGTATAACCTGGGATGGTCCCAATTTGTGGACCTTGTGAAGGACACGTACTGTCCACCGCATGAGGTGGAAAAGATTGAAATGGACTTCCTTGCTCTCACAATGAAGAACCTCGATTGTCGGAAGTTTGTTACCGACTTCGACTCATACTCCCGGCTAGTACCTTATCTGGTGTAACGCCTCGCGTTTCCGTAAAATTTATTTTAGGAAATACGTGTCGTACCACTGAATTATTTATTCGTCTAATTGATTATCATTATTATTATTATATATTTAGTTATTATTTTATAGATAATAATAACAATAACAATAATAACAACGACAACAACAACAACAATAATAATAATAATAAACAAAATAAATTCAGCGTTTTATGAAACTTGTACTTGAAATCAGATCTCGTCGGTACGTTCGGGCCACTCAAAATCGTTAGAACGGGTTAACGGGCCTTGGCCCAACACACCACCTAAACCCTAACTAAAACCCTAATTATATTTATAAACACACAACACACACACACTTTAGATACTTGTTGTATTGTTTATTATTCTAATCATGTTGTATTTCGTTTCAAAACCTTGTATTAAACCATTGTCAATGAAATGAAATTTAAATTCTCTTATACGTGTCATGATTTAAATTCGTATTATCTGATGTAAGCAATGTAAAATGTAATTATTAAACACTTGACACAAATAGCGTTATGAAGCCTCTTGCAATCTCGTTTTCGTCTCACTCCGATGTTTCTGCCATCGGTTGGGGTGTGACAGATTGGTATCAGAGCCATAACTATAGGGAATTAGGTAGAATTGCCATGTTCGACCAAGTCTATAGTTTAAGTACCATACTCTTGACCATTCTTGATAATTATCTAAATTATTATTCCTTCTACCGTGCTTCTCTCTCCCATTTGATTTTAAAACTTACGATATGTCTTTCCTAAGACACAAAACACAATACACATTTTTGAGAATATTCTTGTTCCACAATTGAAATAACTCATCAAAATAGGGGTGATTCTCGCCATTGATGACGAATTTCAATCCACTTTATATGTTATTTTGCGCGAAATCACCATCAATCAGGAGTGATATCCATATCTTGATGGGAGTTTCATTTCATAATCTAGTGGATCCTTATTGACGATTCGAGATTATATCTTGATAGTTCAATAAACCACAATTTGGGGACGAAATTGTCAAGCCAGGATTGACATCCACACCTTGATGACTGGTTCCGCTCCTCAATTTTCAATCTCGCCAAGTTTCGTATTTTTCGATCAAATTAGGGACATGTACTAACTGGAAGGGTAAAGTACCGTTAATCGCTTGGCGACGAGAGTATTATACCTATTAGGCCAAATCATGTCTCCCTAATTCGAAAAGACTTACGAGTCACTTTGGAATAGTCGAAGTTTCTAAAACCGAAACACTCCAACATTTTATCAAGCCTCTCTTTTACGCTATCTTAAATTTTATGCAATATAAATCTTATTCTTTCATTTTATATCAATGTCACATTATACTAGAATCAAATTTATACACAACACACTTCTCAATTATACTAAATCTATTACACAACGATTCTATAGGTGCATACTAAACATTTTATTAGATTTGGGATTACTGGAACACTATATGTGATAAACTCGTTATAAAACCACACCTTAACATGTATAGCACTATGCGTAGTGCTATAGGAGTAGCGCACCCCCTTGAGATTTGGGGTCATGTTAAGTAAACTATTTCATACTAAGTAAACTATTTTACGCTACGTTTCGACAATATTGACTAGTCAACATTGCGTACACGATGGTTTGACTTGTTTATTCACATGTTTATGTGGTAGACTGTCATTAACTTTGATCAAGCCACACCTTAACATGTATAGCGCTTGTGTAGCGCTATAGGAGTGACGCCCAGCCCGTATTCTTGAGGTCATGTTAAGTAAACTATTTTACACCCTCTTCGTTTTAACGATGATGGTAGTCTACATTGCGGTACACGATGGTTTAACCTGTTTATTCACATGCCAGTAATCCGTTAATCTTGGTTAACTAAAATATATCACGTGTATTGTACAAGAATGTGCATATACACACACATATACTCATATTCATATGGTATACACTTTCATACTTAAATACCATTATAGTTATATACTTGAGATTTACATACGCTATCATTATCACTCGTAATACGCTAATAAAACACTAATAGGACACGAAACGCAACATGACATCGATTAGCGAAACAGACGTAATATGGTATAAACATGGTGGATACGCTGCTAGTACTTCCAATATATAAGTGTTAATACCATATTACTAATGTTTCGTAAAACGTGCCATGAGAATTTGGTGTTTCACTGCTGTATTTAAAGGCGAACCTTAATCACTCACCACCTAATTCACAGTTATACCCGCATACTTCGAAATGTGATTATTTCTTTCCTAAGCCTTCCTCTTGAATGAATTTCGGGACGAAATTCCCTAAAGTAGGGGAGACTGTAACGCCTCGTGTTTCCGTAAAATTTATTTTAGGAAATACGTGTCATACCACTGAATTATTTATTCGTCTAATTTATTATCATTATTATTTTATAGATAATAATAACAATAATAACAATAATAATAATAACAATAATAATAATAAAAAACGACAACAACAACAATAATAATAATAAACGAAATAAATTCATCGTTTTATGAAACCTGTACTTGAAATCAGATCTCGTCGGTACTTTCGGGCCACTCAAAAACGTTAGAACGGGTTAACGGGCCTTGGCCCAACACACCACCTAAACCCTAACTAAAACCCTAATTATATTTATAAACACACAACACACACACTTAACTCATTGAGACACCTAAACACACACACACACACACACACACCGCACACCTCTCTTCCTCACTTCTCCGGTCGCCGGTCCGGCGACGATTCGGCCGGTTCCGGACACTTCTCCTCCGCGAACCACCCCAAACCTCAATCACCACACACCCCTTCACACCCACACCTCGCCACTCCTCCTCTCTTAACATCAACCTACCCCCTTTCCCCTCTATTAGCCACCCGACACCCACCGAGGTGGTGGTGCTCGGCGGCGACCGTAGAAACGAACGAGAGAGAGAGAGAGCAAGGGAGAGAGAGAGAGAGACCGACGTCTCTCTGTAGCGGCGGCAGCGGCCGCATTAGCGGCGGCGGTGGAGGCGGTGGCCGAGTAGAGCGGCGGTAGGGGTGAAGATGGCTCAGGTTCAAGCCTCAATCTCGTCGGTTCAAGTTCAGGCCATACGGGGTTCGATTTGTCTTAGAAAGACTCGACTCAACACCGGTTTGGTCTGGGTGTTCCGGTTCAGTCGTTGGGCAGCCTTGCTTTCGGTCGATTTGTTCAAAAAACAGTCAACGGGGTGAACACAGATTAGTTCTAGTTTGAGTTCCGGTCATGTTCTGTTTTATAATACGTCAAGACCCAGTTCAGGTTCAGCTTTGGGCCTCGGCACGAGTTTGGTCAGAAAGGTCGGGTTCGTTATGGTACCTGTTCGAGTTCCTCCTACTCGGGTTATGTTCAGCCTCTGCTCGGGCTTCATTTGGGGGTTCGGTCGAGTTGGTCAACGGCAGTCAACCACTGGTCAACTCAGTCGACAGGGTCTCGGTAAAACTTTAAAAAGACTCATTATTTATTATGTTTATATTGTTTCTCTTATGTTTAAAATAAACCGAGTCCCAACTTATAACGACAATTAGTGATACCTTTACATTTTGACACTCGACTGGAATTTTGCATATTGTTGTGATTACTTGAGTTTGACAACTTATAACGACAACTCGCGTTGTCGGGTTCGCCCTAAAACAGGGGAAACTCTGCCCGTTTTTCGTCAATAAATTTTATATAAATATACTTATATCTATTATACTCTTTTCGCCAAATATATATATATATGTATATATATATATATATATATATATATACTAAAACTAAACATATCAGAACTTAAAGGAAGGCTATAACATTAGTATAAGGTTCACTTTGTTAACACTTTCGTAACTTTCGTTTTCCTATGCGAGGTAACCCCGATATCCACCGTTCAACCTTCGCCGCTTTACGGATTTACCAAGGGAAGCGTCGCAAAACTGTGAGCATACTCGACCCCTTTTATACTTAAACGCATTTTGGGGTGCAACATGTATCTTTTAACAAAATTTATATTTATACGAAATAGACATACTCAACTTGTACATACCTGCTATTTGTTGCGTTTATGTTAGGTATACGTGCTAGTTCCCAATTTTATGTCCATGCTATATCATTATGCCTAGGTTATTAAGCATGCTAGTTGAGGATTTTTAGTTATATACTATCGCTTTGCACAAGTTGGTTATGTATGCTCATTCTATTTGAATATATAATGCCATGTGACTTGAACAACTTTTATACCTATATTTACATTCAAACTTGTATGCTCGCCAATACTTTTGTATTGATCCACGCTTTTAATACATGTTGCAGGAATATTGTTGATGCAAGGAACCTAGTAGGATTTGCCTAGAAACGCATTTAACTTTAGATACTTGTTGTATTGTTTATTATTCTAATCATGTTGTATTTCGTTTCAAAACCTCGTATTAAACCGTTGTCAATGAAATGAAATTTAAATTCTCTTATACGTGTCATGATTTAAATTCGTATTATCTGATGTAAGCAATGTAAAATGTAATTATTAAACACTTGACACAAATAGCGTTATGAAGCCTCTTGCAATCTCGTTTTCGTCTCACTCCGATGTTTCCGCCATCGGTTGGGGTGTGACATCTGGTCACGCCAGAACCTAAGCGCATCGCGCGCTTCATTAATGCTTTAGTTCCAGAGATTAGGAGCTTAGTTAAGGCTGTGCAGCCTAGCACTTATAAATCAGCTGTTGAGCTTGCCCTCTCCCTCACTTAAGATTATGTGAGGCGGTTGTCGGCCGGAAAGGAAGCTGAGGGAAAGAGAAAAAGGGAGGATGATAACTCCCAACTGTTTAAGAAGAAAGGAAAGTTTGGATCCCATGGGAATCAGAACAGGTCCGGAGATAGACCTGTGTGTAAAATCTGCAACAAAAGGCATGGAGGCCAGTGTAGGTATGACCTAAAGGATAAGCCTTGTGGGATTTGTAAGAAAACGGGACACAAGACCCTGGAGTGCAGGGATATTAAGGATGCCACTTGATTCAATTGTGGTGAGAAAGGCCACATAAAGACTAACTGCTCCAAGAATGCAAAGGATGAAAATGCAAAATCTGGTGGAACTAAGAAAACCAATGCTCGAGCCTTTCAGATGATTGCTCGAGAAGCCGTCAATGACAACAACGTTATAACAGGTACTTTCCTCATCAACGATACCTTTGCTAGAGTTCTATTTGATTCAGGGGCTGATAAGTCGTTTGTTGACCATAGGTTTAGCAAACTATTAAACTTACCCGTAAGAACTCTAGACATAACGTATGAGGTAGAACTTGCCGACGGAACTATTGAAACCGTTTCATCCATTCTGGATGGATGCTTTATATCCATCAAGAATCGTTTGATTCCTATCTCTCTTCTGCCAATGAAATTGGCGGGGTTCGATATAGTCTTAGGCATGGATTGGTTATCCCATAACCAAGCCCGCATTGCCCGTGATAAGAAACTAATCGAGATCAAAACCCCATCCGGTGAAATGCTAACCATCTTTGGAGATATGCACTACGGGTTGCCAGAAAAAGTTGCTATGCTTAAGGCCTCCCGATGCATGAAGAGAGGTTGTGTCATCTATATGGCACAAGTAACCGTCGATGAACCTAAGCCGAAGATTGAAGATATACCCGTTATCTCGGACTACCCAGATGTCTTTTGTCACACCCCGACCCGCAGCGGAAAAGGTGATCGGGGCATGATTGGGTTATCATCAAAGCTCATGACATTTATTATACGTTTCATATTCATTAATACAATTTAATAGAAATTCACAATAAATATTACAACATGTTCTAACTATCAATCTAAGCTTCTTTGTTCTCTTCTAAGGCATTTCCTATGTTTTCCTTGCTTCAACCTGTTCACCTGTATCATGTGTAAAAGTGTTTTTGGATCAACAAAAAGTTGGCGAGTGAATCCTATGGAAAACATTTAAACAAGTTTATTTAATTGATTATGAAATGAGTGCATAACCACACATGAGTAAAAATAGATGTAAACTTATTCAACAATCACTAGATATTAAATAAAGCACACATGAACAATAATGGAACGTTTAGAGGCACGCGTTGCTCTACTCGTCTCTCACGAGGAACTGATGGGCCTAATGAATGAATTGCATAAACATGATAATATGAAAGACATAACTATAAACAATATAAACTCAATGATACACACATGAACAATAATGGATTGGTTTTGAGGCACGCGTTGTTCAACTCGTCTCCCACGAGGAACTGATGGGCTTAATGAATGAATTTCATATAATTTAACAAAATGAAATAAGTAATCACAACAATATAAACAATCTAAGTTTAGGTCACGATATGGTATGGCACAAATTTAAATAAACGAGTTAATTATTTGAGACACATGACACACCCCAAAACGTGTAATTAAAAAGGGGAGTTGTAAGATTCACTCACAGTGGGTTCGTTCGGTTGATGATGTTGAATGCACGCGAAGTGGTTTTAACCACGAGTGAAATTAACCTAGATAAATAGCATTATGGTTCGGTAAGTAAACGGATTTTATTAATCCATTTTAGTAGGATTGTTGGGTGTATTTTTGTGAGTTTAAGGCTATTTTCTAACCTTAAAAATGTTATTTTTAAGTATTTTTAATTGATTTTTAATTAAAATAAATAAATAAAAATAATAAAAAAAGTTGACTTTTTTTGACCGTTGACTTTGACTGTAACAGTGACTGTTGACCGGTTCGTATGTATTATTGTGCGCTGAGTGAGGCTCGAACCCGAGACCTCCCGTACGCGTGCACGCAGCTCTACCAACTGAGCTACGTGTCTAACCCGAAATATTTCTGTTTTTAATTATATTTATATACTAATTAGTTTAAACAGAAAATCCTCTATTTTCTAAAAACGATTTTTAATCCAAGACTCGGTGCGCTCCACAGGTCTCGAACCCGGGACTTGTGGCTTAAGCTAACACACAGTCCACCGCTGGACTGTGTGTCCAACTTGTTAACTAAACTGATTTTTATTATTCTTAAATACAAACTAAACCTTTTCATTTATGCCGTATTTAAAAAGTTTGAATAATGGTCCGAATCGATGCAGTAGACCGGACTCGAACTCGTGTCCTGTGATTAAACATACACACAGTCCACCACTGGACTGTGTGTCTAACTTGGTTATTATTCCGATTATTAATATACTTAACATATAACAGTGTGACTCCGGTTCGGTTAACAAAAAAATCTTTTTTATTAAGGCAGCGTGTGTGGAACAGGATTCGAACTCGAGACGTTAGTGTGTTTATTGTGCACACAGTCCACCGCTGGACTGTGTGTCTAACCCGAGTTATTTCTTGATTTAAATTATACTTATATGTTCCGTAACTTCGTCTTCTTCGTTGAGTTATAACCAGAAATGATGACTGACTGGTTCGAAGTTTTTATTCAGGTTTCTTTAGCGTTTTATGATTAATTACAGATGAGATTAAATAAAAAGAATGAAGAAATTAGGCGTGAGGTATACCGACTGGCTTCCTCTGTTTTTCCGGCGTAACTCCGGCGACAACAATCACTTCCGGCGACGAGTGTCTTGCAGCAGAGAGTCTTCAGAAAGCTTACAAAGTATGTGGGTGACTTCGGTATAAGTTCAGAGGGTTTAGTAAGGCTTAGAAGTTAAGGACTCGGTTTTCCGGCGATGAGCAGAAGAATTCCGGCGAGTGAGTTTTCGCCGAGAAAGGGTGCGGTTTTGAGCGAAAATGTTTGCAGAGGTTCGAGGGGGTATTTATAAGGCAAATCGTCGATGAATTTGGTCCGATTTTCGACTTGATTCGTCGGTTAGAAAAACTCCGGCGGTTATAATTTGTGTCGCGGACTCAGACGTCGGTTATAACCGATGTGTAGTTAAAGTTTACGTTATAACGGAAAGAATCGTTAAGTTTCGCGAGATTGCCGGGATTTCCGACGACTGCAACTTTGGGCGCCGGTTTTGAATTCGGAAAGACACGTTATCAATTAAATGATCCTAACATTTAACAAAGAACATCAGTGGCGCAGTGGTTTAAGTGTTGAGTGTTAAGTCTGTTGTTGAACCGTGACTGACCCGGGTTCGAAACCCGGCAGAACCAAACTATTTTTATTTTCATATTTTTAACAGTTTTTCAAAAACTAATTATATATTCCCATATAATAATTGATTATGTATCGTTTAAAATTATTTTGGGCATTTAATTCGCAACGAAATTTTTAATTGACTGTTCGGTTAATAAACGGAGCGGGTTTGGTAAAATCCGTTTTTTGACGGATGTTACATATTTCCTGAGGAATTACCCGGTCTACCCCCTGATAGATAAGTCGAGTTTAGGATCGACATTCTACCTGGATCTGCACCTATTGCGAGAGCACCTTACCGTTTAGCCCCAACAGAAATGAAGGAATTAAGAACCCAGCTTGATGAACTTTTGGAGAAAGGCTTTATCCAGCCTAGTTCCTCACCGTGGGGAGCTCCAATCTTGTTTGTCAAAAAGAAGGACGGTTCAATGCGTATGTGCATTGACTACCGTGAACTTAACAAAATAACGAGCAAGAATCGATACCCTTTGCCCAGGATCGACGATTTATTCGATCAGCTGCAAGGGGCAAGTTACTTCTCGAAGATAGATTTAAGATCGGGATATCATCAGTTGAAGGTTAGGAGTGAAGATGTCCCAAAGATCGCTTTCAGGACGAGATACGGTCATTATGAGTTTCTAGTGATGCCTTTTGGGCTCACTAATACACCAGCAGCATTCATGGACCTCATGAATACAGTCTGCAAGCCTTACTTAGACAAGTTTATCATTGTCTTCATTGATGACATACTTATCTATTCTCGTAATCAAACCGATCATGAGAAACATTTAAGGTGCATCCTAGAATTATTACAAAAGAGAAGTTGTATGCAAAATTCTCTAAGTGCGAATTTGGCTTCGCGAAGTCCAATTCCTTGGACACGTGGTTAGTGAGCGCGGTATCCAAGTTGATCCCGCCAAGATTGAAGCGATAATGAATTGGGAAGCACCAAAAACACCTTCAGAAGTACGTAGTTTCCTAGGACTAGCTGGTTACTATAGAAGATTCATTGAGAATTTCTCGAGGTTAGCCACTCCCCTGACTGCTTTGACCCCCAAGAATATTAAATTCGACTGGGTCCAAAGCAGCAGGAATCTTTCGAGACTTTGAAACAAAAGCTGAGCAATGCTCCAATTTTGACCTTGCCAGAAGACATTGATATGGGATGCATCGCACACTGGTATGTGATGTGTGCTTATGCAAAGGGGCAAAGTGATCGCCTACGCATCACGACAACTCAAAGTGCATGAAAAGAATTACACCACCCACGACTTGGCACTGGGTGCCGTTATATTTGCACTTAAACTTTGGAGGCATTATTTATACGGAACCAAGTGTATTATATACACCGATCACAAAAGCCTCCAACATTTGTTCAATAAAAAGGATTTGAATATGCGACATCGCCGTTGGATGGAAACCTTAATGATTATGATTGTGAAATGCGATACCATCCCGGAAAAGCAAATGTAGTAGCTGATGCGCTTAGCCGCAAAGAAAGGATTAAACTTTTAAGGATTAACGCCAAAAGCATTGAAGTCAGAAACAGTTTGAACGAAAAGCTACTTGATGCCAGAAGCAAGCCCTGATGGAGGCTAATATTGCAAATGATGAATTAGGTGGAACTGTCGAACAATTAATGCCTGGAAATGATGGAATCCTCAGATTCATGGACGAATTTGGGTTCCAGTATGTGGAGGACTTAGAGAATTGATCCTCCAGGAAGCGCATAACACTAAGTACTCTATTCACCCTGGAGGTGATAAGATGTACTAGGACTTAAAATCTAATTATTGGTGGATGGGTTTGAAGAAATCCATAGCCACCTATGTAGCTAAGTGCTTGACGTGTTCGCAAGTGAAAGCTGAACATCAGAAACCGTCAGGACTTCTACAACAGCTTGAGATTCCCACTTGAAAATGGGAAATGGTGAAAATGGATTTGATCACCAAGTTGCCAAAGACCAAGCGTGGTAATGACACGATTTGGGTCATCGTGGATAGGCTGACTAAGTCAGCACATTTCTTGCCAATCAAAGAAACATTTAGTTCGGACAAGTTGGCCAAGATGTATGTGGACGAGATCGTATCCCTACATGGAGTGCCGGTGTCTATTGTATCCGATAGAGATACAAGATACACCTCTCATTTTTGGAAAAGCTTCCAACAATCTCTTGGCACTCGATTGAACATCAGTATAGCTTATCATCCGCAGACTGATGGACAGAGTGAGTGTACCATTCAAACTTTGGAAGACATGCTACGTGCATGTGTGATCGACTTAGGTGGTAGTTGGGACGACCACCTACCCTTGATTGAATTCTCCTATAACAACAGTTATCATACAAGCATCGAGGCTGCACCTTTTGAGGCCTTGTATGGGAGAAAGTGTCGAACGCCCGTCTGTTGGGCGGAAGTTGGGGAAGCCCAACTAACAGGACCTGAGATAGTCCTAGAAACGACGGATAAAATATTGCAAATCCGCGACCGTCTCAAAGCTGCCCGAGATAGGCAGAAGAGCTACGCGGATAAGAGGCGCAAACCTCTTCAATTCGAAATTGGGGACAAAGTGTTACTGAAGGTGTCGCCTTGGAAAGGCGTCATGCGATTCGGTAAAAAAGGCAAGTTAAGCCCAAGATATATAGGACCGTTCGAGATTATCGAACGAGTCAGGTCCGTAGCTTACAAGCTCAAGTTACCTGAAAAGCTAAGTGGAATTCATGATGTGTTCCACATTTCAAACTTAAAGACATGTCTAGCGGATGAGTCGCTAGCAATGCCGCACGAGGATGTGCAAATTGACGAAAACCTGCGTTTCATTGAGAAACCGATAGCGATCAAAGATCGTCATGTTAAGAAGCTTCGTAGAAAGCACCTGCCTATTGAAAAGGTCAAGTAGGATGCTCGACGAGGCCCCGAGTATACATGGGAAGTCGAGTCCACTATGCGACAAAAGTACCCCTATCTTTTTGAGTAAATCTCGAGGTTGATATTTCTTTTAAGGGGGTGAGGATGTAACACCCTTTGTTTTTACGTCCTATAAAATTTTGACACGTGTCCCGCTGATCCTCGTATGCGTGTGCTAGACGAGAGGGACTGAAATCGCCAACATGTTATTTTATAACCTCTGAGTGGTGAATATTAAAGTCGAGAGGTTAAACGTGTCAACATGCTTAATCAATGCCTCTGAGTGACCTTTTAACGAACCCGGAACTTAATGATGTTCGGTTACACTTCCGAGAGTGCTAACCAGGGGCCATAGTGAATAAAACATGCTTTTATGTTGAAATATGGGAGTTTGGAGAAGTTCAGGGGCCAAAATGGAAATTTTGTGAAATTACACCCCAGGCGACACGCGCTAGGGACCTAGTATCCCTGCGCGACTCGCGGGAGAGCTCATATCGCAGAAACAGCATGCCAGCTGCTGATCTGCAAGCTTAGCCACCTCTCAACCCACCTGCACTCTCACAGCTCGAAACCATGGCCTCAATTCTTGTTTTGGACACCTCATACTACACTTGGAGTGATCTCTAGTGTTCCCATAACACTTGTCTTGATCTTGATTCATGCCCCTCACCTATAAATGGGAGTGTTCTTGCAACACAATTCCTTGCACCTCTCAAAAATCTCTTCTCCCTATCTCTACTTGGAAGTTCCTGATCAGGGAGCATCCTAACTGAGTTCTAGTCATCTTTTTGGTTCACTTGTAAGTGTTCCAATTCTTTCCTTTTATTTTTATTAGGCTTTAAGCCAAAGTCAAAGCGTTGACGTAAAAACGCTTTGACTTTAGGCTAAGAC
The DNA here is from genome assembly GCA_947069175.1 of Scalesia atractyloides. Lineage (NCBI taxonomy): Eukaryota > Viridiplantae > Streptophyta > Magnoliopsida > Asterales > Asteraceae > Scalesia > Scalesia atractyloides. Next base: position 84,295,934 of record CAMTDV010000030.1, read on the forward strand.
CATTATGGTCCAGCCATAGTTCGGTACGAACATGGCTACGTGATCGTAATTAGGTAGGTGTTAATCCCTCAAGAGGGCACCTCGTGATTACCACGTTTGCTTGGTCAATTGACGGGTCAAAGTTATTGATAAAAAGTCAAACTGGGTTAGTTTTTAAAATGAATTCATATATGATAATGTAGGTGTTATAAAACACATTTTGACACTTTAATAACTTGGTAATAAGTATTAGAACATGTATAAACATGTTCGGCCCGTCAAGTCCAGGTCTAAGGTCGGTTCGCAACCGAAAGTCACAAAGTTGACTTTTACTTTGACTTTCGGTTCTGACCCGAATTAGCAACTTTAGCTATTAATTCTAAGTTGCATTGTGACCATGTTTAGTTGTTATATAACCCTCTGGAGTTGTATTACATGGTTACATAGTAATCCGAGCTTTTATGCAAGTTTCCGTTAATTATGCCAAACTTTGCTAAATTGCCCTTTTACTTAAAAACAAGGATTCAATTACAAATGAGCATACAAATGAATTATGTACTGATGTATAAACATGACTAACTTATTTTGATGCCAATAATCTGGTCATAACCCAAGTTTTGTTTAATTATCGTAAATCATGCTTTTAAAGGACCAAAATGCCCTTTCGGCATCTAAAATGGTTTTTAACATAATTCTTCAACAAAACTCATTACCTATTGATGTAATATCATAATTAGGATTACTTGGGATGTTAAAATCAGATTGTAAACTGAGTTATGCACAAGTCTTTGTATAATGCCGATAAATGACGATATTACCCTTATGATGCATAAAATGATTTTAAAGACACTTTTTATAACAAAACCATTTACCAATTAAATAGCTTATTTTGGTTATATAAACCTGATCATAACATCAGTTTTCCTTAATCATCTTGAATATCGTCATTTAGCGACTTTATCGCCATTTAGGTGCATAGTATGGTTTAAAACCATATTAAAGCACCAAGACTTGATACTTATTGATTTCAAAACTCATTTTACATATAATTACAATAAGTACATCAACTAAACTCAGATTCCCAAGTAAATTATCAAGCTATGTGTGAAATGACCAAAATGCCCTTACGGGGCATAGTTTGGTCTTAAACTCTAAACCAAACACATACTCGATATACTACTGATATAACATCATAAATAAACTATTTTTACAGTAATATTATGACCATTACATCAGTTTGATCATAATTTCTTTTCCAAGTCATAAAATGACCAAAACGCCCTTTTGAGGCGTAACTTGATTTTAAAACCATAACGGGCATACATGTTGATATCCTACTGATATTACAACATGTTTTAAATATAATGGCATATGGAACTTGTATAAGACTCACCCGGTTACCCGGTTTCGCTTATATGCGTACGGTTCGGCCTACGTAACTAGTTTACGTAATTTAACCGAAACGGGTTTAACCTTATCATTTTATTTTCAAAATCCAGAATGTAACATGTTTACCCATATTAAACAAGTCTCCATACTTTTCGGGTTTAAACTACATTCTATTCCGGTCACCGCTTAATCTAGCGTCTAGTACCGTTATTATCCTTAAGCTACCCGGTTCGAGTCTACAAAGTAGATAGGACCCGTTAGCATTCTAATTGGTTATAAACACCATCATTTTCAGACTAAGAGCCTCTCGGTAGATTGCCATCTAAGCTTACTTTTGAATATTCGGCTGAGTTACTTATCTTATTTGAAGAATTTGCTTAAGTAAATACTTTTAGCTTATTTTTCCTATACGGGCTTGGGACACGGTATAATAATACCGCTTGGTCGGGTATGGGATCATGTTATTGGATTGTGATTTACTAAATCCTTATAACCCGTTTTATTCTGTATTGTTTGATAACTTAAATATTGGGGGTTAATTCGACCATGTCTGGGATATCCTTGGATGATTTAAGTTACTAATGGCCACGACCTTAAGCGCGGGGTGTAGGCATACACCTGACAGACGCTAATGCTAATAAAAATATTAAATCCCGCTGGTGGATTATTTAAGTGGCGTGTCGGTTAATCAGGTTATTCGGTTTCGCACCGGACCCCATATGTATTGACAAACATGTAAAACTGTAAACAATGTCATTTTGAACTGTCCCAAGTTATTTATAAAATGTGCCAAGTGCACTGAAAATCATTTTAATAAATGTTTACAAAATGAGTAGGTTACTAGTATTTACCACTGAAAACTGACGTATTTTCAAAAGACCAAGTTACAGGTGGCAACACGGAATAGATTGGGAGCTGCTTAGTAGCTAAATAAGGATCTTGCAAGTCCATAAGCTAGCAAAGTCTGTAGAACAATTTCCTTTGTAAATATTTATTCGATCCGCCTGTGGATTCGTTATTACAAGCCTGTAATTATTATTTTCGAAAATTTGGACATTTGTTTTGTAATGGTAATTTAAACTCCAAGACTTCCGCTGTGTTGTGTGTTTATTTGGTTATGATAATATCAACTTACGTCACGATATTCCTCAACCGGGCCCACCGGGTTACACGTGGAAATCGGGGTGTGACATTAATAAATCTAATATTTGAAGAATTCAATCCAATAAATTTTGTTTGCATTGTAAAGTATCGACCGCATCAAACCTGGCTGATCATTCATGTGGATTGTAAAATATTGAGACGATCAGGATTTTATCTTAACGATCTCCGTTCTCTCAAAACTCAGCTTTTCGGAATATTTGATTTTAGTTCCACAAAAGTCAGATTTTCATGAATGAGGAATTTTACATTTTGGCACATTAATAGTCACTTCACCAATTGATAAACTTTATGAACCGGTCTCCATGATTACCCCTACTATCTTTGTCACACCACCAAATTTCCACTTGCGGAGTTTTACCGCGAGGCGTGTGACGTACCAGGATCTAGCCACTAATCATGTCGAACTATAGTAAATAATATAATACAAGTCATCATGTCCAACATGAATAGTGGATTTCAAGTTAAACGTTTCAAATATAGTAAGTATTCAGCGGAAGCATAAACAATTGTTTAAACAATAATAACCATTTTTGTTCAAAACGTAAACGTAGCATTAAGCGTTTCATCAAACGATATGATCCATGACAGCTCCCGCTCCTCAGACTGCAAGTTCCCATAGCAATGATTATCTAACGACCTGCAAGCATGCAAAAAAAGTGTATCAGCGATTAAGCCGGCGAGTTCACAATTTTGTTTACCATAAAACAAGTAGGTGTTTAGTTTAAGGTCATGTCATTAATAAACTCGATACCGGAGTGACGTATGTTTGTTTACCCTCATCAATGCCTACCAACATTGGCCATGTGTTTAAGGTCCTTAGTTCGCGCCCGTCCTCCCAGGTACGGTGCGAGGTTGTCAAGCCTAATAGCGCTATCAACTAATACCCTGTTGTCTCCCAGGAAACTAGCTCGGTAGTAAGTAGGGACTTTCGTGACAGAGTTTAAGTTTATTAACCAACATCGAAATTAAACTATAACATTTATAAAAAGTATTCCTCCAGGGAATAGTAGTTTGTCCCCCTGGGACGCATGCCTATGAAAGAGTAGTGAACTCACCTTAGTTTAGCTCGGCAAATTAAGTTATGCAAGCTAGTATGGTCAACCACGTCCTATTATGGTTACCGAAAATATTAGGGGTCGTTTATGTAATTCACGAAATCCTACACGCGCGTTTCTAGCAATTAACATGCGTACAAGTTGTCACAAATATATTACCGAGTAGTATTCAAGTATATGTTCATAATATACATTACGACATGCCATTCATCAGTTATTCTATTATCATGCACATGCGGACATTAAAAGTAGCAAATAAGTCACTTAACAACCTAAAAATCATACATAGTCAAAATCACTGAAAACAGGCTGTTTTGGGAAGCTTGTTTAACATACTTACGAAATTGAAAAAAATTATGATATTTTTATGTGGCTGCTCCTCGGAGGGTTTGGACTTGTGTTAAAATTTTAGAGTCTAACTATTTAGAAAAAAAATTATAAAAATCATTTACTAAGCAGCAATGAGATTCGTCACTTTCTGACTGCAGCTCACGGAAAAATTCATTTAAAAATCCTCGGTTATCCGATTGACGTAATTCCAGTTGAAGATTTTTGGAATCACCTGGAAGTGGTTATAGTAAAAATTTAGATCATAACTCAATTCAAACATTGAGTTATAACTCTCGTAATGGGCTGAAAATTCTGACGATAAACACAGCTTGGACCTTTGACACGAAATAAATCATTTAAAATACAAAACGACGTCGAAAAATGCGTTTCCAGTTGGGTTTGAAAGGTTTTTCCTGGAAGTTCATTATGAAATCAAGAAATCGTACTTTTGGGTAATTTTTGACCCAGTTACAGCCGATGCAAGTTGGCTGTAACGTTCTAGATAGATTCAGTTTTGTTACACAGCTTCCTAAAACGATTGCTATAGTTTAAATCACATACTTAGCAACCAAGAACAATATCTATACATCATCTATAGCAGGTTTATCATTATAACTCAGATTATACATCATAAACACTCATCAAGATCATCAAGATTTATCAAGAACACTAAACCCTAATCAACATATATGTGTAGGCATACATAATCGACCATACTAAACATAATACTTGATTTTTATGAACCCTAGACTACAAGTCATCATCATAAAATATCAAGAACATCAAGAAGTCAGAAAACGCAGCCATGCTGATGAGTGATTAACAAGGATATACATATAATAAGTGAGTTACCGCACAAAAGAGTGATGAGGGCCGATGAATGCTTGAAACCAAAGCTTGTTCTTCATCGATTAGAGAAGAGGCAGAGAGAGGTATGTGTACGTATGGGGTTATGGGGGCTGGTTAGGGTTGGGATTTTATTAAAAAGGTTTTTATTTTAAGTTTGTTACATGTCGCATCTAATTCCTCAATTTTCTACTTTCTGAAACTTGGATAGAAAGTAATAATGTCTACTTTGGTATTTCACACATCAAGTCCCTCATGTTTTGATTCTCTATAACTTGCATGGAAAGTTATATTTCCTAGTTTGTTAATTAACACATTTAGTCCCCCAAGTTTCTAAACTTTGAAACTTATATATAAAGTTAACCAACTAACTTTGGTGCATGTACAAGACTAGTCCCACTAATTTGTATTAGTTCCGTTTGTTATAATTTACATGTGTGACACAATGCAAGTACGAATGTTATGTAAATTATATTGATTTAACTAAGAGGGTTAACGACGTTAACCTAAAAATGCAATTGTCATAATCTTCAACACTCTGTGATTTCATCATCTTATCATGTTCTTTTAATCATCCGACGTGTCCTCGAACAACCCGTATTTAAGTTAAAATCTCCAAAAGAATTTCTATCACCAATTTTTTTACTCCTGCGCGTATGACTTTCTCCTGAGTGTATGACTCCTGTGCATGTATGACTTCTAGGTTTGTTCTCCTGCACGCGTATGACTCCTGGTCTTCAGGTGGTGCGTGCGTAGGACTCATGCGCTCTAGCATGAAGTTCACAATTTTTCAATCCAAAATCTTCATTTCTATAAATTTGATGATGAAACCACTTCTAACATGTGCAAAAATCAATTCTGTTCAAGAATATATCTTCAATTTGACATTTCATCCATGAATTGATCTCCAATTTTTCTTTTAACGTCTAAAACACATAAGTCATGTGCGTAGGTGATTCAATCAACAGTTAAATCGTTTGAATCGGTACCGTAGCTTTGATACCATTGTTAGGTACCTGGACGATGTTTAGACAGAAGTTTGGATAGAGATAATACTAATTCCATAGATATTTCAGCAGCATAACCTTTAAGTCATCCCGATTTTATTAGCTTCCAAATCATACCAAAGAGCATACATCATTTTAGCCCTAGGAGAGAACACGCAGTTCGATCTCCGCTCAATCTGAAAATTACCAAAATTATGAACCTAAGCACATGACACTACGACTATTTATTGGACTTGATCTTGCGCATCACTACATGCATTGGACTCCTACGTGCGTAGGAATCCTGCTCACGTAGGACTCCTGTGCAGGTTCATGTCATGCCTCCTTTTCAACTATTTCATACATACAACTATACGATATTCTATACACGCTCTATCTAGCTTATTAATGGACACACAAAATGCATCAACATTCCCTTTTGACAATTCGTCGCAACGCGCGGGCCTTGAACTGACTTAGTATTAAATAAATAGTGCTTTCTAATATGGTTATCAACATATTTAATTAATTTATTAAAATAGTAAGGATAAGGATTAACAAAAATAATTTAAAATAAGTGTAAGTATAAATTGTGAGGTTGAAGAAAAGAGTAACACGCATCATTAATTGAAATAAGAAGTTAGATTTGATGTTTGGTTTGTAATCTTATCATCTTAATCAATAATTAATAGCTAAAATCATTTGTTTTTAGAAATATATGTGTTAAATAATAAGACTCGTGGTTAATCTTAACAATGTGTTATATCACATGTAAAGTTATTATAGTTTTGCATAAATAAATAGTGTAAGTATAAATTTAAAATATGTGTAATAGGGTTATCAACATATTTAAATTTAATTTATTATAATAATAAGGATAAGGATTAACAAAAATAATTTAAAATAAGTTTAAGTATAAATTGTGAGGTTGAAGAAAAGAGTAACACGCATCATTAATTGAAATAAGAAGTTAGATTTGTTGTTTGGTTTGTAATCTTACCATCTTAATTAATAATTAATAGCTAAAATCATTTGGTTTTAGAAATATATGTGTTAAATAATAAGACTCGTGGTTAATCTTAACAATGTGTTATATCAAATATAAAGCTATTATAGTAATGCATAAAAAACTAATTTGGTTGATGACCAATCAGTGGATGCAACATAGCATCATTAACATTTTTTTTCATGATAAGCTTTATTTATTAAAAAATGTCTAGCATATTCTCAAAATCCTAAAGAATATATATATAGAGATCGGTTCAAGAGAGAACAAGCCGAGTTGCGAGAACCGTGGGAACCACTCTCCACCAATAAGATAATGACAACCAAAAGGGTATTATAGTCATTTAATCAAAACCATCAAATAATCTCTCTCTCTCATTAAATCACTTTTAAAGTCTTTTCAATTTCTCTCTCTTCAATTTGTCTCTCCTCTTTTTATTATTTTGTAAAAAAAATTATAAAAAACTTTTTGTAAAAAAAGTTTAAAAACGGGGCGAAAAAAACGGGTGAAAAAAAAACGGGCGTAAAAAACGAGACGTAAAAACCGGCGTAAAAATTTAAAATGCACGCGTAAAAACCGGCGTAAAAGTTTTGAAACCGGCGAGTAAAAAAAGTTTATAACCTGCGCGTAAATAAAGTTTAAAATGCACGCGTAAAACCGCACGTAAAAAAAGTTTTATACCGGCGCGTAAAAAAGTTTAAACCGCCCGAAAAAAATTTTAAATCGGCGCGTAAAAAAGTTTCTATACCGGCGTGTAAAAAAAGTTTAAACCCGCGTGTAAAAAAAGGTAAAAAAAAGTTTTAAACCGCGCGTAAAAAAGGTTTAAACCGGCGCGTAAAAAAGTGTAAACCGGCTCGTAAAAAAAGTTTTAAACTCGCGCGTAAAAAAAGTTTTAAACCGGGGCGTAAAAAAAGTTTATAACCCGGGGCGTAAAAAAATTGTTTTGAACCGGCGCGTAAAAAAAGTTTTTAAGGCGGCGCGTAAAAAAGTTAAAATCGCGCGTAAAAAAAGTTTATATAACCGGTGTGTAAAAAAGTTTAAAACGCGCGTAAAAAACGGGGCGTAAAAAAACGGCGCGAAAAAAAGACATAAAAAATGAGGCGTAAAAACGGGGCGTAAAAAATGGCGCGAAAAAAGGGGCGTAAAAACGGGCGTAAAAAATCGGGCGTAAAAACGGGCGCGTAATAAACGCGCGTAAAAAAAACTGAACGTAAAAAAAACGGCTCGTAAAAAAGTTTTTTTTATAAAATAAAATCTTGAATAACATCGTTTATTGTTAAAAGAACGATTTTGAAATGTTTTTTAATAAAAAAATCTGATTTTAATAAAAACAATAAATATAATAAAACAAAAAAGTAATAAAAACAATAAATAAAATAAGATAAAAAAACAAATTTACTAAACTACCCTTTTGGCATTAAATATAAAAACATAATAAGACAAAAGGATTTAATATTACTTTTAATTAATTTTAATCTTATACCATCCATCATTTAAGATCCAATGGTTAAAAAGTGGTTCTCACGGTTCGCGCAACTAGAGATGGTTCTCTTTTACCCATCCCCTATATAATATATATATATATTATATTACACACACTCTTCTTTTATAATAATAATAAAATAATAATAATAATCTTCGTCTACACCTTATTCTTGTATTATTTTATATACTTATTATGTGTTTTGGTTGAGGTAGCATGAGAAATTGATATGTATGAAATCCTTTATTAGAATATAGATATATATCTCATTAACACATTAATAATATCTCAAATATTGGTGACACTCAACTGGAGAATGTAAATATAAAAAGCCACGTGACACTTAGATAGGAACGTAAACCAATGGACCTTAATAACTAATCACATTTGATATATTGCGACGGGAATCTCTTTATATACATAATTCTCCTGGTGGATTTAGATGTATCTTGTAAAGCTTTCACAAAAAAGAGTAATTCATGATAGTTTCACCTTTAGATTGAGATCTAAGATTCTCTCTTGGATCCCCATGGGGGTCTTCATCTTTGTCTGAATCCACCAAACAAAGGTTACTTCTTGAATTTGTAAATTTATACATACATAGAATTATATTAAAGAAACCACACTTTCATAATCTCTATTATATCCTTTGGTTCTTTATGTATTCCACAAATACCCATCTCTACGATCCAAGAACATGTTCGTCTCTCCAACATGATCAATAAGGGGACCAATATCACCTAATACTATGCACATGCCTACAAATTTATTACATAAATGTCACACCTTGTCGATCTCATGACCGTCCTGAATGTTTTAGATATTTGCTTCGGGTTTAGGCTTTTTTCCATCTTTAGTTTTTATCAAAAGAATTTTAATGACAAATATTTACTTCTATAAAACATTAATTAAATGTATCAACTAGTGGTTGACGCCTAGGCTCATTGGCTACAAATTGTGCCCACTTAGACTTCTCACCTAATGAAAATGTGGCATGTGTCCTCAAGTGGGCACAAATGAGCCGGTAACATCTCGTTGTTAGAATATAAATAAAAGTTATGATGTTAAAAGTATATTCCGGGAAAGGGTTAAATCTAACAACGTACATGATGTTCGTTAAAAGTTAAAAATCTACAGACCAAATTTGTCAAAATTGTAAAGATAAAGGACATGGATGAGACTACTGATTCGGAAAACTTGAGCCATACATGTTGGTTGGATCGATATATGTTGTATAAACTTTTGTCAGATAACATAATTGAATGTCAGCCACATTTTCTCTACTACATTGCACTAATCATATTTTAGACCGTTGTGATCTTCTAGTTGATTTATAAGCTCCATTTCAACCTCATTTAGCCATGTTTAAGCTTCTTCATTTATAATCAAGTATGTGTTTGTGGGTTAAAGTCTGAGAGAAGAAAGGGTTATGGTGATCCATGGTGGCAATTAGTAGTTAAACGATAGTCACAGTTGGTGATTGGAAACTACTAGTGGTGGTAGCGGCAACCGAAGGTGTTGGATTTCAGTAAACTACTAGTTTATGCTTAAATCTACAGAATTGTGATTTTATGTAACATTCGTTGAAAAACAGATTCCAAAACCCGCTCTGTTTAAAAATTTTAGGATTTATTTCAGTTTCGTTACGCATTTTTTTATTTTATGTAATTTTTATAATTTATAAACAAATAATTAATATATTGATTAAATAAAAGAATAAAAATAATAGAAATATTTAAGATTTTAAAATATTCAATAAGTGTAGACCACGGGTTTCAAACCCGGGTCTCCACCCAATCTAAACACCTAAAACACCACTACACTACACACACCTTGGTGTTATAATTCTAGAACAAATAATTCTTATAGCCGAGTTATTGAGTGAACCTGCAACACAGGGAAAGTTTCCGTTTCGGATCACCAGTCAAGACCAAATTCGCGATTTTTTTCGTCCACTCTCAATCTTAAACGGATGTAACTGATGTTTCATGTCAGTTATCACCGAAGATTTCAATCATAACTATCTTAAACTTTCAAAACCATAACCGGAACATTAAACGTGATTGAAGACCTCACTGCTTATAAATACCGTATGCACATCATTCCCAAGCTCACTCAAACTCCCAACTGATATTCAGAAGTTGCTCAATCGAGAAAACTAGTTCAGTTGCCGGATTTTCATTTTTTTTCTGTTCACCGGAAACTCTCACCAGAAAACCGAAGAATCCATTCCCTTATTACCTTACTCTATAAATAGAGGCTTCTAGAGCTTAGACAGAAGTCACACACACTCACTTCAAACTCCCTGTAGAGCCTCTGTCGCAAGTTATGCATCGCCGGAAATCTGGTGCACTCGCCGGAGATTAGCACCGGAAAACCAAATTCTACTTCAAGTTGGTATATTTTTTTTAACTCTCTATCTATCATTCTGTATGTTCGAATCTTTGAACAATCACCTAGAATTTTTAAAAATCGATTTCAGGGGGTTATGAATTGGGTTTTGGGTTAAATGAAGAAGATGAACTGAGACCAATGCTTAAATGATGAAATCGGAAATTATACCGGGTTAGACACACAGTCCAGTGGTGGACTGTGTGCACTTGAAACATATGGTCCCGGGTTCGAGTCTGTTTGTGTTCCGATCCACTGAAATTAAATCCATTGTTTTTAAAACAAGTCATATCGCTTCACAGAAAGTGGTTAAATAAAATAAAAATCAAGAAAACTAACAGGTTAGACACATAGCCAACTGGTTGGGCTGTGTGCACACGAGTCGTAGGTCCCGAGTTCGAATCCTGCTTCTGTAACCGGTTCTGGCAATTATCAAAGCTTTTTAAATAGAAACAAAATAATTAATCTAATTTGTATATATATATAATTAAAAACGAGATTATTTCGGGTTAGACACGTAGCTCAGTTGGTAGAGCTGCGTGCACGTATAGGGAGGTCACGAGTTCGAACCTCACCCAGCGCATAGAATAAACACAGTCTGACCGGTCAACGGTCAAAAAAGTCAACCTTTTTATTTTCTTTTTATTTATTTATTTAATTGGAAAATTATTCAAAAATACTTAAAAATAAGATTATTGAAGTTAGAAAATTTCCTTAAACTCACAAAAATAAATCTAACAATCCCATTAAGAGCACTAATTAAAAATATTAATCTCAAATAAAGTTTATTTATTTACCGAATCATTTCGTTATTATTAGGTTAGTTTTTCCCTCGTCGGTTGAATCATAATATTCGTGCGCCATTCATCGTCATCAAGGAACGCACCCACTGTGAGTGAATTCTTACAAATTCCCCTTTTTATTCATGTTTTGGGGTGTATCATGTGTCGCTTTAATTATTTCATTTATTCAAACTTGTGCATTACCATTATATGACCTAAACTTATGATGTAAATATTGTTTGTTGTGATACGTGTTTACATTCTTGTCAAGTTGTGTGCAAATATGCATTAGGCCCATCAGTTCCTCGTGGGAGACGAGTTGAGCATCAGGTGCCTTATTAGATCGGCTCCGTTTGATTGAGCCTTGATCTCATGTTCATCATTTGGTGTGTGTGCTTGTGCATTAATTGATATTATGTGTTTTGTGATTAAATTTACATTTACGTTTACTCATATGTGGTTATGCACCTTTTTATAACCAAAAAAAGACTTTTGCCTATGGCAAATGGGAACCAGAAGTCTCAAAGTCTAGTACGGACGATGAAAAAAGAAGATGGAAAGAGATCCACTGCTTTTGACATATGACTGATAATGTTTGCCATGTTATGCACTAGGCAAGATGTATCATATGCATTAGATGTAATGACTTGTTATCAACAAAATCCTAGTGAAGCTTATTTGACAGCAGTTAAGTGTATCCTTAAGTACTTGAGAATGACTAAAGATATGCTTTTAATATATAGAGTACCAGAAGAATTCAAGCACATTGTAAAATTGTTACATTGATGCTGGTTTCCAAACTGATGTTCACACAATCACACAAAATGGTGGAACAATAAGTTGGAAAAGTTCAACGCAAGCTGTTGTTCCCAGTCAACCACCAAGTTTGAATACATTGCAACATCAACTTGAGCAATAAATATAGCTTGGATGAAGAAATTCATTACTGATCTGGAGGTGATGCCAAGCATTAAGAGACCGATAGACATATTTTGTGACAACACTTGTGCTATTAGTTAGACGAAAGAACCTAGGTCCCATCACAAGACCAATCCACATACTAAGTTGGATTATATATGGGACATACCAAAACGGGGAGACTTCATCAAAAGCAAGATACCCAAATATTATGAACTAGGAGACCCATTTATTAAGCCCTTGCCTCACATGAAAGATGAGGCACATGCTAGAATGATAGGTCTTGGACAGTGAATGAAATAAGATTTTCAACTATTATGATTTACATATAACTAGATAGATGGTAAACGGGCAATAAAATTTATATTTGGATGTTTTTAAACCGTAACGATAACACTTTTATTTGAATTTGAACCAAAGGTTGTATTCTTCTTTATTAATATTTACTTTATTGAAGCTTTAGCACGTTTAAGATTTTTGAATAAAAGTTACTTTAAATTTCGTATTTGTCAAAATTTTTAAAATAAATATGGCACCAACATGTCATTTTTCTATATACCTCCTTTTATTGAGTCCGATTAATAATCTTGAATCAAATTATACTCGAGCCAATGAGGTAGTGGTGAAGTAGTTGGAGAAAGAATTGGTGTTCTTGTGACCCAGGTTCGATTCCCACTTTCCTCGTTATTTCAGCGGCATTCAGGTGAAGAGCGAATACGGGTGGCGCCGTTTGACTTGGATGGGAGGCGAGATTTTACGGATTATTGCACTGTCATGCCTTCGGGCGGGTGGAGGTCGGGTTTCCACGCATATGGGGAGAGCCAAGGGCTGGCGACGGTCGAGTAGTTGACCTTGGCCACAACACCCAATGTTACGGTGGTTAGCACATCGTTCCTTACCGTTAAAAAAAATCATGCTCGAAGATAAAAAAACAAAACCTTATATTCTATTTTTGTTATATTTAATTAACCTTGTAAATGCTTAGTTAAAGACATCACAACCATCTATAATTGTTCATTTTTCTCACAACTTTAAGGCTTTACAAACCTAGTTTATTATATTCAAACAATATTGTCATGTTTAATTCGTGTTAGGTGACGTGTAAAGTCTTGGAGCCTCCTATATATAGGAAACATGTAGTTACCAGGTACTGCGCTGTTGCTTCAATCCCTAGAATCTCGAGAGTATCGCCTCCCTTTTCATAATCCCTTCTGTCTGATTCTGCCACCTTTTCCTCCGATGACTCCTCCGATCACTTCTCAGGTGAGGATAATAATGATATCAACGACAGTTCATACATGCACACTAACTATCCGTAGCTTACTTACTTCACCACACTCAATCGACTTTCAATCTCTTCAATGGATGGTTTTGTAACGTCAGATTTGATTTTAAAGTTGTTCCAATTTAGTTTACTGTTTTGTTGAAATCCTTAGCTTCTAGGGTTTTGGATTCAGTTGATCAGTACATATTATCAGATCGGATATATTTATATGTGATCACTAGATCGGCTTTCAATCTCTTCAATCTATCGTTTTGTAATGTTTGATTTGATTTTAGAGTTGTTCTACTTTAGTTTACTGTTTTGGGGAAATGCTTAGTTTTTGGGGTTTCGAATTTTAGTTGATCAGTACATGTTTTCAGATCGGATGTATATATATTCGATCACAAAATGGCTTTCAATCGATTACAAAATGTTAACTTTGATTGTAATGTTGTTCTAATTTAGCTTACTATTTTGTGGAAATGCTTAGTTTCTAGGGTTTTGGATTTCGGTTGAACAATACATGTTATCAGATCGATCAATTCATCACTAAATTGACTTTCAATCTCTTAAATCGATCATTTGTAACGCTAAATTTGATTTTAAAGTTGTTCCAGTTTAGTTTACTGTTTTGTGGAAATTCTTAGTTTCTAGGGTTTTGGATTTCCGTTGATCAGTTCATGTTATTAGTTCGAATTTATATTCGATTAAATTGATTTCAATCTCTTAAATCGATCGTTTTGTAACGTTAAATTTGATTTTAAAGTTGTTCCAGTTTAGTTTACTGTTTTGTTTTAATTCTTAGTTTCTAGGGTTTTGGATTTCAGTTGACCAGTACAAATTATCAGATCGTATATATTTATATGTGATCACTAGATCGGCTTTCAATCTCTTCAATCATCATTTTGTAATGTTAGATTGGATTTTAGAGTTGTTCTACTTTAGTTTACTGTTTTGGGGAAATGCTTAGTTTTAGGGTTTTGAATTTCAGTTGATCAGTACATGTTATCAGATCGGATATATTTACATTTGATCACTAAATCGGCTTTCAATCGATCTTGCAAAATGTTAAATTTGATTGTAATGTTGTTCTAATTTAGTTTACTGTTTTGTGGAAATGCTTAGTTTCTAGGGTTTTGGATTTCGGTTGAGCAGTACATGTTATCATATTGATTCATATTCGATCACTAAATTGGCTTTCAATCTCTTAAATCGATCGATTTGTATTGCTAAATTTGATTTTAAAATTGTTCCAGTTTAGTTTAATGTTTTGTGGAAATTCTTAGTTTATAGGGTTTTGGATTTCCGTTGATCAGTACATGTGTTATTAATCGGATATATTTGTATGTGATCACTAGATCGACATTCAATCTCTTCAATTGATCGTTTTGTAATGTTAGATTTTTGTTTAGAGTTGTTCTACTTTAGTTTACTGTTTTGGGGAAATGCTTAGTTTTTAGGGTTTTGAATTTCAGTTGATCAGTACATGTTATCAGATCGGATATATTTACATTTGATCACTAAATCGGCTTTCAATAGATCTTACAAAATGTTAAATTTGATTTTAAAGTTGTTCTACTTTAGTTTACTGTTTTGTGAAAATGCTTAGTTTCTAGGGTTTTGGATTTCGGTTGATCAGTACATGTGTTATCAGATCGATCAATATTTGATCACTAAATTGACTTTCAATCTCTTAAACCGATCGTTTTGTAACGTTAAATTTGTTTTTAAAGTTGTTCTAGTTTAGTTTACTGTTTTGTGGAAATTCTTAGTTTCTAGGGTTTTGGTTGATCAGATGTTATCAGATCGAATATATTCGATCATTAAATCGACTTCCAATATCTTCAATCGATCGTTTTGTATTGATAGATTTGATTTTAAAGTTGTTCCAATTTAGTTTACTGTTTTGTGGAAATGCTTAGATAGTTTCTAGGGTTTTGGATTTTGGTTGACCAGTATATATTATCAGATCGAATGTAATTATATCTAGACTTCAATGTTGCAGCCTCAAGAGAATGAGATGGTGGCTATAGAAGGATCTGAATCAACGGAAGGTACCATTTGATTTGTTAATTTGTTTAAAAGGATTGCATATATATGTAGGTTTAGCCTTGCTTGTATATGTATTTAAACTAGTAGGACTCTCCGCGCTCGTATAAGTACGGCTCGTTATAGTAGTGGTGCAAAAGAACAACAACAAATACCATTGGAAATACAACTTTACGAAATTATACGAACATGAGAAAACCCGAACATTGAGAAAACCATAATAATAATGTATACCGTTAACATCGTTATTCGGACGTTTAGTTCGCATGGTAGAGAATAAAAAAAATCAATCATATTTGACGCATTCAATTTTTGAATAAATGTGTATTTCACCCAAAATGAAAAATGTTGTCGATAAACTTCAAAGTAAAAAAAATTTGTGATCAATTTATAAAAAGTGAAAACCATACTAGCTGTAATGTTACATGAAAAAACAAATCTTTGTGATCCACCTTTGTGGCTGACTTAAAAAAATGAAAAGTGTAAAAAAACACTTTTGTGATCAAACTTCAAAGAAAAATCTTTGTGGTCAATTTTGAAAAACACAAAAGTTTACTATCCATAAGAGTTGATAAATGTATATATAGATTATGCATTATAAGCTTCTTTCAGTAATTCTGTAAAATTCATTAATTTTTTGAATCCACAGTGTATGATGATCATCCACCAGCGCGGTTCATATGGGAAATAGAGAATTGTTCAGGATTCAAGGACCAATATTTCTATACTGACTCCTTCATTGCTGGAGGATATAAATGGTATTGTTATTGTATGCATTGACATGTCGTAATTTTTTGTTACATTGGGGTTATTTGTGTATTAAATCCAGTTCATGCTGTCTTCTCTTTGTGTAGGCGTGTACTCATATATCTGAATGGGAACAATGTGGATGACTACTTATCAATATATCTTCATTCTGATGATTCCAGAACACTGCCACATGGTTGTAGCATATCTGCTAAGTTCAGCTTGTCTGTGGTGAATCAGATGCAACATTCATTTAACGTGAAGAAAGGTAAGTGTTTATATTTGTTGTTTGCAAGGAGGTGCAAAGCTATCAAAAGGCCTGGAAAGGAAAACTTTGCGCATAATGTCGTCTAAGGGTGTGAAAATATCTGTTTCTATAGTGAACTAAAGCATATAGTTTAGTGAAAGATTCACAGTTAAAGTATAATGTCCTTCAATTTACCATAAGTGCTTGTTGAAATGCTATGTTTTTACCCCATTTGAAGTAATTTCCATATCTTTGTATGCTGCGTTTACCATCTCATAACTATTATCATTTGGTTTGAGTGGTTCATATTACAGGAAAAAAGAGTTATTTTGATACACAAAAGCAAATTTTACCACCTAAGATGCCAACCTAGGCCCAAAACCGAGGAAACTTCTTAGTTGTGAATGCATCTTTTGTCGGGGCCTCAAGTTTAGCCTTTATCGTTTCCTCTATTTTATCTATAAACCTTTCACATAATAATCTACTTTTGTTTTCATCTGTAGTTTCTACACTATAGGCTAAGGACGTGCTATTATATTGTTTCATCTTATATGTATTCCTTCAAATGTTAAATCATTAAAACATATCTGGTCCAAAGTTCATGAAGTAATATTCTGCATAATCTTTTTATGATAACTTATACTGCTTGTGGTAGGCCTTAGTTAATTTGTCTCACATTGGCAAGAAGGAAAATGTTTATATCTAGTGTTCTAATTTCCATGTTCTACCCTGTAGATACACAACATGAGTTCACTTCTGGAACATATGATTGGGGGTTTAACCGTTTATGCCACTTAGTGAGCTGTATGACGAGGGCAGAGGTTATAATGTGAACGATACATGTATAATTGAAGCTGTTATTACCGTAAGGAGATCAACCGTTGATTATTTGTCACTTTGCTCAAGAAGGGAAACTGGTTATGTTGGGCTAAAAAATCAAGGCGCTACTCGCTATCTGAACTCTCTCCTACAAATTTTATACCATATACCTTACCTTAAAAAGGTTGGTGATTTCGCGTTTAACACCATCAATAGATGCCCCCTAAAAATATAATATTAGGCACTCATATTCACCTTCTGAATCAGGCTGTGTATCTTCTGCCAACAACTGGGAATGATATGCCATCAGGGAGCATTCCTCTGGAATTGCAGAGCTTATTCTATAAGCTTCAGTATAGTGGGACTAGTGTAGCCACAGAAGAGTTGACCAAGTCATTTGGGCTCGATACATGTGAATCTTTTAAGAAGCATGATGTTCAAGAATTCAGTAGGGTTCTCATTGAGAAACTTGATGAAAAATTTGAGGTATGGCGATTTCCATCATCAAACATGAATGTTGTCACTTTGGCTGTTCCCTGATAATGTAGTTATGTACTCTTGTTGTTACACTGGCACAGGGTAGTAATGTAGAGGGTGCGATTAAACAACTATTTGAAGGACATAATATAAAAAATGTGGAATGCGTATATGTGCACTACATATCAATAAGAAAGCAAACATTTTCCTGTAAGTATATTTGTGAGAATGAAATTGTTTTATAGTGATTATAGTTTTTCGTTAACACGTGTATCTTGTGTCAGGCCTTCAGCTTGATGTCAAAGGTTGTCGTAATGTGTATGCCTCTTTTGACAAATATACAGAAGTAGAACGACTTGAAGGTGATAGTAGATACCGTGCTGGACCACATGGGTTACAGGTTGGAGTCATCTTTTAAATTTATGTATTTAGAACTTTTTGTTATTTAATTATTGTGGTCTTTTATAATTCAATCATGTGTTGTCCTTTGCAGGATGCAGAGAAGCGTCTCGTGTTCATTGATTTCCCACCTGTTCTTCAACTTCAGTTGAAGCGTTTTGAATATGATTCCGTTCGAGATACAATGGTGAAGGTCAGTAACTTTAACCCTTATGACATGGTTCAGTTCATGTGAATGCCATTCAATTAAAGAAAGTACCATGTGATCAGTGTATATATAAGCTGGGCAGATTGATTTTGTAGTTTGCATATTGTTGAAAATAACTTGTGAAGAAGCAGACCTCTTATTTGGAATTTTTTTATGTGAAATTATTCAATTGGACAGATAAACAATCGTTATGAATTCCCCCTGAAACTTGATCTTGATAGAGAGAATAGAAAGTACTTATCACCCCTAGCAGACAGAAGTTTTCGCAATCTTTACACTCTTCACAGGTATTTTAATTCAGTTTGATACATTCCCCCGAGTTAATTAGAGAAGAAGTAACTCTTGTGAATAAATCTCATAAGATAGCATTATAAAGCAAGTTGATATATATAATTCTAAATACAGTTAATAGGTAAGACGAAACGATTATTATTCAACTTATGGGAATATGGAGGAAAACCCTTAAGAACTATGTTAACTTTTGTGAATTATTTGTTTCTTGTTTGATTAGAGTCTAAATGTTTTCAGTTCTATGTTATTTTTGCAGTATTTTGGTTCACAGTGGGGGAGCAGATGACGGGCATTATTATGCCTACATCAGGCAAACGTTTTCTGATCAATGGTATGGAATATCGTGTGTTTAACATCTAGTACTAATCTCTTAGGTTTTTTATTATATCATCACGATTCACATCAAAGAATATACATAAATACACACGCACAACCACACGCACGCACACACACGTATATACATTGTATGTTCGTTTAATGCATTTGCTAAGGTTGGTATCTTGTAGGTTTAAATTCGATGATGAACGCGTTACCAAAGAAGAAGATATGAAGAGAGTATTGTCTGAACTTTATGGAGGCAAGAAGGTAATTTGGTGGATGAAATAGGTGATTTATAAGCATACACTTTACATAAGTTTATACCTGATTCATGTATTATGTATTATTGTGAATTAGTTACAAGAAGCTAACCTTGGGGTCAATTCTTCTCCATCTGATTATACAAAGAATTCAAATGCATGTATGCTTGTGTATATACGTCAAAGTGAGACGGCTAAAATACTCTGCAAGGTGGATGAGACGGATATGGCAGAGCACCTTAGAGTAAGAATTTTAGTTTATAATTTGGTGTTCATATTAATTTTTGTAATCATACTCAAAATCACATTGAGTATTTTATCTTCCAGATAAGATTGAAGAAAGAAGAGGCACATGTGTATACAAACATAAAGGTTTAGTTCCCATCGTTTCTCTCTTTAGGATTACTGTTTTAGATTCATAAAATCTTTATTTACCTTAGGATTACTATGTTAGATTCATAAAATATTTATTTACCTTGAAATATGATGAAACTAGGTTGCTTGTGACGGGGATCTTCATAAACAGATTGGGAAACATATAGATTTTGATCTAGTGGATCTTGATAAAGTTCGTTGTTTTCGTATGCAAAATCAGACCTCTTTTTTTCTATTCCAGGTACAATCTTTTGTTATTATCATACATAATTCAAGTAGCATTTTGTAATGTGGTATTTTATAAATCTGAAGCTCTGAAAATTTTACAGGTGGAAGTTGCTAAGGAATTGGGTGTACCAGTGCAATATCAGCGATTTTGGCGGTGGGAAAAACGCTGTAATCAGACTTATCGTCCTGTTCGTCCATTGACACCTCAGGAAAAAGCTCTGCCAGTAAGCACTTTTTTACCTCTACCTTTAATATGTTTTAATAGGTGTTGATCAGTTAATTAAATAAACTAATAATGTTAACTATGGCAAAAAAAAGTTTCTCAAGTTGATCGAACCCTCGTCCAATCATCATTATATATTGATCTTCGGAATCTCGTTTTAGTGAATCTGAAATCATGAATCATATCAAATTGTATAATTCATACCAAAAGTATAAAGCAAATTTATTGCAAACACCATAAACTGACCACACAAAATCTGTTGTGAAGACACTATTTCTATGCTATTAATCAATGAATAACATCAGATGGCCTTCGTGTGACGTCAATGATTAATTTTGCGTGAGTCTGAAGTGAAATATTGGGATCCTTGCAAAGGTGGTGACCACTGCCATCAAAAACCACGAAAAGATTAAAAAAAGAACGGTTAAAAAGAGGGTAACCTAGGCTTGTGTTAGAAAAAAAGTGATTCGATAGTAGATGAATCTCTGTGGATCAAGATCAGCATCATTAAGATCTTGCAATCATTACTAATGGGCAATTAAGTTGCGGTAAAAAATTTCCAAGACCGGAAAATATGAATTTATTTTAGGACAATCCAAATTCTTGGCTTTGGCTTTTGCATTTTATTTTACTTTTGATTTGGTATATATAATTGTCTAATTCAATGTGATTTAGGTTGGATATATAAGAAAATTTTCAGATATAGTTAAAAACGCTGAGCTTCATCTGTTTTTAGAAGTGGAAGTTGGACGGGTATGATCTCACTAATAGCCTTTTATTTTCAGTATTTGACATTATATTTGTTGTAAATTTGGCTGGCTGTCTGATCAATGTAGGACCTGAAGCCAATGCCTCTACCTAAGAAGACTGAAGAGGAGATTATGCTTTTCTTTAAACATTATGACCCTGCAAAAGATGAGCTTCGGTATCTACCCTCTCTCTATATATACTAACACATAACCATACATGTGTACACATATATACAATCATGTTATCATATACTTTACATCCTCATACTATATATACGGCACGAATTGCCATCGCTTATAGTTTATAACAAGCAGGTATGTTGGGAGGCTCTTCGTTAAGGGTACTGGAAAGCCAATTGACATACTGTCAAAGCTAAAACAATTGGCTGGTTTTGAACAAGGTGAAGAAATTGAACTATTTGAGGTCAGTATTATATTTTCTGTTTGTTATCTACATTTGTTGTATTTTGAATTGTTACCTTGATCATCCTTTCATACAGGAAATCCGATTTACACCCAATTTTGAGTGTGCGTACATTGACAAGATGCTTACTTTTAAAGGAAGCGAGGTATTCATACAACTCTTTCTTTGTGGTTTCAGTTCTTTTATTGATTTAATTATGTTTTTGCAATAATTTTCTGGTTTGTATGTCTTTCCAGCTTCAAGATGGGGACATTATTTGCTTAATGAAGGTTGAAAATATTGAGACATAGTTATCCTGATGTTCTTTCTTTCCTGAAATAATAGCAATTTTGCAACAGGTTTATTCTGATCTAATAGCAATTTTTTACCTTTTGTTTCTTTATTACTTGTTTTGTTTATTTATGCTTTTGTGGTTTCTGGATGGTGAACAGTGAGCGTTGGAGATTTAGGTTGAATTGTCAACTACCTAAGTGTCCATTGGAGCTTTTGCATAATAGGCCGATTCATCTAGATGTGGTTTCCGGGTTAAGAGGAGCAGCAAGTCTTTAGGTGTGTTCCGTACTTTATGTTGTTTGTGAAACTTGTTTTTTTCTCTTCACCTGTGTTATGTTGTTTGTGAAACTTATTTATTTTTTTCTCTTCACCTGTAATGCTTATAAAAGCAGGAGTATATCATCAATAACATATTGAAAAATCAGATAGTAAAATGTATGTAGTCTTTGTGTGTTTTGTTCCTCAAAACTCTAACATTGTGTATCATAGCCAGGTTGATTTTATACGAATAATCAACTATTTTAACGAATAATCAACCCTGGTTGTTCAATGGAGAAGAGTGAGAGTTGATGAAGATGTTATCCAAGGATGGCCGTTTGTTAGGGCTCTCCGAAAACGTTAAATTTTTTTTGGGCCATGTGTGAGATTAAAAACTCGGGCCCTACCCGTCCTATAATATGAACTCATTAATTACATATATAAAAAAGTAAAAACTCATAATACGATGATACTTATTATAAATAAAGAAAAACAAACGTAGTGTAGTAAAATGATCGAAATTTGGTTTGGTTATTTGAAATTTGGGTCTTTTAAAAATGAGTGGGTCATTTTACTATTGATTATTTAGTTCGGGTTTAAATTTAGGACTTTTAAAATAGTTGTAACTCCAAGTATTAAAATAAGTTTTGAAGAAAAAACTTATATCTAAATGGGGAATTGGCCTGTAATAATCCCACCTACACCTTATTGGCCATTAATAATCCTACCTCAGAATATTTCCCTACCAGTCCTACCTTTCACCTATTTTTCCTACACTGGTCCCTTAAAAAAACTTACAGAGTTAAGCTTTTTTTCCAAATTACAAACAAATTTTTTAGTGCTTTTGATCAGATTGATGATACGAGTCCATTGATGTAAAACTTACTTCGAAATGTTGCTCCAAGTGACTTGATTTTGGGTTAATTGGAAATTTAAATACCCGAATTGAAGCACCGTTTCGAGGCAAGTTTTACATCAATGGACTCGTATCGTCGTTCTAATCAAAAGCCTTAAAAAAATTTGTTTAGTAATTTGGAAAAAAGCTTAACTCCGTTAAGTTTTTTTAACGGGAGACCATTGTAGGAAAAATAGGTGAAAGGATGAGACTGGTGGGGGAAATATTCTGAGTGGGATTATTAATGGCTAATAAGATCTAGGTGAGATTATTACATGCCAATTTCCTATCTAAATTAATGAAATTTCCTTGTTTGATTTTAAAGAAAAAATATTTATCAAAACCCATTTAATTCTGATAAACTATGTGTATAAATCACATATTATTAAAGATAATCAAGCTGAATATAATAGAACTTGGTTCAGGTTTTGTTGATTAAAGATAATCAAGCTAGTAGCACTTGTTTCAGGTTTTGTTGAAATAAAAGTTCTATTTGATTAAGAAAGTTGAAAATGTAGAAAACACAAATTAAAAATAAGAAAGTATAAAAAATAGAAAACAAAATAGAAAAAAAAAATTAAAATAAGAAACGGGAAAAAGTAGAAAACAAAAAAACAGCAAATCAATCAGCAAAAATGCTACGACATTGGGCCTGGCCTAGAAAAACAAAGCTGACAAAAAGAGTTAAAAGCATAAATGACAGTGAATCGCCTAGAGAAGGCTTCGAACTTGTGCATGGATTGTGAATAAATAGAGCGCATACCGCCAGGCTAAAGATAAACTACTGGCAAGTTTTTATATAAGATTATATATACATATATATAAATATATACGAAAACAGTTAAAAAAACTTACGACTCTTTTAAGTTTATGGCCCTGAGCGGTCATCCACCCGGCACTTGCTCAGGACCGGTCCTGCCGTTTGTGAAGTTTCGGGTAAAAGTCACACAATATATGATAAAAGTGCAAATGGGAATTGGAAGTTGGTTTCAAGTGGAAGGCACTATGAAATCATATATGGTTGATATTCAGACTGGCAAACGGGTTGGGTCGGGTAAGAACGGGTCATGGGTCGGAACGGGTTAGGGTCAGAACGGGTTAGGGTCAAAATGGGTCAAATCAAAAAAAGGTTGTTTTGGGTCGGGTCAGAAAGGGTCGGGGTTGGAATGGATTTGGGTCCAAACGGGTTTCAGATCGGGTCTAGTTCGAAATGGGTTTTGGGTCGAAACAGGTTGTTTTTTTTGCCATTTCTCAAAACATGATTTCATCATTAATATACCTTTTGTTTGAGTCGGGACGGAGACCGAAAAAACCCACCAAAACGATACAAAAAAAACTGAAAAAAAAACCGACCTAAATGATACAAATAAACTGAAAAAATCGAAGCCGAAAAAACCAACCAAAACGAAACAATACAACCGAAACCGACTAAAGCGAAACAAAAGAATTTAAAAAATCGAAATTGAACTGAAACGAAACAAAAAAAATGAAAGATCAAAATTGAACTGAAATGAAACAAAAAAGAGTAAATTGCCAAAATCTTCCTTGAGGTTTGGACATGTTTGTCAGTTTCATCCAAAATAATTTTTTTGTACTAAATAGTCCTTCACTTTTGAGGATTTTTGTCATTTTCAATCAAAAGTTTAATTTACTTTATTTTTTCTGTCAAATATTTGCATGAAAATGGCAAAAATCTCAAATCATAGGGACGATTTAGGCAAAAAAGTTAGACGTTTGAATGAAAATGACAAAAGTTCCAAAAGGTGAAGGGCAATATAGTACAAAAAAATTGTTTTGAAAGAAATTGGCAAAATGCCCAAACCTCAGAGACGATTTTGGCAATTTACTCAATAAATATATTGAAAGATGGAAACCAATCAAAACCAAACAAAAAATCAAACTCGAACGAAACGAAACCGAAACAAAAAAACCGAAACCGAACCAAAACGAAACGAAATAAAAAACAGAAAAGATGAAACCTATTTCGAAACGAAACCAGAAAAACCTATCAAAAAAAAAATAAAAAATCAAAACTGAACCGAAACCGACCAAACCGGAAAAAGAAAAAAAACCGAACCGAAACGAAAGAAAAAAAGCTGAAAAGATCAAAATCGATCCGAAACGAAACTGGAAAAACCAATCCAAACGAAAAAAAAATCAAATTGAACCAAAACGTAACTGAATAAACGGACTAAACAAAACAAAAGAAACGAAACCGAACCGAAACAACTAAAACTGAAAAGATCGAAATCGATACGAAACAAAAACGAAAAAAATGATTAAAAAATCAAAACCGAACCGAACGAAACCGAAAAAATGACCAAATTGAAAAAAAAAAAACCGAAACGAAACCTGTCCCGTGCGGAAAGTCGTGTCGGCCCAAAACCCGTTGCGCTCCGAAACCCATCCCGTGCGAAAACCCATGTCGGCCTGAGCCCAACCGATCACGTTCCGATCCAAAACCTGCCTGGTGCTGGAACCAGTCCTGGCCCGAAACTCATTTCGAACACTACCCGTTCTAATCCAGAACTCGTTTCATGCGATAACCCGTCTCGTGCGGATAGTTGTGCCAGCCTAAAACCCATCGCGATCCGAAACCTGTCCCCTTTATTTAAGACACTAACCCACAGTGACCCATTTTTTTAAAGTTGTCGACCCGCTTTGACCCGAAAATAACAAGATAGAATTTCAATCGACCCATTGTGACCCATATTTTACCCAAACCAACCCATATATTAAAAGCAACCCAAACTGACCCACTTGGAAGGCTTTGGGTCAAGATTGCCCCCTCTAGTTGAAGTCGAGAGATAGAGATTGCCAAGGGTGGTCATTGATGGCGAATGACCTAACAAAGTAAACATAAGCATCATGGCTGTCATCAGAGAGAAAAAGAAATAATGGCTGGTGATGGTAATGTCGCGGGTCAACCCCCACCCAGTGGCTGTTGCATATGACAATATGGAGTAGTCGCCGACAAGATAACAAAAAAAAAAAGACGGGGGCGACGTGTAATGAAAACATAGCAATCAATGTCTTAGGGCTTTTTCGGCAACAAGGAAGAAAACACAACAGATGTTTGTGACTGGAAAGATTGAGAGATCAAGAGTTGATCACAACAAATAAAAAAGAGGTGTGATAGTGGTGTTGCCCTTAGGATAGTTGTTTCATCTACTATTAAGAGAAAGATCGGGGAAAGATAGAAACGGTGAGATGTGGTACATGTTTACTCCATGATAGATGATGAGACGCTCATCCAAAGTTGTCAAGGTAGAAAGGGCCCACACATACTTGGGCTACGATTGGACTTACGAGGCTCATTACCAACGAATCTAGAGGCCTCGACGAACCTGATCATGTGGCAAACTCCATAGGTGGTTTGTCCCAGCTCTAAGACTCGCATGTCTCGATTTAAAGTTTCAATTTCGCCAATCAAAATATTTCCCCAATATCGTTAATCTTAGGTATTTTTCCTTTTTAGCCTAAAACGCGTAGATCACTTATTAGCATAATTTGTGCGACTATTTAGGGCTTTAATTTCAATATCTATCAGTAATTTGTAATTTTGAAAAGTTGGCAAACCTATCAAATTAAGAATATGGCACACCCTAACCGATGCAGAAACATCAAGACGAGACGAAAGATATCATTCAAACACTTTATAACACTAAGTTGCGACAGTAATTAAAATTCAAAGTTTCCGTTTTATTTCATCAATTCAAACAATACATTGTTTCATAAGGAAATGCAACATGTTGAAAGTAAACATAACTAAACATCGAAATACATAAATAAAAATTGGGTGAGTTTCTAATTCCACCCTAAGTAGTTTTTCTTGTGGCATCATCATACATTTTCTACAACATATAATAGATATCCGTCAACACAAATAATGTTGGTGAGCATACTAGTTTTGTCTACATAGCATATAAAATACTCGTTCTCAAATCCACATGTTAAAGTGTGTTAATAATGTTACATATTAGCATGCATATCTAAACATCAATCCAAAGTTTCACTAGCCTAAACTTATCACCAAAGTGAATAAGACCATGATGGTAATCTTGTCACCGAAGTAAACAAGACCGTAATGTATGACTTAACAATGACCACAAACGGACGGTGTGCTAATCTTATAGCGCTATACATGTTAAGGAGGCTTGCAAGGTTAATGATGTAATAGTAAGTATGAAATGTCAAGCATGGAATCACAATAAGCGTATCAATTTAGCATGTATAAGGATTGAGTTTCTACATAAGATTGTTTGTATGTGTGTGTATGTGAATTAGTAAGTTTACATGTTACATCCCAGATAGTGACTAAAACTGAAAATGAGTCAAGTATACTCACGGTTTGGGAAGATAAGTTCCACAAATGCGAGTGAGCGGTTTGAGGGGATGGAATCACCAAGTTACCCTAAAAGGATAAACAAATGTGTATGAGTCTATGGAGCTTAATGTTGGAATGTATTAGGGAATTTATAAGTATTAAAATACATAAAAAATATATCTTGCTTAGATACTTATTTGGACACGATTTTAGTTGGTGTTTTTCATGGGTACTAAGTCACCCATTAGAAGTCCAAAATAAGAAATCTAAACTAAGATATTATCTACCATGTCACATAATATTCAACCATAGTTTGGTTAGCATCATCGGTCGGTTTTGGAGATTTATATCATGTATATTTAGTCATGTATATACGTTAGTCAAGTATTGTCATGCATAGGTAGGATAAATCAATTAACCTTAAGATTTCACCAATACACAAATCATCACATTAATGATTCGGATGGTCATGTATACAAGTATGAAGAACATAAAATCTAATCTAATTCACTAAGTAACCAAGTGGTTGTCACTAGACGAGTGTTTCTAACATTGTTTTGTTATGGTTGGAGACTTGGTGCATTGTGTTCACTTTGTTCACTTGGAAGTTATTTAGTGACTTAGAATGTATGAAATGCAAATATAAAATCATAAGATTTCTGGAACAAAACTTCAATCTAAACATATCCAACATAGGGATTTGTTGGCAACTTGAAGTTGTTCCAAAGATAAAGACAGATGAAATTGTTTAAAGGTTTTTAACATAATTCAAGAAAAAAGCTAACTTTGGAGCTCAAAATGGTGATATACCATCTTTGTTTACCAAGGTAAACATGTGGTAATATTCCTAGAGGTTATCCAAGAAAGGAGGAGAAAAAAACATGAAGAAAAGTTGAAGAAATAAGCTCAAACTCACTTTTGAAACTTGTATGAGTCTTCCCAAAGTTAGAAATATGAAGATTAGAGAGTGTTTAAGAATTCTACAAAACACCAATCAACATACACACATACATACACATATACGACACACATATACATATATATACTTTAAAAAACATCCATTTTAGTAAAAGCTCATTATTTAAAAACTTTTGTTTGAAAATCCACTTGGTTTGATGAACAATCTTGTGAAAACTCAAGATTCATAAACAAAAATCAAGAACAAGAAAGATGGAGGTTCATACCCTTAATGAATAGTAAAATAGATGAAAGATTTAGTTGATAGTTCTTGAATTAATCTTCAAAATAAACTTGATTCTTTACCGAAAGGCTTTAAAATCACAAGTGCTTGTAAGAGGATAAAGATTTGAAGCTTTAATCTTCAAGATTATTAAACAAAATGGAAGAACGGAGGTATGGAGGTGGGTATATGGTTCATGAGGGATGAGAGAGAGAGTCGGGGTTGTTCAAACATATTTGAAGGCGCTAAGCGAAATACAAAGTGGGGGCCTTTAAATTTCACAAAAAAAAGAACACGCATCTAAGAATATAAACTATAATTAGTGTAAGTAGTAACGGTATAGTGATTCGCTGGAAACAGATAACTTGGAGTTGAGAATGATAATGGCACCTTCAATTGAGAGATTTTCTGACGAAACCAATATGTCGATGTATGCAACTATACACAATAGCTGGCGTTTTTAATTAAAAAGTGTACCTTTGAAATTTGGTATTTTTTTAAATATAAAGTTATTTTTATTTTGCAATTAATTTGTTGATTTGGGCCTTAACACACATCTATACATCTAATAAAGTTCATACTTAGGGGACACATGTCCCCCATCTAGGGCCTCTATGTCACACCCCGACCCGCAGCGGAAATGATGATCGAGGCATGATTGGGTTTTCATCAAAGCTCATGACATTTACTATAAAGTTTCATATTTATTATTTCTTTTTTAAAGAAGAACATTACAATAAACATACAAGTACAACATGTTCAAATACATATTTCATGACTTCATTATTTTTCTTCTAAGGCAATTCCCTATGTGTTCCTTGCTTCAACCTGTCCACCTGTATCATGTGTAAAAATAGGGTTTTGGGTCAACAAAAAGTTGGCGAGTGAATCTTAATTAATCATTTTAAAGGATTAGTTATGTTGGTTATTTGAATAAAGTTGTGCATAACCAAATATGAATAAACGTAAATGTAAATTTAATCACAAAACACATAATATCAATAAATGCACAAACACACACACCAAATGATGAATAATGAGATCAAGGCTCAATCAAACGGAGCCGATCGAATGAGGCACACGATGTTCAACTCGTCTCCCACGAGGAAGTGATGGGCCTAATGAATGTTTTGCAAGCAACTTGACAAAATGTAAACACTATCACAACAAACAATA
The DNA here is from genome assembly GCA_947069175.1 of Scalesia atractyloides. Taxonomy (NCBI): domain Eukaryota; kingdom Viridiplantae; phylum Streptophyta; class Magnoliopsida; order Asterales; family Asteraceae; genus Scalesia; species Scalesia atractyloides. The sequence continues at coordinate 84,325,450 of CAMTDV010000030.1, forward strand.
TTTACATCATAAGTTTAGGTCATATAATGGTAATGGTACAAGTTTGAATAAATGAAATATTTAGAGCGACACATGATACACCCCAAAACATGAATAAAAAGGGGAATTTGTAAGAATTCACTCACAGTGGGTGCGTTTCTTGGATTGACGATGAATGCGCACGAATTTGGATTTAACCACGAGAGAAACTAACCTAAATAATAACATAATAATTCGATAAATAAATAAACTTTTATTTGGGATTAATATTTTTAATTAGTGCTCTTATTGGGATTGTTAGATTTATTTTTGTGAGTTTAAGGAAATTTTCTAACTTCAAAAATATTATTTTTAAGTATTTTTAAATAATTTTCTGGTTAAATAAAATAAATAAATAAATAAATAAAAAATATAAAAATGTTGACCGTTGACCGGTTGGATTCAGTTTATTCATGCGCTGAGTGAGGTTCGAACCCGAGACCTCTCGTATACGTGCACGCAGCTCTACCAACTGAGCTACGTGTCTAACCCGAAATATTCTCTGTTTTAATTATATGTATATACTAATTAATTGTTATTTTATTGGGTTTATATTAAACGATTTAAAATGGCGGAACCGCTTGCAGGGACCCGGAGTCGAACTCGGGTCCTTCGGTTCGTATGCGCACAGCCCAACCAGTTGGGCTGTGTGTCTAATCTGTTTAACTCACGGATTATATTACTCTTATATACATACCGTGACTTGTTCTGATTCAGTTCTAAAAATATTGGTTTTATTTCTGAAAGTCGGTACATTGTGTTATTCGAACCCTGGACGTGTGCATTGTTTGTGCACACAGTCCACCGCTGGACTGTGTGTCTAACCCGGTTTAATATCCGTTTTTAATTATACTTATACACTTGTTTAACTTCATCTTCTTCGCTTATCGAATTACCGAACAGTGAATTGACTGTTGTTTAATTGACCAAATACGCTTATAATTGATTGAATTGAAGTAAAAGAAAGGAATTAAGGACTAAGATGTACCAAATCACAAAGTGTATTCTTCGAAATTTCCGGCAGAATTCGTCGGTTCTGTTTTGCGGATTCCGGTTAGGTGAACTGTTTTTGCAGTTTTTGATCATTGGTTTGAACAATTAGAGTATAATCAAAAGATAGTAAAGAAGTTTAGACAGTTATACCGTCTGGCGAGCGAATACGGTTTTCTGATCACGATGCCGGCGATGTTCCGGCGAAATTGGAAATCTCCGGCGACGAGCCTTTGAGCAAATGCAACCTCAGAAAGAAAGTGCAGTTGAGAGCGAAAGGTTTACGAGATGTTTGTAACATTTGTAAAAATCGGGTCTCCAAAACCCGCTCCGTTTTGTAATCAAGTACCAAGTTATAAAAGTTGCATTAATTATTTATGATTATTTTGAGTTAAAACGATACATAATTAATAAATAAACTAAACTATAAAAATTATATTTGATAAAAAGTTAAAATAAAATAAATAAAAAATATTTGAAGCTGCCGGGACTCGAACCCGGGTCAGCCAAGACTCTTTAAACAACTTAACATTCATTCCCTAAACCACTCCGCCACAATGTGTTTTCTGTTAACTCTAGGAAAACAAACGGAACTTATACACAAACTCAGTTTAACCGATGGTGTCATCTGAAAAACGGTAATCGGCAAACCAATCGTCAAATCGATTGTTTACCTCACACATTCAGTTATAACCGATGCACGACGGTTTTCTAATCAATCGGAAATTGATTAAACTTAAAGACTAATCATTGTTGATTTTTAAAACCGAAAAAGAACATCAAGTTCTGAATAACTCAAACTCCAGACACTCTCGCGATTCAGAGATATCATACCAATACTCCAATTCCTTTTCGTCGCATTTTCAGACCATCTGAGCACCTAAAACAGTTCGCCGGAATTCTCTGCAAAAGTCGCCGGAAAACCGTATTCAACACAAACCGGTAAAATACTTCTACTTTACGATTTCAATCTATTGTTAGAACTTTACTAACATTAACCCATCGCTCAAAATCAACCACAGACGTCATTGCTGGACTTTCTGTGTTCGCCGGAAAATTTCTGGAATTGCCGGAAACTCGTTAATTACCAGTATGCACATTCCAACGTACTGATAATCAATATTCACTGGTTCAATTTCATATCTAATCCCTTAAACCTGTTAATAGATTCTCTCAGCCGAATGTTCAAAAACAGAGCCGACAAGTTTCGCCGGACTCTCTGAAGAAGACAACCTGTTCGGTATCTTCTTTCCCCAAACTGTTCGGTTTAATGCATTCCAGCTAGACATCATGTTTATTAACTAGATTAATCACGAATCGGTTGTTTGATTGAGGTTTGTGTTCGTTATGAAGAAGATGAGTTCAGTAATGACATAAGAATAATTAAAATCATGATTTTAAACGGGTTAGACACACAGTCCAGCGGTGGACTGTGTGCAAACAAAAACTATACACGTCCCGAGTTCGATCCCTGCTACACGCACGCCTTGTGTAATAACATGCCTTTTTGATCAAGAACTGAACCGGGTTAAAACAGATAGTTGTTAAGTATAATAAAAACCGAGATAATAACCGGGTTAGACACACAGTCCAGCGGTGGACTGTGTGCAACATGAACTACACGTCGCGCGTTCGAAACTCGTCACGAGCACCGGTCCCAATTGAATTAAAACGTTTTTGCAAATAAAGGAATTTTCGGTTAATTCAAATAAGTGTATAAATATATTTAAAAACGAGTTTATTTCGGGTTAGACACGTAGCTCAGTTGGTAGAGCTGCGTGCACGCGAACGGGAGGACGCCGGTTCGAATCCCACTCAGCGCAGGGTTATTCGCTGACCGAACCGGTCAAAGGTCAACGCTTAAAAAAAAATAATAATATTTTTTTTTATTTATTTAATTTAATTTAAAAATCAATTAAAAATACTTAAAAATAACATTTTTAAAGATAGAAAATAGCCATAAACTCACAAAAATATATCTAAAAATTTCATTAAAATCCTTAATAAAATCCATCCATCTAATATATTTTTTCCATTATTATTTAGGTTAGTATTCCTCGTCGATCCGCTCATCTAAATCGTGCGCATCTCACCATCTCCAATTCAACGCACCCAATGTGAGTGAATCTTACAAATTCCCCATTTTAATCACGTTTTTGGGGTGTATCATGTGTCTTTGTTTATATACATATTATAACTAAACCATTGTGCATATACATATCATGAACATGTGTATTTAGTTTGTTGCTGTTAAGTAGTTATTATTGGATGCAATTTATTATTTCAGTACATGCAATTGCCGAGGCCGCCGCTCCCCACTTATGCGCGTTGAGCTTGTTCCCCATTTTATTATGCGGTTGAACCTGGCGTGCCCGCATACGATCGGCTCCGTTTGATTGAGCCTTGATCGCACAGTTCATTTTACATTTTCAGTACATGCAATACGATCGGCTCCGTTTGATTGAGCCTTGATCGCACAGTTCATTTTACATTTTCAGTACATGCAATACGATCGGCTCCGTTTGATTGAGCCTTGATCGCACAGTTCATTTATGTTAGTTATCGTATGATATTGGTATATTCATGTATGCTAGCAAGTGTTATTGTATGTTATAATTGTAACTGCTATTTGCCAATGCTTGATTACTTACATTTGCTCATTTATGATTATGTACAATATTTCATTGATAAACTAACCATAAAATCATTATCAAATGTTTATCTAATAAGGTTCACTCGCCAACTTATGTTGACCCAAAAACTCCCATTTTACACATGACACAGGTGAACCAGCAGCAGCTAGGAACACATAGGACCTGGATTAGAAGAATAAAACGATTTAGTATTGGGATTGTTATGTTTGGTTATTTCCTTTGTATTGAATGAACATGTTTGTATGTTTGAAAATGTAACTTTGACTTTATTAATTATGAAACATAATAGTAAATGTCATGTGCTTTGGTGATAACCCAATTATGCCCCGACTCTTATTTCCGCTGCGGGTCGGGGTGTGACAGATTGGTATCAGAGCCATGACTATAGGGATATAGGATAGGTTATTAGACTCTTAGAGCCTATAATATAGTCGATTAGAAACTTATAAGAATTTTGTGTGTTATATGCCAAACTTCATGATGTTTATATGTTTTATGTTAAATGTTACATTTGATATTGTGCAAGCATGTTCATAAGTATGTATTATCAAATAATGCCTATCATGAAATCGTATGCTCATAACATATCACATCCATGAAAGCACACACCACATCATGATTTATTTTACAATGATTTTCGTGTTTTCAAATCTCATCAAAGTGAGTTCTCATGACGGGCATGTAGTAACTGGAAGGGTACTAGTACCGGTAGTCGGAACGTCCTGTCTAGGCTGGCATTCGTATAAATCCAAAATAAAGGACCAGTTTGCCTACCTGGGGACTAACGATGAGAGTACGAAGTACTTATTAGCCCAAAGCATGCTATACCAAACGTCGTGTGAACTAATCCCACTTTGAGTTGTCATTGTGTCTACACCTGGACACGTTCCGACCAAACATCTCATGAACATATTTTGTGGTTTGCATTCGGGGGATGCGAGTGTTAAATTGCCAATACTAATGTGAATCCTACCAAGCCAATAGCCATGGGGGCCCACATGACTATGTAGGTGAAGGTATGGGGGACATTTGAGGCCCAACATGAGCGAACCCAAGACATCCTATGGATGTAGTTTCATTATTGATATTTGTGTTATTTTCATTTTCTTAAAGACACATGACACCTAAAAAGACACCATAAACTCACAATCTTTCATTTTATGATCCTGTAGATGTCGTCTAGACAGCATCGAAAGGGTAAAAGATCGGGAAAGTCTCAGGAACGTTTGGCCACTCATATCGCGAAACAAATGGCCACGATATTGCCTGACATCGTGGTACAAGTACAACAAGCCCTTGCTACAAATCCTACTAACCCTCCTCAACAACAGGACCAGAACATCGACAACCCTCCTACCAACAAGTGCTCTTACAAACATTTTAAGTCCTGTGATCCTCCAAAATTCGAAGGGACCGAGGGAGTCACTGCTCTCCCTCATTGGTTCGAGGAGATGGAAAACGCCTTCCTAAACTGCGATTGTCCTGAGGATCGCAAGGTTCGTTACGCCACCGGGAGACTACTTAGTGTAGCTCTCACTTGGTGGAATACTGAGAAAGGAAAGAGGGGAACTGAAGATGCGATGGCCTTAACTTGGGAGGAGTTAAGGGAAATCATGACTAGGCGTTTCTGTCCTAGAAGTGAAATTAAGAAGTTGGAGGATGAATTTCATGCTCTAAGGCAAAAGGAGGGTGATCACTCTACTTACAACAAGAGGTTCTTGGAATTGAACCAAATGGTTCCAAATTTATTCACTCCAACCTATCGCCTGATCGAGCATTATATTCGAGGACTTCCCTCGAAAATCCAAGATTCGGTTCTCAGCGTTTCACCGGTAACACTTGAAGCTGCCATGGAGTTGGCAACTTAACTAACCGAAAACCGAATTCGTAATGGGAAGTTCAAAGAAGAGAAGAAGAAAGCCCCTGTTGAGGGACAAACCTCAAACCACCCCATTCCTTCCTCTAAGTTTGCTAACAAGAGGAAGCGTAACACCAGGAATTTTGCAGTCACCCAAACCAACACCCCTATTCCTGCTGCACCCATCACCCAAGTCACTCCTTCACCCGCGCCATACAGAAGACCCTACACAGGCCCATTACCAAAATGTAACCGTTGTCAGTATCACCACTCCCCTGATCATCCTTGCCAATACTGCACCGGCTGCGGTCGCGCAGGACATACTGTTCAAAACTGCCGCATGTCTCAACGAACAAACCGCCACCAACCCTTAACCCAAACCCACCAACAGTTAATGGGTCAAGCACAACAACAACTACCATTTCCACCCACCCAACATTTAGCCCAAACATACTATCAACCCAATTACCCTATGGGCCAACCTATGCGGGCTTGTTTCAATTGCGGCGACCCAAGTCATTTCAGAAACACATGTCCAAGGCTGGTTAATATCATTCATGCTCAGGCCCAAGCCAACCCAGTGAACCAAGCGAACCAAGCTCCTCCACCTGCAAGAGGAAGAGCTTTCAATATTAACGCGAACCAGGCCAGAGCTGACGGCAATGTGGTCAACGGTACGTTTCTTATAAATGGTAGATATGCCTCTATGTTATTTGATACTGGTGCGGATAGAAGTTTTGTGTCATTAGAATTTGAACCCATCTTAAGCAAAAATCGGGATAAGCTCGCGGAATCCATAACGGTGGAAGTTGCGGACGGAAAACCAGTTTCATTAGACTCTATTTTACGCAACTGTACACTCACCTTAAACGACCACGATTTCTCAGTCGACCTTATTCCTATGAAGCTGGGAAGTTTCGACATCATAATCGGTATGGATTGGCTCAGTCAACATCATGCGGAAGTTGTATGTCGTGAAAAATTTATTCGTATTCCTCTTTCAAACGGTCAGACTCTTCGAATCATTGGAGAAACCTCGTCGAAAGGGCTCAACTTAATGTCTTGTCTTCAAGCTCAAAAATACCTTCGCAAGAATTATGTCGCGTTTTTAGCCCATATCATCAAAAAGGGGACCACAGAGAAGAAACTTGAAGATATTCCTGTAGTAAAAGATTATCCACAAGTTTTTCCTGACGACATTTCAGGACTGCCTCCAATCAGAGATGTCGAATTCCGTATTGATCTTATACCTGGTGCTACACCAGTTGCAAAGTCTCCATATAGGTTAGCCCCCTCTGAAATGCAAGAGCTAGCCAGTCAATTGCAAGAGTTGACTGACAAGGGATTCATACGTCCCAGCTCATCGCCTTGGGGTGCACCTGTCCTTTTTGTAAAGAAGAAAGATGGATCTTTTCGTATGTGCATCGACTACAGGGAGCTCAACAAGTTAACCATCAAAAACCGCTATCCTTTACCTCGCATTGATGATCTTCTTGACCAACTACAAGGTGCCAGCTACTTTTCGAAAATCGATCTTCGATCTGGCTATCATTAGCTTAGAGTGCATGAAGAAGACGTCCCTAAGACTGCTTTTCGAACTCGTTATGGCCACTATGAATTCATGGTTATGCCGTTTGGATTAACCAACGCACCAGCTGTCTTCTGGACCTAATGAACAGAGTCTGCAAACCTTACCTTGATCGATTTGTTATAGTTTTCATCGACGATATTCTTATTTATTCAAAATCTAAAGCTGATCATGAGCGTCATCTTCGACTCGTTCTTGCACTTCTAGAAAAGGAAAAGCTTTATGCCAAGTTCTCTAAATGTGAATTCTGGTTAAAAGAGGTGCAATTCCTCGGGCATGTAGTCAATGACAAAGGAATACATGTTGACCCTTCAAAGATCAAGGCAGTTCAAGAATGGCAAGCTCCACGTACACCAACTGAAGTAAGATCTTTTCTTGGACTAGCTGGCTATTATCGTCGGTTCATTTCAAACTTCTCTCGCATTGCTGTGCCACTCACGGCTTTAACCCATAAGGGAAAACCATTTGTATGGGGACCCAAGCAAGAAGAAGCTTTTCAAACTCTTAAACAAAAACTTTGTGATGCACCAATCCTCACTCTTCCCGAAGGTTGTGATGATTTCGTAGTCTATTGCGACGCGTCAGGGCAAGGATTAGGTTGCGTTCTCATGCAAAGAGGAAAAGTCATAGCTTATGCCTCGAGGCAACTCAAGACACATGAAAAGAACTACACCACTCATGACCTAGAACTTGAAGCCGTTGTATTCGCTCTTAAGATATGGAGACATTATCTCTATGGTACTAAGTGTGAAATATACACTGACCACAAGAGTCTTCAACATATCTTTAATCAAAAAGAGTTAAATATGAGGCAACGAAGATGGGTCGAACTCCTGAATGATTACGACTGTGAAATTAGATAGCACCCTGGTAAAGCAAATGTGGTGGCTGATGCACTTAGTCGGAAGGGTTATGCGAACTCCATTCATCTTCTATGTTCGCAAATTATAACCGACATTAAAGATCAAATTCGAGAAGCTCAACACGTTTCAATAACAGAAGAAGATGTACGAAAAGAGATGTCCTGTGGAGCCGAGCTAAAACTTGAAACTAAATCAGACGGTATTCTGTATTACCTAGATCGTATCTGGATTCCTAACCATAACAATCTTCGTGAAACTCTTATGAATGAAGCTCACAAAACGCGATATTCTATACACCCAGGAGCCGATAAGATGTATCAAGACCTACGATACACCTATTGGTGGCCTGGAATGAAGAAGGATATTGCCGTTTTTGTTTCCAAGTGTCTCACATGTTCCAAGGTGAAGGCTGAACACCAAAGACCCTCAGGACTTCTAGTCCAACCGGAAATACCTGTATGGAAGTGGGAAAATATAACCATGGATTTCATTACCGGGTTACCTCGCACTTCTAGTGGGTATGACACTATATGGGTGATTATAGACCGACTTACAAAATCAGCTCACTTTATTCCTATTCGAGAAGATTTCAAGAACGAAAAGCTTGCACGTATTTATATCAACGAAATCGTAAGCCAACATGGGGTACCATTAAGTATTATTTCTGATCGTGATGGTCGTTTCACCTCACGAACATGGCAAGCATTACAATCCGCTATGGGCACACGATTAGATCTCAGTACCGCCTATCATCCTCAAACTGATGGACAGTCTGAGCGCACCATTCAAACTCTTGAGGATATGCTTAGAGCATGTGTCATAGACTTCAAGGGAAATTGGGACGCCCACCTACCATTAGTTGAATTTTCGTACAACAACAGCTATCATTCGAGCATCGGCATGGCACCTTTTGAAGCCTTATATGGTCGAAAATGCCGATCTCCTGTGTGTTGGCACGAAATTGGGGAAGCACAAATTACTGGTCCAGAATTGGTCCAAGAAACCACAGATAAGATCCATCAAATTCGAAACAATCTTCTAGCAGCTCAAAGTCGACAAAAGAGTTATGCAGATAAACGACGGAAGCCCTTGGAGTTTAACATTGGTGATCATGTGCTTTTAAAAGTATCACCGTGGAAGGGAGTAGTTCGTTTTGGTCAAAAGGGGAAGCTAGCACCACGTTACGTAGGACCTTTCAAGATACTCGAAAGAGTAGGTCCTTTAGCATACAAGCTTGACTTACCAGAAGAACTCAACAGGATTTATCCCACATTCCACATGTCGAACTTGAAGAAGTGCCTCGCTGATGAGAATCTCCATATTCCGCTGGAAGATATTCAGATTGATGAATCCATGCATTTTATTGAAAGACCAGTGGAGATCATGGATTACGGGGAGAAGCGTCTTCGACGAAGTCGCATTCCAATAGTTAGGGTACGCTGGGAGTCGAAACGGGGACCTGAGTTTACTTGGGAACGTGAAGACTCAATGCGTGAAAAATACCCGCATCTTTTTCCTACTACTTCAACTACTTAAATTTCGGGACGAAATTCCTAAAAGTAGGGGATACTGTAACATTTGTAAAAATCGGGTCTCCAAAACCCGCTCCGTTTTGTAATCAAGTACCAAGTTATAAAAGTTGCATTAATTATTTATGATTATTTTGAGTTAAAACGATACATAATTAATAAATAAACTAAACTATAAAAATTATATTTGATAAAAAGTTAAAATAAAATAAATAAAAAATATTTGAAGCTGCCGGGACTCGAACCCGGGTCAGCCAAGACTCTTTAAACAACTTAACATTCATTCCCTAAACCACTCCGCCACAATGTGTTTTCTGTTAACTCTAGGAAAACAAACGGAACTTATACACAAACTCAGTTTAACCGATGGTGTCATCTGAAAAACGGTAATCGGCAAACCAATCGTCAAATCGATTGTTTACCTCACACATTCAGTTATAACCGATGCACGACGGTTTTCTAATCAATCGGAAATTGATTAAACTTAAAGACTAATCATTGTTGATTTTTAAAACCGAAAAAGAACATCAAGTTCTGAATAACTCAAACTCCAGACACTCTCGCGATTCAGAGATATCATACCAATACTCCAATTCCTTTTCGTCGCATTTTCAGACCATCTGAGCACCTAAAACAGTTCGCCGGAATTCTCTGCAAAAGTCGCCGGAAAACCGTATTCAACACAAACCGGTAAAATACTTCTACTTTACGATTTCAATCTATTGTTAGAACTTTACTAACATTAACCCATCGCTCAAAATCAACCACAGACGTCATTGCTGGACTTTCTGTGTTCGCCGGAAAATTTCTGGAATTGCCAGAAACTCGTTAATTACCGGTATGCACATTCCAACGTACTGATAATCAATATTCACTGGTTCAATTTCATATCTAATCCCTTAAAATTGTTAATAGATTCTCTCAGCCGAATGTTCAAAAACAGAGCCGACAAGTTTCGCCGGACTCTCTGAAGAAGACAACCTGTTCGGTATCTTCTTTCCCCAAACTGTTCAGTTTAATGCATTCCAGCTAGACATCATGTTTATTAACTAGATTAATCACGAATCGGTTGTTTGATTGAGGTCTGTGTTCGTAATGAAGAAGATGAGTTCAGTAATGACATAAGAATAATTAAAATCAGGATTTTAAACGGGTTAGACACACAGTCCAGCGGTGGACTGTGTGCAAACAAAAACTATACACGTCCCGAGTTCGATCCCCGCTACACGCATGCCTTGTGTAATAACATGCCTTTTTGATCAAGAACTGAACCGGGTTAAAACAAATAGTTGTTAAGTATAATAAAAACCGAGATAATAACCAGGTTAGACACACAGTCCAGCGGTGGACTGTGTGCAACATGAACTACACGTCGCGCGTTCGAAACTCGTCACGAGCACCGGTCCAATTGAATTAAAACGTTTTTGCAAATAAAGGAATTTTCGGTTAATTCAAATAAGTGTATAAATATATTTAAAAACGAGTTTATTTCGGGTTAGACACGTAGCTCAGTTGGTAGAGCTGCGTGCACGCGAACGGGAGGTTGCTGGTTCGAATCCCACTCAGCGCAGGGTTATTCGCTGACCGAACCGGTCAACGGTCAACGCTTAAAAAAAATAATAATATATTTATTTAATTTAATTTAAAAATCAATTAAAAATACTTAAAAATAACATTTTTAAAGATAGAAAATAGCCATAAACTCACAAAAATATATCTAAAAATTTCATTAAAATCCTTAATAAAATCCATCCATCTAATATATTTTTTCCATTATTATTTAGGTTAGTATTCCTCGTCGATCCGCTCATCTAAATCGTGCGCATCTCACCATCTCCAATTCAACGCACCCAATGTGATGAATCTTACAAATTCCCCGTTTTAATCACGTTTTTGGGGTGTATCATGTGTCTTTGTTTATATACATATTATAACTAAACCATTGTGCATATATCATATCATGAACATGTGTATTTAGTTTGTTGCTGTTAAGTAGTTATTATTGGATGCAATTTATTATTTCAGTACATGCAATTGCCGAGGCCGCCGCTCCCCATTTATGCGCGTTGAGCTTGTTCCCCATTTTATTATGCGGTTGAACCTGGCGTGCCCGCATACGATCGGCTCCGTTTGATTGAGCCTTGATCGCACAGTTCATTTTACATTTTCAGTACATGCAATACGATCGGCTCCGTTTGATTGAGCCTTGATCGCACAGTTCATTTTACATTTTCAGTACATGCAATACGATCGGCTCCGTTTGATTGAGCCTTGATCGCACAGTTCATTTATGTTAGTTATCGTATGATATTGGTATATTCATGTATGCTAGCAAGTGTTATTGTATGTTATAATTGTAACTGCTATTTGCCAATGCTTGATTACTTACATTTGCTCATTTATGATTATGTACAATATTTCATTGATAAACTAACCATAAAATCATTATCAAATGTTAATAAGGTTCACTCGCCAACTTATGTTGACCCAAAAACTCCCATTTTACACATGATACAGGTGAACCAGCAGCAGCTAGGAACACATAGGACCTGGATTAGAAGAATAAAACGATTTAGTATTGGGATTGTTATGTTTGGTTATTTCCTTTGTATTGAATGAACATGTTTGGATGTTTGAAAATGTAACTTTGACTTTATTAATTATGAAACATAATAGTAAATGTCATGTGCTTTGGTGATAACCCAATTATGCCCCGACTCTTATTTCCGCTGCGAGTCGGGGTGTGACAATGTTTGGGTAAGTATGTATAGGGATGAATGGCTGGATTGGGTCTGAATCGAGGTCAAGGTTCGCAGTCAAGATTTTCCGGCGGTTACAACAAAAATTGAGGGTCAGACGTCGGTTATAACCGATGTCGACGTCGGTTATAACATTATAGTCAAAAGGAAAATGGCTAAACTCGCGGGTTGCCGGATTTTCCGGTGATTGCGAGTTCTGCCGCGCTGAAGTCCGGTTTGAATTCGGATTTCATCTTAAGTATTATTTGTTTCGTAATATTCACAAAGAGGGCAAGTGGCGGAGCGGTGTGTTGTTTGTTTGATCTTATGGGCGACCCGGGTTCGAAACCCGGCAGCCGCATTTTATTTTTTATTCACTATTTATTATTATTATCAGTTAAAGTTTTTTAATTCTTATATATTTATTAATTATGTATCGTTTAAAATTAATTTGAGCAATAAATGTGAAATGAAAAATTATGACTGGATATTCAATTAATAAACAAAGCGGGTTTGGAAAACCCGTTTTTCGACTGATGTTACACTCTAAACCTTATTTTCCCGCCAAAATTCCCCCTATTCCCTAGGGTGCAATGCTATGGACGATCCTTATTACGAAAATGGGTTAAAGATTGTGAACATATATAAACTTATAACCCGACTCCTTTCATACTTTACCTCACAATCTCACCAAATCGATTAGGTTTCTCTCTTTCTCTACCTAGGGTTTCTATCTTCAATCACACGACTCTATTTCTCCATCCCTAGACCGCCTCCTGAAAAATCTTCATCATCAAGGTTGGTTTCCGATTTCTTTCTATTAATCATCATGATTAAATGATTCTATTTATTTGTTTGTTTTTTGTTTTGCATTCGTTCTTAATCTAGGGTTTCTTCATCTTCAATTATTAAATCTTTTCTAATAATTAAATTTATTCATCATCAAGGTACGAATCCCCTCTATATCTATTTACATTCTTTGTTGTTACTATCTCCTATGTTAATTATGATCATTATTTTCTTTCTCTTATTTCCTTTTATTTTTGTTCTATGTGATTTCATGGTCGATCTAATCCATCTCATATGTACTTCGTTTAAGTTGATTTTCGTTACTTTCTCATGTTTCATGTTCGTAATAATTGATTTTTCGTGTTAATGTTGTATTTGAGCTTAGGGATTTGATATTGTGATTAATCATCGGATTATGATTGTTGTGTTTGTAATTTGTTGTTAGGCTAGATAAATTTGTGCAAAATTTTGAAGTGTTTGGTTGTTTTTTATTTCACTATGTTGTCGAATCTTTGCTTCACTTTTCTTTTGTTTTGTTTGAAGATTGGTTGAATATCATATGTGTTCTTGGAGTTTAATGGTTTGATCCTTGATGTTTGAAAATTGAATTTGGATCATGATAATGGTTTGATACTATCTATTTGTTTGTTGCAAAATTATTATTGTTAATTATTATTTCCTTATTTAGAGGATATATAGTGACTTGATTTTAAATTCAAAATTCGATTTAGAAGATAATATGGAAGTCAACGATTTGGAGTTAATAACATTAATTGGATTGTCTTTTTTGTTTGGTTCAATATATCTAAACATATTAGTGGTCTAAAATTTGAAATTTTATATATAACTATTAATTAACTTCTTCCAGAATATTAGTGTAATTTTAAATTTAAATTCTATATGACTTATTTTCTCTTTATTATAAACCAATTTTGGATTGAAACTTTCATGATAATTTTGGTAATATAAAGACTTAATAATTACCTTTTAAGGCATTTATTCTTATATTTTCAAAGTTTAACAAAGTCAAATCCTAAACCGATTTGTAACTTCTTATCCTAATATCAATCAAATTGATTTTAGTAAGTTTTTATTACTTACCTCATAAACATGAAACTGTTATTTGTTAAATGTTTATTCAAATTTTAATCAACAAATTATGATAACTTTAATTAAAATTCTTACCTAATATACGTAAAGAAAAGAATTGTTGAAGTCTTTTGATTTGTTACCTAATCAATGTTTACTATATTTTTAGTATCTTATTTCTACTTACCTAATTTTCTCTTCGTTATAATTGTTATAAATAAAATTTAACTTAATATATCATAGTCACCCAATTTTTTGGTATTTTAATTTTATTCATTTCATAATTCTATTTAAAATCATTATAATTGATAAGTTTATATTTCTATATCATCCTGTTTACGCAAATTGATATTGTAAATAGAATTCATGAGATTTCGTTTTTGGTCAGTTGGAATAGTAAGATGTTTGGTGGTCTTACAAATGGTTAGGAACATCAGTCACAATATGATATGCCAAAGAATTGCCTTAGTTTTAGCTTTTAAGAAATAAGTCTCATACTTTCATTGTACAACATTTCTATTTTATTTGTTGCATATAAATGATAATGAGAATGCAAATGATAGGTTTTTCCTTATTTGCTTTATCATGTTCATATCGAATTCCATTAATTTTGCAGGGCTTCAAGATTTTATATAGAAAAAAAGCTGACTCAATAGGAAATTGTTTTTGCAAGCTTTACACAAAGCATACGAGGTTGTAAGTGGTCAATTATTTTTCATACCGGTTGAAAGAAAATGTACATTTGGTTTAATCCTTAACACTTTAAACAAGAGAATAAAGGAGTTGACTTCAACAAGAACAAAATACAAATGTTTCTTACACCCACTTTTAAATCATAGGCTGCAAATTGAATTTTAATTTACCAAAGTCATAATCTTATTAATACTTTGTAGTATTTAATATTCTGAACAATTTTTGATATTTTTTCCCATATATATGTTTTATACCAGGTTTAGAGTTATTGGATGGTGTGATTTGATTAAAGCCAAAGATATTTCAACAAGTGATGAGTGTGTTATAATTAGTCTATAAAAATGCTAAATTTATTGGTTTTAAAAGGTCAAGAAGCAAAAGTAGTAGATTAAAAGTGTCTATCAAGATATTTTTCATAAGGAAAAACCTTTTTTTGATCATCTGTTAATGTTTTTTGTTTAATTGTATGCCATCTATGGTTAGTGCATTGATTTATTTATTAAAAACGTTATGTCCATCATTGAGTTAAAAACAAGTTGGATGCATCATCGATTTTTGATATAGACGTATATGTTCTTTTTATTTTTCTAATTTTCATGTTTGAGTATGTTGATGAACAACTTTCATCTTAGGTAGTGATTAAAAAATTACAAATAAACTTTAAATATTGTATACTAAATAGTATTTTATAAATTTTAAATTAATTTAAGTGTGTATTTTATTTCACAACGTATTATTTATTCAAAACCGCGAAGTTCGCGGGAATTAGCACTAGTACTATATATAATAACTTACTAAGAAATTGGAGGTCCTTATATATAATTGGTGACTCTTGGCTCGTGCCTAAAATGGAAAGCCTAACGGTCCAGCCCGGGAGAGAGTTGTATGTGATGTTTTGTAAGTTGTGTAGAAAGTCTTGGACACTTGGCATCATGCATGAGTTTACACCATATCTTACATGAGGTATGGTGATATTTGAGTGGTCCTGTTTCAAGTTGGCTGAAATATTAAAAAATAAATAAGGGTTTCATCTTTTTTTGGATGTTAGATTTAAATAATCATAACTTTCACTAGTTGGCCGATAACGCTCCCAACTTTTGATTTGTACATTTGCACTCCCAACTTTCAACTTATTGGCCGATAACACTCCCTAACTAACTGAAGTCTAACCCAGTTAGTTTTTGCTGACGTAGAATTTTTTTACTGACTTGACGTGGCAGCTGATATGACATTTTCTATGACGTGGCAGCTTATGTGACATTTTGATGATGTGACAACTGATGTGGCATTTTGATGACATGACATTTTTTATGATGTTGGGTTCTGTTAGTTAGGGAGTGATAAAGGCCAATAAGTTGAAAGTTGGGAGTGATGGTGTACAAATCGAAAGTTGGGAGTGTTATCGACCCTATTGATGAAAGTTGGGGTTATTTAAATCCAACATCATTTTTTTTATAAAAAAAACTCATCATTTTTATATAAGCTCTTGGAAATTTAATAATAATTGGATGTTTTTTAGGAGTTTTTCAGTCCAATAATTAGCTAAATAATATTACCCATTTAATATTATTATTTCTAGCCAAAATATTATTTTTGGTGCTAGTTGACACACTTTAAAAATATCTAAAAAAGTTATGTGCGTGTAATTTCGGAGCAACGCGAAATAAAAACCTTCAAATATGATTTTTATTTGTTTTAATATTATTTTCACTTATAATATATATTTTAAGCTATTTTCAGCTTTTTGGTCATGTTTAGTACTTTTCGTTTTAACCGGGTCGTCCGCAACACTCGTTTCGTATATTAAATTGCTACGCGATAAGTAATTTTTCAAAGACTCTAGTTAATCAAAAAGTAAGTCAAATAACGCTTTTCATATAATCATAATCATGTGTTACATTAGTACACACGGAAATAAAAAATAACTGGGTGTCACAATAATGGTCATGAAAATTGTGAGGGTGTTGACTACATCAACAATTAGCAACACTCAAACCCCAAATTTTAATTGCAAACAAATAAATTAGAAGCGTGTAATTAGTTTCAATCGAATTATTGGCGGTTTACTGAAAATCCTTACTATGCAATCAGATTTAAGAACAGACTAGCTATATGTGATTGAAAGTAAATTCGTATAAACAAATGTCTATGACAAGAACAATTCCAATTGGTGAATAAAAGACTTTTCAAAAAATTTTTTGTAATGCATTTAATGAAGCAATTTAGACCCCACAACGAAGAGGCTCTGTAACTTGGACCCTATCAGGGGTTGTCGCCGCCTTGACTCTACTCAAGGGCGCTGCCCCTTCGAACCCATTGTTAATGATCCGCCGCACAGTTTAAACTGTAATAACTTAAACAAGTGTGCCCTCACCCTTAACTTGCTTGATGTGTATTAGAATTTCTTTGGTCACTAAATCACCCCAATTACACTAAAGTATCGAGGGCAAAATGGTCAATGACACATGGTAATATTATTCATGTTATAGTAGTAGCCAAAAGAATTACAACATGTTAATGGATATTTACATCAATCCTCCCACGAATGTTTTAAAGGACAACTATCTTCAACCAAAAAAAAAAATTGGACTTGAGTTGACTTTCCATAATGTATGAGGAGAAACCTCTATTCGAAGCCCTTTCATTCTTTTTCCAAATGCACTGCATGTTATCATGATAATCCAGAACTATCTTTTTACCTTTTCACCAACTTTGAAACAATGGTTCCATGAGGTCTCTAAAAGCAAAACTAGTGGGGATGTTGCACAAAACTAAAAAACATCCTAATTATGTCTGCAAATGCACGCCGTAAACAAGTGTTCGCACGACTCTTCTTCCTCTAAAAAAGGCATTTGGTTATGACTTTAATGTAGGTGACTTCAACAACATTGTTCATGAAACTTGCTAACTATCTCGAACTTGAGATTCTTCACATGTAAAGGGGAGTGATGAGAATTATCATCCAAGAGTGGCACTTATCTGGACGGCTTAATAAATAACATGACAGAAATGGCTTAAACACTAATTGGACATAATTGGTTATGACTCGTGTAATACATTAAAACATGCAAAAATGTATCCAGAACTACATCATGTGGTAAATGTTGCTTCAGCCCTAAACCACACTATACACACTCACAATATGTAGTAAAATATTTGCAGGAAACAATATTCACAAAGCTTGCTTTGATTATTCGAATGAAAAAGAGGTTTACATAATGAACTATACAACAAAGGTTCAGTAATTCTCCTTTTAGAAGCATGAACTCCATATTCTCCACTGAATTCGGTCAACATGTTCATATCACTTCTGAAGTAGGGTGAGCATGGTGCGATTCGGTTTGGTTATTGCTATAACCGAAACATAACGACCTTCGGTTATCAAAAAATCATAACCATTCGGTTTGGTTAATGCGGTTTCGGTTAATCGGTTATTTGCGATTAATGCGGTTTCAGTTCGGTTATAGGTCGGTTATTTTATCGTTTCTAAAGTTAGGCTTTAAATGTGTGGGTTATGCAAATATCATGCCAAAAAATAAATATACTCAGTTAAAAGCTTGTAGAATTATCAATTATATTTTATTTCCACGTGTCATGTGGAAGCATACATACGAACACAAAGTGGTTAGAGTTTTAAATTCAATGAGGTTGGGTCATGGTTAAAAGACTTAAACACTTCAACAACAAAAAAATATGGATTGGGTTATGGTTAAACACTTAAACACTAAAAAACCTATGGTCTTATGGATTTGGCCATGTTTAAAACATTCGGTTCGGTTCGGTTATTTGCGGTTATGAAACTAATAATAACCATAACCGAACGCAACATGCGGTTATCAAAAATATAATAACCAACCTTCGGTTATTTCGCTTTTCGGTTATTTCAGTTTGGTTTTTCGGTTATTTCAGTTGCGGTTATTTCGGTTTTATGCTCACCCCTACCTTGAAGCTCGGTCAAAACAAAGACTAAATCATCCACAAACCCACTAAACTAACCTGGATAACCCATTTTCTTGCTGAAACAAATCCAGCTCAGCTTTCTATCCGTGACCCGTGTACCGTGAACGAACGATTAACCCAATAACAAACGAGGGTTAGGCCAAGATGTATGACCTGCATTCCTTGATATAAAGCTTCGGTTCTACAATCAACAATTTACTTCCAAATTTACCAATCTAGCTTCAGTATTTTTACTTTTAAGCCTAAAACGTGTGGATCACTGATTAGCATAATTTACACTTCTATTTATTGTTCTAGTTTCAAGATTTATTAGTCAATTTATAATTTTGAAATTAGGTAAACCTGCCAAATTTCAACCTATTGTATTGGTTTACTTGTTTAGGGTTTTCTCAACTTTTATTGAGAATTATTTTATGTGTTTTTATTGCTTCCACTTTGCTAAATCAAGCAAGAAGTTCATCGTGTTATGGTGACTCGTGGAAGAGACAAAATTAAGTTCATTCCTGCAAGCGTTCGATACAGTGAAGCCAAATGCATTATGTGCGAGACTAATACACCTATCCAGGGAGAGGTTTCATCTTTATCAGATGTTACGTCAGGTTCAAAGATTACAACTATGGATCAGTTCATTAGCAAGCTACAAATGGAGAACAAGACACAAGAGAAGAAGAATATTGAAGTTCTTAAAAGATGCCTATGTCCAGAAGTGTTAAGCGTACAGTTTCATCAGCTATGAACTATGTTGGTTCAATTGGTTCGTCTTAAGGCTGCAAATCATGGAGTAGACAATGGGACATTTTCTTAGCAAAAAATAATTTGTAATCCTTCTTTGAAACATGAAAACGACTTCTTGTTGTGAAAGACCATTAAACAGCATGAAGAAAAAAAAACATTAAACTTTATGAGGGCTTAATACTTGATTGGTTGGCATTTAGGACTTATACAGTTATACATGAAGAAAACATTAATTAAAAATACTAACTCCCCTTTCAGTCTGCTCTGCTTCTCTTTTTGTTACCATTCGGTTTGTGATTCTCATTAGCCCAACACAAGCTCACTAAGTTGACGATCCTCATTGACTCATTCAATGCGGAAATTCCTAAAATCTTAGCCCATTAACATAATTAAATGGACCTGTCTTTAAATCATGAGAAGCCCAAATATAGTTTTGCCTCTTTTAATTTTACGTGAGAGCCAAAACCAAACAAAGTAAAACAAACTCATGCAATAGTAGAGATGGGCATAAAAACCGGTTCCGAACCCGAACCGGTAGAACCGAACTGGAACCGGTTCCAGTTCCTACCCGACATTAAGTAGAACCGGTTCCGGGTTCAAAATACCCGTTGGTTCCAACCCGGTTCCACAATTTTACCATTTGAATCGGGTAGTAACCGGTTCCTACCCGTACCCGGTTTCACTAGTACCCGGTTCCATCAGTACCCGGAAATGCAGTTCTAGAAGGAACCGGTTATACCGTTAAAATTTTACCTTTGGAACCGGTTATAGCCGAAAAAGTGGAGACTAACGATAGAAAGAAACACAAAAATAACAAACACAATAGAAAGAAACATTACACAAACTTTATTAAAACACCAAACCAAACGGGTTACATCAAACATTTGAAGAACCGGTGCCGGAACCTTCTCCCGTCTCATTTTTCTTTGCCTTCGTCACTGGGCAATGCCGCTCAGTGTGTTTCTTAAGGGTTGAGTTGGCTGCGGCCTTCATAAATTTTCCGCAAGCTTTGCATCTAGCTATCTCGTGGCTGTCGGACATTAAACAGAGATCAAAATTCTTCCATATAGCTGGGTTTCTTTTCGTCTCTAAGACAGTAACAACTTGTTCGTTGGTATTTTGCAAGATTTTTGAGAAGATGATTGAGTTTGTAAGTTGATGATGGTGAGTTTGTAAGTTGATGATGGTGAGTTTGTAAGTTGAAATGGTAAGTAGGGAGGGGTTTATATAAAAACCGATTTCGACGAACAGGAACCGGTTCCCAACGGTAACTTTTTTTAATCAGGAACCGGTTCTACGGTAACATTTTTATCAGGAACCGGTTATAACGGTAACATTTTTATCAGGAACCGGTTCTGAACAGTAAAAGTCAGATTTTTCGACTGTCAGGAACCGGTTCTGAACAGTAAAAGTCAGGATTTACTGTTAGGAACCGGTTCTAAACAGTAAAAGTCAGATTTTCGACTGTCAGGAACCGGTTCTAAACAGTAAAAAATCAGATTTTCGACTGTCAGGAACCGGTTCCACACCATACCCGGTTCCATAATACCCGTACCCGGTTCTACACGGTTCCATATTCTTGGGTGTGAACCCGGGTAGGAACTGGACCCGGTTCCACACCATACCCAGTTCCAATGACATCCGAGCAGAACCGGTTCCGGGTTGGAACCGGTTCCGGGTAATAATAAAACCCGATTATGCCCATCTCTATGCAATAGTTAAGCTTTAGTGTATTAAGACTACACGGTGTGGAGAAAATGAAAAATGAGTTTTATGCGACATACAAACGACACGTTAACGTGCGTCAGAAAGGTGGCTTGGTAGAAAACAAGAGGTTCTATTTAAAAATTATATAAATTAAATTAAATTTAATTTAAGAACAATAATATTAATTAAATAAAAAACATAAATTACATAAATTTAAAAATATAAAATGTACATAAACTTAAAAATTAAAAGGTACATAAACTTCAATCATCCTTTTCGTCTTCATTAAAGTCATTTCGTGGAAGGCTCCAAATGTGTTCAACCAATCAACTCGAAGATTGTGATATGTTGTATCATCTTTAATTTCAATCAGGTTTGCTTCTTTTTGTTGATCACTTAATTCTACGGTACTTGGTTGACTCGTCTCCTCGTACTACTCGCAAATTGGGCGTCCCTCATCCTCCAAAATCATGTTACGCAAAATAACGCACGCATACATCGCATTTCGAAATCTCGGTTTTCCATAATTCTACAAGGCATCTTCAAAATATGCCATTTTGACAACAAAACACCAAACGTTCGTTCGATGTCTTTTGGTGCCGCCATTTGAGTGCTAAACTTACGTCTCTTTTCGTTTAACCTTGTTCTCCTTGTAAATGATTTCACAAACACTACCCAATCCGGGTAAATACCGCCGGTTAGGTAATAACCGTATTTATACTCCGCACCATTAACAAAAAAAGATTCTTTCAGCCCAACACCGTTCATATGGTCGTTGAAAACGGGTGATTGATTAAGAATATTTAAATCGTCATTTCCGGCAGACAAACCAAAGAATGCATGCCAAATCCAAAGATCTTGAGATGCAACCGCTTCAAGCATCATAGTCGGTTTCTTATGCCATCCACTACTATGTTGCCCAACCCATAATGTTGGACAATTTTCTCACTCTCATTTCTTACATCTAAACTACCAATCATCCCGGAGAAACCATGTCGCTCTTCATGAGCCCCCAAAAATTGTTGTACGTCACCAAATGAAGGTTTTCTCAAATATTTAAATTAAACATAGTTCGATAACACACTCACAAAAAATAATGGAGACTTTCCCTCACCACCCATTCCGACATTTTTATATATTCATCTATAATGTCGGCAGCCATCCCATAAGCCAATTGTCTAAGCGCGGTCGTGACTTTTTGCAACGTGCTATCCTAGACGACCACGCGCATCCTTTCTTTGTTGAAAGAATTCATATTTACTTGACAAATCGTTCGATATTCTTAGAAATAATACTCATGCAAAATCGACGTCTAAAAGTACTATCATCATAAGTAGGGTTCGGTGAAAAATAATCACTTTCCAATAAATCATGTGTGGTGACTCGGTCACGTACTATGTATTTTCTCCTATTGGGTTCCGAGGAGCAACCTACGTCTTCCATTACGGTTTGAACCACCTTTTGAACCGGTGAAATTATGAGTGCAGGTCCCTCGTCGTCTGATGAGAATAGAACTAAGTCATCAAGCCTAGACGACAACGACGAAGAAGAAGAAAAATTGGAGTCTTTCAATTTTTTTTACAATTATATAAAACTTGGGAGAGAAAGGGAAGTTGGGGAGTGATGGAGTGTGTGGTTTTTAAAAAATGGTGTGAAATATGTTGGTATATAGGGGTTTTAAAAAAAAGTTTTATTAGGGTCAAACTAGCCGTTTGAAGCAACCAATAAACAACGTCCACGTCGTTCGAAGTTTGCCCTCAACACCGGTGAAGATTTCCAAGCCCAATCCACAACACCGTGAATAACACGGAGAGACGGTTTAGAAGTGTGGGCGTTGATTGGCAACAACGCCAAGAATAAACGCCCACGTGCACTAATACATCACTTTTAGACGAAGTTGTCATTTTCTTTTTTTTTCTTTTTTTTTTTGACACCACCAAACCACTAATTTGAACCAAATAAGGTTGGCAACAATGATGCATAAAAAATAATATTAACTTTGACTTGTTATTCATTGTTTATCTTACTTTCTCTCCTAACCTACAAAATATAAAGACAAGTAATTAAAAGTTATAAACATATTAATTAATGCATTTATATAATAACTAATATGTATATAAAATGTACAAAATTACAAATCAGTGCATCTAATGAGGATGATACAATGCAAGCTCCCATGAAGATTTTGGCGTAGATTGAATCATCTCCCAGCCACAATCTCCATACGCCTTGCAGTTCTAATTGCTGCTGCTGCTGCTGCGAGACGATGGAGGAACATAGAGTTGCTGCGGTGCCACAGGTTGCTCAAAGTTGTATGTGGGTTGTTTATCGATACTGAAACCTTCGAATCCGAACTTTTGCTTTGATTGAAACTGTGCTGTTAGCTGTATCATATGCATCAGCCGAAAGCAGTTTTGTGGGCAGTTTTAACAGCAAAACACAACAGTTTTATGGGTTCTTTTAACAACAAAAGTAGTTGTTTGAACAGCAGTTTTATGGGCTGTTTAAATAGCAAAGCACAGCAGGCTGCTGTACTCCCAGATATCGTTTTATAGAAGTTAAGTTAATGAAATAAAGTTAGGCGGAGATGCTTACCACTCCATCCTTCAACAGAATAAGAGTTGAAAGATTTCCAACTAGCTGACAAATCAATACAAAATATAATTAGTTTATTCGTTGACAACAGAAAAAAATTAACTTTGTTCATAGAAAGTTCAAACTACACCTGTTACCTTTGAAGAAAGCAAATTGTCTAAGTTGATATCAACATCAGGTTGAACAGCAGTAAGCTTCATTTATAAGAACCCCAAATAAAATTTTGGTATTAAGTGATAAGACTAAATGAAAATACTAATTAACCTCTACATGATTGACTATCTTATCAAGCACCATTCTTGTACCAGAAATATATACAATCAACATGCAATTTCATCAAGTAATTTTAACAGGCTCTTTTTATATAAGTCTAAAATCAAACCAATAAAATGAATATAAAAAAGATTGTTAAAAATTGTCGGTTAATAGTCACCAAAGAAGTGCACCTAACGAGAACTGCTCTCCTAATACCATCTGGTATATAAAGGGCATGTTTGACAAAACTAATTTACACTTCCTTATAACTTATTGACTTTTAGAAACAGCTAATAAGGAGATAAGGTGTTTGATAAGTCAGGATTTTGTGACTTTTTGAGAAGCTTATCTCCTTATTAGCTTTTTCTAAAAGTCAATAAGTGATAAGGAGGTGTAAATAAGCTTTGCCAAACATGCCCAAAGATATTATGTTTTACATCAACAAGAGATAGGGATGGCAATAGGCCACGTATTGGACGGGTTTTGATAATCCCAATCCCATAACCCGATTATAAAATGGTGTCCTATTCGCAATCCATACCAGCAGCTGTATCTACATTTTTGGTAAATACTGTAGTTAAATGTAAAAGTGTGGTAAAAAGTATTATCCCACAATGTTATTCAAATAATCAAACCTCAACTATATTTTAACAGTAAACTGACAAAATGGTCTTCAAGGTTTGGTCACTTTAGTTCAAAACTCAAACCTTTTGAATCTGGGTTCCTGCGGTTTTAATTTTGTTGTCATTTTCATTCAAAAGTAAAATCTAGTTGGATTTTTCAGTTAATATCCAATTTCTTTTGTATTTTTTCATCCAAAAGCAAAATGCTTTTGTCTGATTTTTTTTCTTGACTTCGGTGTGAAACTTTGTGGAAAACAAGGTTATGTTAGAAATAGTTTTTTTTTTTTTGTATAATAGGCTATATCAAAGGGCTTTTTGGTAACGGTACCATTCTGAACAAAACCGATGCTAATCGAACAATGAGGATACCGGTATCGAAATATATTTTATGGTTTTGAATTGATGTAAAAACACAACATTAAAACTTTTTTTGTTAGACAACTTAATTTTTTTTTTACATGATTTTATTTTTGGGGTAAATCGGACAACATTTTTATAAGAAAACTGTTGTAAACAAAAACCAGCCAACCCGATCCCGACCGAACAACGTTGCTACGAATACCGATATTGGTATTCCTTTTTTTATTTTCTATCAATGTAAAACATGGGTCGATATCTTTTGGCATCAAGTTTATGGTTTTTTGGTTTTGGCTTTTGATTGCTACAATGAGTGTGAATTTGTACGACATGATCGAATTGATACCGACCGAATCAGGGCTGTTTAAAAAGCCGGTGGCTCGAGGCTCACTCGAAGTTCGCTCGAAAAAGTTCTCAAATAAAAAAACTCGGTTCAAAGTCAGCTCGGTATTAAATGAGCTGGCTCAGCTCGGCTCGGTTTGTAAACAAGCCGATCCCGAGTCAGGGTAGGTTCGGTTCGTGGCTCGCACGTTTGGCACGTTTAAATTAAACCCCAAATTATGTGTGTGAGTGTGTGTTTATATACACATATTCTAATATATCTAAGTAATGTTATTTAATTAGTAATATGGTTACTTTTTTATCAAAAGAAATAGATTGTTAAGCTATAGTTTTAATTATTAATATTGATTTAAAATATATAGATCAAGGTAAGTAACAATAAGTCTTTTCTTGTTCGTTTTATAGTTTGTCCAAAATTACTATTCTGTTTAAAAAGTCTGTGGCTCGAGGCTCGCTCGAAGTTCTCTCAAAAGAAGTTCGAAGAAATTAGCTCAGCTTAATGTCAGCTCGGTTTTAAACGAGCCGGCTCGGTTCGATTTTTAAACGAGCCGAGCCTGAGCCCACCCTGGTTCGGCTTTGCTCGGCTCGTTTACAACCCTAGACCGAATCTCCTCACTTATCATTTATGTATCCCCACCACTTGTCATGATTTAGGAACAATTTTTTTAATAACAAATTTGGATCACTGACGTACCACTAAAGTATCATCGTGCGATTAGCTGAGCCACCCGATCATATCCATCCTCACTAGAAAATAATATCTATACATTAATTTAGGAGAAAACACAAAAAATCTGAGAAAAACCCTCACAATGAAAATTGAACTCAGGAACTAATGGTCCCTTTAAGGATGATCCTTAAAGGGGTAGTCCTCAAAGAATGATCTGCCACGTAGACGTCCACGTAAGCAAGTGTGGGGATGAGCATAAAAGAAATGGACCTAGGGTGTGGGATGAGCTAATGACCTAGGGTGTGGGGATGAGCTAAAAGAGATGAACCTAGGGTCTGGGAATGGGCCTTGATATATATATATATATATATATATATATAATATATAATATATAATATATATATATATATATATATAATATATATATGGGGGATGGATCATGAGAAAACTACTTTAAATGATAAAACCAAAAAACTAACTAAAAAAACCAAAAAAGCATATCAATTTTTTTTATTTTTTATTAAAATTCGCTATATATATATTTTATATAAAAAACTTTTTTAAAAAAATAAAAAATAAAAAAACTTATAATGCACATGTGCAACATAAACATATAATGCACATGTGTAGTACACATATAGTGCACATATGCAGTACAAGTTTTTTTTTTTTGAAAAAAATTTCTTTTATACATAAAATGCAGTGATTTTTTATAAAAAATTGTATGTTTTTTATGTTTTTGAGTTAGTTTTCGAGTTTCTCATTTATATGTAGTTTTCTGATGATATATATATATATATATATATTGAAGGGTTTAAATCAGAAGAAAGAAGAACTGTTCATTTAATTTTTGTATTTCATATTAATGCAAACTTAGATATATCATTAATTGGTAGTCTTCCTTTTAAATAGCTAATTAAATTAAATTTATAACTTATTTAACAAAAATATCTTTTTAAAAAAAGAAATAAATATTAATTTAAAGTGTAGGATACATTAGGAGGTATGTAAGATGAATTACGAACTGTGTAGGATATGTTTCAATATATGTAGGATAAATTTCAAAACATGTAGGATAAATTTTGATGTGTGTAGACAAAAATAATTGTGTGGAGGATGATAGTCTTTATGACTAATTAATTAGTTAAAGATAATAATAAATGAGATGATAGAAAACCTATTTAAAGTTTTACAACTGTACCCTTTGTTCTTTTTCTTCTCAATTTTTTTCTTCTCAATATATATATATATATATATATATAGAGAGAGAGAGAGAGAGAGGGGGGTGGGGTTCTAGAGTGAACACTAGTGTATTTGCGAACTGAGTGAATAAATCCTGACAATTTATTTACATCATCAAATCGTAAAATACACTAGTGTATTTTCATCATCAAATCCTGGTCATTGATTTACACTTGTGTATTAATAATCAAGGGGGTTGTTCACTAATGAACCTAACCCTATATATATATATATTGTGTGTGTGTGTGTAAACGGATGTAAGGATAAGCCTAAAAGAGATGGATCTAGGGTGTAGGGATGAGCCTAAAAGATATGGACCTAAGGTCTGGGAATGGGCCTAAATATATTTATATATATGTATATATATGTGTGTGGGATTCGGTTCAAGAGAGAACCAAGCACAGTTGCGAGAACCATGGGAACTCATATCATCCAATAGCATATTTACAAATCGCCCATAACCAAATTAAATCAAAAGAGTATTTGAGTCTTTTACTTCCATGTCACATCTTTTCTCTCTCTTCTAAAAAGTTAACATGTCACATCTTTTCTCTCTCTCTTTCATTTAAAACTCAACATGTCACATCTTTACTCTCTCTTCTATTTAAAGTTAAACATTAGACATCTATTGAGTCGTGATTTTCGGGTGAGTATGTTTGGTAATATCCTCAAATTTCGTAAACCCGAAGTCGGGGTGTCAGGGGCGTAAAAAGATGTTTGGCGTAAATTTTTTTTTTAAAAAGTTTTTGAAAAAAAATAGGAAAAAAGTTTTTGTAAATTATTTTTTTTAAAAATAAAATATTTAACTGTTTGGCGTAAATTATTTTTTTTCTAAAAAAGTTTAAACCCGTAAAAAAATATTTTTTTTGTAAAAAAATTTGTTATAAAGTTTAAAACCACGTGTAAAAAAAGTTAAAAACCGGCGCGTAAAAAAACGTTTAAAACCGTGCGTAAATTTTTTTTTAAATTTAAAACCGGCGCGTAAAAATAATTCTAAACCGGCGCGTAAAAAAGTTTTAAAACATCGCGTAAAAAAAATTTAAAACTGTGCGTAAAAAAAGTTGATAACCGGCGCGTAAAAAAGTTTAAAACCGATGCGTAAAAAAAGTTTAAAACCACGCGTAAAAAAGTTTCTAAAACGGCGCGTAAAAAAGTTTGAACCCGTGCGTAAAAAAAGTTTAAAACCGCGCGTAAAAATTTTTTGAAACCGCGCGTAAAAAAGTTTAAAACCGGCGCGCAAAGAGAATTTTAAACCGGCACGTTAAAAAAGTTTAAAAGCGCGCGTAAAAAAAGTTTTAAACCGGCGCATAAAAAAAGTTCTAAACCGTGTGTAAAAAATTTTAAAACCGGCGCGTAAAAAAGTTTAAAACCACCCACGGGCATAAAAAAAAGTTTGAACCCGCGCGTAAAAAAAGTTTGAACTCGCGCGTAAAAATGTTTAAAACCGGCGCGCAAAAAAAGTCTGAACCCTTAAGTAAAATAATATTCTTACTGCATGATTAAAAAATAACATTAATTAAATTAAATTAATTATATCACAAACATTTAATTAAAGCACAATGATTTCGAATCTATTACCAATCATTAAATAGCTTAATAAAAATACAAATTTACTCTTATCTCACTAAAAACAAAAACTGATTAATTAAAACATAATGATTACAACTAGTTTATTGTCTTTTAATTTCATCCATTAAATCACTATTGATCAAATGCTTATATTGGTTATACGGTTCTCACAACTCAAAGTGGTTCTCATTTTACCCATCCCCTATGTGTGTGTATGATGTATGTATGTGTGTGTGTTAGTATAAAGAAGAAAAGAGAGAGGTGAGACGTCGCAGGCGGCAAGGAGGAGACGTTGGCGACGGGACGGACAAGAACACAGTGACGCTGAGCCTCGCCGCCTGCGAAGTACCCAACATCCTTAAGCCTAAGATGCCTGTAAATTTTAGTACACTAGTTATCATGATATAAGTTGAGATTTAAGTTGAGTTAGGTGACGTGTAAAAGTCCTCGGGTCGCGTATATTTAGGATACGCTGTAGCCTCCTAATTTCCCTAGAATCTCGAAATTGTCGCTCATACCAGCCGCTCTTTGCCGTTCCTTTTCAGCAGACATTCATCCGATCAGATTCCGCCACCCTCTTCTACGATGACTCCTTCGGTGAGTGTAATTTTCATACATGCACACACATGCACACGCACCACCCTTCTCGCTGTCTATTATATATACATATATGCTGTGTTTAACCATCTGTAGATTACCATTTTCACTACATTTACCATATCGGTTTATCTATACCTTCGATCGATCTTTCTGTAACGTTAAGTTTGATTTCAGTTTCGTCCCTTTTTGTTTTTCTGTTTTGGTGGATTGTTTAATTTCTAGGGTTTTGAATTTTGGGTTGATCAGTAAATCTGCAAATGTTATAATCTGTTGCTATCGGATCAAATGTATTTATATCTAGACTTGAATTTTACAGCCTGTTGAGCACGAGATGCTGGTCCTAGAAGGATCACCTCAACCGATGGAAGGTACTTCTTGCAGTCTCATTTTCATTAATTTTTCTGTTTCTTTTGCTAATTCTGGTTTGGACTTTAATAATTTGTATGATTTACAGCGGTCGCTGATACGATTGATGCACAAGCTGTTGATGATCATCCATCTGCACGGTTCACTTGGGCTATAAAGAATTTCCAACATTTCATGGCGAAAAGATGTCCTCTGACCCCTTTGTTGTTAGAGGATGTAAATGGTATTTTAATTTTCGGATACTGTTATTTTCGAAAGTGTGACATAGTCTAATTTCTTGTTACATGATCTCCTGTTTGTGTAGGCGAGTGGTCGTATTCGCGAATGGGGAACACTTATCAATGTACCTTGATGCTGCTGATTCTACAACACTGCCATATGGATGGAGCATATATGCTCAGTTCAGCTTGGCAGTAGTTAATCAAATGCATCCTAGTTTTACCGTCAGGAAACGTAAGCCTTTTATCTAATTATCTCACATTGACAAGAAGGAAATTATTTATTCATAGTCTTCTAATTTCCATATTTTACTGTGCAGATGCACAACATCGGTTTAATACTCGATACAGTGATTGGGGTTTTACTTTGTTTATGCAACTTAGTGAGCTGTTGACGAGGGAAGAGGGTATCTTATGGACGATACGTGTATAATTGAAGCTGATGTGACGGTGAGGATCACTTCTGATTATTCTTCACATAAGTCGAAAAGGAAAACAGGTTATGCTGGACTTAAAAATGAAGGAGCTACTTGCTATATGAATTCACTGATACAGACTTTATACCATATACCATACTTTCGAAAGGTCGGTGACTTCACATTATATTATGCCCCATCATTCAATTCTCACTAAAAATATAATATAGTCACTTATGTTTAACTTTTGAATCAGGCTGTATATCATATTCCAACAACCGAGAATGATATGCGATCGGGTAGCATTCCTCTGGCTTTGCAGAGTGTATTCTATAAGCTTCAGAATAGTGAGACTAGTGTAGCTACAAAAGAGTTGATTAAGTCTTTGGGGTGGGAGACAAATGAATCTTTTATACAGCATGATGTTCAAGAACTAAGTATGGTTTTCTGTGAGAAACTTGAAGACAAAATGAAGGTATAGTTATTCTTGCTATTAAACATGAATGTTGTTGGGTTTACCGGCACCCGCTTAAACCGGCTCGAGTCTTGAACAGACGCGGGTTCGAATCCTGGCAACCCCAGGCTCTGCGTTCCCCTCGAGTTGGCAGGGTATTCACCGCCAGGTAGCGTTGCTGGGTCGCTAGCTTGGGAAGTGAGATCACTTCCGCGGTCAGGGGTACCAGGGGTACCGTGCATTTACCTTTTTTTTAGATTCTCGCCTGCTTATGTAGTTATGTACTCTTTTGGTTATGCTGGCACAGGGTACTATTGTAGAGGGTACAATTCAACAATTATTTGAAGGGCACTATATAAACTATGTTGAATGAACAGATGTTGACTACAGATCAACAAGCATGGGATCTTTTTATAGTAAGTATGTTTGTAAGAACAAAATTGTTTTTATGTTAATTATAGGTTTTATCAACACCTCTATCTTTTGTTAGACCTTCAGCTTGACGTTAAAGGTTGTCGAGACGTGTACGCTTCATTTGACAAATATGTACAAGTGGAACGACTCGAAACACATGGGTTACAGGTTGGATTAATTTCTCAAAGTTATACATTTAAACCTTTGTTATTTTGTCATTTTAGTCTTTCATATTCAATCATATGTTGGCCTTCACAGGATGCCAAAAAGCGTATCCTGTTCATTGATTTCCCCCGTGTTCTTCAACTCCACTTGAAACGTTTTGATTATGATTTCATGGGAGATACAACAGTGAAGGTTAATAACTTTGATCCTTATGACATGGTTCAGTTCTTGACATTTGACATGCTTGATTAGCATAATTTATATTGACATGGTTCAATATAAACTTGCTTATTGACAATGGAAGAGTTTTGTGTCACATTACAAATGAAGGCGATTGGGTCTATTTATGCATACCGAAGGGGTATGTCTCTCCTTGACACTGGTTTGGTGGTGTGACGGTGGTAGCCGCCACTACTTTATGTTATATCTAATAATACAATCTTAATACTTAACTTAGGTTAAAAACTATATTTAAACTAACATTCTGCCCTAATTTTTATCCTTTCATGCCATGTGTAATCTTCTTTCTTCAAATTGTTGTACTGTTGCCTTCACTCTCTTCACCCTTGCTGTTGAGTTTTTCTTAAATTTTAATATTTCTTTCACTTGCAATGTTGCCCACCGACGTTGTTGCTTCTTAACCAAAAGGTTCGTAGCTCTTGCTATTTTTTAACACACAATAAAGGCTCGTGACTTGCTCTTGCTATATGAACCACATGGGTCCGATACCTTGTTACTTTACAAATCGTTTTGAGATCCGTGTTGACTTGCTATGCGAACCACACATGTTTTTCTTCTTGCCTACCACGCAAGTATTTTCTTGCTTCTCACATACAACATACCACACAGGTTTATTTACCTCACATGTTTTGCGCGACACAAGTTTTACTTATTCTTGCTATTTGAATCGGTGATATTCTTTTTACTTGCTATGAACCACACGGGTCCATTTTGTTGACTTGCTATGTTGGGTTTTGTGGCGAATTGCAGTTTTTTCTTTATTTTTTCTAGTTTTGACTTTTTGTTTGACCTAATTAAAGAATTCTAATCTAATTCAAACTTCTAATAACCATGAAAATATGAAGAATTAAACAATTATTATTGTTATTTTCTCTTAAACCGATCCCACCTTTGTAGCAACCGGAATTATCCAACATTTTCTACATATAGTACTGTATACATACTTTGCTTATTGTTAGAAATAACTTGTCAAGAAGCAGACCTCTTGTTTGGACATTTTTATGTAAAGTTATTTGATTGATTGAACAGATAAATGACCGTTATGAATTCCCCTTGCAACTTGATCTTGATAGAGGGAATGGAAAGTATTTATCACCCCTGGCAGACAGAAGTATTCGCAATCTTTACACTCTACACAGGTATTGTGATTTGTGAATGACTTTTATAAAATTGTATAACAAAGTAAGTAAATAGCCATGTTAAACTCTAAAATCAGTTAAACCAACACGATTATTATGCACGAATTACAGTTAAGAATTAAGACTTATGGGAATATGCACAAATGACAGTTAAGACTTAAGAACTATATCAACTCTTGTGAATAAATTTGCTCTTATTTTGATTAAATTCTGAATGTTTTAAGTTCAACAATATTTTCGCAGTGTTTTGGTGATTAAATTCTGAATGTTTTAAGTTCAACAATATTTTCGCAGTGTTTTGGTTCACAGTGATGGAGTAGATGGCGGGCATTATTATGCCTATGTCAGTCCTGCGCTTTCTGATCAATGGTAAGAAATATTATCTGCTTGATTTGATAGCTATTGATGATCTCTGTTATTGTTATTAATTTTTTGAATTATGTAATGTTTTCTTTATGCAAATACATACATACATAAATATACATACACAAATAAGTATTCAGTGGATGGATCAATAGAAAATAATGAGAAACCTAAAAAAGTCCATGTGAAATACAAAAATATGTAGTGCATATCATGTGTAACCCTACATATAATTATTATGGACTACAAACACTTTTCCATTTCAATCCGCAACGTATTTTTTTTCAACCGGGATATATGTATTACATACATGTAATAGAACACAACTTCGAATTAAGTTTTTTAGATTTATGATAATCTTATATATATTGTGGATAAAGATCATTTAAGAACTAACAAATTTAAAAGAGAAAAATGTCATTTTAGTCCCTGTGGTTTGGGCCGTTTTGTCAGTTTAGTCCAAAGGTTTCATTTTTCCCCTGTGAGTCCAAAAATGTTTAATCATTACCATTTTAGTCCATTGGGTTAACTTCATCTATTTAATCTGTTAACGAGAAGGGCAAGTCGGTCATTTTATATGGCCGAATTACCCTTCTAGTTAATAGAATTACATTTAAAATAACCAAATTGTTCTTCTCGTTAACAGAGAAAACGGATGAAGTTAACTCAATTGACTAAAATGGCAACGCTGAAACCTTTTTGAACCCACAGGGGAAAATGAAACATTTGGACTAAAATGACAAAATGCAAAAATATGCAACAGTTGTTTTCCTTTGGTTTTATGGAATGGAAGTTATGTGTTTTTTATAAACACGGCAAATGGCCCTCCATTAATCAAATCATTTCTTATTTGAAACATAAATATTACTAAAATGCCATTAAGATGATCTCAGCCATTAAAAACGCTCATCCAATGGTCCAAAACACTTCCTACACTTTGTAGGAAAACCACACTTTGTAGAGTAACCCCACCATATATATATAGGAAAATCAGAGCTTTTTATGTTAAGTGTTTTTCTTGTGCGTATATACATATATTATAGTTGATAATACACGTGTGTGTATATTGCCAATTTTTGACTATACATATATGTAGATAGGTGTTAGGGGTGTGCAAAGTCGGTTAACAAAAGGTCACTTAACTGTTGGTTCTAGTTAATCTAAAACTGTTAACCGAACCCACAATCGATAGGCGGTTAACCATGGTTTGATTAATCGGCGGTTATGGTTATTTCAGTTATTAACCTTTTTTTTGTATTTTTAGATGAAATATGGTTGTATTCTTGTATATAATTTATTGATGTTTCAATAAATAAAATTTTCCTTGTTTACATTGGTTCTCGTGGTTCTCACTATAAAGATGGTTCTCATATGAACCTTACCATATATATATATATATATATATATATATATATATATATATATATATATCCTCTAAAACTGCAAGTACCGTTTGACTCATACTTTCCGTATGATTTTTTCACCAAAAGTTTGCACAAAGCTAGATTAACAACAACCAACTAAAATATCTGTGAAAAAAATTGGAAAAAAAATTACAAGCCAACACTTATTCGACATGTAAGCTTAATTTACGCTGTTGTAAATGACTAGTGATGTAAACTAGGACATTAGGACCGTGTAACTATGATTTACACCACCGTAAAAAGTCAAGTACATAATTTTTTTTTTTGAAAAAGTTACCTAAAAATTTTATCAAATTTTTTTTCCAAAAAAGTTTTGTATAAAAAGTTGTCGAGTTCTTGCATGAATTTGTGGTTCCTATTTGAACCTTCCCCTTATATATTATATATATATATATATATATATATATTGTCTTAACGTACGATGCGTACATATATATATACAAATTGTCTTAACGTACGATGCGTACGAGATGAAGCATCAACATGTGATTTTTTTAACAGATGACTTTTTTTTGAACATGCGACCTTTGGGATTATAACATGCGAGATTTCTTTTCTGGGATTATAACGTGCGAATTTGACATTGCGTATGCTCACATGTCAAGGCAAAATGTGTGTGTGTGCGTGTGTGTGTGTGTATATATATATAAGGGAGGGTTAACGTACAATTTTTGTTAACATACGCTGTGTATGAGGCTCAGATACAACGTGCGGGATTTTGTTTATAACATGCGGCTTGCTTTTTTTACGAACATGTGATTTATTTTGTAAACCAACATGCGTAATTATTTTTTTTGACCCATGCGGTATTTGTTTTTCAACATCCAGCCTTGAGTATTTTGTAACATGCGGGATTTCATTATTGGTGTTTATAACGTGCGGACTTCACCCAGCGTACACTCGTACGTTAAGCCGCATTGTACATTACACTTTCAATATATATATATATATATTGGATTCGGTTCAAATGAAAACCACCACGAGTTGTGAGAACCGTGAGAACTTTTTGATCCGGGACAAGTTGGGCCAATTTTGTTTTTTTTTTTTGCAAAAGCGTAGATGAAAATATTATAAACTACATCTGTAAAAAAAATTAAAAATTGTTGAATAGGTAGTTTTGAGTGATGCAAATTTTTTTTTACTTCTAACGTAAATTTTATATTTAATTTTACACCTGCCATAAAAAAACTTGTATCAGTCAAAACTACAGCCTCAACAAATTTTTTTACTCTTTTTACAGATGTGTTTAAAATATTTTCATCTATGTTTGTGTAAAAAAATTTGGTTGAACTCGTCTCGGATCAAAAAGTTCTCGCAGTTCTCGTAACTTGTGGTGGTTCTCATTTTAACTCATCCAATATATATATATATATATATATAGAAGAAGAGAGAGAAGAGAGAGAGGAGAGAGAGAGAGAAATGAGATTTAGAAAAAAACAGTAGAAAATGTGAAAACGTGGGGAACGGATCATAGAGCGACACGTGGCGCCGCTACAATTCAGGCGGAGTGGTGTTTTTTTTTGTATCTTTAGGGGTTTATATTCATTTTATCCCACACACCACACTGATTTGTGTCGGCCAAACATTTTTGGCATCTAGTTAGAAACTTAATTTATGGCGTTTTTCCCAGAGTTTTGGCACCGATAAAGAAAGGATTCAAAGTAAAAAAACAATGGCATTCCTGTATTCATTACAATTCATTCATAAAATTACTCAAACATTACAATGAAAGCGAAACAAAACAAATGAAATAAATACTCTTCATTGGATGGGATTATCAGTGATGTACCCATCGCTTCGCTCATCACTTTCTCTTCCTGGCTTGTTGGGGCTTTTTCGTGTGCATCTTTAGTTTGACTTTCAAACCCTACTTGCCTAAAAACAAGATAAAATTTCATTGGCGTTTTAGATGATTATGGCATCTTCTTAAACTTTGTAAATTTATATTTCAAGTTAGCCTTTATATGGTGTTTTCACAGCTAGCAGTAGTTGGCCTTCATAGGTCAAAGATATCTACTTATGGCGTTTTCAACTAGCAGTAGTTGGCTTACTTACAAACACACAAACGAGAGTCAACATGTATATGGCATGTACAAATACACTATCGATTGTTAACACGTATAAGGTTCATAGTAACCATATGTTGGCCTTTTAAATGATACAAAATGTAACAATCATCACCTTAACTTGCTTTGTTTTCTACTTTTCGATCTTGATCGATCTTCAGACACCATAATATTAGGTTTTCGCGTTAAACTAGGGTTTCACGTTTTTCGTAGAAGTTGGGGAGGTTTATGTATGGATTTTATATGTTTTAGTGTTGTTTGGAAGGTTATGTACATTCACAATTACCTTTTTACCCTTAATGAAGCCCACACACATTTGAAAGGTATCGATATTCACATAAATTTGGCCGACTGAGTCATATTAAATTACCTTATTGTTTTGTGATGTGTGTTCGTTCAGTTTCAACAAGATTTACTCTTTTTGGTTTATCTAGTTTTTCTTTAGATTCCTATGTTCAATAGGGTTTCTTAGTTTTATGTATCCAGTGTTCTCCTCCATTCTAATTACATCATTCAAATATATTTTCTCATTTACTTTTACAATATGTATTTTTTAATATTCAAGCACATTTTTTAATGCATTCACTAAAGTTACTTTCTTGTAGGTTTAAATTTGATGATGAACGAGTAACCAAAGAATGTAAAAAGAGAGCATTGGATGAACAATATGGGGCCGAGGAGGTGATTCTATGGATGATTGAAGTGATGTTTAAGTATACAATATGCCTAAAACTTATATCTGATATATGTATACTATATTATTGTGAAACAGTTACGGCAAGTAAAACTTGGGTTGAACAATTCTTCATTTAATTATATAAAGAAATCTAATGCGTACATGCTTGTGTATATACGTGAAAGTGAGAAGGATAATATTATCTGCAATGTGGAGGAGAAGGATATAGCAGAGCACCTTAGAGTAAGATGTTTAATTAATTAACTGTGTTTTGCAATTTTTGTTACCATACTTGAAAATCACATTATGCGCTTTTACATTTCAGATAAGATTAAAGAGAGAACTCAAAGAGGCACATTTGTATACAATTATAAAGGTTTTAGTTTCGAAAGTTACTCTACTTAGAATTACCATTTGACATTCATGAAAATCTTAATATCCTTATGCTATTGATGAGAGTAGGTTTCTTGTGAGAAGGATCTTCATGAACAAATTGGAAAACATATATATTTTGATCTAGTGGATCATGATAAAGTTCGTTGTTTCCATATCCGAAAACAAAACTCTTTTGCTCTTTTCCAGGTATAATCTTTGGTTATTATAATACATAATTAAAATAGTAAAAGGAAGTTGACCGAAATATCTGAAACTTTGCAGGAAGAAGTTGCTAAAGAATTTCAAGTAGCAGTGCAATGTCAACGACTTTGGATGTGGGCTCAACGCAAAAATCACACTTATCGCCCTCATCGTCAATTGACGCCTCAGGAGAAAGCTCAGCATGTGTGCACTTTTTCAGATCTACTTTAATCTAGTCCAAATAAGAGTTAATCTGTTGTTAGACGATTTAACTAAATATGTCAAATATGACAAAAAATGTACATTAAGTTGATCAAAATACTCATCGAATCAATGAATATTGTTATATAACCCTAAGGGGACATCATTGATTGATTTTTACGTAAATCTAAGAGTAAATATTTAGAGCCACTGCAATGGTAGTGACCACTACTATCCAGAACCACCGAAAGACAAGAAAAGGTTAAAATGGAGGATTACCTTTTTCATATTAAAAAATTGACATTACGATCTTGCAATCATTACTAATGGGCAATTAATTTGCATTAAAACTTTTCTGCAAGTTTTGCGTTACTTTACTTTAGGAACAATCTAGGGTTTTGCTATTTCATTACTATTTTGTATTAGTTATCTAATTTATTGTTGATTAGGTTGGATATCTAAGTGAATATATTAATAAGGATGACAATGCTGCGCTTCATCTGTTTTTGGAAGCAGAAGATAAAAAGGTAAGATCTCACTGATAACTTTTAATTTCAACTTTTTTTTATTTGTGTTCACTCAATTTTCTTTTTATATAGTAACACACACAAATCTTTATTGTAAATTTGGCAACCTGGGTGATCATTGTAGGACTTGCAACCAATTTCACTGTGTGAGAGGACTGAAGAGGAGATTATGCTTTTCTTCAAACTTTATGATCCTTTAAAAGAAGAGCTTCGGTATTTACCCTCTTTATATATACGAACACACAAAGAATCATATATACACCCATATAGAGGATCATGTTATCATTTACTATTACATCATCATACTATACTCCCTTGCTTAAGCACACGAACACACAATTGTTTAGGAATGACTATCTCTAGACTCTTTTATCTTTAATAAGGAAAACTCTTTAAAGTAACCTTTACATCATGACTAGATGTTTATACATGCACCTTGGAATCTTTCCAAAATTTCTATTCAGATTCTAACTACGACTCTAAAAGTCATTGGAAAATCAAATTTAAAATTCAATACAAATTATGTTTATTATGAGTCAAATAAAGAAATTGTTAGGTTTCAAGTGGTGCAGGGAAAACACAAACAAACAATGCACACATGAAGAACACACAGTTTAAAAAATATAAACTATAAATAACACAAGAATTTTACCTGGTTCTGTCCCAGTGGGTGACCTACGTCTACAACACAAGAATTTTACGTGCGACTGAGCATTCCTTTTTTCACTTATGTTGTCATCAGCATAGGTGAATCCTCATATACTACCCGCGGGTTCCAATTCCTCAAGGTTTTATCCCTCCTCATTACCACATCTATGTTCTTTTGATAAATCAACCAACCGAAATCCAAAAATGATAACCTTTCGATCGCAACTATCTCGTCTTCAACCATAACAATGGCACGGGTATGAACTTGACGGTTGTTCTACATTGTCAATCAAACCACTCAACTCCTACTAACTCGATATTTATAAAACAATCTATCAATAGTTATATGATGATCTCTTCTAGACAAATCTCCCCTAGAATGGTGAAATTTCACAAAACTGGTTCTTAATAAACAATCAAAATCCAAACTTGAAATTTCACAAACCCAAAACTAAAACAAAACAATCCAACAACACTTGAACTTGAAAAAAAGTGAAATTAACCCCAACTAGCTTCCCGTTACACGGTCCAATCAGCTAATCTTTCAATCCAAATCAACTTGCTTAATCGGCCTAACATGCTAGGAAAAGGTTTAACCCAACAACTGAAAGTGCAGGATCCGGTGTGTTTAGACGGAAGCTTGGATATAGAATACTAATTCGGTAGAAATTTCGGCAGCATAATGTTTAAATCGGCCCGTTTGTATTAGCTTCCAAAATATACCAAAGAGCATACGTCATTGACAATCTATAGAGAACACACAAGTTCTCTCCTCTCAAATTCAAAAACTTATGAAGGCCAAGCGCATGACACTACTTATATAGGACATGACTCCAGCGCAACTACTATCGTAGGACTCTTACGTACGTAAGACTCCTGCGCACGCATGACTCCTACTCACGTAGGACTCCTGCAGGTTTCATGTCATGCGCTCCAAAACCTTTCTAAACTCATATATATATACACACAATATTCAACACACTATCTAGCTTATTCAACAAGTAACTAGTAACTGACACACATAAGTGCACCAACAAATTCTCCCTTGTACATTGCTGTCGAATATCCAGCTTGAAATTTGAGAGCCATGTTTGAATATTCTGTAAATTCAATCAAATGTTGTGAATATCTTCAATAAATTCCCCCTTGATTGATGATTCGGGCTTACTTGATCCAATGTATTCCCCCTGAAATGACACTTCAGGTCATTAGT
The DNA here is from genome assembly GCA_947069175.1 of Scalesia atractyloides. NCBI lineage: Eukaryota > Viridiplantae > Streptophyta > Magnoliopsida > Asterales > Asteraceae > Scalesia > Scalesia atractyloides. The sequence continues at coordinate 84,366,020 of CAMTDV010000030.1, forward strand.
TGCACGGTTTCTGACCTAATCCTCTGATTTGCTAAAGTACAATCTTCACGAATATTGGCCAATTTGAAACTAATCAATGTAGCTTCTCCATTTCAACGTTAACCATATCCGCATTCGATTTTTGATATATTTCTTTGCTCAATATCTTGATCATCAAAATCCAACCGACAATTGATAAAAACTTTGAATACCAAACTGGTAAACTTCAAATGAGTGAATACCCATGAAAATCTTGAAATCCCGTTTTTTCGTATCAACTCAATGCTTCTCCAACTTGAACGATTGATCAATGTAAACGGTAATCTCCACAATCAACAAATCTTCATTGGATTAAAAATCATCGGTAACACACTGTGATCTTCAAAGTATAATGATAAACGTTCTTCAAAGATCAATTTTGTAGTCTTCTCCATTAGTTCTGGTAACGTAATCTTTAGACATCATTACTCCGTAGAACATAACTCATTTGTCTGAAAACTATATATATATATATATATATATATATATATATATATATATATATATATATATTCTTCTTTAGTCACAATAGCAAATATCTAGAATTCTCCGCCAGTTCTGATAGCAACTTAATCTTCAACCATCATTACTCCCTGGCGGTTAGTCTAGAAAATAACTCATTTGCCTGGAGATTAAAAAATTTAGTAGAGCTCTCATGTATCTAATATCTTGAAAGCTCTGTGAAATCTGACAGCTCACAGTGACCATAGATATCCCATGCATATCGGCTTATAGGCTTATACAAAGATGAGACTTCAATATGATCACGAACAAAAGAATCCGGAACTCAAGATATGTTGTGCAACCAGCTTGATGAAGACTGAGACCTCAACGTATTTCCAAATTGAAGAATACGAGATACTATGCATCACCAGTCAATTTGAGTCAGATCCGCTCGAATAGTGTTGCATCTTAGTTTGAAATTTCAAAAAAGCCGGAATTTCAATATATGACATTTGAAATTTTATTCCACCTCATTTTTGCAATTTCTGACCTCTTTAATATCACCTCTGAATTTCCAAGAATTTCTCCCTCATTTTGTCAAATTCTAATCTTTCTTATCTATGAAAACTCAATTTTGTGGAATATTTGACATTTTGCTCCACAAAAGTCAGTTTTTCATCAATGAAGAATTTTACGTTTTGGCTCATTCATAGTCACTTCACCAATTGATAACAGTTAAAAATAGGTCTCCATGACTACCCCATTAACTTTAACACTTTGTGATTTCATAAATTTTAATAGTTCTCTAAATCATTTACCGTGTCCCCCCGAATTACCCGTATTTTGACATTAAAATCTCGAAAATATTTTCAATCACCAAATTTTTTTCTGGACACACATCTAATCACCAGGAGCAACAAATTTCAAACCCTAAATTTTTCTGGACACTCGAAATATTTTCAATCACCAATTTTTTTACTTCTACGCGCGTAAAACAGTTTCCCCCTGAGCGTTTAGTCATGTGCATGGTGACTCTTAAGCATGGACTCTATGTGCGCGGATGACTCATTCACTTGTGCTCCTGCGCGCGTAGGGCCTCTTGCGTTTGTGCTCCTGCTTGCGCATGACTCTTGCGCTCCAGGTGGCTGTTTGCACATTTTTCGATCTAGAATCTCTTCATTATCTTCGAATTTTGATTGAAATTTCATCCATGAATAGATCTTTAGTTTGATTTTTACGTCTAAAACACATAAATCATGAGCGTAGGTGATTCAATCAATTGTTAGATCGATTGAATCGGGTATCGTAGACCGATTGAAAGTGCAGGATCCGGTGTGTTTAGATGGATGTTTGGATAGAGAATACTAATTCGGTAGAATTTCAGCAGCATAACTTTTAAATCGGCCCGTTTGTATTAGCTTCCAAAATGTACCAAAGAGCATACATCATTGACAATCTGAGAGAACACACAAGTTTTCTCCTCTCAAATCCAAAAACTTATGAAGGCCAAGCGCATGACACTACTTATATAGGACATGACTCCTGCGCACATACTTCGTAGGACTCCTACGTGCGTAGGACTCCTACGCACATATGACTCCTACTCACGTAGGAGTCATGCACCTGTTTCATATCATGCGCTCCGAAACCTTTCTAAACTTATTTATCTATAAAATATTCAACACACGTTCTATCTAGGTTATTCAACAAGTAAGGGCACACATAAATGAACCAACAACAACAAGAGAATACCACTTTAGGTTTCTTGGTACCCTTTTAAAAAAAAGATCATCGCACCCCTGCTTCTCTCGCTTTTCTAGCCAACAACCCAGATCATTTATCCGGCTAATAGAACCCTGCAAAGAATCCAATGAATCAACAACAAACCTGACATCCCAGCCCCACAAATTATTTTGTAAGTGTGGTAAACTGCCACGCCAGTTGGATCATGAGCACTATGGAGGGAGACTTGGGGGGCCCACATGCATATCCAACCAAATCTCTTTATTTAATTAATTTCTTTTTTATATAGTTAACTAAAGGGGCTTTAGGGGGGGGGGGGGGGGTGTTACCACACACCGTGCAACTTAATGATAAAAGCCCCTCACTTATGTGGTGCATACGTGGAGCTTATGTGGCGTCATAAAGGCTTTATTCCACACCACCCAGCCTTAGTGGGGTTTTCTACTCTACCAATCCACTCACTATCTCTTGGTCCAATATCCTTTCTATATTTTGCAACTCTTTTTCTTTTATCCTATTCTGCGGTCACCAACATATCTGCAAAACCATAACATACACTCTCTCCTCTATCTCTTCTAGGTTTTCTGGAATCTTTAAAGTAACTTTCTCTTTTCCTGTTTCGTACGCTAGTTTCCCTCCGAAAACATCAATCAAAACACATGCACAGTTATGAATAGACATCCAAGAATGACTGGAACATTTTGTTCTTTTTGCATGTCAACAAGGAAATCATCTGGAAATCCAAATTAATCAATGTGTATGAGTATATTTTATATTATTCATTTGGTGTTGTCTCGCTGTCTTATGTGTTAGGTGCACATTGATCCTAGTTGGCTTTTGATCCCCAAGGCCTAGTTCAGCAAATACAAGTAAAGTATTAGGCTAACATCTGCCCTTAGAATAACTAATGCATCTTTGATCGTCAGGTCTCCATTCTCGCATGCAAAACTGGACCAACTCTCTTGGGAGAGCGATTGAATGATAAGATAATAAGATGTGTGACTTTGTTATCTACGAATGATGGATGAATCTATTCACCTCATTAAATAGAGTAATTTTCTCCTACTCACTGACAATCTCTCTCTTTCTCCCTCTTCAGCTTTTGTCACATTTGTGTACAAGTTGTACTGATCTATACATGCCATACCATTGTCTGAAGACTTTCGTTCTTCGAAACTATTGACTTCTTCGGCATCCCAACGTTCGTATGATATTTTGTCTTGCCTTCTTCACTACTTGTAGCTTTTATGGCCTTCTTTTTTTTATATATAGCAATGTAGCTAGTTGACCCAATTAATGCCCTCTAACTCCTGATTTCGTATTAACGTTAGGTATCTTGATGATAGTTCTGGCTTACTCTCTGGTTGAGCAATGTTATTACTTGATACAAAATGATGAAACATGTTTTGGTGTTATAGTCGCGATTGGAATCCAGGTGGCAGTTGATTTGCGAGCTTCTTATTTCTAGGTGAAGTTAGGGTAGGGATGATAGTGGGTCGGATTCGGGCCGGGCATACCCGATTGTAAAAGCGTGTCCCATACCTGGCCCAATATCTATTTTATCGGATAATTACTAGTCGGGTATTAGGTATACCCATTAGTATTTCCAATACATTTTTTTACTATTATAAATATTGTTAACTTTTATTTATATAACAATACTATAAATAAATTGAAATATATATTACATACATACAATTTTATCATAAATATATAATAACATTGTAATTTTTATAGAGTTTTATGTATATAATTCATAACATAAAAAATATAAACACGTATTTCAAAAGAAAATTTATTTTTTTCACATAATGAACCTACTTAAATAAATCACTAATAGATGGGCTAACGGAAAATAAAAATATAAATAAATCATTCGGGTATATAGTTTGGGTAAACGGGTATGTGTTTTCGGGTAATCGGGTTGGGTATCACCTAATCCCATACTCATGAAGATTCTTAATATAAATCTCATATTCGGTCCCATACCTATCGGTCTTTGGGTGTACCCATCCCATATGCTTTGTGTTTTGGATATACCCATCAAACTCGGGTTTTTTTTTTGCCATCCCTAGGTTAGGGTGATTCCTTCAACCTAGATTGTAAGTATTGCCGTGCGATTTTTTTTGGTTCTCTCTCGATTGCCCCTCTGTTCATTCTGATCATATCGCTTGCCTTTGTAATTGGTTTCTATTCGATTAAGGAATAGCTTACCTTGTGTATCCGGCATGCCTTCTCTTCCATGTAGATGTTCCTCAAATGCCTGAGTCTTCCAACCACGTCTTCAAACTCAGTGTTATCAAGATCATTGCTCTGTTTGATAGTACCCACAAGTTGGAAGTACTTAACCGAGGGGGTGTTGGTTCCTTTTAACTTATGACTTCTTAACTTCTTATAAGTCAATAAGTTAAAAGTAGCTCCAAAATAAGCTAACTCAAACACCCACTGAGTCTAATAAACTTTCTGACCAAGGTTTCTGCATCGAATACATAACCAAGACTCGTTGAGACCATACCCCTAATTTTTCCTGCGAACTGATCAATGCTCTTGAGTTTTTTTAACTTCGCTCTTCAATGTCAGGAGTCAAGCCTTCTAGACTTGCTCCGCCCCAACCTGACGTGCCTTCAAAGATGCTCATATTTCTCGAGCATTCTTGAATCAGGAAATCTGAAGAAGAGTGTCTTCTGAAACAGCTTAAAACAAGAACGATCTTGTTGTCTTGTTCTTCTTTTCCTTGATGTTGCACCTGCTTTTGGTTGAACGACTCCCACAACCCTTGATCATCCAAAAGCACCTCCACATCAATCACCCATGTGGTGAAATAAGTTCTGATCAGCTTTGGAACTTGTTGAGATACCACGCGTGTTACCTTGGCATGGTCAGTTACTCCAACGTTGGCGTTTGCATTCACTTTGGCCGTGGCTTCGTTCGTCCCTTGTCTTTGTCGGTTGCATCTCTGGTATACGAGCCGGTTGTTGTTGGTTTCTTATACCCTCTCCACTGGAAAATCCAATACAACAGAAGTAAAGAAATACTACTGCTCGGAAAAAACTCTTCCTTTTCATTTCATTTCATGGATAGCTATCCTACCTAAATGAACGAGCTCTTCCTTCCTAGTGGGACTTATAAAGAGGAAAAGACAGCAAGCAGACTCTTAGTAGCTGCTCTTTGTGACGAGAATATCATTGGTTATCTAATTGCTTGTCTTTCCGTTTTAACTTCGCCCATGTATTAGCTTGTTTGTACTATCGCTTGCCTGCCTGACCATTGTAGTCCCAGCTAGTGTTTAACACACAACACACAATTTCTGAGAAATAACTCACCCGGATTCTTTTTCATTAATAAGGAAAACTCTCTCAAAAATCCTTTACATCATGAGTAGATGTTTATATGGGCAACCTTGGATTCCTTCCCATGTTCCTATTCAGACTCCAACTACGAATTTTAACAATGATTGGAAAATCCAATAAAATTCAAACAGAAACTATGTTTATCTATGACTCAATTACACAAATAAAACTTATATCTATCTTCAAGATCATCGAACCCACTTGTCTTGTTCCATACCGAGTCCATCCATTAAGGAATTAACCAATATATACAGCATGGAATCAGCATTTCTTATGGTGTTTACATACAGGTATGCTGGGAAGCTTCTTGTTAAGCGTACTGGAAAACCAGTTGACATACTTTCAAAGCTTAAAAAACTGGCTGGTTATGGACATGGTGAAGAAATTGAACTATTTGAGGTCGGTATTTTATATTCTGTATGCTATCTGCTTTTGTTATATTTGTAAACTGTTACCTTGATCATCCTTACATACAGGAAATGCAATTTGAACCCAATGTTAAGTGTGTACACATTGACAAGAAGCTTAGTTTTGAAGGAAGCAAGGTATCCATGCAATTCTTTCTTTGTGGTTTTAATTCTTTGTTTATTTAATTCTCTTTCGTAATAATTTTCTGGTTTGTATGTCTTTATAGCTTGAAGATGGGGACATTGTCTGCTTTCAGAAAGTGGTTCATGCTCAAAATACCAAAACAATGCGTTATCCTGATATTCTTTCTTTTCTGAAATATGTTCATAATCGCCAGGTAATTTGCAACACGTTTATTCTGATTTAAATAGCATTTTTTGTACCTTTTCCTTTATTATTTTTTGTTCAATTTTCCTTTTATTTTTGGATGGTTAATAGGTTGTAGGTTTTCATGCTTTAAAGAAATCAAGGAAGAATGGGTTCTATCTGGAACTGTAAGCTTTCCAATTATCAACAAATCTCATGATAAATTTGTTTTTTAATTTATTAAATTTCAAGTTCTCATGTTACAGGTCAAAACTTAGCAACTATGATGAGGTTGTTAAAAGAGTTGCCCACCACTTAAATTTAGATGACCCGTCTAAAATTAGGCTTACCGCTCATAATTGCTACTCCCAGCAACCGAAAGCCTAACCAATCAAGTACCGGGGTGTGGGATGTCTATCGGAGATGCTGGCCCATGAAAATCAGGTTACACTTCTACTAATTTTCTAACAAAAGATTATTTTTCAGTAATCTAATTATTTTTTTGTTTGTGAACAGACTTCAGATATATTGTATTATGAAGTATTGGATATCCCTCTGCCAGAACTTGAAGGCCTTAAAACTCTAAAAGTTGCATTTCAACATGCTACCAAAGAGGAAGTAAGTGCCGCCTTACACCCTTCTATTGACTTAGATTTGACCTTCATATCCTCTACTGACATGTTTGTTTCAACTAATTATTAGGTAGTTATACATATGATTACATTGCCAAAGGAAAGCACTGTTGGAGATGTTATTAGTGATCTCAAGACAAAGGTTAATTTCAATTATCATATTTAGTTAAACACCAACATTAAAACGTTCTTGTTCTTTCTTGTCTGATAGCTAACTGGTTGATGCTTTGTGTAACAGGTTGAGTTATCTCATGAAGATGCTGAGCTTCGACTTCTGGGAATATTTAACCACAAGATTTACAAGGTATTTGAGTTTTGATGCTTTTTTTCTTTGTTTTTTAATGATGGTTCTACTGGGCCTGCGTCTAAAATTATCTCTGTATATGCAGATATTCCCCCTAGATGACAAAATTGAGAATCTTAATGATCAATATTGGACATTACGGGCTGAGGAGGTTTGTGCTAAAATACATGTGTACAATAGGCGGTCTTAATAATATTCTTTCTTTATTGGTATGCCCATTATTTGGAGGTTAAAAGGAATCCTTTGGTTCCTAATTATATAATTGTTCACATTCAAATACACACGCAAACATACGTTTTTTGCTTTAAAGGTGATACATAGGACGGTTTTGTAACTGCTTAACCATCTACCTTTCTCTCACCCCTACATCTAAACAACAATATGTACAAGTGCTTATTGTCATTTGCTGTTTAAATTTGGTTCTGTATTGAACACATCCATACAATATGTGTGTGTGTATTGTAACAAACACTTTGTTACTATTTTTCTTTATCATTCCACTAAAATTTCTTCTACAGATTCCAGAAGAGGAAAAGAACCTTCATCCATGGGATCATGTCATTCGTGTTTTTCATTTCATGAAAGACACAGCTCACAACCAGGTAAAAACTATGCACATATGGCTTGTGTTAATATGCATAGCATGTTATTATTTTCATAGCTACTTATAATTATGCATTTATATATATATTCCTTTGTTTTAACAGCAGGTCCAAAACTTTGGAGAACCATTCTTTCTTGTCGTTCGTAAATATGAGACTTTAGCTGATGTTAAAGTACGCATACAAAATAAATTACAGGTTCCAGACGAGGAGTTTACAAAGGTATTTTTATCTACCATGAATAAGTTCCTCCAAAACAAAACACACCCTTCAAAATTTATCCAGAAAATTAAAGGGCCTGTTTGTCACGTAACATTTTCTATTTTTTTAGTGGAAGTTCGCGTTTTTTTCTTTTGGTCGTTTTAGATACCTTCACGACATGGATACTGTCTCCACCCGCTTCCAGGTCTGCATATTTTTCTCTGTTCTCATTTTGACACGCACACTTAAGAAGTTTACGGTATTTGTATTCTCTATATGTGTTAATATGTGTTATTTTGTTTCTTTTCGTTTTAGAAGAGAGATGTTTATAGTGCTTTGGAACAGTACCTGGGATTGGAGCATTCTGATAACCCCTAAGTTCGTTGAATGCTGCAAATCAGGTACACGAGTCTGATGATTCTATAACAACCACATCTTGATGTTAGTGATCTGAAATTCCGAACCACCTATATTACAATTTCATTTGACTTGCAAGTTCTTTTTATTTTTTATATCCAAATTATGTGTGTTTGAGTACTAAGTCAATGATTTTGGCAATTGAGGAAAATGTTTTTAGTTTTAAATTTAACTCAATTGACATACAACAGTCAAATGTGAACTCCTTTTTCGGATAACTTTAGTTAAATAAATAGAAATGTAAACCTTTCTGGTGAACACACCTGTCCAGATGTATCCATTTCGACCCCTTTACTAAGAAACGGGTCGATTCGGGTTGTTTCATCTCTAGTGAGTCAAAACGGCTATAGAATATACCGAAACTGGAAACAAGTCAAACAGATGGCATGTAATTTAATGCATAAATCTCCTAAATGATAATATTCATAAGAAGGTGTAATCATATTGGATTCATGAATTGTTTATAGAAAATTGGTTCTTTTGAGAAAAAAAGGTGTTTCGGGCAAAACAAACAAAAAATCACATGTTTTTGACATTATTTTGACCCATTACCTGATCTTCCCACTTGTATATACTCTAATCTAAACAAATTATGACGTCGAGCAGCTAACGGTTCGTATATGCAGAATGGAGACGTTTGAGAAAGCGGTAAGAATGTACAGCTAAGCATGTGGAGATGATCGTATGGTTTGGTAGTTGTATATATCTTTGTGAAGAAAAGTTAATACAGACCATTGACATAGAAACTTACATGTCGCCTCACTGTGCAAAGTAATACAGACCGTTAGATACCACCGACATACTGTTTAGGTGATATTTCTATCTTCCATGGTTGTTTTCTGAGCTCGCATGAAATTTTGACACTAGATGCATACAGACTTGTCTTTTACTTTTATAGCGTTTTATTTTGCTACATATTTCTGTTTCAAATCTATATTATTGCCTTGTGGGGATTACATTGTTCCATTAAAAAATCCACACTTTGTAAAATTGTGGTGGAACTAGTTTTCCGGTCAGCAATTAGCGACCCAATCATAACTCGTGTTGGAAACTAATTCCAAGTTTCTAGTCGTTACAATCCAGTGTGGAGTCATTCAATAGTTAGCGAGTAGTTTTAATAATACGGATTGTTAGTCATTTAATTTATGTTTTAGAGTGTTTTGATTAAGTCTTGTGTAAGCTTGTTCTATATAAGCTGTCTTATGTATCAATAATAATTATCTTGTTTGCCGTAGTTGTTTCCCTTTTACCAACATTTTCGTAGGAGGGGAGTTATTAAGTTCACAAGGTCTTGTAAGAGTGTATGTGTTATCATGGCAAGTACAATCTCTGGATCTTCTGTGCATGTTCTGCCTCCATTCAAAGGCGAAATATACAACTTCTAATAGTATATATATGTGTCAAAATTGTGCATGGATCCCAAGACCTATGGAAGTTTTGTGGCCAGATGGTTTCATGAGTTTAATATGATGAGTCAATTGCATATTTTTTTTCTGTCAAAAGCTAAAATGGTGATTGTAAACCAGAAAAGGGCACGGCAAAGATGTTCTCGATCAGACGATTCTTGAAATGGTTTCGAGAAGCCTACCAACAAGATGGAATCATGTTGTTACAACGATTGAAGAGGAGAAATGTTTAAATAATCTTTCTTTTGATCAACTTCTGGGCTCTCTGCAATCAGATAGGCTCAGAGACAAGGAGTTTCGGGCAATTTTCTCAATAATAATCTAAAGCAAGTACAGACTCGATATTAAGTGAAGCAAACAATAAAGCAACAATTATTGTTAAAATACAGAAAACTACTCATTACTTTTCACGCATAATAAAGCAAAAATTATTAGTAAAATTAACTAAGAAGTTCAGAGAAACCCATGCAGTTCACATACATGATATCCATGCACTCACCTCCCCCCCCCCCCCCACCCAACCCTTTTAAGCACCTTCCCCATAAGGTGAAAACGCGAGATAGGACTTGAGAAAGCGCCATTTTTTCCCAAGTGGCATCCTCGATCGTACTCCCAACCTGTTCAACTAACACCTCAATCCAGGGGCCAGTACTTCCCCTGTTAAGTCACACGATGGTCTAGGATCTGTCCTGATTGGGGACCTTCATTTCAAGCCTTAGAAACAGTAGGAAGGGTTGTAGGTTGTGATGGAAGCTCCCACGTGTGCAGCTTGAACTTACTTACATGAAAACATCATGATATATAAAGGTTGAGCCAACTTATAGGAACCAACCATATGCCTTTAATCACCTGGAAAGGCCCATAAAATCATGGAGCTAACTTCTATGACACCCTCCTCTCAACCAAAGTTTGTTTGTAGGTTTAGAGGTTGAGGTAAACAGTCCCCACATCAAAAGAAAGCTCACAGCGATGGTGGTCGACATTACTTTTGATGGTGTTTCGGCCTGAATCAAATTCTTTTTCAAACTATGTAATACGACCAAACGGAACCCTATGTCCACAGCTTCCACCTTGGAAGTGCATGTTTTGTAAGGTAAGATGTGTGGTGAAAATATCCCATACACAACCACAAAGGGTGAAAATTTGGTAGCAGAATGGATGGATGTGCTGTAAGTGTATTCAGCCCATGGTAACTATTACCCAAGATTTTGGACTATCACTAGTAAAACACCTCAAGTAATATTGGAGTGTGGGGTTTATTCCCTCGGTTTGCCCATTCGTTTGTGGATGGTAACTAGAACACATGCTCAAACTAATACCGCGTAGTTTGAACGATGCTTGCCAAAAAGTACTTACAATCACTTTATCTCGTCACTCGCATATTGACTTTACCATGCCTTGCAATCAGACAACATGATTGACGAATGTTTTAGCAACCGAGGTCACCATAAATGGTGCTTGAGAGGTATGAAATGAGCTACCTGGATAGCCTATCCACCAAAATCGGCACCTTACAACAGGACATCATAACGTTTAAGTTCTAAAAATATGAAGCGGTTGAGTAATTTAAAATGTTTTCAAACTAATGTAAAGGCCCACAAAATTTCCATTTATAATTCAAATAACGAAAGTGCGAATACCAACGTCACCATCAACGAGAACTCTCACACACAAGCCAAGAGTTCCGGGTCCATTTGCTAGGAGATGTTAGTGAATGGATGGCCATTTGCTTAATGTGATTTATGAATAAGTGATGCGTGGGTGTAAACCGGCGTTTTTTGGTTTAAGTTAATGTTTTTACGTAACTTTTAATTCCGGATAGCCTACTTTTAATAAGGTTTGTGTTTTACAGGTCATACGGAGTTTAAGGAGCTAATTGGAAGCCAAACGGAGCACCGGGATGCGAACGGGATCAACCGAAATCAAGAACAAAAAAATTCAGAAAAAATGGAGTTTAGGGGTGTCCGTCGTCGACGCCACATTGGACCGTCGGCGACGCCCGTGTAACTTTCTCCGTCGCGTGCTTTTTGTCGTAGACAGCAGGATAGGCCGTCGGCCAAAAGTGAAAAAGCATAGGCCGTCGCCGACGCCCCTCCGTTTCCTGCGTCGCGAATTTTGAGTTTATTGAGTTTGGGGACGGGTTTTAAACATATTTTTTGACTTATTTTGGGGGATTTTACGAGTTCTTGGAGTTGAAAACTTGTTCTTGGAGCCACAAACCACCACCATTCCATTTCAAATGATCCTCCATACATCTGAATCACACACCTCGATTCTTAACCTAGATCATCATCATCACCATCATTCATCAATGACTATATTACATAAATCAACCTTTATGTTTCACCCAAACTGCAGACTATATCTTCACTTTAAAATCGGCAAAAATCAACCTTTATATTCATATTTTGATACAAGGGTCAACCTTTAACACTAACACCGTTAAAATTCTTGGTTAAGTCACCTCACATGCAAAGCATGTGAGGGCTTTTTGGTCATTTTAATGGCTTGTTTATTTTTAGTTTTTCTTTTATTTAAAAGTTTTTTTTACTTTTTCTTTTTGACTGTATAACTACCTTTTTACTCCGCCACCTCCGACCATTTTCCCCACCCTCAACGGCTTCACCACCGTAACACCTGAGACACGTATGCCCTAGGTCACCCACGTCTCGCTGTTGTTACTAACAGCCTTGACGGAAATTTAACTAAGTCTTTCATGCTACACAATACGTTATACACCTTCTGTTCGTTAGGTAAAATAAACCGTAATTACGTGAAGAAGTTGGACTGGTTTTCTGATTTTAGTGAACAAAGCAAACAAATACACAGTTAACGTTCCAGCCGTGACGGATAACCACTGCCGGTGAACACTCTACTGACTAGACTACCGTTGTATTGTGCAACATTAGCTTCTCCTGCTCCGATTTCCTTAGTTTGAAACAACTAATTTTAGATCATTGAAATGTAATGTATTCATAGCGGCGTAAACGGCGTCGATCTGTGCTTCAAAAAACGATTCGTAATCGATTCCAGGTTTTGGGTTTGTGGTGTGTAATGGCGGTGGTTCTCGGTGTTATGCTGGTGAAGGCGATTGATGTTGCACAAATCAGATTAATTTTAAATGTACGGTTGGGTGTCATTCAAGAAACGAAATCCACCGCATCGTTCCGCCACCTCCTGCCGTTGTTGAGAGGAGATCCGAGAGTGGCGGTAAGTGTTCCGTCACGGTGTTAGAAGGGGGCTCAGAAGGTGATGGTGGGGAACATGGCAGGTCACAAAACTTGTGCTCCGGCATGGAAGAAGGAAACGGTGGACTAGATCTCATCTTCAAACATGAAATGGATATTCACATCTGTCTGTGTAGATATAGAATGGAAAATGATGAGTGGGGAATATACTAATTTATCCACATGAGAGAAATATGTTTGTCATTTGTCAGGTATTGATTTTTGTTTATTTTAATAAACAAAACTAATATATTTAAAGAGCCATTAAAATGACAAAATACCGTCACATGATTTGCATGTGAGGTGACTTAACCAATTTTTTTTAATGATGTTAGTGTTAAAGGTTGACCTTTGTATCAAAATATGAACATAAAGGTTGTTTTTGCCGATTTCAAAGTGAAAGGTATAGTCTGCAGTTTTGATGAAATATAAAGGTTATTTATGCAATTTTGTCTTCATCAATCACCAATCACATCATCACCATCATTCACCCTAAACCCTAATCACTCTCTACCTCCATCTCCAAGCATCAAGATGTACAAGTTCAAGGCTTTATTCTCCGGTGATCAAGTTCTTACGACCATGAGTGGCTAATCACCTCGGTTTCACCCCGGTGTAGGTAGTTGTATTATCGTTTGATTTGTGTAGTTTTGACTTGTATGACAAATTGAGTTTTGATTTTGAACACTTATGATAATTGTCGTGTATTTGAATTAAATTTACAAATTGTCGAACGATGATAAAGTTATGACTTTGTGAAACGAATTTGTACACTTATGCGTTATCTTGGTTAGGAGTTGATTATAAAGTGCATTCTTGTCCATTCTAGGGAATGTTGATAATTTTGGCACCTAAGTCACGTACACTAAATCCGTTAATCGTATATCCAATTAGGTCAAATCTAAAACTTGTAGGAACCCTAGGTTTGCAATTACCGAAACCGGGTGTGAACCCTCTTTCTCATTACTGTTTAAATCATCATTTGTGTCACACCCCGTATTTCCAACACAATCCCGGCGGGCCGGGTGGGGAGTACTGTGACGAAAGATTGGTATCATCATGGTCAAACATATACAGCACAACGGAAGACTTGAATATTAAATATTATTACAAACCATTGGATTTAAAAGTCTATAAAACAAATACATGGTTTGCAATATTAGATCCACAGGCGGATCGAAAGTACGAAAATGATAATCTCCGACAGACTTTAGGCTTGACTAAGGACTTGCAAAATTCTCTACGTCATTACCAAGCAGCTCCTAGCCTATTCCGTGCCGAAACCTGTCACTTAACCTTTTTGGAAAATACGTCAGTTTTCACTGGTAAATACATTTAACCGACTCATTTTGAAAATATTTAAAATTTTGTTTAGGTGCTTTGAGCACGAAAATCTTTTATAACTTGGAACAATTCAAAATGATCTTGTTTACAGTTTTACAAGCCTGTCAATACATATGGGGTCCGGTGCAAAAACCGAATAACCTGATTAACCGACACACCACTTAATAAAACCCACGGAGGAGTATAATAAAAATAATTGTTTAGCATTAGCGTCTGTCAGGTGTATGCCTACACCCCGCGCTTAGGTCGTGGCCATTAGTAATTTAAATGAGCCAAGGATATCCATGACACGGTCGAGTTAACCCCCATGTTTAAGTTATCAGACAGTACAGAATAAAACGGGTTATAAGATTTAGTAAATCACAATCCGATAAACATGATCCCATACCCGACCAAGCGGTAGTATAATACCGTATCCCAAGCCGTATAGGGAAAATAAGTTAAAGTATTTACCTGAGCTAGTTCTTCTATCGAATAGTAACTCAGCCGTTAATCAAGAAGACAAATGCAAGTATCGATCTACTGGGAGGCTTCTAGTCTGGATTGATGGTATTAATAACCAATTAGAATGCTAACAGGTTTAGGTTGAGTCGTTGACTCGAACCAGTTAGCTTAAAAGGATAGTAACGCAACGATACGCTAGATTAAGCGATGACCGGAAAGAATGTTGTTTAAACCCGACAAGTACTAGGACTTGTATATTTTGGGTAAACATATAACATTCTGGATTTTGATATAAAAATGATAAGGTTAGACCTGGTTCGGTGAATTTATGTAAGCTAGTCACGTAGGCTTAACCATACGCATATAAGCGATACCGGGTAACCGGATGAGTCATATACAAGTTTCATGTGCCATTACACTTAAACCATCTTATAATATCAGTAAGATATTAACATGCATGCCTGTTATTTTAAAACCGAATTCAGCTTTGAAAGGGGTATTTTGGTCATTTCACACATAGGTTTGAAGGCTTATTTGGAAATCTGAGTTTATAACTTGTACCTACTGTAATAATGTTCAAATTATGCTTTATAATCGGTAGGTAACATGCCTTGGTTCATAGATATGGTTTTAAGCCATACTATGCGCCGAAAAGGCGATAAAGTCGATGAATGACGAATTAAACGATGTTTAAGGAAAGCCGATGTTATGAACAGGTTTATATAATTAAAATATTTTATTTATTATTTTATAACAGTAGGTAATTGATTTTGTTATTAAAATACAGTTAAAATCGTTTTATGCACCATAAGGGCATTTTCGTCATTCACCGATGGCATGCAAGGACATGCACACAAAAATCAATTTATAATCAGATTTAATATTCCAAATAATTCTACATATTTTATAACATCAGTAGGTAACTTGATCGCATGCTCGTTTTTAGTTTAAAACTTATTTTGAGCAAAAAGGGCATTTTAGTCAAAATTAGGCATATTAATGAAACTTGCGCATAAACTCGGATTATGATTATGACCATGTAGTATGACCTCATAGGGTTATACCTCATTATATAAAGGTCATAATGCAACTAAGAATCGGCCTTGAAAGATACTAAATCGGGTCAGAACTGAAAGTCAAAGCAGAAGTCAAACCTTGCGACTTTCGGTTGCGAACTGACCTTAGACCTGGATTTAACGAGCTGAACATGTTCCCGCATGTTCTTATAATTGCTACCATGTATTTAGAGTGTCAAACTGATTTTATAGCATGCATGTTGTTAATTATGCGTTTGATACCAAATCTGACCCAGTTTGACTTTTTATGAATAAGTTTGACTCGTCAATCGGACATGCAAATGTGGTAATCAGGAGGTTCCCTTATGGGGTGTTGTTACCTACCTCATTACGATCACGTAACCATGTTTAGATCAGATCATGACCAAACCGATAAAGATTAAACCGAAAGTCAAACCGTTTTTACGACAAGCTTGACTTTTGGCTTGAAAGCTTGATAAAATGAACAAGGAGAATTAAGAACACTTACAAAGGACCCTAGTACGAATTTGGGATGGACTTGCAGGTAGCTTGAGCTCCAGAACTTGCAAGGCTTAGTGAGAGTGAGTTTTTAAGAACTTGCAAGTTCTTCAATGGAGTCAAGGCTTGGATTTATGGAGTTGGAGGATGAAGGAGGTCATTACAGGTGTTAGACATGCACACCAGGGGTAAACAAGTTTCTAAGGACGTGCTAAAAGCTGAGACATAGTGGAAATTCAAGAAAGATTTAGCAAACATGCAAGCTGCCATGACTAGCCTTAGCAGGCTGTCACTAGCACTCTCTCGCGGGCCGCGAGAGAGATGTCCAGGGCTCTCGCGGGCCGCGACCGCCCCCTGGGTCAGCAATACAACTTTTAAACAATGCCATTTCAGCCCCTGGACTTATAACTTCTATTTTAAACACCTTTGGTCCCTCAAATTAGATTTAGGTACTATTAGGAAGTATACTAAACACCGTTAAGTTCCGGTTCTGACAAATGGTCACTCAGAGGTATAATTAAACATGTTGACACTTTTAATTCCTCAACTTTGTCATACGTTGTTCAGAGGTTACAATAATAACATAACGACGCTTTTGGTTCCTCACGGCCAACACGTGGCAATAGAGGAACAACGGAACACGTGTCGGGATTTAATTGGACAAGAAATTACGAGGTGTTACATCCTCACCCCCTTAAAAGAAATCTCGACCTCGAGATTTTATTCAAACAAATGAGGGTATTTTTGTCGCATATTGGACTCGACTTCCCATGTATATTCGGGACCTCTACGAGCATCCCACTTGACCTTTACAATAGGTATCTTCTTTCTTCGAAGCTTCTTGACCTGTCGATCTTCGATCACAATTGGTTTCTCAATGAACCTCAGGTTTTCATCGATCTGGACTTCCTCATGAGAC
Source organism: Scalesia atractyloides (assembly GCA_947069175.1). Lineage (NCBI taxonomy): Eukaryota > Viridiplantae > Streptophyta > Magnoliopsida > Asterales > Asteraceae > Scalesia > Scalesia atractyloides. The sequence continues at coordinate 84,383,320 of CAMTDV010000030.1, forward strand.
ATTGCTAGCGATTCATCTGCTAGGCACTTCTTTAAGTTGCAAATGTGGAATACATTATGGATTCCTGTTAGCTCCTCCGGTAGACTTAGCTTATATGCTACACATCCAACTCGTTCGATGATCTCGAACGGTCCTATGTATCTGGGGCTTAGCTTGCCCTTCTTTCCAAAGCGCATTACACCTTTCCAAGGTGATACCTTCAACAAGACCTTGTTCCCTACTTGGAACTGTAGAGGTTTACGCCTCTTATCTGCGTAGCTCTTCTGCCTATCTCGGGCAGCTTTGAGATGATCAAGAATCTGACCAATCTTTTCTGTCGTCTCTAAGACTATCTCAGGTCCTGATAGTTGGGCCTCTCCAATTTCCGCCCAACAAATAGGCGTTCGACATTTCCTTCCATACAAGGCTTCGAAAGGAGCAGCCTTGATGCTTGTATGATAACTGTTGTTATAGGAGAACTCGATTAGGGGTAAATGGTCATCCCAACTTCCACCTAAATCGATCACACAAGCGCGAAGCATGTCTTCTAGTGTCTGGATGGTACGCTCCCTCTGACCATCTGTCTGAGGATGGTAAGCCGTACTGAAGTTTAATCGGGTGCCTAAGGATTGCTGGAAACTCTTCCAGAAGTGAGAAGTGTATCTTGTATCTCTATCGGATACAATAGATACCGGCACACCGTGCAGTGACACGATTTTATCTACGTAAAGCTTGGCTAACTTGTCAGAGCTATGCGTCTCTTTTATGGGCAAGAAATGTGCTGACTTAGTCAATCTATCGACAATTACCCATATCGTGTCATTTCCACTCTTTGTTTTAGGCAACTTGGTAACGAAATCCATAGTTACCATCTCCCACTTCCACGTGGGTATTTCCAATTGCTGAAGAAGTCCTGATGGCCTCTGATGTTCTGCCTTGACTTGCGAACATGTCAAGCACTTCGCTACATGATTGGCGATGGATTTCTTCATACCCATCCACCAGTAACTCGTTTTCAGATCCTGATACATCTTGTCACTGTAACATTTGTATAAATCGGGTCTCCAAAACCCGCTCCGTTTTGTAATCAAATACCAAGTTATGAAATGAGATTAAGTATTTATGAGTATTTTGAGTTTAAATGTTACATAATTAATTATAAACTAAACTATAAAAATTATATTTGATAAAAAGTTAAAATAAAATAAATAAAAAATATTTGGAGCTGACCGGACTCGAACCCGGGTCAACTGCCTCCAACGACTTATCTACCGATCTTTTAACCACTCCGCCACCAATTGTTTTCTGTTAACATTATGAAAACAATTGAATTTTATACACAAACACGACTTAACGGTTAATGATATCTGAATAACGGAAATCGGTAAACCGAACCGCCAAATCAGTTTTTGTTCGCTTAGTTAACTTATAACCGATGAATATCGGTTTCTAATTAAAGTTCAGATTGAATAAACTTCAAGTTTTGGGTTTTTGAAACCGAAAGACATTCAAACTCCAAATAATTCAGATTCCAATCATTTATACGATTCAGGACCGTCTCAAATACACTCCAATCCCTTTTCGTCGCAATTTCAAGTCTTTTGAGCACAAGAAAACTGTCGCCGGAATTCTCTGCAAATCTCGCCGGAAAACCGTGTTCAACTCAAACCAGTAAGATTTTCCTCTCTTGCTGTTTCAATCTATTGTTAGGACACTACTAACATTATTCCGTCACTCAAAATCAGTCACAGAAGACTTTGCTGGATTTTCTGGGTTCGCCGGAGAAACTCTGGAATTCGCCGGAAACACGCTAGTTAACGGTAAACACATTCAATCGTGCTAATAATCCATGTACTCTGGTTCAATTTCAAATCTAATTCTTTAATTCTGTTGTTAGACTCTCTCAGCCGGAGGTTCAAAAACAGAGTTACCTGTTCTCGCCGGACTTTCTGAAGAAGACGACCTGTCCGGTATTTCTTTTCCCCAAACTGTTCGGTTTGTTCATTCAAATTAGTAATCGTGTTATTTAAGTAGTAGAACCCTGAACCAGTGGTCTGAGTAAAAACCGGTAATTATAGTGAAGAAGACGAACCTAAAAAAACGGGTTAAGAGTAAATAAATTCGGATAGTTAACGGGTTAGACACACAGTCCAGCGGTGGACTGTGTGCAAAGTTTATATACGAGTCCCGAGTTCGATCCTTACTACACACACACTGCGTAATAACATTCCTTTTTATTCATAAAACTAACCGGGTTAGATCGAGTAGTCGTTAAGTATAATATAATTCAAGAATATAACCGGGTTAGACACACAGTCCAGCGGTGGACTGTGTGCAAAACAAACTGCACGTCGCGTGATCGAGTCCCGTCACAAACACCGGTTCAATGGGATTAAAACGTTTTGCAAAATAAAGGAATTTTCGGTAAATTCGAATAAGTGTATAAATATAATTAAAACTGGAATCCTAACGGGTTAGTCACGTAGCTCAGTTGGTAGAGCTACGTGCGCGTGAACGGAAGGTCACCGGTTCGAATCCCGCTCGGCGCAAGTATTACCGCTGACCGAACCGGTCAACGGTCAACGGTCAAACAGTAAAAAAAAATATTATTTTTTTTTAAAATATTTATTTGTTTAATTTAAATTAAAAATCAATTAAAAATACTTAAAAATAACATTTTTAAGGATAGAAAATAGCCATAAACTCACAAAAAATATATCTAAAAATCCCATTAAAATCTTTAATAAAATCCATCCATTTAATATATTTTTCCCATTATTATCTAGGTCAGTGATTCCTCGTTGACTCGTTTCGTCTAAATCGTGCGCATCTCATCAACTCAAATCCAACGCACCCAATGTGAGTGAACCCTTCAAATTCCCCGTTTTAATCACGTTTTTGGGGTGTATCATGTGTCTTGTTCACTTACTTATTATAACTAAGTTATTGTGCATATATCATATCATGACATGTGTGTTAGTTGTTGCTGATAAGTAGTTATTATTGTTTGCAAATTATTATTTCAGTACATGCAATTGCTGAGGCCGTAGCTCCCCATCCCTCGAGGTTGAGTTTGATCCCCATTTTATTATGCGGTTGATCAGGGCGTGCCCGCACGATCGGCTCCGTTTGATTGAGCCTTGATCGGTCATCTTATTTACATTTCAATACATGCAATACGCTCGGCTCCGTTTGATTGAGCCTTGAGTGCACAGTTCAATTTACATTTTCAGTTCATGCAATACGCTCGGCTCCGTTTGATTGAGCCTTGAGCGCACAGTTCAATTTACATTTTCAGTTCATGCAATACGATCGGCTCCGTTTGATTGAGCCTCGATCTCACAGTTCATTTATGTTAATTATCATATAATGTTGGTATGTTCATGTATGCTATCGATTGTTAATGTATGTTATAATTGTATCTGATGTTGCCATTGCTTGATTTCATACATATGCTCTTTTATGATTATGCACAATATTTTATTGATAAACTAACCAGAAAGTCATTATTAAATGTTTATCTATAAGGTTCACTCGCCAACTTATGTTGACCCAAAAACCTCCCATTTTACACATGATACAGGTGAACCAGCAGCAGCTAGGAACACGTAGGACCTGGATTAGAAGAAATAAAACGATTTAGTATTTGGATTATTATGTTTGGTTATTTTCCTTTGTAATGAATGAACATGTTTGAACGTTTGAGAAATGTAACTTTGACTTCATTTAATAATGGAACATAATAGTAAATGTCATGTGCTTTGGTGATAACCCAATTATGCCCCGACTCTTATTTCCGCTGCGGGTCGTGGTGTGACAGATTGGTATCAGAGCCATGACTATAGGGATATAGGATAGGTTATTAGACCCTTAGAGCCTATACTATAGTCGATTAGAAACTTATAAGAATTTTGTGTGTTATATGCCAAATTTCATGATGTTTATATGTTTATGTTAAATGTTACATTTGATATTATTCAAGCATGTTCATAAGTATGTATTATCAAACAATGCCTATCATGAAATCGTATGATCATAACATATCACATCCATGCAAGCACACACCACATCATGATTGATTTTACAATGATTTTCGTGTTTTCAAATCTCATCAAAGTGAGTTCTCATGACGGGCATGTAGTAACTGGAAGGGTACTAGTACCGGTAGTCGGAACGTCCTGTCTAGGCTGGCATTCGTATAAATCCAAAATAAAGGACCAGTTTGCCTACCTGGGGACTAACGATGAGAGTACGAAATACCTATTAGGCCAAAGCATGCTATACCAAACGTCGTGAGAGCTAATCCCACTTTGAGTTGTCATTGTGTCTACACCTGGACACGTTCCGACCAAACATCTCATGAGCATATTTAGTGGTTAGCATGGGGGATGCGAGAGTTAAATTGCCAATACTAATGTGAATCCTACCAAGCCAATAGCCATGGGGGCCCACATGACTATATAGGTGAAGGTATGGGGGACATTTGAGGCCCAACATGAGCGAACCCAAGACATCCTTCGGATGTAGTTGCATTATTGATATTTATGTTAATTTCATTCTTTTTAAAGACACATGACACCTAAAAGATACCATAAACTCACAATCTTCTCATTTATGATCCTGTAGATGGCGTCTAGACCGCATCGAAGGAGTAGGAAATCGGAAAAGTCTCAGGAACGTTTGGCCACTCATATCGCCAACCAAATGTCCACGATATTACCTGACATCGTAGTACAAGTACAACAAGCCCTTGCTGCAAATCCTACTAACCCTCCTCAACAACAGGACCAGATCATCAACGACCCTCCTACCATCAAATGCTCCTACAAACATTTTAAGTCTTGCGATCCCCCAAAATTCGAAGGGACTGAGGGAGTCACTGCTCTCCTACATTGGTTCGAGGAGATGGAAAACGTTTTCTTAAACTGCGATTGTCCTGAGGATCGCAAAGTTCGTTATGCCACCGGGAGACTACTTGGTGTAGCTCTCACTTGGTGGAATACGGAGAAAGGAAAGAGGGGAACGGAAGATGCGATGGCCTTAACTTGGGAGGAGTTAAGGGAAATCATGACTAGGCGATTCTGTCCTAGGAGTGAAATTAAGAAATTGGAAGATGAATTTCATGCCCTGAAGCAAAAAGATGGTGATCACTCTACTTACAACAAAAGGTTCTTGGAGTTGAACCAGATGGTACCAAACTTATTCACTCCAACCTACCGTCTGATCGAACATTACATTCGAGGACTTCCCTCGAAAATCCAAGATTCGGTCCTCAGCGTTTCACCGGTAACACTCGAAGCTGCCATGGAGTTGGCAACAGAACTGACCGAAAACCGAATTCGCAATGGGAAGTTCAAGGAAGAAAAGAAGAAAAACCCCTGCGGAGGGACAAACCTCAAACCACCACACCCCTTCCTCTAAATTTGCTAACAAGAGGAAGCGTAACAACAGGAACTTTGCAGTCACCCATACCAACACCCCTGTTCCTGCTGCACCCATCACTCAAGCCACTCCTCCACCCGCGCCATACAAAAGACCATACACAGGACCACTACCAAAATGTAACCGTTGTCAGTATCACCACTCCCCTGACTACCCTTGCCAATACTGTACCAGCTGCGGTCGCGCTGGACACACTGTTCAACACTGCCGCGCGCCTCAACGAACAAACCGCCATCAACCTATAACCCAAACCCACCAACAATTTATGGGTCAAGCCCAACAACAACAACCATTCCCACCCACTCAACATTTAGCCCAAACATACTATCAACCCAACTACCCTATGGGCCAACCTATGCGGGCATGTTTCAATTGTGGAGATCCAAGTCATTTCAGGAACACATGTCCAAGGCTGGTTAATATTATTCATGCTCAGGCCCAAGCCAATCCTGTGAATCAAGCGAACCAAGCTCCTCCACCTGCTAGGGGAAGGGCTTTCAATATTAACGCAAACCAGGCCAGAGCTGACGGCAATGTGGTCAACGGTACGTTTCTTATAAATGGTAGATATGCCTCTATGTTATTTGATACTGGTGCGGATAGAAGTTTCGTGTCATTAGAGTTTGAACCTATCTTAAGTAAAAATCGAGATAAGCTCGCGGAATCCATAACAGTGGAAGTTGCAGATGGAAAACCAGTTTCGTTAGACTCTATTTTACGCAACTGTACGCTCACCCTAAACGACCACGATTTCTCAGTCGATCTTATTCCTATGAAGCTGGGAAGTTTCGACATCATAGTCAGAATGGATTGGCTCAGTCAGCATAATGCGGAAGTTGTATGTCGTGAGAAATTTATTCGTATTCCTCTTTCAAACGGTCAGACTCTTTGAATTATTGGAGAAACCTCGGCGAAAGGACTCAACTTAATGTCTTGCCTTCAAGCTCAAAAATACCTTCACAAGAATTATGTCGCGTTTTTAGCCCATATCATCAAGAAGGGAACCGCAGAAAAGAAACTTGAAGATATTCCTGTTGTAAAAGATTTTCCACAAGTTTTTCCCGACGACATTTCAGGACTTCCTCCAATCAGAGATGTCGAATTTCGTATCGATCTTATACCTGGTGCTACACCAGTGGCAAAATCTCCATATAGGTTAGCCCCCTCTGAAATGCAAGAGCTAGCCAGTCAATTGCAAGAGTTGACTGACAAGGGATTTATACGCCCCAGCTCATCGCCTTGGGGTGCACCTGTACTTTTTGTAAAGAAGAAGGATGGATCTTTTCGCATGTGCATCGATTACAGAGAGCTCAACAAGTTAACTATCAAAAATCGATATCCTTTACCTCGTATAGATGACCTTCTTGACCAACTACAAGGTGCCAGTTGCTTTTCGAAAATCGACCTTCGATCTGGCTATCATCAGCTTAGAGTGCATGAAGAAGACGTCCCTAAAACTGCTTTTCGAACTCGATATGGTCACTATGAATTCATGGTTATGCCGTTTGGATTAACCAACGCACCAGCTGTTTTCATGGACCTAATGAATAGAGTCTGCAAACCTTACCTTGATCGATTTGTTATTGTGTTCATTGACGATATTCTTATCTATTCAAAATCCAAAGCTGATCATGAGCGTCATCTGCGACTTGTTCTTACACTTTTAGAAAAGGAAAAGCTTTATGCCAAGTTCTCTAAATGTGAATTCTGGTTAAAAGAGGTGCAATTTCTCGGGCATGTAGTCAATGACAAAGGAATACATGTGGACCCATCAAAGATCAAAGCAGTTCAGGAATGGCAAGCTCCACGTACGCCAACTGAAGTAAGGTCTTTTCTTGGACTTGCTGGTTACTATCGTCGATTCATTTCAAACTTCTCTCGCATTGCGGTGCCACTCACGGCTTTAACCCATAAAGGGAAACCATTTGTATGGGGGCCCAAGCAAGAAGAAGCTTTTCAAACTCTCAAGCGAAAACTTTGTGATGCACCAATCCTCACTCTTCCTGAAGGTTGTGATGATTTTGTAGTCTATTGCGACGCGTCAGGACAAGGATTAGGTTGCGTTCTCATGCAAAGAGGGAAAGTCATAGCTTATGCCTCAAGGCAACTCAAGACACACGAAAAGAACTACACCACTCATGACCTTGAACTTGGAGCCGTTGTATTCGCTCTTAAGATATGGAGACATTATCTTTATGGTACGAAGTGTGAAATATACACTGACCACAAGAGTCTTCAACATTTCTTCAATCAGAAAGAGTTAAATATGAGGCAACGAAGATGGGTCGAACTCCTAAATGATTACGACTGTGAAATCAGATACCACCCTGGTAAAGCAAATGTGGTGGCTGATGCACTTAGTCGAAAGGGTTATGCGAACTCCATTCATCTTCTATGTTCGCAAATTATAACCAATATTAAGGATCAAATTCGAGAAGCTCAACACGTTTCAATAACAGAGGAAGATGTACAAAAGGAAATGTCCTGTGGGGCCGAGCTAAAGCTGGAAACTAAATCTGATGGTATTTTGTATTACCTAGATCGTATATGGATTCCTAACCACATCAATCTTCGTGAAACACTCATGCATGAAGCCCATAAGTCGCGATATTCTATACACCCAGGAGCCGATAAGATGTATCAAGACCTACGGTACACCTATTGGTGGCCTGGAATGAAGAAAGATATTGCCGTTTTTGTTTCCAAGTGTCTCACTTGTTCTAAAGTAAAGGCTGAACACCAAAGACCCTCAGGACTTCTAGTCCAACCAGAAATACCTGTCTGGAAGTGGGAAAATATAACCATGGATTTCATTACCGGGTTACCTCGCACTTCTAGTGGGTATGACACTATATGGGTGATTATAGACCGACTCACAAAATCAGCTCACTTTATTCCTATTCGAGAAGATTTCAAGAACGAAAAGCTTGCTCGTATTTATATCAACGAAATCGTCAGCCGACATGGAGTTCCGTTAAGTATTATTTCTGATCGTGATGGTCGTTTCACCTCACGAACATGGCAGGCAGTACAATCCGCTATGGGCACTCGACTAGATCTCAGTACCGCCTATCATCCTCAAACTGATGGACAGTCTGAGCGCACCATTCAAACCCTTGAGGACATGCTTAGAGCATGTGTCATAGACTTCAAGGGAAATTGGGACGCCCACCTACCGTTAGTCGAATTTTCGTACAACAACAGTTATCATTCTAGCATCGGCATGGCACCTTTTGAAGCTTTATATGGTCAAAAGTGTCGATCTCCTGTTTGTTGGCACGAAATTGGGGAAGCTCAAATTACTGGCCCAGAATTGATCTAAGAAACCACAGATAAGATTCATCAAATCCGAAACAATCTTCTAGCGGCTCAAAGTCGTCAAAAGAGTTACGCAGATAAACGACGGAAGCCCTTGGAGTTTAGCGTTGGTGATCATGTGCTTTTAAAAGTGTCACCGTGGAAGGGAGTAGTTCGTTTTGGTCAAAAGGGAAAGCTAGCACCACGTTACGTAGGACCTTTCAAGATACTCGAAAGAGTAGGTCCTGTAGCTTACAAGCTTGACCTACCGGAAGAACTCGACAGAATTCATCCCACATTCCACGTGTCGAACTTGAAGAAGTGCCTCGCTGATGAGAATCTTCATATTCCACTGGAGGATATTCAGATTGATGAATCCATGCATTTTATTGAAAGGCCAGTAGAGATTATGGACTATGGAGAAAAGCGTCTACGTCGAAGTCGCATTCCTATTGTTAGGGTACGTTGGGAGTCGAAACGGGGACCTGAGTTTACTTGGGAACGTGAAGACTCAATGCGTGAAAAATACCCTCATCTTTTCCCTACTACTTCAACTGTTTAAATTTCGGGACGAAATTCCTAAAAGTAGGGGATACTGTAACATTTGTATAAATCGGGTCTCCAAAACCCGCTCCGTTTTGTAATCAAATACCAAGTTATGAAATGACATTAAGTATTTATGAGTATTTTGAGTTTAAATGTTACATAATTAATATATAAACTAAACTATAAAAATTATATTTGATAAAAAGTTAAAATAAAATAAATAAAAAATATTTGGAGCTGACCGGACTCGAACCCGGGTCAACTGCCTCCAACGACTTATCTACCGATCTTTTAACCACTCCGCCACCAATTGTTTTCTGTTAACATTATGAAAACAATTGAATTTTATACACAAACACGACTTAACGGTTAATGATATCTGAATAACGGAAATCGGTAAACCGAACCGCCAAATCAGTTTTTGTTCGCTTAGTTAACTTATAACCGATGAATATCGGTTTCTAATTAAAGTTCAGATTGAATAAACTTCAAGTTTTGGGTTTTTGAAACCAAAAGACATTCAAACTCCAAATAATTCAGATTCCAATCATTTATACGATTCAGGACCGTCTCAAATACACTCCAATCCCTTTTCGTCGCAATTTCAAGTCTTTTGAGCACAAGAAAACTGTCGCCGGAATTCTCTGCAAATCTCGCCGGAAAACCGTGTTCAACTCAAACCAGTAAGATTTTCCTCTCTTGCTGTTTCAATCTATTGTTAGGACACTACTAACATTATTCCGTCACTCAAAATCAGTCACAGAAGACTTTGCTGGATTTTCTGGGTTCGCCGGAGAAACTCTGGAATTCGCCGGAAACACGCTAGTTAACGGTAAACACATTCAATCGTGCTAATAATCCATGTACTCTGGTTCAATTTCAAATCTAATTCTTTAATTCTGTTGTTAGACTCTCTCAGCCGGAGGTTCAAAAACAGAGTTACCTGTTCTCGCCGGACTTTCTGAAGAAGACGACCTGTCCGGTATTTCTTTTCCCCAAACTGTTCGGTTTGTTCATTCAAATTAGTAATCGTGTTATTTAAGTAGTAGAACCCTGAACCAGTGGTCTGAGTAAAAACCGGTAATTATAGTGAAGAAGACGAACCTAAAAAAACGGGTTAAGAGTAAATAATTTCGGATAGTTAACGGGTTAGACACACAGTCCAGCGGTGGACTGTGTGCAAAGTTTATATACGAGTCCCGAGTTCGATCCTTACTACACACACACTGCGTAATAACATTCCTTTTTATTCATAAAACTAACCGGGTTAGATCGAGTAGTCGTTAAGTATAATATAATTCAAGAATATAACCGGGTTAGACACACAGTCCAGCGGTGGACTGTGTGCAAAACAAACTGCACGTCGCGTGATCGAGTCCCGTCACAAACACCGGTTCAATGGGATTAAAACGTTTTGCAAAATAAAGGAATTTTCGGTAAATTCGAATAAGTGTATAAATATAATTAAAACTGGAATCCTAACGGGTTAGTCACGTAGCTCAGTTGGTAGAGCTACGTGCGCGTGAACGGAAGGTCACCGGTTCGAATCCCGCTCGGCGCAAGTATTACCGCTGACCGAACCGGTCAACGGTCAACGGTCAAACAGTAAAAAAAAATATTATTTTTTTTTAAAATATTTATTTGTTTAATTTAAATTAAAAATCAATTAAAAATACTTAAAAATAACATTTTTAAGGATAGAAAATAGCCATAAACTCACAAAAAATATATCTAAAAATCCCATTAAAATCTTTAATAAAATCCATCCATTTAATATATTTTTCCCATTATTATCTAGGTCAGTGATTCCTCGTTGACTCGTTTCGTCTAAATCGTGCGCATCTCATCAACTCAAATCCAACGCACCCAATGTGAGTGAACCCTTCAAATTCCCCGTTTTAATCACGTTTTTGGGGTGTATCATGTGTCTTGTTCACTTACTTATTATAACTAAGTTATTGTGCATATATCATATCATGACATGTGTGTTAGTTGTTGCTGATAAGTAGTTATTATTGTTTGCAAATTATTATTTCAGTACATGCAATTGCTGAGGCCGTAGCTCCCCATCCCTCGAGGTTGAGTTTGATCCCCATTTTATTATGCGGTTGATCAGGGCGTGCCCGCACGATCGGCTCCGTTTGATTGAGCCTTGATCGGTCATCTTATTTACATTTCAATACATGCAATACGCTCGGCTCCGTTTGATTGAGCCTTGAGCGCACAGTTCAATTTACATTTTCAGTTCATGCAATACGATCGGCTCCGTTTGATTGAGCCTCGATCTCACAGTTCATTTATGTTAATTATCATATAATGTTGGTATGTTCATGTATGCTATCGATTGTTAATGTATGTTATAATTGTATCTGATGTTGCCATTGCTTGATTTCATACATATGCTCTTTTATGATTATGCACAATATTTTATTGATAAACTAACCAGAAAGTCATTATTAAATGTTTATCTATAAGGTTCACTCGCCAACTTATGTTGACCCAAAAACCTCCCATTTTACACATGATACAGGTGAACCAGCAGCAGCTAGGAACACGTAGGACCTGGATTAGAAGAAATAAAACGATTTAGTATTTGGATTATTATGTTTGGTTATTTTCCTTTGTAATGAATGAACATGTTTGAACGTTTGAGAAATGTAACTTTGACTTCATTTAATAATGGAACATAATAGTAAATGTCATGTGCTTTGGTGATAACCCAATTATGCCCCGACTCTTATTTCCGCTGCGGGTCGGGGTGTGACAGTCACTTCCAGGATGCATCGAATATTTGGAGCTATGAGCTTCCTGAAGGATTATATCTCCGAGTCCTCCAAAAATTGGAACCCATATTCTCCCATTGAATCTAAGAATTCCATCGCTACCAGGCGTCAATTGATCAATAGTTTTACCTAGCCCTTCCTTAGGGAGGTTCGCTTCCAACATAGCTTGCTTTTGAGCATCAAGTAGTTTCTCATTCAAACTATTTTTAAGCTCAATACTTTTGGCGTTGATCCTGATTGGCTTAACCCTCTCCTTACGACTAAGCGCATCGGCAACTACGTTTGCCTTCCCAGGGTGATATCGTATTTCACAATCATAATCGTTTAATGTCTCCATCCAACGACGTTGTCTCATGTTCAGATCCTTTTGATTGAATAGGTGTTGAAGGCTTTTGTGGTCAGTGTATATAACACACTTTGTACCATACAAATAGTGTCTCCATAACTTTAGTGCAAACACTATGGCACCCAATCAACTCTCTGGGGATCGATCATTGTAGGGTGGTATTGTGACAGAGGAAAACACTGATGAAGCATAATGGTGGTGGTAGAGAACGTAGCGTACACATCGACGGAAATTCAGCAGTCGTTCTTGGGCCTACTGGTCGTCGCTGTCGCCGTTTCCGCCTGATACCGTCACCGGAGCCTAGTAGTCGTCGCTGGAGTGGTGGTGCGAGAGTTGTTGTCGCCTGCCTCTCTCTATGAGGCAAGTCATGAGTAGTGTAATTCCTGTCATGCACTTTTAATTGTCGCGATGCGTAGGCAATCACCTTGCCCTTTTGCATGAGCACACAGCCCATGCCAGTGTGCGAAGCATCGCAGTAGACAACAAATTCTTCGGTACCTTCAGGCAGAGTAAGTACGGGAGCATTGCTCAACTTGTGCTTGAGAATCTCAAAGGATTCTTGATGCTTCGGTCCCCAATTAAACTTGACATTCTTACGGGTCAGGGTAGTTAAAGGAGTGGCTATTCTCGAAAAGTTCTCGATGAACCTCCTATAATAACCATCCAGTCCTAAGAAACTACGGACCTCAGAAGGAGTCTTGGGTGCTTCCCAATTCATGATAGCTTCAATCTTGGCTGGGTCAACTTGAAGACCATGTTCGCTCACCACATGCCCTAAAAACTGGACTTCTCTAAGCCAAAACTCACACTTAGAGAATTTTGCATATAACTTTTCCTGTGTTAGGAGTTCTAGAATGCACCTTAGATGTTTCTCGTGATCGGCTTGATTACGAGAATAGATAAGGATGTCGTCTATGAAAATGATGACAAACTTATCCAAGTATGGTTTGCAGACTCTATTAATAAGATCCATGAATGTTGCTGGTGCATTAGTGAGTCCAAAAGGCATCACTAAGAACTCATAATAACCGTATCTGGTTCTAAAAGCAGTTTTCAGGACGTCTTCACTCCTCACTTTCAGCTGGTGGTATCCAGACCTTAAATCAATCTTTGAAAAGTAACTAGCTCCTTGCAACTGGTCGAATAAGTCGCTGATCCTGGGTAAAGGGTAACGGTTCTTAATTTTTACTTTGTTCAACTCACAATAATCAATGCACAAACGCATTGAACCATCTTTCTTTTCACAAACAATATAGGAGCTCCCCAAGGCGATGAGCTAGGCTGAATGAAGCCCTTTTCCAACAGCTCATCTAGTTGGGTTCTTAGTTCCTTCATCTCTGAGGGTGCTAACCGATAAGGAGCCTTCACAATTGGTGCAGCTCCAGGCAGGATATCGATCCTCAATTCCACTTGCCTATCTGGGGGTAAACCAGGCAATTCTTCAGGAAATACGTCCACATACTCTGAGATAATTTTTAAATCTTCTATCCTTGGCTTGGGTTCGCCAATGGTTACTTGTGCCATGTAAATGGTACAACCTCTCTTCAGACATCTTGAAGTTTTCAGAAGAGACATCTTTTCGGGTAACCCATGGTGACGATCTCTTAGTATGGTAAGGGTTTCACCGGACGGGGATACGATTTCGATGAGTTTCTTATTGCATGCGATGCGAGCTGGGTTATGGGATAACCAATCCATGCCTAAGACTACATCGAATCCCGCCAACTTCATTGGCAAAAGAAAGACTGGAATAGATTGATTCTTTATGGATATGGAACATCCATCGAGAATGGTAGATGCGGATTCTAAGGTTCCATCGGCGAGTTCTACTTCATAAGTTATATCTAAAGCTCTTATGGGAAAATTCAACAACTCACTAAACTTATGACTTAAGAAAGACTTATCAGCTCCGGAATCAAACAAAACTCTTGCAAAAATGTCATTAATGGGAAAAGTACCTGTGATGACATTGTTGTCGTTGACGGCCTCCCTAGCAGTCATCTGGAAAGCTCAGGCATTTCCTTTGTTTGCCCCTCCATTCTTGGCACCATCCTTGGTGGCCTTATGGCAGTTGGTCTCTATGTGGCCCTTTTCGCCACATTCATAGCAAGATGCGTCCTTTAAATCCTTGCACTCCAAGGTCTTATGCCCCGTTCTCTTACAGATTCCACAAGGCTTAACCTGTGGATCAAATCAACACTGACCCCATGCTTCTTCTTGCAAATCTTACACACTGGTCTATCATCGGACCGACCTTGGTTCCCTTTGAACCCAGACCTCTGCTTTTTTCTATCAAACTTGTGGGAGTTGTCATCCTCCCTTTTCCTCTTTCCCTCAGCATCATTCTTGACTGATCTTTGCCTCACTATGTCTTGAGTTAGGGACAGCGCTAGGTCCACAGCAGACTGATAAGTGCTAGGCTTAGAAGCCTTGACCATCCCCTTAATTTCTGGAGCAAGACCATTAATGAAACGCGCAATGCGCTTTGGCTCTGGGGTGATCAGATAGGGAACTAACCTCGACAGGGAGTTGTAATCAGTAACATACTTGCGGCAATCTAGATTCTTCATAGAGAGAGTCAAGAAGTCAGCCTCTATTTTCTCCACCTCGTGGGGAGGGCAGTATGTCTCCTTGATCAATTTAACAAACCTTTTCCATCCCAAATTATACAGGCTACCTTCCCTGTAGACTGCACCATCGCTTTCCCCATATCAGGGCGTCGCCCTTGAATGATTGAGAAACAAACTTCACCACATCATTCCTAGCACAACCACTAATATCCATAATGGTTTCCATCTCATCCAACCACCTAAGGCATTCCACTGCGCCTTTTTCACCATTAAAGTCTCGTGGCTTGTAGGAGACAAAGTATTTGTAGGTGCAACCATCTCTGACGGGTTGGTCCATTTCTCTATGCTCGTGTGACCCTTGGTCATTTGTCTTTCTAGATTCACTTCTCTTATTTGACGAATGAACAAAACTACTCCTCTTAGCTGAGGATCGTGGAGTAGATACGGTTCTGGAATGAGTAGCGCTTGTATCTTTTAGCTTTTCCAAAGCTTTGTTCATGGCTTTGCTTACAGCCTCATCAATGCGAGCTTGGAAGGCATCATCAATGATGTTAACATTAGCATGATCATCATTCTCGGGGTGACTATTGGCTCCTCCAGAGTCAGCCATCTTGTAGATCTTGGTACTACACAGTTTAAAATCCCATTAGTTGATCATTGCAATTGTTGATTCGCAGAGTGACATGGTATTCTTAATCATTTAAGTACATTAAAGTACATGTTTCTTAATAAACTTAGCACAAAAGGCTTAGACTTTTAAAGAGTCATGTATGGTGTTTGGACATGGGATTTATGGCTCAAAGGCATTTCATCACTAATGGATGTGCAAATTTTCTTATTGTCATTGCTTATCTGACAAGATGATATATGATTGATCACTTATGATCGATGTGGTTTGGGCGTAGCCCAACTACCTCGATGACTAATGTGGTTCCTTAAGTCACACTGCCAGGAGAGTCGTCATCATTTAGATGTTGACTAGGATTAATTGTCTTAAAATGGTTTTTATAATAAAGCCTAGGTTGTATTTATGATCATTTTAATAAGGTTTGGAGCGTGGCTCACTACCTTGGACAGGGAACCTTAAAAGTTACGCTGTCCTTGACTCTATTGGACGATTTAGGTATGGTTCGTAAGCCATTCATCCTTGAGTGATAATGGAAAGTGTTTATCATTCTTGATGTACACTATGATCTTGTTAACCATTAGGCTTTGAGGTGGAACATAGTTCACCGCCTCTGGATAGAAGGGATACTCTTCCTTAGCTATCATGATAGAATGTTACCAGACCTTAACTTATCATAGTTTTCCAATTTATTATGGTCTATTGCCATTTGGCTGTGTAAACCATTAAGAAGATCTTTTGGAATTTTAGCGGATCAATAAAATTTCGAGTAAAGTCGAGACGATCGCTTGAACAAAGGATATTCTAATACACACATATATGTATACACACATATAAAATTTTGATTCCATTCTCATTAAAATAAATAAGGGATTACATTAAGGCCTTAAACAGGTCCTTTAATTGAGATTAACTGGTCCTCGCAGGGGCCGAACAGAATAACTAGTCCACGCAGGGACTGAAACGAAATACTTGTCCACTTAGGGACTAAAATAAAGATACTTGTCCACGCAGGGACTAAAATAGAAATACTCGTCCACGCAGAGACTAAAATAGAAATACTCGTCCACGCAGGGACTAAAATAGAAATACTTGTCCACGCAGGGACTAAAATAGAAATATTTGTCCATGCAGGGACTAAAATAGAAATACTAATACTAATAGCTCAATCCTCACTCATCTTTCTTTCCATTCCATATTTTTGTCAGCTTCTTGAAAGCTTTGAAGGTTTTCTTCTCCTTTTTCTCGGTTTGGCGCTGCATCTGCTCGACTCTTTCTAAGGCCTAATTAATGGCCTCTAGTTGTGGCGTTGATTGAGGTGTTTGCGGCTGTGGGGGTTGCTGTTGCGGTTGATACTGGGATGCAGAAGGGTATTGGTATCCATAGCCAGGATATGATGTAGCTGAGTATGGGAGATAAGGAGTTGGGTTATAAGCATTACATGCGGCGGCTTCCAAATATGGATCAGCAGACGGCGCTGTATAGTCATAGTGTAAAGGTGTAGGTATATGGTGGTATCCAGATGAATCTGGATAGGAAGGGATCGGGTTTCCCGGTTCTGGCAGTGACAGCTGAACAGTAGGTTCAATGGCTGGTGGTAGAGGTGGCAACACCGCCTCTGGTGATGCATTTGAGGGTCCACCCATTTGTGGGTCCTTAGGGATAACAGGGTAAGTTTGGGACATAGGTGGTTGCGAACCCATCCATTGCCCTGAACGCACTGACATACGGGCTCCATGCTTCCTTCTTGGAGGTGTTTGTTGTTATTGGGGTTGTTGTTCCTCCACTTCCATTTGTTCAGCTTCTTGGGGAGGTGATGGTGGTTTAGAAGAATGGGGAGAAGGGGTATAGTAAAACTGGTATTGGCTCCATCTCAAATCCCAACTATCGGGGCCTTCAAATGGTGATCCTGTGCGAGAAGGGGGACCAGTTGATAGTTCAATAGGATATTCATACGATCCCAAGGGTGGCATTTCTGGATCTTCCTCCACGTGGGTGGGTGAGTCAACCGGTGGCGTTATAGATGGTGAACGCGCATAGCTATTCGGGTTGGAGGCTTCTTGATGAGGGTTGGAGTGATCGAAGTGATGCGAATGGTACGAATGGTACGAATGGAAAGAATAATGTGAGTCTTGGGAGTCTGATTGTGGGGGAGAGTACTCGCGTGGAAGCGGGTACCCGAATGGTCGCCATGATGATGAAGAATCTCCTGATCCTTCGTGTGGGTTTGGGCTCGGTACACGGGATGGTCCTTGCCCGGATGCTCCTCCTCTTGTTGAGCCTCCGCCTCTCCTAATGCTACACGGCGTCTTGGCGGCATTTTTCCTGCTCCAAAACAAATTAGAAAACAAAGAAAAACGAAATAATAATAAATAAATAAAAATTTTAATAAGGGTTGGAGAATCCTAAATTGATGTCTAGACTTGGAGTTTAAGGAATGTGTTATTGTGTATACTCGAGATTAAACACAATAGGCTAGTGTTTAATTCACTCGAACGTTGGCTCTGATACCAACCTGTCACACCCGTATTTCCAACACAATCCCGGTGGGTCCGGATGGGGAGTACTGTGACGACAGATTGGTATCATCATGGTCAAACATATACAGCACAATGGAAGACTTGAATATTAAATATTATTACAAACCATTGGATTTAAAAGTCAAACAAATACATGGTTTGCAATATTAGATCCACAGGCGGATCGAAAGTACGAAAATGATAATCTCCGACAGACTTTAGGCTTGACTAAGGACTTGCAAAATTCTCTACGTCGTTACCAAGCAGCTCCTAGCCTATTCCGTGCCGAAACCTGTCAATTAACCTTTTTGGAAAATACGTCAGTTTTCACTGGTAAATACATTTAACCGACTCATTTTGAAAATATCTAAAATTTTGTTTAGGTGCTTGAGCACGAAAATCTTTTATAACTTGGAACAATTCAAAATGATCTTGTTTACAGTTTTACAAGCCTGTCAATACATGTGGGGTCCGGTGCAAAAACCGAATAACCTGATTAACCGACACACCACTTAATAAAACCCACGGAGGAGTATAATAAAAATAATTGTTTAGCATTAGCGTCTGTCAGGTGTATGCCTACACCCCGCGCTTAGGTCGTGGCCATTAGTAATTTAAATGAGCCAAGGATATCCATGACACGGTCGAGTTAACCCCCAATGTTTAAGTTATCAGACAGTACAGAATAAAACGGGTTATAAGATTTAGTAAATCACAATCCGATAAACATGATCCCATACCCGACCAAGCGGTAGTATAATACCGTATCCCAAGCCCGTATAGGGAAAATAAGTTAAAGTATTTACCTGAGCTAGTTCTTCTATCGAATAGTAACTCAGCCGTTAATCAAGAAGACAAATGCAAGTATCGATCTACTGGGAGGCTTCTAGTCTGGATTGATGGTATTAATAACCAATTAGAATGCTAACAGGTTTAGGTTGAGTCGTTGACTCGAACCAGTTAGCTTAAAAGGATAGTAACGCAACGATACGCTAGATTAAGCGATGACCGGAAAGAATGTTGTTTAAACCCGACAAGTACTAGGACTTGTATATTTTGGGTAAACATATAACATTCTGGATTTTGATATAAAAATGATAAGGTTAGACCTGGTTCGGTGAATTTATGTAAGCTAGTCACGTAGGCTTAACCATACGCATATAAGCGATACCGGGTAACCGGATGAGTCATATACAAGTTTCATGTGCCATTACACTTAAACCATCTTATAATATCAGTAAGATATTAACATGCATGCCTGTTATTTTAAAACCGAATTCAGCTTTGAAAGGGGTATTTTGGTCATTTCACACATAGGTTTGAAGGCTTATTTGGAAATCTGAGTTTATAACTTGTACCTACTGTAATAATGTTCAAATTATGCTTTATAATCGGTAGGTAACATGCCTTGGTTCATAGATATGGTTTTAAGCCATACTATGCGCCGAAAAGGCGATAAAGTCGATGAATGACGAATTAAACGATGTTTAAGGAAAGCCGATGTTATGAACAGGTTTATATAATTAAAATATTTTATTTATTATTTTATAACAGTAGGTAATTGATTTTGTTATTAAAATACAGTTAAAATCGTTTTATGCACCATAAGGGCATTTCCGTCATTCACCGATGGCATGCAAGGACATGCACACAAAAATCAATTTATAATCAGATTTAATATTCCAAATAATTCTACATATTTTATAACATCAGTAGGTAACTTGATCGCATGCTCGTTTTTAGTTTAAAACTTATTTTGAGCAAAAAGGGCATTTTAGTCAAAATTAGGCATATTAATGAAACTTGCGCATAAACTCGGATTATGATTATGACTGTCACACCCCGACCCGCAGCGGAAAAGGTGATCGGGCATGATTGGGTTATCATCAAAGCTCATGACATTTATTAAGCGTTTCATATTCATTAATACAAATTAAATGGAATTTTACAATAAATGTTACAACATGATCTAACTAACAATCTAAACTTCTTTGTTCTCTTCTAAGGCATATCCTATGTTTTCCTTATTTCAACCTGTTCACCTGTATCATGTGTAAAAGGGTTTTTGGATCAACATAATGTTGGCGAGTGAATCCTATGGAAAACATTTGAACAAATTTATTTAAATTGATTATGAAATATGTGCACAACCAAACATGAGTAAAAATAGATGTAACTTAATCAACAATCATAAGATATTGAATGAAACACTCATGAATAATAATGGAACAATTAAAGGCACGCGATGCTCAACTCGTCTCTCACGAGGAACTGAGGGGCCTAATGAATGAATTGCATAACCATGATTATATGAATGACACAACTACAAACAATACAAACTCAATGATATACACATAAACGATAATGAATTTGATTTGTAGCACGCGTTGTTCAACTCGTCTTCCACGAGGAACTGATGGGCTTAATGTATGAATTTCATATAGTATGACAAACGGAAATAAGTAAATCACAACAATAAAAACAATCTAAGTTTAAGTCATGATGTGGTATGGCACGAGTTTAAATAAATAAATTGATTATTTTCATAACACATGACACACCCCAAAACGTGTAATTTAAAAGGGGGAGTTGTAAGATTCACTCACAGTGGGTGCGTTCGGTTGTTGATGTTGAATGTACGCGAAGTGGTTTTAACCACGAGTGAGATTAACCTAGATAAATCGCATTATGGTTTGGTAAGTAAACGGATTTTATTAATCTATTTTAGTAGGATTGTTGGGTGTATTTTTGTGAGTTTGAGGCTATTTTCTAACCTTAAAAATGTTATTTTTAAGTATTTTTAATTGATTTTTAATTAAAATAATTAAATAAAAATAATAAAAAAATTGATTTTTTTTCTGACCGTTGACCTGACCGTTGACCGGTTCAATTCGGAATACAAGTGCGCTGAGTGAGGCTCGAACCCGAGACCTCCCGTACGCGTGCACCCAGCTCTACCAACTGAGCTACGTGTCTAACCCGTTATAAATCTGATTTTAATTATATATATATATTAATTAGTTTAACCGAAAATCATTTTATTTCAAAAATAGTTTTAAGTCAATTCGGCGGTGCGCTCCACAGGTCTCGAACCCGGGACCTGTGGCTTAAACTAACACACAGTCCACCGCTGGACTGTGTGTTTAACATGTTATATAATTCGATTTTTATTATACTTAAATACAAATTAGATATTTCCTTTTCTGCCTTATTTAAAAAGAAGAGATAATTGTCCGAGTCGGTGCAGAAGACCGGACTCGAACTCGTGACCAGTGATATAAACAAACACACAGTCCACCGCTGGACTGTGTGTCTAACTTGGTTATTATTCCGATTATTAATATACTTAACATATAACTGTGACGACTCCGGTTCAGTTTAACAAAAATGATTTTTTTATTAAGGCATCGTGTGTGGGACGGGATTCGAACTCGAGACCTTTGCTTTATATGTGCACACAGTCCACCGCTGGACTGTGTGTCTAACCCGATTAATATCCAGATTTATATTATACTTATAACATACGGAAATATATCGTCTTCTTCACTGAAATATAACCAGAGTTCGGAAAATCGACTGGTTCAAAGTTTTATCGGTTTATTAGTGTTTTTCAGTTCGTTACGGTGAGATAAATGTGAAAAGGAAAAGAAATTGGGCGGAGAAGTATACCGACTGGACTCTCTGTTTTCCGGCAGAAACTCCGGCGACAGAATTCAACTCCGGCGTCAGGTGTCTTGCAGCAGCAAGTCTCCGGAAAGCTTGGAAAGAGTATGGGTATCTCCGGTATAAGCTTCAGAGGCTCAGCAAGGCTCGGCAATGGGGAAGTCGGTTTTCCGGCGACGAACAGAAAAGTTCCGGCGAGTGGAATTACGCCGAGGAAAAGTGTGGTTTTGAGCGAAAAGGTTTGCAATGGGTTGAGAGTGAATTTATAGGGGAAAACGTTGAAGAATCTGGTCTGATTTCCGACTGTGTTCGTATATCATAAAAACTCCGGCGGTTATGGTTTGGTCGCGGACTTCAAACATCGGTTATAACCGATGTATTGTTAATGGTTTACGTTATAACTGAAAGTGGTGTTAAAAACTCGCGAGATTTCCGGGGTTCCGACGACTGACCTAATGGGCGCCGGTTTTTGAATTCGTAACGTCATTATATTAATTAAATGATTTCAATATATAACAAACAAAATCCGTGGCGCAGTGGTTTGTGTGTGTGAGTTAAGTTTGTTTGCTGATTTGGTACAGACCCGGGTTCGAAACCCGGCAGAAGCAAATCATTTTTATTTTGCGATTTTTGACAGTTTTTCAAAAACTAAATATATATTCCCGTATAATAATTGATTTCGGAGCGTTTAAAAATATTTTGGGCATTTAATTCGCAAGGAAATTTTTGACTGACTGTTCGGTTGATAAACGGAGCGGGTTTGGTAAATCCGTTTTTGACGGATGTTACAGTATCCCCTGCTTTTTAGAAATTTCGTCCCGAAATTTAAATAATGATATATTTTGACTAAAAGGATGATGATGTTTAGTTTGACAGTTGTATGCTTAGAAAGATGAGGGTTTAAGTTTTTTTCTCGAGGCGGTAACGTTCCTTGTAAGGGTTAAGTACCCTATTCAGGAATCGCTTTTTTTGTTGCCTACTGTATTAGTATTGATAAGCAGAAATGATTTGCTAAAAATGATATCATGCATAAGAATTTAGATACGTTTGGGAAAGTATGGTTATATCCTAAGACAAAACTTCTAACACTACAACCTATATGGAACATAAATAAACACACAACAACTGATATTTGAACATAAGTAAACACAACAGCTAATATTCGAACATGATTAAACACATCAGCAAATATTTGAACATGAATAAACACATCAGCAAATATTTGAACATGAATAAACACAACAGCAAATATTTGAATCCACATTCTGATAGCATATATGTTTGAATGATGAAAGTTCCTCTCTCGTTTGTTATGATGGAGAGGTTAGTTTATGTAGGAATGGATCACAATCCAATCTCTTTAAATAACATGATGATGTAAATGTAACACAAATTCCAACCAAGGCAATACTAAAATCTACATGGAACTTCTCATAACCGCCTGATAATGCCTCTGATCCTTTGGCAAGAATACTTATATATAGGAAGTACCAGCGGCGTATCCACCATATTCTTGCCAAATTTTCATTAGTTTTTATCCACAAGTTATGATTGGTTACCGAGAAACTAATAAATCCTACATAGAACTTCTCATAACCGTCCGATAATGCCTCTGATCCTTTGACAAGAATACTTATATATAGGAAGTACCAGCGGCGTATCCACCATATTCTTGTCAAATTTTCATTGGTTTTATCGGTGAATTATGATTAGTCCTATAACTCTACAACCATTACAACAAACATAAAATACTAAAATGGAATATATCTGTGCGATCAAGGCTCAATCGAACGGAGCCGATCGTATTGCATGTACTGAAAATGAAATGGATGTGCGCTCAAGGCTCAATCAAACGGAGCCGAACGTATTGAATGTACTGAAATTGAAATTGTGTGCTCAAGGCTCAATCAAACGGAGCCGAGCGTATTGCATGTACTGAAAATGAATAACTTAACCACACAAACAGCCTATGCATGGAACCTCTCATAACCGCCTGATAATGCCTCCGATCATTTGACAAGAATACTTATATATAGGAAGTACCATCGGCGTATCCACCATATCCTTGTCAAATTTTCATTGACTTTATCCGCAAGTTATGGTTAGTTCGATGCGACTCTACTATAAACACCACAACCACAAGATACTGATAATGAAATTGTCTGTGCGCTCAAGGCTCAATCAAACGGAGCCGAACGTATTGAATGAAATTGTATGTGCGCTCAAGGCTCAATCAAACGGAGCCGAACGTATTGAATGTACTGAAATTGAACAACTTAATCTAAACAACCATCACACAATCAGCCTATGCATGGAACCTCTCATAACCGCCTGATAATGCCTCCGATCATTTGACAAGAATACTTATATATAGGAAGTACCATCAGCGTATCCACCATATCCTTGTCAAATTTTCATTGACTTTATCCGCAAATTATGGTTGGTTCGATGCGACTCTACTACAAACACCACAACCACAAGATACTGATAATGAAATTGTATGTGCGCTCAAGGCTCAATCGAACGGAGCCGAACGTATTGCATGAACTGGAAATGTAAATTGAAATGTGCGCTCAAGGCTCAATCAAACGGAGCCGAGCGTATTGCATGTATTGAAATGTAAAATGAAATGACCGATCAAGGCTCAAACAAACGGAGCCGATCGTGCGGGCACGCCAAGATCAACCACATAATAAAATGGGGATCCAACTCAACCTCGATGGATGGGGAGCCACGGCCTCGGCAAAAGCATATACTGAAAACAATATATAATATATAATATCCAATAATTTCTCTAACAGTCTACACATGGAAAAACATCAAACTAAACGATAGGGGTTGAACTGGAACTTCGGTGAAGAGGACTAGCTGAGTATCTTCGTTTGGGCCGTCATTATCTTCGACAGGATTGGCGTTGATATTGAAGACTTTTCCTCTTGCTGGTGGCATAGTGTTTGGGTTTTCTTGGTTTACTTGGTTAACTGGGTTTGATTGGGCTTGAGTGTTGATAACGTTAACCAATTGAGGGCATGTGTTTCTAAAGTGGGTAGGATCGCCACAATTGAAACAAGCTCGAGCATGTGGGAACATGGGGTATTGGGGTTGGTGATAAGTTTGGGCCATGTTTTGAGTAGGGGAAAAGGTTTGGTTTTGAAAGGTGCGACAAACATTGCTCAAATGACCATAGCGTCCACAAGTTGCACATAGACGACAAGGTAGGGTATGGGGATGGTGATAAAAACAGTTGTTGCATCGAGGGTGAGGTCCAAGATATGGTTTCTTATCTGGGTAAGCTGAGTTGGGTGCCACTTGGGTGATTGGGATAGCTCGGATGGGTATGGCGTGTAAAACTGGTTGATTTCGTTGGGTCGCAGCGAAAAGTCGCCCGACTCTTCTTCTCTTAGGATTGGGTTGGGAAGGGGATTCAGTTTGAGTGGAGTCGGAGGTTTCAGTCGATTCTTTATCCTTCTCCTTCTCCTCCTTGAAGTCTTTGTTTCGGATTCGGTTCTCGGTGAGCTCTGTTGCTAGCTCCATTGCTGCTTCCAAAGTTGCAGGCTTGGTACTTATCACAGGGTCTTGAATCTTTGACGGAAGACCACGAATGTAGTGCTCGATCAAACGGTAGAGGGGAGTGAACATGTTGGGAACCATTTGATGTAACTCGAGGAATCTTTTGTTGTAGGTGATGTGGTCTCCTTCCACTTGCTTCAATGAGTAAAATTCATCTTCTAACTTCTTGATTTCGCTCCTTGGGCAAAATCGTCTGGTCATGATTTCCTTCAATTCGTTCCAAGTTAAGGACATAGCATCTTCCACACCTCGTTTTGCCTTCTCTGCGTTCCACCAAGTAAGTGCTATCCCATATAGTCGACCGGTAGCATATCGCACTTTGCGATCGTCAGGGCAATCGCAATTTAGAAATGTGTTCTCCATTTCTTCAAACCAATGGTGAAGAGCAGTGACGCCTTCAGTCCCTTTGTATTTCGGAGGGTCGCATGATTTGAAATGCTTGTAGGTGCATTTAGTGGTATTTGGGGAAGAGTTGAAAATGTTTTGGTTTGCTTGATTGACAGGATTAACGGTAAGTGCTTGCTGAACTTGGATTACAATATTGGGTATTACGGCAGCCATTTGTTGAGCGATTAAGGTAGCCATGCGTTCGCGGGCTTTTCTTGCTCTCGTCTTCCTACGGGCGAGGTTAGAAGACATCTACAAGGAATACATGACAAGAGTATGAGTTGGATGCTTTTGGGTTCATGGGTCGCATTAGGAATGGACATTCATAAAATAATTATAGATAAATAAATTACTACATCCATTAGATGTCTTGGGCTTTGCTCGCTGTTTGGCCCTACATGCCGCCATACTTTACCTGTGTAATCATGTGGGCCCCCATGAATACCGGTTTTTCATATGGTTCGCACGGTTTCTGCCAGGTTGCGTACACAAAAACCCGGAGAAAATCGAGAAATATGTATACAACGTGTGATATTCGGAATGTGTCCAGGTGTAGACACGGTGACACCTCAAAGTAGGTTAGTTCGAACGACGTTTGGTGTGGCATGCTTTGGCCTAATAGGTCCTTCGTACTCTCATCGTTGGTCCCCAGGTAGGCAAACTGGTCCTTTATATTGGATTTATACGAATGCCAGCCTAGACAAGACGTTCCGACTACCGGTACTTGTACCCTTCCAGTTACTACATGCCCGTCGCAGAACTTACTTTGATGAGATTTGAAAATTGCACAAAATCTTTGGATAATGAGAATATGAAAATAAATTGAATACATGAACATCGATATATGTATAATGAATATGTATATATGTATAATGAATATGCATATGAGCATGTATGTTTGACTGAAATGTAAACAAATATGAAACAAATAAATATCACAAGTTTGTATGTAACCACCTAATCAATTAAAATTTAGGCAGACTATAGTATAGGCTCTAAGGGTCTAATAACCTATCCTATATCCCTATAGTCATGGCTCTGATACCAATCTGTCACACCCCGACCCGCAGCGGAAAAGGTGATCGGGCATGATTGGGTTATCATCAAAGCTCATGACATTTATTAAGCGTTTCATATTCATTAATACAAATTAAATGGAATTTTACAATAAATGTTACAACATGATCTAACTAACAATCTAAACTTCTTTGTTCTCTTCTAAGGCATATCCTATGTTTTCCTTGCTTCAACCTGTTCACCTGTATCATGTGTAAAAGGGTTTTTGGATCAACATAATGTTGGCGAGTGAATCCTATGGAAAACATTTGAACAAATTTATTTAAATTGATTATGAAATATGTGCACAACCAAACATGAGTAAAAATAGATGTAACTTAATCAACAATCATAAGATATTGAATGAAACACTCATGAATAATAATGGAACAATTAAAGGCACGCGATGCTCAACTCGTCTCTCACGAGGAACTGAGGGGCCTAATGAATGAATTGCATAACCATGATTATATGAATGACACAACTACAAACAATACAAACTCAATGATATACACATAAACGATAATGAATTTGATTTGTAGCACGCGTTGTTCAACTCGTCTTCCACGAGGAACTGATGGGCTTAATGTATGAATTTCATATAATATGACAAACGGAAATAAGTAAATCACAACAATAAAAACAATCTAAGTTTAAGTCATGATGTGGTATGGCACGAGTTTAAATAAATAAATTGATTATTTTCATAACACATGACACACCCCAAAACGTGTAATTTAAAAGGGGGAGTTGTAAGATTCACTCACAGTGGGTGCGTTCGGTTGTTGATGTTGAATGTACGCGAAGTGGTTTTAACCACGAGTGAGATTAACCTAGATAAAATCGCATTATGGTTTGGTAAGTAAACGGATTTTATTAATCTATTTTAGTAGGATTGTTGGGTGTATTTTTGTGAGTTTGAGGCTATTTTCTAACCTTAAAAATGTTATTTTTAAGTATTTTTAATTGATTTTTAATTAAAATAATTAAATAAAAATAAAAAAAAAATTGATTTTTTTTCGACCGTTGACCTGACCGTTGACCGGTTCAATTCGGAATACAAGTGCGCTGAGTGAGGCTCGAACCCGAGACCTCCCGTACGCGTGCACCCAGCTCTACCAACTGAGCTACGTGTCTAACCCGTTATAAATCTGATTTTAATTATATATATATATTAATTAGTTTAACCGAAAATCATTTTATT
This sequence comes from Scalesia atractyloides, assembly GCA_947069175.1. Classification (NCBI taxonomy): domain Eukaryota; kingdom Viridiplantae; phylum Streptophyta; class Magnoliopsida; order Asterales; family Asteraceae; genus Scalesia; species Scalesia atractyloides. Next base: position 84,411,307 of record CAMTDV010000030.1, read on the forward strand.
TCAAAAATAGTTTTAAGTCAATTCGGCGGTGCGCTCCACAGGTCTCGAACCCGGACCTGTGGCTTAAACTAACACACAGTCCACCGCTGGACTGTGTGTTTAACATGTTATATAATTCGATTTTTATTATACTTAAATACAAATTAGATATTTCCTTTTCTGCCTTATTTAAAAAGAAGAGATAATTGTCCGAGTCGGTGCAGAAGACCGGACTCGAACTCGTGACCAGTGATATAAACAAACACACAGTCCACCGCTGGACTGTGTGTCTAACTTGGTTATTATTCCGATTATTAATATACTTAACATATAACTGTGACGACTCCGGTTCAGTTTAACAAAAATGATTTTTTTATTAAGGCATCGTGTGTGGGACGGGATTCGAACTCGAGACCTTTGCTTTATATGTGCACACAGTCCACCGCTGGACTGTGTGTCTAACCCGATTAATATCCAGATTTATATTATACTTATAACATACGGAAATATATCGTCTTCTTCACTGAAATATAACCAGAGTTCGGAAAATCGACTGGTTCAAAGTTTTATCGGTTTATTAGTGTTTTTCAGTTCGTTACGGTGAGATAAATGTGAAAAGGAAAAGAAATTGGGCGAGAAGTATACCGACTGGACTCTCTGTTTTCCGGCAGAAACTCCGGCGACAGAATTCAACTCCGGCGTCAGGTGTCTTGCAGCAGCAAGTCTCCGGAAAGCTTGGAAAGAGTATGGGTATCTCCGGTATAAGCTTCAGAGGCTCAGCAAGGCTCGGCAATGGGGAAGTCGGTTTTCCGGCGACGAACAGAAAAGTTCCGGCGAGTGGAATTACGCCGAGGAAAAGTGTGGTTTTGAGCGAAAAGGTTTGCAATGGGTTGAGAGTGAATTTATAGGGAAAACGTTGAAGAATCTGGTCTGATTTCCGACTGTGTTCGTATATCATAAAAACTCCGGCGGTTATGGTTTGGTCGCGGACTTCAAACATCGGTTATAACCGATGTATTGTTAATGGTTTACGTTATAACTGAAAGTGGTGTTAAAAACTCGCGAGATTTCCGGGGTTCCGACGACTGAACTAATGGGCGCCGGTTTTTGAATTCGTAACGTCATTATATTAATTAAATGATTTCAATATATAACAAACAAAATCCGTGGCGCAGTGGTTTGTGTGTGTGAGTTAAGTTTGTTTGCTGATTTGGTACAGACCCGGGTTCGAAACCCGGCAGAAGCAAATCATTTTTATTTTGCGATTTTTGACAGTTTTTCAAAAACTAAATATATATTCCCGTATAATAATTGATTTCGGATCGTTTAAAAATATTTTGGGCATTTAATTCGCAAGGAAATTTTTGACTGACTGTTCGGTTGATAAACGGAGCGGGTTTGGTAAATCCGTTTTTTACGGATGTTACAATGACCATGTAGTATGACCTCATAGGGTTATACCTCATTATATAAAGGTCATAATGCAACTAAGAATCGGCCTTGAAAGATACTAAATCGGGTCAGAACTGAAAGTCAAAGCAGAAGTCAAACCTTGCGACTTTCGGTTGCGAACTGACCTTAGACCTGGATTTAACGAGCTGAACATGTTCCCGCATGTTCTTATAATTGCTACCAGGTATTCAGAGTGTCAAAACTGATTTTATAGCATGCATGTTGTTAATTATGCGTTTGATACCAAATCTGACCCAGTTTGACTTTTTATGAATAAGTTTGACTCGTCAATCGGACATGCAAATGTGGTAATCAGGAGGTTCCCTTATGGGGTGTTGTTACCTACCTCATTACGATCACGTAACCATGTTTAGATCAGATCATGACCGAACCGATAAAGATTAAACCGAAAGTCAAACCGTTTTTACGACAAGCTTGACTTTTGGCTTGAAAGCTTGATAAAATGAACAAGGAGGATTAAGAACACTTACAAAGGATCCTAGTACGAATTTGGGATGGACTTGCAGGTAGCTTGAGCTCCAGAACTTGCAAGGCTTAGTGAGAGTGAGTTTTTAAGAACTTGCAAGTTCTTCAATGGGGTCAAGGCTTGGATTTATGGAGTTGGAGGATGAAGGAGGTCATTACAGGTGTTAGACATGCACACCAGGGGTAAACAAGTGTCTAGGGACGTGCTAAAAGCTGAGACATAGTGGAAATTCAAGAAAGATTTAGCAAACATGCAAGCTGCCATGACTAGCCTTAGCAGGCTGTCACTAGCACTCTCTCGCGGGCCGCGAGAGAGATGTCCAGGGCTCTCGCGGGCCGCGACCGCCCCCTGGGTCAGCAATACAACTTTTAAACAATGTCATTTCAGCCCTGGACTTATAACTTCTATTTTAAACACCTTTGGTCCCTCAAATTAGATTTAGGTACTATTAGGAAGTATGCTAAACACCGTTAAGTTCCGGTTCTGACAAATGGTCACTCAGAGGTATAATTAAACATGTTGACACTTCTAATTCCTCAACTTTGTCATACGTTGTTCAGAGGTTACAATAATAACATAACGACGCTTTTGGTTCCTCACGGCCAACACGTGGCAATAGAGGAACAACGGAACACGTGTCGGAATTTAATTGGACAGGAAATTACGAGGTGTTACAATTTGAAATTGCGTTTACTTGTGTTTGAACAATCGTAATAATTAATTACATTCATAAACATTGTCGGTGAACTCCGACACCTTTTCCAACAACAAATTAAGTGAATCAAAATAGCAAGATTCATAAACGTGACAACCTCATAATTAAGCTAATCCATACGTAAACCACATACTCTTTGTTGATCGACCCCTTACTACCACTAACGCATTTGTTAAGGGTAATTCGGGCATATAAGTATTATCTTTGACCGGGGTGCGGCACTCCGATCAATAAGCCATTGCTAACAAAGGACTAGCGAATGTGCTCCTTCACATGTAGTTATTAGCGAATGACTCTCTCATTCGCTAACGGTTGTTTTAGAGAACGAGAGTCGGCCCTTATATATACAAGTTTAGTTTGTTAGTTTGAGAGATATAGTACAGAAGGTAGGGAATGGGTGTGTCTGTGTGTGTAAGTGTGAGATGAGATTGTGTTTGATCTCTCGGTCTTCAACAATGTAAACTCTTGCGGTAATACGAATCTGTGATGGTTCCTAAATGTCTATGTATTCCGATTGTAGTTATCCATCTCAAACTTACTTTTCAGTATCAAATTCAATCATTATCTTTGAAAATAACTGTCCTACAACACTAAGGTGTTGTTTGTTTTTTCAGAGGTAAAACGTATGCAGTCTGCAAACCACATCTACAGACATCTGTAGCAAAATAGTTGGACCAAACCTCTGCAGTAGGCAAAAAAAATGTTTGTTTGTTTTTTCACCTCTGCAAACTGCTGAAATAAACTGAAATATAAATGAACTAACATTAAACAAAATTCAGATTTGAAACAACAATTATAATATGAACAAAAGCAATGCTTGAACAATTATGAACAATTCTTTAACAAACCTCTGCTTGAACAACAATGCTTAAACAATGATCAATATTGTATACTAAAAAGAACAATTCTTTAACACAAATTAAAAGAACAATTAAAAAGAACAAAAGAAAATAAAAAGAACAAAACGTGGATTGTGTCGGTCCGCAACAAAAATGAAAATAACTAAAAAGAACAAAAGAAAAAAAAACAAACCGTGGAGGGTGTCGGTCGGCAGCAGGGGTGTCGACCGCCGGCAAGGGTTTCGGCAGCAGCGACGTGGAGGCAGCAGGTGGGGGAGGTGCCGTCGGCGGTGCCGGAGATGGGGAGGTGACGGAGATGTTGGCTGGAGGAGGAAGGTGTGGAAGAGAAGAAGATGCTACGGTTTGAGAATGTGTTTTGAAAATAGGGCAGAGGAAATGAGAAGAGCTTTGAAGAGGGGAGTCCACATACAAGAAGAGGTCTAACAGACCTTTTTTAATGAAATCACTTCGAGAAAACAAACATACTGCAGACTCAAACGTCTGCGCATGGTCTGCGTGGGGCAGACATAAGAGGTTATGAAGTGCTTTTCACAAAAAAAAAACAAACACCCCCTAAGTGAGTTCTAACAGTTAATTAAAGTAATTTATTTGATATGAAAACACTTTAGTTGATTTCACAAGAACCCGGATTAATAGAACCCAAAACCATGGTGTCCCCACTATACCCTAATCGCTAACTGCCATACGGGAAGTTACTACCAACTCAGTCCATTATTAGGACTTACCAACTTCAAGGCAAGACGTGCTCGTCCTCCCCCCCCCCCCATGTTAAACCTCTAGCAAATGACTACAGGGCTAAGACTAACACTCCACATCAATCATACTCTCACACATCACAACATAAAGAACTCAGACTGACGCCATTAACAATTCACATACCATACCAACCACTTTTTCTAGCGCAAGCACGTAAATCAAATAAGATGAGGATCCTAAACGCATTTTGAGTCATATCACCAAGAAATTACTAATTCGTCTAAATTTAGACATGCCAGTATCGTCTACCACCGATGGGCCCCGTCTAAATTTGGGCACCTCCATATCGTCTACTATCATTGTCCCACATCTAAAATGTCATATAAACGCGACACCTTTATATAAGCTTATCACAACCAAATGATATGGACTGCTAGGACACATTTAACTCGTCTACTACGAAAGGCCCAGATAAACATATTAAGGATGCTACACCACAAAGAACACATAGTCATACCAAAATGTCTAAGACCTCGTCAATGGCATGTCATCATGGATTAACCGTGTGACTCAATTAATCACTATCTACTACCTCTAACGATACAGCTATTTACTCGCACATATGTTCCTATCAACATATTACATCTATACATATTCACATCGTTTTTAGTTACACTAGAGTAATGACTCAATTCTATGTTTCTAACCTCTCATCATCTAGACATGAAACAACTGTTGGACTTTCGAAAATTAAAGCTCTACCCAACCCCCACAATTATGATTGAACATTGACCCATGACAGTTGTCCACACCACCTGCCAATCCCATTATTCCTCATGAACACGACTGCACATCCCAATTGATACCAATGTAGACTAATTATTCCTACAACTCTACTATTTCACATAACTCTTTGAAAGGGACATAGACTCATCGGAAATGTTTAGTAAACATACGCTCTAAAACTCGTCATTTCCTAAAAACCCATAAACAAATGTAAATGCATGAATAAAATATATGATAGCCTCGAAAACACATAAAAATGGATAAGAACTCATATGGAAATTACATTTTCTTCGCAAGAGCTAGTTGTCCTGTGAAATCATACTTGAACACCAACCTATCGTCACATGATTAAGGCTACCACATGCCTTAGTTTACATCTCAAATCAACCGAGGTCTCACACTAATGTCTATCGTGTTGCCTAGGGTTTGCTAATCATTGTTAGCATGCGTCCATGCACATGTATGACCAAACCACGCGAGGTGGTTCACACGACTCACAAACCCTAGCATAACGTGCATACCAGGGAACCATTACAACTCACATACATCGGCTCACGTTCAAAACAATCATCGTTAAATTCCAACCTTCAACTAGTCCCAAATTGGATCGCATGTGTCCCGTATGAAACCCTAATACCTGAAATCACCCCATGCATGCAAAATACCCATCCCTTTGCAAACCCTAACCAAGACCCAATGCGACCCTACACCATGGTCGAATCCAGTCAAGGTCGCCTTGGGTCAACTTCGGTCTCATGAAGTAGTGGTCTCCTCGGTGACGTAAGCAGTAAGCCGTCCACGTGGGGGAATTAGTTCAGTTGCGAACCATCCTGTGTCAGTGGAGGCTCACTCGGCCGACATCAGCCGCAATAGTGGCACCGAAAACCACCCCTCACATCCATACCGACCACTCATCCTCATTGATAAGGCACTCATAAGACCAAAGGTATAAACAAATCACCACCTATGTCTATAGTAGTCCATTCACATAAAATTACATAGATGGATACATGCCATCACATTTACCTCATACTCTTCTCCTACTGAAAAGTTGGATCTACTCTACACAGGAGTCGATTATAGACTAATAAAACACATTTAAGAAAATGACTAAACAAAGTTATGTTACACTACGCTTTGTCACATAGCTACACATAATCACATGGAACTCGATAACTACCGACCCTATATCATCAACTAAATAACAAAATGCACACATTTCCTTCAATAACGTCCGAATCATCTAAAAATCTCGTCTAATTAGGTATAAAGCCATTGTCATAAATTATCAATCGTCACAATCACATAAGAGTCATCAAATTCATAAGCATGCTTGATGCGTCTCCATATGGACCATCTTATGCATCCTCCTCCCCGTCTTCATCGTCCTCTATGGGCAATGCCCACCTAACAAGCTCAATAGGTTGTCCATCCAGCCGTACTAAGCCCCATCCCACGGGCCAATTCCACATGGCCTCCATAGCTCTCGTCTTCCGGTTCTCCTTCATGCTGACAGCTCCACATGAAACACCTCTAACAGAAACCCCAGGCGCGGTCGGTGTAAGAAACACTAAGACCACCTGTCTCACTAGCAGCTCATGGCTGGCGTCTTGCATCCTATGTTACTCTTTGTCAAGAATGGACTCACTGGCCTTTGCCTGCCTCTCGGTAACAGGCGTAGGGGCAGTCATACCACCGCCTCGGCTAGCTCCTCCTCTCAGATTAGTGGCGGATCCAGAAATCTTTTCTGATGGGTTCCTTTTAAAAGATTATCACTATTTTTTTCTGAATTATACAAGATTTTCACTATTCTTTCCAAACTGACTGGGTTCCTATGAACCCACAAAATGTGACTAAATCTGCCACTGCGTCAAATACCCGTCTCCTCATCTAATCGCTCTAGTAATCTTGGTCTTAACAAAGATTAAGACCTACACATGACAGAACATTCATATGATCATTTTAGGTAAATCTCGGAACATGGGTAGTAATAATAGACCACCAACAACGCTGATCAAGTGCAATCGGTTGTCTAAGTTACTGCACTTGTTCTAAATGTTTCCCAACATGGTCACACTAGTATTCTACCTTCCACATGGTAATCACGACAGATAAATAGAAAATTTTAACTACAAAGCACAACAGCTAAAACGTACCTCTTGGCTCACGTCTGGTGATCGTGGTGGCATTTATTAATTTGGTCCCACTTAAAGTTTATGTCTAGGAATTTAGGGATGCCTAAATTTCTTAAACTTCTGCTTTGATACAATTTGTAAGGCTCCGATGTAGGCACCTTCCAGCTGGACATCATCACATCGTATAATCTTAAAGACTAGTATTTAATATAAAAATACACAATGGCTAAGTATTTAAAATTGTTTTCAAACCAATGTAAAGATATACAAAATTTCCAATTATAATTCAACTTACAAAATGTGCAGATGCCATTGTCACCACCCACGAGAAGCCTCACACACAAGCCAAAAGCACCGCGACACTCAAATTACTAACCTATAATCAATCTAATATACCTGCAAAAAGTTTGCTAGCGAGCTCTAACAATTAAATTTAAACTAATTTATTAGATATCAAAACAATTTAGATAATTTCACAAGAACTCGGTTATTAAAAGCCCAAAAGCGTCATGTCCCCTATACACCCCAATTGGTAACTGTTCATACGGGAAGTTACCACCAATTGGTCCATTACTAGGACTCACTGACTTTGGAGGCAAGACCCGCTCTTCATCCCCCATGTTAGACCTCTAGACAATGCAAATGACTATATGACTACTAATGACACTCCATATCAATCATACTTGATAATTCAACACATCACAATATAAAGAACTCATATTAACAACATTAACAATTCACATACCATACCCAACCACTTCGTCTAGCATAAGCACACACATCACATAAGATGGAGTCCAGTGGAACCATAGACTCAAAAATCTTATCTTGATCATCATTAGATCAAATAACTAGGGATTTAGTCTAACGGTACCATGGTATTCGATAAGGGTTTAAATTTCTTTTCAAACGGTGAGCATTCAATTCTCGTGATAACAAAAAAAAATGTTGTTTTGTAGTTGATATTAGAGAGTTTGAGTCATCATTCAAAAAAATAAAAACCAAGGTAGCGAAATAAAATAATCCAATAAATGGATATACAATATTTTTCATGCAACATTCTTTAGGTATCTAATGTCCTTTTTCATGCAACATTTCCAATGGACACAACTTTCATGAAAAATGATGTTACATACCTAAAAGAATATCTTAAAGAAATAGTTAATGTCAGACATTATTGTCGATAGAAACTTTCGATATGTATAAACTATAAAGTATGTTTCTTTTCTAGAGATTGAGCCGCGCTTGAGTCCTATGAATGACAAATGTTAGATTTTGAAACTTTCTTTGCTAAGTAATCAACGTGTACCAAAGGGCTAGTATACCAGAACTGAGGTAAGTATAAAGTATGTCTCTTCTCTAGAGATTGAGGTTTTATGTCATGAGGGACAAATATGTAGATTCAGAAGTCGAATTAATGAGTTTATTACTTAGCTGTTAAAAAATATGTTAACCAGTATCTTATAGAGACATATATAATTGCTGATCCAACAAAACTTTCCCAACATATACCATATTATTTATATTATAATTTATATATAAATGTTGAATTTAGTATTGGTTAATTTATTTAATTTATACATATATAATGATAAACGAGCGACACAAATATATTATAAAAAAACACAGTCCAACTTCGGTTTCTCAAGTTATTTCATTGTTTGGTTCGGGTTTTTCAGTTATGTTATTTAGTTTTTCTTCTTTTCTCATCGCTAATCGTAACTTGTAATTTTGGTGACGTGATAATGTAAGTAATGCAAATTTAATATATTACTTAACACAACCAATTTTTTTTTGTGTTACCTAAAACATAAACTTGTCATTCATTACAATAAAAATAGTCAAAGACATAAAAATACAGAAATGTATTCTCAATACATGACTTTAATCTTATATTCCCGTCTAAAAAACATATGGTATGAAAGCCTTAATCTCCTTAGGGAACTTGTCCCCAAACTTGGATACGTACCATTCTCGTGTGGCATGACTCCTCCCCATCAAATAAAACATTGTACCTAAAGTGAAAACAAATGCGTAAACAGTTTGAGAAATGCAAGAGATTCCCACATACCCCAAGATTTCGAAGAGATAGTGTGGGCATATAACCAAATCAAATAACCCTCCTTGAGGGATTTTGTATTCTTTGTCCCCCTCCTTCCTAAGTTTAGCAAGAAGGTAATGGTGGTAAAAGTTTCCAATTATGCCGATCAAGAATAACCCGACTCCAACATATTTGAGATCGACCGAAGGATTCGGGAAATCTCGTGAAAGATTTTGAGCATATAGCATAGTTACGGTGGAGAAGGTGTAACTCATTGTGACAACTATTGCAGATTCTAGCCCTACAGAACCGCTATACTTGTGAAGAAACAAGACCTGCATATAAATAAGAATATATGTTTTATAAGAATATATATGCACTGTAGATACCTAAGAACATCAAAACATGTTAGCAACACTCACAAACACCTAACATGCCCTTTACATAGACAATATTGTATTAATGTATTAATCTCAAAACATAATTACCATTTCCACATCATCACCGTCTTTTAACATTGTTTTTCGTAACTGGTTTATTTATTAATATAAACCGTCTAGTTTTTATCATCATATAAACAAATATAACAAACCATGTTAATTATTACATTTATAACAATTGGATAAAGATCAAGGGAAAACCCCTTCAAGTTGTAAGAACTGAGTTCGTCTTTTCGTACGAATTTTGCCCCCATTTTTTTCGCACCCTATATTAAAATGTGAGAAAAGACTGCTGTAAAAATTAAAAATAAAAATTTCGAAGTGGTATTTCCAGCCCCTTACAGCGGCTGTAAACAATAAAAAATAAAACAAGTTTTTTTGTTTGGGAAAGTTGGTTTTTTTAAGATTTTCAGTAAAAAAAGTTGAAAAAAACTTTCGTAAGATTGAGTTCTCTAAGTTCTCACAACTCGTATAGGTTTTCATTTTACTCTAACCCTATAACAAGTAACCATATATATATATATTATATATATGTATATATATATGTATATATATATATATATGTATGTATAAAAACGTAACAATTTTTTTTAAATTCTAAAAATGTACAGATTTTACAACAATAAATTATTGAAAAAAGGACAAACGAAAAAGAAATAAAGATATAACGAAAACATTTTTGTTTTTTTTGCAAAGCCCCATCCCCTCTATTTATTATGTCGTTCCTTTTGGCCGAGCAATGCGCAGCCATGGGCTAAGTTCTTGCTGGCAATTTCGTAGATGCTTATGAACTAATGGATAACCCACGTGTTGTACCGGGACGTTAAAATTTGTAAGGCTTAGTTTCGATAACTAAGATAAATTATTTACAAAGGTTTTATTATTCAAAAGCTTTATGATGTAGCTAAAAGAATAAAGTTATATTTTACATCGATTGATAGCCATAAATAAGAATAGATATACCAATTCCGATAACACTAATGCTATTATTGATGTTGTTCGATTGGTTCGTCACCATATCGCTATTTCAAATATAACTCCGTTTTTTAACAAAACTCATATCCGAATGTCGAGAAAGTATTAACGACGGTTGTGTATTTAGTAAAAGTGAAACTCACAAGTTGTGGCGGGGATGTTAAATTTGTATGGACTGGCATCGACAACAACATAAATAAGTTTATGTACAATGGTTTTATCACACAAAAGTTTTATGATACAACCCATAAATTAAAGGGATATTGGATTTAAATAATCCAAACTTTCATCAATTGGCCGATAACACTCCAAACTTTCGATTCGTACACCTGCAATCCCAACTTTTAACTTATTGGCCGATAACACTCCCTAACTAACTAAACCCTAACTCAGTTAGTTTTTGCTGACATAGCATCTGATGTGGCCATTTTTTGCTGACGTAGCATATGATGTGACAGTTGATGTGACAGTCGATGTGGCTGCTGACGTGGTATTTTTTGATGATATGGCAGCTGATGTGGCATCTCTGATGATGTGGCAGCTGACATCAGCTAACTGGGTTAGGGTTCAATTAGTTAATGAGCGTTATCGGCCAATAAGTTGAAAGTTGAAAGGTGTTTGTGTACAAATCAAAAGTTGGGAGTGTTATCAGCCAATTGATAAAAGTTGAGATTATTTAAATTCAATATCCTTAAAATAAAGCCGTTTTTACACCGATCAAAAACCCAATATAACACCAACTTTTCATAGTTCCCACAAAATATATAAAATTAACCTCACCCTATACGTAAATATGTACGAAAGATATATATAAGTAAGCATAACTTTTACGCTAATTCACAAAAAAAATCCGGTAGAAACAACGTACAGAGTAACAATCATCATAAGTTATAAGTTTATGCACGTATTGCATTGATATTTTCTTAGGAGCTTAATACTTTTATCGTATTACATAATAGCAAAATATAAATTATAAAAAACATTTAGTTTAATTTTTTTAACAAGTAATGTAAAAACGTTAGAAAGTAGTGTACCTCAAGTACCCGTTTCAAGAAATGAACTGTAAGAGCCGTAGCAAGCAACATAAATCTAAAATCTTGATCGGGGAACACGAGGAAAGAAGACATGCCCACAAGAAACGCCGGTGTATAGAACAAAAGCATCCCCGTTCGACTCGAAAACTTCATTTCGCTCTCTTTCTTTGTAAGACCTTGGTTCAAGAATTTGGAATACTGCATGTGTTTGCCTGTGGATTCCATGTACCCGGCGTATGTAAGCGATGAGATACCGATCACCAACTTCGTGGTCACGAACAACGATGATGGTGGTGGAAACAAGAAGTTTTGTAAAACAGAAGGAATCATGACGGTTTTGGTTCTATCGGTTTTTTTTTCTTTTGTGTATGTCTTGGATATTTATAGTTAACCTAAACTACACCTCTAGTTTCTTGTGTATTGCATGAGTTCCTACCAATTTGGTAGGTATAGCTGAATAACGATGAGAGATTTGTCCGCATCTATATCTAGCTCTAGTTGGAGTGTAAAGAAAATCTAATAAAAAATCATAAAGCTTACATAAATAATTATAATTTACAAACATGTCAAACACTGTTTTTTGTTACACGTGTGTTCATTACTGGCCCTTTTTTTGTTTTCTATCGATACTTGACTAATTGAAATATATGAATACAATATCTGATAATACTTGACAAATAATTAGTAAGAAATAATACCCATACTCAATAATCCAGTAAAAGGATTGTGGATTTAGAAATTTTTTTAAGTGAGAAAAGTTTCATAGTATTTAGAGTTAATTACTGTTTTCGTTCATATGGTTTGTCAAAAATCACTATTTTCAGTCCATTAGTTTAAAAATTGCGATTTCAGTCCCTGTGGTTTCACTTTCGTAACCATTTCAGTCCACCTCGCAACCATTTCAGTCCCTGTACTTACAGAATAAATGGATTGAAGCGGTTACGAAAGTGAAACCACATGGACTGAAATGGTTACGAAAGGGAAACCACAGGGACTGAAATTGCAATTTTTAAACTAATGGACTGAAATAGTGATTTTTGACAAACCAAAGAGACAAAAACAGTAATTAACTCTAGTATTTAAGTGTAAAAATATTATTAAGAATAATAACAAACTGAATAATCGATATACAATCCTATTGATGCAAGAGCCTTTCAAAAAAAATAATATAGAAAGAATTTTATATATGTGTTTAGTTAAATATCGTATATACTAGATTGTTGCCACTGGCCGCGCGTTGTAGCGGCGACTCCTTATAAATGCCGCAAACTATAAATTCAAGTTTTAATGTGTGGAAATTTTACGGCACGTTATGTGATGCGTTAATAATATGAAAATGTGTGACTCAACGAATCCGATCTAAAGCATTGCGGTTCAAAAAACCGGAATCGAGCCTGAGTTGGTTCGTTTAGCAAGTGTTCCACCTAACTACTACACCACCCTTACCTTTACATCGAGACTTAGCAAAGTCAAAACGAAAAATAACTCGAATTTATAGTGTCCAATGAAAACCTATTATATTTGACTCGACTCGACTTGTTTTCGAACACAATTTACGTCAAAACGTAGATCAACTGCAAACGTACGCAAAAATAAGCCTAAAACGTATTATATTTTACCACACTCGTTTTCGGGAAAAAATATGTCGAAACGTGAATTTATATCGTTTACGTTGAAACTTGAATTTATACCGACAAACACATTAAAATGTCAAAACATAGACCAGTTAAAGACTTACATAAAAATAAGATTGAAAACACACTATATTTGACCTGACTCGTTTCCAAAAATAATATGCAGAAACTAGAATTTATACCGACACGTACATAAAAAATAACGATGTGAGAAAATAGTTTTGTTTTTCTTCTAAGTTAAATAATGAAAATATGAGAGGTAAATTTGAAAAGTTACAACTCAACGAGGGTGAAAATGATATCTTATAAAGTTTTTAGAAAGTTTAGAGGTTACTTTCCTCCCGCGAGTTGTGACGGTGATGTTGAAGCATGAAAATTTGACATTTGAGTTTTTGGACCCGTGCATTGCAACGAAAACGTAAACACTTGGGGAAAAATCCGTGTTGGAACAAAAACAAAATAAGAAAACAAAAAGGGAAAAAACAAAAAGAAAAGTGTTACAACAAAGTCTAGAACCTGCGTCGGCCATTTCAATGTCAATAACTATAACCAATTCCACAACACCACAACCTATCTAATAACGACAAAAGTAAACGTATTCAAGTAAATGCAAAAAAGAATAAATAAATATTAAATTCCACCGACCATCCATTTTAAAGTTAAATACAATACAATACAATACAACTAGTAAGTGTGCCCGCGCTACGCTGCGGAGTTTCGGTCGATATTTAATTTGGTTCAGTATATAAACTTACAAACTGAAAGAAATATGCTTAAAAGAATATCAACACATGTTTTACATCGGCTGAAAACCGTAAAAATAAATTTAAATTGGATAGGGGGACGGAATAATTTTAAATTAATTGTAAATGGAAACGTAAAACGTATACCATTTGAACGCGTACATATATATAAGCATGAAACCGATTATATTTTACCCGACTCGTTTATAGAAAAAAAAATCTATATAATAAAAATATATATTATATTTGACCCATATTATTTTGGGAAAACGTCTAAACGTAAGTTTATATGAATTTATACAAACACATAAAAATTGATTACAAAACTTTTAAAAAATTAAGAGTTTATAATTGTTAAAACTGAAAGTTAAGGGTAAAAATATAAAATAAATTAACAAAAAAAAGAGTAAACTGCTAAAATCATCCCCAAGGTTTGGACACTTTTGCCAGATCAGTTCAAAAATGTTTTTTTCTCAACTGGACCACTCAGATTTCACAAAAGTTGCCAGATCTATCCATTTTTCTAACTCCATTAAAACTAACGTTCAATGATGGGACAATTATGGCAGTTTGCTCTTTTTATTGTTTTTCTAATTTTTTATTAATATTTTCTTATAACTTAAATAAAAACTGTTTTTTAATAAAAATGTTTTATTATTTAATTTCTTTAAAATACTTTTTGTCAACAGAATCCTATTTCTTCATTTTTATTATTGGCATGTCATCTTTTCAAGATTATGTAACCGTAGTGGCAAAGTAAAATCGTATTGTTATAATCTAGAAAGGAAAATTTTCGCCTTTAGAAAACTTGGGTGCTATAACCATTAGTTTCGAAGACAGAATATAATTAGGATCGAGTGTACGTGAGATCAAAGACATTCATATTTGAATTCACTGAAACAAATCAGAGTTGAAATCATCCTCTCTTCATGATCAAAATCAATTAAACCAGATAACATATAATGCAAATTGAATATTTACTAGTGATAAGATAATACTTTAAAGAAATTAAAAAATAAAACATTCTTATTATAAATACAGTTTAAAAAAGATAAAAGAAAATGTAAATAAAAAAATTAGAACAACATTAAAAAGAGTGAACTGTCACATTTGTCCCTAAGGTTTGGGCACTTGCGAGATCCATCCAAAATACCCATCATTTAATGTTAGGTTTTAACGGTGTTAGAAAAATGGATGGATCTGGCAACTTTTGTAAAACCTTAAGGGTCCAGTTAGAAAAAAACCTTTTTGGATGGAGCTGGCGACAGTGCGTAAACCTGAGGGACGATTTTGACAGTTTACTAAAAAAAAGAATAAAAAGTCAAAAGGCTAAAAAACAAAAGACAAAAAAAAAAGAATAATAAGACAAAATGAAAATCACTGTTGATCCATCCTACAAATGTAAAGCATGTATAATGTAAAGCATGTATAATACCCATATAAAATTCAAAATATCATATCTACCGTTTCTTTTTATGAGTTTTTTACTTATTAACAATTTTATCCATTTTCTTATAATATACCATTTTCACCCTTTTTAACGGCCAACAACACCTGCTTTAAACCTGGGAAAACCCCCATCTAAGACGAAAGCCTATGAACACTCGTCCGAACGTATGACAATGCGTTGAGGTAAAACACATTCAGTTCAAGAATCGAACTAGCGATCGCCTGCCTCCTCACCTAGTCTCTCATCATCACCAGATGCCGTAAAAACTAAATGATATGAACAGGAATCAAACTTGAGTCACTTAGAAAACCAGATATCTCTCTTACCAGTCCCCGGCCAACAACTCATTGACCACCTTTTTTATTAGGTAAATAAGTGTCGATTGAGATCACTCCTATTCTCTAGGATTCCTAGACGTACGGCAAACAAGGTAACATCGAAAATGGATATTATTTGTCGCCGAAATTACCAGATTCTTTAGCACCATAACTTTGTTTCAATCTCCTATTTTTTTGTATTAATTATTCAAATGTTTTTTATGCTGATTAGCAATTCTTTAGCACCATAACTTTGTTTCGATCTCCTATTTTTTGTATTAATTATTCAAATGTTTTTTATGCTGATTAGCAAAACAAACACACATTTGCGACATGTTTTATGTTCCGAACTTTCAATCCTTTTAGCCTCCTTGTTCTTATCTAGTTTAATTAGTGGAGTTCTTTGAACCAATTGTATGTTGCTTATAAATTGATTGAAACCAAAAGGGCTCTTACAATAATTACTACCTTACTCTAATGTAATTAAGTGTAAGTGCTGGTGGATATTGCTACTTTCGTATTCGTTCTTTGTAAACAACTATAGCGAGTAAAACCCACGAGTTTTGACGTGGTGTTAAAATTTATAGACCACTCCTATTCTCTAAGATTCCAAAACGTACGGCAAACAAGTTAAAATCGAAAATGGATATTATTTGTCGCCCGAAATTGCCAGATACTTTAGCAACATAACTTTGTTTTCATCTCCTGTTTTTGTAATATTCATATGTTTTTTTATACTCATTAGCAAAACAAACACACATTTGCGACATGTGTTATGTTGTGAACTTTCAATCCTTTTAACTTCCCCATTCTTATATAGTTTAATTAGTGGAGTTCTTTGAACCAATTGTATGTTGCTTATAAATTGATTGAAACCAAAAGGCTCTTAACAGGCCCGTCTCCGTAAATGTTAAAAATATTTTGGGCCCTGGGCGAGATAAAGAAACCGGGCCCTAACCGTTTTCCACTTCAGTCCAAAAAGCTTTTTTCACATTTGTGTCCCTGACATTTGTAATTTTTTGTCATTGCATCCAATCGACTAACTCCATCCATTTTTCAACATTATCTCAGGAGCATC
Source organism: Scalesia atractyloides (assembly GCA_947069175.1). Lineage (NCBI taxonomy): Eukaryota > Viridiplantae > Streptophyta > Magnoliopsida > Asterales > Asteraceae > Scalesia > Scalesia atractyloides. The sequence continues at coordinate 84,428,129 of CAMTDV010000030.1, forward strand.
TACGTGATTTTAAATCCAACCACTTCATCTTCTCCGCTCACCTCAATTAAAACTATCTCCTTCTCTAGACCACACCATTATAATCAATGGTTTTAAATCCTTAAATGTCACAACTCAACTTTCATTGCTATCTAATCTTAAATGCAACGCATTAAAAAAATTAGCTGGCAGAATTGTTCTTGTGATTTTGGCTTTGTAAAACACTTAACAAAATCATTACTATTTAATATTAAATGCAATATATGACCCACAAACTTGTTAAAAATTAGCTGGGGATTGTATTTTGGATTTGGGCTTTGTAAAAACAGTTAGCAAAATTCAGTGCATCCACAATAAGGATCGAACCACAGACCTTGTCTTTACAGGTACAAGGCACGCTCTACCACTGAGCCACAGGACCATATGTTTATTATCGCAGTATAATACATATTCATAATCTTCATAATACTAAACGAAAATTGATTTTTTTTTAGTTTTTACGGGCCCTTTTAGGTTTTTGCCCTGAGCCGGCGCCCACCCCGCACATGCTCAGGGCCGGCCCTGTCTTAAAATAATTACTACCTTACTCTAATCTAATTTAGCTGGTGGAAATTGTTACTATTAGTGAGTAAATCCCACGAGCTCCAACGGGGTGTTAAAATTTATAAGACGACTCCTATTCTTAAGGATTCCTAAACGTACGACAAACAAGGTAACATCAAAAATGGATATTATTTGTTGCCGAAATTACCTGATTCTTTAGCATCATAACTTTGTTTTCATCTCCTTTTTTTGTATTATTCATCTACTTTTTTATACTGATTAGCAAAACACATTTGCGACATGTTTTATGTTCCGAACTTTCAATCCTTTTAACCTCCCGTTCTTATCTAGTTTGATTGAACTTAGATTGCAACTGAGGAAGAACTAGCTAGTTAGAAACTTATAGTTGAATATACTGGCAAACTTGTCTATCGGTAAAAAGGCCCCACACTTATAATCATCTAAAAAGCATGAGTTACCATCAGAATCATTGATAGATTTCCAACAATTGTCTCGAAAAGCCTATCTCTAAGGGATTTTAATGAAAAATTAGTTAAAATGGATTTTAACTGTTTCCATTGCTAATATATCGACGATCGACTTGTTCAGACGATATTTTCCATCGATGATAAACCCCAATCTTCTTGTAGTGCTAGCCTAGTGTGTTGCTTATTTTGTTTACAATTCACTTATTGATTTTATTCACCCTAACCTTAAATCTTCTTGTAGTGATAAGCTAGTGATGTTCTTATTTTGTTTACAATTCACTTTTGATTTTTATGTTCATCCCATAACCTTAAATCTTCTTGTAGTGCTAGCCTAGTGATGTTGCTTATTTTGTTTACAATTCACTTATTTGATTTTTATGTTCACCCCTAACCTTAGCTACAATTTGTACTCATTTTATTTATTTATTTATTTATTTTGTAAAGTCCTGGTTAGAAAATGAAAAAACCCACAAATTATTAATTTATATATTTCCTATATATTAATTGTCATATTTTCTTCTCCTCACTAAGTTACTCCTTAACTTTGTACAAGTTTGTATATGTATTGTACTCTCTTTGCCTACACACTCTAAATATTGTTTTATGTTGTGAGAATTCCCATGCCATGTCAAATTCTCAATCTCATATCTCATTCAATGCCCTGCTATTCCTATTTCGCTTTTCAACTTTTCACCAGTTTACAATTATATCACTCGCTAGCACTGACTTCGGTTTTAGTTTGTATATTTTGTACTTCTATTTTTTATATATTAAAATAAATGCCATATTAACATGTTTATAATTTTAATTTATCTTTTATAGTTTAATTAATGTACGCTTTTACCCTTTTAATTTTAATTCATCGACTTTTCACTATAAATTTTATTGAAAACATAGTTTTATTTAGGGGCGAACCTACGGCCACCCGTGGTGGCGGCCGCCCCCCTTAAATATATATATATATATTAGTGTTATTCGTATGTGAAAATTCCGAACGCACCCCATAAAATTTTGACTCCGCACCCCATGAACCTAAAGTGAAATGAAAGAGAAAGAAAAAACAATACTGAAAATATCTTTTTTCCGGTGATCATGGTGATGATGAAGCTAAGAAATGCAGGGTTTACTATGTAGAAGAAGGAGACAGATTATGATGGGTTGTTTTTTCTTTTTATTTTTTTAAGGTTACTGACATAGGAATGACAATGGGTCGGGTTTGGGCCAGGTATTGGTAATTCCAAGCCCGTACCTGGTTGTAATTTTTTTGCCCATACCCAGCCTGTTACCCGTCGGGTATATTTCAATTAATTTACCCATCGGGTATCGGGTATACCCGTAATTTATTAAAAATACCATTGAGACTCTCGTATGCATTTTTTACTCTAATGTTGATACAATTTACTATTTTAATAAATAAATAAAGGAAAATATAACCAATAACATACTTACATATCCTATTAAAATACATATTTGAAACATATATGAACATAATTAACTAATAAATATACTATTACTTTGGATAAAAACAACATAACTAAACATAAAATCTTATATGTGTATGTTAAAGTCTTGAAAACAAACAAAAGAGCAAAATCTTGAATAATGAATAATTGTATGTATTAAAGTTTATATAAATAGAAAAATAAATTTAATTTAATATAGTTTTGGGGTATAATTCGGGTAAACGGGTCGGTTATCACTAAATCTCATACCCGTACCGGATTTTTTTATATTTTTAAGCTCATACCCGGCCCATACCCGTCGGGCTTTGGGTATACCCAGCCCATATTCAGGTTTCGGATATACCCGTCGGGCTTGAGCTTTTTTGTCATCCCTGTACTGACACCATATAAAAAGGAAAGTGCATTGGAATTTATTTATTATAAAAGAAAATGCATTATTTGAAGAGTTTTGATTATTTTTTTGTTTGATTTTGTTGGTTTATTTAACTATATTAATTCAGCTTAATGGAATGTGTGTATCACAATTTGTACAGATTTGAATTTATTTATAATTTGTTGATTTATTTAATTTAAACTAATTTTTCTCTAAACATATATTTATTATATTTATAATGATATTTTTTAATAATTGAATTAACACGAATCGTATATATATAGATGGATAAAAAATATTTTCATACATAATATATATTTTTAACCTTTCAGAAGGCTATATATATATATATATATATAACCTTTGAGAAGGCTAAGAGGAAAGAAACAAGATTTGTGAGGACTAATGAAACTAGGATAAAAATCACTCTACACAAACATTGAATATAAAATAAGATAAAAATTAATATCCATAGAGAGCAGTTGTAGATATATTGTACTTCCATTATGTATTTCTAATAAGTATTGATTTGGTTTATAAATTTTATGTATTATAAAATTAATTTGGTTTTATGTTTCAAGTATGTCATCTGACCCGACCCCACCCACCCAAAGCAGACTGTTTTTTTTTAATATTTAACAACAGACAAACAATCTTTAAAAATTCCGCACCTCATAAAAAGTTCCTAGATACATCACTGGTTTTATTCCAAGTTTAATCTAGTTTCGTAAGCTATAACGAGCTCAACACCCACATGATTTGTAGGTTGCATTGTGGATTGTAAGTATATAAGTTTATGTGTTATAGTAATTAATATGGAATCATGTGATAATGGGATTGAAACATATAATAACTTAAACCTAACGTTTATTAATAATAACAATAAGTTAGTATTTAACAATATTTATATTATATTTTAATACATATCGATTAATTTTATTTTAGTAGCTAACAAATGTACTTATTTTCAGTGGTGAAGCTTGAGATTTCCGACTAGGGGACGGAAGTCATCAGACCTAAAAATTTCATATAAAACTATGGGTCAAAAACGTATATACCCAAAAATTACGAAAACTACATACTCTCCAATACTGAGCGAAAAGTTCGGGGTCGGCTGCCCCCTCCCACCCTTTAAAAGATCCGTCCATGCTTATTTTAACATTATTGATTAAGTTCTTAGGTTCTATCCATTTTTTTAAATTAAAATTATTTTTCTTTTGTTATTGTTTTGACTTAGTTATTCCTATTCACGAAAGTTTCAATATTTTTACGTTTATTTGGGTTCGTTTGACAGTCATGTTGCAATGCACAGGTCCTAAAAACTCGTATATAATAATTATCAACTTCTCTATCCATTATTGGCTCTACATTAGGCTTTGTAAATATGTTCTTATTTTCTTCCTTTTTTTAGTTTTAAATCCTATACTTTCACCTTGTACAAATTTGTAACAAAGTATTTTTCATTTTTACCCTCAATATTTTTCTACTTTCAACTATGTTTTTTTAAACTTTTATCTTTTACAAATTTTCCATTCTACTTTTTGGTCTAAATTTTGTGAGTTAATTTGTTGCAACACGCATGTGTGGTTCAACGTTTCACGTCTATTTTTTTCGTTTAACAACCTTGTTGTAACATGCAAGTCTTCTGTCGACTTAGTTACTTGTTCTATTTTTACGGTTCATTTAATTTTTGTATGTTAATATGCCGCAACAAGCGTACGTTGTATAACATTTTTACATCTACTTTTCCTTAGGTATAATAGCCCCGTCGCAACGCACCGGGTTTAACAATAGTTATATATATTGTGCGTGTATGTATAATTTTTTTATATTTAAAAGTTGTTACCAATTACCAGCACTTAGAAGATCTAGTTAGGGGTGAGCAAGAAAACCGAATACGAATCGTAACCAAATAACCGAACCGAAAAAACCAAACCGAAACAAAAACCGACGGTTCGGTTTTCGGATTTTCAATAACCGAAAATTTCGGTTCGGTTTTTGGATAAAAATTTTCAATAACCGAAAAAACCAAACCGAACCGAACCAAACTAATAAGTTACAATCCATATATTTTTATGTTTAAGTTTAAATTTTTTAAGTGTTTAACCCAAGCTAGTAGAAAATATTAATTTTATTATTGAATGTTAAGTGTTTACAATAAAAATATTACATGTTTATTTATAATAGAAATGATTTGTTTATTACCTATAAAAAACAACAAAATTTAACATAAAATTAAATGATCTTCAAATTATTATAAAAGAATATGTCTTAGTAAAAACTTTGAAGAAAACATAAAAATATATTAGAAAGTTAGTTTATGTAAAGAATATTAATTAAAGAGATTAACTATAATAAATTAAATGTAAACATATGAAAAGATTGTTATAATATAAATTATACTTTTTATTTTTAATCATACATAATTTTGTTTCAAAAACCGAAATAACCGAAAAACCGAACCGAACCGACATAAAAATCGAAAAACCGAAACCGAAAAAACCGAAATCGAAACGGTTTTTAAAAACCGAAAACCGACATTTCGTTATGGTTTTAGTTTTGCCCAAAAACCGAAGCCAACTGAACCGTACACACCGCTAGATCTAGTCATCTTGTAATCGTTGATTACAAAAGCATCTAAAGTGTCCATCTTGCAATTAAAACATTATACCTAGATTCTCGCTAGTCTTTTTATGGATCCGTTAAACAACATTATTATATGTCTTTGATATGTCCAAACAAAGAATAAGATAACAAAATTATAAACACCTACTACAATAATACTTTTTTTTGTTTTCAACAATGTCTAGAAAGTTTGAAATGTAGACTTCATGGTTTTCTAAGTACTCTCAAAACTAAGACAAAAAGCCCAACACAAAATAATAATTAGACAAACATATGTTTACTTAAAACACGTATAGAAACTTTAATTAACAATATATCGAGTTAATATTATACATAGAATATGATCACGCCTACATAAAAGAAACATACTTTTTGTAACTATTTAGAAACAGCTAAATAAGGTAATACATGGAATATAACATGCATAAATATAAAATGAAAGACAACATGTTTTAAACTGTTTTTGTATGGTGTGCATTCCTTACTAATTTATTTTGTTTTGAGCTACAAGACCAATGACTTCAGGTTACTCTATTGTCCCCAATCGCCCCATTTTGCGCGGAGAAGGCTGTGGTCTTACCGCTGTTGTAAAATATAAGAAATGAGACATCCGCAAGATATAGAAACAAAACATTTGGCTTTTTTTACACTATATAAACACTACATATATGCATGTATGTGTGAATTGTGATTCGGTTTTATAATTATTCATGACAATAATAATCAAAACTACCTTTTTTCTTGTTAGAATCTGGATTATCCCAACATGCCCAACAGCCACCCCATGATCCAGTAGCCATTGGTGGTGGTGGTCGTCGTGATGATGATGGTATTGGTGGTGGTGATTGTATGGCTGCAACTCCTATGCTTGCTTGAGTTCGTGTCACCATAGAGGAAATGAGAGCAAGTGCAAAAAAAAGTGTCAAGAAAGAAGCAACAACACCCTCAAATCTCATCTTCATAGATTGTGAAATGATATGTAGCATTACTTTCATTACAAAATATATATATGGTGAAATATTTTGTATAGACACACTCACACACATACCTTTTTAGTAATTTTGACGTGTAAAAACCGGTGCATGCCACAGATTCAAAAAAATAATTCTTTTAATACGTGCAAAACTGCTAAAGTCATTGGCGACAATTAATGCTTGTGGTTGTGAAGGTAAACTGAGAAAATTGAGCCATGCAGATTGGAGCACTTTGACTTTTAAACCTCGGTACATGTTTGACTTTAATAGCACACGAAGTCTTCCGGTATATTTTGAAAAAAAAACGTCAAAAATAGATTATTTGGTAAATAACTTTAGTAATACTGTGGAATGTATTGGTTAGTAGTGTTTGTTTTCATGTCTCTAGTGATATAATTGCCCTTTCTTAGTCACATCTCAACTTTTCGAGTTCATTTATCAGAACTCTCTTTAAACTCCTCAGGGTAACATATCATTTTTCGACCTATAGTTTGACCACTTTTGCAACTTTCATTCAAAACATGTCATTTCGACCTTGTAGTTTGATCACTTTTCCTACTTTCGTTCGAAGGTTTTTTTCGCATATGAATCCAAATGTTTGAAATATGGTAACTTTCATCCAACTCATTAACTCCATTTATTTTTTATTTTTTTGTTTAAATAAGGGGTATGTGCGAGGTGGACGCCCGCTCAGGGCAAAAAGCGCAAAAGGGCCTGTAATTTTTAGTGTTTAATCGGGGTACCAAATGAAGAGGGTTTTTTTTAGGAGTAACGATAATCTTTTTATCTGGTTGGTTGCAGTGGTAGCTCTCTGGAGGTGTTGTGTTGTTGACCTGTTATTACATATTAGGTTTTACACGAGAAAGAAGAGGTGATCGAGTCTGGGCTTTTTGAAGTTTTAGTGGCCCAATCAAACCTAATGAAAAGCTATTATTTGATTAAAATATTGTTTGGCCCATTTCAAAGCTTCAATAAAAAAATCTATTTGAAACACACAATTGCTTTACTCGAAACATCAACATCCACTGAAACACACAATTGGTTTACTCGAAACATCAACATCCATTTTGAATTTGTTGATATTAACTAATGGGGAAATTATGAAATTGTCATTTAACCAACCATATTTACGAATTTGTCACGTTCATGCGTCTGTGAACAGACTCTTCCCATGTGGGAGGCGTCCGTTTACCATCTATTGTGTCCTTTAGTGTGGTGACACGTGTCCGACAAGTTATTTTGCGCATCTTCTGAGGTCTTTCCATTATTGTGTCTTAGTTGTACACGGTCGACAGTTTATTGCGTAGCGGAGATTTTCCAAGGGGTCGACGGACTCATCCCAAAGGTCGGCGGACTCCTTCCAAGGGGTCGGGCAGACTCTTCCAAGGGGAGGAGTCGCCGACCTTTGAGATGCATCCGTCGACCTTTGGGATGAGTCCGTCGACCTTTGGGAGGATTCCGCCGACCTTTGGGATGAGTCCGCCGACCTTTGGGAGGAGTCGCCCGTCGACGCATCAACTTTGTCGGACACGTATCAGCTCCTCATAAATGGACTCTTCAAGGTGTCAAACGGACTCCTCCCACGGTGCAGGAGTCCGTCCAAGGACGCCAGAAAGTGATAAAATCGTAAACATGCTTGGCCAACTGACAATTTCGTAATTTTCCCTTAATTAATTTAGTAAGCATGTAAGAAATCTCAAATACGTTTCATTATTTGCTATTTAGTATGATTTAGTAGTAAGATTTCTTTTATAATAATAACTTTATAATAATAACTAGAAGTAAGCACCCTCGCGTTGCGGCGGGGGGCTTAAAGCATGTCAAATAGCAGCAATCTCACACAACCGTCAGCAACCATCAACGTTGAACTTGTGGCGTGTTAAAGCGACGAAATAGACCGAAATGTAGAACATTCAAAATAAATAATTAAGTCGATCTAGGACTCAGCTTTGCGACGAACTTGTCAAATGAGAAAAATATACGTAAACATATTGAACAACACATGGACGTTGTGTCGTGTTAACTCGCAAAATTATAATCGAAACGTAAAAACGTTGAATCACAAATGCACGTTGCGTTGTGTTAACTCGCAAAATTTAGTACGAAACGTAAACGAAAATTTGGGAAGGATGAAAAGTATAGGGGACCAAAGTTAAAAGTAAAAAAGTTGTGAGGTTAGATTACACAAGATAAAAAGTTTTGGGTTAAAAGTAAAAAAAAAAGTATTTTTGTGAGGTTATAATTGCAAGAAACCGAAAGATAGAATATATAAATAAATAAACAAGTCGATCTATGACTCACGCATTACGACGAACCTATGAAATGAAAACCAATAACGTAAAATCTTGAACTACACATTGACGTTGCGCCGTATTACCTCGCAAAATTATGAACGAAACGTAAAAATGTTGAACCACACACACGTTGCTCCGTGGAAACTCGCAAAATTTTGTTCGAAACGTAAAACGAAAATTTGCGAAAGATAGGACACCAAAATTATATATAAAAAAGTTGAGGTTAAATTGTAAAAGTAGAAAAGTTTTGGCTTCGAAGTATAAAGATTCAATTTTGTAAAATTAAAATTGTAAGAAATTCAAAGATTTGGGTTAAAAGTAGAATTTCAAGATTTTTTTTGAAAACCTTCCAAAACACACAGTACAATACCATATGCATACAAAAGTTCCTAATTTATAGTATATAAATATATAGAAAAACTCAACGCAGTTATTGATCGATAGAAATATATAGCTTACCGTTAGCAACCTAAAATCATTATAGTGGTCGCAATACACCACCCAAGAACACAAAGATTAAACGTATGTTTGTGATATAAAAAATAGTTTTATTGTTGGCATACCCTGTAACATCCGTCAAAAACGGATTTACCAAACCCGCTCCGTTTATCAACCGAACAGTCAGTCAAAAATTTCGTTGCGAATTAAATGCCCAAAATATTTTTAAACGATACGTAATCGATTATTATACGGGAATATATATTTAGTTTTTGAAAAACTGTTGAAAATCGCAAAATAAAAATAAAAGTACTCTGCCGGGTTTCGAACCCGGGTCTGTACCGGCTCATCAAACAACTTAGCACACACACACAAACCACTGCGCCACTTGTATTGTTTGGTGAATATTAGAATCATTTAATTCATAAAGTAACGTTACAAATTCAAAAACCGGCGCCCAATAGTTCAGTCGTCGGAATCCCGATAAACTCGCGAGCTTTTAACGACAATTTACGTTATAACGTAAACCATTAACAAGACATCGGTTATAACCGACGTCTGAGTCCGCGACCAAAAATTATAACCGCCGGAGAAATTTAAATCAATGAATCCAGTTGGAAATCGGGCCAAATACATCAACGATTTACCCTATAAATTCACCCACAACCCACTGCAAACTTTTTCGCTTAAAACCACACCTTTTCTCGGCGTAATTCCACTCGCCGGAATTAAACTGTTCGTCGCCGGAAAACCGGTTTCCCCATTGCCGAGCCTTACTGAACCTCCTAAGTTTATACCGAAGTCACCCTTACCTTTTCCAAGCTTTCCGGAGACTCGCTGCTGCAAGACACCTGACGCCGGAGCTTATTGCTGTCGCCGGAGTTCTGCCGGAAAACAGAGGGTCCAGTCGGTATACCTCTTCGCCTAATATCTTTATCTTTTCACTCATATATCATCTATAATTAACCTAAAACACTAAAGAAAACGATTAAGACTTTGAACCAGTCGATTTCCGAATTCTGGTTATATCTTGATGAGGAAGACGATGTTTCGGTAGTGTATATGTATAATTAAAATCAGGATATTACTCGGGTTAGACACACAGTCCAGCGGTGGACTGTGTGCACAATAAACACTAACGTCTCGAGTTCGAATCCGGTTTCACACACGCTGCCTTAATAAAATCATTTTTTTGTTAAACTGAACCGGAGTCGCCACTGGTATATGTTAAGTATATTAATAACCGGAATAATAACCAAGTCAGACACACAGTCAAGCGGTGGACTGTGTGTTTGTTTATATCACAGGTCACGAGTTCGAGTCCGGTCTTCTGCACCGACTCGGACAATTATCTATTCTTTTTAAATAAGGCAGAAAAGGAAATAACTAATTTGTATTTAAGTATAATAAAAATCGAGTTATATAACATGTTAAACACACAGTCCAGCGGTGGACTGTGTGTTAGTTTAAGCCACAGGTCCCGGGTTCGAGACCTGTGGAGTGCACGTCCGAATTGATTTAAACTGTTTTTAAAATAAAATGATTTTCGGTTTAAACTAATTAATATATATATATATAATTAAAATCAGATATATAACGGGTTAGACACGTAGCTCAGTTGGTAGAGCTGCGTGCACGCGTACGGGAGGTCTCGGGTTCGAGCCTCACTCAGCGCACTTGTGTTCCGATTCGAACGTCACGGTCAGTCAACGGTCAGAAAAAAATCAAAATTTTTTATTATTTTATTTAATTATTTTAATTAAAAATCAATTAAAAATACTTAAAAATAACATTTTTAAGGTTAGAAAATAGCCTCAAACTCACAAAAATACACCCAACAATCCTACTAAAATAGATTAATAAAATCGTTTACTTACCAAACCATAATGCGATTTATCTAGGTTAAACTCACTCGTGATTAAAACCACTTTCGCGTGCATTCAACATCATCAACCGAACGCACCCACTGTGAGTGAATCTTACAACTCCCCCTTTTAAATTACACGTTTTGGGGTGTGTCATGTGTTATGAAAATAATTAACTTATTTATTTAAACATGTGCCATACCACATCATGACCTAAACTTAGATTGTTTATATTGTTGTGATTACTTATTTCCTTTTGTTAAATTATATGAAACTCATTCATTAAGCCCATCAGTTCCTCGTGGAAGACGAGTTGAACAACGCGTGCCACAAATCAAATTCATTATTGTTTATGTGTATATCATTGAGTTTATATTGTTTGTAGTTGTGTCATTCATATCATCATGGTTATACAATTCATTCATTAGGCCCCTCAGTTCCTCGTGAGAGACGAGTTGAGCATCGCGTGCCACTAAATGTTCCATTATTGTTCATGTGTGTCTCACTTAATATCTTATGATTGTTGATTAAGTTTACATCTAATTTTACTCATGTTTGGTTGTGCACATATTTCATAATCAATTTAAATAAATTTGTTCAAATGTTTTCCATAGGATTCACTCGCCAACATTATGTTGATCCAAAAACCCTTTTACACATGATACAGGTGTACAGGTTGAAGCAAGGAAAACATAGGATATGCCTTAGAAGAGAACAAAGAAGTTTAGATTGTTAGTTAGAACATGTTGTAACATTTATTGTAATTCTCCATTTAATTTGTAATAATGAATATGAAACGCATAATAAATGTCATGAGCTTTGATGATAACCCAATCATGCCCCGATCACCTTTTCCGCTGCGGGTCGGGGTGTGACATACCCCTATTTCCACGTGTAACTCGGTGAGTCCGATTGGGGAATATCGTGACGTAGTTAATAACATCATAACCAAACAAACACAGCACAGCGGAAGTCTTGGATTTAAATTATTATTACAAATCGAGTGTCCAATGTTCAAAAATAAATTACAAGGCTTGTAATGAAAAGATACACATGCGGATCGAAATAAATATATACAAAGTAATAGTTCAACAGACTTTAAGCAACCTAGAGACTTGCAAATCTTCTATTGTCACTATAGCGCAGCTCCCGATCTATTGCGTGTTGCCACCTGTAACTTGGTCTTTTGAAAATACGTTAGTTTTCACTGGTAAATACTAATAACTGACTCATTTTGTAAATATTTATTAAAAATGATTTTGTGTGCACTTGGCACATTTTATAAATAACTTGGGATAGTTCAAAATGACCTTGTTTACAGTTTTACATGTTTGTCAATACATATGGGGTCCGGTGCAGAAACCGAATAACCTGATTAATTGACACGCCACTTAAATAATCCACCAGCGGGATTTAATATTTTTATTAGCATTAGCGTCTGTCAGGTGTATGCCTACATCCCGCGCTTAAGTCGTGGCCATTAGTAACTTAATTGAGCCAAGGATATCCCAGACATGGTCGTGTTAACCCCCAATGTTTAAGTTATAAAACAATACAGAATAAAACGGGTTATGAAGATTTGGTAAATCACAATCCGATAACATGATCGCATACCCGACCAAGCGGTATTATTATACCGTATCCGAAGCCCGTATAGGGAAAATAAGTTAAAAGTATTTACCTTAGCAAATTCTTCAAATAAGATAAGTAACTCAGCCGAATATTCAAAAAGTAAGCTTAGATGGCAATCTACCGGGAGGCTCTTAGTCTGGAAATGATAGTATTTATAAGCAATTAGAATGCTAACGGGTCCTATCTACTTTGGAGACTCGAACCGGGTAGCTTAAAGATAATAACGGTACTAGACGCTAGATTAAGCGGTGACCGGAATAGAATGTAGTTTAAACCCGACAAGCACGGAGACTTGTTTAATATGGGTAAACATGTTACATTCTGGATTTTGGAAATAAAATGATAAGATTAAACCCGTTTCGGTTAATTTACGTAAACTAGTCACGTAGGCCGAACCGTACGCATATAAGCGAAACCGGGTAACCGGATGAGCCGTATACAAGTTCCATATGCCATTATATTTAAAACATGTTGTAATATCTGTAACATTCGTCGAAAAACGGGTTTCCAAACCTGCTTCGTTTATTAATCAAATGCTCAGTTATAAATTTCTTTGCGCATTTATTGCTCAGATAAATTTTAAACAATACATAAATAATATATATATACGATTTTTAAACCAAAATTATTAAATAACAAAAAAAAACGTGGATTACAAAATATGGAGACGCCGGGTTTCGAACCCGGGTCACCCACAAACCCAAACACACAACACACCGCTCCGCCACACACTTCACTTGTGATAAACAAGGAAACAAATAATACTTAAGGTAAAACCAGAAAATCAAAACCGGACATCAGCGCGCCAGAACTCACAATCACCGGAAAATCTGGCAATCCGCGATTTTGGCCAAATCCTTTTTGATTGAAACGCACAATTTAATCCCGACGTCGGTTATAAACCGTTGCCTGCAGTCAATTTCCGTCATAACCGACGGAAATCTTCAATCGCGAACCTTGACTCAATTCAAACCCAATTCAGCCTGTTTCCACTATAAATACCCACTTGAACACTCTGGAAATCCTTTCGCTCAGAACCACGATCGTTTCCGAAGCTTTATTCATCCCAAAACACTCGCCGGAGATATTTTGCATTCGCCGGACTTTCACCGGAAAACCGAGGCTTACTTCAAATCGGTAAAATTCTCGACTCTTTTGTTTGTAATCCATTATTCGGCATGTCTTAACTTTAATCATTCAATCAGAATCTGTCTCAGACTACGCCGCCGGAAAAACCCACACTCACCGAAATATCACTGAAAATCCGAAGTCTCACTGTCGATCGGTATAATCAACTAAACCCTCTTGATATCTCTTGCTCAGTAACTTAATTTCATAACACAAGGATCTAAGCTGTCAAACAATTCACTCAGCCGAGAGTCACAAATCAGAGCTGACGACTCTTGCCGAAATTTGAAGTAAACGCTCTGTTTTGTACATTCTATTCCTTAATTTCGTTATCTATTTCACTCCAACCAATTATAAGTTTTGATGATCGATTTAAACAGAACAGTCGGATTTCACTGTTCTGTGTTCTTATAAACGAAGAAGATGAAGTCGCAAATAAGTATTAGTATAATTAAAATCAGAAAACTAAACGGGTTAGACACACAGTCCAGCGGTGGACTGTGTGCAATTATAACGTTCAAGTCCCGAGTTCGATTCGTGTACGTATCCGGTTCCCGCAATAACAAAACATTTTTTTTCTTTTAAGTTTAACAGAACACCCCTCAGATAGTACTTAAGTTTAATATAAATCTTAATTTAAATGGGTTAGACACCCAGCCCAGTTGGTTGGGATGGGTGCCAATCAAAGCAATGGTCACGGGTTCGACGCGGGTTATACGCACCGGTTCTGCAGATTTTAAAACCTTTTTAAAATAACTAATTTCTGAAATATTCTAGTTAGTATATAAATATAATTAAATCTGAGTTTATTTCGGGTTAGACACGTAGCTCAGTTGGTAGAGCTGCGTGCACGCATACGAGAGGACCGAGTTCGAACCTCACTCAGTGCATAGAAAACACAGTCTGACCGGTCAGACCCGGTCAACGGTCAACGGTCAAAAGTCAATTTTTTTTATTTAATTTATTTCTTTTTAGTTATTTATTTAATTAGAAAATTATTTAAAAATACTTAAAAATAAGATTATTAAGGTTAGAAAACTTCCTTAAACTCACAAAAATAATTCTAAAAATCCTATTTAAGAACACTAATTAAAAATATTAATCTCAACCAAAATTTATTTATTTATCAAATCATTTTGTTATTATCTAGGTTAGTTCTTCCCTCGTCAATCGAATCATAAATTCGTGCGCCTTCATCATCATCAAAGAACGCACCCATTGTGAGTGAATCTCTATCAATTCCCCGTTTTAATCATGTTTTGGGGTGTATCATGTGTGTATAATTCTTTTAATATATTGAAACACTTGTGCATACATCATATCCGTGATCAAATGTGTATCAAGTCAATTGTTGTGTGGGTTATATGTAGTTTGGATTTATCATTTTCAGTGCACGCATATCATTAGACCCATCAGTTCCCCGTGGGAGACGGGTTGAGCATCAGGTGCCTCATAAGATCGGCTCCGTTTGATTGAGCCTTGATCTCACATTCATCATCATTCATATCATATACTCATCCAAAGTGGTTTGTGTTTGTTTATCTATATATGTTTGCTCACATGTGATTATTGCACAATTTTTCCTTATTAAATAAAACAAAAAATTAGTAACAATGTTTTATCAAGGTTCACTCGCCAACTTTTGTTGACCCAAAATATCCCCCGTTTTACACATGATACAGGTGATCCAGCTGAGATAAGAACCACATAGGAAGGCCTAGAAGAATAAACAAGTTTAAGATTTGGAATAATTAGTAGTTTCATTTTCTTGTAACTGTATGAATTTTGTTATGGATAATTGAGTTGTAATTTGAATTTAATAAATATGAAATATTTTAGTAAACATCATGAGCTTTGGTGATAACCAAATTACGCCCCGACTCTTATTCCGCTGCGGGTCGGGGTGTGACAATATCAGTAGGATATTAAAATGTATGCCCGTTATGGTTTTAAAATCAAGTTACGCCCCAAAAGGGCGTTTTGGTCATTTAAAAGCTTGCGATAACTAAACAAAACTCAGGTTATGACCAGATTATTGACATCAAAGTAAGTTAGTCATGTTTATATATCAGTACATAATTCATTTGTATGCTCATTTGTATTTAAAACCTTGTTTTTAAGCAAAAGGGCATTTTAGTCGAAGTTTGGCATAATTAACGGATACTTGCATAAAAACTCGGATCACTATGTGACCATGTAGTATAATTCCAGAGGGTCATACTACAACCTAACATGGTCACAATGCAACTTAGAATTAGTAACTAAAGTTGCTAATTCGGGTCAGAACCGAAAGTCAAAGTAAAAGACAACTTTTGCGACTTTCGGTTGCGAACCGACCTTAGACCTGGACTTGACGGGCCGAACATGTTAACACATATTCTAATAATTATTACCAACGTGTCTAAGTGTTTAAATATATTTTATAACACCTACACTATCATATATGAATTTATTTTCAAATCTGACCCAATTTGACTTTTTATTAATAACTTTGACCCGTCAATTGACCAAGCAAACATGGTAATTAGGAGGTGCCTTTTCAGGGGACTACCACCTACCTAATTACGATCACGTAGCCATGTTCGTACCGAACAATGGCTGGACCGTAATGGTCTTAGCTCAAAGTCAAAGCATTTTTACGTCAATGCTTTGACTTCGGCTTAAAGCCTAATAAAAATAAAAAGAAAGGATTGGAACACTTCAAGTGAACCAAGGATGACTAAGAAACTCAGGGATTGCACCTTGAAGATCATGAGCCTTTCAAGTGAGTGATAGAGAGAAAGAAAATGAGAGGTGCAAGAAATGAGGTTGATGAAACCCCTATTTATACTTGGAGATCATGAACAAGATCAATCCAAGTGTTTAGAGAGTCCTAGAGATCACTCCAAGTGTTACATGAGGTGTCCAATACCAGACATGAGGCCATGATTTCGAAATTCAGGAGCTGAAGTGGGTTAGGTGGTGCAAAAACTGCAGACTGCAGCTGGCATGCAAAATTTTGCGAACAGGCTTCTCCCGCGCGTCGCACGGGGACACCAGGTCCCTGGCGCGTGGCGCCACAAATGCCAATTAACAAAATTATCATTTTGGCCCCTGGACTTCTCCAAACTCCCATATTTCAACATAAAAGCATGTTTTATTCAATATGGCTCCTGTTTAGCACTCTCGGGAGTATAACCGAACATCATTAAGCTCCGGGTTCGTTAAAAGGTCACTCAGAGGCATAGTTTAAGCATGTTGACAAGTTTAACCCCTCAACTTTAATATTCACCACTCATAAGTTATAAAATAACATTTTGGCGATTTTAGTCCCTCTCGTCTAGCACACGACATACCAGGATCAGCGGGACACGTGTCGAAATTTATAGGACGTAAAAACACAGGGTGTTACAATTGTTTATATAATCAAAGATGAATTAATGAAATCTAGTATAATATTGAACTAAAATTTTGAATATTTTATTTAGAAACTTGAATATTATATTATTATAGAGCGGATAGTGCCCGGGAATATTTACCTCGCCCGGGGCCCAATTTTTTAGTATTTTCGGAGACGGCCCTGATGTAATTTTATATTTATTTATAAAAAAACTAAAACTATATATAATATATGTATTTATATTACTAGTAGGGTGCCCGCGCATTGTAGCGGGAATACAACACTTAGGCAATGTTTTCATAACCGGAGTGAAGAACTAATCAGACGACTCGAAGGTTCATTTAAATCGTAGCACTGCTATTGGCCTTACACATGTCATGTAAATAATAATTTCACATAAAAAATATTAAGTATATATGAAAATCATTGTTGCATCTCAATTGTAAGACTCACACTTATTGTATATAAAATAATTTATACAAGTTCACATTTATATAAAACTTGCGTATCTTTTTTGTTACTTGTCCGTTTCAAGTTCACACTTTGAAATGTTTTTTAACTTATTGTATATAAAATAACTTTAAGAAGTTTTATATAACTTTAACTTTTGTATGTGCATAGGCGTTTGAAAATTTTCCTGTTTTGCCCTTTTTGACTAAAACTTGCGTATCTTTTTTGTTACTTGTCCGTTTCACTTGAAATTCGTTTCTAATTGTTCATAAAACATCTACCCACATTCTTAGCTCATAAACCCATAATTTAGATTTATAAATTCTATTGTTTTACGTTATGAGCACTCATTAAATAACTGAATAATTGACCCGTTTGGAAAAGTAAGCTAACAAGAACATCATTTATATGATTGTTCCTTACTATTCGGGTTAATTTCCTTGTTTTTACGTATCCGTTATTCAATACGAAATCACACTTATTCAACCCGTTCAACCTTGCTATGGTTGAACCTAATTATTTCAAATTCTTTTATGAATTCTCCATTTTCTTACCTGTGATTCATTACTCGAGTCTTCAAAATTTATGATCCGCGTTCCCGTTACTCAGTTTACGCTCATATTCCGATTTTTACCCCTTTCACCGGGTTTAAACCAAAGTAGTCATTCGCGCATCCATTTTGGTATGCGTTAAGACTTCATTTTATCTTTTGATCCGTTTAGTTGCCTTAGCAAAATCCATCGCTTTTATTCAACCAAACCTTCATTCATTTTATCATTTTAACCCGTTTGTTTACCTTAGCAAAATCCATCGCTTTTATTCAACCAAACCTTCATTCATTTTATCATTTTGACCCGTTTGGTTGCCTTAGCGAAATCCATCGGCTTTATTCAACCAAACCTTCATTCTTTTTGTCATTTTGACCCGTTTGGTCGCCTTAACGGAATCAATCTTTTTTATTCAACCAAACCTTTTTCACAAGTATTACATCAATACCAACGCATGATTATACAAGGCAATTAAGAAAATACTACGAAGCATAAAGCCACGTACCTTAAAGCTTTCCCTTCAAACGTGTGTCCGCACCGGCTTGACTTCCCGACGCCCCACTTGTGTTGCCTAAAGTATACAAACCAAATGTCATTAGAACCTCTCGGCTCATATTTAAAGCTTGTAAATTTGCCAAACGCACCACTTTATGTGTCTATTAACATCTTTAGTTTGTTAATTAAAGTTGGCAATTCTTTTAGGCGTTTTGTCAAGCACCTTATGTGCATACTTTTTAGCTACCAATTTTCGTTCAATTAAACCTTGGTAAATCCAAGAATCTCAACTTCACAACCTCAATTACTCATCATAGTCCATATTAACATGCTATTTCAACAAACTTACATCATTACACTCATAATTCATACAATCACTTGGGGCTTTTTCATACTAGAACAAAACCCACTTCTTTATTTGAAACATAATAATCTCAACACATAATTTTATAAATTTATCAATTATTTTCAGTTAGGATTATGATCCTACACTAAATTACACCTCCCTAAGTCATACATCAATCAAATGCTTCAAGAACTTCAACATCTAAAATCAAGTATCACCAAAATTACAGCTTACCTTGTGTTAGACAAGTATGGATGATCGATGTTCTTGATTCATGCACCAATAAAGGCCCCAATCCACCATCCAATTTATTCAATTTGATGATTGAAGGGTTTCCTTGGCGTTCTTTTTGTCTAGTTCGCACACACACAGATACATACATATGTGTGTTGTGTTTTAATTTGTTTGTTTTTAATAGAACAACTTTCCAAGTTATCTGTTTCAGCCCCTCATTTTCAGTTTTGTTATAAAAGAACACTCTCAAATGTTTCTTTATTATTTATAAACAAGTAATTAACCACGTAATTTTATAATAATATTCACATACATAATATTTACCATCTAGGTAAATATAATTATTGTTAAATATTAGATACTTTTAGAGGTCTTACAACAATAAACATACACACAAATACAAAAATAGCAGTCATATACATAACAGTTTAAAATAAAGATCCATTTGTCAAACACTTGCATGGTGATGAGTTGTAATTTACTCGTAATCCTTACACTTCAATTATCGCATCCAGATTCGACCACCATTCTTCATCATTGAGACTGTTATAAAGGGAGTTTCTTGTTCTTCTTTCATCACTGTTTGTTTATATTTTAACGGTTAACCAAAATTTTGAAACAGTGATTCGTCTTTTGTATTTTCATCTACTTTTCGGAATTTGAACATAAATTCAAGTATATAGCTACGGAATCGAGAGGTATACACCTTGTATAATAAGATTAATATTCAAGTATATAGCTACGGAAACGAGAAGTATACACCTTGTATAATAAGATAAATTTTTTAAATGCTTGTTAAAACTATAATCTCCACACTTATATCATCCTTCAATAACAGACAAACATTAGGATGTGTTTTAATAGTAAAATTTAGACTGATGCAATATATGAATTAATATACAATAAGAAATACATACCTGTTGATTAGTGATAATATTAAAACGAACATGAATTAATATACAATAAGAAATACATACCTGTTGTTAAGTGATAATATCAAAAACGAACAAAAAAGATTAATCTAGTAGATGTTATGCAAATAATTAGGACTGGATTAACTTCCCCTAACATGAGAAAATTGGTTAAATTATTTTGTTTAATCAGTTAAATATCTTTACTAATTTATTATTAATAGTAATATAATAGTATTCTTGATATTTATTATTTTAGTTGTACTTCATACATAGTCAATTATTGTATATACAACTCAATAATAATTGATTTTAATTTATGAAACATTTTATACTTTTAATTGGAGGTACTAAAAGTTGGACAGGTTTTCATAATCTTATTTTCATGTTCGGTTAATGCAAGCCTCACTAAGGGGTAGGGCGCCCATCACTCACCACTCATACATCACTCACAACACCCAATGATCAAACATCACGTCATCGAGCCAAATTTCATCACTAGTGATGGAATTTAGTGGAGGTGCCAATCACTCTCCATCACTCACCACTCCACTCTCAACGTCGTCATCATCACGTGTGTTCACGATCACGGGATATAACTTCTACGCGTTTTAATTTCGATGGCGGTCGAGTATCACGAGCTACCACGCGTGACCATCACTCACCACGCAGGCGCCGTGTCCAGCCTAATACTATCTTCGGTTTTTTACTTATATTCCATCACCAAAATTAAGTTCAATATTAATTAGTTTTCTTATCTAAAGTTTCCTTACTCATGATATTGTTTTAATATTTATTTTTCTTATGGATCTTTTTGTGAAATGTTAGAATATGACCATAACAATATTATTTACATTATAAATAAAACATGGAGATTGTTAGTTTTCTTTTTCCTATTATATAATATTTGTCTCACGAATTTTAATATGATATGTATTTCCTATTTTTAAACTTTAAATATATGTGATAAATATGAGAGTGGATTGGAATTATATCCCACATCTTGCTACAATTCAGGAGAAAGTATATATCAAAATATATGGATGTAAATTAAAAAAAAGTAATAAAATGTTAGTAGGTGAGTGGAGAAACTGTAACTACTTTTTAAATTTTAAAAGTTTGGTTGAATAAAATTAATGGAGGGAGTAGGTAATATAATTGAGCCTTTAAAAGAATTACAGAACTAGAGAGGACAATGTTTTTTTTAAGAGTTGTCATTTTAATCTATGTGGTTTGGGTCATTTTGTCAGTTTAGTCCAAAGGTTTCATTTTTCCTCTGTGGGTCCAAAAAGGTTCAACCGTTGCCATTTTAATCCACTGGGTTAACTTCATCCATTTTTTCTATTGACGAGAGGAGCAATTCGGTCATTTTATATGGCCGAATTGCCCTTCTAGTTAACAGAATTACATTTAAAACGACCGAATTGCTCTTCTCGTTAACAGAAAACATGGATGAAGTTAACCCAGTGGACTAAAATGGCAACGGTGAAACCTTTTTGGACCCACAGGGGAAAAATGAAACCTTTGGACTAAACTGGCAAAATGACCCAAACCACATGGACTAAAATGACATTTAACTTATTTTTTAATCTTCCTAAAAACTAAACAGCTAAATTTAAAATCAAATCATATGTTTCATAACCACCCTTATGGTTTTCTAATCATTCTAAAAGCCAAATAATCTTATACAAAAAAGAGTTCTACATTAGTGTATAGATGACTTGTATATTATAATTTACATCTTGATATTGAATAAAATTTATATCGATACGTCCGACAAAAATGAGTACGTCTTAAGTAGTCTGTTTGAATTTTTTTTAAATATAATATAGTGCAATCAATACAAATCAATCCAACGAATTCAGTTCATATTCAAGTTTGAATCGATTTATGTTCTTTAGAATTGGTGCAAACGATAGCTATCATTATCATAAAATTTCAAAAATCGGTGAATTAAATTGCAAAAAATCAAAATTTCAGTCAATTTTAAACAATTGTTGCAAGTTCAATTTCAAGATGAAAAAATGAAAGAAGGTGAATCTGTTCAAAAATATATTTATATATAAATTCAAATGGGACGAAAAAACCAAACATTTTGTCACCAAAACGGCCCTTACTTTCGTTTCTCTTGCCCTTACACGTCCTCTCAAAATGGGAAAGCTGAACGTTAAATTCACACTATCAACAACATGATTCGCACGCTTGTTGCACAAGCCTCTCCTCCTGCCAACTTTTGGACTCACACGCTTGAAGTTGCTACCTACCTCTTGAACATTCTTCCTAGCAAGAACTATAATTTTCACTCCCAAGCCACACTTTTTTACAAATGCACACCCACGTACGAACATCTTCATGTTTTCGGTTGTTTGTTTTACCCTATTTTACCATTCACCACCATTCACAAACTTGTCAATAGGTCCCAACCAAGTGTGTTCCTTGGTACCCTCCTAATCACCGAGGGTACAACTGCCTCAATATCACCACCCATAAGGTGTTTATCTCATGACATGTGCACTTGAGGAGACCGTTTTTTTCATCACCATTTGGTCCCCCACCACTACTCCCACTTACACCTTCCAGCCTTGACCTTTCCATAAACCCCTTACTATGGAACCTGGTCACTACACCACACACCATCCATCACACTCCGTCTTCCCCACCATCCTTAGGCTCTCAATTCAAAACATCACCCACCCCATCCTTGGCCCAACCCAATCCTACCCCACTCTCGGCTCAATTACCCCCTACCCCGCTCTTGGCTCAAACACCACCAGCTCGTCCACCCAACCCGTGGACCAATTTTCCACTCCCGCCACACGCACCACTCCACTTAACTTTCCTACCGCGCAGCTACCTCCCTCACCCCCCTCGTGACCTATTAACGCAAATCACAATTGATAATTGGTAAAACAGGATCCTTGAGACCCCTCTCCTCTGCATCGTATTATATATATAGGATAAATAAAATCTCCTATTTTTGTACTAGATTACAATTAATATTATTTACTAAATACAATTATAATGACTATTACACCCCGTAGTCGAAGCGGAAGGAGACTAAATGCTGAGACTGGATCGAAAATCTTCAAATAAGAGACGTGGAAGGCCTTTCGTAAAGATGTCTGCTATCTGATATCTTGATATCTAGAGGGTACATGAAGAATACGAACTTGTCCTCGCTGAACCTGTTCACGAACGAAGTGAATATCCAATTCAATATGTTTTGTTCGTTGATGTTGAACCGGGTTACCAGATAGATAAATGGTGTTGACATTATCGCAGTAGACTAAAGTGGCACGTGTCGGCGGACAATGTAATTCGAGAAGAAGGTTTCGTAGCCAACAAATCTCGGCCACGACGTTTGCAACCCCGCGATATTCGATCTCAGCACTAGAGCGGGGAATAGTAGGTTGCCGTTTAGAAGACCAAGAGATGAGGTTATCCCCGTAATAAACACAGTAGCCACTGGTGGAGCATCGAGTGTCCGGACAACCTGCCCAATCTGCATTTGTGTAAGCTAAAATATTCGGAGTGGCGGATGGCCCTAGAGTGAGACCGAGAGAGGACGTTCCTTGAATGTATCGAATGATCCTCTTTAAAGTATTCCAATGATCCATTTTTGGAGCATGCATGTGCATACAAATCCGTTGACGGCATAAGAAATATCGGGGCGCGTGAAGGTTAGGTATTGTAATGCCCCAGCCAGACTTCGATATAAAGTCGGGTCATGAAAGTCTGCTTCGGCATCAGCCCGGAGTTTAGATTTAGTGTCTACCGGGGTGAATACGGGGTTGCAAGACTGCATGCCTGCACGTTCGATGATATCCTTAGCATAAGCCTGCTGAGAGTCTGCCGCCCCCCTTCGCCTGCTTCTTTTTCACCACCTTCTCGATCCATGCGCACCTGCGCTATGGTCGAAATCACCAAGCCCAAACAACTGTTCAACCTACATTCTTCTAACGTTGTCCATATCCCAAAACTCCATTGGTTTCCTTGTGCACACTGGAATGGTGTAATGCTATGAACGATGAATTTTGTGCACTTATTAAAAATGAGACTTGAAAGTTGGTTCCTTGCCAGCATGACATGAACGTCATTCGTGTGGCTATTCAAATATAAGTTCAAAGCTGATGCGAGTCTTGAGTGGTACAAAGCACGCTGTGTGTGATGGCAGAAATCAGTAGGATGACATTGATTGTGGAGAAACCTTTAGCCCGGTTGTCAAACCGACTACTATCCAATGGGTTTTTGTCACACCGTGATTTCCCGATGGGCACGGACTTGGGGTTTATGTGTGACGATTGATAACAGTTCACAATTGGCAATGAAAGATAGGAGTAATAAAATAACAAATGTGAAAGCTTTAATGTATTAAATAAAATTTATACAAGTTGTTTGACATAGAATATCCCACAAGACAGGTGCTATTAAACGGACTTGAGACTATAATGGGTCTTTCGCCAAAGAGTCGCAACTTCCAAGGTTTATGACCAAGCTCACTTCAGCCTATTTCGTACTTACTATACCTGTGCTTAATTTTTTTGAATATATGTCAGTTTTCACTGGTAGATACAATTAACCGACTCTTTTGAAAATCTTTTTCAAAAGTATTTTAATACCATTTGGTAATCATTGTATATAACTTTGGGACAAACTATATCTCTTGTTACCGGTTTTATATGTTTATCAATACAGTCGAGGACCGGTAATCAAATGCCGGTACATGACTAATAGACACGCCATATTTATTATTTGTGTCCGTCAGGTGTATGCCTTCACCTTGCGCTTATGTCATTGCCATTTACAATTTAATGAGTCGAGATGTCCGGAAACAATCGTATTAACCCCCAAGTGTTTAATGTTATCAAGCATTACTGTTTAAAACGGATTATTGCTTTTCTATGACAATATTAGCTCTTTTGCAATACCGGACCAAGTGGCTAATGTCATATCCCAAGTCTTTATAATCAAATAGGCAAAAAGTATTTACTTGTGCTAGTCTATATAAAAGTAACCTAATTATTCCTTATTGTACAATCGTATTCAAATTGTATCAGTCTAGGTGCAATTTACTGGAGGCTCTACAGTCCGAAATGAACATAAATCTTATCCGAATGTTAACGGGTCGTTTGTAAGTCTTTGACTTTGACCAGTTAAATTTAGAATACGCTCGATTCCACTAGATTAAGCGTTGACCGGATATAATGTGTTTATACCCGCCCGAGTGCAAAGCCTTGTGTAATATGGGTTTATTAACCAAACATTCTAATTTGAAATGATTTTGAAAGGGTTTGACCCGATTCGACTAGTTTATATATTTTATTTTAGAGTTAATTACTGTTTTCGTCCCTGTGGTTTCTCAAAAATATTTCAGTCCATTAGTTTAAAATTTGCGATTTAAGTCCCTGTGGTTTCACTTTCGTAACCATTTCAGTTCCTGTGGTTTCACTTTCGTAACCACTTCAATCCATTTATTCTGTAAGTACAGGGACTGAAATGGTTGCGAGGTGGACTGAAATGGTTACGAAAGTGAAACCATAAGGACTGAAATCGCAATTTTTAACCTAATGGACTGAAATGTTAATTTTTGACAAACCACAGGGACGAAAACAATAATTAACTCTTTATTTTATTTAAACTAGTCATACGCGTATATACGGGATCGGGTGGTCGAATAGGTCTATGACGAGTCTGATAAATTAAAAGATATTTTAAAATGTTACATGATCAGTCTCGAGGTCAGAATATAGGCCGAATAGATTTAAAACCATTTTTATGGCAAAAGGGCATTTTTGACCTTTTATGATATATATTTATTTTATTCGTCAATTGACCCATCAAACGTTATGCCCAGAAGGTATAACCTCAAAGGGTTATTCCCTATAATATTATGGTCACAAAATTAGGCTTGATTGGATTCTAAGGTTGACCAAACGGCTCAGAATTGAAAGTCAAAGCAGAAGTCAAACTGTTTGACTTTCGACTTGATATTGAAAGCTAAACTGATTATGATGAGTTAGACATGATAAGCAAGTCAGTGTTATACAAACTATTATAAAGTTAAAAGTTATAGCAATATTTTAAAGTCAATTTGTCGTAATTTGCAAATTTTGTGCTTTGATACTTTAATTGGCAAATTTGGATCCACTAGACAATATTGTCTATACATCAATTCATGAGGAAACCCAAACCCCATTGTGAGAATCGAACTTATGACCTAGTAGTCATAAGCCTTATTTCACCCCTAAGAAGCCACTAAACTATAATGTCATGGGCAATATATATATTATATTGCTTTTAAGTATGCCAAAAACTTATGGTTAAGTTCTTTTTGTTTTTGTTAATTCGCCCAAAATAGCGAAAGTCTCCGGAGACAATGGCTGTGGTACGTTATGAAGGTAAACCAAGAAAATTGAGCCATGGTAGAATGTTGCCTCACATCATATGCTGCAATTTGACTTTTAAGGCTCATGTTTGACTTTAATTTGCACAAGAATTCTTCCAGTAATTTTGTTGAGAGATACATCCATAAATAGATTATTTGATAAATAACTTTAGTGATACATAAAATCTGTTGAATACCTTTGGTGTCGAAAAATTGGTGAGTCGTGATCATTCCTTTTTTAACAAATTTTTATAAACTTAATTACCATTTAATATTGCGCAATTACAAAGAATATTTAAACCCACACCATTTTGGTGGGAATGAGCATCATACCACTAGACCATTAGGTTACTGTTACTTCTACTATTCTTGTAACACAATTAGTAATCGTTTAATCATTTGGTTCACCTAATGGCTCTATAGAATTAGATTTGAAATCTATAAAATGGATTAGATTTAATTTCACTCAAAATCTATAACAAAAAGTGGTATGTAGTTCTAGAAACAAGAAAGGGCATAAATGTCCTTAGCTGAATTCAGCGATTGTGGAGGAGTCATGGAGTCTGTGGTGGATGCAAACAATAAGATGTTATAGTTGTAAGAATAGTTGCGCTTATTCATATAGTTTAGCTAGAGGAATACGCTACAACAATGCGCGTCTATTAACAAAACCTCATTGTTGAAGGAGCAACAAATATCGCTGTTTGCCTTTGAAATGGGTTATGATCGAGAATCCCCACAAAGATTCAGTTTTCCTAATTTTAAGAATATAAATATTGTAGCAATAGTCTTTCCCTGAGTAGGTTCACCTTGGGTCACCAAACTACTATGAATCCGGTATAAACTTCTTAGGTTACGGTTCGATTAAGTCGGTTATAACTCCAAAGTGTTGTATGTAATTGTGTAAGATGGTTCCACATGTCCAATCTCTAATGGAATCAATCCGTCAACTTGATATCAGTTGAATCGTATATCATGATATTTTAGTGATTGTGTAAGACTGTAAAATAATAAACCAAAAGTAATGTGATTTGTATTCACACCTGTCGTGAAGCGTGGGCTTCCCTACAAGTTATTTCCAAGAAGTGAACAAAAGTGGTTAAAATCAAAATAATTAAACAAAAACTTAGATTCACACTCTCTATATTCTTAAAATCATGAATACAAACAAGATAGTTCTTTATCTAGTTCTCTTTGTTCATATCTCATACATTGGAACTAGAACATAAGATACTCTTAACATCTTTTCTAAGAAAAAAATAATACATGGGAACGAAGCATATATTCATAGTACATTTCACAAGTCATCATCATCATCATACTCAGTAAATCCCACCAATAGCAAAGCTAAGGTAGGGTCCGAGGAGGATAGATGTAGACAGCCTTACCTCTACCCTGTAGGAATAGAGAGGCTGCTTCCAGTGAGACCCCAGCTCGATTGTAGTTTTGTATCAAGCCTTGGACCTAAGGCACATAACACTCAAAACAATCAGGACATAGACCGATTGGTGCATGTACCCCCGTGTGTTTCAGCTATCAACGCCACCACATGATGCTTGATTAACCATCCGCCGCTTTTAACGTTATTTTCACGGAATAAGTAAAATAACGTTAAAGTTAGTACCATTTCACGTTTGTCCCCCGAGCGCCCACACGTATATACATTATATGTGCACACCGCAAGCGAGGCATCATTTCACAAGTCTTGAAATATAATATTAATGGTTTCGTTTAACATGATTAATGGTGCAGTTAAAATGAGAAGTCATGAAACCTTATACATGAAATGAGACCTTTACATAAAAGAAACATATATTCTGTATCTATTTGGGACCAACGAAATAAGGTGATACATGGAATATAAGATCCGTAAATTATAAAAAGAACAAATTTCTTAACTTTTATTAATGGCCTGTATCCCTTACTAATTATTAGTAGAAGACACAAACTTCTTTTGCATTGAGCTACATGACTGATGACTTCAGGTTAAACTATTGACCCCAATCGCCCAATTTTGCGCTGAGGAGGTGGTGGTGCTGCAGTTGTACAAGATAAGAAATGAGATATGTGTATATATCCAAAATAAATAAGAAGACATTTGGCAATTTACATACATATATATATGCATGTGTGTGCATAGGAGAAGGCTGATCAATTTAAGAATTAATACAGATTACTAATACACAAATGACCTTTTTTAGTATCTTTATCATCCCAACATTTATAGCAGCCACCTTTACCGGTAAGCATTGGTGGTGGTGGCGCCTAGCTGCAACTCCTCTTGCTTGTATAACTGTCACCATAGAAGAAATGATCGCTAGTGCGAAAATAATAGCCAAGAAAGAAGCAAGAACACTCTTAAATTTCATCTTCATAAAAGAAAGCGGAATCAGAAAAGGTGGATAAACATGCTAAAGCCTGTGCTGATAATCAACATGCCTTTGTCCCCTTCGCCTTCGACACCTTTGGCTCCCCCTAGCACCAGAAGCTATCCGTTTGTTGACTAGGGTCCAAAAGGTTGTCCACAGCAGTAGCTCTTCAACAGGGGGGGGGGGGGGGGGGGGGTTTGTCTTTAATAGGCTAGGGTTTGCTATTCAAAAAGGGGTAGCGGCGCAGCTTGTTGCTCGCTTACCTGCAATTTTGATGTAACTCGGCCAGTTTTTATATTAATATATGAATTCTAAATAGATTAAAGAATTCTTCATAAATTGTGAAATGATATGTAACATTTGTTTCATCAC
This sequence comes from Scalesia atractyloides, assembly GCA_947069175.1. Lineage (NCBI taxonomy): Eukaryota > Viridiplantae > Streptophyta > Magnoliopsida > Asterales > Asteraceae > Scalesia > Scalesia atractyloides. The sequence goes on from CAMTDV010000030.1 coordinate 84,457,420, forward strand.
ATATATATACACACACATACACATTGCTTTTTAGTAATTAATCTTTAAATATTTGTAAGAATTGTACATGCCAAAGACTCATTGTTGTGATAGTGGACTTGTCCCTTGTGGTTGTGAAGGTAAACCAAGAAAATTGAGCCATAGTAGAGCGTTGCCTCGCATCATATGCTGAAATTTGACTATTAAGCCACATGTTTGACTTTATTTTGCGCAAGAATTCTTCCAATTTATTTGTTGAAAAATGCATCCATAAATAGATTATTTGATAAATAACTTTAGTAATTCAAAAAATCTGTGGATTACTTTTGGTCAGTCGCATATTTGGTGAGTCATGCTCTTGAATGAAACATCTAGCAGTCACACTATACTAATCGTTTAATTGGAGTTATAATTAAAATCTATAGTAAGTTGGAGTTCATTTCTCTCAAAATTTGTGAAGGTTCTATATTGAGTGTGAAATTTTTAATGATCGTTCAAATTAGATGCATATAGGGTTGGTTCTAATAATTTAATTAGGGCTCTTTTATGTTTTTTTTTGGTGGAGAAGTTAGTTGCCCTAGTTTTTTTTGTATGTATTCATATAATGTAATTGTAAGATTTGGTTCTGGGCTAATAAAGAAAACTCTAGTTGCAGCCTCTGTATGTATGTCTTCATCTAAGACCGAACCACATAAAAGTTCTTGTGTTCTTCATTCTTATGTTTCTGCATGAATTTGTTTGTGTTCTTTGTGTGTTGATTTACTACCGACACTTCAATCGTAACAAGTGGTATCAAGTCAGGTTCATTGTTACACATGGTTTTGCAAGTTCCTTGTTACACATGGTTTTGCACTGAGACGATTCGCAGAGGTTCGTTTATCCCTTTTGGTTGTCGAATGGTTTGAAAATCAAAAGCGTGTTGTCACTGTTTTTTTCTTTCTCGCTATTTATGTTTCATGAGAACAAATTAAAGGGTTTCCTTTGTGATTAGTGCACCACAACAAGCAAAAGAGAAAAAAACTAGTCTATTTTTTAAGTGCATTGTTTAACAAAGAATTCAAATGAAACATTATTTTTCTCTTTTTTTGTTCTCGGATTGTTTTGGGTGCTTTGGAGTTCGTATATGAGAAGCCTTAAGCCCTCACCACCTTTGTTCCCTCGTGCACCATTTTTTTATTTGGAGACAATCACAATGTGTTTAATCAGAAGGGTGTTACGAATTAGGGCTAAGTCGCTTATTTTAATCGACAGTTTTGGTTGGTTACGTTGAAGGTTGGATCTAGTTTTGGTACCAAAAAGGTTTGGGTTTGTTGTAAACTCTTAGAATTTGACCAGGTTAACGTTTAGGGTTTGGAATTCTGGTTTTTCTGAGTTTGGATTTTGACATATTGGCTCATTGAAAGTGTTCAAAAGAGCAGTCATCAAGTTTAGGCTTGTGTCATTGTCGTGTCTATCATTGTCTATGATTTGTGTTTCTTGTATTCTATCGGTATATGTGTGGCTGAAGACAGGATGGTTGTGCTCAGAAATATTAGTAATGTGGATTTTGGTTCATTGGTTTGTCAAGAGAACTTGGATGTGTTACCGACGAGGGATAAACAATAGGTAATAGAACAAACGGTTTGGGATGTTTTGGATAAGTTAGCGTAGGTGGTGACTTTCTTGCTGTGATGAAGTCTCTCTATTAAGCATGTGTGTCTTGGTGACGACATAGTGAAAAAAGGGAAGCTTAGTCGCAAGTCATATGAATAAACTCAATTCTCGTTTGAAAGATCACACAATTAAATTTCGAGTTTGATTGGTCGTGTTCGATCAGTCAATCAATCAAGCCCAGTAAAATCCCACAAATAGCGAAGGTACTGGTAGGGTCTTGTCGTGCTCAATCATAGAACCCTTTGTAACTCTTGTTTCCAAGAACTGAAAACTCTTATGCTGGTTAAATTTCTTTCCTGGTAGCTAGTCTCAAACTCTGAATTTTATTTCTTGTTCAGTGGTGATTAGTGGTACCGTAATTCAGGGAATCATGGATCTTGTGATGGGCAAAGACATTTGTCGGGGAAGTACGAGTGGAGATTCATCTCATGGAGTGTTGAATATTGGTAGGGATTGGGATAATAGGGACAGTACGTGGGAGCAGGACAAAGATGACGCGGTGGGGTTACATGGAGTTGGGACATTTTAAAGATCGATGTCCAAAGGAATTGAATTATGCTTCTGTGAATGTGTATGGGGTTGATGCATTGAGACTTGGTGAAAGCAGTGAAAACTCTTCGGATCGAGATTCTAGTGTGCTTCATCTCTTGTTATTCACTTCAATGAAGCATTAGTGAATCTGTTGATAAAAGACTTTTGGAAGCTACGTGTTTAAGTTTCGCTGGAAGAAGTGAATCAACTTCCGAGTAGTAAACTCTTGGTTCGTCGAATCGGTAGAGCTAAAGGGTAAAATTATAGACACGAAGCCTGGAGCCACTTGGATGTCTGCTTGAGCGTATTCAAAGGTTTTTAGTGCTAACACGGGAGTATCTAACATGAAAAGACATCATCCTAAGTTTTGATCTTGATGAACCTGGTCCACCAAAAAAGCGTGCCCCACTAGATCAAGCAATGTACAGGGAAAAATTAGCTTACTCTATTATTAGACACATACCCTTTTAGCTATGTTAAACATCAGGAAACAATGGGTTTACACAAGTTTCTACACCATGATGTGAAAACCAAAACGAGAAACACCACGCAAATAAGGGTGGAAACAATCACAAAATATTGAAGCCTTTTTATAATATCACGACTTTATTTTCTGGTAGCTCTTATCCTACTTCCAACTTATACTTTCATAACGTGTGGAGAATTCAAAAGTGTATTGAAGAAGCGGTCAACAATGCTGATAATGTGATAAGTGGCATAGCAAAAGAAATGAAAAAGAAGTTTGACAAATATTTGGAAATTTATAGCATGGTGTTGTCTTTTGCAATTGTTCTAGATCCGCGATATAAGTTTAAGGTCGTTGAGTTTTGTTTTAATAAACTTAACATGACAAACGAAGTGTGTAAAGAGAAATTAGACGTAATTTTCAAGGATATGCATAAGCTATATGATAAGGTGTCACACCCCAACCGATGGCGGAAACATCGGGATGAGACGAAAACGAGATTGGCACATTTTCGGCATGAGATGCCAACAGGGTGATGGTAGTTGCAAGTGGTACACTTGGGGTGAGAGCCAATGTAACCTTGTCCAGGTTGGTTGGTGTTTTGGGTAGGCGGAGTGACGACAGCATTGTTTTGAGAAGAATCCTTCCACTTCTTGTTCTTGTTGTGGGCTTTTTGGCTGGAGGGGTAGGTGATTCGGTGGTGTTGGCAATGGCTTGGTGCGCATGCTTCGTAGGGACCTTGCCGTAGGCCCCCTGAAGGATGCAGTTATGGTTGAGTTGGAGGGTTATGGCATAGGCTTCTTCGAGGGTTTTCGGGTTGGTTGCGGCTACATGGTTCATGATCACCGGTGAGAGGCAACGGATGAGCTTGGCGATTGACTTGGGAACAGTATCGACTTGCCCAGGGCAAATGATACTTAATTGTTTAAAGCGCGCAATCAATCCTTCAGCGTCGCTCCCCTGTTGTGTGAGATTCCAGAACTCGTTTCCAAGTTTCTGGGTCTCATGGGGAGGACAGAATTGCTCCTTCATGAGCTCCTTAAGCTCTTCCCAAGTCATCACATGGGCTGCTTCGTTTCGATGCGTGTTTCGTTCGGTGGTCCACCACTCGAGGGCTCTCTTGCGGAAGACCCCGGTGGCATTAAGGGTTCGGAGTTCCTCAGGGCAGCCGCCCTGAAGGAAGATAAGCTCCATTGAATCAAACCAATTGATCATGGCGGTAACACCGTCCATGCCAGTGAATTCCACTAGTTTACAAGCCATGAAATGCTTGAATTGGTAAGATGGTTTGGGGGTATCGGCTTTAGAATCAGCGGATGATTTAGGTGTGGCTTCGGCGTGTATGGTGTGGATTTGGCTAACAATGTCGGGTTTGATCTTAGCCAATTGCCCGACCATTTACTCCGAAACGAGCCCAATCAGTTCTTGCTTCGATATCGAGTCCTCGTTGTTGGATTCCCTCTGGGAATCCGTCTTCTTGGACTTCTTGAGGCGGTTCAACGAGTTACGGAAAGGAGGCATCTAGAGGTTGTAAACAAGACAAAAGCATGAGACTTGATTGTAATAAAGAAAATAGGTTTTGCATGCATGAGTATTAATAAAATTCACATAAGTTTCACATAAGAAGCATGTGTTCATCAAGTATGGTTCACATAGTTTGCATGAGTTCAACAAGTATAACATGTATACTCACGTATGAATACAAATAAAGAGTATAAATTTAGTTTGTTCACGAGGATTAGTATTGTTTTTTATTGCGATAAATGTGCGAGTGTGTAACGGTTTGAAATGAACGAGGTAACAAGTATCAAAACACATAAAATTTGAGTCACATAAAAAGAATAGGCTCGTAAAACATGGGAATGATTCGGGTAGAGAATCGTCGACAATTCCAAAGTGAATCGAAGTTCTTTTCGAATTAGAGAAACGTGCTTTGGCCTATAGGTAAAATGCTCTCATCGAGAAGCGACTAACGACATTTTACCCTTCCAGTTACTACACGTCTCTAACCGATCGGAAAATCGAGACTTTGGCGAGTGAAAATCAAGGAATGGGACTTAATCGACAAGGTGCGGGTTTCACCCCTAACTTGACGATTTCGTACCCTAAGTGTGGTTGGTACTTACCAAACGAAGAGCAAATTCCGATTCGTTGGTAAGGGTCCACAAGAGTTTTGAGTTGGAAATTTTCCATCAAGGTTTGGATTTCACTCCTAACTCGATGGCATAATTGCGTGCAAAAAGAATAAGTATAGCGGATTGAGAGTCGTTCACCAAATTGCGGTTTTCACACCTATTTTAGTGAAGTCGTCTCGTTTATATTACGAGTGTCTTCAAGCGTCCAAACGTGTATTGTGTAAAAGTGTCTTAGGAAGACACCATGTATATGTATTAAGACCAAAATGAAAGAGAGAAGCAAAGTAGGAAGCATAAAGTTTTAAGCATAATCAAGATTGTCACAACGGGTACTTAGAACTATAGGCTAGGTCGAACATGGCAATTCTACCTAATTCCCTATAGTTATGGCTCTGATACCAATCTGTCACACCCCAACAGATGGCGGAAACATCGGGATGAGACGAAAACGAGATTGCTCATTGCTCACAACATTAATAAGTGACAATAATTAATTAAACCATATTTTATTTCATAAGAATTGTCAAATACATTAATGTAACAAAACAAAGAAACAACATAACATTTGCAAAGTCATAACAAAATTGATACATCGACATTAAACCTAACATCTAATTTGTGTGTATCTAGTCCTTGCTGTATTGTTTTCATAGCATCATCTCCTTCAACCTGTAACATGTTTTAAAATAATGTCAATGCGAAAGCAAAGGCGAGTACACAAGTTTAGGCATAGCATACGTATACGAATAAGTTTAAACAATCCTCATGGCAACCAAATCTATACAAGAGCAATATCAAGGCATGCAATACTAATAATCAAACCCTTAACGCAATCACGATGTTTTAACATGACCTGACGAATAACACGATGGAGGTGGATGCGTGAATTCCTATAGGTTTAAGCATGTCAAACGAAGGCTAAAAATAGTTAATGACTAAAGCATAGCAATACGAATATCCAAGACAAGCATCAAGTATAAGATTCAAGCTTTCATGTATATGGGATCGTTTGTGTGTTTTATAAAGTTTAAGTGTTCGTGATTTTGTATATGGAAACATGTTACACCCGAAAAGTGTTATAAACAAAGTGGGTCGAGTGTACTCACGGTTTTGCTAAGTCTTTTCTACACTTGACAATCCGTGAAGACGTTGGTTCGAGGATGACGCCGAATTATCCTACAAGAGGAAACGAGGCGTATGGGTATAGAGTTTCAACGGGAGATTAGGAGTACTCGAGCATGATTAAAAATAAGTTTGATAAAGTATTATGATACGAAAGTATTCACTAAGATGTAACACTCGTTCTTGACACTATAGTAACTCTTACGAATTGGGTGTGATTTCATAGGTTCGGGGCCTATTAGAATCGTGACAAGGAATTACTTTAGTGTTAAACTTAATAACTTGATAGGTGATTATAAGTTCATTATCAAGGTTTCGGTTTTAGAATTATAATATACTTATATGTATATCATTATAATCATGTAGGAGGTGGGAGGATGAACCATCCACTTTGTAACCTCTAGTGTCATGTATGTCAAGTATGAGGTGGGAGGTTAAACCATCCACTTTGAACCTCGGATTATGTTCACCACTACACAAGTTACCATTGGTAACAAGGAGGGTACAAGAACTATATACTATACAAGAATGTAAAGACAAAAATGATAAGGTGTCATCTAGATACCAAGTAGCCAAGTATTCAACAACCCGACGAGCACACGAGGACAATCGTCAACGGCTTTGTGGGGTTGTGACACTTTAAGTCTAGCAAACTATCTTGGGATCTTGATGAAAAATATCAAGTGATGTGTGGTCTCAAGTTAGGATAGCCCAAGCTTCCTTGGTGGACACACATGAACAAGTTTAAGAACTTGCATCACTTGTGAGCTCAACGCTCTTAAAAAACAGAAAGTTTAGGGTGTTAAAACAGCCCTTAGTTCATGTTAACAAGCTTGGTTAGGCTTTACTAATCATAAGCTTGATTGTAAGCACAAGAACACAAGTTTGTTGAAGTTAAAACACAAGTTTGATAAAAGTTTAGACAAAACAGAAAGTTTGTGGACATTTTGGGGCATTTCCAGGTCTGGATGCTCCATGGAGAACCCTAGGAATTCAACCCAAAGTTTATCCAAGCAAGTAGGAAAAAGAATGGAGTGATTTCATTAAGAAATGAGTGAGTTACACTCACTTTAGTGAAGATGAGTAATTCTGCTCGAAAATTCTGATTTTGCAAGGATCTTGAGGTGATTTGAGAGTGATTTAAGAGAGATTAAAGTGTAAAAATGTTTGGATTAGAGGTGGGTTTTATAGGGGAAGGATTAGGGTTAGTTAGGAGGGGTTTAAGTGGGTAATTAATGATTAAAAGTTCAAAAATTTAACCAAAAACCCGCCCAAATGGCTGCTGTCCGCCTTGGCTCGCGACCAGTCTTCGACCGGAAACAAAGCATAAGAAGCTTTTGTTTCCGGGTTCATTCAAATGTGAGGCAGCTGGTGGAGTGGTTGAGGCTTTGTTTGGTGAACCGGAGGTCCCGGGTTCGAGTCCCGCGGATCCGGTTTTGGTATATTATTTATATATATTATTATTTTTAATTAAAAACCTTTAAACAATTTACCAAAAATGACAAGATTAGTCCCTGAAGTTAAGAATTCAAGAATTACAATTTAGACCTTGGACTTTATAAAAAAAAATATATATATATATATGTATTTATTAACCTTTAATCCTAAATGTTGATATATTTATAAGATAGCATTTTTGTAAAAATAAATTAATTAATTTTATTAACTAATTTAATTAATTAATTTAATTAATTAACTTAATAAATGAATAGATAATTATATTTTCGTAACGAATTTAGTTTAACGATTAAAAATTTCACGTTTGAGTCTCGTTTACGCAATACAAACCCAGTTTGCGAGTTATCACACGTTTACGATTGAGAGTACCACGAATACGTTTACACGTTTAAAGTATGAACAAGTATAAGTGTAACATGACTATAATTAACATAATATTGTTAAAATACGAGTTTCTCATTACAATCCAAGTCTCGGTTTACAACATTTACAACGAAAGACGAATACAAGATACAACGCTTACTAAAAGTAGAAGTACGATACAAGGTTTCCAAATATAGAAAGTATAGAAACGCGGAGCGTTACAGTCTCCCCTCCTTTAGGAAATTTCGTCCCGAAATTTAGGAAGATGTAACGAAGAGATATGGATACTTAGTCTTCATATCACTTTCAAGTTCCCAAGTGAATTCGGCGCCACGTTTACCTTCCCATCGAACCTTGACAATAGGAATACGACTGCGCCTCAGTTGCTTGGTTCCTCGGTCCATGATTTCGACCGGTTTCTCCACAAAGTGCAAAGTATCGTTGATATGAAGATCTTCGAGTGGAACTTGAAGTCCCTCTTCGGCTAGACACTTCTTCAAATTCGAAACATGAAACACAGGATGAACATTGCTGAGCGTTTGAGGTAGATCCAGTCGATACGCTACCGTGCCTATCCTTTCGAGAATCGTGAAAGGACCCACATAGCGAGGAGCGAGTTTGCCTTTCTTACCAAAACGAACAACACCTTTCCAAGGTGCAACCTTGACAAGTACATGGTCACCTATGTCGAATTCCAAAGGTTTGTGTCTTCTATCAGCATAACTCTTTTGTCGGCTTCGAGCTTTGAGCAAGTTGTCACGAATCTGTAGGATCTTGTCCGTCGTCTCTTGTATAAGTTCGGGACTGGTGAGTTGTACGTCTCCGATCTCGTGCCAACAAATAGGCGAACGGCATTTGCGACCATACAGTGCTTCAAATGGAGCCATTTGAATACTTGCGTGATAGCTGTTGTTGTACGAGAATTCTACCAAGGGTAAGTGCAAATCTCAGTTGCCGCCAAAATCGATTACGCATGATCGAAGCATATCCTCTAGAGTTTGAATAGTACGCTCGGTTTGACCGTCAGATTGAGGATGAAAAGCGGTGCTAAGATTCAAACGAGTGCCAAGGGCGGATTGGAAAGTTTGCCAAAGGCGAGAAGTGAAACGAGCATCACGATCAGAAATAATATCAAGAGGAGTACCGTGACGACTAATGATTTCACTCGTGTAGATACGAGCCAATTTCTCGACTTTGTAATCTTCAAGAATGGCGAGGAAGTGTGCGGATTTGGTCAAACGATCGATGATAACCCAAATGCTGTCGTGACCAGATGAGGTACGAGGCAATTTCGTGATGAAATCCATGGATATGCTCTCCCATTTCCAGACCGGAATTTCTGGTTGTTCGAGCAAACCGGAGGGACGTTGATGTTCTGCCTTGACTTTGAAACACGTAAGGCATTTGGAGACGTAGAGAGCGATATCACGTTTCATTCCAGGCCACCAATAGGATGCGCGCAAGTCATGATACATCTTATCAGCTCCAGGATGAACGGAGTATCGGGATTTGTGAGCTTCGTCCATCAAAGTAGTCCGAAGATTGAGATGATCGGGAATCCAAATGCGACTATGGTAGTAAAGAATACCATCAGGCTTAGCTTCGAGTGGGTTTTCGATTCCACAATTCAACTCGTTATCGAGGTTACCCTCGTTAATGACGGCAAATTGTGCTTGTCGAATTAACTCATTGAGTTTTCCCACGATTTGGTAGCAACGAGCACTCTTGACATGACTCTTACGACTAAGTGCATCGGCCATGACATTCGCCTTACCAGGGTGGTAGCGGATATCGTAGTCGTAGTCGTTTAACAATTCTACCCAACGACGTTGACGCATGTTGAGTTCCTTTTGATCAAAGATGTGTTGGAGGCTCTTATGGTCGGTAAAGACCGTACACTTTGTACCATAAAGGTAGTGTCGCCAAATCTTTAATGCAAAAACAACTGCACCAAGTTCAAGGTCGTGAGTAGTATAGTTTTTCTCATGAATTTTGAGCTGTCTCGACGCGTAAGCGATTACTTTGTCCCGTTGCATGAGAACGCAACCAAGACCCTGGTTAGAGGCATCGCAATACACGATGAAATCGTCGTTCCCATCGGGGAGAGTGAGAATATGAGCATTACAAAGCATGTCCTTGAGCGTTTGGAAAGATTCTTCTTGTTCGGGACCCCAAACAAAAGGTTTATCTTTTTGGGTCAACGAAGTCAAAGGAACGGCAATCTTCGAGAAGTTCGAGATGAAACGGCGATAATACCCAGCTAGGCCAAGAAACGAACGAATTTCAGAGGGCGACTTAGGTGCAATCCAATTCTTCACAGCTTCTACCTTTGCAGGGTCAACATGAATACCAAGTTCATTGACGGTGTGACCTGAGAATTGAACCTCTTTTACCCAAAATTCACACTTGGAGAATTTGGCATAAAGACGTTCGGTTTGCAAAAGCTGAAGAATAAGACGCAAATGTCGTCCATGTTCTTCTTTCGTATTGGAGTAGATTAGGATATCGTCGATGAATACAATGACGAAATGATCGAGAAAAGGCTTACACACACGGTTCATGAGATCCATAAACACTGCAGGAGCGTTGGTCAAACCAAAAGGCATGACCACGAACTCGTAGTGTCCATAACGTGTGCGAAATGCGTTTTGGGTACATCTTCCTCGGAAACCCGTAGTTGATGATAGCCAGAACGGAGGTCAACCTTTGAAAAGCACTTCGCGCCTTGCAATTGATCGAAGAGATCGTCAATACGAGGAAGTGGGTATCGGTTTTTGACTGTAAGTTTATTGAGCTCACGATAATCAATGCACATCCGAAAAGACCCATCTTTCTTCTTGACGAACAACACAGGAGCGCCCCAAGGGGAAGTACTAGGTCGTATAAAGCCTTTATCAAGAAGCTCTTGAAGTTGGCTTGATAGCTCTTGCATCTCCGAGAGTGCTAAACGATAGGGAGCCTTAGCAACAGGAGTTGCGCTAGGAATGAGGTCAATACGAAAATCGACAGCTCGAGGAGGCGGAGGACCAGGGAGATCCTCGGGGAAAACAGAAGGGAACTCACAAACGACAGGAACATCACTTATGCTAGGACCTTTGTCTTTCTTTTCCACGACGTGGGCGAGAAAGGCAAAGTACTCCTTAAGCAAGTACTTGTTCGCTTTGATGCACGACATAAGCTTGAGACCCTTAGAAGGTTTCTCACCATAGACGTGTAAAGAGTCACCTTGAGGTAGGGGAAGGCGAATGAATTTCTCAGAACAAACGACTTCAGCACGAACTCGCTTAAGCCAGTCCATGCCTACTATGACGTCAAAGCTACCATTTGCATAGGTATGAGGTCGATGGAAAACTTATGATCGTTTAAGATTAGGGAGCAACCAGAAAGAACAGAGTCAAGGGAGATGGTCTTACCATTAGCGACTTCGACAGCAAAAGGATTAGGCATTTTAGTTCGTTCGCACTTAAGCAAGGGTTCAAATTCAACGGAAACAAAACTTCTATCCGTGCCAGTATCAAACAGACAAGTAGCATAGATATGGTTCACAAGGAACGTACCAGTGATGACGTCATTCGAACTTTGGGCTTGAGCTGAGGTGAGAACGAAAGCTCGTCCTTTCGCAGGTTCGGTTTGTTGTTGCTGTTGGTTGTTGGTGCGTTTCGGGCAAACATTGGCGAAATGGTTAGGATCGCCACAATTGTAGCAGGTTCGACCAGGTGTAGCTTGGGTTTGGCGGTTTGGGTTAGGATTGGGTAAAAGGGCTTGGGTTTGCTGGTTCTGGGGTAGGCGATAGTAGTTGGAGAGGTGTCCCAACCTATTACAGTTGGCACATTTTCGGCATGAGATGCCAACAGGGTGATGGTAGTTGCAAGTGGTACACTTGGGGTGAGAGCCAATGTAACCTTGTCCAGGTTAGTTGGTGTTTTGGGTAGGCGGAGTGACGACAACATTGTTTTGAGAAGAATCCTTCCGCTTCTTGTTCTTGTTGTGGGGCTTTTTGGCTGGAGGGGTAGGTGATTCGGTGGTGTTGGCAATGGCTTGGTGCGCATGCTTCGTAGGGACCTTGCCGTAGGCCCCCTGAAGGATGCAGTTATGGTTGAGTTGGAGGGTTATGGCATAGGCTTCTTCGAGGGTTTTCGGGTTGGTTGCGGCTACATGGTTCATGATCACCGGTGAGAGGCAACGATGAGCTTGGCGATTGACTTGGGAACAGTATCGACTTGCCCAGGGCAAATGATACTTAATTGTTTAAAGCGCGCAATCAATCCCTCAGCGTCGCTCCCCTGTTGTGTGAGATTCCAGAACTCGTTTCCAAGTTTCTGGGTCTCATGGGGAGGACAAATTGCTCCTTCATGAGCTCCTTAAGCTCTTCCCAAGTCATCACATGGGCTGCTTCGTTTCCATGCGTGTTTCGTTCGGTGGTCCACCACTCGAGGGCTCTCTTGCGGAAGAGCCCGGTGGCATTAAGGGTTCGGAGTTCCTCAGGGCAGCCGCCCTGAAGGAAGATAAGCTCCATTGAATCAAACCAATTGATCATGGCGGTAACACCGTCCATGCCATGAATTCCACTGGTTTACAAGCCATGAAATGCTTGAATTGGTAAGATGGTTTGGGGGTATCGGCTTTGGAATCAGCGGATGATTTAGGTGTGGCTTCGGCGTGTATGGTGTGGATTTGGCTAACAATGCCGGGTTTGATCTTAGCCAATTGCCCGACCATTTACTCCGAAACGAGCCCAATCAGTTCTTGCTTCGATATCGAGTCCTCGTTGTTGGATTCCTTCTGGGAATCCGTCTTCTTGGACTTCTTGAGGCGGTTCAACGAGTTACGGAAAGGAGGCATCTAGAGGTTGTAAACAAGACAAAAGCATGAGACTTGATTGTAATAAAGAAAATAGGTTTTGCATGCATGAGTATTAATAAAAGTCACATAAGTTTCACATAAGAAGCATGTGTTCATCAAGTATGGTTCACATAGTTTGCATGAGTTCAACAAGTAACATGTATACTCACGTATGAATACAAATAAAGAGTATAAATTTAGTTTGTTCACGAGGATTAGTATTGTTTTTTATTGCGATAAATGTGCGAGTGTGTAACGGTTTGAAATGAACGAGGTAACAAGTATCAAAACACATAAAATTTGAGTCACATAAAAAGAATAGGCTCGTAAAACATGGGAATGATTCGGGTAGAGAATCGTCGACAATTCCAAAGTGAATCGAAGTTCTTTTCGAATTAGAGAAACGTGCTTTGGCCTATAGGTAAAATGCTCTCATCGAGAAGCGACTAACGACATTTTACCCTTCCAGTTACTACACGTCTCTAACCGATCGGAAAATCGAGACTTTGGCGAGTGAAAATCAAGGAATGGGACTTAATCGACAAGGTGCGGGTTTCACCCCTAACTTGACGATTTCGTACCCTAAGTGTGGTTGGTACTTACCAAACGAAGAGCAAATTCCGATTCGTTGGTAAGGGTCCACAAGAGTTTTGAGTTGGAAATTTTCCATCAAGGTTTGGATTTCACTCCTAACTCGATGGCATAATTGCGTGCAAAAAGAATAAGTATAGCGGATTGAGAGTCGTTCACCAAATTGCGGTTTTCACACCTATTTTAGTGAAGTCGTCTCGTTTATATTACGAGTGTCTTCAAGCGTCCAAACGTGTATTGTGTAAAAGTGTCTTAGGAAGACACCATGTATATGTATTAAGACCAAAATGAAAGAGAGAAGCAAAGTAGGAAGCATAAAGTTTTAAGCATAATCAAGATTGTCACAACGGGTACTTAGAACTATAGGCTAGGTCGAACATGGCAATTCTACCTAATTCCATATAGTTATGGCTCTGATACCAATCTGTCACACCCCAACAGATGGCGGAAACATCGGGATGAGACGAAAACGAGATTGCTCATTGCTCACAACATTAATAAGTGACAATAATTAATTAAACCATATTTTATTTCATAAGAATTGTCAAATACATTAATGTAACAAAACAAAGAAACAACATAACATTTGCAAAGTCATAACAAAATTGATACATCGACATTAAACCTAACATCTAATTTGTGTGTATCTAGTCCTTGCTTATTGTTTTCATAGCATCATCTCCTTCAACCTGTAACATGTTTTAAAATAATGTCAATGCGAAAGCAAAGGCGAGTACACAAGTTTAGGCATAGCATACGTATACGAATAAGTTTAAACAATCCTCATGGCAACCAAATCTATACAAGAGCAATATCAAGGCATGCAATACTAATAATCAAACCCTTAACGCAATCACGATGTTTTAACATGACCTGACGAATAACACGATGGAGGTGGATGCGTGAATTCCTATAGGTTTAAGCATGTCAAACGAAGGCTAAAAATAGTTAATGACTAAAGCATAGCAATACGAATATCCAAGACAAGCATCAAGTATAAGATTCAAGCTTTCATGTATATGGGATCGTTTGTGTGTTTTATAAAGTTTAAGTGTTCGTGATTTTGAAGTGTTATAAAACAAAGTGGGTCGAGTGTACTCACGGTTTTGCTAAGTCTTTTCTACACTTGACAATCCGTGAAGACGTTGGTTCGAGGATGACGCCGAATTATCCTACAAGAGGAAACGAGGCGTATGAGTATAGAGTTTCAACGGGAGATTAGGAGTACTCGAGCATGATTAAAAATAAGTTTGATAAAGTATTATGATACGAAAGTATTCACTAAGATGTAACACTCGTTCTTGACACTATAGTAACTCTTACGATTGGGTGTGATTTCATAGGTTCGGGGCCTATTAGAATCGTGACAAGGAATTACTTTAGTGTTAAACTTAATAACTTGATAGGTGATTATAAGTTCATTATCAAGATTTCGGTTTTAGAATTATAATATACTTATATGTATATCATTATAATCATGTAGGAGGTGGGAGGATGAACCATCCACTTTGTAACCTCTAGTGTCATGTATGTCAAGTATGAGGTGGGAGGTTAAACCATCCACTTTGAACCTCGGATTATGTTCACCACTACACAAGTTACCATTGGTAACAAGGAGGGTACAAGAACTATATACTATACAAGAATGTAAAGACAAAATGATAAGGTGTCATCTAGATACCAAGTAGCCAAGTATTCAACAACCCGACGAGCACACGAGGACAATCGTCAACGGCTTTGTGGGGTTGTGACACTTTAAGTCTAGCAAACTATCTTGGGATCTTGATGAAAAATTTTCAAGTGATGTGTGGTCTCAAGTTAGGATAGCCCAAGCTTCCTTGGTGGACACACATGAACAAGTTTAAGAACTTGCATCACTTGTGAGCTCAACGCTCTTAAAAAACAGAAAGTTTAGGGTGTTAAAACAGCCCTTAGTTCATGTTAACAAGCTTGGTTAGGCTTTACTAATCATAAGCTTGATTGTAAGCACAAGAACACAAGTTTGTTGAAGTTAAAACACAAGTTTGATAAAAGTTTAGACAAAACAGAAAGTTTGTGGACATTTTGGGGCATTTCCAGGTCTGGATGCTCCATGGAGAACCCTAGGAATTCAACCCAAAGTTTATCCAAGCAAGTAGGAAAAAGAATGGAGTAATTTCATTAAGAAATGAGTGAGTTACACTCACTTTAGTGAAGATGAGTAATTCTGCTCGAAAATTCTGATTTTGCAAGGATCTTGAGGTGATTTGAGAGTGATTTAAGAGAGATTAAAGTGTAAAAATGTTTGGATTAGAGGTGGGTTTTATAGGGGAAGGATTAGGGTTAGTTAGGTGGGGTTTAAGTGGGTAATTAATGGTTAAAAGTTCAAAAATTTAACCAAAAACCCGCCCAAATGGCTGCTGTCCGCCTTGGCTCGCGACCAGTCTTCGACCGGAAACAAAGCATAAGAAGCTTTTGTTTCCGGGTTCATTCAAATGTGAGGCGGCTGGTGGAGTGGTTGAGGCTTTGTTTGGTGAACCGGAGGTCCCGGGTTCGAGTCCCGCGGATCCGGTTTTGGTATATTATTTATATATATTATTATTTTTAATTAAAAACCTTTAAACAATTTACCAAAAATGACAAGATTAGTCCCTGAAGTTAAGAATTCAAGAATTACAATTTAGACCTTGGACTTTATAAAATATATATATATATATATATGTATTTATTAACCTTTAATCCTAAATGTTGATATATTTATAAGATAGCATTTTTGTAAAAATAAATTAATTAATTTTATTAACTAATTTAATTAATTAATTTAATTAATTAACTTAATTAATTAATTTAATTAATTAACTTAATAAATGAATAGATAATTATACTTTCGTAACGAATTTAGTTTAACGATTAAAAATTTCACGTTTGAGTCTCGTTTACGCAATACAAACCAAGTTTGCGAGTTATCACACGTTTACGATTGAGAGTACCTCGAATACGTTTACACGTTTAAAGTATGAACAAGTATAAGTGTAACATGACTATAATTAACATAATATTGTTAAAATACGAGTTTCTCATTACAATCCAAGTCTCGGTTTACAACATTTACAACGAAAGACGAATACAAGATACAACGCTTACTAAAAATAGAAGTACCGGTTTCCAAATATAGAAAGTATAGAAACGCAGAGCGTTACATAAGGAGTATGGTATCTTTTCAACGACAAGTTCTTCAATTGTCAGGAGTTCAAATATTGGTGTCGACACATTGGATGACTTGGATGGATTTGAGTCATTTACAAGCAAATTTAGAACTGTTGAAAGAGAAAAATCACAATTAGAAATGTATTTGGAGGAGCCTAGACTTGATAGAAAAGAACAACTTGACGTCCTACAATATTGGAAGGAGAATCAAGAAAGATATCTTCATTTTTCTCCTATGGCTCGTGATACATTGAGCATCCCAATCACTATTGTTGCTTCAGAATCATCTTTTAGTATTGGAGGTCGGGTTCTAAGTAAATACCGAACTTCACTACTTGATGGTGTTGAGGCTTTGTTATGCACTCGTGATTGGTTGTTTGATTTAGAAGGTATTATGTTTATTTTCTTTGTGTTTTAACTTTATATAAAATGCTACTTCATCTTTTACTTTTTTTTGCATATCCGAATGAAAATGAGAATGATATGGAGGATGGACTTGCGGAAGATATTTAAGTATTGTTTCTAAACTACCGCCAAAACACGCTACGAGTTTTTAATGGAATCGCAGTTGTGTTAGTCCGCTTATGGGTGCGATGGGAGTAAAAACGTGAAATGAACAAAGTGGTGAACACCCACATTGGGGGGGGGGGGTAAAAACGTGAAATAAAATAATGTGTGCATGTAGCGGAGAGTCGCTCGGTCAGTTCGACTCACTCTATAAAAGAATTGATACCGTATTTACTTAAACTTGTTAAGGTTACCTAGAATAAATCAAGTTTCAAGTACCATAAAAGAAATCTTTTCTGCACAAGACTATCACTTAAACTTTAGATTTGCAAGCAACTTTGGGAAAAGTCACCGCCACCGCTATGGATGGTTTTATCAAGTGACACCGGCAACCACGACTGGACACCGCCACCACAATCCCACTGTCACCGTCTAACTCCTCCGATTCCTCGTCACCTCACCATCCTCTCCCCAATCTGTTCTATCTCTCGCTATATATACCGCCACCACCATTTTTAGAGGCCTTTTTTATGATTTTTATATTTTTTAAGTTTTTTTTTAATTTTTTTGTACCTTTTTAATATTTTAAAGTTTTCTATTTTTTTATAATTTTTATGTATTTTTTTAATTTTGAACTTTTTTATATTAAAAAATAATAATTTGTTTATATGTTTTTTTTCATCTCATTCTTACCCGAATCCATCTTACTCAAACTCATCCTAACCCAAACTTATCCTTACTTTTTTTTAATACACCCATCCAGACCCATACACATCCTAACCCAAACTCATCTTAACCCATTATCTTAACCCATCCAACTTACCCACTTTACCACCTCTAATAATTTGGCAAGTGTGGTTTAGTTCAAAAGCAAAGTATCTTCACACAAATAAATCATAGATACAAATATAATCTCACCTATTTACATATTATTTAGAATTTTGTTCTTGTTATCATGCCAACAAAAGTTGAAGGACCGAAAAGACCCTATTTGGAAAACCTTTTAAAACTAACTAACTAAGGAACCGACTTGCAAACACTTATTTGCAAAAGCTAATGTAAACAAGGACCAAGTTGAACAAATAGGTTATACTAAAGGACAAACTAACAATATCAGACCACTATAAATGAACAAACCCTAACACCTTCTACCATCAGTCGATGGTTTTAACCCCATGGCCGCCGCTGCTGCGCATCCTACAAGCCCTAGATCTGATGCCGGAGCACCTTTTACAGGTACGTACGACGTCGTTTTCTAATCAATTATGCTATTGGTTTGTTCAAATTTTTCATGTATTGAAACTAATTTTCATTAATGTTAATTTTGTTTCAGTTGCTCTGGACTTGGGATTATGGTTCAAAGGATTTGTGTAGGTCACTGTTAATTCTTATCTAACATGATATTTGAGCTTTTTATGTCACGGTGTATTACTATTTGTTAACAACAAAGGATTATGAAGGTAGTCTAGTCCACAAGCAACACTAATGTATATCTTGAGACATTAGATCACATGAGACTAGTGTGTCCGAAAATTTGTGTTGCACGTGTGTCACGTGAGAGCGTAGTGCCTCTAGATAGCCATTCGTGCTGCTCGTGGGCTGGCTTACCATCATAATCCTTTGTTGTATTGACCTATAGTCATATGCCGTGATATAAATAGCTCAAGTATTATGTTGGGTAAGAGGTTTGATGTTATTGTTCATGGAACTTTGTATCACTTGTATGAAACGATTGTATTTTTTTTTCTGTTGTATCTTTGTAATGAAACCTGTGGGTGCTTGTTTGGTTGATGTTTGGATGTTGTAATATGAAATTTGTTGTACACATGCTCTTATCTGTGTAAAGTTAGCTCATAAGGTGAACCAAGTGGGTATCATGATTTTCTGTCACTTGCTAAGACATCACATTACGGATACTTTCAGGCATTTGTAGAAGTCCATAACTACTAGCGATTAATCAGATTGAGGTTTTTACATGTATTTTTTAGTTTTGTTTATATATACATATGTTTATAAGTAAATATTTTAAGTGGATTGGTTTTAATCCCTCCTTGATCCATTTTTTAAGTATATAAGATTAATTGCCGGAATGTACATGGTTTGGTTCGAAACTGGCCAAAATTTTCAGGTTTTGGCTCCAATCGCCGATTTTTTGCCGGCTGACTAGGGCTAATTAGGTCCAACTAGGCCTGACTAACGATTAATGTACCGGTTACCGTCTTCAGCCGACTAGCGATTTATGAGAATCCTTTGTATGGGACTTGAGTCGGACCATGAAAGCCCAATTTTGGGGAAATTTATTTTCAGTTGGATCTCAGTTAGCCTTTCTCAGTTTCGGCCTCAGAGGTAAACGAATAACACCCGAAAAGAACTGAAGCTGTTTAAATGGTTTTAGAATAGAACATTAAAATCACTTGGTAGACTATATTTGTGTTGTAAGTTTGTAACCACAACAGATTCAATACTGTTTTCCTTACAGCTACACAAGTTGCTATAATTTAAATGATGTCAGTAATTTTGTAACTGATACTTAGATTATGGTTCGCAAAATTAATTTCAGTTTTACTCAAGCTGGCTCATTTTGTATTCAAGCCGAGCTCGGGTTAGCCTATGGTTCGGCTTGTTGGCTCGTTCTTAGCTCGTTTATCTCCAAGGTGAAGCTCAAGCCAGGTCTAGCCGCCTCGGTTAATTTTGAGCTTGAGCTCAACCCCACCTTGGCTCGACTCGTTTACAACCCTAGTAAAAATCAATTAATTTTTGTATCAATTCACTAGGAATTTCTTACACAATATATAACCGTCTGATGTAAAATAAATCCATTTTTGCATATAAATCCATCGACGGAGGCATGGGAAGGACACTGATAATTTAACGCTTATAGCCGTTTTTCAGCTTCTTTTAAATAATGTGCAAAAGCCTTAAAAAATATTTTGGATACAATCTTCATAATAGTAAGTATCGATTTAAGGTTCCTGATTTGTAATTTCTAAAACATTTAGGCTTTTGAGGTTCTTTTTTTTACTATAGATGGGACAGACAGAGTGCTAACCAAAAGAGTTATGACCAATGTTTAGCTATAGCTCTAGGCTTGCTAGTGAACATTCCCTATGTTGTTTAAGTGTTTGATAGGAACATGGATCAGTAGAAACCCTGCACATGAAGTGAACATGCCCTATGCTGTTTTAAGAGATAGCTAGTTTGACAAAGTAGAAAACATTTAGAAATAGAGTAGTTCATATCAATTCTAAACCACAAGAGCATTAACATCCTATCCCCTAAATTGTTAAAAGAGGGTGTGAGTGGAGAAGAGAGAAAATGATACTGTTTATTTGTATATTTGAGGGGACATTGTTGACAGTGTATAATTTTTTAATATATTTTGAAAGTGTCTGTGAGTTGAGGAGAAATAAAAGGTAATAATCTTCTATACTATATAATAAAAGAAACCACTTATGGGACACTTGTCATCATATTAGGTGATGTCTTATAGATAATTATTATTTTAGTTTAATTTCTTCTAATTAATTATAGATAATCCTCTTATTAAATATTATTTTGTTTAATCTCTTCTACTTAACTTTAGATAATTATTATTTATTTTAAATTTAATGTATACTTCTCATTTATAACTATAATAAACTTAAAACTTTTAGCATAGTATATATAATGCTAGACATAAAATTGGAGAACATTTTGAATAGCATCAATAACTTAAGACATAATATAATTATATGTATAAGATGCACTTTATAATAAAATAACACCAAACAAAATTACAAATATAAATTCATTGATTTTACTAATAATAACAAAGTCTTGTTTTTTTTAAATTAGATTTATTACTGTTTTTTTAAATAGAATTTATATTTTATCACTCAAATGACTCCTTATTTATTTCTTGAAGAATATGTTTGACCACTGTATCTTCTTTTCAATAATCATCTCCGCAATCACCATATCTATCGCGTACCGAGTATATCTATTAATTTTTTTAAATATAAAATTTTCTTATTAGTTGGCACATAAAATCAATTTTATTCAAGCCGTATAATACACGATGGTTTTTAAAGATATAACTTTTCTTATTATTTGTTAAACGATACTACATTTATTCACTCTGTGTAACACACGTGGTTTTAAAGATATAACTTTTTTTATTATTTGGTATATAAAATTACATTTATTCAACCCGTACAATATGGTTCCTATATAATTCTAGTAATATATAAAATTACATATATACAACCCGCCGTGCAATAAAGGAGGTTTTTAAAGATATATTATTTCATTATTTAGTATATAAAATTTATTTATTCAACCCGTGTAATACACGGGGTTATAACCTAGTAAATGTATAAAAAATATTATTTAATTGAAAGAATAGAGAAAATGTAGTTGTTAGTGTACTTATAGGATAGAAAATGATTGATAGAATGTGAATTTTTTTAAAAATGTCTTATTACCCAAACTCATACATGTATTTTAGCAAACCAGTGGGTGCCACAAGCCTTTTCTCCAATGATATTGGTGGAATCCATTCGACTACATAACAAATTCCATTATAGATATGTTGAGTGAATTTTAGATGGTGTAAATTTAGGAAGTATGTATCACCTTTCTAAAAAAAATCAAACTAATGTGTGCATAACTATCCTTTCTAAAAAAAATCAATCAAATGTGTGCATAACTAAATATTGCAATTGGTGTACTATAGTTACTCAATTCATTCTAGTCCTCGAGATCGATGTATATGGTCATAGTCGATGTCATCATTGATGTATTGAACTAGTAAATGTTTTCGTGTGTTGTGGCATATTCAAATGTAAAGTAACTCGAATTTGTACAATAAAGACCTTAACCATTATATATGGTTGCACTTATTTGCGAAAGTTTTTACGTCAAACACCAATCTGAACTTACACCTACATGTACAAAAAAATAAGAAAGAAATTATGTTTCTTTTAAGTTAAAAATGGTACTGTGCGTTGAGATAAAGTCAAACGAAAACATATTATATTTGACCCCACGTGTTGTAAAACAAAATTTATATCAAAACATAGATCCACTAAAAACATAAAAAAAACTTGAACTTATACCGACACGTACAAAAAAATAAGAAAAAATTATGATTTATAAAGTTAAAAAGGTACCGCATGTTGCGGTGGTGCTGAAACGTAAAGTAAGTCGAATTTGTAAAGTGTATCGAAAACATATTATATTTGACTCAACTTGTTAAAAAAAATTTTTTATGCAAAACGTAGGTAACTGAAAACGTAAAAAAAGAAGCAAAAAAATATATTATATCTGAGCCTACCAATTTCCAAAGAAATGTAATTAACCTAAATTTGTACCTAACATACATAAATATAAGTATTTAAAAAATGATTATAAAGTTTTAAAAAGTTAAAGGGTTGTAAGAATTAATACTAAATGTTGAAGGATTGTAAGAACTAATACTAAATGTTGAAGGGTAAAAGTTAAAAATAAGGTAAATTATATGAATTAGAAAAGTTCAATAAAATATATTAAAGTTACTGTATACGTAACTTGGAATTATAGGTATATTAAATAAATATTTTGTCACTTATATACTTATGTATGATTTACAATGCTAGTACAACAATCATACCAAATAAATCTCACAAACAACAAGATTATTGATAGGATCTAGGGAGTATGAAATGTAGGCAAGCCTTACCTCTATCCTTGATAACAAAGACTCAAAGAGGTTGTTTTCAGATAGACACCTGACTCCAATAACAAAATGAGTGGTGAGAAAGCGCCATAGTAAAAATAGAAACATATAAAACATGACATACCAACATATAGACCCACATACAAGAATATTGTCACATGAAACCCGTAATCTAAAGTCCTTAAACCTAGTCTTATGTCTCCATGCACTCATATCTTGGACCATGTTCCTAGAGAGGTGCAACTCTAGCAAATCATGCCTAATCCACTAATCCCAAATTAGTTTGGGTTTACCTCTAGTTCTCCTTCCCTCCACATTTAGGGTTTCTACTGCTATATCTGACACCGTTGTCTATATCTTCCTCACATGTTCAAACCATATCAATCTCCCCTCTTTAATCTTATCCGCTATACTAGCAACTCCTAACTTTCCCTAAAAACCTCAGTTCTTACCCGGTCTAACATTGTGTACCCACACATCCATCTCAGCATCATCATCTTTGCTACCTCCATTTTGCATGCAAATGTCTTCTTGATGGCTCAACATTTGGTCCCGTGTGTATGATTTACAATGTATCACTAAAATGAAGGATTAGAAGAGCAAGTCTAAGTAGCTTAAATGGAGAATAAGTGTTGGGAAGTTCAGGTATCCGTTTTAATTTATAAAATCCAATTTTATATTAATATTAACTTTTTATTATTTAGTTCAGATGCAGATGTAACATCCGTCAAAAACGGATTTACCAAACCCGCTCCGTTTATCAACCGAACAGTCAGTCAAATTTTTTCGTTGCGAATTAAATGCCCAAAATAATTTTAAACGATCCGTAATCAATTATTATGCGGGGATATATATTTAGTTTTTGAAAAACTGATAAAAATAACAAAATAAAAATGTTTTAATCATGCCGGGTTTCGAACTCGGGTCTATACCGGTTCAACCAAACACTTAACTCACACACCATAAACCACTCCGCCACTTTGATTTTCTGTTAATGAAGAGAATCAATTAATTCAAATATTCAAGTTAGGAAGTCAAATTCAGTGAATTGCCGCCCAAAAGAACTTCACGCGTAAACAGCCTGTAAATCCTTCCTTTTTCATGAATCCTAATTGACCGGGACGTGTATTTGTAATTCCTTTCCATGTTTACGCCAATCATGAACCTACCTTTGGAACCGACTCGTTTCGGTTCGGAAAACACTTATAAATAACCGACGTCCGCAAGATGTTTAACCCGCACAACCCATCTCATCACTCTCACACCTCTAAACCATACTCTCATCGCTCACTCTCTGTTTCAACGCTAGTCGCCGGAAACACAAGACTCACTCGCCGGAAATTTTTATTACCTCGCCGGAAAACCGTATCAGTAATCTCTGAGTTTACTGAACCCCCTAAACTTTCACCGAAGTCACCCACAACCTTTGTAACCTTTCGGAAGACTCTCTGCTGCAAGAGACTTGTCGCCGGAAAAAGGATTCTGTCGCCGGAGTTCTGCCGAAAAACAGAGTAAAACCAGTCGGTACATCTCACGCTTAATTCATTCCCTTTTTACTTTTATCTCATTTGTAATTGATCATTAAACGCTAAAAGAGCATGAATCAACCTTTCGAACCAGTCAGTCGTCACTTCCGGTTAAAAACAGTGAAGAAGACGACATTTCGGTAATGGTTAAGTATAATTAAAATCAAGTTATTTACCGGGTTAGACACACAGTCCAGCGGTGGACTGTGTGCACTTTTAACGCTAAGGTCACGAGTTCGATTCCGGTTTCACACACGCCGCCTGGATAAAAATCTTTTTTTTTGCAAACTGAACCGGAGTCGCCTTGAGTATATGTTAAGTATATTGATAACCGAGTTATAACCAAGTGTGACACACAGTCCAGCGGTGGAGTGTGTGTCCGCTAACCCACAGGTCCCGGGTTCGAGACCTGTGGAGCGCGCCGGTTCTCGAGACTTAATTCATTTTTAATAATAAAGGATTTCTGTTAATTCTAATTAATATATATATATAATTAAAATCGGATATATAACGGGTTAGACACGTAGCTCAGTTGGTAGAGCTGCGTGCACGCGTACGGGAGGTCCCGGGTTCGAGCCTCACCCGGCGCACAACAAAATGCCATTGAACCGGTCAAACAGTCAGTCAACGTCAACGGTCAATATTACTGTAGCAAAAATAAAATATTTTTTTTATTATTTTTATTTAATTATTTTAATTAAAAATCAATTATAAATATTTAAAAATAACATTTTTAAGGTTTGAAAATAGCCTCAAATTCACAAAAATACACCCAACAATCCTACTAAAATAGATTCATAAAACCCGTTTACTTACCGAACCATTATGCGATTTATCTAGGATTAATTTCACTCGTGGTTAACACCATTTCGCGTGCATTCAACCTCATCAACCGAACGCACCCAATGTGAGTGAATTCTTACAAACTCCCCTTTTTATTCATGTTTTGGGGTGTATCATGTGTCGCTTAAACTAATTCTCTTATGCAAATTCGTGCTATACCATTATATGAACTAAATTAGAATGCAACTATTGGTTGGTTGTGATGTATTACATATTGTCAAAGTTGTATGCAAATTATTTTAGGCCCATCAGTTCCTCGTGGGAGACGAGAACAACGCGTGCCTTAAAACTCATTTATTAGGCCCATCAATTCCTCGTGTGAGACGAGAACAACGCGCGCCTTAAAACTCATTTATTAGGCCCATCAGTTCCTCGTGTGAGACGAGAACAACGCGTGCCTCAAAACTCATACATTAGGCCCATCAGTTCGTAAGAACAACGCGTGCCTCAAAACAATCATTTGGTGTTTGTATGTTCAATATTCAATATTATGTGTTGTGTGAATAAATTTACATCTACATTTACTCATATGAGGTATGCACATTATTTATAATC
Source organism: Scalesia atractyloides (assembly GCA_947069175.1). NCBI lineage: Eukaryota > Viridiplantae > Streptophyta > Magnoliopsida > Asterales > Asteraceae > Scalesia > Scalesia atractyloides. The sequence continues at coordinate 84,482,872 of CAMTDV010000030.1, forward strand.
AATTGGATAAACTCGTTCAAATGTTTTTCCATAGGATTCACTCGCCAACATTATGTTGATCCAAAAAAACCTTTTTACACATGATACAGGTGGACAGGTTGAAGCAAGGAAAACATAGGATATGCCTTAGAAGAGAACCAAGAAGCTTAGACTGATAGTTAGAAGATGTTGTATAATTTATTTCCATTAAATTGTATTAATGAATATGAAACATATAATAAATGTCATGAGCTTTGATGATAACCCAATTATGCCCCGATCACCTTTTCCGCTGCGGGTCGGGGTGTGACAGATTGGTATCAGAGCCATGACTATAGGAATATAGGATAGGTTATTAGACCCTTGAAACCTATACTATAGTCTGCCTAAATTTTTAATTGATTAGGTGGTTACATACAAACTTGTGATATTTATTTGTTTCATATTTGTTTACATTTCAGTCAAACATACATGCTCATTCATTATACATATATACATATATCGATGTTCATGTATTCAATTTATTTTCATACTCTCAGTATCCAAAGATTTTATGCAATTTTCAAATCTCATCAAAGTAAGTTTTGCGATGGGCATGTAGTAACTGGAAGGGTACAAGTACCGGTAGTCGGAACGTCCTGTCTAGGTTGGCATTCGTATAAATCCAAAATAACGGACCAGTTTGCCTACCTGGGGACTAACGATGAGAGTACGACGGACCTATTAGGCCAAAGCATGCCACACCAAACGTCGTTCGAACTAACCTCACTTTGAGATGTCACCGTGTCTACACCTGGACACATTCCGAATATCACACGTTGTATACATATTTTTCGATTTTCTCCGGGTTTTGTGTACGCAATCAGGCAGAAACCGTGCGAACCATATGAAAAACCGGTATTCATGGGGGCCCACATGATTACACAGGTAAAGTATGGCGGCATGACGGGCCTAACAGCAAGCAAAGCCCAAGACATCCTATGGATGTAGTAGATTTATTTTTCTATAATTATTTTATGAACGTTTAATCCCAAACACGACCCACGATCCCAAAGGCATTCAACTCATACTCTTGACATGTATTCCTTGTAGATGTCTTCTAGCCTCGCTCGTAGGAAAATGAGAGCAGGAAAAGCCCGTGAACGCATGGCTACTCAAATCGCTCAGCAAATGGCGACCATAATACCCAACATCGTAGTTCAAGTTCAACAAGCCCTTACCGCTAATTCCGTTAACCCAACTCAACAAGAAGATCAAATCACTATCAATCCTTCAGTCACTAAATGCACCTACAAACATTTCAAATCCTGCGATCCTCCAAAATACGAAGGTACTGAAGGTGTCACCGCTCTCCTCCATTGGTTCGAAGAAATGGAGAACACTTTTCTAAATTGCGATTGCCCCGATGATCGCAAAGTGCGTTATGCTACCGGTCGCTTACTTGGAACGGCACTCACATGGTGGAATACAGAAAAGACCAAACGTGGTGTTGAAGAAACTATGACCTTGACTTGGGAAGAGTTGAAGGGAATCATGACAAGACGGTTTTGCCCAAGAAGTGAAATCAAGAAATTGGAGGACGAGTTTCATGCTTTAAAACAAAAGGAAGGCGACCACACCACATACAACAAGAGATTCCTTGAGTTAAATCAAATGGTTCCCAATTTGTTTACTCCCTCTACCGTTTGATCGAGCACTACATTCGTGGTCTCCCATCAAAGATTCAAGACTCTGTAATAAGTACCTCGCCTGCAACTTTGGAAGCAGCAATGGAGCTAGCCACCGCGCTCACTGAGAACCGAATACGAAACAAAGATTTCAAAGAGGAAAAGAAGAAGGATAAAACCGAAACCTCAAACCACACCCGAACCGAATCCTTTACACCACCTACTTCTAAGAGAAAACGTGATGGGCAAATCTTCGCCGTCACCCAACGTAACCAACCAGCTTCGCAAGTTGTACCTCCTCAAACTATCCCAAACGCTCAAGTAGCACCCAACTCAACTTACCCAAACAAGAAACCTTACATTGGACCTCACCCTCAATGCAACACCTGTTTCTATCACCATCCATCTACCTTACCCTGTCGACTTTGTGCGAATTGTGGACGCTACGGTCATTCGAGCAACGTTTGCCGCACCCCTCAAAACCAAACCTCAACCCCTACTCAACCCATGATCCAAACATATCAACAACCTCAATACCCCATGTACCCATATGTTCGAGCTTGTTTCAATTGTGGCGACCCTACCCATTTTAGAAACACGTGCCCTCGTTTGGTTAACATCATAAATGCCCAAGCTCAAGCAAACCCAGTTAACCAAGCAAACCAAGCAAATCCAGCTCCACCGCCAGCAAGGGGAAGAGTTTATAACATCAATGCCAATCCTGTTGAAGATGTTAACGGACCAAACCAACCACTTAACTAGCCTTCTCTCACCAAGAATCAAGATTCAACTCCAATCACTTAGTTTTTATGTTTATATCTCGATTTTCATGTATCTCAGTTGGAATTTTACCCAAGAAATTTTAATGCAAATTACTAGTTCAGTTTGTTTTATACTCATTATTCATATCATCATACTTCACGGCATATTTCAGTTTCATCATTTAAAGAAGTTGAGTTGTGTCTCACTTCTACATAGACTAACCTCTCCATCATATTAAACGAGAGAGGTTTTGTCAAACACGGATACTATCAGAATTAAGACTCAATCGCTGGTTGTTGTGTTGTTTATGTTGTAGAGTCGCATAGAACTAATCATAACTTGCGGATAAAGTCAACGAGAATTTGACAAGAATATGGTGGATACGCCGCTGGTACTTCCTATATATAAGTATTCTTGCCAAAGGATCAGAGGCGTTATCAGGCGGTTATGAGAAGTTCCATGTAGGATTTAGTATTGCCTTGGTTGAAATTTGTGTTACAATTACATCATCTCACTATTTAAAGAAATTGGATTGTGTTCCATTTCTACATAAACTAACCTCTCCATCATAACAAGCGAGAGAGGAACCATCACCATTCAAACATATATGCTATCAGAATGTGGATACGATTGTTAGTTGTTGTGTTTATTTGTGTAGATTGTAGAATTTTTGCCTTAGGAAATAACCCTAAGCATATTCAAACTCTTATGCATGTTATCATTTTAGCGAATCATTCCTGCTTAACAAAACTTATACAGTAGGCAACAAAAAGCGATTCCTGTATTAGGATACTTAACCTTTACAAGGAACGTTACCGCCTCAAACAAAAACCTAAACCCTAATTTTCTTCTAAAAATGTAACCGGCAAACTCAACACCATCATTCTTTTAGTCAATTATATCCCTAATTAAATTTCGGGACGAAATTTCTAAAAAGCAGGGGATACTGTAACATCCGTCAAAAACGGATTTACCAAACCCGCTCCGTTTATCAACCGAACAGTCAGTCAAATTTTTTCGTTGCGAATTAAATGCCCAAAATAATTTTAAACGATCCGTAATCAATTATTATGCGGGGATATATATTTAGTTTTTGAAAAACTGATAAAAATAACAAAATAAAAATGTTTTAATCATGCCGGGTTTCGAACTCGGGTCTATACCGGTTCAACCAAACACTTAACTCACACACCATAAACCACTCCGCCACTTTGATTTTCTGTTAATGAAGAGAATCAATTAATTCAAATATTCAAGTTAGGAAGTCAAATTCAGTGAATTGCCGCCCAAAAGAACTTCACGCGTAAACAGCCTGTAAATCCTTCCTTTTTCATGAATCCTAATTGACCGGGACGTGTATTTGTAATTCCTTTCCATGTTTACGCCAATCATGAACCTACCTTTGGAACCGACTCGTTTCGGTTCGGAAAACACTTATAAATAACCGACGTCCGCAAAATGTTTAACCCGCACAACCCATCTCATCACTCTCACACCTCTAAACCATACTCTCATCGCTCACTCTCTGTTTCAACGCTAGTCGCCGGAAACACAAGACTCACTCGCCGGAAATTTTTATTACCTCGCCGGAAAACCGTATCAGTAATCTCTGAGTTTACTGAACCCCCTAAACTTTCACCGAAGTCACCCACAACCTTTGTAACCTTTCGGAAGACTCTCTGCTGCAAGAGACTTGTCGCCGGAAAAAGGATTCTGTCGCCGGAGTTCTGCCGGAAAACAGAGTAAAACCAGTCGGTACATCTCACGCTTAATTCATTCCCTTTTTACTTTTATCTCATTTGTAATTGATCATTAAACGCTAAAAGAGCATGAATCAACCTTTCGAACCAGTCAGTCGTCACTTCCGGTTAAAAACAGTGAAGAAGACGACATTTCGGTAATGGTTAAGTATAATTAAAATCAAGTTATTTACCGGGTTAGACACACAGTCCAGCGGTGGACTGTGTGCACTTTTAACGCTAAGGTCACGAGTTCGATTCCGGTTTCACACACGCCGCCTGGATAAAAATCTTTTTTTTTGCAAACTGAACCGGAGTCGCCTTGAGTATATGTTAAGTATATTGATAACCGAGTTATAACCAAGTGTGACACACAGTCCAGCGGTGGAGTGTGTGTCCGCTAACCCACAGGTCCCGGGTTCGAGACCTGTGGAGCGCGCCGGTTCTCGAGACTTAATTCATTTTTAATAATAAAGGATTTCTGTTAATTCTAATTAATATATATAATATAATTAAAATCGGATATATAACGGGTTAGACACGTAGCTCAGTTGGTAGAGCTGCGTGCACGCGTACGGGAGGTCCCGGGTTCGAGCCTCACCCGGCGCACAACAAAATGCCATTGAACCGGTCAAACAGTCAGTCAACGTCAACGGTCAATATTACTGTAGCAAAAATAAAATATTTTTTTTATTATTTTTATTTAATTATTTTAATTAAAAATCAATTATAAATATTTAAAAATAACATTTTTAAGGTTTGAAAATAGCCTCAAATTCACAAAAATACACCCAACAATCCTACTAAAATAGATTCATAAAACCCGTTTACTTACCGAACCATTATGCGATTTATCTAGGATTAATTTCACTCGTGGTTAACACCATTTCGCGTGCATTCAACCTCATCAACCGAACGCACCCAATGTGAGTGAATTCTTACAAACTCCCCTTTTTATTCATGTTTTGGGGTGTATCATGTGTCGCTTAAACTAATTCTCTTATGCAAATTCGTGCTATACCATTATATGAACTAAATTAGAATGCAACTATTGGTTGGTTGTGATGTATTACATATTGTCAAAGTTGTATGCAAATTATTTTAGGCCCATCAGTTCCTCGTGGGAGACGAGAACAACGCGTGCCTTAAAACTCATTTATTAGGCCCATCAGTTCCTCGTGTGAGACGAGAACAACGCGCGCCTTAAAACTCATTTATTAGGCCCATCAGTTCCTCGTGTGAGACGAGAACAACGCGTGCCTCAAAACTCATACATTAGGCCCATCAGTTCGTAAGAACAACGCGTGCCTCAAAACAATCATTTGGTGTTTGTATGTTCAATATTCAATATTATGTGTTGTGTGAATAAATTTACATCTACATTTACTCATATGAGGTATGCACATTATTTATAATCAATTGGATAAACTCGTTCAAATGTTTTTCCATAGGATTCACTCGCCAACATTATGTTGATCCAAAAAAACCTTTTTACACATGATACAGGTGGACAGGTTGAAGCAAGGAAAACATAGGATATGCCTTAGAAGAGAACCAAGAAGCTTAGACTGATAGTTAGAAGATGTTGTATAATTTATTTCCATTAAATTGTATTAATGAATATGAAACATATAATAAATGTCATGAGCTTTGATGATAACCCAATTATGCCCCGATCACCTTTTCCGCTGCGGGTCGGGGTGTGACAGCAGAAGCGTGATAAAACACAAACACGGATAAAACAATCCACCAACGATCCAGTTACAGTCTATTTAGATAATTATATATACACACAACCATAGCAAGTCTAGGGTTATACATTGACGAAAATCGAAGACTCGCATGATGGATGCAACGAATGACTCCACTAGTAAACCGAACCACAAAATCTCCAAGATCACCATGAGAACCCACATGTGAAAAGGATCTGATCCAAATCAACAAAAACAAAGTAGCAGATGACAGAGGAGGCAGTGCGGTGGCGTGGTGAGGCGGTGGTGGCGGAGTGGTGCGGTGATGGCCGATAGTGCAGTGGCCGGCCGACAACAGAGGCCAATAGAGGTGGGCTGCCAGTTGACGGAGAACAGCGGCGGTGCGATGAGGGAGAAAAGAGGAGAAAGGGCTAGGGTTTTAGCTTAATCACTTGTCTCTTGTGTTGTGTTGCAATTAGGGTTTGTGATTAAGGTTCCTTTTATAAAACAACTAATTACACTTTAGCCCACCAATATTTAGTATCCTCTCCAAGTAATTAATTCTTTGTTTTATTATTCAACAAAATAACATTTTAATTTATTATTATCTAAATAATAAATTATTTTTCGTTATACTCTTTAAAAGACACCGATTATTTCCACTAAACTAATTGTTTTGCCAACAATTAATATCTCTAGTATTTCACCAAATATTGGTTCCCAGAATCAATATCCACTTTTGTGATGTACAATATCTAACAATTAATTATTGTTCTTTGTTCTTCGTCCAAATCGTAACTCTGTAGATCGTACCTTAATAACAACGTTAAATAATCGATAATTGGGCACCTAAATCCAATAATAAGAAGATGAATAAGTTCACAGCCAGAATTCGTTGATTTATCGATCTCGGTCCTCTTCATGTACCCTATCTATGTAGGATCGTACTTCTAGGTCTAGAAATGTCTGAAATCCCTAATAGTTAGATTGTCCAATATTTAACGGATCATATTGAGTGCGGAATCCAAAATATAATCATGTAATACACTTGTTCCATTAATTCAAAGTTTCATACAGTTTTGGCCATCAAATCTTTACAATCTCACAAAGTTCACCAAGCTCTCAAAGTGTCAAGTTATGATCCATGCGCATGAGGGTTGGTATTTACAGACCAAACCCACACACATGACCTCATGCGCGCGGATGAGTCTGCGTCATACGCGCGTATGCGCATCATTTACAAACTAAACTCAATTCTAAACACATAAAACCATGATCTACCCTCCTATACATTATATCTGGACATAACTAAGACGTAGGCATTAGACATTATGCTTCAACAGACTCCCACTTAGTTGATGCCACAGTCTTGTCTTCGTTGGTCTTCTAACCTTTACTTCCAAAGAAATTCTTCCTATACTTTTGCCTTCGCCTTTCAAATCCTTCGATTGGAGTTTGATCTGTCACTGGCGGTTTCTTCATATAGTGTCTCTTGACCGCAACTTGCTTACGCCTGTCTTCAATTCTCTGCTCTTTCTTCTTTTCTTTGGTATCTTCCTTCTTTTCAACTGTTCTCCACTTTGTATCCCACATTCGACCTGAATGTATATCATAGGCATAACACACTCTAATCACCTTCGGATGAATGTATATCATCTTTGTCGGTACTTGCAAAATAAATCTTGTTGTAGAACAGCATCTCTATATCCTTTTCCAACATGTTCACAATCCATATTGGATTATACAACCTGATGGATCTCCAATTTCGATCTTTACACAACACAATAACTGCTTCTCCGGATTTTTTATCGTAATGCCACCATTTAAATTCTACGTGAAAGTCTTGTTCCATCTTCATCAACGACATGTTTCTAATCATCTTCGGCCGTTTATAAACCAATGTCACCTTCGGCTTTCCCGTCTCTGGATCTATTTCATCTATAGACACTATTTGTTTATGTTTCTAAGGCTTACACCATATGAAGTTATTCTTAGTTTGGTGTTTGATGAACCTCAAAACCCTCTGATTATATTGACTCAGCTCATAATTGATCAATCTTGTTCTACACAACTCTGTCACATCCCACCATGGTAAACTTACTTTTGATATGATTGATGTTTCTGAAGTACTGTACTCCATACTCTCTTCTTATCGCAATCACTTTTAACTACGGAGTGTTCGATTATATTTATATCTCTGTCTTTCTTGTCATATTCTTAGATATAACTAAGTTAAAGTAGTTATCTATCTTTGTTTTATTGTTCCTATCTCTATATTTATAACCTATCTTATACTCTATTAGGCTCCACGGTGTGTCCCTTATCACATCACCACTATAGCGCCTCCAACACCATTTTCGAGACATTTTGGAGCACATCGCCACGCACTTAATGAGCGCCAATAACTCTTTTGTGGGGCCATTAATATTTTATGCCGTTTTCTAATGGTAACGTAGAAAACGTTTTTTTATGAATTTACTCTATATAAACCTACACTTTTAACTATTTTATAGCACACAACCAAGGGCGAACCCACCTTAGTGGGTCGGGGTCCATGGACCCCGATCTTTTTTAAAAAAAGTAATAGAAACGATATAGAAATTTTTTAAGGACCCCATAAATACTTCAAAGCACCCCACTGTATGAAATTTAAGCTTGTTACATTGGCAAACCCCTTCCAACTTAAACGAAAGGTATCAGGTTTGAGACTCCCTACCATCTGCTTTTATTAATTTTCCCACTAGCAATTGTTTTTTTGGTAAGTTGTTTGTTATAGTTATGCTATGCAACTGCAACTGCAACTGCAACTGCAACTGTCCGTCCGTATTCTTTGTACTAGTCACTAAGTAAAAGTCAAGGGTTTATGTTAAGCATGGCCTCATGGGTAGTTTTGACTGCATATTTAAGTAAAAGTCATTCTTAGGTGTAAATGTGAAAATAATGTATTCTTTTATATTAATTATTGCTAATATTGTTTTTTGTCGATGAATCCAATGTCCACAACAGTGTTAACATTACTCCAAATCTTCAAAATTCATTGATAAAAATAAACACCATCAAAAAAAAGTCGTGAAAAATAAATTTTAAAAATCCAACTTATTTGAATCATTAAGGAACTTCTGATGGTATATGGGTTCAAGAACTACTTGGTAGAGATGGGCATAATAACCGGTTCTAAACCCGACCTGGTGGAACCGACCTGGAACCCGTTCCGGTTCCTACCCGGCTAATAGTAGAACCGGTTCCGGGTTCAAAAAACCCGTAGGTTCCAACCCGGTTCCACATTTTATAAATAAAATCGTTCGTACCCGGTTCCTACCCGGACCCGGTGCGTACCTGGAACCCGGTTCCACCCGGAATCGGTTCCGGGTATTACAAAAAAACCCGATATGCCCATCTCTACCGTTAACTTACACCTACAAGATATAAACCATCACAACCTCGTCGTTGCACGCCATTTAATTGTGGAAGTTTGAAAGTGTAAGTTATTGATATTGGGATGCAAGGAGGCAGGAAGGCAAGGAATTTACAATCGGTTTCTAATAGTTTTGCAGCTTTTTTCATTGAATTGACCGAATGAATAGGTTTCTAATAGTCTTTGCAGTCTTTTCCATTTAATTATAACATTAGGAACCGGTTCTTCTAAGGAACTGGAACCGGTTCCAACCCGACCCGAACCGGTACACTCGGTTCTAGTTTTAATGGTTAAAATCCGGGTAGGAACCGGACCCGGTTACAACAAGAACCGGTTCCATTGACACACATTTAGGAACAGGTCCGGTTAGGAACCGGTTCCGGGATAAAAAGGAACCGATTATGCCCATCTCTACTACTTGGTCGCCCCGCCTTTTGTTATGAAAAATTTGAACACTGAGAAAAAAGGTCCCATTAAAAAAAAATCTTGAGTCCGCCACTGCACACAAACAATTCTCACTTAATACCACACAATCATTGTACACTTTTTTTTCTTCACCATTTGCCCAACAACAACAGCATAAACGTGTTTAGCCCGAACCACCCACTTTTTTGCAAATCGTCAACAATAGACCCTAACAACCCGTACCGAACAAACCCACAAATGGGTGAGTGTATATCTGATAATGGCGCAAAATTCTCCACGAACCCTGCATCCGTCATTACCAGCACCCGTACCCGGTTTCTTCTACTCTCCCACTCAAACGCCACAATTGTCGCAAAATGCTCCACGATCCACGTATGCGTCCCAATTCGTATCCGGAACCCAACCCGTACCCCAAAAACCAACTTCATCCAACAAACCTAGACACCGTAAGAAGGATCCGGATCAATAGTTCTGAAGTCATTCGAGAGGTAGACACCTATCGAAGAACTAGCTAGCTTTGTCATGAGCTGGCTTGACGTATCGGAAGATCGATGTCAGCAATATTAATTTTCCTCAATTAAGTTTACATATCATTAAGAGAAAAATGTCCGGATAGTCCCTGTGGTTTGTCTATTTTTCACCTTTAGTCCCTAACTTTCTAAAATTACAGCTATAGTCCCAAACTTTTGCAATTTTGTTCCCGGTTAGTCTCTGGCATGGATGGAGTTAGTTTTTGGTGTTAGATGAGTACGAAATGACTAATATACCCTTACTACAAAACAAAATAATAAAAACAATAAAATATTTATAAATTCAATGGACCCAATCAAACCCCTCACCCAATCAACCCATCCATTCATTCTTTGTCTTCACTCTCTTGACCCTCACCCTCCTGCCACCGCACTCCACCAGCAGCACCAACGCCACCACAACATCACCCTCTCCTCCATCGCCGCCACAACCACCACCTCTCAGCACCGCCGCCATCATCACGACTGCCACAACCACCACCGTCGCCATCATCCCCACTGCCAGATTTGTGATTTAAATGTTATTTGTGGATGATTGGGGAGAACACAGTTTCTTAGTGGTTTATGGTTGTTTGTTGTAATGGTTTACATGTATTGCAGGTGTGTGAATTTGTGGGTGTGTTCCGAAGAAGATTGTGGTTTATGGAGCAGGTTTTGGGCCTGAAATTATGGTGATATTGAGCTTCTTCGATAAGCTAGTGAAATTGGGTGGATTTTGATGTATTGGATAAATGGCTGGCAAGTAAAGAGAATGTTGATTTTGCTTGGAAAAGGTTACTGCACAAGAAGGTTGGTTGTTAAAAGTTTCTGTCGTGCCACTTTAATTCATGTTTTTCCCCTTGTCATCAAATTACATTGGTTAAATAAAACCTTGTTTCATGACGATTGGCCGTAAAAGCATGACCGTGACGAAGAAATGACCATGAAAAAGGTTAGGGGTGGTGTATGATGGTGGCGGTGGTAGATTTGGACGCTTGAAAGTTATGTTTAGTTTATGTAGAAAGTAAGTTTAATTTAACAATGTTTATAAATTTCCCATCCTCCAATCTATGGTCCACTAATAACGACTAGATACAAAGTAGAAAACACATAAAATCCACAAAACAGTTCAACAATATTGCACAGAAAAACAAACATACGGATATAAATAGTTTTACCTGAAGAACTGAGATTCTTGGAGTGGACTTAGAGGGGCGAGACAGAGTGAAACTTGAAGGTCGGAATGAAAAGCGAAATGAATGACTCAAAGTGAAATTTGGGGGGCGCGGAAGTCTTCTCTGGTAGCTGACTTGCATGTTTGTGAGAGGGGAGAGACAGTTGGAGGAAACCACAGTAGCACAAAGATGATTTTGATTAAGGGAGGTTGTACGTAGTAATTAAGCGGACCTGTTTGATCTGTTTCAATCTGCAAAACCCTATCCCGACGACTTGTCGACAACATAGGGCGGATTTTTTTCTTTTCGATTAATTCTAGGCAAAAAAAAATATATATAATTGTACGTATACTGACGTGTAACATTCCGGAATGGCATATTTTTTCAGATTCCTGCCTAAGGAGTTTGTAGACGACAAGTCGTTGGCATAGGGTAATAAAACCCCAAAATCTTGAAAGGCCTACACTGACGACATTTTGTTTCGTAGGGAGCCATTTGCCGACGAAAAATGTCGTCACTATAAACCTCGTCATGATAGGTCATGTACTGACTATTGTTCACCCTTTTATGTTATTCTTCCCCACATCCCATGGGTTCCACAGCTTTAGCGATCCTGGCCACGGTCAAGCTTCTCCTCATTACCCTCACTACATCTCTTTTTGATTCCAAAGCAAATCTTTTTTCGATAACGTGTTGCATGTCACTGAACCACTAACCACGGAAACACCTCACCGTGGTTCATTTCCACCGTCGCGCGCATATGGACCAAATGTTTCAGGTTTTAAAATATAAAAGAACAAAATTTGGACCTCAAAGCATGTATTTTAAAGCCTACTACGCATCAAAACATAAACCAAAATAAGTTTTGCAATACATGATTTCATTCTAACAATTACTTTGGGACCAAAATAATTAAAGACAAACAAAAAGAAAAAATGGCAAATTAAATCGGATTTTGAACCACAATATTACTATTTTTTCTACGAAAATTTAACAATTCAGATAAACTTTTGTAACTTAACTATATGTTATTTTACATAACAGAATAATTTAAACTTTTTAAATACTGATTTTTTTTTTCATTTGGAACATAATAAACTTCAAAAGTCTTCGGCGACAGTTAATGATTTTGGCTATGAACGCAAATTACCAAGAAAATTGAGGCATGGACCTTGGTCAACCCACGTAGTCTCACATCATATGCTATTACAATCGTGTTTTTAAGACTTGATGTATGTTTGACTTTAATTTGCAGAATAATTGTTTTTGTGTTTATTGTAACATAATGGAATACTTTTGTTATTAACTGAAAACTTGGCAGTCATGTTCACAAACGATGCAATGTATATAGTTTATATCGATGTGTAAAGATTTAAAAATGTTATAAAATATTACGATTTTCATAATCATGGAAGATGGCTCAAGTATAAATCCAAGACTAATAGGCCATATAGATTTGACTTCCGTTTGGGGTTGACTGACTTAAAGTAGACTTGGCTTTTGGGTAATATCGTAAACATTAATAGATTTTTTAACAGCAAATTTGGATCACTGACGGACCACTGGAGTATCATCGTACCACCCGCAGAACCACCCGATCATATCATCTCCACTAGGTATAATGCATATACACCAATTCAGTAGAAAACCCAATAAACATTAATAGACTTTTTTATTCTTAAAATCATTAGCTGTTACTTTTACTTAATTATATATATGGACAATACAAGGAAACGGAACCGAGCGACACACTCGAGGGACTTATAGGATGTCCGTTACATTGAACTCTAGCCAATTTTCCGAAGTAGGATTCTGAATTTTTGCCTAGTACATATCCAAAGGAAAGCATCTTCCTTGACTAGCTCCATAGTTTTATGAACCGGAACGAACGTGTCTTCAAAAACTTTGGTATTCCGAGTGTGCCATATCCTCCAAACACTTGTCGTTATTATTGTGTTCACGAGTCTTTTCCACACTTTGCTTCCTGGACAATCTGATAAAACCTTCATGATATCCGAAAGAGACGCGAGGTCTGCTGGGGGTTGGAGTTTCATCCGCACGAAGGCGTTCCACCATATAATTCCTGTCCATAAGCATTTAACGAAAATATGATTAGCGTCTTCATCAACCATGGCACATCAAGAGCATCTTGTGTCGTAAATACCGAGAAACCAAGACACTTTTGAGGCAACCTTTCCTTTCATCGTGCGCCCAAAGGAGCAGATTACACTTGGGAGGTGCCTAGGAGTTCCACCATAAGGCTAAGTGTCTTCATTTGCTGCAATACCTGCTGCGACAAGTTCCAAGCGAACACTTTTGGATGAGAATTTTACACCATAGGCGTTTTCCCAACCCCGTTCGTCAGCTCTGCCTTTTAACCCGTGCTCTTGAAGCCTTCTCATATGATCACCCGTGTGCTTCCATTATTTAGCGATGATGGTTCTTTAATCCAATCCCATCCCCATTGCGTTTCCAGCCGGCAACCAACCACATACAATGCAATGGTACCATTTTTTTCCTTCACCAACCGGTATAAATCTGGGTAGACCTCTTTTTAAGGTTGTTGATCTGGCCAAATATCTTTCCAAATGCGCGTTTTTGCCCCGTCCCCTACCTTTACTTTCAACTTTTCTTGAATATTTACCCCATGTTTTAATAGCTCATCATCCATTGCCCCTATGTCTTTCTAAGTGCCCGCAATTGTCTTTTTAACGGAATCATCTTGTTGTCGTTGGTAGATTTGTGTATAGGGGGGACCACCTCGGCCCACAATTGAGACGGGTCATCTTTTTACCTTCACCACCATTTGGAAAGCATGGCAAGGTTAAACTCTTTTTATACCATCTAGACCGACTCCCCCCCCCCCCCCCCCCCCCCCAAACGTTTTTTGGTCTAGTAATCAAGTTACATCGTGCCCATCGGATCTTGTGAGTTGAATTGTTTTTTCGCCATATAAAATCTCTTCTGATCTTCTCGAGTTTATTTATTATTTTTTTAGGGCTGAAAATAGCGATAGGTAGTACGATGGAAGACTCCCCAAGACCACCTTCCCTAATGTTTTGCCTTCCATTTAGATAAGTTTTTTTGTTGAACCTATCTACCATTGGTTGCCAAAACCGAGCCCATTTCATATTAGCTTGTTTTGAACTGGTGACCTCAGAGAGGTCTAGTTCTAAACTTCATTGTCAGCACCATGCTTTTACGGTATATGCTTATGTTTAAATATGTACGATCATTAACCCGTTTGAGCCACATGCAGTACTTGAACTTGGGACCAAAGTAACCACCATTGCATGGAAAATTACCCTTGGCTAACTTATATGTGGTACATAACCAACACGGTCGACCTAGTCGACACTCGGCCCACACACCACAGATTTGTATCATATATGTGTAGGTATATGGCATTTTAATGTTGACAAAGTTTCAACATTTATACAATGGTCCTAAGGTTTCCTATAACTTTTGTATGGACATAGATGCAGGGTCAACTTAGCGTATTTGAAGTTTAAAGCGAATCTTTTTAACTTTTTTTTTCATATAATTTAATAATAACTTACCTTCATTAGTGGATTTAAAATCAGCATAAACCACTAAGGAAACTTATCGTATTAGAACCACCGCATGACAATATTTGTATTGACAAATTAGTAAGAACAACTAAGACAAGTGAAATCAATAAAATTCACACGGACCAAACATCTAGCACATGATGTTGATTATTATAGATGCATGTATGCATTAACAATATGCGCATGTTGTTTATCAGGTCCAATTTTGAAAAGAATATGTGCGTGTTCTTTATCAAGTTCAATGAATCTCTTTTCGACACACAATCTAAGTCTCTAGATTCTAGTTAAATTATGTAGGTGATTATAGGTATCGGTGAAAACAAAGGAAACAGTTGATAATATGAATTATAAACTTCAGTTTCAACATAAAATAAACATAACGGGTATATATTTCACATGAAATATGCATACATACATAAAAGAAACATTAACATATGGATGTTTCAAACCAACAAGTTATGGTGATACATGGAATACAAGATGCGTAAAAGATCAAATTAATATATATGTTTCTTATATGGTAGAAAGAACGCATTTATTTGTGTTGTGCTACATGCATTCCATCATTTGCAATCGTCCCTTAATGCCGACAACAAGGTGGTGGTGGTGGTCCTCCTGCTACAAATATTATTATATAAGAAATGAGATATACATATATAACGCAATTACATTTTTTTTATTATACCCCTACAAAAAGCAACTTAAAGTTGCCTTTAACCATCATTGCATCACTTCGGCGAAGGCACTGTTTCATTTACAAATGATGCGTGGCTATTATCAGATTATTTTATACAAAGGCACCGTTTCCCAACTTTCATTCAAAGTTACCTTTGTTTAAGCAATGTGTCGGTTAGAAAATCTGTTGACATATATATTAAAATTCAACCACTTTCTCAGTTAGTAAAATCATCGTTTTCTAAACGGTTATGTTGCCCAGAATCTTCTTGATGAACACAATGAATATAACGATGAATAAACACAAACAAACCTTTGATTTCTGAATGAAATAATGATTGTGAATATGTACAAATATATTTACAATTGAAATATCTAACCCTATTTATAGTTTCTAAAAGGTGCGATCCAATAGATGCGTCTCTTCATGAACGGGTGCGTCTCTAGAATCTTGTGGATGAGATTGAACTTGAAGAGATGTGTCTCTAAGATCAATAGTCACGTCTCCTCCTTTCCTTGTGGCTGCCGAAATCAAGAGGTGTGTCCAAGGGACACATCTTTTCCTTTAGGGGTGTCAGTTACAATCTTTCAGTTTGACACCTTCAATTCCCATACTTTGTAACTGTCAATCTTTATACTAATTACATAAACTACTCGCTACTTTTGACATACATAGATTAAGGATTTATAAATCAATATTCCCCCCTAATTTCTTAATCCATGCCTTTAATATCTTCATGCTTTAGTATCTTCATTCTCCAAGAAAATGAAGTCTTCATCTTCCACTTGAACTTCTTTCCTTGCACCTTGATCTTTATTCAAGTCTTGCTTGCCATCATGTGTTTTTCCATCTTTATCACGACCTTGTTGTAGAAGATCCTTGCAGTCTTCTTTGATTGCCATTAGGAGAGTTGGTTCCTCGTCTTCTTGCACCAGATTTGATTCTTCTCCTCTTTGATTTGATTCAGTACAATCTGAGGCATAATGACCAAACTTTTGGCAATTATAGCATTTTATCCTACTTAAATTCTTCCCAAACTTCTTTTGGTTGCTTCTATTCTTGTAAGCATTTTGTGAGGCATTTTCTTCCCTTCTTTGTTGTCCATAGTTATCATGTGAAGGATCTTCATCATCTTCATCTTGTCCAAATTTTTCGTTACGCCACTTGCCTTGTGAAGAATTGAACCTTCCTTGTCCATTGTTCCCACAACGCCTCCCACGACCATAGTTCTTGTCGCGTCGTGTAAACATAAGTTTCTCTTGATCAAATACCGGGTTTTCATTCACCAAACCGATCCTTTCTTCATAGGCTTTCAATCTTCCAATTGTCTCATCTAGCGTCGTTGTTTCTAGATCAGCGAATTGTTCAATGGTAGCAACAATTTGAACGGACCTTTTGGGTAAGAACTTAGAAGTTTCCGTACTAATGTTGGTTGATCAAATGTTGATCCAAGACCACTTGCCCTCGTGACAATACTTGTAACACCCCAAAGCGGAAATAAGAGTCGAGGCATAATTGGGTTATCACCAAAGCACATGACATTTACTATTATGTTTCATAATTAAATGAAGTCAAAGTTACATTTCTCAAACATCCAAACATGTCCATTCATTACAAGGGAAAATAACCAAAAATAATCCAAATACTAAATCGTTTTATTCCTTCTAATCCAGGTCCTACGTGTTCCTAGCTGCTGCTGGTTCACCTGTATCATGTGTAAAATAGGAGGTTTTTGGGTCAACATAAGTTGGCGAGTGAACCTTATAGATAAACATTTGATAATAATTGTCTGGTTAGTTTATCAATAAAATATTGTGCATAATCATAAAAGAGCACATGTATGGAATCAAACATTGGCAAGCATCAATTAACAATCGATAACATACATGAACATACCAACAGCATATAACAATTAACATAATTGAACTGTGCGATCAAGGCTCAATCAAACGGAGCCGATCGTATTGCATGAACTGGAAATGTAAATTGGACTGTGCGCTCAAGGCTCAATCAAACGGAGCCGAACGTATTGCATGAACTGGAAATGTAAATTGAACTGTGCACTCAAGGCTCAATCAAACGGAGCCGAACGTATTGCATGAACTGGAAATGTAAATTGAACTGTGCACTCAAGGCTCAATCAAACGGAGCCGAGCGTATTGCATGTATTGAAATGTAAAATGAAATGACCGATCAAGGCTCAATCAAACGGAGCCGATCGTGCGGGCACGCCCTGATCAACCACATAATAAAATGGGGATCAAACTCAACCTCGATGGATGGGGAGCTACGGCCTCGGCAATTGCATGTACTGAAATAATAATTTGCAAACAATAATAACTACTTAACAGCAACAAACTAATACATATGTCATGATATGATATAAGCACAATAACTTGGTTATAATATGTAAATGAACAAGACACATGATACACCCCAAAAGCGTGATTAAAACGGGGAATTTGAAGGGTTCACTCACATTGGGTGCGTTGGATTGGATATAGCGAGATGCGCACGATTTAGACGAGCGAGTCGACGAGGAATACTAACCTAAATAACAATGGAAAATATATTAAAATGGATGGATTTTATTAAGGATTCTAATGGGATTTTTAGATATATTTTTGTGAGTTTATGGCTATTTTCTATCTTTAAAAATGTTATTTTTAAGTATTTTAAATTGATTTTTAAATTAAAATAAACAAATAAATATTTAAAAAAAATATTATTTTTTTTACTGTTTGACCGTTGACCGTTGACCGGTTCGGTCAGCGGTAATTATTTGCGCCAAGCGGGATTCGAACCGGTGACCTTCCGTTCACGCGCACGTAGCTCTACCAGCTGAGCTACGTGACTAACCTGTTAGAAACCCAGTTTTAATTATATTTATATACTTATTCGAACTTACCGAAAATTCCTTTATTTTGCAAAACGTTTTAATCTCACGGACCGGTGCTTGTGACGGGACTCGATCGCGCGACGTGAAGTTTTTTTGCACACAGTCCACCGCTGGACTGTGTGTCTAACCCGGTTCTATTCTTGATTTATATTATACTTAACAACTACCCGTTCTAAACCCGGTTAGTTCATGAATAAAAAGAGTGTTATTACGTGAAGCGTGTGTGCAGTAAGGATCGAACTCGGGACGTGTATGTTAACTTTGCACACAGTCCACCGCTGGACTGTGTGTCTAACCCGTTTATTATCCGAATTTTATTTAGTCTTATCCCGGTTTTCAGTTCATCTTCTTCACTACAATTACCGACTTCACTCAAACGACTGGTTCTTGATTTAACTATTTAAATAACATGACTACTAGCTTGAATGAACAAAACCGAACAGTTTGGGGGGAGGAAATACCGGACAGGTCGTCTTCTTTAAGGAGTCCGGCGAAATCAGGTAGCTCTGTTTTTGGACCTCCGGTTGAGAGAGTCTATCAACAGAATTAAGGAATTAGTTTTGAAATTAAACCAGAGTACATGGATTATTAGCACGATTTAACGTGTTTACCGTTAGCTAGCGAGTTTCCGGCAAATTCCAGAATTTCTCCGGCGAACCCAGAAATCCAGCAAAGTCTTCTGTGACTGATTTAGAGTAATGGATTAATGTTAGTGGAGTCCTAACAATAGATTGAAACCGCAAAGGAGGAAAATCTTACCGGTTTGTGTTGAACACGGTTTTCCGGCGAGTTTTGCAGAGGATTCCGGCGAACAGTTTTTGGTGCTCAAAAGACTTGAAAACGCGACGAAAAGGAAATGGAGTGTATTTGAGACGGTTCTGAATCGCATAAATGATTGGAACCTGAATTATTTGGAGTTTGAATACTTTTCGGTTTCAAAAACCGGAACTTTAAGTTCATTCAATTTGAACTTAATTAGAAACCGATATTCATCGGTTATAAGCTAGCTAAACGAGTTTGAACCGATTTTGCGATTCGGTTTACCGATTTCCGTTATGCAGATGGCGTTAACGGTTGATTGAGTTCGCGTATAAGATTCAATTGTCTTCCTAAAGTTATCAGAAAACACTTGATGGCGGAGTGGCTTGGGAAGTGGATGTTAAGTTGTTGAATTGTTTCAGCTGACCCGGGTTCGAGTCCGGTCAGCTACAATATATATTTTTTTTTTTTAACTTTTTATCAAATATAATTTTTATGGTTTAGTTTATTTATTAATTATGTAACGTTTAAACTCAAAATAACCATAAATAATTACTGTATTTTCTTAACCTGGTATCTGATTACAAAACGGAGCGGGTTTTGGAGACCCGATTTATACAAATGTTACAGTATCCCCTACTTTTAGGAATTTCGTCCCGAAATTTAAACAGTTGAAGTAGTAGGGAAAAGATGAGGGTATTTTTCACGCATTGAGTCTTCACGTTCCCAAGTAAACTCAGGTCCCCGTTTCGACTCCCAGCGTACCCTAACAATAGGAATGCGGCTTCGACGTAGACGCTTTTCTCCATAGTCCATAATCTCCACTGGTCTTTCAATAAAGTGCATGGATTCATCGATCTGAATATCTTCTAGTGGAATATGAAGATTCTCATCAGCGAGGCACTTCTTCAAGTTCGACACGTGGAATGTGGGATGAATCCTATCGAGTTCTTCCGGTAGGTCAAGCTTGTAAGCTACAGGACCTACTCTTTCGAGTATCTTGAAAGGTCCTACGTAACGTGGTGCTAGCTTTCCCTTTTGACCAAAACGAACTACTCCCTTCCACGGTGATACTTTTAAAAGCACATGATCACCAACGCTAAATTCCAAGGGCTTCCGTCGTTTATCTGCGTAACTCTTTTGACGACTTTGAGCCGCTAGAAGATTGTTTCGGATTTTATGAATCTTATCTGTGGTTTCTTGGATCAGTTCTGGACCAGTAATTTGTGCTTCCCCAATTTCGTGCCAACAAACAGGAGATCGGCACTTTCGACCATATAAAGCTTCAAAAGGTGCCATGCCGATGCTAGAATGATAACTGTTGTTGTACGAAAATTCAACTAACGGTAGATGGGCGTCCCAATTTCCCTTGAAGTCTATGACACATGCTCTAAGCATATCCTCAAGGGTTTGAATGGTGCGCTCAGACTGTCCATCAGTTTGAGGGTGGTAGGCGGTACTGAGATCTAATCGAGTGCCCATAGCGGATTGTACTGCTTGCCATGTTCGTGAGGTGAAACGACCATCACGATCAGAAATAATACTTATTAGTACCCCGTGCCGGCTTACGATTTCGTTGATATAAATACGAGCAAGCTTTTCGTTCTTGAAATCTTCTCGAATAGGAATAAAGTGAGCTGATTTTGTAAGTCGGTCTATAATCACCCATATAGTGTCATACCCACTAGAAGTGCGAGGTAACCCGGTAATGAAATCCATGGTTATATTTTCCCACTTCCAAACAGGTATTTCTGGTTGGACTAGAAGTCCTGAGGGTCTTTGGTGTTCAGCCTTCACTTTAGAACAAGTGAGACACTTGGAAACAAAAACAGCAATATCTTTCTTCATTCCAGGCCACCAATAGGTGTACCGTAGGTCTTGATACATCTTATCGGCTCCTGGGTGTATAGAATATCGCGTCTTATGAGCTTCATGCATGAGTGTTTCAAGAAGATTGATGTGGTTAGGAATCCATATACGATCTAGGTAATACAAAATACCATCAGATTTAGTTTCAAGTTTTAGCTCGGCTCCGCAGGACATCTCTTTTTGTATATCTTCCTCTGTTATTGAAACGTGTTGAGCTTCTCGAATATGATCCTTAATATTGGTTATAATTTGCGAACATAGAAGATGAATGGAGTTCGCATAACCCTTTCGACTAAGTGCATCAGCCACCACATTTACTTTACCATGGTGGTATCTGATTTCACAGTCGTAATCATTTAGGAGTTCGACCCATCTTCGTTGCCTCATATTTAACTCTTTCTGATTGAAGATATGTTGAAGACTCTTG
Source organism: Scalesia atractyloides (assembly GCA_947069175.1). NCBI lineage: Eukaryota > Viridiplantae > Streptophyta > Magnoliopsida > Asterales > Asteraceae > Scalesia > Scalesia atractyloides. The sequence continues at coordinate 84,504,437 of CAMTDV010000030.1, forward strand.
TGGTCAGTGTAGATTTCACACTTCGTACCATAGAGATAATGTCTCCATATCTTAAGAGCAAATACAACAGCTCCAAGTTCAAGGTCATGAGTGGTGTAATTCTTCTCGTGTGTCTTGAGTTGCCTTGAGGCATAAGCTATGACTTTTCCTCTTTGCATGAGAACGCATCCTAATCCTTGCCCTGACGCGTCGCAATAGACTACAAAATCATCACAACCTTCAGGAAGAGTGAGGATTGGTGCATCACAAAGTTTTTGCTTGAGAATTTGAAAGGCTTCTTCTTGCTTGGGTCCCCATACAAATGGTTTCCTTTTATGGATTAAAGCCGTGAGTGGCACAGCAATGCGAGAGAAGTTTGAAATGAACCGACGATAATAGCCAGCTAGTCCAAGAAAAGACCTTACTTCAGTTGGTGTTCGTGGAGCTTGCCATTCTTGAACTGCTTTGATCTTTGATGGGTCCACATGTATTCCTTTGTCATTGACTACATGCCCGAGAAATTGCACCTCTTTTAACCAGAATTCACATTTAGAGAACTTGGCATAAAGCTTTTCCTTTTCTAGAAGTGCAAGAACAAGTCGCAGATGACGCTCATGATCAGCTTTAGATTTTGAATAGATAAGAATATCGTCGATGAATACAATAACAAATCGATCAAGGTAAGGTTTGCAGACTCTATTCATTAGGTCCATGAAAACAGCTGGTGCGTTGGTTAATCCAAATGGCATAACCATGAATTCATAGTGACCATATCGAGTTCGAAAAGCAGTTTTAGGGACGTCTTCTTCCTGCACTCTAAGCTGATGATAGCCAGATCGAAGGTCGATTTTTGAAAAGCAACAGGCACCTTGTAGTTGGTCAAGAAGATCATCTATGCGAGGTAAAGGATATCGATTTTTGATAGTTAACTTGTTGAGCTCTCTGTAGTCGATGCACATGCGAAAAGATCCATCCTTCTTCTTTACAAAGAGTACAGGTGCACCCCAAGGCGATGAGCTGAGGCGTATAAATCCCTTGTCAGTCAACTCTTGCAATTGACTGGCTAGCTCTTGCATTTCAGAGGGGGCTAACCTATATGGAGATTTTGCCACTGGTGTAGCACCAGGTATAAGATCGATACGAAATTCGACATCTCTGATTGGAGGAAGTCCTGAAATATCGTCAGGAAAAACTTGTGGAAAATCTTTTACAACAGGGATATCTTCAAGTTTCTTTTCTGAGGTCCCTTCTTGATGATATGGGCTAAAAACGCGACATATTTCTTGCGAAGGTATTTTTGAGCTTGAAGACAAGTCATTAATTTGAGCCCTTTCGCCGAGGTTTCTCCAATAATTCGAAGAGTCTGACCGTTTGAAAGAGGAATACGAATAAATTTCTCACGACATACAACTTCCGCATGATGCTGACTGAGCCAATCCATTCCGATTATGATGTCGAAACTTCCCAGCTTCATAGGAATAAGATCGACTGAGAAATCGTGGTCGTTTAGGGTGAGCGTACAGTTGCGCAAAATAGAGTCTAACGAAACTGGTTTTCCATCTGCAACTTCCACCGTTATGGATTCCGCGAGCTTATCTCGATTTTTACTTAAGATAGGTTCAAACTCTAATGACACAAAACTTCTATCCGCACCAGTATCAAATAACATAGTGGCATATCTACCATTTATAAGAAACGTACCGTTGACCACATTGTCGTCAGCTCTGGCCTGGTTTGCGTTAATATTGAAAGCTCTTCCTCTAGCAGGTGGAGGAGCCTGGTTTGCTTGATTCACAGGTTGGCTTGGGCCTGAGCATGAATGATATTGACCAATCTTGGACATGTGTTTCTGAAATGACTTGGGTCGCCGCAATTGAAACATGCCCGCATAGGTTGGCCCATAGGGTAGTTGGGTTGATAGTATGTTTGGGCTAGGTGTTGAGTGGGTGGAAATGGTTGTCGTTGTTGGGCTTGACCCATTAATTGTTGGTGGGTTTGGGTTATAGGTTGGTGGCGGTTTGTTCGTTGGAGCGTGCGGCAGTTTTGAACAGTGTGTCCAGCGCGACCGCAGCCGGTACAGTATTGGCAAGGATAGTCAGGGGAGTGGTGATACTGACAACGATTACATTTTGGTAGTGGCCCTGTGTATGGTCTTTTGTATGGCGCGGGTGGAGGAGTGGCTTGAGTGATGGGTGCAACAGGAACAGGGGTGTTGGTTTGGGACTGCAAAGTTCCTGGTGTTACGCTTCCTCTTGTTAGCAAATTTAGAGGAAGGGGTGTGGTGGTTTGAGGTTTGTCCCTCAGCAGGGGTTTTCTTCTTTTCCTCCTTGAACTTCCCATTGCGAATTCGGTTTTTGGTCAGTTCTGTTGCCAACTCCATGGCAGCTTCGAGTGTTACCGGTGAAACGCTGAGGACCGAATCTTGGATCTTTGAGGGAAGTCCTCGAATGTAATGTTCGATCAGACGGTAGGTTGGAGTGAATAAGTTTGGAACCATTTGGTTCAACTCCAAGAACCTTTTGTTGTAAGTCGAGTGATCACCATCTTTTTGCTTCAAGGCATGAAATTCATCTTCCAATTTCTTAATTTCACTTCTAGGACAGAATCGCCTAGTCATGATTTCCCTTAACTCCTCCCAAGTTAAGGCCATTGTATCATCCGTTCCCCTCTTTCCTTTCTCGGTATTCCACCAAGTGAGAGCTACCCCAAGTAGTCTCCCGGTGGCATAACGAACTTTGCGATCCTCAGGACAATCGCAGTTTAAGAAAACGTTTTCCATCTCCTCGAACCAATGTAGGAGAGCAGTGACTCCCTCAGTCCCTTCGAATTTCGGAGGATCACAGGACTTAAAATGTTTGTAGGAGCATTTGATGGTAGGAGGGTTGTTGATGATCTGGTCCTGTTGTTGAGGAGGGTTAGTAGGATTTGCAGTTAGGGCTTGTTGTACTTGTACTACGATGTCAGGTAATATCGTGGCCATTTGATTCGCGATATGAGTGGCCAAACGTTCCCGAGACTTTTCCGATTTCCTACTCCTTCGATGCGGTCTAGACGACATCTACAGGATCATAAAATGAGAAGATTGTGAGTTTATGGTATCTTTTTAGGTGTCATGTGTCTTTAAGAAAAAATGAAAATACATAAATATCAATAATGCAACTACATCCAAAGGATGTCTTGGGTTCGCTCATGTTGGCCCTCAAATGTCCCCCATATCTTCACCTATATAGTCATGTGGGCCCCCATGGCTATTGGCTTGGTAGGATTCACATTAGTATTGGCAATTTAACACTCGCATCCCCCGAATGCTAATCACAAAATATGTTCATGAGATATTTGGTCGGAACGTGTCCAGGTGTAGACACAATGACAACTCAAAGTGGGATTAGCTCTCACGACGTTTGGTATAGCATGCTTTGGCCTAATAGGTATTTCGTACTCTCATCGTTAGTCCCCAGGTAGGCAAACTGGTCCTTTATTTTGGATTTATACAAATGCCAGCCTAGACAGGACGTTCCGACTACCGGTACTAGTACCCTTCCAGTTACTACATGCCCGTCATGAGAACTCACTTTGATGAGATTTGGAAACACGAAAATCATTGTAAAATCAATCATGATGTGGTGTGTGCTTGCATGGATGTGATATGTTATGATCATACGATTTCATGATAGGCATTACTTGATAATACATACTTATGAACATGCTTGAACAATATCAAATGTAACATTTAACATAAACATATAAACATCATGAGATTTGGCATATAACACACAAAATTCTTATAAGTTTCTAATCGACTATAGTATAGGCTCTAAGGGTCTAATAACCTATCCTATATCCCTATAGTCATGGCTCTGATACCAATCTGTAACACCCCAACCCGCAGCGAAAATAAGAGTTGGGGCATAATTGGGTTATCACCAAAGCACATGACATTTACTATTATGTTTCATAATTAAATGAAGTCAAAGTTACATTTCTCAAACATCCAAACATGTCCATTCATTACAAGGGAAAAAAACCAAAAATAATCCAAATACTAAATCGTTTTATTCCTTCTAATCCAGGTCCTACGTGTTCCTAGCTGCTGCTGGTTCACCTGTATCATGTGTAAAATAGGAGGTTTTTGGGTCAACATAAGTTGGCGAGTGAACCTTATAGATAAACATTTGATAATAATTGTCTGGTTAGTTTATCAATAAAATATTGTGCATAATCATAAAAGAGCACATGTATGGAATCAAACATTGGCAAGCATCAATTAACAATCGATAACATACATGAACATACCAACAGCATATAACAATTAACATAATTGAACTGTGCGATCAAGGCTCAATCAAACGGAGCCGATCGTATTGCATGAACTGGAAATGTAAATTGGACTGTGCGCTCAAGGCTCAATCAAACGGAGCCGAACGTATTGCATGAACTGGAAATGTAAATTGAACTGTGCACTCAAGGCTCAATCAAACGGAGCCGAACGTATTGCATGAACTGGAAATGTAAATTGAACTGTGCACTCAAGGCTCAATCAAACGGAGCCGAGCGTATTGCATGTATTGAAATGTAAAATGAAATGACCGATCAAGGCTCAATCAAACGGAGCCGATCGTGCGGGCACGCCCTGATCAACCGCATAATAAAATGGGGATCAAACTCAACCTCGATGGATGGGGAGCTACGGCCTCGGCAATTGCATGTACTGAAATAATAATTTGCAAACAATAATAACTACTTAACAGCAACAAACTAATACACATGTCATGATATGATATATGCACAATAACTTGGTTATAATATGTAAATGAACAAGACACATGATACACCCCAAAAGCGTGATTAAAACGGGGAATTTGAAGGGTTCACTCACATTGGGTGCGTTGGATTGGATATAGCGAGATGCGCACGATTTAGACGAGTGAGTCGACGAGGAATACTAACCTAAATAACAATGGAAAATATATTAAAATGGATGGATTTTATTAAGGATTCTAATGGGATTTTTAGATATATTTTTGTGAGTTTATGGCTATTTTCTATCTTTAAAAATGTTATTTTTAAGTATTTTAAATTGATTTTTAAATTAAAATAAACAAATAAATATTTAAAAAAAATATTATTTTTTTACTGTTTGACCGTTGACCGTTGACCGGTTCGGTCAGCGGTAATTATTTGCGCCAAGCGGGATTCGAACCGGTGACCTTCCGTTCACGCGCACGTAGCTCTACCAGCTGAGCTACGTGACTAACCTGTTAGAAACCCAGTTTTAATTATATTTATATACTTATTCGAACTTACCGAAAATTCCTTTATTTTGCAAAACGTTTTAATCTCACGGACCGGTGCTTGTGACGGGACTCGATCGCGCGACGTGAAGTTTTTTTGCACACAGTCCACCGCTGGACTGTGTGTCTAACCCGGTTCTATTCTTGATTTATATTATACTTAACAACTACCCGTTCTAACCCGGTTAGTTCATGAATAAAAAGAGTGTTATTACGTGAAGCGTGTGTGCAGTAAGGATCGAACTCGGGACGTGTATGTTAACTTTGCACACAGTCCACCGCTGGACTGTGTGTCTAACCCGTTTATTATCCGAATTTTATTTAGTCTTATCCCGGTTTTCAGTTCATCTTCTTCACTACAATTACCGACTTCACTCAAACGACTGGTTCTTGATTTAACTATTTAAATAACATGACTACTAGCTTGAATGAACAAAACCGAACAGTTTGGGGGAGGAAATACCGGACAGGTCGTCTTCTTTAAGGAGTCCGGCGAAATCAGGTAGCTCTGTTTTTGGACCTCCGGTTGAGAGAGTCTATCAACAGAATTAAGGAATTAGTTTTGAAATTAAACCAGAGTACATGGATTATTAGCACGATTTAACGTGTTTACCGTTAGCTAGCGAGTTTCCGGCAAATTCCAGAATTTCTCCGGCGAACCCAGAAATCCAGCAAAGTCTTCTGTGACTGATTTAGAGTAATGGATTAATGTTAGTGGAGTCCTAACAATAGATTGAAACCGGAAAGGAGGAAAATCTTACCGGTTTGTGTTGAACACGGTTTTCCGGCGAGTTTTGCAGAGGATTCCGGCGAACAGTTTTTGGTGCTCAAAAGACTTGAAAACGCGACGAAAAGGAAATGGAGTGTATTTGAGACGGTTCTGAATCGCATAAATGATTGGAACCTGAATTATTTGGAGTTTGAATACTTTTCGGTTTCAAAAACCGGAACTTTAAGTTCATTCAATTTGAACTTAATTAGAAACCGATATTCATCTGTTATAAGCTAGCTAAACGAGTTTGAACAGATTTGGCGATTCGGTTTACCGATTTCCGTTATGCAGATGGCGTTAACGGTTGATTGAGTTCGCGTATAAGATTCAATTGTCTTCCTAAAGTTACCAGAAAACACTTGATGGCGGAGTGGTTTGGGAAGTGGATGTTAAGTTGTTGAATTGTTTCAGCTGACCCGGGTTCGAGTCCGGTCAGCTACAATATTTTTTTTATTTTTTTTTAACTTTTTATCAAATATAATTTTTATGGTTTAGTTTATTTATTAATTATGTAACGTTTAAACTCAAAATAACCATAAATAATTACTGTATTTTCTTAACCTGGTATCTGATTACAAAACGGAGCGGGTTTTGGAGACCCGATTTATACAAATGTTACAATACTATTTAGTCTTGCAGTGAACGAATCGATAGTGTCTTCCTCCTTCATTTTTAACATCTCAAACTCTGTTTTGAGTTTGAAGATGTGCCTTTTGCACTCGATCTGCACCGACGTGCCTTGTCTTTAATGCATCCCAGATTTCTTTTGCACTCTTACAACTTGCAACTTGTATTATCATATCTTCCGGTAGTGCTTGTTATAAATAAGCGGTCGCCATCATATCCTTCTTTTCATCCGCTTGCGTATTAGCACCGGGTTCTATCATTTCCCATAAACCGTTTGCCCTCAAAATGGTTTTTATACGGATTACCCATACCGTATAATTTGTAGACTTTAAGATAGGACACCGAAATTGGGAGAACGAACTACCCTCTTTAATTACTACCGCATTTGACGGAGAGGCTCCTCCTGAATCCGCCTTTCACTTTCTGGAATTTGTGAACCAACCAAGTTTTCTTATTGTGATTCTCCACACGGTTCTTTGACTTTTCTTAACAACCCTCTTGGTTGTTTTTTTTTTTTTTTGCCTGCTTGATTCGCGATTGTCTAAACACGAACAAAAAAATCAGCCCCAAACCCGCTTGATTTGCGACTAAACTTTAGAACCGAACACCCTCTTGATGCTTTGATTTCTTACGGTAAAACGAACCACAAAACTTCTCAGGTTTTGTCTCTTTTGCAAATTTCAAACAACCCAAACTTCTCAGATTCGCGATTGCTTCTTCAAACTGGAATACAAACTTCTCAGATTTGCTTCGTCTTCTTAACTCGAATCGTAGCCTCTTGCCTTGATTTGAATTTGAAAAAATATAACAGAATCCAAACACCCTCAGTGATGATCGGATAACAAATCGAACACCCTCCTGATGACCGATTAACGAACAAACAACAATCGTACCCGCTTGATGCGATTTGTGTTAAAACTTAATAATAACAACCCAATCAAACGCCTCCTGCGTGATCAGAATTGTTATGGAATTCAACCACCCACTTGATGATCGTCTTCCCGAAACGAATTTGAGCCCTGGGCTCTGATGCCAATGTTGCCCAGAATCTTCTTGATGAACACAATGAATATAACGATGAATAAACACAAACTAACCTTTGATTTCTGAATGAAATAATGATTGTGAATATGTACAAGTATATTTACAATTGAAATATCTAACCCTATTTATAGTTTCTAAAAGGTGCGATCCAATAGATGCGTCTCTTCATGAACGAGTGCTTCTCTAGAATCTTGTGGATGTGATTGAACTTGAAGAGGTGTGTCTCTAAGATCAATAGTCGCGTCTCTTCCTTTCCTTGTGGCTGCCGAAATCAAGAGGTGTGTCCAAGGGACACATCTTTTCCTTTAGGGGTGTCAGTTACAATCTTTCAGTTTGACACCTTCAGTCCCCATACTTTGTAACCGCCAATCTTTATACTAATTACATAAACTACCCGCTACTTTTGACATACATAGATTAAGGAATTATAAATCAATAGGTTATTGGTCACCACTTTCCATTCCAACCTCTTTGCATCTCCCGCCAATTCACCATGAAGTAGCTGTTCGACCGCAAGTGAGACACCAACCACGAATCCACGATAGTAAACGGCTACAACAACCCATGTCGGTGTAAACTCTATCGACGCCCCTTCTCCGTCATAATCCACCATTGTTTATTTGTATAAATCTACACTGAATTAATAACATATTTGTAAAAATAACTCGATTCGGCAACGCCTTTGATTATCGTCTAGCGACACCACCGTAGTTCAACCGCCACACCACCCAACATATATACACCAACATGGTAACAATCGACTTGAACTTTACATTTAAATCAAAATTGGTAACCTAACGCCGCGCCGACAAGAACATTCAAAAAAACTGACACATTTACAGATTAATACGTATGCAGCCAAATCGACACGACTTTACAGTTTGCAACCAAAACCGACGCGCCATTTGTTGGGTTATTCGGTTTGTTTGCGGGTCACACTGGTCAGTGCATTATCGGGTCATAGGTACGGATCTAGAAGTTCAAGTTTGCATGAAATAAACTATTAGTCTCATGGGTTCACGTGGATCTTGCATGGTGGAATTTGAAGACTAATTATAACATGTGGTTTTATATTTTAGTTATTTAATAGTTTATGTTAGACTTGGTAATTAGTTTGACCGGATTCCTTGGACGTGTACGTTACAAAGCTGCATGTGGGTTTAAGAGTGGGTCATCCCTAGTACCGGTTCTTTAGGATTAAGTTTAGCTTTTTTATTGTTTTGATATTCCCACGTTGTATTTTGTAGGCTATAAAAGGCCATTTATTATTGAGTAATATCACCCCATTTTACATTCGATACAGTAGCCTTTTGTTTCAATATTGCAACTTTTCCTTCTTCAAAATACATACATAACATATAAGTAAGTTTGTGTGTCGATTGTTTTAGAGTGGGGCCTGAACAAAACACCATTATGGTAATAACTTCGTACTCAGACGCGTCTCCTCAAACCATCACCACTGTTTCCAGTAATTGGCCACCGTTTCATACCCTTTATAATCCTTAAAGTTTGTGAGTTGGCCGATATCCCTTTCAATTCAATCGCTTCATACGTTTTTATGCTTGAATCTTGAATTCCAAAACTTTGCAAAATATGTCTGCCCCTTAATCGGCACAAAGTTCATCACACTGGCGATTGAGAACCACCATTACAACCGTCTGAGTCGGTGGTTTGACATTGGCGATTAAAGGTTGCGGTGGTGGAGAGGGCTTATATCTGATTGAGATTTCAGTTTGGGATTTTAAATGGTTTTTATTAAAGTTTCAGATTATTAGTGGTTTTAATCGACAATATGCAGTACACTGTTTTTTAAACGGGAAAATTGCAGAACATGGTTTTAAAAGTGAAGATTAGTTTTCAATATGCACTCCATTTTTTATGTTAGAATGTAAAAAGCATGTGCTTATGCTTCTAATTAATTATTTTTATTATTATTATTATCCACCGTCTATCTCCTTTATATATAACATATTCATATCTTAGATACATATCTCATCTCAAGAAGATTAGAATAAATTAAGGAAACATGATAAGCTAATAAGTTTATAATAAAAGATGTGGTATTTTGGGTGTTTTATTGGTTACTATTGTCAAATGCAAAAAAATCCGCAACTTTTTTGAAAAAAAAAACAAACAGAAGCACTAAAGTTTCTTGGTGTTCTTCGGAAAATTTGAGATTCTACCTCATCTACATTAACCCTAACTATTATTCAAATACTTATAAAGTTATGTTTTAATCAACTAATATAATTTTTACACATCCAGAAAACAATATTATCACATTGTTCAATGTGACAAAATGAATGGTAACTTTTTTGGTGCAGGTCAAAATGAAAACAAAGTTCTTAAGTTAAAAGTTTCAATGCGGTGTTGTCAGCTAGATAGATGTTAGACAAATCGAAAAAAATGTTTTGCAAAAACTTACATAATTTTTGCATTTTATATACTGATGCAAGAGTCATTCATAATAAATAACCCGTCGCAACGCGCGGGTTGACATCAACTCGTTTTTATACAATATACGAATACGATAATATGGAGCGCATGTGTGAGTGCATGAACATGCAAAAGAGAAGTATAATCAGTAATAGTTATATAGTTATGACAAATTATTAATAAACAAATGACCATTTTTCTTGTGGCATTGGGTATCGCCTCAACACCTCCAGCTGCCATAGGGTGGTAGTGGCTTAGGTGGTGGTGGTGGCGGTGGTGCTGTTGGTGGTGGTGGCGGTGGCGGTGCGACTCCTACTCTTGCTTGAGCAACTGTCATCATAGAGGAAATGAGAGCAAGGGCAAAAAAAGTGGTCAAGAAATAAGCAACAACACTGCGATCTCATCTTCGAATATTTTCAAATGGTGTGGCATTTGTTTCATCACTATATATGTGTGTTTGTGAGTAAATTATACTCCTAGTATTTATGATTAATATATATAATTATATATATATAGGACAATGATCAGTTGGAAACTACCCTTTATTGCGAGAACAAATGTGAACACAACTAAAAATACCTAAAAAAATCTAAAAACCACTCAATTTTTTATTAACATTTTTTATAAAAAAATCGCTACTTTTTAGGTTTTTTGGGGTGTAGTTATTAGCATTTTTTATAAAAAATGTTAAAAAAAATTGGGTGGTTTTTATATTAGCATTTAGCTTGGGGGGTAGGTTTTTTTAGGTTTTTGGGGCAGTTTAGCTTGGGTTTTTTTTAGGTTTAGTTTTTTAGCATTTAGCTTGGGTGGGAGGGGGGGAGGGTTAGGTTTTTAGGTTTTGGGTGGTGATGTAGTGGGTTACTTTAGTGGTTCTTGCAGTTCTCACAATAAAGGTGGTTCTCACATGAATTTTAACCTCTTCTCTGTCTATATATATATGGCAAGGATAAATCGAAAACCTCTCTAGTTAAAAAAAAACCCAATATCTACCTTTGATTTAATGAACGGGCGGTCAAGATTCTGTTCTATGTGTGACTGGTTTGCTTTTGATAAAATATTAAGGGAAAGGTACACAAAGGACAATTTCATATTTTGACATAACATATTTGAGTCTTGTGTCTGACAATGGACTTGCAACATGTTTGCTAAACATACATTCCATAATCGGTTTGTTTCATATGCATTTTCTTAAGCATACATACATACATATATAAATTCAGAGAACATGTTTATAGAAGTTTATATAGATTGTCGATGCAGCATATGAGTTTTGAAAGAGTCGTCATACAATTTAGGGGATTAAAACGGCTATTTTGCCCAACGTGTGCTAGGCATGTTATTAAGAAAACTAACTGAGTTTGTGGTAAAGTACGTGCAATGCAACAAAAAATAAATGTAAAGGACGTGCACCGAAACTTTTGAATATAGAGGATGTGCAATGCAATTTATGTAAACGTAAAGGACAGATACTCCAATTTTGTCTTTACATAATAACATAATAATTTATTATAAGTATTCTTTTCCCATTTGCTACACGCTGAACTTCTAAAGTGTTCGGCGACAATTAATGGCAGTGGTTGTGAAAGTAAATTACCAAGAAAATAAGAGGGACTGTCGATCGTAGTCTCACATCATATGCTACAATCATGTTTGACTTTAATTTGCACAAGAGTTCTTCATGTCTCTTGTCTTTGTTTTAAAATAAAAGAATCTTTGTATAGATCGATTAGTTGATAAATCATATCAAAATAACACATAATATAATACTTTTGGTTGATTGGAAACTTGTTAGTTGTGTTCACAAACGTTACAGTGAATATGTAGCTTTTATCATTTTCATAAATCATTTAAAGACTTTTATTTTCTATTCAACCTTATAAACTCTTGAAATGTGGGGCTAGCCCACTTAGTCGAGGCATATGCCTCTTAGGTAAGAGGTCTCATGTTTAATCCTGAGCAAAGGTGAATAATTTTAGAATTATTGGTGCAATAGTGTAGGCGCAAGCTTTTCCATTAAAAAAAATCTATGCCTTTTAGATTATTTTTTTATAATAAATTGTTTTTTCTTTGCACCTAATCGAATCTTTTATACCTAATAAATAATAACTTCTAACGTCACGTCTCACGGAGCCTAATATATTTTGTCTCCCTTTTGCAAAATTGAAGGTTTTAGTGTGCTTTTGTACAATCATTGAATCAAAATTAAATTAAATAGCATTAGTGATGTTTTATATACTATTTAGTTAAAATTGGGAACCTAAGATCTGTTTGGTTTGCATAATTTATCAAAAAGAATTGAAATTAATAAGGGAATTGGAATTAATTTTAATAAATTTTATATTGTGTTGGTTTATAATTTGGTAAATGGAATTGCAATGGTTAAAACTAAAAAGAAAAATTTGCCCTCATCCCTTTTATTTGAAGTAGTGAAAAATAAAAATACGAGGGTATTTTGGTAATCGAAAAACATTACAATGGAAATTTTAGAATTATATCTTAAATATGAAGGATTGTTGAATTCCTTTGATTGATAGAGTGGTAGAATATTTTCCAATTCCATTACAAACTATGAATTTGCAACATCTTTGTGCATAGATGAGTTGTATCAAATGCTTAGGGAGATTTTCAAAAAAACTTATATTACACTTTTAACCCACAATTATTTGATTTTTTTACTTTTAACCCAAAAGTATTCATCTTTTATAATTTCACCTCACAACTTTTTAATTTCCAACTTTGTTCCTCTGTACTTTTCATATTTCGCAAGTTTTCTTGTTTTACGGTTCGTTTTAAATTTTGTGAGTTAACACGTGCTTATGTGGTTCAACGTTTTTACGTTTCGTTCTAATTTTTGCGAGTTAACATGCCGCAACGTGCGTGTATATGTTAGCGTTTTTACGATGCCTATTGTTTTCGCATTCAACAGGTCTATCGCAACGCACGGGTCCTAAATCGACTTAGTTGTTATTTTCTATGTTTTACGTTTCGGTCTAATTTCTTTGCATTAACACGCCGCACCTTCAGTGTTAGTGATTGCTGATGGTTATGGACATTGGTGCTATTTGGCATGGTTTTAAGCCCCCACCGCAACGCGGGGAAGGAGGGCTTAATAACAGTTTTTATTAAAAACCAACCAAATATGATTCTTTATGAAATATTTTTTATTTTCAATTACAACTCTAATTCCTTTAAAATCCATAAACCAAACGATCCCTAGTTGTTGGTGAGTAAAGTGACATACATATAATTTGGTTAGATAATAATGCTTATGTGATTCCTATCTGAATTTTAGAATAAAAAATAATAATCTTCTTGTTGTTTTTTAATGAAACGTATTCGGAAAAACAAACAGTCTGCAGATGGCAATGTCTGCGCGCGGTCTGCGCAGCGCAGACAGAATAATATATATATGCAGATCTTTTTGAAAAACAAACACCACCTAAGTATACAAAATGATGTCCAATTGTTTAAAAGGATCATGGTGGTAATACTTGATCATGAAAATCAAAAATGATGTCCACGGTGGGCGCCAATGAAGAAACCCTAGATCACCTAGACCGGAATATCAGTAGATCTATGGCATGGACTCTGCATAAAGGGTTAATCCCTCGTTTGGTCTCACGATAATGATGAATAACACAATACTCCGGCTGATCCTGTAAAACAGAACACCGTTAGCTCGCCACGGGGAGAAGGGGGTTCTCTCCGTGACCACCCTCCGGCGTGAGAATAAGTACAGGTAATCGGAAGTAAAGTATTGTAAGAGAGAGAGTAGTTGAGAGTGAATACCTTCTACTTGTAGTCCAAGTTACTTATTTATAGCCGGGTTTTGGGCGCCAAAATGAGAGATGTTAATCTTAACGGAATCTTTCGCCACTCCGTTAAGTTGTGGTTATCTGTTAGTGCACACGGATCGTGAGCTCATCCACGGTTAGAGAGATGCCACGTGTCGTCACGAGATCACTATCTTTTATTGATGTGAGCATGCTATCACCGTGATCTCTCGATCATCCCAGATGCTGCCATGTGGCAATTGGTTATAACCGAAAAGATGCTTGCACGATTGGGTGTTAGTGGCTTCTAGAAGATATCACAGCTGTAATCTATCTATTGCTCGCCACGTGTGCATTCTGTTACAACAGAAAAGATTCCCTTTACCTCTTCATCAGCTCAAGGATTTTCGCCAAGGGAAAACTTCTCAGGATTAACTGTTTTCTTGCGCGAGTGGCGCAAGGTAGTTAACTGATCCTCTTTCCTTTCTCTGCTGTTGGCGCAACGTTTACTGAGCCGCGCAAGGAAGTTAAATGATATCTTCCCTTTTTGGATATCTGGTTAAATAATCGATAATTGGGCACCTAAATCGTAACTCTGTAGATCGCAACGCACGGGTCCTAAATCGACTTAGTTGTTATTTTCTATGTTTTATGTTTCGGTCTAATTTCTTTGCATTAACACGCCGCACCTTCAGTATTAGTGATTGCTGATGGTTATGTGACATTGGTGCTATTTGGCATGGTTTTAAGCCCCCACCGCAACGCGGGAATGAGGGCTTAATACCAGTTTTTATTAAAAACCAACCAAATATGATTCTTGATAAAATATTTTTTATTTTCAATTACAACTCTAATTCCTTTAAAATCCATAAACCAAACGATCCCTAGTTGTTGGTGAGTAAAATGAACATATAATTGGTTAGATAATAATGCTTATGTGATTCCTATCTGAATTTTAGAATAAAAAATAATATCTTCTTGTTGTTTTTGTATGATGATTAGTTGGTTTTCTGAAGTTTCTGTGTTGTTTTTTGTTTGTTTTATGTGCTAATGTCGAGGTTTATTAACATTCTTTCACAATTGTCTCAAAATCGTAAGATTATAGGCTCTCTTAATTTACATTATCTGTTCTCAGAATTGTACTTTTAAATTTGTGAATTCAAGCTAATTATTTTAGTAACTAGTGCTAATTTCCGTAAATTTTATAGTACAGAACAAATAATATTGACGAAACAACAACATTAAAATTTTACTTACGGCTATTAACGTAAAGGAATGATATTGAGCCGTATAATGCATGTATCTACACCGACCATCAAAGTTGACTTATAAGAAAAGCATGTAAACAAATTAATTTTTTTATTCTGAGTATAAGGTTATGGAAAAAAAACGCTAACGGTTGTTTTATATGTAGAAACTAATTTATACTAAACCTAGAAGGGAAAGTAAATAAATAGTGCTAATACTCATGAATTTCACGGGGCTGAAAAGTAATACACTGTGAAATAAACAAATACCAAAAATCTTTTAAAAGTTTAAAATATTACTTAGATGCAGTTTGTTTTTTAAGAGGTAAAATGTCGATAGTTTATGGACCACTTTCGAAGACATCTATAGAAAAAGAGGTGGACCAAACCTCTGCAGTCTGCACGAAAAATGTCGTTTGTTCTTTAACGTACGTGGACTTCTAAAATAAACTGGTGGTAGTGGTATACAGACGGTGGCGGACGGTAGGTGGATGTGGATGTGGACAGTGGTTGGTGGACGACGGTGGTGGATAGTGGTGGTGGTGGTGGGTGGTGGTGGTGTTTAACCCTATGTAGTCTTTAGAAGATCTTAAAAGTGGTTGGTCAAGTCTGCACCAAGAAGAGCTTGCGCAGACGTTTTTTAATAAAACGTATTCGAAAAAACAAACAGTCTGCAGATGGCAATGTCTGCGCGCGGTTGCGTAGCGCAGACAGAATAATATATATATGCAGATCTTTTTAGAAAAACAAACACCACCTAAGTATACAAAATGATGTCCAATTGTTTAAAAGGACATGGTGGTAATACTTGATCATGAAAATAAAAAATGATGTCCACGGTGGGCGCCAATGAAGAAACCCTAGATCACCTAGACCGGAATATCAGTAGATCTATGGAATGGCTCTGCATAAAGGGGTTAATCCCTCGTTTGGTCTCACGATAATGATGAATAACACAATACTCCAGCTGATCCTGCAAAACAGAACACCGTTAGCTCGCCACGGGAGAAGGGGGTTCTCTCCGTGACCACCCTCCGGCGTGAGAATAAGTACAGGTAATCGGAAGTAAAGTATTGTAAGAGAGAGAGTAGTTGAGAGTGAATACCTTCTACTTGTAGTCCAAGTTACTTATTTATATCCGGGTTTTGGGCGCCAAAATGAGAGATGTTAATCTTAACGGAATCTTTCGCCACTCCGTTAAGTTGTGGTTATCTGTTAGTGCACACGGATCGTGAGCTCATCCACGGTTAGGAGATGCCACGTGTCGTCACGAGATCACTATCTTTTATTGATGTGAGCATGCTATCACCGTGATCTCTCGATCATCCCAGATGCTGCCATGTGGCAATTGGTTATAACCGAAAAGATGCTTGCACGATTGGGTGTTAGTGGCTTCTAGAAGATATCACAGCTGTAATCTATCTATTGCTCGCCACGTGTGCATTCTGTTACAACAGAAAAATTCCCTTTACCTCTTCATCAGCTCAAGGATTTTGGGCCAAGGGAAAGCTTCTCAGGATTAACTGTTTTCTTGCGCGAGTGCGCAAGGTAGTTAACTGATCCTCTTTCCTTTCTCTGCTGTTGGCGCAACGTTCACTGAGCTCTTGCTCTTGATATAAACGTCTGCGCAAGGTTTATGAGTGGAGTTATCCAAGGAAATTGATCAAGGTTAACTTTGAATCCTTGTGCGAGCCCGCGCAAGGAAGTTAAATGATATCTTCCCTTTTTGGATATCTGGTGTGAGTCTTTCTTTAGCAAGGAAGCCTGCGCAAGGTCTCCTTGGCAATTAATAGTGGGTATGGTTCCCTTGCTTGGTGCAAGGTTTTTGGGACCATACCCCTTCACACATATACTTGTCCATGAGTGAAAATTGGTTTCCTCAAGAGCAAATCAACCCTTGAAGATACGGTTAAAAGGGACGTTAGTGAAGATACTGTTGTTACAGTTGGGCAATATTAAAGCTTTTAGGTATATAGATCATATATAATGATTCTTATATTAAATCGATTTCATTATACAACACGTCCAATAAATAGGTCTATAACCTAGTTAGTTAAAAGGCGATCAAGAACTTCAAAATGATAAATGGAAAGAGCTAAACCATAACTACCTAATTTTAGTAGCAAAACCAACTTCATCACCAACATTTGGGTTGCTTCGTGACCATATTTCTTCTTAACAACCTATAAACACTTAGAAAAGATTATCAATCACGCATAAACATTTAGAACCTAAATCTTGTGATAAAACAAAGAAAATTCAAGCAAATATACCAATATTAAAGTTCTCATGTTCCCATCAACTGCAATTTCATATTTAGAATCTAAACCCTAATTAACCTACACTCGCTTTGTGATTTTCGCCTCGAGATTTAGCTAACTGAGCTTCAATCCTTACGGGTGTGTTGTAACGCCCGACGTTTTCATACTTTCCATATTTAGAAAGCTCGTGTTGTATTTCTATTTTTGGAAACATTTGTGTCTTGTATTCGTCTTTCGTTGTAATCGAGACTTGAAGCATAATGAAAATTTCATATTTTATCCATATTCGTGTTATACATATTCATACATTCAAACATAATCGTGATACTCGTAAACGTGTGACAAATTGCAACTACATGACATTTAAGCTTCATACGAAACGTAAACGAGATTCTTATACGTATACATATTCATTTTATACTTATGTAAACTTTTGTACGTGTTATATATGCCTAAATACGCTAAAATGGACCGACAACACGTTTTATACAACAACTAAGCAAGGCCCAATTTTGATTACAAAAAAAACTAAAAATAAAATTTGTTGTCCTGACTAAGGCCTTACGGACCGCATGGAGAACCCCATACGGTCCGCATGGGGTTTAGGCGGGCAGCATGTTTGAATCAGCCAGCGATTTGGCATGAAATCCCAACATAAACCTCTCCCCAATCACCTTAAACCTTCATTTAAACACTCCCAACTAACCCTAAACTCTTCCCTATAATACCACACCTTCTCCACATATTTTACACTTTCTAAACACTCTCTAATCACTCTCAAACACCTTCAAATCTGTTGATAATCACAAGTTCGAGCAGAATCATCAACTCTCACCAAAGTGAGCATAACTTGCTCATTTCTCAACGTTTTTGCTTGATTCTTCTTCCTACTTCCTTGGATAAGTCTTAGGTATGATCCCATGGATTTGCCATGGCAAATCCAGACCTGGGAATTCACCAAAAAGACTCCAAACTAGGATGAAACTTTCTGTTATGATTAAAACTTTAGTAAACTTATGTTATACTTCATACAACTTGGTGTGCTTATGCTTCTAATCAAGATTATTGATAGTAAGCCTAACCTAAGTTGTTCTATATGAAATATGAGTGGTATAAACACTCTAAACTTTCTGTTTTCAAAGAGCTTTAAGTTCACAAGAGATGCCAAGTCTTGAACTTGATGTTAGTGTGACTACCCGGTTAGCTTGGGCTATCCTACAACTAAGTCCACACATCACTTGATGATTTCTCATCACCATCCCAATGTAGTTTTCTAGATGAAAGTAACACGACCCTGTCTAGCCTTCGAGTTGTGTCGACATCGGCTCACCGGGTTGTAGCTTACTTGGCTACGTGGTATAGTGATAAACATGTAATTCCATTTTATTATTAATCTTGTTCTTGACCATCCTTGTTGTCTATGACAACTTGTGTAGTGGTGAACTCTTATGAGGTTCCTAAATGGATGGTTATACCACCTACCTCCTACATGACATATATGACATCCTTGAAGGACTTATGATAATGTACATATAAATCTATATAATTAAACTTAAAACCGAAACCTTGATAATGACTATATAATCATATGTCAAGTTACTAAGTTTAATCACTAAAAGTGTTTAGTTCCTCGTTTAGATTCTAATAGGTGTTAACGGGTTCCCATAGTGTCAAAAAGAGTGCTAGACCTTAGTGAGTATTTTCGTATACTTTACTTTGTTATGCATTATTCCAAATTCCGAATCTACCATAATCATCCAAATAATCACACCTATGTTTTCCTCTTGTAACATGTTTACCATTCGTATTGTATTACTTTTGGGTGTAACATGTTTACCATATACAAAAATCACTAACTTAAACTTTATGAAATGCATGAAACAATCCAATATATATGAATGCTTTGATACGTTTACTCGTTGCTTATATCTTGGACCATTCTTATGTAATACCATAGTCATTAGCTTATCTTAAGCCTCCATTTGACATGTATAGCGCTATAGGAGTAACGCACCGCCCAATCGTGAATCTGTTGGTCATGTTAAATTATTGTTATTTCGCGTAAGCAAGAGGTTTGACTAGAAATATTGCATGCCATGTATAATGCTCTTGTAATAAACCTAGTTGCCATGTGGATTCGTTTTAAACCTTATTCTTATACGTATGCTTATGCTTAAACTTGTGTACTCGCCTTTGCTTTTGCATTGAACTCTATTTTAAAACATGTTACAGGCTGAAGAAGATGATGCTATGAAATTAAAGTAGCGTTGATGCTAGATACACACATAGACGTTAGGTTTATTATTGTTGTATCAAATTGTGTACTTGTTGTTATGTTTATTTGAATTTCCCATGTATTGTATGACAATTTACTTATGAAATGAAATTCGGTTTAATTCATTATTGTCACCATTAGCGTTGTGAGCAATGAGCAATCTATTTCATCCCGTCTCGATGTTTCCGTCATCGGTTAGGGTGTGACATGTATAATCTCTTTTCCAACAATCAAACACATGTAAAAGTTAAAGCATGTTAGTATAAAATAAAAATTATTACAAATCTGAAGTTAAACAAAGGAAGAAGATGAAAGATCATATGTTGCAAACTTATTTTGATGTTGGGTATGGATTCATCTTGCAGAAGCCTGCCTGTAGGTTGATGTTAGGATTAGAAAGAACCTACGCTTATCAATTGTAAACTTGTTTACAATGATCGTGGTTAGAGAAATTAACAAACCCTAACATGCAAAAACATAAATTGTTGGTCAGATTAGGGGTTTTATGACTGCAACGCATAAAAAAATAATAATAAAGGATTAGAATGAACCTGTTCTAATCAATGGAAAACGTGGTTGTAGAAATTATGGTTAGACAAATCAAACATACCCTAATCTATAGAAACATGAATTGTTGGTCAGATTTATTTCAAAGACAAATGTCCAACTGAGGTGCAATATTTTCTATTTCATGTTGTCACACACCGATTCCCGCTGGGCCCGGATGGGTATAATCATGACGGTTGGATAACAGTTCTCAATATAATAATAAGCTCCAGAAGTATTGGAATAAAAATATTAAATTCATTAAAGCTTGAATTTATACAAAAGTAACACAAGCGTTCAGTACAAGCCCACATGCGGGATCTAATAAACAGAGCTTTAGACATCATAGGCCTTAAGCATCAGGAGTTGCAAATCCCTTAGCCTTCATTCTAGCCGACCCGGATTCCCAGCCTATAATAAGGTTCGTACCTGCAGTTCATTCTTTTGGAAATACATCAGCTAAAGCTAGTAAATACAATTAACTGACTCTTTGGAAAACATTTTTTCGAAAAGAGTTTTATACATAGAGAAAACCCGTAGATGATCTTTTAAATATTTCTTGGGATTTATTCTTGTTACCAGATTTACATACTTGCCTTACAATCGGGAACCAGAGATCAAATCCAGTCATTTAATTATGATTAAGGTACTCACCAAAGTTGAATAAAACGTGTCTTACGGTAGGTATGCCTACCCAACATGCTATTCCGTTGGACATATAAGTAAATGAGTCGGAACATCCGGACACGGTACCATTAACCCCCAATCATTTCAGTTATCAAGTAAAATGGAATAAACCGGATTCTTACATTTATGCGCAACATAGACGACCCATTTATGTAATACTCACTCCAAGTGGCTTAATAGCCATCCCAAGTTTAAAAACTAAAATAAGTTAAGAGTATTTACCTTTTTGCTAGCTTCCAATCAATAAGATTATAATTTAGCAAAGAGCCGCAAGTCTAAGTATTATTGATCCAAGTCGGATTATCTGGGGGATACTATAGTCTGGAATGAACGGATTTATTATCTGTTAAAATGTATACGGGTCAAAGGTCAGTCCCTTTAGATATGTCATGTTACTTAAGAATAGGTTTGCTAGATTAAGCGTAAATCGAATAGAACGTGGTTTATACCTATCCAAGTGCAATGGCTCATTGGATAAAGGTTTTAAACCAAGCATTCTGATTTGGAGTGGTTTTGAAATCATTTGACCCGGTTCGACTAGTTTATATATTTTATATTACTTAAACTAGTCAAATGTGCATAGGCGGTATAGGGTAGTCGAATAGGTTTATGACGAGTCTGTTATGTCAAAATATTTTTAATAATGTTACATAATCAGTCGTTAGGTCAAATTATATGCCTCATTGGTTTAAACCCCATTTTTACGCCATAAGGGCATTTGACATTTATTAAAGTATATAATATTGGCTCGTCAATAAACCCATCAAACGACATGACCAAAGGTATAACCTCAGAGGGTTATTCACTACAATATTATGGTCATATAACAAATCCTAATCAGGTCCTAAACTTGACCAAACGGGTCAGAATCGAATGTCAAAGCAGAAAGTCAAATTGCTTGACTTTTGATATAGAATTGAGCTCTAAACAAGAAATGACAAGTCGGGCATGTTTAGACATGTCCTAATATGTTTATAAATTGTTATGATGTCAAAATCTTAAAGTTTTAATAATTAGAAACTTAATTAGCGCAATTTGCAAAATTTATATTTTTTTGACCTTTTCTTTAATATAATTTGACTCGTCGTTTCGCCTACTTAACGTGATATTCAGAGGGTGTTATCACAAGGGATTAACACCTTCATTATTACGATCACGTTGCAAAGTTCAATTCGAACTTTGGCTTGACCGAAATGGCCAGAATCGAAAGTCAAATCAAAAGTCAATTTGCTTGACTTTTGGGTAATAACTAGCCTAATAAAATGAAATAGACTAGAAAGAACACTTACAAGTATTCAAGAAAAGCTTATAACTTCAGGGAGGAGGCTCCTAATGATTAGGAGCAACTCCAAAGAAGATTTAGAAGTGAAAAAGAATGGTGTGAGTAAAATTATGAACCAAAGTAGGCTATTTTTACTTGTTCATAGAGCATGAGGAGGAGACAAGTATCTCATGTGGCGTTATGAAGATGATTAGTGGCTAGACATGTGTCTTATGTGGTGAAGTGTGGCATCTTTCATGAAAGGTGGCAAGATTATATGAAAGGTGGCGATATATGCAGCAGCCTACTGCCAGCGATTTTACTGCTGTTAGTACAACCCTTACGGACCGTAAGGGGTATTGCTTGCGGTCCGTGAGAGACCTGGCGCACAAAATGATTTGAACATCCTTACGGACCGTGAGAGTATGTTCTTGAGGTCCGTAAGGAACCTTAGAAATTTTTAAATTTCACCTTTTAGCAGATTTAACCCCTCGACTTTAAATATATATTATTTTTCTGGTTTTTAAATTATGTGGAAGGTTTCTAGACACGTGTCACGCTAGGATTTGATCTAAAATATCGGGATGTTACACATGTAAAACAAATCAAATCACAGCCAACCAGTAATACACCAATATCCAAACCCTAATTTGTTCAAAAGTCATTAAACTCAAGAATCCATGAATTTTAAGCTATGATTTCTTACCAATCGAACCCTAGCCGATGATCATTTGAATCAAGAAAGGCGACTTTCCGATCCAGCCACTAACCATCTCTAGAAGCATAATCAAGATTCATAGTGCTCGATGTTGAGTCCGAATTTCTTCAATTTGAGAGGGAGAGAAAATAATATGAAAACCTAATTGCGATATGAAAAGTGTTGATAATCCGGGTTATTACGCTTTTATACCGACACCATTTTGTTGACCCATATGTGTTAAACGGGTCCGCTTTACTTGAGAATTGTAAACCATTTAGTTTGAGCGGGAAAACACTAATAAGAGACTCTAGGAAGGTGTCATGTCTCCCCTTGGTAATTGCTTTATTAGGTAATATAGATTAGATAATACGGGATCAACGTCATTTATGAGTTGCATCCCGAACGAAGACCGTTGTGCTTAAGAACAACTCGTTAACATGATTAGAAAGTAATTGACCAAGTATAATAGCAAAACCACAACCAACAACAAGAATTACTTGCTAAACAACTTAAACATAAGAATGTAAATAATTGGTAAACCAACTACATAAATTAACAAAGTATAATAGAAATAATAATTTAGTTTATGAGCTATATTAGTTAGTCCGTTAAAAAATTTAAGTTTATAATGCAAAAATGTTTTTATTTACTTGGCCAAAAGCCATTATGCTTCAAATGAAATTGATAACCATTTGAAGCTACTTGTTTCAACACGCACCCATATTGACAAAACCACCCGTATGACCCGAACCAAAATAACCATTTTTCTAAAATCATAACCATCAAAACCCCCTATATGTTTCCATGTAGAAAACACCTATCATTCATTTCGGACTACATGAAAAAAGTGCCTACAGTCCACAAGTCTAAAAACGTTGTATTACACATACGTAATGCACGATATATTACACATGTGTAATAGTACGTTTTTTCTAATTTTTTATTTTCCGTATAATGCATGTATGCAATGTATCTAAAAAACAAAATTTTGGGAATAATAAAAGTACTATTACATATGTGTAGTATATTTAGTATTACACATATGTAATATAAAAAACACCCTTTCGGACCGCAAGCACTTTTCCATGCAGTCAGTGGCATGGTTTTGCTGAAGTTTTTTAGTTCTCTCTTTTATAAAGAGCTTTCTTATGATCCCCTTCCTATATATATTGGCTATGTATATGTATGCTAGATTTTGAACTAAAGATGCTAGATAAATTGAAAAAAAATGTGTAATCCACCACTTATGAATATGAAAACTTAAGCTTTACCATAGTCAGCAACGGGTCGTCCAAGTTTATGCTTTTCATTAAACAAAACATTTCATTATGTCAGTAAGTTGGGAGAATAACTTGCATGGTAGACTTGTCATTCCATTCCTAATGTGTCCCCTTTGTTTAAGAAACGGTTAGGTCGGTTTACTCTTCATTTGTGCTTACTTTTAGATACTTATTACGTATTTAAGGTGAGTTTTCATAGCCCCTTTTAATTATGTTTTACATTTCGGTAGAGAAATATGCTTTTATTAAATAACATGATAATGAGACCAAAACTAGACGTGACTGTTTGATGACCTTGAGTTATGGCTACTATAACCATGTACGGTGTTACGTGGAGCCTCCCACCGCTGTAATCATTAAACTTAGAAAGGTCTCAGATAATAGATCTATCGGGTTTGACAACCCACTCTCGTGACCAATCGCTCTAGTCTACATGATAAGGGAATGTATTTTGAAAGGAACACGAGGAAACATTTCATTTTGGTTTTATTATGGGCTCTTGGTTGCGATCATTGTCGTATTCCTAGCTAGTCTACGATGGTCCTCATATTTGTATTAAATTATCATGTCTTTTCAAAGAAAAACTTCCTTTATTTGTCAATAAAACATGTGAACTCACCAACCATGTTTTTTATGTACTCAATATTTTTAGCGAACCGATTTTAAGCAAGCACATACATTACATGGATACCACTTTTGAAGAGTTTCTTGTATTACACATGTCTTTCGTGACTAAACATGAAATCTTGTTCTAAACAGTGTCTTTGGTATTTGTAACTTTTAATTGATTGGTATCCAAATTTTATTTCATTTTTAGTGTTTGCTTAACCTTATGCTTTGTATGCTATGATGTTACCCCCACGCGTGCCTTCTGTTGCGATCGTGTGTCACAATGACATACACCAATACCATCCACAGTGAAATCATTTCCTGAAAAGTTACAACATATAGAATACAAAAATACAATATGAATAAAGTTTCCTTTTGCAACATGAAAATACATTCAAAGTTTCCTATAATCAGACACAAATATAAATTACAACTCTTCTTTTAATCGGACTCTTAATGTTTGTCTCAGACCCCTGTATTATAATCAGGATCTTCCTCGTCATAGTTAGTCTCGCCTTCAGATAGTTCATTGTTCATTGGCGGTAACCCAAAACGGGGACAACCCATTTTTAATTTCTAAACCAATTCGAGCGGACATTTCTAAACTCGTGATGATTAAACGAGGCATTGTTTAAACAAATAATCAAAGCCCAAGCAATGGTCAAATATAAAACAAAACACTTGGGTTTTATCAATTTGCAATCATTTCAATCCTAATTTGGTTTCCAGTTTCAAGTAACTAACTTCACACATAACTAAAATTCTAATACAAATACAATTATATCATCTTATTCATTTTCTACATATATAAATTTATTTAGTTACATAGATAATTCTCGATATAAAGAACCTAATTGATGTATATTATCATGTATAAATTTATTTGTTTAGTTACATACTTCAACATTAAACAAATTTGAAGATAAACTTAAAAAATCCTACAAACACGCCCATACACGCATACACATACACATAAACACACCCATACCCACACATACATAAACATAAACACACCCATACACACACACACATACATACATGTATACATGCACACACCCACACACACATACATATACATGTATACACTCAAACACACCGATGCACCCATAAACACATACATATACATACACACAAACACACCCATCTACACATTCCTCGTAAACTCTAGAAATCGAAATCCGTTCTATGTTAAATATCCCCCAAATTCCTCATGAACTCTAGAAATCATAATCTTCACTTCATCAAGTTATTCTTCATTAGGCAAATTAGCAATAATAATGCATCAAGTAACAAGTATTTAACTCCGTCATTCCCATTATGATTCATTCTAACAAATATTTTAGAACTAATCCACCATTCTCCGTAAAAAATCTAGGATCCCAAACATGCATCTTAAAGTTTAACATCATTCATGGAGTTTTTGAACTTTAATAACCTATAAACATAAAATGCATCTTAAAGTTTATCATCCTTTTTGAAATGAAAAATCATGTGATTAAATGCCAAAAAATTACCGAATTCATAGAATTGCACAAGATTGGGCGGTAGTAGTGGGCGACGTGGTGGTGGTGCGGTGTTGTCGCTTGAAACCGGCGGTGGTGTGGTGCTCCAACGTTTCAGAGAATTCCGATGATGCTGGTGGTGCTCCGATGGGTTGCAAAGTGCCCTTGCAATTGGTGGTGGCGACGTGGTGCTCCGGTGGTGGTGGTCGTCGTCGAAGATGCCATTGATGTGTCATCGATGAGATTATGGTGGGAGAATTGGAAGTGAGGTCGTCCTGGAGGGAAATAGGCTTGCCTTATTTTTTAAGGGCTTTAGCGGCGGCATGTCACCACTACAACCCTTCGCCTACAACCCTTCATAGAATAACCATGGCCCTTGGATCTTACTCTTTATCAATGGTCAAGGTTAGTCTACCCACGTGCACACGGATCCAATGAGCTTGTAACCGTTATTGGTGATGGCAACTAACGTCGCCGCTATATATTGCCTTTGTTTATTGCAGTGTATTCTTGAGGGATACGGTATGGTGGTAAGACGCATCCCTCTATCCTAGAGGTGTTAGTGGATGATAGGAATAGATTAGGACTTGGTTAGTTTGTGATTCAGTAAAAAAATTACTTAATGTAATAGGGTGTCAAAAGAACAAAATTGTCACACCCCGACCCGCAGCGGAAAAGGTGATCGGGGCATAATTGGGTTATCATCAAAGCTCATGACATTTATTATATGTTTCATATTCATTAATACAATTTAATGGAAATTTACAATAAATGATACAACATGTTCTAACTATCAGTCTAAGCTTCTTGTTTCTCTTCTAAGGCATATCCTATGTTTTCCTTGCTTCAACCTGTCCACCTGTATCATGTGTAAAAAGGTTTTTGGATCAACATAATGTTGGCGAGTGAATCTATGAAAAATCTTGAACGAGTTTATCATTGATTATATAAATAATGTGCATACCTCATATGAGTAAATGTAGATGTAAATTTATTCACACAACACATAATATTGAATATTGAACATATAAACACCAAATGATTGTTTTGAGGCACGCGTTGTTCGACTCGTTTCTCACGAGGAACTGATGGGCCTAATGAATGAGTTTTGAGGCACGCGTTGTTCTCGTCTCACACGAGGAACTGATGGGCCTAATAAATGAGTTTTGAGGCACGCGTTGTTCTCGTCTCACACGAGGAACTGATGGGCCTAATAAATGAGTTTTGAGGCACGCGTTGTTCTTACGAACTGATGGGCCTAAATAATTTGTATACAACTTTGACAATATGAAATACATCACAACCAAACAATAGTTACATTCTAATTTAGTTCACATAATGGTATAGCACGAATTTGCATAAAAGAAATTAGTTTAAGCGACACATGATACACCCCAAAACATGAATAAAAAGGGGAGTTTGTAAGAATTCACTCACATTGGGTGCGTTCGGTTGATGACGTTGAATGCGCGCGAAATGGTTTTAACCACGAGTGAAATTAACCTAGATAAATCGCGTTACGGTTTGGTAAGTAAACGGGTTTTGTGAATCTATTTTAATAGGATTGTTGGGTGTATTTTTGTGAGTTTGAGGCTATTTTCTAACCTTAAAAATGTTATTTTTAAGTATTTATAATTGATTTTTAATTAAAATAATTAAATAAAAATAATAAAAAATATTTTTATGTTTGCTACAGTACGCATTGACCGTTGACTTTGACTATGGTTGACCGGTTTATAGGCATATTGTTGTGCGCTCGGTGAGGCTCGAACCCGAGACCTCCCGTACGCGTGCACGCAGCTCTACCAACTGAGCTACGTGTCTAACCCGTTATATATCCGATTTTAATTATATATATATATTAATTAGATTTAACAGAAATCCTTTATTATTAAAAATGAATTAAATCTCCAGAATCGGTGCGCTCCACAGGTCTCGAACCCGGGACCTGTGGGTTAGCGGACACACACTCCACCGCTGGACTGTGTGTCACACTTGGTTATAACTCGGTTATCAATATACTTAACATATACTCAAGGCGACTCCGGTTCAGTTTGCTAAAAATAGGATTTTTATCAAGGCGACGTGTGTGAACCGGAATCGAACTCGTGACCTTAGCGTTAAAAGTGCACACAGTCCACCGCTGGACTGTGTGTCTAACCCGGTAATTATTTTGATTTTAATTATACTTAACCATTACTGAACTTCGTCTTCTTCACCGGTTTTAACCGGAAGTGACGACGGACTGGTTCAGAATGTTGATTCATGTTTCTTAAGCGTTTAATGATCAATTACAAATGAGATAAAAGTAAAAAGGGAATGAATTTAAGCGTGAGATATACCGACTGGTTATACTCTGTTTTCCGGCAGAACTCCGGCGACAGAGACCTTTTTCCGGCGAAGTATCAAGTATTTCCGGCGAGTGATTTTTCGCCGACAGAGGGTGCGATTTGAGTGTGAAAGACTTCTGGCGAGTTGTGGGTGTACTTATAGGGTAGCAACGAGATGAATGGGGTCTGAATTCGGTCTATATTCGAAGTCAACTGTCCTTCCGGCGATTTGGCTGATGACGCGGTTTCAGACGTTGGCTATAGCTGTCGCTAGAGTTAATTGATTGATTAAATTGAGCGAAAGCGTGTTTTATGGGCGAAGTCGTCGGGATTTCCGACGACTGCTGTTTGGGCGCAAGTTGACCGAGTTTGAATTTCTCACATCATTATTTGATTTAATACAACCATTTACTTAACAGAAAAACAAAGTGGCGGAGTGGTTTACGGTGTGTGAGTTAAGTGTTTGGTTGAACCGGTAGAGACCCGAGTTCGAAACCCGGCATGGATAAAATATTTTTATTTTGTTATTTTTAACAGATTTTCAAAAACTAAATACATATCCCCGCATAATAATTGATTACGGATCGTTTAAAATTATTTTGGGCATTTAATTCGCAACTAAAAATTTGACTGACTGTTCGGTTGATAAACGGAGCGGGTTTGGTAAATCCGTTTTTGACGGATGTTACAGTATCCCCTGCTTTTTAGAAATTTCGCCCCGAAATTTAATTAGGGATATAATCGACTAAAAGAATGATGGTGTTGAGTTTGCCGGTTACATTTTTGAGAATTAGGGTTTAGGTTTTTGTTTGAGGCGGTAACGTTCCTTGTAAAGGTTAAGTATCCTAATACAGGAATCGCTTTTTGTTGCCTACTGTATAGGTATTGTTAAGCAGGAATGATTCGCTAAAATGATAACATGCATAAGAGTTTGAATATGCTTAGGGTTATTTCCTAAGGCAGAAATTCTACACAAATAAACACAACAACTAACAATTGTATCCACATTCTGATAGCGTATATGTTTGAATGATGATGGTTCCTCTCTCTCATTTGTTATGATGGAGAGGTTAGTCTATATAGAAATGGATCACAATCCAATTTCTTTAAATAGTGAGATGATATAAATGTAACACAATTTCAACCAAGGCAATAGTAAATCCTACATGGAACTTCTCATAACCGCCTGATAATGCCTCTGATCCTTTGACAAGAATACTTATATATAGGAAGTACCAGCGGCGTATCCACCGTATTCTTGTCAAATTCTCATTGGCTTCATCCGCCAGTTATGATTAGTTCTATGCGACTCTACAACAAACACCACAACCACAAGATACTGATAATGAAAATGTATGTGCGTTCAAGGCTCAATCAAACGGAGCCGAACGTATTGCATGAACTGGAAATGTAAATTGATCTGTGAGCTCAAGGCTCAATCAAACGGAGCCGAGCGTATTGAAATGTAAAATGAAATGAAATGTATTGCATGTGAGACACAACTCAACTTCTGAGATATGTCGTGAAGTATGATGATATGAATATTAAATCAATGAGTATAAAACCAACTGAACTAGTAATTTGCATTAAAATTCTTGGATAAAATTCCAATTGAGATACGTGAAAATTGAGACAACATAAAGAAAAACATAAAAACTAAGTGATTAGAGTTGAATCTTGATTCTTGGTGAGAGAAGGCTAGTTAAGTGGTTGGTTTGGACCGTTAACATCTTCAACAGGATTGGCGTTGATGTTATAAACTCTTCCTCTTGCTGGTGGTGGAGCTGGGTTTGCTTGGTTTGCTTGGTTAACTGGGTTTGCTTGAGCTTGGGCATTTATGATGTTAACCAAACGAGGGCACGTGTTTCTAAAATGGGTAGGGTCGCCATAATTGAAACAAGCTCGAACATATGGGTACATGGGGTATTGAGGTTGTTGATATGTTTGGATCATGGGTTGAGTAGGGGTTGAGGTTTGGTTTTGAGGGGTGCGGCAAACGTTGCTCAAATGACCGTAGCGTCCACAATTCGCACATAGTCGACAGGGTAAGGTAGATGGATGGTGATAGAAACAGGTGTTGCATTGAGGGTGAGGTCCAATGTAAGGTTTCTTGTTTGGGTAAGTTGAGTTGGGTGCTACTTGAGCGTTTGGGATAGTTTGAGGAGGTACAACTTGTGAAGCTGGTTGGTTACGTTGGGTGACGGCGAAGATTTGCCCATCACGTTTTCTCTTAGAAGTAGGTGGTGCAAAGGATTCGGTTCGGGTGTGGTTTGAGGTTTCGGTTGATGCTTTATCCTTCTTCTTCTCCTCCTTGAAGTCTTTGTTTCGGATTCGGTTCTCAGTGAGCGCGGTTGCTAGCTCCATTGCTGCTTCCAAAGTTGCAGGCGAGGTACTTATTATAGAGTCTTGAATCTTTGATGGAAGACCACGAATGTAGTGCTCGATCAAACGGTAGAGGGGAGTAAACAAGTTGGGAACCATTTGATTTAACTCAAGGAATCTCTTGTTGTATGTGGTGTGGTCGCCTTCCTTTTGTTTTAAAGCATGAAACTCATCCTCCAATTTCTTGATTTCACTTCTTGGGCAAAACCGTCTTGTCATGATTCCCTTCAACTCTTCCCAAGCCAAGGTCATAGTTTCTTCAACACCACGTTTGGTCTTTTCTGTATTCCACCATGTGAGTGCCGTTCCAAGTAAGCGACCGGTAGCATAACGCACTTTGCGATCATCGGGGCAATCGCAATTTAGAAAAGTGTTCTCCATTTCTTCGAACCAATGGAGGAGAGCGGTGACACCTTCAGTACCTTCGTATTTTGGAGGATCGCAGGATTTGAAGTGTTTGTAGGTGCATTTAGTGACTGAAGGATTGATAGTGTTTTGATCTTCTTGTTGGGTTGGGTTAACGGAATTAGCGGTAAGGGCTTGTTGAACTTGAACTACGATGTTGGGTATTATGGTCGCCATTTGCTGAGCGATTTGGGTAGCCATGCGTTCACGGGCTTTTCCTGCTCTCATTTTCCTACGAGCGAGGCTAGAAGACATCTACAAGGAATACATGTCAAGAGTATGAGTTGGATGCCTTTGGGATCGTGGGTCGAGTTTGGGATTGAACGTTCATAAAATAAATATAGAAAAATAAATCTACTACATCCATAGGATGTCTTGGGTTTTGCTTGCTGTTAGGCCCTTCATGCCGCCATACTTTACCTGTGTAATCATGTGGGCTCCCATGAATACCGGTTTTTCATATGGTTCGCACGGTTTCTACCTGATTGCGTACACAAAACCCGGAGAAAATCGAGAAATATGTATACAACGTGTGATATTCGGAATGTGTCCAGGTGTAGACACGGTGACATCTCAAAGTGAGGTTAATTCGAACGACGTTTGGTGTGGCATGCTTTGGCCTAATAGGTCCGTCGTACTCTCATCGTTAGTCCCCAGGTAGGCAAACTGGTCCGTTATTTTGGATTTATACGAATGCCAACCTAGACAGGACGTTCCGACTACCGGTACTTGTACCCTTCCAGTTACTACATGCCCGTCGCAGAACTTACTTTGATGAGATTTGAAAATTGCATAAAATCTTTGGATACTGAGAGTATGAAAATAAATTGAATACATGAACATCGATATATGTATATATGTATAATGAATGAGCATGTATGTTTGACTGAAATGTAAACAAATATGAAACAAATAAATATCACAAGTTTGTATGTAACCACCTAATCAATTAAAATTTAGGCAGACTATAGTATAGGTTCTAAGGGTCTAATAACCTATCCTATATCCCTATAGTCATGGCTCTGATACCAATCTGTCACACCCCGACCCGCAGCGGAAAAGGTGATCGGGGCATAATTGGGTTATCATCAAAGCTCATGACATTTATTATATGTTTCATATTCATTAATACAATTTAATGGAAATTTACAATAAATGATACAACATGTTCTAACTATCAGTCTAAGCTTCTTGTTTCTCTTCTAAGGCATATCCTATGTTTTCCTTGCTTCAACCTGTCCACCTGTATCATGTGTAAAAAGGTTTTTGGATCAACATAATGTTGGCGAGTGAATCCTATGGAAAAACATTTGAACGAGTTTATCCAATTGATTATAAATAATGTGCATACCTCATATGAGTAAATGTAGATGTAAATTTATTCACACAACACATAATATTGAATATTGAACATATAAACACCAAATGATTGTTTTGAGGCACGCGTTGTTCGACTCGTTTCTCACGAGGAACTGATGGGCCTAATGAATGAGTTTTGAGGCACGCGTTGTTCTCGTCTCACACGAGGAACTGATGGGCCTAATAAATGAGTTTTGAGGCACGCGTTGTTCTCGTCTCACACGAGGAACTGATGGGCCTAATAAATGAGTTTTGAGGCACGCGTTGTTCTTACGAACTGATGGGCCTAAATAATTTGTATACAACTTTGACAATATGAAATACATCACAACCAAACAATAGTTACATTCTAATTTAGTTCACATAATGGTATAGCACGAATTTGCATAAAAGAAATTAGTTTAAGCGACACATGATACACCCCAAAACATGAATAAAAAGGGGAGTTTGTAAGAATTCACTCACATTGGGTGCGTTCGGTTGATGACGTTGAATGCGCGCGAAATGGTTTTAACCACGAGTGAAATTAACCTAGATAAATCGCGTTACGGTTTGGTAAGTAAACGGGTTTTGTGAATCTATTTTAATAGGATTGTTGGGTGTATTTTTGTGAGTTTGAGGCTATTTTCTAACCTTAAAAATGTTATTTTTAAGTATTTATAATTGATTTTTAATTAAAATAATTAAATAAAAATAATAAAAAATATTTTTATGTTTGCTACAGTACGCATTGACCGTTGACTTTGACTATGGTTGACCGGTTTATAGGCATATTGTTGTGCGCTCGGTGAGGCTCGAACCCGAGACCTCCCGTACGCGTGCACGCAGCTCTACCAACTGAGCTACGTGTCTAACCCGTTATATATCCGATTTTAATTATATATATATATTAATTAGATTTAACAGAAATCCTTTATTATTAAAAATGAATTAAATCTCCAGAATCGGTGCGCTCCACAGGTCTCGAACCCGGGACCTGTGGGTTAGCGGACACACACTCCACCGCTGGACTGTGTGTCACACTTGGTTATAACTCGGTTATCAATATACTTAACATATACTCAAGGCGACTCCGGTTCAGTTTGCTAAAAATAGGATTTTTATCAAGGCGACGTGTGTGAACCGGAATCGAACTCGTGACCTTAGCGTTAAAAGTGCACACAGTCCACCGCTGGACTGTGTGTCTAACCCGGTAATTATTTTGATTTTAATTATACTTAACCATTACTGAACTTCGTCTTCTTCACCGGTTTTAACCGGAAGTGACGACGGACTGGTTCAGAATGTTGATTCATGTTTCTTAAGCGTTTAATGATCAATTACAAATGAGATAAAAGTAAAAAGGGAATGAATTTAAGCGTGAGATATACCGACTGGTTATACTCTGTTTTCCGGCAGAACTCCGGCGACAGAGACCTTTTTCCGGCGAAGTATCAAGTATTTCCGGCGAGTGATTTTTCGCCGACAGAGGGTGCGATTTGAGTGTGAAAGACTTCTGGCGAGTTGTGGGTGTACTTATAGGGTAGCAACGAGATGAATGGGGTCTGAATTCGGTCTATATTCGAAGTCAACTGTCCTTCCGGCGATTTGGCTGATGACGCGGTTTCAGACGTTGGCTATAGCTGTCGCTAGAGTTAATTGATTGATTAAATTGAGCGAAAGCGTGTTTTATGGGCGAAGTCGTCGGGATTTCCGACGACTGCTGTTTGGGCGCAAGTTGACCGAGTTTGAATTTCTCACATCATTATTTGATTTAATACAACCATTTACTTAACAGAAAAACAAAGTGGCGGAGTGGTTTACGGTGTGTGAGTTAAGTGTTTGGTTGAACCGGTAGAGACCCGAGTTCGAAACCCGGCATGGATAAATATATTTTATTTTGTTATTTTTAACAGATTTTCAAAAACTAAATACATATCCCCGCATAATAATTGATTACGGATCGTTTAAAATTATTTTGGGCATTTAATTCGCAACTAAAAATTTGACTGACTGTTCGGTTGATAAACGGAGCGGGTTTGGTAAATCCGTTTTTGACGGATGTTACAGTATCCCCTGCTTTTTAGAAATTTCGCCCCGAAATTTAATTAGGGATATAATCGACTAAAAGAATGATGGTGTTGAGTTTGCCGGTTACATTTTTGAGAATTAGGGTTTAGGTTTTTGTTTGAGGCGGTAACGTTCCTTGTAAAGGTTAAGTATCCTAATACAGGAATCGCTTTTGTTGCCTACTGTATAGGTATTGTTAAGCAGGAATGATTCGCTAAAATGATAACATGCATAAGAGTTTGAATATGCTTAGGGTTATTTCCTAAGGCAGAAATTCTACACAAATAAACACAACAACTAACAATTGTATCCACATTCTGATAGCGTATATGTTTGAATGATGATGGTTCCTCTCTCATTTGTTATGATGGAGAGGTTAGTCTATATAGAAATGGATCACAATCCAATTTCTTTAAATAGTGAGATGATATAAATGTAACACAATTTCAACCAAGGCAATAGTAAATCCTACATGGAACTTCTCATAACCGCCTGATAATGCCTCTGATCCTTTGACAAGAATACTTATATATAGGAAGTACCAGCGGCGTATCCACCGTATTCTTGTCAAATTCTCATTGGCTTCATCCGCCAGTTATGATTAGTTCTATGCGACTCTACAACAAACACCACAACCACAAGATACTGATAATGAAAATGTATGTGCGTTCAAGGCTCAATCAAACGGAGCCGAACGTATTGCATGAACTGGAAATGTAAATTGATCTGTGAGCTCAAGGCTCAATCAAACGGAGCCGAGCGTATTGAAATGTAAAATGAAATGAAATGTATTGCATGTGAGACACAACTCAACTTCTGAGATATGTCGTGAAGTATGATGATATGAATATTAAATCAATGAGTATAAAACCAACTGAACTAGTAATTTGCATTAAAATTCTTGGATAAAATTCCAATTGAGATACGTGAAAATTGAGACAACATAAAGAAAAACATAAAAACTAAGTGATTAGAGTTGAATCTTGATTCTTGGTGAGAGAAGGCTAGTTAAGTGGTTGGTTTGGACCGTTAACATCTTCAACAGGATTGGCGTTGATGTTATAAACTCTTCCTCTTGCTGGTGGTGGAGCTGGGTTTGCTTGGTTTGCTTGGTTAACTGGGTTTGCTTGAGCTTGGGCATTTATGATGTTAACCAAACGAGGGCACGTGTTTCTAAAATGGGTAGGGTCGCCATAATTGAAACAAGCTCGAACATATGGGTACATGGGGTATTGAGGTTGTTGATATGTTTGGATCATGGGTTGAGTAGGGGTTGAGGTTTGGTTTTGAGGGGTGCGGCAAACGTTGCTCAAATGACCGTAGCGTCCACAATTCGCACATAGTCGACAGGGTAAGGTAGATGGATGGTGATAGAAACAGGTGTTGCATTGAGGGTGAGGTCCAATGTAAGGTTTCTTGTTTGGGTAAGTTGAGTTGGGTGCTACTTGAGCGTTTGGGATAGTTTGAGGAGGTACAACTTGTGAAGCTGGTTGGTTACGTTGGGTGACGGCGAAGATTTGCCCATCACGTTTTCTCTTAGAAGTAGGTGGTGCAAAGGATTCGGTTCGGGTGTGGTTTGAGGTTTCGGTTGATGCTTTATCCTTCTTCTTCTCCTCCTTGAAGTCTTTGTTTCGGATTCGGTTCTCAGTGAGCGCGGTTGCTAGCTCCATTGCTGCTTCCAAAGTTGCAGGCGAGGTACTTATTATAGAGTCTTGAATCTTTGATGGAAGACCACGAATGTAGTGCTCGATCAAACGGTAGAGGGGAGTAAACAAGTTGGGAACCATTTGATTTAACTCAAGGAATCTCTTGTTGTATGTGGTGTGGTCGCCTTCCTTTTGTTTTAAAGCATGAAACTCATCCTCCAATTTCTTGATTTCACTTCTTGGGCAAAACCGTCTTGTCATGATTCCCTTCAACTCTTCCCAAGCCAAGGTCATAGTTTCTTCAACACCACGTTTGGTCTTTTCTGTATTCCACCATGTGAGTGCCGTTCCAAGTAAGCGACCGGTAGCATAACGCACTTTGCGATCATCGGGGCAATCGCAATTTAGAAAAGTGTTCTCCATTTCTTCGAACCAATGGAGGAGAGCGGTGACACCTTCAGTACCTTCGTATTTTGGAGGATCGCAGGATTTGAAGTGTTTGTAGGTGCATTTAGTGACTGAAGGATTGATAGTGTTTTGATCTTCTTGTTGGGTTGGGTTAACGGAATTAGCGGTAAGGGCTTGTTGAACTTGAACTACGATGTTGGGTATTATGGTCGCCATTTGCTGAGCGATTTGGGTAGCCATGCGTTCACGGGCTTTTCCTGCTCTCATTTTCCTACGAGCGAGGCTAGAAGACATCTACAAGGAATACATGTCAAGAGTATGAGTTGGATGCCTTTGGGATCGTGGGTCGAGTTTGGGATTGAACGTTCATAAAATAAATATAGAAAAATAAATCTACTACATCCATAGGATGTCTTGGGTTTTGCTTGCTGTTAGGCCCTTCATGCCGCCATACTTTACCTGTGTAATCATGTGGGCTCCCATGAATACCGGTTTTTCATATGGTTCGCACGGTTTCTACCTGATTGCGTACACAAAACCCGGAGAAAATCGAGAAATATGTATACAACGTGTGATATTCGGAATGTGTCCAGGTGTAGACACGGTGACATCTCAAAGTGAGGTTAATTCGAACGACGTTTGGTGTGGCATGCTTTGGCCTAATAGGTCCGTCGTACTCTCATCGTTAGTCCCCAGGTAGGCAAACTGGTCCGTTATTTTGGATTTATACGAATGCCAACCTAGACAGGACGTTCCGACTACCGGTACTTGTACCCTTCCAGTTACTACATGCCCGTCGCAGAACTTACTTTGATGAGATTTGAAAATTGCATAAAATCTTTGGATACTGAGAGTATGAAAATAAATTGAATACATGAACATCGATATATGTATATATGTATAATGAATGAGCATGTATGTTTGACTGAAATGTAAACAAATATGAAACAAATAAATATCACAAGTTTGTATGTAACCACCTAATCAATTAAAATTTAGGCAGACTATAGTATAGGTTCTAAGGGTCTAATAACCTATCCTATATCCCTATAGTCATGGCTCTGATACCAATCTGTCACACCCCGACCCGCAGCGGAAAAGGTGATCGGGGCATAATTGGGTTATCATCAAAGCTCATGACATTTATTATATGTTTCATATTCATTAATACAATTTAATGGAAATTTACAATAAATGATACAACATGTTCTAACTATCAGTCTAAGCTTCTTGTTTCTCTTCTAAGGCATATCCTATGTTTTCCTTGCTTCAACCTGTCCACCTGTATCATGTGTAAAAAGGTTTTTGGATCAACATAATGTTGGCGAGTGAATCCTATGGAAAAACATTTGAACGAGTTTATCCAATTGATTATAAATAATGTGCATACCTCATATGAGTAAATGTAGATGTAAATTTATTCACACAACACATAATATTGAATATTGAACATATAAACACCAAATGATTGTTTTGAGGCACGCGTTGTTCGACTCGTTTCTCACGAGGAACTGATGGGCCTAATGAATGAGTTTTGAGGCACGCGTTGTTCTCGTCTCACACGAGGAACTGATGGGCCTAATAAATGAGTTTTGAGGCACGCGTTGTTCTCGTCTCACACGAGGAACTGATGGGCCTAATAAATGAGTTTTGAGGCACGCGTTGTTCTTACGAACTGATGGGCCTAAATAATTTGTATACAACTTTGACAATATGAAATACATCACAACCAAACAATAGTTACATTCTAATTTAGTTCACATAATGGTATAGCACGAATTTGCATAAAAGAAATTAGTTTAAGCGACACATGATACACCCCAAAACATGAATAAAAAGGGGAGTTTGTAAGAATTCACTCACATTGGGTGCGTTCGGTTGATGACGTTGAATGCGCGCGAAATGGTTTTAACCACGAGTGAAATTAACCTAGATAAATCGCGTTACGGTTTGGTAAGTAAACGGGTTTTGTGAATCTATTTTAATAGGATTGTTGGGTGTATTTTTGTGAGTTTGAGGCTATTTTCTAACCTTAAAAATGTTATTTTTAAGTATTTATAATTGATTTTTAATTAAAATAATTAAATAAAAATAATAAAAAATATTTTTATGTTTGCTACAGTACGCATTGACCGTTGACTTTGACTATGGTTGACCGGTTTATAGGCATATTGTTGTGCGCTCGGTGAGGCTCGAACCCGAGACCTCCCGTACGCGTGCACGCAGCTCTACCAACTGAGCTACGTGTCTAACCCGTTATATATCCGATTTTAATTATATATATATATTAATTAGATTTAACAGAAATCCTTTATTATTAAAAATGAATTAAATCTCCAGAATCGGTGCGCTCCACAGGTCTCGAACCCGGGACCTGTGGGTTAGCGGACACACACTCCACCGCTGGACTGTGTGTCACACTTGGTTATAACTCGGTTATCAATATACTTAACATATACTCAAGGCGACTCCGGTTCAGTTTGCTAAAAATAGGATTTTTATCAAGGCGACGTGTGTGAACCGGAATCGAACTCGTGACCTTAGCGTTAAAAGTGCACACAGTCCACCGCTGGACTGTGTGTCTAACCCGGTAATTATTTTGATTTTAATTATACTTAACCATTACTGAACTTCGTCTTCTTCACCGGTTTTAACCGGAAGTGACGACGGACTGGTTCAGAATGTTGATTCATGTTTCTTAAGCGTTTAATGATCAATTACAAATGAGATAAAAGTAAAAAGGGAATGAATTTAAGCGTGAGATATACCGACTGGTTATACTCTGTTTTCCGGCAGAACTCCGGCGACAGAGACCTTTTTCCGGCGAAGTATCAAGTATTTCCGGCGAGTGATTTTTCGCCGACAGAGGGTGCGATTTGAGTGTGAAAGACTTCTGGCGAGTTGTGGGTGTACTTATAGGGTAGCAACGAGATGAATGGGGTCTGAATTCGGTCTATATTCGAAGTCAACTGTCCTTCCGGCGATTTGGCTGATGACGCGGTTTCAGACGTTGGCTATAGCTGTCGCTAGAGTTAATTGATTGATTAAATTGAGCGAAAGCGTGTTTTATGGGCGAAGTCGTCGGGATTTCCGACGACTGCTGTTTGGGCGCAAGTTGACCGAGTTTGAATTTCTCACATCATTATTTGATTTAATACAACCATTTACTTAACAGAAAAAACAAAGTGGCGGAGTGGTTTACGGTGTGTGAGTTAAGTGTTTGGTTGAACCGGTAGAGACCCGAGTTCGAAACCCGGCATGGATAAAATATTTTTATTTTGTTATTTTTAACAGATTTTCAAAAACTAAATACATATCCCCGCATAATAATTGATTACGGATCGTTTAAAATTATTTTGGGCATTTAATTCGCAACTAAAAATTTGACTGACTGTTCGGTTGATAAACGGAGCGGGTTTGGTAAATCCGTTTTTGACGGATGTTACAAAAATGCCCTCTGATGCCGGCCCAAGTGTGGAGGAGCGGGCCATGTTATATTTGGAGGCCAAAGATCGCGTAACAAATGGGGCTTCACTGAAATGGCTCTAACTTGGGCTATGGGGTCCGTTTTGGGCGTGCGACCAGGCAAAACGATCATGAGAAAAAAGCCCATCTTGCTGCAAACGCCTTTTGCGGTTTGGGCCAACGTTCGAGACCAGAAAACGCTTATTTCTATGTGTTTTTTTATCATTTTATATTTTTTGGGCTTTTTGCCAACTTTTGTCTTGTTCTAGTTTTTGGCCCAAGTGTGTATTAGGGCCCGTTTCGAATTTCTATCTCTATTAATATGTTTCTAATGACAAAGTAATGGACATATTTCAGTTTTAAAAATTTAGACTTTTCACTTCAAATTTCGTGCCCTTTGGGTTGAATGGGGTTGGGACAAGTTCATCAGGGGTATTCTCATAATCAACGTGATCGATCTTACTTATCTATTACTAATCTACATCACCCTCACGTGAGGCCGGTGTTGTTCACCCAAAAGAAAACACCAAGGTTCTCAGAGCCGACTAGCTTCACCGGGCCGGTTCGCTTGTTCAGACCATTTATGCATTAGACTGGAGGTTTGGTCGGTGACCGGTGGTTCAGCCGGAAATTCGGTAACTAGGAGAGGTCGGCCCATGTTCATCCTCGACATTCATCAATCATCATCCTCAACACTTCACACCCCCAAATCATTGAACTCGCAGGTGTATCAATCCTTCAATTTAATCCCTTGTATGATTTGTTTATCTAAAGAAAAAATGTAGAGAATGACTAGAGATAAAATACATAATCAGCTTCACACACTTCCATGAGAGAAAATGATAAGAGGCGGATAATATATGTAGAAACTAATGGTATCAAGAACAACAAGATTGAACACACAGAAATAGCGACAAAACAGTGACGGAAATCTTATTATTTACCCAAACCAGAAAACTCCCAAACCAAGCCCTAGATCTTACACGAAGTAAGATCTTACGAACAATAATGTTCAGATCAATCAACTGGTTAATCAATCAGTTGATCTTAATACAACAAAAGAAAAGATACAAAGAAAGAGTACAACTAGATCTAAACAATCTCACAGGCGAGATGATGAACAACATACAAATACACTCAGATCGCCACAGATCAGTGCAAGTATCAGAGAACTAGTGCGAGAACAAAATGAGCAGATAGATAGATCTGGAAACTAGGGTTTCCACTTTTATACCAGGATCTTCCATAAGTACACTTTGCACCCCTCAACTCTTTATTATTACACCGACTTCACAATTACTTTACTTCCAGGCCCTTCAAGTTATAAACCTGATAAAAGACACACTTAACCAAAGTTTAGAATATAATTACTTATAAAGAATAACAACATATAAATGACAAGAGTTACGTATTATTTTGAACATGTTTTAACATCCCCTCTTCATTTATATGTGAAAATCAGTTCACAAGATTTAACTTATCACAAAACAATTTATGTTGTGTGACACTTAAACCTTTTGTGAACCCATCTACTAGTTGACTCTTAGAGTCAATCTTAGCAGTTTCAATAATACCAGTCGCTACTTTTTCCCGCAAAAAATGTAGATCTACTTCAAAGTGTTTAGTCCGTTCATGAAAAACAGGATTAGCTTCTATAGATATTGCAGCCTTACTGTCACAATATAACTTCACAGGTAAACCACAATTAATCTGAACTTCCCTTAGTAAATTCAGCAACCACATAATCTCACATGTTGCAGAGCACATTGCTCGATATTCAGCCTCTACAGTAGATCTTGACACTGTATTTTGTTTCTTGCTTTTCCAAGAAACAAGTGAACTTCCTAAGTAAGTACAAAATCCAGTCACAGATTTCCTAGTGGACAAACACTTTTCCCAATCAGAATCTACATAACCAACTAAAGAAAGATTTTCACCTTTCCTAAACAACAAACCACTCCCAGGACTAGCCTTAAGATATCTTAACAATCTTAAGGCAATCTACAAATGCATTTCAGTTGGTTTGTGCATAAACTGACTTAAAAATTGCACAGCATAACGGTATCTTGCCGGGTTAATGACAAATAAATTAATTTTCCAACAAGCTTTTGGAAACCAGTAATACTCTTTAAAACCTGTTGAGTTTTAGTTATTTTTTATGTAACAAGATAACTTTGTTCAATTGGAGTGTTAACTAGTTTACATCCCAAATATCCAAACTCACTAAGCAACTCCAAACAATATTTTCTTTGATTCATACAAATGCCAGATTTATCATACAAAACTTCAATTCCTAGGAAATACTTAAGTTTTCCTAATTCTTTAATTTGAAAATTATTGCTTAAAACAGTTTTGACTTTATTAATTTCTTATACAGTTTCCAGTAACTACAATATCATCCACATACACCAATAAGACAACAAACACACCATTTCTTGACAACACATACATAGAATGGTCACATTTACTCTGAACAAAACCACAGCTAATTAACACATCAGTTAACTTCTCATTCCATTTCCTAGGGGCCTGTTTGAAATCATACAATGACTTGATTAATTTACAAACCTTTGTTTCATCATGAGAATAGTAACCTTGAGGTAAACACATATACACATCCTCACTAATAGTGCCATATAAAAAAGCATTATTAATATCAAGTTTAAACAGAGGCCAGTCATGTTGAACAGCAAGTGCAACAATACACCTCACTGTTACCATCTTCACAACTAGAGAGAAAGTCTCAACAAAGTCAAGACCTTCCCTCTGATTAAACCCTTTGGCTACTAACCTAGCCTTGAACCTTTCTACTTCACCACTTCACTTGTATTTAACTTTATATACTCACTTGCAGCCTATAGGCTTTCTACCAGGAGGCAAATCAACTAATGTCCAAGTATTGTTCCTAAACAATGCCTCCATTTCTTTATTCATTGCTTCGACCCACCTAGGGTCTCTAGCAGCCTCATCATAACTAACAGGTTCAATTGTCTTATTTAAAGTACTCACAAAACACAAGTTATCACTAGACAAGCAGGCATAGTTAACAGTTCTATCTATCCCATACTTTACCTTCCCATCTAACATAAATTCCTCAAACCTTTTAGGAACAATAGAAGTCCTAGTAGACCTTCTAAGATTTACAAAAGTACCCTCAGATAGGTTGGTCTCATCATTTGGTACCTCACTGTCCTCTGCCTCACCATTAGGACCATGATCACTACTACCTACAAGGCCAGTTGAAGTCTGTTGACCATGATCAACAGTACTGGTAGTGGCAGATGTTGAGGGTTCTAATGGCTGCAAATCATCACTGAAAGTACCATGTGAGCCATTATTACCCTCTTCATCATTGGGTATTGAAGAAACTTCAGGTGTTTCTGTCTCATAACAATCAAAAAATGTAACATGATTTAAGTTTTTATCAAAAAGATCTTGATTACCAAACTGTTTTACTTTAAAAGGGTAAACATCTTCATAAAATTTCACATCTCTTGAGAAGAAAACTTTCCTATTGTCTAAACTCCATAGTTTGTACCCCTTCTTCATATTTGAATACCCAATTAACACACACTTATCAGCATGATAAGTGAATTTATCTGATTCATCTAAGACCGTACTAAAACACAAACACCCAAAGTTTCTAAGATGAACTAAAGAGGGTGAAAAACCAAACACAACTTCATAAGGACTTTTACCTAATAACACAGAGGAAGGTAACCTGTTAATCAGGTAAACAGCAGTTAGAATGCAATCAGACCAAAATTTCAGTGGTAGACCACCCTGAAACATCAAAGCTCTGGCGATATTAAGAAGATGCATGTGTTTTCGTTCCACAACACCATTCTGCTGTGGTGTGTAAGAACAAGTAGTCTGATGTATAATACCTTT
Source organism: Scalesia atractyloides (assembly GCA_947069175.1). Classification (NCBI taxonomy): domain Eukaryota; kingdom Viridiplantae; phylum Streptophyta; class Magnoliopsida; order Asterales; family Asteraceae; genus Scalesia; species Scalesia atractyloides. Next base: position 84,548,662 of record CAMTDV010000030.1, read on the forward strand.
AGTTTTAAAGAAACTACTCATTTGATTATTAATAAATTCAGTACCATTATCACTTCTAAACACCTTTACTTTTTTCTTAAACTGAGTTTGCACTAATTCATAAAAACTAGTCAAGTTTTCAAAAACTTCCATTTTGTTCTTTAAAAGATAACAACATACTGTCCTTGAAAAGTCATCAACAACAGTTAAAAAATACTTGTATCCTTCATAACTAGACACTTTATATGGACCCCATAAATCTAAATGAACTATATGACCTATATCTTTTGTTTTGTGTTCACTTAAAGGAAAAAGGACCCTTACTTGTTTTGCCTTATGGCAGATCTCACAAGGTCCATGATCAACATTTTTAATATCCAGACTTCCTTTTAACACAGCCAGAACCTGATCAGGCGGATAGCCTAACCTACTGTGCCACACATTAGACTTTAAAAAACTATTATAGCACATGCTCACAGAATTACCACTTTTTCCAACAAAATACAACCCATTGTCCTGACTACCAGTCACCAGGACTCTCTTTGATCTCAAATACTGTAATAGACAATTAGTTTCATTAAATACAACAGCTATCTTATTATCTTTGGTTAACCTAAACACAGACAACAAGTTTACACTATATTTAGGAACATAGAAGACATCTTCTAAAACTATACCATCAACTAATTTTAGTTTACCAATTTTAAAAACTTTAACATTAGTGCCATTAGGATGACTGACTTTTAAATCAAAATCAGACACATCAACTAAATCAAACATATCTCTATCAGACTTCACCATATGTTGATTCGCACCAGAATCAACAATCCAATTATAGTCAAAGCCAAACACACTAGAACTGGAACAACTAACAAACCCAGTAGTAAAACCACATGTGACAGATGACTCACCTCCCACATTCGACTTAGACTGCTCACCACCAGATCTCTCACCAACTAAACTCAACAACTTGGAAATCTACTCAGAAGTAAATGGCATAGAAGAACCAGCTGAATTTGAAGAACCAGCTGTAACAATAGACTTATTATTATTATTATTATTATTATTATTATTATTATTATTATTATTATTATTATTATTATTATTATTACTGTTAGACATATTAGACTTAGCAACCTGTCCTCCTGGTCTTCTCCTAACACCAGGAGGATAACCAATTATCTCAAAACACCTGTCAACTGTATGACCTATCATATTATAATGAGAGCACTTCAAATTTGGATTAGGACCTCTAGTATTTCTTTTCCTGGGATCAAATGTCTGACCAGACTTGGACACAAACGAGACACTCTGACTCTTTGACCCACCAGAACTCAACCTATGAGACTCCTCTCTTGATACGATAGAAAAGGCAACCTTAACAGAAGGGAATGGTTCTCTTGTTAGTAAATTTTTCCTTACAGGTTGATATATATCATCCAGTCCCATAAGAAATTGCATCAATTTAATAAGTGTTGAAAAATCATTATAATCTTTTGCAGCCTGACAAGAACAGGAAGGAAGATGCACCATTGCATCAAATTGTTTCCACATTATTGTCAGTCTGTTATAATATTCAGCAACAGTACTTCCATTTTGAGAAATTCCATTAATCCTTTTATATAGATCATAAACAACAGAACCATCCACCTTTCAAATGACTCCTTTAGATCAGTCCAGACTTCTGAGGCAAGCTTAGAAAAAACTTGTCCCAGAAATAACTCTTCAGATATAGAATTCAAAAGCCAAGTGATAACAACTGAATTACACCTATGGGTTTAATTGCTAAAACCTCATCATCGTTAGACTTCTCACACTTACCATCTATAAAGCCATATTTATTTTTAGCCTCTAAAGCAAGTCTAATTGCATTAGACCAAACAGGATAGTTTTCAGTGCCTTTTAGTTTTATACTAACAATTGTTAAGGTACTAGAGTCACTAGGATGAAGATATAAGGGATCACCTATATCTAGCTTACTAATAAGGGTGGCAGAAGAACTAGCGTCACTCATAATTCCACAAACAATAACAACAACAGTAAACAATAATAATGAGAAATAAACCAACACTAACACAGCTGTCTATGACAGAGGCCAGATTCCATGTTCATCACTCTGTAGGTGCCTGGACAAGCGTATCACAGAAGCAACACACACTAATACACAAAACAATGCACAATAACAACACAAACAAGACTCGATCAAGGCCGGTCCGACTACCCCGGTAACAGATAATGCCTAGACTCACAATAAGTGATGACAAAAAAATAATAGAAGAAGGTTAGAACATCCTTACAAAAGCGTTTAACTCTCTCCTATAGCAGATCAAACCTGTAACCTTCTAGGGTTACAAGATCTGAACTAGAAGACAAATACCAGAAAGAAATCTGGTTAGTTTGCTTTGTGACTTTGAACAGTCACAAAGACAAACACAGATCTTTGCACCATAAGAAAAAACTCCACCAGACTCTAAATTAGGGTTTCACAACCCTAATTTGATATCACACCCAAGATCTCTCTCCTAGGGTTTCTTGAGTCCAGAAACCCTAACAAACACCTACACAAACAAAAAAACCAGAGATAATACCAGCGGAAACAATAATCAAGAGCTTAATAGCTCTGATACCATGTAGAAACTAATGGTATCAAGAACAACAAGATTGAACACACAGAAATAGCAACAAAACTGTGACGGAAATCTTATTATTTACCAAACCAGAAAACTCCCAAACCAAACCATAGATCTTACACGAAGTAAGATCTTACGAACAATAATGTTCAGATCAATCAACTGATTAATCAATCAGTTGATCTTAATACAACAAAAGAAAAGATACAAAGAAAGAGTACAACCAGATCTAAACAATCTCATAGGCGAGATGATGAACAACATACAAATACACTCAGATCGCCAAAGATCAGTGCAAGTATCAGAGAACCAGTGCGAGAACAAAATGAGCAGATAGATAGATCTGGAAACTAGGGTTTCCACTTTTATACCAGGATCTTCATAAGTACACTTTGCACCCCTCAACTCTTTACTGTTACACCGACTTCACAATTACTTTACTTCGAGGCCCTTCAAGTTATAAACCTGATAAAGACACACTTAACCAAAGTTTAGAATATAATTACTTATAAAGAATAACAACATATAAATGACAAGAGTTACGTATTATTTTGAACATGTTTTAACAATATAAAAACACAAAGAAGCCATGATGGAGAAGATAAGCAGCTGTTAGGGTTTTTCAAGAATACTAAATGAGAATAAACTTAGAAAAATGAGTACATCAATTAAAGAAGGGTGCCACTAAAGAAATAATTACAAGGAAATGATTCTATTAATTTTTTAGGAATTATTTTGTGGTGAATGTAAAAAAGAAATAATTTATAACTGATTTTAAAAATAAAAAGTGATAGATACATGTATAGATATTCTATCCTTAAAAAACACAAAACTTGTCTTAATTTAGGCATGCAGAAATTGGGAAACTGGAGTTTCAACCACGAATCTGTGAGAATTTTACGAAAGAGAGAGAAACAAAGAACCCGAGTTCACAGGGGACCGATTCAACAATGTCACAAGGAGACACCCAACAACAGAAAAGAAGAGAGAGAATCTTCAAAATGACAGAAAATTTTAATAAACAAAACCTGAATCTGACGATGAATGCGGTTCAGGGTCACCAACATTGATCCCGAGCAAGTTCAAGACCAATGGAGCAGTGATTATATCGTTGAAAAAAGAAGAACAATACATTTCCCGCCAAAAAGAAGGGGTTCTTTGCGTATTTATAATGGTTGGTGATTTGTGTTTCATTTATAATTAGTTCTGCAATGAATTAGACATTTAATATATCATGAAACTTTGGTGATTGATGCAATTGTTGCGTTGTTACACGCTGTATGAGAGATTTAGATTCGAGCTATGTATGATGTTAAGTATTTAGATTGTTATGCAAGTTTGCTATTCAGAAGGGGTTGTGGCGCAGCTTGTTACCCGTCTACCTGCCATTAGTCTGTAATCGTCTTTGTTTTATTGAAATGGGAACTTATGCTTTTTTAGTTTAAAAAATATATATATGATCTTGTTGGAGTTATAATACCAACTTTATTCTGATCTGTAATTGTTGTATTTCTGAAGTCCATATCGGTTTAAGTTGCATATTTGACATCGTAAGGCTTTTCTTCTGGATGATTCAGTAATGGAATAGATAGGATGTCAGAACCAATATTATGTTGAGAACTGAGAGAACCGAATAAAGCACTTGTACGTTGTACATTTACAATTTAATGAGATGGGCGAGATTAGATAACTACCATATCATTACACTTTAAACAAAAGTACAAGCGGTTCTCGTACTCAGGGGCCGGGGGCGGATCCAGGGGTGTTTTAGGGGTTCCCGAAAACCCCCTTAGTTTGGAAAAAATAGAAAAAAATTAGTGGAAAACTTGTATGATTTGAAAAAATAATGAGAATTATTGAGAATTTACCAAAAGGAACCCGATATAAAAATTCCTGGATCTGGCAGTCGTACTGGTTCTGAAAAGATTACCCCTCTAGAATATATCGTCTAAATGATTCACTTCTTTTTTGTCCAATCAATATGGAATGGAGAATACTTTATCCGTGCAAGAGATTACATGCTCATAGTAGACATGATGCACAACTAAAGCTATCCATGTAGATAGATACATGATTACAAACATTAAACATATCATTCTAGGCAAATGTACTGACCGACACTGATCTATATGTGCCACAGAGCACTGCAGTTAATATAATCGTAGGCTCTCATGTTTGGGTTGAAGATACAGCCCAAGCGTGGGTTGATGGGCAAGTCACAAAGATTAAAGGGAAAGAAGCCGAGATTCAAACCGCTGATGGGAAAACAGTTAGTCATCAATATGAACGAATATTCTTTTTCAAATATACAAGTAGAATCATGAAGTTGACATCATGGGCTATTTTTCAGGTGGTTGCTAATTTATCAAAAATATATCCTAAGGATATGGAAGCACCAGCTGGCGGTGTTGATGACATGACAAAGTTATCTTATTTGCATGAGCCAGGAGTCTTGCAGAACTTAAGAACTAGATATGAACTCAATGAAATTTATGTATGTTTTCTGTTTTCAAATTTTCATCTCGTATTTTCGTCTAAAGAATTTTAAACAAATATATTCTTACCTTTTTATAAAATAATGGCAGACTTACACAGGAAACATTCTAATTGCGATTAACCCGTTCCAAAAGTTACCTCATTTGTATGATACTCACATGATGCAACAATACAAGGGAGCACCGTTTGGTGAATTGAGCCCCCATGTATTTGCAATTGCAGATACATCTTACAGGTAATTATTAGTTTTTATATGTAATGGTTACTAGTTAGTAACACGTGGTGGTCGTCATGTTTTTGCATTGTTACTTGAGTCAGGGCCATGATTAATGAAGGAAAAAGTAATTCAATTCTGGTGAGCGGTGAAAGCGGGGCAGGTAAAACTGAGACGACCAAAATGCTTATGCGGTTTCTTGCATATTTGGGTGGCAGAAAAGCGACCGAAGGCCGCACAGTTGAACAGCAAGTTCTTGAAGTACGATATATGACGTATAGTTCTATGTTAAATAACCCCTTATTGTTCTATACTTGACGCCACTTAATCTTTATCTTTATGTAACTATATATGAACTTCTGTCAAATTTTAATTGCAGTCAAATCCAGTTCTTGAAGCTTTCGGCAATGCTAAAACCGTTAGAAATAACAATTCCAGGTGACTAGCTTCTAGCTTATTCTCATGTAGTAATAGAAGAACTGATGTTTGTATTTTAGCTACATTTTTATTTATTTTATGTGATAATGGCTCAGTCGTTTTGGCAAGTTTGTTGAGATCCAATTTGATAAGCACGGGAGGATTTCGGGAGCAGCTATCAGGACTTACCTTCTTGAAAGATCTCGTGTTTGCCAAGTTAATGATCCTGAAAGGAACTATCACTGTTTTTACCTGCTTTGTGCAGCACCACCAGAGGTACTAAATTTTTACGAAAACTCAACTTTGCTAGTCAACATTTGATTAATTTCGCATATGGTTTCAGGAAATTGAGAAGTACAAATTAGGAAGCCCGCAATCATTTCACTATCTTAATCAATCGAAATGCTTCGAGCTTGTTGGTGTGAATGATGGAAGCGAATATCTCGCCACAAGGAGAGCTATGGATATTGTTGGAATAAGTAAAAAAGAACAGGTTTTTTCGCTTTTTATTTTGTTTTCTTTTTCTTTTGTATGCAATAATAAGTAAGATCATAAATTCACAACCAATCTTTTTACGTTTCCATAGGAAGCAATTTTCAGAGTTACTGCCGCTATACTTCATCTCGGAAATATCGCATTCACTAAAGGGAAGGAAGTTGATTCTTCGGTCCTAAAAGACGACAAAGCTAAGTTTCATCTCAAGATGGCGGCAGAACTTCTTATGTATGCTTATGTTAAATGTTGAACAGTTTGTAGGTTTTTATATATATGTCTTTATAAATTTATAATTTGATGAGGTCGTGTTAGGTGCGACCCTGTCGGCTTGCAAGATGCATTGTGCAAACGAGTGATGATAACTCCCGAAGAAGTTATTAAGAGGCCTCTTGATCCTCTCAGTGCATCATTTAGCCGAGATGGTTTGGCTAAAACAATATATTGCAGATTATTTGATTGGTACAAATTAGTACATTGAGTAAACCCTATTTGATGAACTTATGGTGTTTGATAATTCAATATCTAGTTTTCCTTCTTTTTCAGGTTGGTGAATAAAATCAACGTATCGATTGGACAAGACGCGACTTCAAAATGTCTGATCGGCGTGCTTGATATCTACGGTTTTGAGAGCTTTAAGAACAACAGGTAGCAGCAAGTAATGTATTTACTTTTTTAAAGAATAATCGCTTGTGACAGCCGTATTATCTGAATGTCATCATACACATGCAGCTTTGAGCAGTTTTGTATTAACTTCACAAATGAGAAACTGCAGCAACACTTTAACCAGGTAATTGTCGAATCCTTAATATCGCTGTTAACATGAGAATGTTGTTAAAAACTGATTACAGAAAGTTTTACGTTTGAATTTCAGCACGTCTTTAAGGTGGAGCAAGAAGAATATAAAAAAGAGGCTATCAATTGGAGCTACATTGAATTTGTTGATAACCAAGATGTTCTAGATCTCCTTGAAAAGGTATAATTACTTCATAGCTACAAATGATAAGATTCTATTTTGTTCCTTATGTATTTATAAATTTTTTATGTATATAATTCTCTCATCTTGTATTTCTATTGCAGAAACCTGGTGGTATCATTGCTCTCCTTGATGAAGCTTGGTATACCATACTCGACTTAATTTTTTGTTTATTTGTTTCTTCATTTTCATTTTTAACAAGGATTATAATAAACAGTTAGCGCTTGATCGAATATATATTTTTGATAATATATTACAATTTGAACTTACATTTTTAGCATGTTCCCAAAGTCAACACATGAGACATTCTCAAACAAACTTTATCAGACATTCAAAAATCACAAACGCTTTATAAAGCCCAAGTTGTCACGCACGGATTTCACAATTGCTCATTATGCTGGTGAGGTATGTATCATGTATGTTAGCTGGACCGTGTTCATAGCTCTAACAACACTATTTGTTTAAAATTAAAACATTTTGTTGTCTTTTTAGGTGCAATATCAATCTGATCAATTTCTTGACAAAAATAAAGATTATGTGGTCCCCGAACACCAAGATTTGTTGAGCGTTTCCAAGTGTTCCTTTGTAGCCGGCCTTTTCCCTCCTGTAGCTGAAGAGTCTTCCAAATCATCTAAATTTTCTTCAATTGGTTCTCGTTTTAAGGTACCTTTTATATCAAATGGTTGTAAAAAATCCCGACTAGCCTCTGATTAGTCGCGTAGTAATTAGCCTCTGATTAGTCGCCGATTAATCTAGTCAGAGGTTCACAATGTAATTTTTATCTAATATGCCAATTAATAGGTGGTCAACAGTGGTCAAATTCAGTCCAAATTGGCCAAGTGGCAGTCTAGCAATTCGGCCAAATTCTGGCCAGATTCTTGACCAAAACCTGTAGATTCCGGCAATTAGTCCTATCTACTTGAAAATATGAGTCGAAGAAGGTGTTAAAATATGTCTACTTAAAAAATACATATAAAAATGTGTGTTTATACATATAAAACTGAAAATTACATATAAAATCTCAATCCGATTAATCCTGAATAATCCCTGTTAATCCCGATTAATCGCTAGTCAGTACGCCACCGGCCGACTAGTGCCTAGCGATTCTTACAACACTATCAATCATTATTATCATGTTGTATGCTTATGTGTAAGTGAGCATTTTGTATGCTGACATGTAACCATATGCTTATAATGCAGCTTCAGTTGCAACAACTGATGGAAACACTAAACGCTACGGAACCTCACTATGTTAGATGTGTAAAGCCTAACAATAAACTGAAACCTGCCATATTTGAAAACCTCAACATCATGCAACAACTGCGTTGTGGTGTGAGTATATGTGATTATTAACTTATGTATTTGTATTCTATTTGTGTGACTAATTCTTCTACTCTTAGGGTGTTTTAGAGGCAATCAGAATCAGTTGTGCCGGTTATCCTACACGTCGTGCATTCTTTGAATTTATAAACAGATTCGGACTTCTTGCACCAGAAGCCTTGGCAGGAAGGTAGATGTTTTTTATTGTTTTTACATCCTGATCATATTATTTTTCTTGATTTGAATTATTTTTATATGTATGCTAACATTTAGTTAATGTTTCTGAAGTAACTTTGACGAAAAGACGGTATGCACAAAGATCTTGGAAAAGATGGGGCTCAGTGGCTTTCAGGTAATTAACGTGTTATTTCGCGTTTTTATATTTTGAACTCTATTTTACCGCATATGTTTTTTACCATGCAGATAGGTAAAACAAAGGTATTCTTGAGAGCGGGACAGATGGCAGAATTAGACGCAAGGAGAGCGGAGGTTCTCAGCAATGCAGCGGGAATAATTCAAAGACGAATAAGAACTCATATTGCTCACCAGCAGGTTACCGTGTTACGCAAGGCTTCAATTTTCTTACAATCTTTCTGTAGATGTGAGCTTCTAAAGTATTCTTAACTTGACCAAATTGCTACAAGAAAAATTCTAATTTTACCATTTTAATGTTTGAACAAATGTTGGAAATGTAGGTAGACTGGCTTGTAAAAAGTTTGAAGAACTGAAAAGAATTGCAGCTGCTATAAAAATTGAGAAACATGTGCGTAAATGGCGTGCTTGGGCAGCCTATACTAGACTTCGGGCATCGGTTCTTACGGTACAAACATATATACGTGCAGTTGGCGCTCGTAAAATGTTCAGACACCGAAAGGAAACTAAAGCCGCAATCAAACTTCAGGTTGGCTTTTTTAAGTAATAAAATAACCGCAACCACGCTAAAATTTTGTATTGCATGAACTGAATGATTCTAGTGGTTTTTTCTTCGGTTAGACTCGGTGGCGTTGTCATAAAAATTCTGCAGATTATAATAAACTGAAGAAAGCATCCATAGTTACACAATGCAGATGGAGGGGAAGAATTGCAAAGAGAGAGCTTAGAAGACTTAGACAGGTCAGTTTTTTTATTGTTTAATTTGATACTATATTCATGTTTGAATGCATCAACCCTTAAGATTGATTAACATGCTTTACCTTTTCCAGGAAGCACGAGATCATGGTAAACTTAAAGAAGCAAAAGATAAGCTCGAGAAACAAATGGAGGAACTAACATGGCGTTTACAGCTGGAGAAACGTTTAAGGGTAATATAATGTTGTATATATATATCTAAGGAATTGTTAAAATGAGAACTCCCTGAGCTGTGAGAACCGTGAGAACTCCTTGAGAAAAAAAGTTTTTAAAAAAAAAGGCAAAAATTTTTAAAATTATGTAACTTTTTCAGAAAAAAAAAATACATATATATGTAGTATGCGAATATTTACATCAGTATAAAACAATTTACGTAAGTGTAACCTGCGCAAAATATTTTTTTCTATGCTTTTTTAAATTGTATTTACACTAGTGTGAGCGATCAAAAACCTAGTGTAAATGAATGCTAGCCATATTTTTACAGTTAGATATTCATATATGTTTGTGGGAAAAAATGGTTAAAAGAGTCACACGGGAAGTAGGATTTCATCGGAGTTCTCAAGTTCTCGAAACTTGGGGGAGTTCTTATCTGAACCTGATCCTATAATATAATAATACAATTGTACATATTTGAATATGTCCAGACTGATTTGGAAGAAGCAAAAGCACAAGATTTGATTAAATTTCAAAATTCTCTGGAAGATATGCAAAAGAAACTTGATGAAGCAAATACAATGGCAGCTATGGAAAGAGAGGCAGCGAGAAAGGCTATTGACGAAGCACCTAAGTTTGTTGAGGAAAAAGAGATTGTTATCGAAGATACTAAGAAAATTGAATCTCTAAATGAACAAGTTAACGATTTGAAGGTATATTGGATGCGTAATCTTTTACTATCAGTAATAATAAATAAATATTTGTTTATGAGATTAAATTCAAGTTGCTGGTTTTGTGTTTTCGGCTTTGCAGGCGAAGTGGGAGTCAGAAAAGAAACGTGCCGATGGTCTGGAAGAATGTAGTGAAGAAAGGCGCATTAGGTTGGAAGAAACAGAAAAGAAAGTGGTTCATTTACAGGAGTCCTTGAGCAGGTAGTTTCGGTTTGGTTGTATCTTTATAGCTTTCGGTTTCTATAAACTACATGTTTTTATTTGCCAGGCTGGAAGAGAAGTTAAATAACTTAGAATCAGAAAACAAAGTCTTCCGCCAGCAAGCGGTATCCATGGCACCTAACAAGTTCCTCTCAGGCCGTTCCCGCTCTATTATTCAGGTAGTTTTTGTTATTTTTAAGTCGAGAACCGCAAGAAACACATAAACAGTTGTACATAGCGCTTTAATTTATTAAATGCTTTGTGTATCACAGTTAAAGCAAGCGAAAATATCATAAAAAACACACTACTTTCTGTTTTTTCTCACAAAAGTCACTCTACAATTTTTTGCACATAAAAAACACTATACTTTGTGTTTTTTTCTCACAAAAATCACTCAACAATTTTTTTGCACATAAAAAACACTATACTTTTTTTTCTCACAAACGTTATTCAATACTTTCATCTTTTTTTCTCACACAAAATAACACGTGTGGAGACACGCGTTAAGTTTCAAATTCCATGTTAATGTTCTTTATTTTCTTGCACCGGTTGTGAATTATTTTTTAGAACATCTCAAGAATTCATCTAAAATTTGAAGATGAAATTGATATTTTTCGACCTTCGTAAATCAAAAGTGTATTGTAACAAATGTGTAAAAGTGCAAATGCGGTTCTTGCAGTTCACTACTTAGAATTGGTTTTCTATTGAACAACCACTATAGCATATAATAAATGTTTTGATCTTTGACTCTTTGCAGAGGACACATAGCGGTACTTTAATCGGAGATAGAAAGTCATCTTTGGTATTGTAACTTGTATAAGTGTGATTATTGAATTATATGTTTCATTTCTATGCTATTAATTATTTAGTTCTGTGTGTCTTTGTTTATGTATGTTTTAGGATCCGAATAGCCCTTCAGTGGGACAACGAGATCTTGCGGAAATAGATGACAAACCACAAAAATCACTCAATGTAAAACAAATTGAAAATCAAGAGTTGCTTCTTAAATGCATTGCACAACATTTAGGCTTTGCAGGGAACAGACCAATAGCAGCTTGTATTATTTACAAATGCCTTTTGCAATGGAGATCTTTTGAAGTTGAGAAGACAAGTGTTTTCGATCGTATCATTCAGACCATAGGCAATGCAATAGAGGTTTAATATTTCTTACAATACGCTAATAACACGCCTTTGATGAAGTATTTTTGGTAAAAATGATGTTTCTTTTATAAAGTATTTGTAAAATTGGTTCTTTTGTGTATTACATGTTATTAAAAAAAACTAAATTACATGTTAAATTAAAATTTAAAAAATGGTGAGATTGATGGCAGAGAATCAACGGTTTGGAACCCGGGATTCAACATTTTTGCAAGAAATAAAACTACCAAATTTTACAGACTTTCATAAAACACCACTTTTACAAAAAAAAAAAAAAAAAAAAAAAAAAAGAAACTGTCTTAAAGTATTTTTGTTCTGATTCTTGTTAATATTTTGTTTATCTAAAGAAAAGGCAGGATAATAATGATGTCTTGGCCTACTGGTTGTCCAATGCTTCTACTCTTCTGCTTCTACTCCAATGCACACTAAAAGCAAGCGGGGCCACATCTGGAATCGGCCCACAGCGTCGTCGATCATCAGCCGCACTTTTCGGCAGGATGACATCCGTAATGCCATACATTTTTTTTTTTTTTGTATTTGGAATTTAATTTTATGATTTTTAAACGGTCGTTTTGGTTTTATAGAGTCTTCAAGGAACTCCACGTGCGGCTGATCTTTCCTTTGCAAATGGAAGTCTGGGTATTGAAGTTGAAGGGTTTAACAAAGTGGAAGCGAAGTATCCAGCTTTGCTTTTCAAGCAGCAGCTTACCGCATACGTTGAAAAAATATATGGAATGATTCGCGATAATTTGAAAAAAGATATATCTCCATTGCTAGGGATGTGCATTCAGGTAATGTTAGTTAAATTATTTTTATTTCTTTTCTGTTTAGAGATGGGCATAAAAACCGGTTCGGAACCCGAACCGGTAGAACCGAACTGGACCCGGTTCCAGTTCCTACCCGACATTAAGTAGAACCGGTTCCGGGTTCAAAATACCCGTTGGTTCCAACCCGGTTCCACAATTTTACCATTTGAATCGGGTCGTACCCGGTTTCACTAGTACCCGGTTCCACCAGTACCCGGTAATGCAGTTCCAGTAGGAACCGATTATAGTCGATATAATGCTACCGTTGGAACCGGTTATAGCCGTTATAATGTTACCGTTGGAACCGGTTCCTGACCGTTGGAACCGATTCTATATATAGTGTTTAGAAATCTATTGTTTAGCACACAATTTCTCATATCTATTCTTCTTGTTACATTTTTTCTTATTCTTTTTCACATACTAATCAACAAATGGCCTCAAAGAGTTCCAAAAACGCAAATTCCCAATCTGTTAACAATGTTCCTCAAGATCAATCGGTTCCATATATGGTTGGAACATTGTCTCATTATCGCAATAAGGAAGTTTGGAGCAATTGGGAGTTGGTCGAGATGAGTGACGGCTCGCGAAAAGCTCAATGTAAACATTGTGGATCGTTATTAGCCAATGAATCAAACTCAACGTTAACGAAGCATATTAATAAGTATTGCAAAGCTTTAAAGGAAATGACATCCGATCAAGTTCCACTATCCAAAGATGGTACCATTTTTCATTATGAGCAAAAATTAGCTCGCGATCGGATGGCGAAGTTGGTGATACAAAAAGCGTTGCCGTTTGGACACTTCGACGACCCCGATCTTACTAATCTTTTCATACAACTTTAAATGATGAGTACCTAGTCGTCCCCTTTTCCCGACACGGCTTGGGAAAATATTCATAACCTAAGTACTTTTTTACAAGTTTTTAAAACTACAACGACTTTGATTTCCAGTGTTTATTATCCTACTAGTTCTAAAGTTGTGGACCAATTGTATTTGATAACAACTAATTTTAAAAAGTTTGAAAATTCTAGTGACATGTTAAGGAATATGATGAGACCAATAGTAAATGGCAGGTTTTACTATCAGGAACCGGTTCCCAATACTGTCAGAAACCGGTTCCGCACCATACCCGGTTCCACACCATACCCGGTTCCATAATACCCGTACCCGGTTCTACACGGTTCCATATTCTTGGGTGTGAACCCGGGTAGGAACTGGACCCGGTTCCACACCATACCCGGTTCCAATGACATCCAAGCAGAACCGGGTCCGGGTTGGAACCGGTTCCGGGTAATAATAAAACCCGATTATACCCATCTCTGTTTCTGTTGGAAACTAATATTATTTACTAATTGGTATGTTATGTTAAAGGCACCGAGAATCTCCAGAGCGAGCCTAGTGAAGGGATCGTCGCGTTCGGTTTCTAGTACAGCTCAGCAAACCGTAATTGCTCACTGGCAAGGAATTGTTAAGAGTCTTGGAACTTTCTTAAACATTTTAAAAACAAATCATGTTAGTTGAACTATTATTAACTTCTGTTATTTTTCTTTTCTTGGTTATGTATTCTGTTACTAACCTCAAAATATCCTTAGGTGCCGCCATTTTTGGTGCGCAAAGTGTTCACGCAGATATTCTCATTCGTCAACGTTCAGCTATTTAACAGGTAGCGTTTATGCCTGATATGCTCACACATCTGTTTTTATTTATTTATCTAATTATTTTTGTAATTCTAAATTTATGATGCAGCTTACTTTTGAGGCGTGAATGTTGTTCGTTTAGTAACGGTGAGTATGTGAAAGCGGGGTTGGCTGAAATAGAACACTGGTGTTACAATGCAACTGATGAGGTAGTTTTGCTTTTTTTATTTTTTTAAATTTTTATATATGGTTATCTGTTAAACCGTTGAACTGCAGTATGCAGGTTCGGCTTGGGATGAACTGAAGCATATACGACAAGCTATTGCATTTCTGGTAAAGTATCTTTTTCATCAATGAGTTGCGCTATGACCAATCTTTGCTTATACGAGAATTTGTAATTTCGTTTAGGTTGTACATCAAAAACCGAAGAAAACATTAGATGATATAAGACGTGACCTATGCCCGGTTAGTGATATATGTTTTTGTTAGGTTACAACACACCACAATGCAGTTTGTTTTACGGTTACACAATCTGATCTCTTGGTTTGCAGATTCTTAGTATACAACAGTTGTATCGGATCAGTACGATGTACTGGGATGACAAGTACGGCACACAAAGTGTATCCGCGGATGTATGTTTTTTTTTATTATTTCATCATTTTCTTATAAACGTTTGAAATAATTATAAAGAATTAATATGTGCCTCAAATGTTCATCATTATTCAGGTGATATCCAGTATGAGGTCGTCGATGACCGAAGAAAACAGTGTTGCAAGCAATTCTTTCCTGTTGGATGACGACTCGAGGTTCGTTATAACTTTGTGTTGTCTGTCCCCTTGGCTTTAGTTGTGATGTATTCTCATGATTTATTTATGTATTTTTATGCAGCATTCCATTTTCGCTTGATGATATATCAAAAACTATGGATCTAATTCATATCTCAGACATCGAGCCGCCACCTCTAATTCGTGAGAACTCGGGATTTAGCTTTCTGTTACCGCGTATTGAGAGCCACTGACACGCTCTCTAACCGTTTTTTTGGTGCTAATTAATTTCATTTCTGGTGATAATATGAAAATGTTTGTATTGAAGAAATAGAAAGAGGTTGGTTGTGTAGATCTGCATTTGCAGGTGTTTTGTAGCATGTTGTACAAATAGATGTATGTATTTATTCATTATGGGTATAAACTGTAGATTTTTTTTTTTGAAAGGTGTGAATTATTCGCGAATGTCGGGAGGTCTAGCATACGTTGTCTTAACCGGGTCCGCGCTAGAGAGCCCCCTCGCACAATAGATCCCCAATTTAAACCCCTCAATGAGAAACCCCTATCATCCAGACTCAAACTTGAGACCTGGAGGGGAAAACTCACCCGAGCCCACCATAGGTGGAACTTAAATACCCCTGGCCACCACTAGAGCACTAGTGATGGTTATAAACTATAGATTGGTGTTTACGGGTGTTGAACATCGTATTTGTTACTTAAACGTGATTTGTGTGAGTTTCTGTACCCGTCATGCGTCAACCAGAGGCCTCTTTGCATCCAAATTCTTTGCCTATATGAGTGTTTCAATCAGGTCACTCGTAATTCTTTGCTCGAATTCAGTTGTGCTCAAACAGATACCGAACAAGAGAGCTTTACATACCAGGCTTGACTAGGCTTACGAGCCTAAACAAGCTTATTACTTATATGAAACAATTTTTGATAAAAAAAATATCATTATTACTATATAACTATGATTTAAAGAAGTGAACATGTATTAGACTGTAAATTTATATATAATAAAATAATATATGTTTTTTGTCCTCAAAATACTTTAGTGTAACGTAATGAAGCTCGCCCATTTCTTCTTCCTATGTGTATGTGTATGTGTACAATAAACAAACGTTAAAATCGGAAACATTTCATTAAAAGTCAAATCTAACCATATGTAAAATAACTTTTCTCCCTCAAAAAAAGTTGATCAATCAAAAACTTTATAACTTTTACCTCTAAAAGAATGATAAATTTCAACAATATAATAGTGACCTAAAAAGGCTTCAACTATCTTTGTGCACTGCAAACTCAGCACCTATCGGCAAATGATCGCTTGGATGGTAGTAATTCGGCAATCCACCTTTTAGATCAGGTGACTCGGCATCCGGAAGCTCAAGGTAACCGACTCGTTCAATGCCTTCGGAAGGAGAGAAATAGTAATATAATCGAGTGTCCCCGTGAACCCAGGTGTATAGTTTGTGAACTTCGGTTCACCCTTTGTGTATGCATAAACACTGCACAGTGGCATCGGTACGTCTTCTGAACATTCTGGTGACGGTTCTGACATGGGCCCACCAGATACAAGGTACTGGTATACCTGGAAACATAAGTCTATTAAATTACTTATTCAATTTTTCATTTTGTTGTTTCATGGTAGCAAAAAGGGCTACTTTTCATCAATTTCTTGTATGAGAATTGGAATAAGCATTTTAAATGAGTTTCTTGAATCTCAAATGTAAAAATTCAACATGATCAAAAGTTACAGACACGTCAAGTGCCACATCATCATTTATGTAACGTACACAGACGGTCCCTGTGGTGAACCGAAGTTTTGGATTTAGTCCCTAGCTTTCCAAAAGTACACGGATGGTCCCTATGGTTTGCACTTTAAAAGGCATTTAGTCCTAAACTTTTTCCAAAAATACACGGATGGTCCTTATGGTTTGCACTTTGTAACGCATTTAGTCCCCAACTTTTAGTGACTAAATGCGTTACAAAGTGCAAACCACAGAGACCATCCATGTACTTTTGGCAAAAGTTGGGGACCAAATGTGTTACAAAGTATAAACCACAGGGACTATCCGTGTACTTTTGAAAAGCTAGGAACTAAATCCAAAATTTTTGGTTAACCAGAGGGACCATCTGTGTACTTTACTCTCATCATTTTTACTAGTACGGGTCAGATTACCTTAAATCGAAACTTTTTGAAGTTGGAAACTGATGCGGGCCCAAGTGTGGAGGAGCGGGCCATGTTATATTTGGAGGCCCAAGATCGCGTGACAAATGAGGCTTCACTAAAATGGCTCTAACTTGGGCTACGGGGGTCCGTTTTGGGCGTGCGACCAGACGAAACGATCGTGAGAAAAAACCCATCTTGCTGCAAACGCCTTTGGGGGTTTGGGTCAACGTTCGGGCCCAAAAAAAGTCTTATTCTGAGTTTTATCATTTTTATGTTTTTTGGGGCTTTTTGCCAACTTTTGTTTTGTTCTAGTTTTTGGCCCAAGTGTATTTTGGGGCCCGTTTCGAATTTATGACTCTATTTATATGTTGCTTATGAGATGATAACGATCAGATTTCAGTTTTGAAAATTTAGACTTTTCACTTCAAATTCTGTGCCCTTTGGGTTGAATTTTGGGGTTGGGACAAGTTCATCACGGGTATTCACAGAATCAACGTGATCGATCTTATTTATCTGTTACTACTCTACATCAGTTGGTATCAGAGCCGAATTCCTGGCTCAAAATGCCTCCGAGGAGAAACAGGCCACTTGATGAAGTCTATGAACGGGAGATGGAGCAGCGGATTATGGCACGAATGGAACAACGTTTGGATCAAGTGGTCGATCAGTTGACTGACCGAATGGAAGTGACCCAATGATGGATATGGTTCCGATTTCAGTAATCCGTTTGGTGACGGTTCGGATTCCAGTGGCGATCATAAGGAGCGGCCGAGGGGAGGCCGTGGAGAGGGCAATAGGCGTTGGGATTCTGGGATAAGGGTTGATATTCCAGAATTTGATGGGGCTAGTTTGAACCCGAAGGGGTTCATCGATTGGTTGTCCACCGTGGAGGAGGTGTTTGAGTATAAGGAGGTTCCTAAGAATAAGCGGGTGGCTTTGATTGCTACCAGGTTACGTGGTAGGGCTTCTGCATGGTGACAACAATTGAAGCTAACACGGGAAAGGCTCGGTAAGTCCAGGATTGTGACATGGGCCAAGATCAGAAAATGCTTGCGGTCCAACTTTTTGCCTCATAACTTTCAAAGATTGATGTACCAGCGTCTGCAGAATCTAAAACAGGGGGCTAAGTCGGTTGATGATTATACAACCGAGTTTTACCAATTGATCGCCAGGAACGATATTCAAGAACCGGAGGAGCAACTTGTTTCTCGATATATTGGGGGTTTAAGGGTTCAAATCATGGAGTCAGTGAATCTTTTTGATCATTGACCATTGCAGAGGCACACCAACGGGCGTTGGCTTTTGAGAAGCAAAATCGTCGGGTGAGTGGTTCGTATTCTAACGCCCCTACTAGGGGAAATGTAGGGTCGGGTAGTGGGGCACCTCGTGGCGGACTTAGTCAGCAAAAGTTTGGGGCTAACAATATCGGGTCAACTTTTAAGGGGGCTAGTAGCAGTGGCTCGAAGTGTTCCAATTGTCTTGAAACGGGCTATCGACAGGCTGAGTGTAAAAAGGCTGGCAAACGACACTTATTTGTTGAGTCTGAGGATGAACCATATGAAGAGGACGAAAATACCCAGTATATGATGAAGAACCCGAATACGAGGAGGAGTTTGTGACCGGTGATGTTGGAGTAAACCTGGTGGTCACACGATCTTGCTATACACCGAAGGCCGATGGGGATGACTGGCTTAAGCACAAATCTTCCACTCAACATGTACCATTTCGGGGAAGGTATGTACGTTCGTTATTGATTCTGGAAGTAGTGATAATTTGATTTCTGAAGAGGCAGTCCAGAAATTCGCTTTGAAAACAGAGAGTCACCCCAAGCCTTCTAAGCTTCAGTGGCTTAAGAAGGGTGGTGAAGTAACAATATCTAAGAGGGCCCTTGTTTCCATTTCTATTGTGTCCACATACAAAGATGATGTTGTGTGTGATGTGGTCCCTATGGATGCGTGTCACTTGTTGTTTGGTAGGCCTTGGGAGTATGAGCGGAACATAGAGCATAATGGGCGGTCTAATACGTAAAGCTTTCTGTTTGGTGGTGTGAAGATCACTCTTGTTCCTACCAAGCCTAAACAGTTAACCACAAAATAGTCAGGCACTTTGTTAACCATTAGTGTGACAACCCGTATATTCGACCCTAGGTAATTATAAAGAGTTGCCTGTAGCAATATCATGGATTATTATCTAGTGAATATTAATAACTAGTCGCAAGTGAAACATGTTATTTGACCGACATCTTAGCATATATATATATATATATATATATATATATATTCTGAATAATTGTTTTAGATTAAAACAAGTAAAAATAATATATATAAGTTAATTGTTATACTTATTTTATATAATTTAAACGGGCGTTTTTTTTTATATAACGAGGCACGAGATTCTAACCGGGTTCGTGAAAGCGATACACACCCACTTGCCAACTCACCAAACCCAACCCAAACCCTAGATATAAAATCATCTTATTCCCTTTTCCCCTTTCATTTGTTCAAACCCTAGCCCCCATTGGTTTTCTCTCACAATACACACACACATAATCTGCATAATCATGAGAGAGTGTGAGATTCGACCGAGAGAAAGAGGGAACCGAGGGGAGAGAGAGAGAGCAACAAGATGGAGACGGGTTGTCTCCAGCCACTTGGACACGACGGCAGTGGTGAGTCGCGGCGGCGGGGTTTCAATCGGAGGCGACGGGGAGGTGGTTTGAGTGGAAGTATGGTGGTGACTGATATGTGATGGCGATGGTGGTGGCTCGAGAAGTGGTTGGGAGTAAACGGAGCTGGACTAACTGCAACAGGTTACCGATGAAGCTCCGGCGCACCTTTTCGTTTCCGGTAGATGTTGGTGGTGAGAGTGGTTAGGGGTAGTGGTGGTGCTTGCTGGCGGCGGAGACAGCAACGACCGCCAGGCAGCAATGGTTGTGAGGATGTTTGCTCGAGCGGGCCTTGTGTTCATGGTTCGGTCCAGGTCTTGACGCGGGTGGCGAATGTTCAGATTTAACACCAC
Organism: Scalesia atractyloides; assembly: GCA_947069175.1. Taxonomy (NCBI): domain Eukaryota; kingdom Viridiplantae; phylum Streptophyta; class Magnoliopsida; order Asterales; family Asteraceae; genus Scalesia; species Scalesia atractyloides. Next base: position 84,568,951 of record CAMTDV010000030.1, read on the forward strand.
TAAGGCTCGAGACTTACATTTTCGGTCAACGCAAGTCAAACTCAGTCAACTCAGCTTTGACGGGTCAAAGCTGGTCAACTGTCAGTCAAAGCTCGGGTCAACAATCAGCGGGTCAGATTTGGTTAACACGTAGTTCGAGGCGGTTGTGTGTCGGTTTTGATTTCTTTTACTCGGTTTACTATCGGGTGTTGGAAGGTATATTCAAAAGCTTGATGTTCTATAATTCCATGTGCTATAATTGTATTAAAAGAACGTGAAACGAGCTCTAGTGAACCCGACCCGATTAGTAGCATTGTATAATAATAGTAAATGGTTTGTAAGTGAGATATTCGGTTGTAAACGGACTTGTACGTGTATGTGAAGATATGTATGATATAAATATGTGATAGTATTAGTAAGTTTGACTTTTAGTGTGGAAAAGTATCGACAATTTGTGTTGTCGAGGTTTGTCCTATAAACAGAGGAAACCCTGCCCGATTTTATTAAGGAATCTTAATTTGCGTGTTTAAAACAAAATGGAACAAAGCGGGATTAAATAGTTTTATAAAAACAAGTATAAGTATATATATTTACGTTGAACGACGTTTGCGACTCACGAACGAGTATATAGTTTGACTTGGTATTTAAATTATCTACGATTTTAGAATGCTAAATACAACCAGCTACACTTGATTCATACGTTTAAACGGGATTCGAGACGGAATTAGTGTATGATAATAGATAATTATTTTAACAATTATAAATGATGCGCTAGTGTGTCCTTGACTCGTTACTATGCTATGTGTGCTATACATGTCATATACTTTACCAGAACCTATAGAACTCTACTTTATGTAAATTGATTGTTTATATGTATGACTATTATTATGAAAAACCATATTAATATATTGGACATTTTACAACGTGTGCTATTCTAATACAGATACACACTTGATAACACATTGACACGATTTTATAAATATATTTAAGTATATATTTAATTAGTCGAGAACTAAGTTGTTCTTAAGGCATAGTACATACATGAAACAAATGTGGAATTAAACAAACTTATGATTACTGTTTGCATCGCGGTAATAACCTTACTATCGGGTAGCACGTTTAGCGATTCGGTAGAGCTCAATCACACGTGAAACAACTTTACTCTAGTATTGGTTACTTATGATGTGCTAATATTATTAGGGGTGTCTTGGTGAATATCGCCATGCTATGCCAGTTCGCTTCGATAACACATAGTACTTTTGGATATAACACGCATTCTAAGGTGAGTTCACGGCCCCTACTCTTTTAAATGTTTTTAAACACAGGGGGAGAAAGCATGCACTACATTACGGTAAAGTAATGTCATAACGTTACGGTAAGGTAACGTCACAACTGTTAGAGTTTTTGTTATATTAGTTATGGTCACAAAGTAGCATTTATCACCTGTCAGTCCCCTTAAAACTTACGATGCCGTTAGTATTGGATTATAGCGAGGGAATTTTAGTAGTACTACTGGGCCCGACAAGCCTCACTCGAGCTGGTCGCGTCGGCTAGACCGAACGTCGAAGGTCACGAGTGTAGAATTTGCCTAACATTTAGCCATGGTTGGTGATAGACCTGGCATAACAGGGGCAGCAACGTCAGCTTCGGATCGAACTCTTTGTTGACATGACTTAGGATAGCTACCTACAAATATAACAAGTAACTGCTAAACACTGCAACTCACTGTTTCGTGTTCGAAATAGTGGAAAACTCTTGGGAAACAACTTACTTATAATTGTCACTTAAAACCTGTGAACTCGCTCATCATTTGTGTTGACACTTGTTCTTGCATGTCTTTCTCATGCTAAGGTAGCAAACATCAGGACTAGGACGCATTTTGGAGTCGCATTGATTGCACCAAACTTTTTGAATCAATTTTAATTACATTAGCTATTTTAGTTTTGTAATTATTTACGCTTCCGCTACTTAATTGTATAAACCGTATTTTCTCATGAATGAGCAAACAGGAAAATTTTTAAACTCATGTAGTGGTCGTTCAATATGACTAATGGCTGAGATCCTGGTTTGTCACGCGCCTCGCGGTAGAACCCCGCACGTGGAATTTGAGGGTGTGACAATTAGCCAGTTTCAAGATGAATTGGAGGAGGGGGATAGTGTTTTTGTGTTGATGGGGAAGCCGGTGCCTGAGGAAGTTGAAATTCCTGATGCTATGTTTCCTTTGCTTGAGGAATTTTCTAATATTTTCCCTGATGAGTTGCCTGATGGATTGCCACTGTTGCGTGACATCCAACATCATATTGATTTAGAGTCTGGGTCACAGTTACCCAATAGACCACATTACAGGATGAGCCCTAGTGAACATGAGGAGTTGCGGAGGCAGGTTGAAGAGTTGATTTCTAAGGGTCATGTTCGTGAAAGTATGAGCCCTTGTGATGTTCCTGCTTTGTTGACTCCAAAGAAAGATGGCACCTGACGTATGTGTGTTGACAGCCGAGCAATCAACAAGATTACTGTGAGGTACAGGTTCCCTATTCCTCAACTTGATGATTTGCTTGATCAGATTAGTGGTGCTACTATTTTTACAAAGTTAGATTTGAAGAGTGGGTACTACCAGATTCGTCAATCGGGTGACGAGTGGAAGACTGCCTTCAAGTGAAGTGTTGTATGAATGGTTGGTGATGCCATTTGGTTTGTCAAACGCACCTAATACTTTTATGCGTGTGATGAACCAGTTGCTTAGACCTTTTATTGGGAAGTTTGTGGTTGTGTATTTTGATGACATTCTTATTTATAGTGCTACTTTCAGTGACCACGTTGTGCATGTGAGGCAGGTTTTGACTTCGCTTCGTAGAGACAGTTTTTATGCAGCCATCAAGAAGTGTATGTTCATGACCCCTAAGGTTTTGTTCTTGGGGTATGTTGTTTCTGGTGATGGGATACAGGTTGATGAATCCAAGGTAGCGACTGTTAGAAGTTGGCTAACTCCTACTAACATTACTGAAGTTCGTAGTTTCCACGGGCTTGCTTCATTCTATAGGCGGTTCATTCCACATTTCATTCTATTATGGCCCTAGTGACAGATTTGTATAAAGGGGAAGACATTTGTATGGACAGAAAAGGCAGAGTTGGCTTTTCAACTTGTGAAAGACAAGCTTACTTCAGCACCAATTCTGGTATTGCCTAATTTTTCTCAAGTTTTTGAACTTCATACTGATGCCTTAAATGTTGAAATTGGCGGGGTTCTTAGTCAGGGTGGTAGGCATGTTGCTTATTTTAGTGAGAAACTATCTGGGCCTAAGTTGAGGTACGACACTTATGATTTGGAGTTTTATGCAGTGGTCCAAGCTATAAAGCACTGGCGTCATTTGTTTCATAAAGAGTTTGTTTTATTCACTGATCATGATTCCTTAAGGCATATTCGTACTCAAGACAAGGTATCTCATAAGCATGGGCGATGGTTGGCCTTTCTTGAGAAGTTTACTTTTGTGATCAAGCACAACACTGGTGTTTCAAATAGGGTTGTTGATGCCCTAAGCAGGAGGAGTAATCTGCTTGTATCCATGAAGGTTGTTGTGCCGGGTCTAGAGGTCATTCGTGAACAGTTGGCCATTGACCCTTATTTCTCAGTTGTTTTGCAGATGTGGGTGCTGGGAAAAAGTCAGACTTTCTGTTGCATGAAGGTTTTCTGTTCAAGGGGAATCAACTATGTATCCCTAAAGTCTTCGCTTGCAGATTATTAAGGAGTTACATGGTGCAGGGCATGTTGGTCGTGACCGTACTTTACATCTGGTACAAGGTTATTGTTTTTGGCCTACTATGAGGAAAGAGGTGGACCGTTATGTGAAAAGGTGTCGTGTTTGTCAGGTTTCTAAGGGCACACTACTAATGCGGGTCTTTATATGCCTTTGCCTGTCCCCTCACAGCCATGGGTTGATATTAGTATGGATTTCGTGTTGGGTTACCCCGTACTCAGAGGGGTAATGATTCTATCTTTGTGGTGGTGGATCGGTTTTCTAAGATGGTCCATTTGATTCCTTGCAAGAAGACAACTAATGCTGTTAATGTGGCCCAACTCTTCTTTCGTGATGTGTACCGTTTGCATGGGCTACCTTCTTCTATCGTCTCTGATCGGATACCCGATTTCTGAGCCATTTTTGGCGTACTTTATGGAAAATGGTGGGTACTCAACTAAACTTTAGCAGCGCTTATCACCCACAAACTGATGGCCAAACTGAAGTTGTTAATCGGTCACTTGGAAATTTGCTGAGGTGTTTGGTTGGTGATCATGTGAAGGCGTGGGATCAAAAATTATGCCAAGCTGAGTTTGCTCATAATCATGTTGTAAATCGGAGCACCGGATTTAGCCCGTTTCAAGTGGTTTATTCATGTCGCCCCAGGGACCACTTGATTTGATGTCACTTTCTGTTTCTAGGCATGTCCCAAAGAGAGTACAAGATTTTGTGGAAGGTTTACATGAAGTTCATAAGGCTGTTTATGATAATTTGACTCAAGCTAATTTGAAGTATAAGTAAGCTGCTGATAAGAGACGTAGGCATGTGGACTTCGAGGAAGGAGATTTTGTTTGGGCTCTTTTGACTAAAGATCGTTTTTCCGTTTGGAGAATACAACAAGTTATCAGCTAAGAAGATTGGAACAGTTGAAATTGTGGAAAATCAACCCGAATGCGTATCGTCTAAAGCTACCTAGTCACATTCGTTGTTCAGATGTGTTCAATGTGAGGCACTTGTTGCCTTATTATGGGGATTCTTCTGATGATGAACCTGTTGGTAATTCGAGGGCGAATTTTGTCTATCAGGGGGGAATGATGCGGGCCCAAATGTGGAGGAGCGGGTCATGTTATATTTGGAGGCCCAAGATCGCGTGACAAATGGAACTTCACTAAAATGGCTCTAACTTGGGCTACGGGGGTCCGTTTTGGGCGTGCGACCAGGCGAAACGATCGTGAGGAAAAGACCCATCTTGCTGCAAACGCCTTTGGCAGTTTGGGTTAACCTTCGGTCCCAAAAAAGGCTTATTTCTATGAGTTTTATCATTTTTATGTTTTTTTGGGGCTTTTTGCCAACTTTTGTTTTGTACTAGTTTTTGGCCCAAGTGTATTTTGGGCCCGTTTCGAATTTATACTCTACTTATATGTTGCTTATGAGATGATAATGATAAGATTTCAGTTTTGAAAATTTAGACTTTTCATTTCAAATTTCGTGCCCTTTGGTTGAATTTTGGGGTTGGGACAAGTTCATCACGGATATTCGCAGAATCAACGTGATCGATCTTACTTATTGTTACTACTTAAAAGACTTGGTAAATAATTGTGTATTGATTGTAATTGATTGTGTATGTTATGAATACAATAGAGAACTATATATAGAGATTGTACAATATACTAGGGCCGGCTATAATAGTTATAGGGTCGGGCCTATACTAGCTAAAATATATCTTCTAATACTCCTCCTCAAGCTGAGGCCGGGACCGGACTTTTAGCTTGGACTTCAAAAAGAGAAAGCGATCTGATGGTAAAGGTTTTGTGAACACGTCGGCAATCTGATCTTGTGTGGAAATGAATTGGACAGATAAATTCTTTTGCAACCTTTTCTCGAATGAAATGGAACCTACTTCCACATGCTTTGTTCTAGCATGGAACACTGGATTGACGGATAAGTAAGTGGCTCCTAAATTGTCACACCATAGAATTGGAGTCATTTTCATAGGAACACGCAGTTCTGTCAGAAGTGTCTCAAGCCAAGTCAGTTCAGCAACCATATTAGCCAGGGCCTTGTATTCCGCCTTAGTAGTGATCGAGAAACAGTCTTTTGTTTTCTGGCTGACCAAGATACAAGATTTGATCCAAGAGAGATAGCATATCCCCCTGTGGATCGACGGTCATCGGGACAACCAGCTCAGTCTGAATCAGAAAAGGCCGTTTAAGTCTGTGAGCGTCTGTGTAGGCATGCAGGACAGTATAGGAAGAACTGGAAACTAAAAGCCCATGGTCAGATGTCCCGTATAAATAGCGCAAGATACGCTTAACAGCAGACCAGTGATTTTCAGTAGGAGAATGCATAAACTGACAAACTTTGTTAACCGCATAATCTGGTCGGGAGAGTGTAACATACTGTAATGCCCCAACCATCTGTCTGTATTTAACCGGGTCAGCAAAAGGAGAACTATCACCAAGAGAAAGAGAAGTGCTGGTAGTGCAAGGAGATGTAACTGGTTTGGACTGAGAGAGATTTGCACGTGCCAGTAGATCAATAATGTACTTCTTTTGAGGGAGGATGATATCAGACCCACTGCGAACCACTTCAATACCTAAGAAATAAGACAAAAGCCCCATGTCTTGTATAGCAAATGTTTGACTAAGACACCGAACAATGTGATCAATGGCCCGGTTGTTGTTTCATGTCAAAATAATGTCATCGACGTATACCAACATGTACAAAAGTACCCCGTTATGTGAATAAATAAATAAGGGGTCAGTTTTGGAACCCTTGAAGTCGAGACCAGTCAAGACAGCCGAGAGCCTTTCAAACCATGCTCGAGGTGCCTGTTTAAGACCATAGAGAGACTTATGTAAGAGACACACATGATTCGGCTTCATAGGGTCAACAAATCCTTCTGGTTGTTTCAGATAAACTGTCTCCTTTAGATCCCCATGTAAAAACGCATTCTGCACATCAAGTTGTCTTAGGGACCACCGTTTTGTAACGGCTAAGGAAAGAACGACCCTAATGGTAGTAGCCTTGACCACTGGACTGAAAGTTTCGGTATAATCTAAACCTGCCTGCTGGTTAAAACCTTTGGCAACCAGGCGCGCCTTGTAGCGTTTGATTTCCCATGTTGATCTCGTTTGACTTTGTAGACCCCTTTGCAATCAACAATATTTGTATTCGGAGCACGAGGGACCAAAGACCATGTACCATTTCGAATAAGTGAAGAGTATTCATCTGCCATAGCCTTACGCCAGTGAGATTCTTTGTTAGCAATGGTAAACGAGGTTGGTTCAATGTCAGGTGAAGTAGTTGAGGTATGAAAGGAGGTGGGTTTATAAGGATTAGTTTGTTTCGGGTTAGGACGTAGGTTTGGTGGGCGTTGACGAGATGGGTTTGGGACGGTTTGGGTTTGTTGTGGGGACGTGGCAGACGTTGTAGAAGTGGTGTGTTCGGGGTTTGTGGAGTAGCGATCAAAGGCTGGAAGGGAGGATGTCGGGTTATGTGTGGGCCGACGGGAGTAGGTAGTAGTAGGCTGATTAGTGTTAGAGGGATCTGGTTGATTCGAAGGAGAAGATATGGATGAGGCCGGTTGAGATGAGTGGGCCGGTTGTGTGGAGTGGGCTGCTGGTATGGTAGTGGATTGTGGTGTGGTAGTGGGCGGTGGTGATTGTGGAGCAGGAAGTGGTTCAGAAGGGTTGGATTGAGCTGGTGACAAAACAGTTTGTAAGGGAATGGAGTTAGTAGGGTAGGAGGAAACATAAGGATCGGGTTGTGAAGGGGTAGGTGAGTAACTGGTGGGGGAGATATGAAAAGGAAAAGTGTTTTCTTGGAACCGAACATGACGGGCAATGTAAATGCGTTCGTGATGGAATCAAAGCAACGGTATCCATGATGAGAAGTGCTATAACCAAGAAAGATACATGGTGTAGAACGGAAATCCATTTTGTGAGGATTGTAGGGGCGAAGATAAGGGAAACATTGACAGCCAAAAACACGAAGGAATGAGAAATCGGGTTTGCGTTTAAACAAGTGTTCAAACGGAGACATGGTGGAGTGTGTGCGAGATGGCATGCGGTTAATCAGGTAGACGGCAGTTTCAAAAGCATAATGCCAAAAACGTTGTGGAATGTGTGCCTGGGTCATTAGTGTTAGACCAGTCTCAATGACATGACGGTGACGTCGTTCAACAATGTCGTTTTGCTCACTAGTATGGGGGCAGGAAAGCCGGTGAATAATGCCAATGGAGGCAAAGAAAGATGAGAGGTTTCTAAATTCTCCCCCCAATCGGATTGGACAGTTTTAAGTTTGGTGGAGAACTGTCGTTCAGCCATAATGACAAATTTTTAAAAGTGGCAAAAACATCAACTAGACTTACGTTTCAAGGGAACAACCACATAAATCTAGAGAAATGGTCCACACATAAAAGAAAGTAAGAATGGTCGTCATAGGAAGTTATAGGGGCTGGACCCCAAACATCACAAAACACTAAATCCAAAACATGGGTGCTTTTACAATCAGAAGATAATAAATGTAGTTTGGAAGATTTGCCAACTAAACATGAACTACAATTGAAATCAAAAGTCTTAGTAGAAATAGGTAAATGATATTTAGAAAGCATTGTCTTAAACAATTGAGAATGTAGGTGTCCCAATCGTTGATGCCATGTTGTTGTGGTAGCACGAGTTGTTGAAAAAGCAAACTTTGGAATTGGCTGGTTTGATGGAAGTTTGATAGAGTAGAGTTCACCATCACTTGGACCCGTGAGGAGGGTAATGTGTGTATACTTGTCCTTCACAGAAAAAAAAAGTGGCATGAAATTCAAAATAAACATGATTATCTTGACAAAATTTTTGGATAGAAAGAAGATTTTTTTTTAGTTCAGGTAAAAAGGATATCGTTTAAGTAAAAGGTTTTGTTAGAGAGAGCAATTGTTTTGGAACCAATGTGTAATATAGGGAGAGGCATACCATTACCAACTTGTAGATTATCATCACCAAAATAAGGCTCTGCAGAATCAAAACCTGACATATCTAGTGTTGCATGGCCATTGGAACCTGTGTCTGGAAGCCAGGTTGTAGGAGCTTGTGAACGATAATCCGCATAATTAGCAGAGAGTTGTCGTGACCTAATTGTGGATGAGTCTCTATTTGGGCATTGAGATGGACATGTCCGATCCCGCACCTGTTACAAGTTCCATACACAGTGTTTTGGTTAGATGCCCAACTAAAACTGACCTGAATTTCGAGTTCCCTGGTTGCGGTTGTTGTTATTGTTGTATCACCACCACGGCCACCTCGATTGCCACGACCACGGCTATAATTAGACTGTCCAACCCTGTTTGTATAAAAGGCTTGAGGCGTGGAGTTTTGTGAAGAACCTGGGAGGGGTTGTAATTGAAACCTAAACGAGCAACCAATTGCTGAATAGCCTGGACAGTTTCACCAGAAGCCAAAGATGAACCTGTTGCAGTTGTAGCCGTGAAGGCTAGGAAGGGTGTAGGTTCAGGATTGGGTTTTTTATTAGGAACTCATGATCTGCAAGAAGGCCTAGAAGTTCATTGAATACGGCTGTGAATTGCCTAGCAAACAAACTTTGTTTGACTCCATTGTATTCGTCGCGAAGTCCTGCAACAACCAGCATAACAATGTCTCTGTCTGGCATAGGATGACCAATGTTTGCGAGGGCATTGGCATATTCTTGTGCCCTAGCCAGATAGGCAGCCGACGTCTCATCTCCCTTCATCTGGATCTTTAAAAGTTGTGTCTTCAGGGTAAATTCTCTAGAGGAAGTGTGTGGGGCATATGCTCGTTCAAGACCGAGCCAAAGATCACGTGAGGTGACACCTTGAACATGTTGAAAAGAAGCTTCTGAGATGGTTGAGATGATTAACATGCGAACATGTGCATCATTACACAACCAGGTTGCATAATCTGGATTGGGTTGGATGGCCGGTGTTGCTCCTTCCTTGTCTTTTCCGGAAGGGGATGGAGAAGAAATAGTTGATGGAGGGCAAGGAATGCTTCCATCAACGTAGCCGAAGAGACTGTGTGTGGTGAGAAAGGGTTGTATCATAAGTTTCCAATGGCCATAATTTGAGGGAGAGAGGGTAAAGCCAAACTTGTGAGAATTGTGTGACGTTTTTTCTGTAGTGGTGAAGGCACTAAGCTGCTGGTCAGCCATTGAAGAAGGGTTTAGTGAGATAGGCTGACGGCAGGAATTAGGTTTAGTGAGATAAGGTGACGGCAAGAAGAAGGTACAGAACCCTAGGCTCTGATACCGTAAAAGACTTGGTAAAAAATTGTGTATTGATTGTAATTGATTGTGTATGTTATGAATACAATAGAGAACTATATATAGAGATTGTACAGTATACTAAGGCCGGCTATAATAGTTATAGGGTCGGGCCTATACTAGCTAAAATATATCTTCTAATACTACTCTACATCAGAAACCTAGTTCAATCAAAAGTTTTGAAAGTTAGATGGCTTTTTTTCCCGGCCTAAAGTAACTTCGTTATTTCGTATAAATCAACAATCTTAATACTTTTTGAATAAAGTACACAAATAGTCCCTGTGGTTTTTCAAATTTTTGGATTTGGTCCCTAGCTTTCCAAAAGTACACAGATGGTCCCTGTGGTTTGCACTTTGTAACACATTTAGTCCCCGGCCAACAAATCTAAAGGTTTTAAGAGGTCCAAGTTACCACGGGGATCATCCATGTACTTTGGCAAAAGTTGGGGACTAAATGCGTTACAAAGTGCAAACCATGGAGATCATCCATGTACTTTTGGCTAAAGTTGGGGACTAAATGAGTTACAAAGTGCAAACCATCGGAGCCATCCGTGTACTTTTAGAAGCTAGGGACTAAATCCAAAATTTTGGAAAACCATAGGGACTATCCGTGTACTTTACTCATACTTTTTTACGTAACTAGCCCTAAAAGAAATGCCATTGAGTGTACCTTATCTCCAGGAACCGAATTGAAATCTCCAGCAAGAAGTACAGACGGTGTGCACTCATATTTCTCAGATACCGTTTTCTTGAATCGAGCTACAGGCGATAATAAATATTTCACCTGTGCAAGCTTGACATCAGCCCATTCTGGGTCCCTGAGGAGCATGATTTTAACTTTCATCATGAACACTAAGCGTAAATAAGAAATGATCCACCTAGTTGAAGCTAGACAGCATAAGGGTGGAATTGGAATTTACCATTACCAGTAAATATGTGTGTTTGTCACGATGACATAATGTTGATACGGATAGTTGAACTTGAATGCAGCCATGATTCCAACGCAGTCACGTTTCAACTTCACGTATGGATCGTTAGGATCCCCATGGTCCCTCGGAGATGTTACTTCCTCTAAGCCACAATAAAGTTAAAGAAAGAAATATCATTATAAGTTTATACTTATAAGAAACTTTCACCTAAGAATAAAGAAGACAAAGAAAGTCCAAAAACCCTTACTTGATAAGTACCTTTATTATCGGTTTCAGGAGCCTTCTCTCTTTGTTCTAAACGTGATGAATCGTCGAGAATCAAGTTAGCCAGGTCGTTATAGTCAATCCTTTCCGCTAGGAGCAACTCCAATCTGTCAATTAAACAAACAAAAAGGTAAACATATTATTAGAATACAGTAAAAATGTTTGAGTAAAGTACATGAATGGTCCCTATGGTTTATCAAAATTTTGGATTTGGTCCCTAACTTTTCGAAAGTACACGCATGGTCCCTATGGTTTGCACTTTGTAACGCAATTAGTCTCCAGCCAACAAATCTAAAGGTTCAGTAGGTCCAAGTTAGGGGCTAAATGTGTTACAAAATGCAAACCATAGAGACCATCCATGTACTTTTTGGAAAAGTTGGGGACTAAATGCATCACAAGGTGCAAACCATAGGGACTATCCATATACCTTTGGAAAGCTAGGGACCAAATCCATTTTTTGGTAAACCACAGGGACCATCCGTGTACTTTACTCAAAATGTTTTTTGCTGTTAGGAAAAACTAGTGGAAATCTTAATGAATGAAATGGATTCCTTTCAATGAGCATACTTTTTGTGCTTGTAGAAAATTCCAACAACCGTCAAGTTTTCTTCCGCTCCGTTTAATGTAGATGCTTGAGTAACCATTTTGCTCTATTTTTTCTTTGTAGAATTTATCATATTCATCTAATTCCTGATAACAATATTTATTTCTGATTTCACAAAAACCGAAAGTTGATAAAAATTGACAAGGATTTACAAAATAAAGGTTATGAAGAAGACCTGTAAGCATAAGATATTAGCATCAAGACTCTTGAGAACATCAAGAATTATCGTGAACGAGCTTTCCACCTGTGACAATAGGTGCCAAATTTTTAAGGGATATATAGCTCATAAAAGAAACATCTAATGATATTTTTTTATGATTTTCTAGCCATACGAAAGCAAGAACTCACTTAAGACAAGGTGATGGGGAGTGTGGAAACACAGAACTTTTTACGTACGCCTGCACGTTGAACCAAAAAGTATTTGTATATTGATTATGTGAATAATGAGACCATGAGTATTTGCATGATTCAACAAAAGCCCAATGTTACAAACAAGACTTTGGCATCTCTTTGACATTATTATTATCTTGTGTAAATTATACGCTTGAATGAATGCTTGAAATCCCAAAAAGGTATCAACATAAATGCATTAGATAACACTATCCACAGTCAACGAAAAATCAGTAAGCAACTTATGAAGCTGTGTACATACCTGAGCAAGAATGTTATACGAAACCAGCCGAAAGGTGAAGCCTGCGGTATAAAATATCAAACGGTATTCAGCTCATGTGGATTCAAAACAATAACATTCAGCAACATGAAACACTTAGACAACATAGAATCTAGAAACCTGGCATTCTTGATTTTGTCTTTCTAGAAACAAATCATGAACAAATACTAAACAATGAATAAGCTAGTAATATTCCATATACCATCAGACTCGCTAACTGAAGTAATCTTTCTGCTCCACTGGAACAAACTTAGGGTAAACTGGTGTCGCTGTAGATGTACCGGTACTCATCCTTTTCATAGCAAATCTTACTGCACAAATTCAACACTTCAATTGATATCAACAAAATGCAGTTGTGCTTATTCAAACAAAAACTAAACACTCAGATTGACATTGTCATAGATCATACTTGTGAAATCTGAGATCATTTCAGATATTGAAACCTATGTAGTTGTAGAACAACTACAAAGTAGCATGTATTAGAGACTGAATGGCATAAATTCATACACACAAATCTTGCTGCACAAATTCAACACTTCAATTTATATCAACAAAGTGTGTATGTGCTTAATATATATACTACACTAAACATAAAACAACAAAGATACATTAAAAGCCCTCATCTACTGAAACAAAAACTAAACATTCATACTCGTGAAATCTGAGACGGTTTTAGAGATTCAAACCTATGTAGTTGAAGAACAACTACAGACTATCATGTTTTAGAGACTGAATGGCATAAATTCATATGAACAAATCTTACTGCACAAATTGAACACTTTAATTTATAAGAACAAACTGTGTTTGTGCTTAATTCATACAATACACCAAACATTTACTGAAACAACAAACACACATATATTAAAAGCACTATTCTATTGAAACTAAAACTAAACATTCAGATTCACATTAATAAACATCATATAAGCGAAATCTGAGATCGTTTCAGATATCGAAACCTGTGTAGTTGAAGAACAACTACAAAGTAGCATCTATTAGAGATTGAATGGCATAAATTCATATAAATGCACAAATTCAACACTTGAATTTATATCAACAAACAGTGTATGTGCTCAATTCATATAATACACTAAACATCTAAACATTCATATTCACATTAATAGAGATCGATCATACAGATGAATCTGAGATAGTTTCAGATACTGAAATCTATGTAGTAGAAGAACAACTACAAACAGCATGTATTGGAGACTAAATAGTAACAAATCGACATAATATTTTGAATTTGAGAAGGTAAATGTCAGAATAAGTTCAATTATTTGCAACGAATATGAGCAGAATTAGAAGGTGGAAGCAGCGTGTGTGTACCTTTGTCGTGAGGAAGAAGAAACCAGAGGGATTCGAGATAGCAATACAACACCAGATTTTAGAAGCATTTTCCCCCCAAATAAGAAATTGAGATTTAAGAGGTTTCAGGCTGCCTACCAACTGATGATAAAAACATTAACTTACAATATTTGTCCCTTAACTATTATTTCATGGACAATCCAAGGAGTCAGGTGAAGGTAAAAGTAAAAGTTATTTTTTATGGGTAAAAATGCAATTTTAGTCCCTATGTTATGCTTATTAGATTTCTAAAACTTGCAAATTTATGTTGTCCCATACCACCACACTCTATAGTCAATTAGTCTCCAGCCCTAGCTTTCGTTACTCGATCGTTAGAGTGAATGATGACGTAATGTTCAAATTACCCTTACCCACTTCTTTTTCTTTCCTAAAAGATGCATTGTGATAACACCACTACCTTTATAATCGTCGGCGCCACCACTATACATGTAAGTTAATAAAAATTCACAAAAAGCTAAACGTTGTTTTTTGTATTAACAAAAAAAGTTTCTAAATTGTCATTTCCATTCAAAATCATTTTTATATCTTTTTTTAAATCATTTATATTATATTATGATATATTATAAATATATATTTAAAATACTAGTAATAATTATTATTATAAAAGATAGAAATCTAAAATTTTATTTTTTAGTTTTATTATTATTATTGCCTTGTATGTTTGGATGTGACTTTGATGTCTGGATATGGCGTTGGAGTTGGGGGTCTCACCGGAAGCAGCCCCTTTATCCCTTGGGATAGAGGTAAGGCTTGCCTACATCTCACCCTCCCAGACCCTATCGTAGCTTTGCTATAAGTTGGATTCACTGGGTACGGTTGTTGTTGTTGTTGTGTAGTTTTATTATAATTATTATTATTATTATTATTATTATTATTAGGGGTTCGGCTACAAAGTCTATTTTTCCTACAAAGTCATAAAACACTAAAATTTTAGCCATAAAACATACTCAAAACCCACAAATAACAGAGTGGAGATCACTAAAACACAATACTCAAACCCTAACAGTCCATAAAAACTTCAAACACACCATCGTAGAACTATGAACATAAAACACAATATGATAATCAATATAAAACACACTAATGTTATTGTAACACCTCGAAAATTTCATCCAATAAAATTCCGGCACGTGTCCCGAAATTCTTGGTGACATATGTGACCGAGAGGGACTAAGGACGCCATCATGTTGTTTTAATAATATCTCTGAACGAGCGTCTGACAAGTCGGAAGACCAAAGTGGAAAGATGCCAAAATTTTCCTTTCTGGAAGGTCCTTACGGACCGTAACCATCAATGATTACGGACCGTAAGGCAGCCAAAACATTGTTTCAGTAAGGCGGTTACGGGCCGCAAGCCTCAATGGTTACGGTCCGTAACCAATTCAAATATGTGGGCGCCAGAGGTCCTTACGGTCCGTAAGGGGACTGCAGCTGGCAGATTGTTGGCAGCCAGCATGTTTGCCACCTTTCACGCAAACTTGAGCCTTTCTCCTGCTTGTGCCACGACCCTAGACACTTGAACATATCCCTTAGCTCTTGCCAACACCTGGATCAATCCTATGAAGCATCTCCAACTATAAATACCCTTGTATTTGCAACATGAAGACTTGCTCATTTCTACATTCTTTACTCTCATTTCATCTGGAGGTTCCTGATCCTTGGGGACTTCCTAATTAGTTTATTTGTGCTAAGGACCTTGTGTAACTGTTCTTAGCCCTCCTTTTCAGTTTTATTAAGTTTTAAGCCAATGTCAAAGCGTTGACGTAAAAACGCTTTTGACTTTGCGCTAAGACCATTATGGTCCAGCCAATGTTCGTAACGAACATGGCTACATGATCGTAATAAGGTAGGTGTTAATCCCGCAAGAGGGCACCTCCTGATTACCACGTTTGCTTGGTCAATTGACGGGTCAAAGTTATGTTAATAAAAGTCAATCGGGTCAGTTTTGAAATAAAATCATAACTTGCAATGTAGATGTTATAAAACCTGTTTTGACACTCTAATAACTTGGTAATAATTATAAGAACATAAACATGTTCGCTCGTCAATTCCAGGTCTAAGGTCGGTTCGCAACTGAAAGTCGCGAAAGTTGACTTTTGCTTTGACTTTCAGTTCTGACCCGATTTAGCAACCTTAGCTACTGTCCCTAAGTTGCATTATGACCATGTTATAGTATACTATAATCCTCTGGAGTTATACGATATGGTCATGTAGTAATCCGAGTCATTATGCAAGTATCCGTTAAATATGCCTAAAACGCCCTTTTTACGTATAAAATGGTTTAAACCTAAACTTGACATCAAAACTCTATACCTACTGATGCAATATCATTATTAGGATTATTTGGGATATTAATTCAGGTTGCAAACTGAGTTCAAGCTATAGTTTGCATATTATGTCCTTAAATGACGATGTTGCCCTTTCGGCACTAAAATGGTTTAAACATTCAAATGGACCAAAACCTTATACTTACTGAGTAATATATATTTAATATATATGAACATATTTTGTCATTTAAACTGGCACAACAACGTTTCATTTAAATACCGTTTAAATCGTCATTTAGCGACTTAATCGTCGTTTCAGCGCACAATATGGTTTAAAACCATATTAGAGCATTAAGACTTGATACCTACTGATTTCAAAACATATTTTTCAACTTATTAACAGTAGGTACATGTCCTAAACTCATATTCCCAAACAAGTTATCAATTATGTGTGAAATGACCAAATACCCTTTTCGGGACATAGTTTGGTCCTAAACTATAAGCACACATATAATTGATATCCTACTGATATAACATCATAAAATAAGTATTTTTACAGAATGTTTATGATATTAACATCAGTTTACTTATAAGCTTGTTTCATTTCATTTTTAAAATGATGAAATTGCCCTTTTAAGGCGTTGTTTGCTTTTAAAACCATAACGGGCCAACATATCAATAACCTACTGTTATAATAACATATTTTAAACTTAATGGCATATGGAACTTGTGTAAGACTCACCCGGTTACCTAGTTTCGCTTATATGGTACGGTTAAGCCTACGTGACTAGTTTACGCAATTTAACCGAAACAGGTTTAACCATATCAAAATATTCTCAAATTCCATAATGTAGAATGGTAACCCATATTATACAAGTCTTAGTACTTGTCGGGTCCAAAATGCATTCTTTTCCGGTCATTGCTTAATCTAGCATTTCGTACCGTTATCTTTATCTTAAAAGTTATCCGGTCTAAGTCAATGACTAAATAAAGACCCGCTAATTAACTAATCGGTTAATAAAACCCTCCTTTCCAGACTAGAGACTTCCGGTAGATTGTCGCCAAGCTAGTTTTATTGATTACGGCTGTGCTTTGCTTATTTTCTTATTATTAGAGATTTTGCAAGCCAGGTAAATACTTTAACTTATTTTCCCTTATACGGGCTTGGGATACGGTATACTAATACCGCATGGTTGGATATGGGATCAAAGACCAATGAGTCGGGAATTCAAATAATCCATTTTAATTCGTATTGCTTAATATTAAACATTTGGGGGTTAAAACGGTCGTGTCCTGGATATCCACGCTCATTTAATTGTAAATGGTCACGACCTAAGCACGGGGTGTAGGCATACACCCGTCAGATGCTAAAATAAAGTATAACCCATTAGGGGTGCACCTATTAAAGGTGTTAAAGTGGCGTGTCGATTAATCAGGATCACGACATAGTTTTCGGGCTCTAAATGTATTATTAGCATGTAAACCTGATAACATGAAAATAATTTATCCCAAGTTATTTATTAAAACCAAGTACCATTGCGTACACTAAATGTTTTAGAAATATTTTCAAAATGAGTCGGTTAAATGTATTTACCAGTGAAAACTAACGTATTTTCAAAAGACTAAGCGCAGGTGACAAGTATATGTAATTAGTCTGGAAGTGCTCAGGCGAAGCTTAAGAGAAATTGCAACCCTTGCTTAAAAGGCCTTACTCTATTGAATTTCCTTTTTATTTCGATCCGCCTGTGGATCTAGTTACAAGCGTTGTATTTATTATTTTGAACTTTGGACACTCAAACGTTTGTAATAGTAATTATCCAGACTTCCGCTGTGTTATATTGTATTGTTTGGTAATAATGATATCAACTTACGTCACAATTGATTAATGTGGCTCCCCCACCCATATGGAGGAAGATTCCAATCCGGAAGAATTTCCCCAAACCGGATCCTATGGGCACCCATCGAGCTGTCCAATGGCTCGAACTCCTTGGCAGGATCTCCGTTCCGAGGTCCTGATGAATATGAGCAACGATGGGCACAATATGTGTTTGTCAACACGCCCTCCTACCACAGTACCCCCAGGATCAAACCCCGTCACCCCATCCTCACTAAGAGGATGTAGAAATGCAACAGGTGGATCAACCTCAGCCACCACCTGAATCATCATCGCAACCACGCCGGAGGCGTGGGGACGCATGTCAGTGCGTGCTGGTCAAAGGTCGGGTTCCCTACCACCTTTGCCACCCTCTTACCCTATCATCCCAGGACCCACAAATAGGAGGACCCTCAAACACATCGCCAGTGGTGGAGCCTCCACCACAACCAGCTGTTGAGCCTTTGCCTCAACCACCTCTACCACCGCTGGATTTTGCCAATCCAATACCTGCATATACAGGACCATCAGGGTTTCCCACTGTTGACCCTCCTGGCTTATATAATTACATCCACCATGGTTTAAAGCAAGATCCTTATTATGATGCAATTATTCATAATAACCTTTATCATTCCTCTTACCATTCTTACCCACCTTCTTATACCTCTACCGGGTATCCACCTTATGGATATCCGTATCCAGTTGCGCCTCAGCCGCAACCACCTCCACCTCAGCCTCAACCCCAACCGCAAGTACCACTCGAGGCCATTAATGAGGCCTTAGATCAAGTAAGGGAAATGTGACAACAAGTCAAGAAATCGGAGAAGAAAACAACGAAATTTATCAAGAAGCTTTACAAGGCTGTAAAAGGGAGGAAGGATGACTAGTTTTGTATTGTCATATATGTAATTTAAATTCCAAAAGTTCCTGCGTGGACATTTTATTTCTGTTAAGTTCCTGCATGAACTATTTTTGTTATTTTAAGTCCTATATATTAGGCAATTTTGTAATGTTCCTTTTAGTAAAATTTCCTTATTGTTATTTACTTTATCCAATCAATTATCATGATTTTATTCAAGTTTTATTGATCCGCCATATTAACCCAAAATCCATCAGCCAATGACTATGATCAAATAGATTGGCAAATGAAAATTTCGGAAGTAACCTTCTGTCTAGCAAAGGTGAACGATGTTCAACTTCCAAATTTATCATTTCTCTACGTAAAACTCAATGGGTGATAACTCTTAAATCCTAGTGAAAATGTTGTCACATTAATCAATTGGGTAAATGACAAATGTTCAAAGCCTATCGCCTAAGCGATCAATGTTAGATCATGGCTAAATTTTCAAACACACAATAGTAGTGTAAAGCCAATGAGCAATAATACAGTAGTGACGCATGACGTGCTAACTGATAAATTCAGGACTATGTCCGATCTATAAATTCCTATGATGGTCCTTTGAGACCTAGGTTATATATAAATATACCACATCTGATATTTAAAATTTTGTATGGTCTTAGAACCATGTTGTGGATAAGGGTACGCCATAGCATCTAACCGAATTCGTCTCAATATTTAGAAGTAAAGTTACAACAATGGCGGGATCAAACGAAGTAAATAGCAAACGCAACGATGACGACGCCAATGAGAACATCATCATAAGTAAGAATGACTTGAGAGAACTTATTGCCGCAGAGGTTGGCAAAGCCTTAAAAGATAAGTCTGAACGCCAACTGAGTCGAGCGCTTCTCGCTCTAAGCCCGTCTCTAAACCTAAAACTCAGCCTAGCCACTCAAGAACGAAAAAGAGTGAGGCACACTCCTTGAATGTGAGGAGTATAGCAAAGAGTGATGAGCATCCTAAGAAACCGAATGTCGATGGTGACGGTTGCTCCTACAAGTACTTCGTGTCTTGTAGACCCCATGATTTTAATGGGGAAAAGGAGCTGTTGAGTGCTTGAGATAGGCTGGTGAGATGAAGACAGTAGTGGATATCAGCGGCTGCGCTGATAAGAATGTTGTTAAGTATGTGTCTCAGTCATTCAAGGGTGATGCCCTTATCTGGTGGAAAGCCTTAGTCCAGTCTACAGGCAAAGTTCATCTCTACAACTTGAGTTGGTCCAAGTTTGTAGATCTTGTGAAGGATACCTACTGCCCACCTCATGAGGTGGAGAAAATCGAGTCAGATTTCCTAAATCTGACCATGAAGAACATGGATTGTCGGCAATTTGTCACCGACTACAACTCTCTCTCAAAGCTAGTGCCTTACTTGGTTACCCCGGAGCCCAAACATATCCTCGTTTCATCAATGGGTTAGCTCCTGAAATCAGGAATATGGTTAAGGCGTTGCAGCCATGCACCTACAAGTCCGCTGTTGAGTTATCCCTCTCCCTCACACAGGACTATGTGAGCCAATTGTCAGTTAAGACTGACAATGAGGGAAAGAGGAAACGGGAGGACGGAAACTCCCAGAAATTTAACAAAAAGGGCAAGCATGGGTTTAGTAAAGATAATCAGAAGTCGAGTGACAAACCCACGTGCAAGACGTGTGGAAAACAACATTATGGGCAGTGCCGCTTAGATCAGAAGCCGAAGTAATGCAATATCTGCAAGAAAATTGGGCATCGGTCACATGAGTGCCGAAACATAAAAGAGGCTACCTGTTTTGGATGTGGCGAGAAAGGCCACATCAAAACGAATTGCCCTAAGGTAACTACTGAAGGTAAGGCTAAAAACCACCGAAGCTAAGAAAGTCACTGCTAGGGCCTTCCAAATGAATGCTAATGAAGCAGTGAAGGATAACAATGTCATAACGGGTACGTTCCTTATCAACGACACTTTTGCTAGAGTTCTTTTCGATTCGGGCGCCGATAAATCGTTTGTAGATCATAAGTTTAGTGAACTATTAAACTTGCCCGTAAGAACTCTAGACATAACCTATGAAGTAGAGCTCGCTGATGGAACTACAGAAATCGCTTCATCCATTCTTGACGGATGCTTCATAACCATCAAGAATCATTTTATCCATGTCTCTCTTTTACCTATGAAACTAGCGGGATTCGATGTAGTCTTAGGCATGGATTGGTTATCGCATAACCAAGCTCGCATTGCCTGTGATAAGAAACTCATTGAACTCAAATCCCGGTCCGGTAAAATCCTCACCATTCATGGAGACAAACACTTTGGACTGCCTGATAAAGCAGTTTTGCTTAAGGCATCTAGATGTATGACGAAGGGATGTGTCATCTACATGGCACAAGTCACCGTTGATGAACCCAAACCAAAGATTGAAGATATACCTATCATTTCCGAATACCCAGACGTGTTCCCAGAAGAATTACCTGGCCTGCCTCCTGATAGGCAGGTAGAGTTTGGAATTGATATCATACCTGGAGCAGCTCCCATAGCTAAAGCTCCGTATCGTTTAGCACCAACCGAGATGAAGGAATTGAGAACCCAACTGGACGAACTCTTAAGAAAGGTTTTATTCAACCTAGCACTTCGCCTTGGGGAGCTCCTATTCTTTTCGTCAAAAAGAATGACGGATCAATGTGAATGTGCATTGATTACCGTGAGCTCAGTAAGATAACGATCAAGAATCGTTATCCCTTGCCCAGGATCGATGACTTGTTTGATCAATTACAAGGCGCAAGCTACTTCCGAAGATTGATTTAAGATCGGGATATCACCAGCTTAAAGTTAGAAACGAAGATGTTCCGAAACTGCTTTCAGGACAAGATATGGACATTACGAGTTTCTAGTGATGCCTTTTGGGCTCACTAATGCACCCGCAACATTCATGGATCTCATGAATAGAGTCTGCAAGCCATACTTAGATAAGTTTGTCATTGTCTTCATAGACGACATACTTATATATTCTCCTAATCAATCCGATCACGAGAAACTTTAAGGTGCATCCTCGATATACTACGTCAGGAAAAGTTGTATGCGAAATTCTCCAAATGTGAATTCTGGTTATGTGAGGTTCAGTTCCTTGGTCACATAGTAAATGAACATGGTATCCAAGTAGATCCAGCGAAGATAGAAGCAATAATGAATTGGGAAGCGCCAAAGACACCTTCTGAGATACGTATTTCTTAGGACTGGCTGGTTATTATCGAAGGTTCATTGAGAACTTTTCATGAATAGCCGCTCCTCTGACAATCTTAACGCGTATAGATGCTAAATTAAACTGGGGTTCAAAGCAACAAGAATCCTTTGAGACATTAAAGTATAAGTTAAGCAATGCCCTGGTGTTAACTCTACCAGAAGGTGTTGAAGAGTTTGTAGTTTACTATGATGCTTCGCACACTGGTATGGGATGTGTGCTTATGCAGATAGGCAAAGTGATTGCGTATGCATTACGACAATTGAAAGTGCACGAGAGAAACTACACCACCCATGATTTGGAACTGGGTGCGGTAGTGTTTCCACTTAAGCTCTGGAGACACTATTTATATGGAACAAAGTGTATTATCTACACCGACCATAAAAGTCTTCAACACTTATTCAATCAAAAGGATTTGAACATGAGGCAACGTCGTTGGATGGAGACGCTCAACGACTATGATTGTGAGATTCGATATCATCCAGGAAAGGCGAATGTAGTCGCTGATGCGCTTAGTCGCAAGGAAAGAGTTAAACCTCTAAGGATCAATGCCAAAAGCATCAAACTGAAGAATAGCTTAAACGAAAAGCTGCTAAATGCACAAAAGCAAGCCATGTCTGAAGACAACATTACCAAGGAAGGATTAGGTGCAACTATTGATCAGTTAGCACCTGGAAAGGACGAAATGTTCGGATTAAATAATTGGATCTGGGTTCCGATCTTTGGAGGACTTAGAGATATAATCCTCCAAGAGGCTCATAACTCTAAATATTCGGTTCATCCGGGAAGCGACAAGATGTACCAAGATCTTAAACCCAATTATTGGTGGATGGGTATGAAGAAAGATATAGCCGATCATGTAGCAAAGTGCTTGACGTGTTCTCAAATTAAGGCAGAACACCGGAAACCGTCAGGACTTCTACAACAGCTTGAAATCCCAGTATGGAAGTGGGAAATGGTAACTATGGACTTCATCACTAAGTTACCAAGACCAAGCATGGAAATGATACAATTTGGGTTATTGTGGATAGATTAACCAAATCCGCTCATTTCTTACCAATTAAAGAAACATATGATTCTGATAAACTGCCAAGCTTTATGTCGATGAGATATGTGTCTTTGCACGGTATGCCGATATCCATTGTATCTGATAGAGATACAAGATACACATCTCACTTAGCTTCCAACAATATCTAGGCACAAGATTAAATTTCAGTACGGCTTACCATCCGCAGACGGACGGACAAAGCGAGCGTACTATTCAAACATTGGAAGACATGCTTCGAGCTTGTGTGATCGATTTAGGTGGAAGTTGGGATGATCACTTACCCCTAATCGAATTCTCTTATAATAATAGTTATCACACAAGTATTAAGGCTGCTCCTTTTGAAGCCTTATACGGAAGAAAATGTAGGACGCCTGTGTGTTGGGCTGAAGTCGGAGAAGCCCAAATATCTGGACCCGAAATTGTTCTTGAAACTACGGAAAAGATTGTACAAATCCGTGATCGACTTAAGGCAGCTCGTGAAAGACAAAAGAGCTATGCTGACAAAAGGCGTAAACCTTTACAACTTCAAGTTGGGGACAAAGTTATGTTAAAGGCGTCACCTTGGAAAGGTGTAATGCGCTTTGGCAAAAAGGGCAAGTTAGCCCGAGATACATTGGACCATTCGAAATAACCAAATATCTCGGATCATAGCTTATAGGCTTAAGCTACCTGAGAAGCTCAGTGGAATTCATGATGTTTTTCACGTCAGTAACTTGAAGAAATGTCTCGTGGACGATTCGTTAGCAATGCCTCATGAAGATATTCAAATTGATGAAAACTTGCGTTTCATATAGAAACCAATTGCAATCGAAGATCGGCAAGTTAAGAAGCTTCGTAGGAAACACGTACCTATTGTGAAGGTCAAATGGGATGCCTGTCGAGGTCCCGAATATACTTGGGAGGTAGAGTCCAATATACAATAAAAGCACCTTATCTATTTGAATAAATCTCGAGGTCGAGATTTTTATTAAGGGGTGAAGATGTAACACCTCGAAAATTCCATCCAATAAAATTCCGGCACGTGTCCCGAAATTCTTGGTGACCATATGTGACCGAGGAAAGGGCACCATGTTATTTTAATAATCTCTGAACGAGCATCTGACAAGTCGGAAGACCAAAGTGGAAAGATGCCAAAATTTTCCTTTCTAGAAGGTCATTACGGACCGTAATATCAATGGTTACGGACCGTAAGGCAGCCAAAACATTGTTTCAGTAAGGCGGTTACGGACCGCAAGCCTCAATGGTTACGGTCCGTAACCAATTCAAATCTATGGGCGCCAGAGGTCCTTACGGACTGCAAGGCTTAACCCCTTACGGTCCGTAAGGGGACCCCAGCTGGCAGATTGTTGGCAGCCAGCATGTTTGCTACCTTTCTCGCAAACTTGAGCCTTTTTCCTGCTTGTGCCACAACCCTAGACACTTGTACTCATCCCTTAGCTCTTGCCAACACCTGATCAATCCTATAAAGCATCTCCAACTATAAATACCCTTGTATTTGCAACATGGAAACTTGCTCATTTCTACATTCTTTACTCTCATCTCATCTGGAGGTTCTTGATCCTTGGGGACTTCCTAATTAGTTTATTTCATGCTAAGGACCTTGTGTAACTGTTCTTAGCCCTCCTTTTCAGTTTTATTAAGTTTTAAGCCAATGTCAAAGCGTTGACGTAAAAACGCTTTTGACTTTGCGCTAAGACCATTATGGTCCAGCCAATGTCCGTAACGAACATGGCTACATGATCGTAATAAGGTAGGTGTTAATCCCTCAAGAGGGCACCTCCTGATTACCATGTTTGCTTGGTCAATTGACGGGTCAAAGTTATGTATAAAAGTCAATCGGGTCAGTTTTGAAATAAAATCATAACTAGCAATGTAGATGTTATAAAACCTATTTTGACACTCTAATAACTTGTAATAATTATAAGAACATTAGACATGTTCGGCTCGTCAATTCCAGGTCTAAGGTCGGTTCGCAACTGAAAGTCGTGAAAGTTAACTTTTGCTTTGACTTTCAGTTCTGACCCGATTTAGCAACCTTAGCTACTGTCCCTAAGTTGAATTATGACCATGTTATAGTTATACTATAATCCTCTGGAGTTATAGGACATGGTCATGTAGTAATCCGAGTCATTATGCAAGTATCCGTTAAATATGCCTAAAACGCCCTTTTAACGTATAAAATGGTTTAAACCTAAACTTGACATCAAAACTCTATACCTACTGATGTAAATCATTATTAGGATTATTTGGGATATTAATTCAGGTTGCAAACTGATTCAAGCTATAGTTTGCATGTTATGTCCTTAAATATTTTGGTCATTTAAACCTGGGCACAACAACAGTTTTCATTTAAATACCGTTTAAATCGTCATGTAGCGACTTAATCGCGTTTCGTCGCACAATATGGTTTAAAACCATATTAGAGCATTAAGGCTTGATAACTACTGATTTCATATTTTTCAATTTATTAACAGTAGGTACATGTCCTAAACTCAGATTCCCAAACAAGTTATCAATTATGTGTGAAATGACCAAAATACCCTTTTCGGGACATAGTTTGGTCCTAAACTATAATGCACACATATAATTGATATCCTACTGATATAACATCATAAAATAAGTATTTTTACAGAATGTTTATGTATTAACATCAGTTTACTTATAAGCTTGTTTATTACATTTTTAAAATGATGAAATTGCCCTTTTAAGGCGTTGTTTGCTTTTAAAACCATAACAGGCCAACATATCAATAACCTACTGTTATAATAACATATTTTAAACTTAATGGCATATGGAACTTGTGTAAGACTCACCCGGTTACCTAGTTTCGCTTATATGGTACGGTTAAGCCGACGTGACTAGTTTACGCAATTTAACCGAAACAGGTTTAACCATATCAAAATATTCTCAAATTCCATAATGTAGAATGGTAACCCATATTATACAAGTCTTAGTACTTGTCGGGCCAAAATGCATTCTTTTCCGGTCATTGCTTAATCTAGCATTTCGTACCGTTATCTTTATCTTAAAAGTTAGCCGGTCTAAGTCAATGACTAAATAAAGACCCGCTAACTAACTAATCGGTTAATAAAACCCTCCTTTCCAGACTAGAGACTTCCGGTAGATTGTCGCCAAGCTAGTTTTATTGATTACGGCTGTGCTTTGCTTATTTTCTTATTATTTAGAGATTTTGCAAGGCAGGTAAATACTTTAACTTATTTTCCCTTATACGGACTTGGGATACGGTATACTAATACCGCATGGTTGGATATGGGATCAAAGACCAATGAGTCAGGAATTCAAATAATCCATTTTAATTCGTATTGCTTAATATTAAACATTTGGGGGTTTAAAACAGCCGTGTCCTGGATATCCACGCTCATTTAATTGTAAATGGTCACGACCTAAGCACGGGGTGTAGGCATACACCCGTCAGATGCTAAAATAAAGTATAACCCATTAGGGGTGCACCTATTAAAGGTGTTAAAGTGGCGTGTCGATTAATCAGGATCACGACATAGTTTTGGGCTCTAAATGTATTATTAGCATGTAAACCTGATAACATGAAAATAATTTATCCCAAGTTATTTATTAAAACCAAGTACCATTGCGTACACTAAATGTTTTAGAAATATTTTCAAAATGAGTCGGTTAAATGTATTTACCAGTGAAAACTAACGTATTTTCAAAAGACTAAGCGCAGGTGACAAGTATACGTAATTAGGTCTGGAAGTGCTCAGGCGAAGCTTAAGAAAAATTGCAACCCTTGCTTAAAAGGCCTTACTCTATTGAATTTCCTTTTTATTTCGATCCGCCTGTGGATCTAGTTACAAGCGTTGTATTTATTATTTTGAACTTTGGACACTCAAACGTTTGTAATAGTAATTATCCAGACTTCCGCTGTGTTATATTGTATTGTTTGGTAATGATGATATCAACTTATGTCACAATATTCCCCAAACAGGCCCACCGGGTTACACGTGGAAATTAGGGGTGTGACAGTTATTCATTCAATAATCAAAGCCTTATCATCCAAAACACAACACAAACCCACAATATGACGTTTTATTAATCTAGACTTTGTTATTTTGGGTTTTAAATGTGTTTTATGGTTGAAAATATAGTGTTTTATGACTTTTTATACTTGTAAAAAAATGGACTTTGTAGCCAACTTCCATAATAATAATAATAATAATATAATAATATAATATAATATAATATAAAATAATTATATTTTATTATTATTATTATTATTATTAAAAATAAAAATAAATCTGATCTACTCAATCATATTTATATTTATATTGTGGTACATACACACATTTATTTAAATTTATACACACATAACACCATCATCACCTCCTGCCACCGTTGCCTTCACCACATTCCACCACCTTCAACCACCACCATAATCCACCACTAGAACTCCTGCCACCTTCAACATCACTAGTCACCATCCATTACAACTACTAAAAATGACTGATCAGAGCTTTGGGTCTTCACCAGGTCTGGAAAAACGGAAGACCGATTTACCAGATCGGAGCTGTGGATCTAACCTTGATTCACCAGATAAGGAAAAATGCAAGACTGATTGGATCTCTTCTGGGTCTTCATCGAAACCATAACTTGACCAGATTAACAACAATCATCGCCATCCGCCAGATCTGGAACACACAGCCGCCATCGTTCACCACCACGACATGATTAAAAGAGCTACTAAGAAAAACAAGTGAACCATCTTGATTTCTATAGAGAGATCTTCAATATTATTAATGTGGGCTTTGGTTTTCTTAGAATATGAAGATCGGGATTTTAATCTCTTGTTTTTTAGGGGGGTGGTGCCTAGAGAGATGAAAATAGTGATGGTGGTGAATTGGCAGTGATGGTGTTGCGGGGTGGTGGCTGATTTGGTGATGTGGAGGGGGTGAGAGGAAGTGAATGGTTGTGGTAGTGGTGGTGCTCGGTGGGGGCAATGGGGGTTGTGTGTATTTTTAATATATATATATATATATATATATATATATATATATATATATATATTTATTTAAAAGAGTTTATATATGTAAAAGAGTTTCTTTAGTTAAAGAGTTTTTTTAGTATATTAATATTTTGTTTAGTTTTTTTAAAACTAAATGGTATATATATATATATATGTATATATATATATATATATATATTGGGCACGATAAATAAATGTGTAAAAAGGGAAAAATCATATACTAATAAAAAACTATAATAATTAGATTTTGGGATATTAGATTTAAATAACCCAACTTTTACCAATTGGTCGATAACACTCACAACTTTCGATTTGTACACTAGCACTCCCAACTTTCAACTTATTGGCCGATAACACTCCCTAACTGACTGAACTCTAACCTAGTTAATTTTGCTAATGTGGCATCTGATGTGGCCTTTTTTGCTGAGTTGGCAGTTGATGTGGCGACGTGGCAGTTGACATGGCATTTTTCCATGACATGGCAGCTGATGTTGCAGTTGACATGACATTTTTTGATGACATGGGAGTTGACATCAGCTAAATCGGTTAGGGTTCAGTCAGTTAGGAGGTGTTATCGGCGAATAAGTTGAAAGTTAGGAGTGCTGGTGTACAAATCAAAAGTTATGAGTGTTATCGGCCAATTGATGAGAGTTAGGGTTTTAGATTATTATCTTTTATATAAAAAGTTAAAAAAGTGAAAAGAAAAAACACGGTCTAATTTATTTTTCTCAAAAACATATTGCATATATAAAGAGATAAAAATGTTTTTGGATGAAAATGGCAAGTACCAAACTATTTAGAGTGAGTTAACTGACATTTTTTAATAGAATTAATGGGTTTGACTAAAATGGAAAAAGTCAAAGACTCAGGGGAGAAAAAAAAACTATTTGGAACAGAATGGCAAATTAAGACAAACCTCAAGGGCTAAAATGACAATTTGCTTTATATGTGTCACAGCCCGATTTCCCGGTGGGCCCAGAGGGGCATATTCGCGACGGCTGGATAACAGTTATCACAATGTAATAATATGCAGCGGAAGTATTGGAGTGAAAATATAAAATTCAATAAAGCTTGAATAGATAAAAGTATTACAAGCGTTTCGATACATGCCCACAGACAGGGTCTAATAACAGAGCTTTAGACATCATAAGCCTCACGCATAAGGGTTGCAAATTCCTTGGCCTTCATGCTAGCCGACCCGGATTCCCAGTTTATAATAAGGTTCGGTACATGTGGTTCAATCTTTTGAAAATACGTCAGCTTTCGCAGGTAAATACAATTAACCGACTAATTTTGAAAACATTTCAAAAATTTGACTTAGGTGCACAAGGCACGAAAAACCTTTTATAACTTGGGACAATTCAAAATGATCTCGTATACAGTTTTACATGTTTGTCAATACATATGGGGCTAGTATGAAACCCGAGACATGATTAACCGACACACCACTTATGAACCCACAAAGGAGTTATCCCCAACTTGTGGATAATTTATTTAGTATTTGCATCTGTCAGGTGTAAGCGTACACCCTGTGCTTAAGTCGTGGCCATTTGCAATTAAATGAGCCGAGGATATCCAAGACACGGTCGCATTAACCCCCAATGTTTAAGTTATCAAACAATACAGATTAAAATGGGTTATGTAGATTTACTAGCCACAATCCGGCATTCGATTGATCCAATACCCGACCAAGTGGTAATAATTCACCGTATCCCAAACCTGTATAGGGAAAATCAGCTAAGAGTGTTTACCTTTTTGCTAGCTTCCAATCAATAAGATTATAATTTAGCAAGAAGCCGTAAGTCTAAGTATTATTGACCAAAGTTCGATTATCTGGGGGTACTATAGTCTGGAATGAACAAATTTATTATCTGTCAGAATATATACAGGTCAAAGGTAGTCCCTTTAGACATGACCCGATACTTAAGAATCGGTTCGCTAGATTAACCGTATACCGAATAGAATGTGGTTTAGACCTGAAAAGTACTAGGGCTTGTAAAATGTGGGTAAACTATTAACATTCAGGAATTTGAGATTAAAATGATAAGGTTAAACCCGTTCCGATAATCTTATGTAAATGGGCTACATAAGCCTAACCATGCGCACATAAGCGATATCGGGTAACCTCATGAGTCATGAACAAGTTCCGTATACCAATATACTTTAAACAAGTTATAATATCAGTAGGATATCAACTTGTATGTCCGTTAAGGTTTTAAAAATCGAACTATGCCTCATAAGGGCGTTTTGGTCATTTAGCAACGTATAAAAGGAACTTGCATATAATATGATGTTACGATCATAAACATTATGTGAAAACACTTTATTTATGATATAATATCAATAGGATATCAAACATATGTGTGTTTTATAATTTAAGACCAAACTATGCTCCGTAGAGGCATTTTGGTCATTTCACACATAGTTTTAAAAAACTTATTTGGGATTCTGAGTTTACAATAAGTACCTACTACAAAAACATTTTAAATGAGTTATAAAATCAGTAGGTAACAAGTCTTGGTTGGTAGATATGGTTTAAAACCATACTACGCGCCAAAAAGGGCGTTTAAGTCGTTAAATAGCGATATTGCGAGGTTTCATAAAAACTGATGGTATGACCAGGTATATATGATTAGGATATGTTATTTAGTATAAAATATCAGTAGGTAAAAATTTTGTATCACGTTTATGTTTAAAAACCACTTTAGGTGCCAAAAGGGCTTATCGTCATTTAAGGACATAATACAAAAACTCGAAAGTAAACTTAGTTTATAAAATGACTTGATATACCAAAATATCCTATTTATGATATTATATCAGTTGGCAATAAGTTTGGTATGAGAAATTATGTTTAAAATCGATCTATGCGCCGAAAGGGCATTTAAGCATCATTTACGATATTATTCGAAAACTTGGTTTATGATCAGATTTGTAATCATCAAAATATGTTAAACATGTTAACATATCATTACCTAAATCATTTGCAAGTTCATTGGCGTTTAAAACCTTATTTTTGATAAAAAGGGCAAAATACTCAAAGTATGGCATAATAACGGAAACTTGCATAAAACTCATATTACTATTACGATCGTGTAATATAACCTCATAGGGTTATGCTACGTCATATTACGATCATAAAGGGACCTTAAATCAGTAGCATACTAGTCTAATTCGGTTTATAATCGAAAGTCAAAGCAGAAGTCAAACTTCGCGACTTTCGGTTGCGAACCGACCCTAAAACTGGAATTGACGAGCCGAACATGTTTACACATGTTCTAATAATTATTACCAAGTTGTTTATGTGTTAAAACGTATTTTAAAAACTCCTTTAAACTCATGTCGCAATTATTACAAAATCTGCCCCGTTGACTTTTAAACATTAATATGTTGACTCGTCAATTGACCAAGCAAAGGTGCTTCTTAGGAGGTACCCTTTTGAGGGATTAACACGTACCTAATTACGATCACGTAGCCATGTTCGTTGCGAACAATGACTGGACCATTAAGGTCTAAGCCGAAAGTCAAAGCGTTTATCGAAAGGCTCGACTTTCGGCTTTAAAAGCGTATATAATAAATAAGCCACGAAAGGAACACTTACAAGTGGTCCTAGGGACTGAATAGAACTCGAAGGAATGCTCCCAATTGCTCGAGAACTTCCAGATGTGAGAGAATGAGATTATGAAGAAAAGGTGCAATTTTCAAATGAAACTCATCACCTATTTATAGTATTTGAATGATCTTATGGATGATGCCAGGTGTTTAGAGGCCTCTTAGGATGATTACAAGTGTTTAAGAGGTGTCAAGACCAGGTGAAATGGTGGCAAAACAAGCTAGGTGTCAAGTTGTGGAGTTATGCTTGATGAACAAGCAAAATTCTGATCTGCAGATACCCATACGGATCGTATGGGTTCCTGTATATGGTCCATAAGGACCCTGGTCAGGGGACACAACTTTCACTTATTGGCAGCTTTGGCCCCTAAACTTGTTTTGTCGTGTATTGTCACTTTTAATCCCTTTTAACATAATTTTTAGGCTCTACAAAGGTGTTAAGGCATATGTGACTTGTATTTTACCCAAAAATATTATGGATGTTTGTTTGTTCGGTTGTACGGTTATGCGTTTCGCAAAAATGCGTAAACCGCTTCAACGAACACGAAAATGATCCAAGTTACGCGACGATCGACATTTTTGCATTCTTATCAATAAAACCCAAGATTTTATTGAATACAAAGTATTTGGATTTATATATGGGGTTGGTATTCGAAAATACGAGAATCGGCAAACTTTCAAGTTTGTCGGAAATAACCCCTGAACTTGTAATCTCTCGTATTTTATCATTTAATGGCATAAAGCCTTACATGATCAATATTAGGCATTCCCGAGAGTATGATCGAACATCATAAAGCTCTCGGTTTGTTAAAAGGTCACTCAGAGGTAAGAATTTACATGTTGACACTTTTAGTCCCTCTACATCCAAAATTTTCAATTTTGGCAAAAATAGTCCCTTCTAGCTACCGTTAAGCATTGTTAGGATTAGGGACATGTGTCAATACATTATTGGACACGATTTTACTAAGTGTTACAATATGAATCTAACTTCAATTTTATATAAATTTCCCAACACGAAAGAGATGAATATATACTATATATCATTTTTAATAAGCATGTAAATGAACCAAACATTCTATGAACCAATTGTGAGTCGGTCGCTGGCAAGTTCATTTATTTAATAATTGCACGAACATGAACAATTACCTAAATGAACAAAAATAACACATGTTTTGTTATTCATTTATGCTGACCATTGATGTTTGTTTAAATATCAATGCAAAAGTTTAACACATGTATAATTTTAAAACAATAGTTCATTTATGTTAGTTAACTTGTGTTCGTTTATTTTCATAAGCTGTCTATTTAGAATGTTAACAAATGAACATAAATGAATGCAAACATGTTCAAGTTTTTAATGAACAAACATAAAGAAAATCGAATCGTTTAATTATCCGTATTCATGTCCAATTAAAGTTAAATAAACATACACAAACATAACTTGGCTCATGTTTATTCAGTTCGTTTACAGACCTAATTGTTAATAGTTTAACTCATAATAAATTTTAAAAGTGAACAACTCAAAAATGTTTTTTACAAACACTCAACATAGAAGGGTATTAAGTGTAATATTATGCAAAGCCCTGAACCCTACCATAGGTGTTAACGCCCACCATTGTTAACTTAACCATTGCCATTAATCCATCAAAACAACCGCCTCACCACAATAAACTGCCGCAAGTTCACCGGCGATATAAAACCTACTCGTCTTCCCCGTTCTTTACCATAGAAAACCTCAATTCTTCACACATTTTTACGCTGGTAAGTCTACGATTGATTCTTTATGTTTAATTTGATTCATTAAAACGGTTATTGATCGTATGTTGATAGTATGAAATAATTTCTTTTTCTTTTTTCAGTTTCTGTAAGGTTTAGGGTTTATAAGTCTTTTCTAGGGTTTTAGGCTATGAGAATTTTGTTTTCTCAATTCGAGCTTCAAGCTAATATGTTGAATTGGTTAACTTTTTTTTGAAATTTAGGGTTTATAAGTTTTTTTAGTGTTTTAGGCCATGAGAATATAGTTCTGTCAATCCCAGCTTAAAGCTGATATGTTGAATTTGTCAACTTTTTTTTTTATTTTTTATTTTGTGACATTTAGGGTTTATAAGGTTTTTTTAGGGTTTTAGGTCATGGGAATTTTTGTTCTGTCAATCCGAGTTTAAATTTGTTTGATACTCTTTCGATTACAGTTTTTCGCAGAAGGATTATATAAAAGGTTGTTTGCTAGCTTCTCAGAGTTCATAAATTGAGGCATCAATGTTGCAGAATTCGAGTTTCATTTCTGATCAATTCAACCTCACTTCACTTGTTAACCATCATTCGTTCGTCTCTCCTGTCGTCAAAACTCAGTTACATGAACCATGGACCAGAGTTGCTAGCTCACAAAGATTAGGTCATTCGTTACGTTGTCATGTTTGTCTTGACAGAATCACCGAAACCAGAGTGGATTCATGGAAAAAGAACCAACATGAAGTTAGGGAAGATGCATCTTCCGGTAAGGCTTTCGTGAACAACGATGAGCAATCTAATAACGCTCTTCTACAGAGTTTATGCAGACAGTTGGAGTTACTAAAAGCAGCAAGATTGGTAGCTTTAATGAGCCGAAGAAACCAAATACCCGACTTTGATTGGTGCATGAAGTTAATCAGAGGTCTTGTTAAGCACAACTATACCGAAAGAGCTATTGAGGTCTTGAACTGTATGGTTATGTCTGGTGGGGTCCCCGATATCCTCACTTACAATAAACTAATCAACGGTTTATGCAAGAACAGACGTATAGACGCGGCTCTTGATCTTCTAGAAGGCATGAGTGTATCCGGTTGCCCTCCGGATGCTGTTACGTATAACGCTATAATCCGCGTTATGCTAGAACATGGTTATCTTAACCAAGCCGTTTCATTTTGGAAGGATCAGTTAGCCAAAGGTTGCGAACCGTATGCGAGTACTAGCTCCGTTCTTGTCGAGTTAGTTTGCAAGTCGCGCGGAGTTATAAGAGCTATAGACGTCTTACAAGATTTAGCGGTTCATGGTTGTAATCCCGATTTAGTAACCTACAATTCGATTGTTAACGTAACGAGTAAAAGAGGGAATTTCGGAGATACGATTTTAGTTATAAACGATCTTTTATCTCATGGCATGGAGCCGAATACGACAATGTACACAACACTTATTCATTCGTTTTTTAACCATGGTTACGTGGATAAGGTAGACGAGATTTTATCTTTAATGAACGTAACATCTAACGCCCCGACTATGGTTACGTACAATATTTTGATAAATGGGTTTTGCCAATACGGGTATCTTGATCGCGCTATTGGCTTTTTCAACGAAATGGTGTTGAGCGATTGTTCTCCGGACATCATCACTTACAACACGCTTCTGCGCGCTCTTCGTGATGTAGGAATGATGGATCTGTCCCTGCGGATTGTAGACTGCTTAAAAGACAGTAATACCCCTCCAAGTTTGATAAGCTACAACATTCTGATTGACGGGTTAGCGAAAAGGGGTCATATGGAGAAAGCGGTTGGTTTATATCGAGAAATATTGAAAGAAAAAAAGGTTGTTCCTGATGATGTTACCCATAGAACTTTGATTTGGGGGTTTTGTCATGCTGATATGGTCGACGAGGCTGTCGAAATGTTGGAAGTGATGGAGATAAACGGACATCAAGCTACGCATAGTACTTATAAGTACATCATTCGTAAGTTATGTCGGAATCAGAAACTAGACGATGCGATTAAGGTTTTAGAAATGTTGGTATCGAGCCCAAACAGACCGTATGGTGCATTGTTTTATGTGGATATGCTTGAAAGTTTGTTTACAGATGGTATGCATGAAGAAGCTAAGCAACTACAACAGAAACTAACCGAATGGATGGATGTTTAAGCTCTCCGTCTTATAATTTCTAGCTATACATGAACAAATATAAGTTTTTTATGCGCATGTCATTTTCGATATGTTGAACTGCAAAAGAATGTTAATTTCAGTAGATTAATGTCGATATCTACTTGTTTTCTTCAAATAAATACACGAAAACTGGTAAAGTATGATGGTTTTTGTTAAATTCCGGCTTGTTCCCGATAAAACCTTCGTAAATGGCATACCTTTGTAGACCATTTGTTCTTTAAACTCCAAAATACTTCTTAGTACAAGTATTCTTGAGAATCTGGCAATGGGAAAGTCTTTTTCAACCGTTTGATCGATTCTTCTGAAATCGCTCTCATTTTGAATAACAAATTACCCAAATCCAAAGCCTCGGCTCTCTTGCCTGAGAACCCGAACCCTTCCACTAGCAAAATGTAGGTCGTTTGGTTCGGTTTGCAACCCTTCTCGACCATTTCGTCCAAAACATGAATCGCCTCGTCGATTCTATGAGCTTTACACAATCCAAGAAGCACAATGTTGTAAGTTATAACGGTTGGTATAAATCCGTTATTTTCCATACTTTCCAACAGCCCGATCGCCTCATCTACCAACCCGTCTCTACATAAACACGAGATAAGCGCATTATAGGTGATCTCATCCGGTTCTACTCCTTGTCTTATCATCTCCGAAACCATATTTAACGCCTTTTCCTTCTCTTTATTATACCATAAAGCGCTTATCATTGTGTTGTAAGTACTTACATCTGGTGGACACCCTGTGTCCCCTATCTTTCAAAAATCTGCATAGCTTCATCTGCATTTCCATTTTTACACAAAGCCGATAAAACCGTGTTGTAATTTACAATATCGGGTAAGCAGCCGCTGGATATCATGTAATCCAAGAAACTAATCGCGACGTCGAGTCTACCTTCTTTACAAAAAGCCGAAATCAAAGGGTCAAACGTAAACGCATCAGGAGTAAGTCCACTTTCCACCATGATCTTCAACATACTCAAAGCTTCATCTACCTTCCCATCGCGACACAACGAGCTGATCAAAATGCTGTAAGTAACAGCATTCGGGTCACATTTTCTCGAAAACATTTCCGTCATTAACCTCACTCCATCACCCCATCTTCGTTGATTCAACAATGCTCGTAACAGAATGTTGTACGAGATCACATCCGGTTTACACCCTTCGACGGTAAACTTCTAACGAATTCAAAAGCTTCATCTATCATTCCTTCTCTACATAACCCTCGAATCATCGCATTATACGTATACATATCAGGCCGCAGCCCTCTATCCAACATTTCATCAAGAAGCTTCATCGCTTCATCGATCCCCCTTTCAAGAATCGTCGCCTCAATCAAAATCGTGTACGTGATCACCGTCGGATTACAATCATCATCCAACAACTGTCTCAACATCTTCATAGCCAAACTTAACTTCCCTCTACTACACAAACTCCCAATCAAAATGTATAAGTAACCACATCCGGCGAAAACCCGTGATCCTTCATCCGGTCCAACACTTATTCGCCGAATCGATTTGATTCAACTTACAAAACCCACTGATCACTGCATTATACGCAAACACATCCGGTTCGCCATAACTCTCAAGTATCTGAATAACCTTGAGGGCCATTTCGACCCGCTTCGAGTTAAACAAACCCTTAATAAGCTTTGTACAAAGGATCACATCAGGCTTGTACCCCCTACCAACCATAGCCTCTAGAAAATAGAGTGATTCTTCGTATTTTCCTGCTTTACAGGATCTGTTAAGCAGTTTCATGAAATGGGTTTCTTTATAATTGCGGGTTTGCAACTGGTTGAGTTTAGATTGGTGGAAAGTTTGACATTTGAAGAGGTTTTGCTGTTAGGGTTTGCGTTGGGGTTAGGGTTTCTGCAGGTTATAACAGAGCAATGGTAGTGGGAGATTGCGGTGTGTTTTGGGTGAGAGTTGAAGGGGAAGAATGTTGGTGAGAATTCTGCAGAAATCATTGTTTGATTTGGGTTGAAGATTATTCAAGTTCAGGGATTTCTCATTGGTCAGAGGATGTAGAGAGAGAGAGAGAGAGTAGAGAGAGAGAGTGATGTGATTTTGTGTGGGAGGAGGATATGATGATTTTGTGATGATTTTGGATTCCATACAAAATTTTAGTTTATGGATAAGGTGAGCTCTGGAATAAGATGCGGGTCGGGTTGGGTCAACACTCCATTTTGGCTCACTAAAATTGCTAAGTCCTTTGTTTCAAAACTATGGGGTGTTTGTTTTTTGAGAGAACTACTTCAGAATCTTTTATGTCTACCCCAAGTAGATTATGTGCAGACGTTTGAGTATGCAGCGTTTTTGTTTTTTGGAAAAGGTTTTATTAAAAAAACTCTTCCCCACCACTTTCTTGTGCAGACCTGGCCTAACATCTTCAGTCCTCTTCAAAACCCTTCCCCTCTTTTAGAACACTCAAAACCCTAGCACACATCTCCCCTCCAGCCGCACCTCACCTCCTTCGCCACACCCTGCACCTCCGCCCTCCATCCACCTCCGACGGCCCTCGACCTCATCCGGCCCTCCACTCCAGCCGACACCCACTTACGCCGCCCCACCACTCCAGCCGACACCTTCTCCAACGTCTTCTCCACCACTAAAAGGTTATATGCTGCATCATTGTTTGAAGAAAGGTGTATTCACAGGCCATTTTTTCAGTTTATAATATCTTTAAATAAAGATCAAAGATCATCTGCTGCTAATATAGAACTGTAGTTGGTCAGTTCACTAGCCTTTAACATAAATTTACTGATTTACTCACAACATCTATAGGTAGAACTTAGAAGCTATTGCCGGTTCAGTTCACGTATTGTACCACTGCAGCCGAGAATCATCCAGCCGACACATGTATGTTTTAAGTTTTTTTTTCAAAAGTTTGTTCTTTTTATTGTTTGTTGTTAGTTTTGTAAAGAGATCGGTATGGAATGGAAAGGAAATGTGAACTTGTATTCATTGAATGTGCATTTACAAATGAGAAGGACCCTTCTATTTATAGGGAAAAGGATGGACCAACTAATAAATAATAATTACATGTAGGGACACCTATAATTACATATAGGGACCTCTAGCTAACAATTAGGTCCTCATACTAACTAATAATTATAACTAACACTCCTCCTCAAGTTGGAGCATAGATGTTAATCATGCCCAACTTGTTACATATGAAGTCTATTTGCGCTTTACGGAGTGGTTTTGTAAAGATATCTGCTAGCTGGAATTCCGTTTTCACATGAATTGGCTGAATAGATGGAGGATCCTTTTAAGTGCCGACTATCCGATCTCTTATTAGGTGACAATCAACCTCAATATGTTTAGTTCTCTCATGGAATACTTGATTTTTGGCTATATGTATAGCTGATTGATTATCATAGTATAATCGCATCAAGTTTTCAGATATAACCCCGAGTTCTTTGAGAAGACGACGAACCCATATCATCTCTGATGTTACATCTGCCATAGCTCTGTACTCTGATTCGGCACTTGATCTGGATACTGTATGTTGCTTCTTACTCTTCCACGAAACAAGATTTCCTCCAACAAACAATACCCGGTGGTGGATCGACGAGAAATGGGACAACCTGCCCAGTCTGCATCTGAGAATCCAGATATACGTCCATCTCCATCTTCTGTGAAAGCACCTACACGACAATGACCCTGATCAGAATACAAGATCCCTAGACCTGAGAGATATCGTAAGACACGAAGAGCAACATCCCAATGTCTAGTGTATGGAGTGGCCATAAACTAACTTAGGACATTGACGACAAAAGAGATATCTAGTCGGGTGACAGTTAAGTAGTTAAGTTTTCCAACCAATCGCCTGTATCGCTCAGGATCTTTCATTGGGCTTTCGTCCTCTGGAAGAAGCTTCCTCGTAGGAAGCATAGGGTTGTCAACCGATTTGCAACCTAGTAAGCTGTCACACCCCGACCCGCAGCGGAAAAGGTGATCGGGGCATGATTGGGTTATCATCAAAGCTCATGACATTTATTATAACGTTTCATATTTATTATTACAATTTAAAGGGAAAGATACAATCATAATTACATCATGTTCTACACATCATTCTAGACTTCATTATTTTCTTCTAAGGCATTTCCTATGTTTTCCTTGCTTCATCCTGTTCACTGTATCATGTGTAAAAATGGTTTTTGGATCAACAAAAAGTTGGCGAGTGAATCCTATGAAAAACATTTGAACAAGTTTATTGAATTGATTATAAAATAAAGTGCACAACCACATATGAATAAATATAGATGTAAACTTATTCACAAAACACTTAATCATTAAATAATGCACACACATACAATAATAGATTGTTTTGAGGCACGCGTTGCTCAACTCATCTCCCACGAGGAACTGATGGGCCTAATGAATGATTTGCATACAACTCGACAATATGTAAAACATAAACTACAAACAATATTACATTCTAAGTTCAGATCATAATATGGTATGGCACGACTTTAAATAAACGAGTTAATTTTAGTGACACATGACACACCCCAAAACGTGTAATTAAAAAGGGGAGTTGTAAGATTCACTCACATTGGGTGCGTTCGGTTGATGATGTTGAATGCGCACGAAGTTTGATTTAACCACGAGTGAAACTAACCTAGATAATAACATAATGGTTTGGTAAATAAGCGGATTTTATTAATCAACTTTAGTAGGATTATTGGATATATTTTTGTGAGTTTAAGGCTATTTTCTAACTTTAAAAATGTTATTTTTAAGTATTTTTAATTGATTTCTAAATAAAATAAATAAATAAAAATAATAAAAAATGTTGACTTTTTGACCGTTGACCTGTTGACCGGTTTGATTGTGTTATTATGTGCGCTGCGTGAGGTTCGAACTCGTGACCTCCCGTATGCGTGCACGCAGCTCTACCAACTGAGCTACGTGTCTAACCCGAAATATTTCTGTTTTTAATTATATTTATATACTAATTGAATTAATCCGAAATCATTTATTTTAAAAACGATTTTAATGCATGACTCGGTGCTCTCCACAGGTCTCGAACCCGGGACCTGTGGGTTAGTTTGGCACACAGTCCACCACTGGACTGTGTGTCTAACTTGGTAAAAAGTCTGGTTTTTATTATACTTATATACAAACTAGTTAAATTCATTTCTGTCCTTATATAAAAAGTTTGATAATTGCCAGAACCGGTGCGGTAGCCTAGACTCGAACCCGCGACGTATGATTTAAACGCGCACACAGTCCACCACTGGACTGTGTGTCTATCTTGGTTATATTCCGGTTTTCATTAATCTTAAAATCTGTTTGCGAGTGAATCCGGTTCAGTTTTAAAAAGGAACATTTATTAAGGCGAGTGTGCGTGTGACAAGAATCGAACTCGGGACGTATGCGTGTTTATTTGCACACAGTCCACCGCTAGACTGTGTGTCTAACCC
The DNA here is from genome assembly GCA_947069175.1 of Scalesia atractyloides. Classification (NCBI taxonomy): domain Eukaryota; kingdom Viridiplantae; phylum Streptophyta; class Magnoliopsida; order Asterales; family Asteraceae; genus Scalesia; species Scalesia atractyloides. The sequence goes on from CAMTDV010000030.1 coordinate 84,610,019, forward strand.
GAGATATAACTTGATTTAAATTAAATATATTTATAACCGAAGACTTCATCTTCTTCGTTAAACTTAACCAGAATCGATGTCCGACTGTTTTGACAAAAATAATCAGTTTCTTAAGTAAGTTGTGATTAGATACATGTGAGATTAATAAAAACGAGAGAGATTAGGTGTAAGATATACCGAACAGAGATCCTCTGTTTCGCCGGCGAAATTTCCGATGATAGCAGGTTATTCCGGCGACGTGTGTCTTGCGGCAGAGGGTCTTCAGGAAGCTTGAGGTGAGCGTGGGTGACTTCGGTATGAGCTCTAGGTGTTCTGTTTTTAGTGTAAGGCACAGAGGTGAAGGGGTTCGGTTTTCCGGCGAGTTGCAGAAAGTTTCCGGCGAGTGAAATTTCGTCGAGAATGGGTGTGATTGTGAGCGAAAAGTTTATCAGAAGTTAAAGGGTGTATTTATAGGGCAGAACGTCGACGAATTTGGTCCGTTTACCGTCTTGATTCGTCGGTTAATAATTTTCCGGCGGTTATGACCAAAGTCGCGGACTGGACATCGGTTATAACCGATGTTAAGGTTAATGCTTCGGTTAAATCAGAAGAAACCGTCCAATCTCGGCGAAATCGTCGGGATTTCCGACGACTGCGATTTGGGCGCGTCAGTTTTGAATTCGAGTTTGTGTATTTGAATTAATTGTTTCTAATAATGAACAAGAAACACAAGTGGCGGAGTGGTTTGATGGATGAGAGTTTGTCACACCCCGACCCGCAGCGGAAATAAGAGTCGGGGCATAATTGGGTTATCACCAAAGCACATGACATTTACTATTATGTTTCATAATTAAATGAAGTCAAAGTTACATTTCTCAAACCTTCAAACATGTTCATTCATTACAAAGGAAAATAACCAAACATAATAATCCAAACACTAAATCGTTTTATTTCTTCTAATCCAGGCCCTACGTGTTCCTAGCTGCTGCTGGTTCACCTGTATCATGTGTAAAAATGGGAGGTTTTTGGGTCAACATAAGTTGGCGAGTGAACCTTATAGATAAACATTTAATAATGATTTTCTGGTTAGTTTATCAATAAAATATTGTGCATAATCATAAAAGAGCATATGTATGAAATCAAGCAATGGCAACATCGGTTACAATTATAACATACATTAACAATTGATAACATACATGATCATACCAACATCATATGATAATTAACATAAATGAACTGTGAGATCAAGGCTCAATCAAACGGAGCCGATCGTATTGCATGAACTGAAAATGTAAATTGAACTGTGTGCTCAAGGCTCAATCAAACGGAGCCGAGCGTATTGCATGAACTTGAAATGTAAATTGAACTGTGCACTCAAGGCTCAATCAAACGGAGCCGAGCGTATTGCATGAACTTGAAATGTAAATAACCGATCAAGGCTCAATCAAACGGAGCCGATCGTGCGGGCACGCCCTGATCAACCGCATAATAAAATGGGGATCAAACTCAACCTCGAGGGATGGGGAGCTACGGCCTCAGCAATTGCATGTACTGAAATAATAACTTGCAAACAATTCTAACTACTGAACAGCAACAACTAACACACATGTCATGATATGATATATGCACAATAACTTAGTTATAATAAGTAAATGAATAAGACACATGATACACCCCAAAAATGTGATTAAAACGGGGAATTTGAAGGGTTCACTCACATTGGGTGCGTTGGATTTGAATTGGTGAGATGCGCACGATTTAGATGAAACGAGTTAACGAGGAATCACTGACCTAAATAATAATAGGAAAAATATATTAAATGGATGGATTTTATTAAAGATTTTTAATGGAATTTTTGGATATATTTTTTGTGAGTTTATGGCTATTTTCCATCCTTAAAAATGTTATTTTTAAGTATTTTTAATTGATTTTTAATTTAAATAAAACAAATAATTATTTAAAAAAAAAAATATTTTTTTTTACTGTTTGACCGTTGACCGTTGACCGGTTCGGTCAGCGGTAATTCTTGCGCCGAGCGGGATTCGAACCTGTGACCTTCCGTTCATGCGCACGTAGCTCTACCAACTGAGCTACGTGACTAACCCGTTAGAAATCTAGTTTTAATTATATTAATACACTTATTCGAATTTACCGAAAATTCCTTTATTTTACAAAACGTTTTATTCTCATTGAACCGGTGTTGGTGTCGAGACTCGATCGCGTGACGTGCAGTTTGTGTTGCACACAGTCCACCGCTGGACTGTGTGTCTAACCCGGGTATATTCTTGAATTATATTATACTTAACAACTACTCAATCTAACCCGGTTAGTTTTATGAATAAAAAGGAATGTTATTACGCAGCGTGTGTGAAGCAAGGATCGAACTCGGGACTCGTATATAAACTTTGCACACAGTCCACCGCTGGACTGTGTGTCTAACCCGTTAACTATCCGAATTTTATTTATTCTTAACCCGTTGTTATGCTCGTCTTCTTCACTATAATTACCGGTTTTACACAGATCACTGGTTCAGGGTTCTACTACTTAAATAACATGATTACTAGTTTGAATGAACAAACCGAACAGTTTGGGGGAAAGGAATACCGGACAGGTCGTCTTCTTCAGGAAGTCCGGCGAGAACAGGCAACTCTGTTTTTGAAACTTCGGCTGAGAGGGTTAATCAATAGAATTTAAGAGTTAGATTTGAAATTGAACCAGAGTACATGGGTTATTAGCACGATTGAATGTGTTTACCGTCAGCTAGCGTGGTTCCGGCAAATTCCAGAATTTCTCCGGCGAAACCAGAAATCCAGCAAAATCTTCTGTGACTGACTTTGAGTGACGGAATAATGTTAGTAGTGTCCCAGCAATAGATTGAAACAGCAAGAGAAGAAATTCTTACTGGTTTATGTTGAATACGGTTTTCCGGCGAGAATTGCAGAAAATTCCGGCGACAGTTTTCTTGTGCTCAAATGACTTGAAAACGCGACGAAAATGGATTTGAGTGTATTTGAGACAGTTCTGAATCGTATAAATGATTGGAGACGGAATTATTTGAAACTTGAATGTCTTTCGGTTTCAAAACTCAACACTTGAAGTTCATTAAATCTAAACTTTAATTAGAAACCGATATGCGTCGGTTATAAGTTAATTAAACGAACGAAAACTGATTTGGCGATTTGGCTTACCGATTTCCGTTATTCAAATACCAGTAACCGTTCATCCGAGTTTGCGTATAAAATTCAATTGTTTTCATAATACTAACAGAAAACAATTGGTGGCGGAGTGGTTTGGAGACGGAAAGATAAGTCATTGGAGCAGTTGACCCGGGTTCGAGTCCGGTCAGCTCCAAACATTTTTTATTTATTTTATTTTAACTTTTATCAAATATAACTTTTATAGTTTAGCTTATATATTAATTATGTAACGTTTAAACTCAAAATACTCATAAATACTTAATGAAATTTCGTAACTTGATATTTGATTACAAAACGGAGCGGGTTTTGGAGACCCGATTTATACAAATGTTACAGTATCCCCTACTTTTAGGAATTTCGTCCCGAAATTCAAACAGTTGATGTAGTAGGGAAAAGATGAGGGTATTTTTCACGCATTGAGTCTTCACGTTCCCAAGTAAACTCAGGTCCCCGTTTCGACTCCCAGCGTACCCTAACAATAGGAATGCGACTTCGACGTAGACGCTTTTCTCCATAGTCCATAATCTCTACTGGCCTTTCAATAAAATGCATGGATTCATCAATCTGAATATCCTCTAGTGGAATATGAAGATTCTCATCAGCGAGGCACTTCTTCAAGTTCGACACGTGGAAAGTGGGATGAATTCTGTCGAGTTCTTCCGGTAGGTCAAGCTTGTAAGCTACAGGACCTACTCTTTCGAGTATTTTGAAAGGTCCTACGTAACGTGGTGCTAGCTTTCCCTTTTGCCCAAAACGAACTACTCCCTTCCATGGTGACACTTTTAAAAGCACATGATCACCAACGCTAAACTCCAAGGGCTTCCGTCGTTTATCTGCGTAACTCTTTTGACGACTTTGAGCCGCTAGAAGATTGTTTCTGATTTGATGAATTTTATCTGTTGTTTCTTGGATCAATTCCGGACCAGTAATTTGAGCTTCCCCAATTTCGTGCCAACAAACAGGAGATCGACACTTTCGACCATATAAAGCTTCAAAAGGTGCCATGCCGATACTAGAATGATAACTGTTGTTGTACGAAAATTCGACTAACGGTAGGTGGGCGTCCCAATTTCCCTTGAAGTCTATGACACATGCTCTAAGCATATCCTCAAGGGTTTGAATGGTGCGCTCAGACTGTCCATCAGTTTGGGGATGATAGGCGGTACTGAGATCTAGTCGAGTGCCCATTGCGGATTGTACTGCCTGCCATGTCCGTGAGGTGAAACGACCATCACGATCAGAAATAATACTTAATGGAACTCCATGACGGCTGACGATTTCGCTGATATAAATACGAGCAAGCTTTTCGTTCTTAAAATCTTCACGAATAGGAATAAAGTGAGCTGATTTTGTGAGTCGGTCTATAATCACCCATATAGTGTCATACCCACTAGAAGTGCGAGGTAACCCGGTAATGAAATCCATGGTTATATTTTCCCACTTCCAGACAGGTATTTCTGGTTGGACCAGAAGTCCTGAGGGTCTTTGGTGTTCAGCCTTTACTTTAGAACAAGTGAGACACTTGGAGACAAAAACGGCAATATCTTTCTTCATTCCAGGCCACCAATAGGTGTATCGTAGGTCTTGATACATCTTATCGGCTCCTGGGTGTATAGAATATCGCGACTTATGGGCTTCATGCATGAGTGTTTCACGAAGATTGATATGGTTAGGAATCCATATACGATCTAGGTAATACAAAATACCATCAGATTTAGTTTCCAGCTTTAGCTCGGCTCCACAGGACATCTCCTTTTGTACATCTTCCTCTGTTATTGAAACGTGTTGAGCTTCTCGAATTTGATCCTTAATTTGGTTATAATTTGCGAACATAGAATATGAATGGAGTTCGCATACCCCTTTCGACTAAGTGCATCAGCCACCACATTTGCTTTACCAGGGTGGTATTTGATTTCACAGTCGTAATCATTTAGAAGTTCGACCCATCTCCGTTGCCTCATATTTAACTCTTTCTGATTGAAGATGTGTTGAAGACTCTTATGGTCAGTGTATATTTCACACTTCGTGCCATAAAGATAATGTCTCCATATCTTAAGAGCGAATACAACAGCTCCAAGTTCAAGGTCATGAGTGGTGTAGTTCTTTTCGTGAGTCTTGAGTTGCCTTGAGGCATAAGCTATGACTTTTCCTCTTTGCATGAGAACGCATCCCAATCCTTGCCCTGACGCGTCGCAATAGACTACAAAATCATCACAACCTTCAGGAAGAGTGAGGATTGGTGCATCACAAAGTCTTTGCTTGAGGGTTTGAAAAGCTTCTTCTTGCTTGGGCCCCCATACAAATGGTTTCCCTTTATGGGTTAAAGCCGTGAGTGGCACCGCAATGCGAGAGAAGTTTGAAATGAATCGACGATAGTAACCAGCAAGTCCAAGAAAAGACCTTACTTCAGTTGGCGTACGTGGAGCTTGCCATTCTTGAACTGCTTTGATCTTTGATGGGTCCACATGTATTCCTTTGTCATTGACTACATGCCCAAGAAATTGCACCTCTTTTAACCAGAATTCACATTTAGAGAACTTGGCATAAAGCTGTTCCTTTTCTAGAAGTGCAAGAACAAGTCGCAGATGACGCTCATGATCAGCTTTAGATTTTGAATAGATAAGAATATCGTCAATGAACACAATAACAAATCGATCAAGGTAAGGTTTGCAGACTCTATTCATTAGGTCCATGAAAACAGCTGGTGCGTTGGTTAATCCAAACGGCATAACCATGAATTCATAGTGACCATAACGAGTTCGAAAAGCAGTTTTAGGGACGTCTTCTTCATGCACCCTAAGCTGATGATAGCCCGATCGAAGGTCGATTTTCGAAAAGCAACTGGCACCTTGTAGCTGGTCAAGAAGGTCATCTATACGAGGTAAAGGATATCGATTTTTGATAGTTAACTTGTTGAGCTCTCTGTAATCGATGCACATGCGAAAAGATCCATCCTTCTTCTTTACGAAAAGTACAGGTGCACCCCAAGGCGATGAGCTGGGGCGTATAAATCCCTTGTCAGTCAACTCTTGCAATTGACTGGCTAGCTCTTGCATTTCAGAGGGGGCTAACCTATATGGAGATTTTGCCACTGGTGTAGCACCAGGTATAAGATCGATACGAAACTCGACATCTCTGATTGGAGGAAGTCCTGAAATGTCGTCAGGAAAAACTTGTGGAAAATCTTTTACAACAGGAATATCTTCAAGTTTCTTTTCTGCGGTCCCCTTCTTGATGATATGGGCTAAAAACGCGACATAATTCTTGCGAAGGTATTTCTGAGCTTGAAGGCAAGACATTAAGTTGAGTCCTTTCGCCGAGGTTTCTCCAATAATTCGAAGAGTCTGACCGTTTGAAAGAGGAATACGAATAAATTTCTCACGACATACAACTTCCGCATTATGCTGACTAAGCCAATCCATTCCGACTATGATGTCGAAACTTCCCAGCTTCATAGGAATAAGATCGACTGAGAAATCGTGATCGTTTAGGGTGAGCGTACAGTTGCGTAAAATAGAATCTAACGAAACTGGTTTTCCATCTGCAACTTCCACTGTTATGGATTCCACGAGCTTATCTCGATTTTTACTTAAGATAGGTTCAAACTCTAATGACACAAAACTTCTATCCGCACCAGTATCAAATAACATAGAGGCATATCTACCATTTATAAGAAACGTACCGTTGACCACATTGCCGTCAGCTCTGGCCTGGTTTGCGTTAATATTGAAAGCCCTTCCTCTAGCAGGTGGAGGAGCTTGGTTTGCTTGGTTCACAGGGTTGGCTTGGGCCTGAGCATGAATAATATTGACCAGCCTTGGACATGAGTTCCTGAAATGACTTGGATCTCCACAATTGAAACATGCCCGCATTGGTTGGCCCATAGGGTAGTTGGGTTGATAGTATGTTTGGGCTAAATGTTGAGTGGGTGGAAATGGTTGTTGTTGTTGGGCTTGACCCATAAATTGTTGGTGGGTTTGGGTTATAGGTTGGTGGCGATTTGTTCGTTGAGGTGCGCGGCATTGTTGTACAAGGTGTCCAGCGCGACCGCAGCTGGTACAGTACTGGCAAGGATAGTCAGGGAAGTGGTGATACTGACAACGGTTACATTTTGGTAGTGGTCCTGTGTATGGTCTTTTGTATGGCGCGGGTGGAGGAGTGGCTTGAGTGATGGGTGCAGCAGGAACAGGGGTGTTGGTGTGGGTGACTGCAAAGTTCCTGTTGTTACGCTTCCTCTTGTTAGCAAATTTGGAGGAAGGAGTGTGGTGGTTTGAGGTTTGTCCCTCAGCAGGGGTTTTCTTCTTTTCCTCCTTGAACTTCCCATTGCGAATTCGGTTTTCGGTCAGTTCTGTTGCCAACACCATGGCAGCTTCGAGTGTTACTGGTGAAACGCTGAGGACCGAATCCTGGATTTTCGAGGGAAGTCCTCGAATGTAATGTTCGATCAGACGGTAGGTTGGAGTGAATAAGTTTGGTACCATCTGGTTCAACTCCAAGAACCGTTTGTTGTAAGTAGAGTGATCACCATCTTTTTGTTTCAGGGCATGAAATTCATCTTCCAATTTCTTAATCTCACTCCTAGGACAGAATCGCCTAGTCATGATTTCCCTTAACTCCTCCCAAGTTAAGGACATCGCATCTTCCATTCCCCTCTTTCCCTTCTCAGTATTCCACCAAGTGAGAGCTACCCCAAGTAGTCTCCCGGTGGCATAACGAACTTTGCGATCCTCAGGACAATCGCAGTTTAAGAAAACGTTTTCCATCTCCTCGAACCAACGCTGGAGAGCAGTGACTCCCTCAGTCCCTTCGAATTTTGGGGATCGCAAGACTTAAAATGTTTGTAGGTGCATTTGCCGGTAGGAGGGTCGTTGATGATCTGGTCCTGTTGTTGAGGAGGGTTAGTAGGATTTGCAGCAAGAGCTTGTTGTACTTGTACTACGATGTCAGGTAATATCGTGGCCATTTGGTTGGCGATATGAGTGGCCAATCGTTCCTGAGACTTTTCCGATTTCCTACTCCTTCGATGCGATCTATACGACATCTACAGGATCATAAAATGAGAAGATTGTGAGTTTATGGTATATTTTAGGTGTCATGTGTCTTTAAAAAAAATGAAAATAACATAAATATCAATAATGCAACTACATCCGAAGGATGTCTTGGGTTCGCTCATGTTGGGCCTCAAATGTCCCCCATACCTTCACCTATATAGTCATGTGGGCCCCCATGGCTATTGGTTTGGTAGGATTCACATTAGTATTTGGCAATTTAACACTCGCATCCCCCGAATGCTAACCACAAAATATGTTCATGAGATGTTTGGTCGGAACGTGTCCAGGTGTAGACACAATGACAACTCAAAGTGGGATTAGCTCTCACGACGTTTGGTATAGCATGCTTTGGCCTAATAGGTATTTCGTACTCTCATCGTTGGTCCCCAGGTAGGCAAACTGGTCCTTTATTTTGGATTTATACGAATGCCAGCCTAGACAGGACGTTCCGACTACCGGTACTAGTACCCTTCCAGTTACTACATGCCCGTCATGAGAACTCACTTTGATGAGATTTGAAAACACGAAAATCGTTGTAAAATCAATCATGATGTGGTGTGTGCTTGCATGGATGTGATATGTTATGATCATACGATTTCATGATGGGCATTATTTGATAATACATACTTATGAACATGCTTGAACAATATCAAATGTAACATTTTAACATAAACATATAAACATCATGAAATTTGGCATATAACACACAAAATTCCTATAAGTTTCTAATCGACTATAGTATAGGCTCTAAGGGTCTAATAACCTATCCTATATCCCTATAGTCATGGCTCTGATACCAATCTGTCACACCCCGACCCGCAGCGGAAATAAGAGTCGGGGCATAATTGGGTTATCACCAAAGCACATGACATTTACTATTATGTTTCATAATTAAATGAAGTCAAAGTTACATTTCTCAAACCTTCAAACATGTTCATTCATTACAAAGGAAAATAACCAAACATAATAATCCAAACACTAAATCGTTTTATTTCTTCTAATCCAGGCCCTACGTGTTCCTAGCTGCTGCTGGTTCACCTGTATCATGTGTAAAAATGGGAGGTTTTTGGGTCAACATAAGTTGGCGAGTGAACCTTATAGATAAACATTTAATAATGATTTTCTGGTTAGTTTATCAATAAAATATTGTGCATAATCATAAAAGAGCATATGTATGAAATCAAGCAATGGCAACATCGGTTACAATTATAACATACATTAACAATTGATAACATACATGATCATACCAACATCATATGATAATTAACATAAATGAACTGTGAGATCAAGGCTCAATCAAACGGAGCCGATCGTATTGCATGAACTGAAAATGTAAATTGAACTGTGTGCTCAAGGCTCAATCAAACGGAGCCGAGCGTATTGCATGAACTTGAAATGTAAATTGAACTGTGCACTCAAGGCTCAATCAAACGGAGCCGAGCGTATTGCATGAACTTGAAATGTAAATAACCGATCAAGGCTCAATCAAACGGAGCCGATCGTGCGGGCACGCCCTGATCAACCGCATAATAAAATGGGGATCAAACTCAACCTCGAGGGATGGGGAGCTACGGCCTCAGCAATTGCATGTACTGAAATAATAACTTGCAAACAATTCTAACTACTGAACAGCAACAACTAACACACATGTCATGATATGATATATGCACAATAACTTAGTTATAATAAGTAAATGAATAAGACACATGATACACCCCAAAAATGTGATTAAAACGGGGAATTTGAAGGGTTCACTCACATTGGGTGCGTTGGATTTGAATTGGTGAGATGCGCACGATTTAGATGAAACGAGTTAACGAGGAATCACTGACCTAAATAATAATAGGAAAAATATATTAAATGGATGGATTTTATTAAAGATTTTTAATGGAATTTTTGGATATATTTTTTGTGAGTTTATGGCTATTTTCCATCCTTAAAAATGTTATTTTTAAGTATTTTTAATTGATTTTTAATTTAAATAAAACAAATAATTATTTTAAAAAAAAATATTTTTTTTTACTGTTTGACCGTTGACCGTTGACCGGTTCGGTCAGCGGTAATTCTTGCGCCGAGCGGGATTCGAACCTGTGACCTTCCGTTCATGCGCACGTAGCTCTACCAACTGAGCTACGTGACTAACCCGTTAGAAATCTAGTTTTAATTATATTAATACACTTATTCGAATTTACCGAAAATTCCTTTATTTTACAAAACGTTTTATTCTCATTGAACCGGTGTTGGTGTCGAGACTCGATCGCGTGACGTGCAGTTTGTGTTGCACACAGTCCACCGCTGGACTGTGTGTCTAACCCGGGTATATTCTTGAATTATATTATACTTAACAACTACTCAATCTAACCCGGTTAGTTTTATGAATAAAAAGGAATGTTATTACGCAGCGTGTGTGAAGCAAGGATCGAACTCGGGACTCGTATATAAACTTTGCACACAGTCCACCGCTGGACTGTGTGTCTAACCCGTTAACTATCCGAATTTTATTTATTCTTAACCCGTTGTTATGCTCGTCTTCTTCACTATAATTACCGGTTTTACACAGATCACTGGTTCAGGGTTCTACTACTTAAATAACATGATTACTAGTTTGAATGAACAAACCGAACAGTTTGGGGGAAAGGAATACCGGACAGGTCGTCTTCTTCAGGAAGTCCGGCGAGAACAGGCAACTCTGTTTTTGAAACTTCGGCTGAGAGGGTTAATCAATAGAATTTAAGAGTTAGATTTGAAATTGAACCAGAGTACATGGGTTATTAGCACGATTGAATGTGTTTACCGTCAGCTAGCGTGGTTCCGGCAAATTCCAGAATTTCTCCGGCGAAACCAGAAATCCAGCAAAATCTTCTGTGACTGACTTTGAGTGACGGAATAATGTTAGTAGTGTCCCAGCAATAGATTGAAACAGCAAGAGAAGAAATTCTTACTGGTTTATGTTGAATACGGTTTTCCGGCGAGAATTGCAGAAAATTCCGGCGACAGTTTTCTTGTGCTCAAATGACTTGAAAACGCGACGAAAATGGATTTGAGTGTATTTGAGACAGTTCTGAATCGTATAAATGATTGGAGACGGAATTATTTGAAACTTGAATGTCTTTCGGTTTCAAAACTCAACACTTGAAGTTCATTAAATCTAAACTTTAATTAGAAACCGATATGCGTCGGTTATAAGTTAATTAAACGAACGAAAACTGATTTGGCGATTTGGCTTACCGATTTCCGTTATTCAAATACCAGTAACCGTTCATCCGAGTTTGCGTATAAAATTCAATTGTTTTCATAATACTAACAGAAAACAATTGGTGGCGGAGTGGTTTGGAGACGGAAAGATAAGTCATTGGAGCAGTTGACCCGGGTTCGAGTCCGGTCAGCTCCAAACATTTTTTATTTATTTTATTTTAACTTTTTATCAAATATAACTTTTATAGTTTAGCTTATATATTAATTATGTAACGTTTAAACTCAAAATACTCATAAATACTTAATGAAATTTCGTAACTTGATATTTGATTACAAAACGGAGCGGGTTTTGGAGACCCGATTTATACAAATGTTACAGAGTTAAGTCGTTGCTGTATCTGGTTGACTCGGGTTCGAAACCCGGCTTCAGCCTTTTATTTTTATTTCATTATTTTTAATACTTTTTCAAATGTAACATTTATATTCTAATATACTTATTAATTATGTATCGTTTAAAATTAATTTGGGCATTAAATACGCAACGAAATTTTTAACTGATTGTTCGGTTAATAAACGGAGCGGGTTTGGTAAATCCGGTTTTTTACGGATGTTACATAAGCCACACTCAGTTAGCATATCAAGGACATACTTTCGTTGACACAGAAGTATTCCTTGTGGGGAACGAGATACTTCTATACCAAGGAAGTACCGAAGTCGACCTAAGTCGCTAATCTGAAACTGAGACTGGAGGAATTGTTTGAGCTTGGTAATCCCATCTTCATCATCCCATGTAATTATGATATCATCCACATAAACAACTAGAATAATCATTCGGCCCTAATGATGTCTAAAGAATACAGAGTGATCATGTGCACTACGAACCATCCCAAACTCTCCCATAACACTAGAGAAACGACCAAACCATGCCCTTGGAGACTGTTTGAGACCATATAGAGAACGGCGTAGTTTACATACTTTTGAGGCCTCCTCCTCAACAATGAACCCTGGTGGCTGCTCCATATAAACCTCCTCCTCAAGAACACCATTGAGAAAGGCGTTCTTGACATCAAGCTGGTGGAGCGGCCAATGATGAATGGCAGCAAGAGCAATACAAATACGCACAGAGGGCATCTTGGCAACTAGGGAGAAAGTCTCGTCATAATCAATACCATAAGCTTGAGAGTTGTAACAACTCTAAATTTCGTTGTTATCTCTTTTCCTTTGTTTTCCTATTTGTAATCTCGAGATTCGTTTATAAGAAAAGTTTATGTAAATTAATTACAATTATGTATGTTATATCGCATCTAATCGCTTATTATCGCATCGCAACTCCCAGTTAATTATATGGTTTTATGTTATTTATGTGTTATGTATGTTTGTGGTTATGATTATGCTCGCTATCGCATCGCTCTCCAGCGACTCAAATCGCTAAATCACACTACTATATCAATTATAACGCTTAATATAACTATTTAATACGAACCAAATCGCCAAACGAACACTTAAAGCGAAATCAGCAAACGGAACTTGGTCACCAAGCCAAGTTCGGCCAAACTTGACTACCACAAGTTCGCCCGAACTTGCCTGAGACACAAGAATCCTTTGTTTTCCACAAGTTCGCTCGAACTTGTACACTTATGTACAAGTTCGGCCGAACTTGACTCAGACTCCTTGCACATCTAGCAAGTTCGCCTAAACTTGCATGAAATTCATGCAAGTTCGACCGAACTTGGCCCACCAGCTCTCATTTTTGCCTTCACCTATAAATACTCAGCTCCATTCTCTCATTTGAACTTGCTGCAACTTTGCTTTGAGCTCCCGAGGCCCGAAACCCTCTGTTTTCTATGTAAGAATCAACCCGATTTCAACTACAATGATGTTCATCAACGTTTTACAACGTTTTACAACGATTTTGCACAAGGCTCTACCTTCGTTTTCATCAAATCTCTTCTGTTTACGAAAATCTTCATCTTTTTCTATCAAAACTTCTGTTTTCACTCAGATCTATACTAGATCTGAGCAAAACCTTTTAAATCCTTGATTTTTACACCATTTTCGGACTAATGACGTATGTTTCGTTCACTTTTGAGTGGAACGAGGCGTTGTCGAAGCTAGATCTCAGATCCGGAAGCACAAGGACGAAATCGTCACTTTACACAAGCTGGACTAACCCGTACGAACCTTCAAGTTCGCCCGGATTAGCCCTCGCTCCAAAAGACCTCTCCGGCCTAAGCTTTACTCAGTGGCTTAAGGTTGGAGGGATGGGCACTTGATTTCCTCAGCAAACGACGCGAAAACGCAAGATTTTGGACCCGAAAACATCAAGTTCGCTAGAGATTGCACTGATTTTGACAGCACAAGAAGTCAAGTTCGCTCGAACTTGCCCTCAAGGGGTCAAGTTCAGCCAAACTTGAGTGGAAATACTCAAAATTTACTTCTGAAACCCACAAGTTCGCTCGAACTTGCAAAGTTTCTCAGGAAACTTCACAAGTTCGACCGAACTTGTCTTTTCTCTTATCAAAACCCCCACAAGTTCGACCGAACTTGTCAAGTTCCCTTGAGAAACTTACAAGTTCGCCCGAACTTGACTCTCAGCTCAGCAGAACTATACAAGTTCGCTCGAACTTGCCTACTGCTCAACCCAAACTTAACCGTTTCAGCAATTCGAAAGACTGATGCATTTCTGTTCGTTTATAGGCTGACCTGGCACTCTCCGCAACTCTTCTCATATCCCTCATCTCACCTAAAACGCACCGACCGTGAGTATACTTGACCTGTTTTCGCTTTAACGCACTTTTTGGGTGTTACATATGTTCCTCTATCAAAATCACTTCACAAATCAAACTGTATATCACACGCGAATAATCTGATTTTATATGCTCAATACGTGATACTAGAAACATGTGACTAGGACTTATTTTCGTTAACTTCCTCCTTAGCTAGTATGGTACTATAATGTGGCTAACGTCCGACGAGGTCTAGTTAGGATGGACGCGCAAATCTCACGGTAGTTAGCATGAGAAATAAGCCTATGTTTATCTGTGTGATGTGTTTTGGCGTATCATGATATGTAGTTAGACTATTTCGCGAACGCTTTCTCTATTATGCTAGTAGTACTTAAACCTGTATGTTCACATTTACTTAATTGTATTGACTTGTATCTTAACATATGTAACAGGTTGATGAGTTAGCTTATCAGATGCATTGGATAGCCGAGCTTAGTTGTTTTGTTTATTTTGTTTTGTTTAGAATGGTTTGTAATAAAATCTAGGGGATATCGAACCTTATTTTTTTATGAGAAAATTATGTATTTCGTGACATTGTTGACGACGTATCGTTTAATAGTATGGGATATTAGACGTTAAAATATTGTTGATTGAATAGTGTTATGGAAAATTTCTCGTGAGACAACCTGGTCGCCTAGTGCCACTACCCCGATGTTTCCGGCATCGGTTGGGGTGCGACAAGAGTAACCTTTAGCTACCAGACGAGCTTTCAGACGATGTAGCGAACCATTAGGGTTAAGTTTAACTATGAAAACCCAACGACAACCAACGACACTCTTACCAGGAGGAAGTGGTTCAAGATCCCAAGTCTGATTGGCCCGTAAGACCCCAATCTCGTCTTCCATGGCTTGACGCCATCCTGGGTGAGCCAGATTTGTCATCACATTCTTGGGAATCGGGTAGGAATCCAGGGAAGTGATAAAGGCATGAGACTCGGTAGAGAGGTGAGCGTAAGTAACGTAATCCTGAATGGGATAACGAGTGGAGCATCTAGGTTCCCTGCGGAAGGCAATAGGGATATCGGGATATGGTGCACCCGGAGGGTCATAAGCAGGGGTACCTGAGGTAGTATGGGTAGTATCAGGTTCAGTAATGGCAGGAGCAGAGGACGTATCTGAGGCATGAGTAGGCTGGGGATTAAGGGTCGCTGAGGTCTGATCCTTACCTCGCCGAGAATATGTGAAGAGTAATGGCGGAGGATCTGTCGGAAGGCCCGAAACTGTAGGAGTTGGAATCGTGGTGTCTGAGACTGGAGGGGTAGAGGGAATAGATGACACAAGAAAGGTTGGGATGATGTGAGACTCTGGTATATCAGGATCAGGAAACAGGTCAGAAACTGGAATGGTAGCTTCTGGAAAGAAAGGACACAACGGATCAAAAGTGATGTCAGCACTGGTAAAGTATCGGCGAAGGGAAGGACTACAACACCGATAACCTTTCTGGACACGCGAGTAGCCAACAAAGACACAACGAATGGCTCGAGGGTCGATTTTAGGGACTCCGGGACGATGATCATGGACATAAGCTACACATCAAAAATTTGGGGCTCAAGGGGAAACGTAGTTCCTCTAGGAAATAAAACAGAGAACGGGGTTTGACCATGAAGAACAGACGATGGCATACGATTAATCAGATAAGACGCAGTAAGAACAGCATCACCCCAAAAGTGACGAGGAACATGAGAATGAATCATGAGTGTGCGAGTGACATCCAACAAATGGCGGTTCTTGCGTTCAGCAACACCATTCTGTTGAGATGTATATGCTCAAGAAGTCTCATGAATAATACCTTGTGATTTGAGATATGTAGAGAAATCAGTGGACAAATATTCTTTTGCATTATCGGTGCGTAAGGTTTGGATGGATGTTTTGAACTGGGTCTTGACATATGCATGGAATTCACGAAAGATCGAGTTGATTTCACTACGAAATTTCAATAGGTAAACCCATGTAGCACGGGAGTAATCATCAATGAAGGTAACAAAATATTGAAAACCCAATGTAGTTTTAACTGGACATGGACCCCATACATCTGAGTGGACAAGTTCTAATATGGAGACGGTTCGGCTTGACGCTTTTGGGGGATAAGGACGTCGAGTATGTTTACCGAGCTGGCATGACTCACAATGGAAGTTATCGGGAATAGAGATGTCAGGTCTCATTTGTTGTAGGACAGCTGCTGAGGGATGGCCTAACCGACAATGAGTTTCAAAGATACTAGACTCACATATGTTTGCTTTGGGATGCAACAATGAGGACATTCGATAGAGACCTCCTGATTCGAGGCCGGTACCAATTACTCGGTTTGTACCTAGTTCATTAAAGGTACAATGAGTAGGATAAAAGGTAACGGAACAATTATTTCGTTTAGTAATTTAACTGACAGACAACAGGCTGGCAGGGAAGTTAGGAACCAGAAGAACATAAGACAGGTTTAGGCTATCTGGGTTCTGAATGGATTTGATGACGCGTACAGGGCACGAGGAACCGTCTGCAAGTTGAACTGGTGGGTAAGAGGTATTATGAAGGCTAGTGAGAATTCCTTGATTCGCAGTCATGTGATGAGTAGCTCCAGAATCAATAATCCAGGATAAGTCAAGGCCAGAAAACGTACCTGGTTGTACTGAGTTGGTTTGGGGACCGGATGACCAAAAAGCAAGGAACCGTTGAAGCAAATCATACTCCTCCTTGGTGCATGTAATGGTGTGATTTCGTTCGTCTTCCATTTGAAAATATGTTCAAGCAGAAAAGCTGGTTGAAACCCGAACACGTGAACCGAGGCAGAAAATCAAAGTTGCTCAGATCGAAAAACCGACTGCACGGAAATGATCGGAAACAAATTCTGACGATGCTGGAAAAAGGACAGCGGCCGGAAATGGTGTCACGCGCCGTCACTCGCGTCGCGTGGGTGGCAGATGGTGGCGCGGTTTGAGGGGTTTTGTAGATCGGGTGATTCCGAGCACAATGGTGGTGGCGGTGTAGTTTAACTCGTCGGACAAAGTGTTGGATCTAAAAAAGTGGGTGACGGGTGATTTGAAACTTGGAAGATCAGATCCGAACAGATTTGGATCTGGTAAACAGTAACTTGCGATGAATAGTACCCGAGAACAGAAAGATCGAGGTGACCGGAAGTTAACCGGAAATGGTCACCACTGAGATAGAGCACCTTGAGCTAAGAAACCTTTAGCTCTTATACCATGTAAAGAGAATGGTATGGAATGGAAAGGAAATGTGAACTTGTATTCATTGAATGTGCATTTACAAATGAGAAGGACCCTTCTACTTATAGGGAAAAGGAGGGACCAACTAATAAATAATAATAACATGTATGGACACCTATAATTGCATATAGGGACCTTTAGCTAACAATTAGGTCCTCATACTAACTAATAATTATAACTAACAAGTTTAATACTGATTTTTGTTTATAATTGTTATTTTTGTTGGTTTGTTTGTTTGATTAGTTGTTCAAATTGATGAATCGGTTGATTAAAGATTGTGTGATGCTTTCGCTTGTTTGTTTGATTAGAGTTTTTGTTTGTTTTACTTGATGCTTTCGCTTATAAAGTTAAAGATTTCTGAATTCATTTATATGTTCACAGAGATGTGACTGCAACATCAAGTTCAGATATTATGTGCAAGTTTATTAAACACAAATGGAGATGCATTGAATCTTTTGTGCAAGAATGTAGGTGGTGGTGATTTTGTTTTATATGCACATTTGGACGAAGAACGCAAACTTGGATAGGTGACGATACTGCTTGACTGATATATGACGTCTTTTGGATGATTTCTAGTAGTTCAAACAGACTTTGGATTCTCATTAGATATTGGACGTTCAACTATTGTTTAAATACGAATGTTGAAAAACTCTTTTAAGTTTAAATTTTTTTAGTTTATTTAAATTTCATTTTATTTGAATGTTGAAAAAACTCTTTTATATAAATATTATTTCAGTTTATTTAAATTTCAATTTATTTCAGTAGCCTGCCGAAGATAAAAAAACAAATAGTCTTCTTCTTGCAGATTGCGAGGTTTGGTCCACCTCTTCTGCTACAGATGTCTGCAGATGTGGTCCGCAGACTGCAGACGTTATACCTCTGAAAAAAACGAGCCAAATCGAGCTCGCGCGTCATGTTTTTGTGAAGCTCGAGCTCGACTCGGTTCGAGCCTACTTAGTTAAGCTCAAGCTATTTTGAGACAACCTCAAACAAGCTAAAAGCTCGGCTGAAACTCGCTTCAATATCGCTTAAATGAGCCATAGATCAGCTCACCAATATTATTACTATATATATAAACTAAAATTTTGTTTGGGCGTTTTGGCTCGCGACCTTAGACGAGCTTTCTATTTCAGGCTCGTTAAAGCTCGGCTTGTTTGAGCTTTTAACGAGCTAACGAGTACCTCTTAAGCCTCTAGGCTTGTTTACAACCCTAGAAACAACCTATAATTTCAAACGGGTCTAGTAGTATTATTTAGAAAACTCTTATATTTTTAATGCTACCCACCTACATCTTATTGACTGTTTACTAAATGGGTCTGGTAATATTATTTAAAAAAGTTACATATTTTTAACGCTACCCACCTACATCTTATTGCTTGTTTACTTTCATTATTCTTAGAGTTAATTGCCCGGATGGTCCCTGTGGTTTCACGTTTAGTCCCCACCTTTTGGAAATAGCAGGTATGCTCCCCATGGTTTGTTATTTTGTTACTCGGATAGTCCCCTAAGTAAATGTCAGGGGACTATCCGAGTAACAAAATAACAAACCATAAGGAGCATACCTGCTATTTCCAAACTAACTGACATTTACTCAGGGGACTATCCGAGTAACAAAATAACAAACCATAGAGAGCATACCTGCTATTTCCAAAAGGTGGGGACTAAACATGAAAAACCGTGAAACCACGGGGACCATCCGGGCAATTAACTCTTATTCTTATGTAATTTTTTATATTAAAAAAAACCAAGAAAGAAAACTATAATAAGTTACAAGGTGATGACTCACTTTCAAGTTTCAAATTATATAGTCATCTGTAATTTTTTTGTCACCAGCTATTAAACCATCCTCAACTATCACTTTGAAGCCCACCACCCCCACCTAAACATTTGGATTGCGATATCACTTCTCGGTTTCTAAAATACAAAACTCGCATGATATTTGAATAAAGCGATCTGGATTAATGATGAATCGTTTCCGAACATTCAACAAAATCGTATTCTTTATCAACACTAAGTTCATAAGTTGATTAAACTTCTATGTTTACGGGTTTATGAACACGCTATATATATTAGCCATTGTAGGGAGCCAGTACAAGTCTACACATCTTGCGGTCCTTTGACACATCCATAACTAACTGCATCAACTAATACCCTTCCTATAAAGTGAACCAACAAACATGATGCTTCAAACCAGTTTGGCGAGCGCCGAACACACTCATTTCCATGTACATATTCATATGGTGCAACCACAGCCACCAAAACAAAATTCAACTTAGCACACATGCAAAGTAAGCCATCAAACACCACATTACGTCATACAATAATCATTGTAGAATTGACATAAATATATGATCATGGTCGAACGGGGCATATGAGTCGAAAAATAATAAAGCTCAAAAGAACAAGTCAAAAGAGTCGGAACAGGAACAATGGTTCAAGCAAAGTTTACTGCACATTTAGTTCAAGATAAATACATTTCATCTCCTATATCTTCAGTTTTATTGATTAGTTTTTTATCTTAAAATTAGAATTCATCGTTCACAAAATCAAAATTACCAAAAACAAATTTAGCACTTCCCACTCTTAATCCTCACGAGATCCCAAAGAAAAGCCTTATTGGGGCATACCTTATTCAAAACTTCTTCAATTTCTTCTCCCACTTTTTCTTGAATCTCCGCGCATTGAAGTTCATCCATTTGCTATTAAACAAACAAACATATGGCGTTATAGGTGACAATTTTCAACACGATTACTTATAAATGGGTCTATACGGGCTGTTTTATTTCTCAAATGGATGAGAAAAAATATAGCTAAAAAGTTGAAAATCGCTCAATGCATAGAATCTGCTAAATCATTTGTTTAAAGATTTGAGATTCATGTAGTAACAATATCGTATTTGTAATCATAACTAAAACATTAGTTATTTATAGGTTAAACCCAACACAAACTGGTTTGACTTGACCCGTACTAAAATGACCCATTTCAACCCCAACCCATTTTGACTTGTTACCCACAATGAAAGTTGATATTACCTTGATCAACCACATTATATAAGTAGCTGCAAACATTGCTTGTGATTCATAATCCTCAAAAACATTATCTGGAATAATTTTACACGAGCGAAAGAGTAGTAATTCATCATCCAAAAACAAATCAACATGGGTCCCACCCATATGAGCTGCAAAATGTTTTATCCAGCAAAGAGAGAGGAACCGACGATAAAGCCACAAAGCCTGGAACAAGAATAAATACCAAATTTAGAAATTCAGCAAGATTTGTCCAAAATTTAAAAGTAACATAAGAATTGATAAACAGATCGGCATACCTCTCTTCCTGCGTAACGCTTGATTAACGTTTCACTCCAGGTAAGCTCTTCCTGCCGTTGTACAAATGGAATATGATAAATAGATATAAAAGATTCATCGAATTACGAGTCTGACGGCCATAAAAAATAAGGGGATATGAGCACAAACCTTCCAAAGTTGATATAGTTCGGTAGTATGTAAAGGGCTTTCTTTTGAATCTTGTTTATACCATGAATCTTCTAATGTCCTGCTCATCAACCGCTGCCCAATCAGATAGATTTCAGTCACTCAAAAAAAAAAACAGAAAATATATACATCAGTAGTCTAGATGAGTTAATTACTAAGGTTTGAAATCGATTTTATTGAATTGTCAGAATTAAATTATGAATTGTAAAAAATTGTGATGCAAGAGAGTGTTTTTTGGGTAAATCGCAAACTTTTTATAACTAAGATTACTATAACCCTTGGACACCCAAGAGCCATGGGCCTTGATCCAACAATAACTTGAACAAAATAAACCCCATTTTAGGCCTTCATACCAGAAGCACATTTGGAGACGAAGTATGGGCCTTGACGATGGGCCACATGAACGATTGGACTCCAATAAATATGGGTCCCAAAAGAACTTCCATTGACCCGCAACCCCAACCTTTGTGATCCACCGCTATTTAGGCAATCTAGAATGGCTTGTTTTGGGCATTTGTTATACGTAGTCAATAGGGGGACCATCCGAATCATCCATAAGTATCTCACTAGTTTTTGTAGTATTCCAATTGCGCAAAACACGACCATTTAGGCCAATTTACCATTCTGGTCCACCACACGTTTTTGAGTAGTTTTATCCATAAGAAGAGGACCTGGTCCTGGACGACCAATACCACTAAAAACTTTACTCATACCCGTATCCGTCCACAATTCCATAGGTATATTATGAACTGTAACCCATAAATGGATGGTGAACGGCTCAAATCCCTTTTTCTAAGACCATTTTCATCCCATTCTCACTATTAAATTTAAAGAAAAAGAACCCTGCTGTGTTTTTAGAGATCTCAGCAGAAAGAAATACCCATACAAGTAATGATTAAGAGCAGAAGCCTATTGAACCAAATCATCATTCGTTAACACTATCCTAAATTTACCCTCTGATGTGATTACCGGAGGGATGAATTCCAATTTTATGTTGTCAGCATACGATTTACCTCCGTCTTTATGTTTAAGCCAAACATTCAAGTATGCGGCAAGTTCTGATTCTTTAAGGATTTACATGTAAAATGACCTTTAAATGATCAAATAATAAGAACTAACTCCTCCTAAACAATACTGATTATTCATTTAAATAATGAGATGATCAGAATCAGTTTCACCATAGCCAAACAATGGACTTGAAAACATAACAGTCAAATATTTCAAAACGCCCCCATAGTTGAAATTTAAACTTACCGTTCGATAGTGAAAGCAAGAGTTATCAGCAACATGCAATCCAGCCCAATCGCGATTATTGATTAATTCATCAACTATCTGAAAGAACCAACAAAAAACCTATCAACATCATAAACTGCAGTAGAGATTAAAATAAATTGTTTGAAACCAAAGAAACACAAGTACTATTTAGAGATGACACAGTTTTCCAAAAATTAAAATAGATAAAAAAAAGTTAAGAAATTCATAGACCAAGAAGTCTTAAGTTCACACCTGACTTTCGGGCATGTAAGAAACTAACCAGCAACGATGATTCCATGCACGGTAGTTCATCTTTGACTTCTGCAATTAAAAGTCAACAGGATCAGGGAGTGATGACTGAACCATCGTCCATGATAGATAAGATGAAACGAAACAGCTTCAACATTAACCTCGGCTATTTTTTTGGCTAATTCAGATTCGTTTTTCAAAATTTCTTGCAGATTTGTACACTTGCCGGCTATCATCTTAATCACCCATCGCCTGTTATAAATTGACAAAATTTAAAAACTTACGGATCAAAATAAATTGAACCCTAACACAAACACTACTTTCATAAAGCAACAAGATTATATTCGAAAAAGATGATCTAAAGAAACATAAGTATTTTAAAACAGCTCATTTTTATTCCAATAGAGGAGCTACCTACCCAAATGTTACCTATGGGTCCAAGCACGCTCGCTTTTTGGTGAATATGAAAGAACCAAAGTTGATAACGTTAGCTCATCAAAATATAGCATAACGCTTTGCTTCTTCGAAACAACTTCCTTCCTGCACAGTATTAACAGACCATCTCGATTTAAAAAGTTTCTTGAATATAAAAAAGATGAATAACGTTACATATCAGAGAAAAAGAAAAAATACCTGCAATTCCACGCAGTTCCAAAATCACAACTTAGCAACAAAAGTGACCTGCTATGCTTCATTATTTCACGCTCAAGGTTGGGTAGAGAATATGAAGAACTTGTGATGTTATCAGTGTCCGATACCGCTTCCTTTGCGTGTAAATCGGTCAGCGTGTTATACTGCTTTAGGGAAGACATGAATGCGTGTTTAGCAGCATTGTATAATGGGTGGATAACATCGGTTGAGATGCCTAATTTGTGATCTCTACTCCAGAAAGCCGTCTCAGTAGTATTATCTTCTGATGCTTTTGACCTGATGCTATCATCTGAGGGTGGAAGTTCTGTTGGAACAGATGTGTCACTTATGGCAGCAAACTGAGACGGATGAACGAACCCCACTTCATCGCTGTTTGACGTTTACAGATCAAGATTAGAAGATGGAGCGATGCGCATGTACAAGCATTATCAATAAGATAGGGTAGACGAAAAAGGGCTTGATGCACGACAAACTTAAAAAATCTCAAAATTTAAATTGGACTATAACATGTTGGAATTAGAAACTAATCAAGATATTCTTTATTTATTATAGGAGTCAAAATTTACTTTCACCTTCAGTACCACATAACGTAACGATGTGATTTGCACGAAAATGGAAGTACATTACATTACATACAAAGGTAAAATCTAAAGTGAGTTGACAAAAAAAAAAGTTACATGTGGATTACATTTGTGCAGTTAAAACAGTTGCACAAGCAATGAAAGATAAGACTTGTAACTGCATATTAAATTTAAAAGTATAGAAATTAGGATTGATTCCAGAGAAAGGATTGATTCCAGCTTGGTTTGATTGTCAGAGGATATTTATGACAAGTTCATTTCCTGCCACTATCTAATACTTTTACCAAACACAAGTAATTCCAGTTCATATAATAGCATAGAAATTAGGGTTATTTATGGAGACAGAATTAAGCGTGATTAACAGACATATGGAAGAAGGTAAAATGAATCTTACATTAAAGGATCGGAATCGAGAATAGACTCCAACTGCTTGAGTAGATACGAAGGCTCCATGTTGATTTAGGGTTTTCAAGTTTCAGGTTGGTTGGGGGAAGAAGAGAATCGGAGGAGACGCTGCAGAGACGGTTGCTTATGCCGTTATGCGGTGTATACTTACATCTAGGGATCGGAGAAAATGGGTATCCGTACAGAAAATACTGGCTTGGTATCGGTACAAATACCGACAATGAAAAAAAATTTGTACTGCTACCAAATATGCTCAATACGATATCGGTACCTGGTATCAAATACGCATCCCTAGTTACAACAATGTAAAAGAAGAGTCACCTACGATTATAGACGTAATGAACCGTACGTACGTTTATGTTCCGTCTTTAGATAAATAAAGGAACATATACAAGAAAGTTGGCTTGTTTGGTTAAATTAAAAACTTGAATAGAGGGGGTGTGTATTCATTTATGTTCGTGAATGTTTGGTACTGTGTTTGTTTTGTGTTAGCTAGTTCATTAAGGTTTTTAACTTTTACATTTTATTTAAGGGATATTGGATTTAAATAACCTTAATTTTTACCAATTGTCCTATAGCACTCCGACTTTCGATTTGTACCACGTCGCTTC
Organism: Scalesia atractyloides; assembly: GCA_947069175.1. Lineage (NCBI taxonomy): Eukaryota > Viridiplantae > Streptophyta > Magnoliopsida > Asterales > Asteraceae > Scalesia > Scalesia atractyloides. The sequence goes on from CAMTDV010000030.1 coordinate 84,634,689, forward strand.
AAACTTTCAACTTATTTTTCTTTGTCACACCCAAACTAACTCTAACACAATTAGTTTGTTACTAATGTGGCATCTGATATGGCATTTTATGATGACGTGGCAACTGATATGGCATCGAGCGTGGCATTTTTGTAACATTTGTAAAAATCGGATTTTCAAAACCCGCTCCGTTTTGTAATCGAATATCAAGTTATAAAAGTTACGTTGAATATTTATGATTATTTTGATTTAAAACGATACATAATTAATAAATAACTAAACTATAAAAATTATATTTGATAAAAAGTTAAAACAAAATAAATAAAAGAATTTTGTTGCTGCCGGGACTCGAACCCGGGTCAGCCAAGGACAACCCAAACGACTTAACATACACTCACATCACCACTCCGCCACTTTGTGTTTTCTGTTATCTCTAGGAAATAAATGAAATTTATACACAAACTCGGTTAAAACCGGTTTCGCCAACTGAGAAACTGAAATCGGCAAATCAATCGTCTAATCGTTTGATTTCTCGCGTATTCATGTTCATAACCGATGAACCGATGTCTTTAATCAATTCAGAATTGATTGAGCATCAAGTCTCATCATTATTGGTCTTCATAACCGAAAAGCAATCAAATCCTGAATACTTCAACCCAAGATCACTCTCGCGACTCAGAAACGTCATAACCATACTCCATTTCATTTTCGTCACATTTTCAGACCATCAGAACGTTTAAATCAGTTCGCCGGAATTTTCTGTAAATCCCGCCGGAAAACCGTATTCATCCTCAAACGGTAATTCTCTCAATATTATTGCAGTTCAACAATTATTAGACTATTTCTAATTTAAACCTCTCAATTGAAATCGAATTCAGGCGCTGTATTCAACTAATTCCAGTTCGCCGGAACTCCCCTGAAAATTTCTATTTCCGTCTGTGAAGCGGTAAGGGTCTTCAAACACATCGTTAACATTTGTTTATCACTTCAATTCCACATTCGACTAATCAAAACAGTCAATTATCTTGTTCAGTTGAAGAGCATAAAAACATGGACCGACACATCGCCGGAAATCTGTAATAAACCGTTCATCGGTATGTTCACCTTTAATTACCGTCTCTGCCTTTTTATTTAAGCTTTAATAATGTCTGTAAATCGTAAGAACAAGGAACGAGTTAGTAAATCAGTTGACTGTAATTTGAATGAAGAAGACGAAGCTAATTAAGTTATAAGTATATTTAAAACTAGTAAAATGAACGGGTTAGACACACAGTCCAGCGGTGGACTGTGTGCAAAATACAAACGCACGTCCCGAGTTCGATTCCTGCTATACGCACTCCTTATATAATAAAATGCCTTTTTGTTTAAAAACTAAACCGGGTTAACTCAGTTAGTTGTTAAGTATAATAAAAACCGAGATAATAACCAGGTTAGACACACAGCCCAACGGTGGACTGTGTGCAACATCAAGCCATACGTCGCGCGTTCGAAACCCGTCACTAGCACCGGTCCGTTGAATTAAAATGTTTTTGCAAATAAAAGAAATTCGGTTAAATTGAATAAGTGTATAAATATAATTAAAAACAAGATTATTTCGGGTTAGACACGTAGCTCAGTTGGTAGAGCTGCGTGCACGCGTACGGGAGGTCTCGGGTTCGAGCCTCACCCAGCGCAAACCATGTCCCTGACCGAACCGGTCAACAAGTCAACAGGTCAACGGTCAACGCAAAATAAACAATTTTTTTTATATTTTTATTTATTTAATTTAATTTAAAAATCAATTAAAAATACTTAAAAATAACATTTTTAAAGATAGAAAATAGCCTTAAACTCACAAAATATATCTAAAAATTTTATTAAAATCCTTAATAAAAATCCACTCATTTAATATATTTTTCCGTTATTATTTAGGTTAGTATTCCTCGTTGTTCCGCTCATCTAATTCGTTCGCATCTCACCATCTCCAATCCAACGCACCCAATGTGAGTGAATCTTTACAAATTCCCCGTTTTAAATCACGTTTTGGGGTGTATCATGTGTCTTTGTATATATATTATAGTTAAACCATTGTGCATACATCATATCATGAACATGTGTATTCAGTTTGTTTATGTTGTATTGTTAGATGCAATTTATTATTTTCAGTACATGCAATTTCATAGGCCGACGCTCCCCATTACATTATGAGCGTTGAGCATGTTCCCCATTTCATTATGAGGTTGAACCTGGCGTGCCCACATACGATCGGCTCCGTTTGATTGAGCCTTGATCGCACAGACATTTTCATTTTCAGTACATGCAATACGATCGGCTCCGTTTGATTGAGCTTGATCGCACAGTTTCATTTATGTTATTCATAGTATGATGTTGGTAGGTTCAGGTATGCTGTCATATGTTATTGTATGTTATAGTTGTGACTGCTATTTGCTACTGCTTGATTATTTACATTTGCTCATCTATGATTATGCACAATTTTTCATTGATAAACTAACAGGTAATTCCTTAATAAATGTTTATCTAATAAGGTTCACTCGCCAACTTATGTTGACCCAAAACCCCCCATTTTTACACATGATACAGGTGAACCAGCAGCAGCTAGGAACACATAGGACTTGGACTAGAAGAATAAAACGATTTAGAGTTGGGATTGTTATGTTGGTTTATTTTCTTTGTATTGAATGAACATGTTTGGATTCTTGGAAATGTAACTTTGACTTTATTAAATATGAAACATATTAGTAAATGTCATGAGCTTTGGTGATAACCCAATTATGCCCCGACTCTTATTCCGCTGCGGGTCGGAGTGTGACAATTTTGGTGACATGGCATCTAATGTCAGCTAACTATGTTAGGGTTCAGTTAGTTTGGAAGTGTCAAAGGAAAATAAGTTGAAAGTTGTGAGTGGTGTGGTACAAACCGAAAGTTAGAAGTTTTATCGACAATTGGTAAAAGTTTGGGCTCTTTAATCCAATAACCCTTTATTTAAATATTTCATAACTCTTACTAATAAAATATTTAGTAAATTATTAGTGTATTATGTATCACATACATTTTAATATATATTCGTTTGTTTTCGTTTCTATTCATAAACGCTTGTTTGTGTTTGTTTATTTTCGTGAATGTTTTTTGTGTTTTGTTGCCTAAACTTAACGAACGGAAACACTCATTTCCTTAATAAAAGAACATGAACAATATATCTCGTTTGGTAAGCTTTTATGAACTGCTAATGAACACATTAATTTACTTAACGAACAAACACGAACAATGTTCGTTCGGTGTGATTGCTTCCCTAGCTAGAAGGGATTGGCTCGTTAAAATCCGGAATTAAGCTGGGCTTAAATAAGTTTGAGCCTAAAATTAAGTTTGTATAATGAGTCTAAGATTTACTTATTCACCTCGAATAGGCTTACGAGCTTAAACTAGCTTATTGTTTATACAACTTCCTTTATAATATTTTAAATACATAGCCACATGGTAACTATTATTATATAAATAATTATCTATACTAAATAATAAAAGAAACTATTTTTGGAACACTTGTGATCATATTAAGCCATATTTTATAGATAATTGCTATTTTAATTTAATTTTTTTCTTATCAATTATAGATAACTCTCCTGCTAATAATATATTATTTATTTGAATAAATTATTACTTTTATATTTATATGTTTACTGCAAATTCAAACTTAGTTATATAATTTTATATTAACTATGTATTGAACGTTTTGTTTAGTTTGGTATCAAATAGATTTTAAAAAACTTAAAATAAAATTATCTAATATTATTTATCATTTATACATTTACAGAGTTTTAAATAAACCGTTAAATTTATTGAGACTCATTAACAAATTTTGCTTCAACAGAATAATCTATTTATACCAATCTAAATCTAAATCTATATTATACTATATAATAAAACATTAATGTGTGACACCTGTCGTTCATTTAGGCATTTATTTTATAATTTTCTCGCTTCACTTCCAAATGTATCTTATATTAATTATTAAATAAATAAATGAATAATGAGCTAATATTAAATTTTATCCAACTTTAAATTTTGAATACCATTCTTCTATTTTCTTAATAAAATATTATCCTAGAATTTAAATTGTTAATTTAAGATATTTTTAAATAATAAAAAAATATTTATCACGAAAACCTAACTTTGTATTAATATATTAAATATTTTATTTTTATTACTAAAAAAATTATTATATCTTTATTACATAATTTATAAATTAATTATCGGAATTGATACCAACATTTTATCACTCAAATGGCTGATACACGTGGTTTTTTAAAGATATATTTTTTATTATTTACTATACAAAATTACATTTACTCGACCCGTGTAATAGATGAGGTTTTTTAAGATATAAGTTTTTATTATTTGATATATAAAATTAGATTTATTCAATTCGTAAATACACGGGGTTTTTTAAGGGTATATATTTTTTTATTATTTAGTATTAAAGATGTATTATTTTATTATTTGGTAAACAATATTACATTTATTCAACTCGTGTACTACACGTGATTTAAAGATATAACTTTTTTTATTTGGTATATAAAATTACATTTATCCAACCTTTACAATATGGTTCTTATAGATATAACTTTTTATTATTTGCTATATAAAATTGAGTAAACTGCCATTTTGGTCCCCGAGGTTTCGACAGTTTTGCCACTTTAGTCCAAATCTCAATTTTTTTGCATCTGGGTCTCCGTGGTTTCAGTTTTATTGTCATTTTGCTCCAAAAGTGATTTTTGTCTTCTAAAGTCCTGCTATTTTGTCATTTTCCTCATGGGCAAAATGGTCATTTCAACCCGTGCAATAAAGAAGGTTTTTAAAGATAAATTGTATTATTATTTAGTATATAAAATTCATTTATTTAACTCGTGTAATACACGAGGTTATAACATAGTGATATGATAAAGTTAATTAAACAATGTTTAAAAAGTACAATTTTAAAGATTTTTTTAAAATTTGAGATTGAAAACTTACTCATGAGCCAAGCTTAAGTTTTAGAAATAAAGTTTAAACCAAACCCTAGGTCTTGTAAGTTAGATGAATCAAGCTTTAGTATAATAGCGTAGACGAACTCGAGCTCGATCGGCTTTACTTGTTTACACTGTATACAATTCCAGAAACACTATGTTAAACTTATCACTCATAAGCATTTACTAAACAGCCTAACATTCATCATACAAAGAAGCTACAATTTTAAAAGTGATCAATCATGAGAGTCTTAATTATTTAATTGGTTGTAAGCATAGTTTTGGTTGTTTGTATATTGTTTTTATTTTAATAGTCCAGGTTAATGGTTATGGCAATTCTATCTGGTAGAGGTGGCAAAATAAAACATCAAAAGAGTTGAGTAATGTACTAATATAGTTGAGTGTAATGTTAAGGTTGGGTTAAAAGATCCATAAGATATTTAGTTATATACCTTCTACATTAAAAATTATAAAAATATTACTAAAATAGATTGTTGTAACCAAAATATATTTTTTATACAAATTATTTACTATGCATTTCCTTGAAAATGTAATATTAATGTAGTCTTTTTTTTAAACCGATACAATTGATTTATAATTTAGGTGGACTGGCCCATTTCTTGAGATACTTTAAATGAGCGATCCAAATAAAAATTGGCAACTATCAACAGGACACTCACTTTTGAGCCAAGTTTATACAAAAAGGGGGAGTGTATTTAAAGGTTAAATGTTTGCATCACATGCACGACATAGAAGATGAAATTATGGCAATGTGATAGGCCCTTATACCACAATTAGACTTTAAATCATATGACCCTCAATTATTCATGAGTATCTAGGTATGGTACATGTTACTTATTTGGTTAAAGCTAATTGCTTCACATGCACCACAAATGAAAAGATGTAGATGCTTACACACATGCAAAACATAATATAAGTAATTAGGTCTTTGTTTATCTGTATCATTCGGTTTGATATTGTGGTTATTTCAAAAGAACCAATCTAGACGATATGTATGTGTGAGCGACAACATGTTGATATGATATTGTGGGTTTTGGCAATCCCATCTCACAACCCGTTATAAAAGCATAACTCGTATCCGGACCCACACATGTCGAGCACCCATTACTCATTACCATCTACGGTTTTAAGTTACATCCTCATTACCTCCGATCTTAAACTCACATTAAAATCAACTTTAAATATAAAATACCCAACCACAATAGTATACTTATGACAATTCTTCAATTTCAACTATTTCGATCTTTTAAAAAACTTCAACGTACCATTTATTATATTTTTTAAATAATATAATATATTTATATATCCGGTCTCAATCCAAATAAACAACTTCATGTAATCAGGCAAATATCACCTAATATACCGGTCTCAAGCACACCATTTACAAGGAACAAAGTCTATTCCCATACCCTTATATCCCATATATCCGTCCAAATTTTTCGAGCTTCCACTCGCTTTCGAGTACGAAATTCACCATTACTGCTTTTATCTAGTTTTGCCCCAATTTCTTTTTTGATGGTAGTTATTTACATATTCCAGTTACCATTAAATTGTGTTATTTCATATAATAATAATAATCGATTAACTTAAGTCTTTTACAACAAAAATATTAACCTATAAGAAACAAAAAAAAAATCACACACACTCAACAAAACCAATTCAATCATGGTCATTTTTTTTAAAGGCCAACAAATAAATCTAAAGTACTGTCGGAATACCCACTACAACCGGGTCACTTTTTACACTCCCAAAATCAAAAATCTTGAAAAATGTAGGGTAAGACTAAAAGTACCAAACACCAGTCATAGGATGATGATGTTTGAAACAAAGTCTCGGTTTTTATGAATCTTGGTTCCGCACCTTCTTCTTCATCACCCCCACTTCAGGTGCTTATCACACATACCCATTTTTATATATATACACACCCATATATACACACATTCTCTCTCTCTCTCATGCAAAGAATCTTGCATCCACCGATCTTTCGTAACACAATTCAAACAACAACAACCCCAATTCAAGATTTCAACGATCTGTCACCTCTACCTCCATAAAGTTCCAATTTTTATCACACCCAATGCGATAAAAGGGATAATTATTGATTGATGTGAAGAGGGTTTCTTTTGTTTTCTGATAGGGTTAAGTGATCTTTGTGGGTTTTTCCAATTTGAGATCTGGATGAAAGATTCTGAATTTTTGGGTTGATAAAGAGATTGATTTGGGAAATATGGATATTGATTATAATGGGGATTCGGGTTTTCTTGACCCGGAATTGTTGCAGCTGAATGAAGTGTCTCCTTTGGCTATTAAGTCAAATCCTTATGTTGCTGAGAAGTTGTTTGAGCAATGGCTTTCGCTTCCTGAAACAACTCTTTTGGTAATTATGTTGTTTTGTTTTACTTTTGTTGTTGTTTGTTAGTTGTTGTTAGGTTGGGTTTGTGGGATATGTAGGTAGAAGAAGATGGTAAAGTGGTGGTTGTTAAAGTTTGAATCTTGATACCTTTTATTGGTTTCTTGGAGAACAATCTACTTTTATGTGAAAATGGTGTAAGTGAGTTGAGTAGTCAGTAGTTTGATGTGGGAAGAGGCTTATTTTCTTTGAATATTGGTTCACTTTATTCTTTTTTTTTTGCACGGCAAATTTGAATCACTGACGGACCACTGGAGTATCATCGTGCCACTGGCGGAACCACCCGATCATATCCATTGGTTTACTTTATTGAATATATAAATACATAGTGAAATAGGATGTTGATGAGAAGATGATAAGGTTATAAACAAACAAGCAAACAAACGAACTAAAATGACATGAATTTAATTTAATCCGGGAACGCTAGGAAAGCGACATCCAAATAGTTGGTATAAATTTGTTTGGATTTGTGTTCACTTGTTACTATTAATAGTGGAATGATGAGGATCTTACACGCTACGTCACTTAACAATGGGTGGTTTTTATTGCCGAAAATCCGATTACACTTTCAACATCGAACGCCATCTTTAGTTCTATACCTTTTTCGTTATATAGGGTTGCCAAGAAATTGCAGCGTGATAGATTTACCTTTTGTGGGTCCTATTTTAAAGGATTGTCACATGTGTTGTACACTTGTACTTAAGAGTATTAGGCTAGCTGTCTTATGAAATATTTTGTTTTGGCCATCTCACTATATAAGGGCACCATGTGAAGTTTGGTCATCCAACTTGGAGACATAATTTAGTGACAAATTTTTTTTTATTGTTTAACTCATTACATAGTAGTGGAATTATCTATTATAGTATGATGCTGTATGAACATTTCTTTGTATTGTTGACTTTGTTGCTTAGAAATGTACGAATAGCCGGTTATTGCAATATGAAGACATAGGATAAGAATTTGCTTTAAAGCCGTTACAAAATATACAAAAATACCGTAGATTGTTGCTAAAATTGTAACTTTTGCTATAAAATATTTTTCTTCCTCATCATCACATTTCGGATCCGAGAGTTTGCGTTTTTATGCAGTTACGTGTATATGTGTTGTTGAAAGACGGCGGTACACACACACATATATACATATAAAGATTATTAAATATGTGGCTGTAATACAGGTTAATTTTACGTACATATATGTGTGTGTGTGTGTATATATGTGTGCGTGCACACACACACACACACTTGAACTATATGTATGCTTTTATTACGAACCATCTGTAATTCTGTATAGGCAATCACGCTGTATTAGTATTAGTATCACTGTCAAATTATTTATGGTATTTTCTGTCTGGAAATAGGTGAAATCTTTGTTTAAAAATGTTAAAGCGGGCATTCCGTTAAACGTATCCGGATCAGTTTCCAGCCCAAAAGCGTCTTCCGGGAGTCCAGTACCTTCCATGTTTCCAGCGGGAAGCGCGCCTCCACTTTCACCGAGAAGTTCATCATCTGGTTCTCCTCGTATCACAAAACAGAGGGCAGGCCCATCCGTACTAGGTTCTCCATTAAGAGTAATAAGCGAACCAGTCAAAGAGTTAATACCTCAGGTCTAATTTCAAACCAATGATTTTGTTTTGCCGTCGTAAGTATCGAGTTATTGTTTAACCGAAGCATGTTCGTTTATTGCAGTTTTACTTTCAAAATGGACGTCCACCCCCTAATGACTTAAAAGAACGATGCTTGTTTAGATGTAATCAGTTTTTTTATGGTCATGCTGACGGACTACAATTGCACGGTGAGATATGCGTTTCAGCTTTTTGATAGAGTATGAATGGTCACTGTTAGGCCTGTAAATGAACCGAATGTTCATGAACTGTCCGTGAACTTGTTCAGCGGAAAGTTCGTTTATGTTTGTTTATTAAATAAACGAACAAACATGAACTAAGTTACTTGTTCATTTAATTAAATGAACGAACATGAACACACGTGTTGTTTGTTTATGTTCGTGAACGTCCGTTTATGTTCGTTAATATTTTAATAAATAAATACATATGAAGTTATATTTATATAAATATAAACATAAAGGAGGTTTTTTAACTACTTATGTACCTTATTGATAATTGAGATTTCCAGTAATAAAAATAGGCTTTCCAATATAACTTATCATAATTAATCAATAATTTATATAAAAAAAGCTACTTTACGTCTGTTTATGTTTGGTCATTTATGTTCATTTGTGTTGTTTTATGTTCGCTAAGTTATGTTTGTTTGTTCACGTTCATTTACGTGCGTAAACTGTCCGTTTAGGTTTTAAACGAACGAACATAAGCATGCCTATTTTCTTAATGAACGAACACGATATGTTCGGTTATATGTTTGTGTTCGGTTAAAGTTAAATGAACGAACAACATGCCTCTGTTCGTGTTCGTTCGGTTCGTTTACAGGCCTAGTCACTGTGAAGTTTAACTGACCGAGTTAATTGTGATTCATATATGCAGAGTTCAAACCACTTACAAAGGAAATTTGCAAACTGCCGTCTTTTTTCTCCACCGCTCTTTTTAAAAAGATTGATGTTGCTGGCACTGGCGTAGTGACCAGGTATTTTTGTATAGTTGTATTTTTTTGTTCAAAGAAAAAGTTTTTTTTAATTAAGTGAAGTTTTTTATTTGCAGGGATGCATTTGTTGATTATTGGGTCAACGGTAACATGTTGATAAAAGATGTTGCCACCCAGATATATACAATATTGAAGCAGCCTGACTTGAAATATTTAACTCAGGTCTTTGACTATTCTCATACTTTCAGTCCAAATTAAACATGGTTTTTGATATAAAGAACTTACCTGTTGATAGTACCTATAACATTTATTAAATTATAAGGGTGAGTAGAAAACTGAAAAAGTTGATTTAACCAAAGCGCACAAAAAACTGAACCGAATAACCCAAAAAATCAAATTTTTAATGTTTGTCATATTTTGATTTATGAATTATTAATTTTACTAATAAGAACATTAAAATGTCATTTATCTTTGAAATGATTTATCCATCGCCTACAAGAAATAATACAACTTAACACAAAAATTAAATGATTTTCAAACTAAGTATTATACATGAAACTGTCTTAATAAAAACTTTGGAGAAAATATTGGATTATACTTCTTTTTTTAATATTACGTGATTTTGTTCCAAAAACCGAAACGCCGAACCGTTGCTAAAACCAAAAAAACTGAAACCGAACGGTTTTCAAAAACCGAAAACTAAACATTTCGGTTTTGGTTTTAACATAAAAGCGAACCGAACCGTACACACCCCTAATAGTGTCTATTTTGATTAATAAGATTCTGTTTTCACCACAAAAGTCAAATATAATATTTACCATCAAATAATAGTTTTCTGTGTCATTTCTGCAATAGGAGGATTTTAAACCGATACTACGGGAGCTATTGGCTACGCATCCAGGTTTGGAGTTCTTACAGAGCACACCCGAATTTCAGGAGAGATATGGTATGTTTTATTTATGGTAAATTACCAAATTGTCAGTTGACCAACCAACATTACCAAATTGTCACCTTCAAGCCCCCTTGGACGGACTCCTGCACCATGGGAGGAGTCCGTATGTCACCTTGAAGAGTCCATGTATGAGGAGCTGACACGTGTCCGACAAAGCTGATGCGTCGACGGCCGACTCCTCCCATTGCTTAGCGGACTCCTCCCATTGCTCGGCGGACTCCTCCCATTTTGGCTGACTCCTCCATTGCTCGGCGATTAGTTTTGGCCGACTCCTCCCATTGCTCGGCGGACTCCTCATATATATATATATTTTCACATTTCTATTTAATATAACATTTAAATATAACATTACAACATAACTTAAAAAAATATAACATAAAACATTACAACATAACCAGTTACGTTAAGAATGAGGATAACAAGATGGATGAAGAAGAGTTCATTCAAGAGGCCCTGCTCGACTACGCTATGCTTTACGAGGAGGACTTTGAACACCTTTCCGTGTTTGAGACTTTGAAAAGTTATATTAAGTGTCTTGTTTTTTTTAATAACATGCTATGTCACGTTTTTAGGTTGTAATTTTTTAAGTTATGTTGTAATGTTTAAGTTATTTGTAATGTTTTAGGTTGTAATTTTTAAGTTATGTTATCATGTTTTATGTTATATTTCTAATTTTTAAGTTATGTTGTAATGTTTTATGTTATATTTAAATGTTATATTAAATAGATATTTAATAGAATTAAATAGAAATGTGAAAATATATATATATATATATATGAGGAGTCCGCCGAGCAATGGGAGGAGTCGGCCAAAACATGAGGAGTCCGCCGGGCAATGGGAGGAGTCCGCCGGGCAACGGGAGGAGTCCGCCGGGCAATGGGAGGAGTCGACCGTCGACGCATAAGCTTTCTCGGACCACGTGTCAGCTCCTCATACATGGACTCTTCAAGGTGACAGACGGACTCCTCCCATGGTACAGGAGTCCGTCCAAGGGGGCTTGAGGGTGACAATTTGGTAATGTTGGTTGGTCAACTGACAATTTGGTAATTTCCCCTTTATTTATTTATATTTTCTAAATTTTAATTATTACATTACTGACTTAGTCTTCGTGAAAGCATATGCAATTCATGATGATGATATTTCCTCATATATTTTTCTTTAATGTATGTTTTTCGTAAATTTACGTTTGTTGTGATGGACAGCTGAAACGGTAATATACAGAATATTTTTCTACATGAATAGAACGGGTGATGCGCGTCTAACCCTACGGGAACTGAAACGCGGAAATTTAATCGCTGCGATGCAGCACGCTGATGAAGAAGAGGACATAAACAAAGTTCTAAAGTAATAGTTTTTACAACTGACGCACACTTGGTTTTTATTTTTAATTGTAAAGTACACGGATGGTCCTGTGGTTTACCAAAATTTTGTATTTGGTCCCTGGCATTCCAAAAGTACACGAATGGTCCCTGTGGTTTGCACTTTGTTACACATTTAGTCCCTAGCCAACAAATCTAAAGTTTTAGCATGTCCAAGTTAGGGACTAAATGAGTAGCAAAGTGAAAACCACTGGGACCATCTATGTACTTTTGAAAAAAGTTGAGGACTAAATGTGTTATAAAGTGCAAACCATAGGGACCATTTGTGTAATTTTGAAAAGCTAGGGACCAAATCCAAAATGTTGGTAAACCACAGGGACCATCTGTGTACTTTACTCTATTTTTAAATTTGTAATTATATATTATATTCTTTTTTCTTTACAGATATTTCTCATATGAGCACTTCTATGTAATTTATTGCAAGTTTTGGGAGCTGGACACGGATCACGATTTCTTGATCGATAAAGAGAACCTTATACGATACGGTAATCATGCACTGACGTACAGAATTGTTGACAGAATATTTTCACAGGTTTGTAATAACTAATATCACCAGATTTTGGTTTAGAAAGAGAGTGTTTTTCGTTTGTTTAAAGTTCAAGTTCTTTGCTTTTGTTTTCCGTGGATTAGGTACCACGAAAATTCACCGGTAATGTCGATGGGAAAATGGGATATGAAGATTTCGTTTATTTCATTTTGTCGGAAGAGGATAAATCATCGGAGCCTAGTTTGGAGTACTGGTATGTTTGATTTGACACACATATTGATAATTTGGTATAAGAGTGATTAAATGGCCCGGTCGGGTCATGAGCTGAAACGGGTTTTTAAGAAGTATCAATTTGGTTCGGGTCAAAACGGGTACTGACCAAAACGGGCTCGGGTTGAAATAGGGCGGCTTCATCGTCGTTAAACCCCAGTTATTCTTTCTTTTTTCTAGGTGGAGTGAAATGCCATTTTCTTTCCTGAGGTTTAGACAGTTTTGCGACTTTTGTCTAAAGGTTTGTTTTTCTGCATCTGGATCCAAAGGTTTGAAATCTTGTCATTTTCATCCGGCTCGTTAACTCCATCCATTTTTCTTCATTAAGTCAAGCATTTTCATCCTTTTTGTTTACTTAAAGGGCAATTTGGTCGTTTTCACTTTATGTAGAAGCATTTAGTATAATGTACAAAACCGAATTGCCCTTTAAGTTAACGAAAAAGACGAAAATACCCCTGACTTAACGAAGTTAACGAGCTGGATGAAAATGGCAAGATTTCAAACCTTTTGGATCCAGATGTGGAAAAACAAACCTTTGAACGAAAGTCGCAGAACCAGCCAAACCTCAGGGGACGAAAATGGCATTTTACTCTTCCGGGTGTTTGTTTTTTTTATTAAATAATTTTTATAATGTATTTTCAGGTTCAAATGTGTAGATTTGGATGGAAACGGTGTGATTACACGAAATGAGATGCAATTCTTTTACGAAGAACAGTTGCATCGGATGGAATGTATGGCCCAAGAGCCCGTCCTTTTTGAGGACATATTGTGTCAGATTGTTGACATGATTGGCCCAAAGGTTATTGTTTCGTTTTTAACTTTTATTAGCGTTATTTCATATGATATATTAATATGTTTTTTTTTTCGCATTTTGTTGATTGCAGGATGAGGGGTATTTTACCCTGCATGACTTGAAAGGAAGCAAACTTGCTGGAAGCGTTTTCAATATCCTTTTCAACCTTAATAAGTTTATGGCCTTTGAAACTCGCGATCCGTTTCTCATACGTCAGGTACATAACTACACACATGATCACTAATCGTTGGATATTTTTATTTATTTTGACTAATTGTATCAACATTTTTATAATACAGGAGCGTGAGAATCCAACGTTAACAGAGTGGGACCGATTTGCTCATCGAGAGTACATCAGGCTGTCAATGGAGGAGGATGCCGAAGATGCCTCTAATGGTAGTGCAGATGTGTGGGATGAATCACTTGAGGCACCATTTTGAGTTATCATCGGGAAGCGGGTCATTAAGGTATATGTTTTTTAAAATCATGTATACTCTTCTCGGTATAGTAAATGAAAACTTTTTGCTGTAGGGTCATGTTGTACCAATGGTCTATATGATAATGTTGCATCATAATAACCTAGGTCGACTCATTCTTATAAAAAATGTGACGACTGTATCTACTTTTTGATGGTAGGTGAAAACGAAGAATTCTGTAATATAAGTCACGTGAGCAACCGAAGAATGTGAAGTTTTTGTGGATTAGCGACCAAGTATGCTAAACCCGTTGGTAAACGCAGAAAGTAAGTTTGATTTTGAAAACGGGCGTTGAAGTTGCAGTTGCAGGCTCAATGGAAGAAGTTACTCAGGTACCATAAACGGAAGCATTAGTGTTTTTGGCAACTTAACTTATTATTAGCATTTTCTTTATAAATAGTTCCGTTTCGATCAATATATGCTGGTGTCTTTCTTTCTTTTTTTTAAATTTAATTTACAATCTGTGCATCAAACGTTAATGGGAATAGTCTGGTGTTGGTCTAGTAGCTCAACTTTCAATATTTATTTTCTTCTCTTATCTTTGAGACAGTTGCTTTCTGGTACACACTTGCACTTTAATTTTTGTTATTAAATATCTTAGATTATGTACAAAAGTATTGGCATGATTAAAATGTGGAAAAGGAAGATAGTTTAATTTATAAACCCAAACATAACCGGTATATTTGTTCGTGCCAAAGTATAAAATTCTTCACTTAATCTTTAGCCCTGCAAATGCTAACCGGGGTTAATTAGGGATGGGATTCAGGGGTTTAAGTTGTTGGAATTGAGACAGTAGATGCATGATCTTGTTGGGTAGTAGAATCATGACAACTTCTGACACGACCTAAAAAGATGGCACTGATTTCGTACGAAATATATAATTTGTAGACTCTATTTATTACTTCAAATTATTTCTATTGCGTCGTATATATAAATTTAAACGTGTTAATTGTAAATGAACAATAATGAGGAAAAAACAATTACCAAGACACATTACAAAAGAAAAAACAAGAATTTATACAAGTTGGAAGTCGCTATGTATGCAAATAAACATTAAGCACGTCTACTCGAAACACAACATTATTTTGGGTGTCTTGGTAAGGGTTGACATCCTTCACACAGGTAATATACATGGGTCGTGTTTTTAGGTTCACTTACGAACCCATCAACCCGATATCCTACATCAAACTAACCTGCCATAATTAGCATGAACTTTTATTATGCATGGTAAACTCTTATGAACAAAAACATCTATGGTGAGACGTCTGAAGGGTGAGGTGAAAGAGAGGGGAGAGCCACTTGCAGACAGTTGCAAGACGAGAGGGAATCGGCCATCTGTGAAAAAGGGTTCGCTCATGGGTGAGTAGGGCCGGTTTGTGAGAGACGAGAAAGCAATGCCCGTAGAAGAGAGAGCCAAATTTACACAAGTGCCGACGTCATGAAAGATAAAATAAACCAAATACTTAAACCTTCCAAAATTTTCTAACAAGTTTGACAGAGCATGTAAAGGATCGATATTCTCTCATTGAAGTCATCCAAATACTTGTTTTGTCGATGATCAAACGCAATTTCACAAACTTAAACCTCACAACATAAACCAAATGTAAAACATGAATCAAACCTACAAAAGGATTAGTTCACTAGATAAACCATACACAAAACACCTTGTCCTATGATCTCCCTCGGCCCCTACCAAACCCACCACCACGCCCACCACGAAAACCACCACCTCTGCCACCTCTAGGAGCACCTCTACCACGGAAAGAACCTCCACCACGCCCACCACCTCTACCACCTCCTCTTCCACCCCCACGTCCGCCACCTCTTCCACCTGCTGCTCCCTGTAAAATCAAATTCATATATACAAAACCAAATCAGTATAGCATCAAGTCATTAACATGTACAAAAACATATGATTTGCAAGGATGTATGATCAAATTCTTGATCCTAGGTCAAGAAGCATTCAAGAATCACATCATAAACATTGCTCATTAGCTTTGCTGTTACAACATGGTAACATCCAGATAAAAAAAGGGTAGATGCATGGTACCCTGACAGCGCAAGGGTTAACCCTTCCCAAGCTAGCGACCCGGCAACGCTGTCTGGCGGTGAATACCCAGCCGACTCGGTTAAAGCGAAGAGCCTGGGTGACCCAGGGTTCGAACCTGTGCCCTAAAGGGCTCCTGAACCGGTTTTTGGAGGGGCCGGTGGCCACTGGGCTGACACCCAATGGTTAGAATAATATCCAGATAAGGGTGTTCAAAAACTGTGAAAACCGACCAAACCAAAGCAACTCAGCCACTTTAAAATACACGTTCGAACCGCGAAACCAGTAAAACAGCCAGATGTTTGGTAGCAACCATTCGGTCTAGATTTTTTGTCAAACCGACCGACAGTAAACACCCCTAGATGCAACAAAATCAAGATCACAACTAACAAAACATACTTGGGCTGCGGAAGAAAGCGGGCCAGAGGCAAAAGCTTCGCCGGGTCAATATAAAACTTATCACCAGCCGCATACGAATTAGCTATAATCCCTTCCAACATTTTAACCGAAAAGAACTACAAAATTTCAACAGCAAACATAACACACACATCAGCACAAAACCCTGATTCACAAAATCACAAACAAAAAGCATCAATATACTCACAGATTCATTAATTGGACCAAATATCTCATCAACTTTACCAATCTGAGTCTTATTCTGAAGATAAATCGGAGCATTAAAGTACGGTATCTTCTCATTAGTTAGCTTCGTAACCGCATCTCCTTCACATGCGTGAACAAATGATGAAACCTCTGCATTATTAGCAATAATAATGATGACCAAGTTGTGTTTGAATGTGTAAATTAGGGTTTTCGTACGGATGAATACGAACCTACGACTTGCTCCGGTGGACCTTCATTGAACCGGTCACCGCCGAACCGGCCAACTCCGCCGCGTCCCCCACGGCCTCCGCCGTCCCTGCCGCCCCTGAAACCGCCGCCTCCACGACCTCTGCTGCCGAATCCGCCGCCTCTTGGTGGTCGCATTTTGGTTGGAGGAAACTAGGGTTTTGTGAGGGTTTTAGAAGAGGGGCCTTTGCACATTTGCCTCTTTAAACCCTTTTGCAATGTTTGTTTGATTATGTTTGGTACTTATTTTTTTAGTCACTCATAAAAATTAGATACTGATTATGTTTGGTACTTATTTTTTGAGTCACTCATAAAAATTAGATACTTTTCGAAAGTTTAATTTTATTATGTTACTAGGTTATAGACACGCGTATTACACGGGCTATGTATATTATATATTATAAATCTCTAAATACATCATAGAACGAAATTACAGGTCAATTAGAGTCGTATTTTGTCGAAAAGATTCAACTGAATAACATGTTTCATTTTTAAAAGAAGCAAAAAGTGAAATGAACAAATGTGTCAAAAGTATTTGAATGCTATCATTTTATTAAAATTAAATGTTAGTCATACTTTTGATAATGCTTTTCGTTAGTCATAAACAATACATCAGACATTACAAAATGTCTATATATAAAAAATAGAATACACAAAAGTTGTTGAAACGTTGGCCTAACATGACTCATATTCTTTTAACCCGTAAAAATCACCTGTTTTGATATGGACCCTTACAATCTGAAAAGAATGATAAATAAGATTTAAACACTTCCCATTAGAAAAGAAACACAAATCCTACTACAAATATGTGATTGAATTGAGTAGTTTATAGCATTCACCTTAAGCATAAATTATTGTAAAATACAAGAATAAATCGGAAACCACAACTAATATGTGGAATATGAAAATTATAGATCATATTGTGATATCCCGGGTTTTTCGGATAACTTACACGTGACACTTGTCGAATAACATGTGTGCTAAGTATTAAACGTGCATGGAATGAATACGTGATGATTGGTTGTGTGATTGTTTAGTTATAAAAGTAATTATTGTAAATACGTACACGAACTAAACCGAACCGCGACGTGAACCAACTTAGATTCATCGTGACTCTAGGAGTAACAAGTTTTAAACTTAAACTCAAGTCAAGTCCTCGGCCAAGATCAAATCCAAACTAAGAGCAATCTAAACCCTAAACCAAAACACTCTCGGCCGTAAACCCAAACCAAACCAAGTTCTCGGCCATAAGTTCAAACTCAAACCGAATCAACTCTAACACTTGGTCACGAGATCAAACCCGAAACCACAAGACTCAAACCAAACCAACCAAGCCCTCTTGCGGCCACATGCAAACTCAAACCGAAACCACCCTATCCAAACCAAACTAACTCACTTAAGTCCCTCAACCGCGAACACTTATCTAAAACCGCAACCCTCATCTCTCTTCTTGCCTATATATATCAACAATGCATGCTCAATTCAGGATTCACAAAACCCTAAACATAAACTGCCGTCGGCTGCTTTCCTTCTCTCGGTCGCGGCAATCAGCAGCCGAAGTCTCTATCATCTCGGTTGTAAAACACCCCTTTACTTGTTCCTTGGATCGCCAGTTCAGCCTTGCTACACTTCACCTAGATCATAAACAGCTTAATCTTATTCCTTGGTCGCGGGATCAGTTTTCTTTCCCTCTCGGCCGCAAGCATCCTTGATCATCGATCTCATATAATACTCACGGTTTGTTCTCCTTATCACTAAAAGATTAGAACTTATCATATGTTACAAGATCATATTAGAATGCATGTGTTTTGACTTGTTGTTTTCGGATTTGCATGATTTAATGAGATGAAGGATTATTATCGGAATTGTTAATGCTAGTTTGCAAGTAGTGTTATTTGAAATCTGAAAAGTATAGGCTGTGTTTGTTTATAAAAACTAGAGGTATGAACTAGGGTTTGCATGGATGAGATATTGGTATTAATCTAGGATTAGAAATCGGTTTTTTGATCGCTTCGGTTAATTCCATGAGCGGATTACACGAGTTATACTAATAACATGCTGAGACAGGAAGCTGAATACCAGATACAGCCGACTTCATCAGGCTGTAATTTGGTCGTTAGTGGTCGAAAAATGGATTTTCTGATGTCTAGAACGTAGAGAATTGAATAAGGAATCTAATGGCACTGGATTCATAATTTTCTGAAATCGTTTGATATTTTTAAAGGGCTAAATAAGTTCAGTAGGTAAAGCTGTTAAAATTCTGAAATTTTGTTGGTTGTTTATCAAACTAGATTTTAAAATCAGTAGGGAGTTGAGTCATGATTTTTGTACAGCAACTAGGTATAGAAGTTTCCGGGCAACTCCAACTGGAATTTTGTTAATCGGACGATCAATGATTTTTAAATAAATTCTGCCGTGGACTGCAGTCAGAAAGCGGTAAATCTGACTGCAGCTTAGTGAACTAATATTTATGGTTAATTGGTGAAGATTTAGGACTTGAGAAAATTATATAAATTTCTATGGTATAAATGTCACTTACTGTAAAAATATGGGAATTTTTAGAATGCTGGAACTATTTTATAAAAACCCTAGAAAACAGCTGAATAACTGAGTGTTGAGCAGAAAGTTGTTAACTTGTGATTTTATGCATTAAAGTGTTGCATGGATTTGGAATGTGTTCAGGATAAGTTGTTTGATTTCTATGATTATATGAGAATACTTGCATGCATGTTTGAGTGTTAGATATGTTGGTTGTGTGTATCACTTTGTGAGTAAATTGCGTGTGGAATTAGTATTGGTGTGATTACACACTGACGTGGAATTAATTGGTTTGTTAGGACGCAACTAGCGGTCCCATCTCTTATAACATCTTTGCCACACTAACCGAGCTAATAAAGGTGAGTTCACGGCCCCTAACTTTATACGGTTTTTAAACAACAGGGGGAGAAACATGTATACACTCTCAAACTCAAACTCTTTACGTTATACGAATGTAACGTCACATAACTATACGGTAACTAAGTTAATGTTAATGTAATGTTATGGTCACTATGCAGCTTTATCACTTAAGTCCTCGACAATCTCCTCGGATCGTTAGTATTTGGGTTAAGTAGCGGGGGAATTATAAGTAGTACTACTGGGTCTGACGAGCCCCATCCGAGCTAGTCGCGCTAGCTGACCGGGTTTGGTCAACGGGTGTATGATTGGCCTAACATCGCCATGGTCATGTGATAGACCTGGCAAAACGGAGGCACAAATGTCAGCTTCGATCGCGAACACTTAGTGACATGACTTTAGGCTAGCTACCTATATACATTAATATTGAACTTAATTACGGAACAACTTAATATTCCGGGTTTGGAATATGGGAACATCAACGTATTATCCCGGGTTGGGGATAATGGAACACAACTTAATATTCCGGTTTGGGAATATTGGAAGCAACAACTTATTATTCCGGGTTTGGAATAATGCAACTGATATGTTATCCCGGGTTGGGGATAACGGAGTAACAAACTAAAACCGAACTACTAATTTATGAAAACCTGTGAACTCACTCATCTTTAATGTTGACACTTGTTTCTTTACATGTTTCTCAGGACGCTAGGAGCTCTAGGTGCACGTACATGCATTGAACAAGACATCATTATCGAGTCTCATTTATTAATATTGTTTTTGGGATTTTTCCTTTGTTTGGCGTTTGTGTTGGCGCCCGCATCACTACTTATTTATGCTTCCGCTCAAACTTTAAAAACTGATACTCATGCTAAATATTGGTAATCTAAAATTTGCAACAAATGATTTTGGAAAACGTATTATCAAATCATATAGGGTCGTTCGACGTACTAGTGTCTTAGATTCTGGTTTGTTCACACGTCTCGCGGTAGAACTCCGCAAGTGGAAATTGAGGGTGTGACAGATTGGTATCAGAGCCACTAGCTATAGAGAACCAGGTTTGCATTAGAAGTAGACCTAAACTATAGCTGATATCACGACACTAGACTTAGTTTGGCACCGAATTATTATATCTTGTTATGAATACCACAACTGTGTTTGGTAGATTATACCTCCATGATAAGAAATGAAAACAACTCATAACTAACTACACGACCTAACAGGCAATGTCATCATCCTCATCGTCATCATCGTCCGACAGACTTACACCACCAAGGGCACCAGGAAAGGCACAAATGGTGGAACCCATACCACCTTATGGCGTGGAGACACGCTCAGCAGCAAGGAAAAGGCTCGCTCTGGGAGAGGAGTCATCGTTACGCCCAACTATTGCTGTACCGGTTGAACCGGTTAATCCTGTAGAAATAGGACTTGACACGCTTAGAATCCTGGTGCATACACAACAAAAACAGTTAGAAAGAATGCAGGAAACCATCTTAGCACAAGGATGGATGATTCGACACCTTGCAGGAAAGACCGACTCGCTCGAGGAAGAGCATCGTACGAGTAAGATAGCTCGTAACACCATAGCCAGAGATCTGCGTGCTGAGCAGATAAGAGCTGACTGGCTGGAGGACAGAGTCCTGGAAAATAGTTGGAACATTCAGGAACTACAAAATCAAGCACTTGAACCAGCACCTGCCCCTCCAGTGCCGGTAGAGGAGGATCCTGAAGAGGATCCGGAGGAGGATCCAGCTGAGGAAGCTGGAGATGCCGCACAGGATGACGGCAATGACAGTGACTTAGGGGATGGAGGCGTAGACGACTGACACGTCTCGTTTATATTAATTGTTTTCCTTCAGTTTATTATTTTCCACTTGTATTTAAACTTGAGACTTTATAGTAAATTCGTATGTTTGAATTGCACTTTTGTAAGACGTTGAGATTTCAGTTAATCAAGTATTTCTTTGACTATTTAACATATTGAGTTGACGTAGCTTAATAATAATTATTAAAGTATGAAGTAGGATAACTATATTGGATATATAGACTTATCGGAGTGTGTTTATGTTGTGTTTCAAAGATCTAAATGGCGACTGGAAGACGAGGAAACCTAAACTTGACGCCCGAAGAGCTAGCTGCCATGATCCAGGAGCATGTGAACGCAGCATTAGCGGGTGTGCAGAACCAGCCAGCAGGTAACTATTATTAAGTTTTCGCGTGAAAATCTAATAGTGAGGCTAGTACAATTCCTTGCTGACTTCCTGTTCTCTGTCAGCAGGAGGGGGCTTTAATCCCTATAAGATGTTTCTTGACGCAAAGCCTAGCAAGTTCTCGGGGGCGGAAGGACCCATTGGATTGGTCCGCTGGATCGAAAAGTCGGAATCTGTTTTTGAAATGTGCAACTGCTTAGAGGCCAACAAAGTCAAATACGCCGCCTCAACACTGGAAGAGGGGGCACTGACATGGTGGAATGCCCAAGTCCAAACACGTGGACTGTTAGCTGCAAATGCAATGGCTTGGACTGAGTTCAAGGCCCTGATTAAAGAGGAGTACTGTCCACGAGACAGAGTGCAACAGCTAGAGCAAGCTCTATGGAACCACAAGATGGTGGGATCTGAAATTGAGGCTTACACTGCAAAACACCATGACTTGGTATTTCTGTGTCCTGATTTGGCAAACACGGTGGAGAAAAGACTCGAGTTCTATCTCGGGGGTCTGGTTCCGGAAATTCAGGGTATGGTGATGTCTAGTAACCCTGTAACAGAACATCAAGCTATCCGATTGGCTCACAAACTCACCGATAAAGCAGTGGAACAGAAGAAACTGCCAGCGCGGGGTACCACTGAAGTTGCCTCAGATAATAAAAGAAAGTTTGAAGACTCCACCATTCGACAGTCTTCGTCATCACATCCGCAACAAGGGAACCAGAAACGGTTCAATCACTACCACAACCACCGGGGTCATCAAAATCGTTCCAACAACTACAACAACAACTACAACAACAACTACAACAACAACAACAACCAGAATGCAGGCGGCTATGTAGGTCGAAAGCCGCAGTGCAACCGCTGTAATCTTCACCATGACGGCCCTTGTGCCGGAAATCGCTGCCAAAGATGTGGCAAGATGGGACATGCGGCAAAGGATTGTCGTGGGGAAATCGTGTCCCGACAAAATCAGAATCGGTCTCAGGGTCAGCAGCAGGGTATAAACCGGGGATGCTATCAGTGTGGTAGCACCGCTCATTTCAGAAAAGACTGCCCACAGTTGCGCAACAACAACAACAATAATGGTGGAAACAACCACAACAACCACAACAATAATAACAACAACAACAATGGGAACGGTGGCACAGGAGGTGCCAAAGGTCGCGCATTTACATTGGGCCGCGGGGAGGCCAGAAACGACGCGAACGTGGTCACCGGTAAGTTTCCCCTTAATGAACATTTTGCTTCTGTGCTTTTTGATACGGGTGCGGATAGGAGCTTTATATCTGAGTCTTTTAGGAAGAACCTAAGTCTCACGCTTAAACCATTAGAGACCCCTTATGTGATAGAATTAGCCAATGGTAAATCTGTAAATGTGACCCAAATCGTATCCGGCTGTCAACTCAAACTCGCGGGCCACACCTTTACCATCGATCTGATGACAACTACCCTGGGTAGTTTTGATGTGGTAGTCGGAATGGACTGGCTATCCGATGTCCGGGCTGAAGTTCTCTGCTTCGAAAAGTCTATCCGTATTCCGCTCTCGAACAACAAAATCCTGACGGTACAAGGCGACAAGGCAAGCGCCGTCACCAACATAATCTCATTTATGCAAGCTCAGAAGTATCTTCGGAGAAAGAATTCTTTCGCTTTCCTCGCACTAATTACCGAACATCCTAAGGACGAGAAACGTATAGAAGACATCCCTGTCGTCCGTGATTTTTCCGATGTATTCCCAGAAGAACTACCTGGTCTTCCGCCACATCGACAATTGGAGTTTGAAATCGAATTGGCAAGCAATGCAACTCCCATCGCCAAGGCTCCATACCGCCTAGCTCCAGCCGAGCTGCAGGAGCTGTCTACTCAACTTCAAGAACTGCTAGAAAAAGGATTTATTCGACCAAGCGTTTCGCCATGGGGAGCTCCAGTCCTGTTTGTCAAGAAGAAGGACGGGACCTTCCGCATGTGCATCGACTATAGGGAACTCAACAAGGTTACAGTCAAGAACCGATACCCGTTACCTCGCATCGACGATCTATTCGACCAACTGCAAGGGTCAAGTTACTACTCTAAGATTGATTTACGGTCCGGTTATCATCAGCTACGCGTCAGAGAGGAGGATATCGCTAAGACAGCATTTCGCACTCGGTATGGCCATTACGAGTTCTTGGTCATGCCATTCGGTCTCACTAACGCACCTGCAGTGTTCATGGACCTCATGAACCGCGTGTGTAAGCCATACCTCGACAAATTTGTCATCGTGTTCATTGATGACATACTCATCTACTCCAAGTGTAAAGAAGAGCATGCTGAGCATCTACGATTGCTGCTAGAATTACTTCAACAGGAAAAGCTATACGCCAAGCTTTCGAAGTGTGATTTCTGGATCCGAGAAGTTCAGTTTCTCGGGCACGTCGTGAATGAAAAGGGTATCCACGTAGACCCTGCCAAGATTGAAGCCATCAAAAGCTGGGAAGCACCTAAGACTCCGACGGAAATCCGCCAATTCTTGGGATTGGCTGGTTACTACAGACGCTTCATCGAGGGGTTTTCAAAGATTGCTCAACCGCTCACTACCCTCACCCAGAAAGGCATCAAGTATGCTTGGGGTGAAAAACAAGAAGCAGCATTTCAACTGCTGAAGCAGAAACTTTGCAGTGCACCCATTCTGTCCTTGCCGGAAGGGACAGATGACTTTGTAGTGTATTGTGATGCTTCCATTCAGGGATTGGGATGCGTACTCATGCAACGCGATAAGGTCATCGCGTATGCGTCGCGACAGCTGAAAGTTCACGAGAAGAACTACACGACGCATGACCTAGAATTGGGAGCAGTGGTGTTTGCACTTAAGATCTGGAGACACTACCTTTATGGAACGAAATGCACAATCTTCACTGACCACAAAAGCCTCCAGCACATCTTTGATCAGAAGGAGTTGAACATGCGACAGCGTCGCTGGGTCGAACTCTTGAACGATTATGAGTGTGCCATTCGGTATCACCCGGGTAAAGCTAACGTGGTAGCTGATGCCCTCAGCAGGAAGGAACACTTGAAACCTCGTCGCGTACGAGCACTACAACTCACTATTCATTCAGGGCTACCCGAACAAATACGCGACGCCCAGTTAGAAGCAGTTAAGGAGGAAAACGTCAAAGCCGAATTGGTGGGAAAAATAGAACGCGATTGGGAGGTAAAGCCCAATGGAGCCCGGTATTTCATGAATCGCATATGGGTACCTCTCTACGGAAACCTCAGAGAGCTAGTCATGGATGAAGCTCACAAATCTCGATACTCTATCCATCCGGGTTCGGATAAGATGTATCAGGACCTTAAAGTTGCATATTGGTGGCCTAACATGAAAGCTGATATAGCCACCTACGTGAGTAAATGCTTGACTTGTGCAAAAGTCAAAGTGGAGTATCAAAAGCCATCGGGGCTACTCCAACAACCAGAGATCCCAGTGTGGAAGTGGGATCAGATCTCAATGGATTTCATCACTAAACTTCCGCGAACCCTGGGTGGTTGCGACACCATCTGGGTGATTGTGGATCGTTTAACTAAATCCGCACACTTCCTAGCTATCAAAGAAACGGATAAGATGGAGAAGTTGACTCGCATCTACATTAAGGAAGTAGTTTCTCGGCACGGAGTGCCAACGTCTATCATATCAGATAGAGATGCTCGTTTCACGTCAAACTTCTGGCAGTCACTCCAGAAAGCGTTGGGAACACGCTTGGATATGAGCACAGCTTATCACCCTCAGACTGATGGTCAAAGCGAAAGGACCATACAAACCTTGGAAGACATGCTTAGGGCATGCGTAGTGGACTTCGGAAATAATTGGGAAATTCACCTGCCTCTAGTGGAATTCTCATATAACAACAGCTATCACACGAGTATTTCGGCAGCACCGTTTGAGGCATTATACGGTCGTAAATGTAGATCACCGGTCTGCTGGGCAGAAGTCGGTGACAGTCAACTCACAGGCCCAGAGTTAATACTTGAGGCTACTGAAAAGATTGTACAAATCAGAAACCGCATGGCGGCGGCACGAGATCGACAGAAAAGTTACGCTGATCAACGACGCAAACCGCTCGAATTCCAAGTAGGCGATCGCGTCCTACTAAAAGTGTCACCCTGGAAGGGTGTAATCCGCTTTGGAAAACGGGGCAAACTTAACCCACGGTACGTAGGCCCGTTTGAAATCTTGAAACGAATCGGACCCGTAGCTTACCAATTAGACCTTCCGACCGAACTCAGTGGAGTTCACAACGTATTTCACGTGTCAAATCTGAAGAAGTGTCTATCAGATGAAACTTTAGTTATTCCATTGGATGAAATCCAAGTGGATGAACAACTACACTTCGTGGAAAAGCCTATCGAGATCATGGATCGTGAGATCAAGACTCGGAGGCACAGCAAAATTCCGATCGTTAAAGTTCGTTGGGACTCTAAACGTGGACCGGAGTTCACGTGGGAAAGAGAGGACCAAATGAAAAGCAAATACCCACACCTCTTCGCAATTGAGCAGCAAACTAACGATGACGGTACCTAAATTTTCGGGACGAAAATTCTTTCAACAAGGGGATGATGTGACAACCTGGAAATTTCTCATACTTTCGTGTACTATTGTTGACTAAATTCTTTGTGTATGACACTTGGGAATTTCTTGTAACGTTGCGTACCATTATAAACGAACTAACTCTTTGTGCGTGGCACTATGAACATGTACGTTACATGCTAAACCGAGTTTACTCAATTTTCGGGACGAAAATTCTTTCAACATGGGGATAATGTGATATCCCGGGTTTTTCGGATAACTTACACGTGACACTTGTCGAATAACATGTGTGCTAAGTATTAAACGTGCATGGAATGAATACGTGATGATTGGTTGTGTGATTGTTTAGTTATAAAAGTAATTATTGTAAATACGTACACGAACTAAACCGAACCGCGACGTGAACCAACTTAGATTCATCGTGACTCTAGGAGTAACAAGTTTTAAACTTAAACTCAAGTCAAGTCCTCGGCCAAGATCAAATCCAAACTAAGAGCAATCTAAACCCTAAACCAAAACACTCTCGGCCGTAAACCCAAACCAAACCAAGTTCTCGGCCATAAGTTCAAACTCAAACCGAATCAACTCTAACACTTGGTCACGAGATCAAACCCGAAACCACAAGACTCAAACCAAACCAACCAAGCCCTCTTGCGGCCACATGCAAACTCAAACCGAAACCACCCTATCCAAACCAAACTAACTCACTTAAGTCCCTCAACCGCGAACACTTATCTAAAACCGCAACCCTCATCTCTCTTCTTGCCTATATATATCAACAATGCATGCTCAATTCAGGATTCACAAAACCCTAAACATAAACTGCCGTCGGCTGCTTTCCTTCTCTCGGTCGCGGCAATCAGCAGCCGAAGTCTCTATCATCTCGGTTGTAAAACACCCCTTACTTGTTCCTTGGATCGCCAGTTCAGCCTTGCTACACTTCACCTAGATCATAAACAGCTTAATCTTATTCCTTGGTCGCGGGATCAGTTTTCTTTCCCTCTCGGCCGCAAGCATCCTTGATCATCGATCTCATATAATACTCACGGTTTGTTCTCCTTATCACTAAAAGATTAGAACTTATCATATGTTACAAGATCATATTAGAATGCATGTGTTTTGACTTGTTGTTTTCGGATTTGCATGATTTAATGAGATGAAGGATTATTATCGGAATTGTTAATGCTAGTTTGCAAGTAGTGTTATTTGAAATCTGAAAAGTATAGGCTGTGTTTGTTTATAAAAACTAGAGGTATGAACTAGGGTTTGCATGGATGAGATATTGGTATTAATCTAGGATTAGAAATCGGTTTTTTGATCGCTTCGGTTAATTCCATGAGCGGATTACACGAGTTATACTAATAACATGCTGAGACAGGAAGCTGAATACCAGATACAGCCGACTTCATCAGGCTGTAATTTGGTCGTTAGTGGTCGAAAAATGGATTTTCTGATGTCTAGAACGTAGAGAATTGAATAAGGAATCTAATGGCACTGGATTCATAATTTTCTGAAATCGTTTGATATTTTTAAAGGGCTAAATAAGTTCAGTAGGTAAAGCTGTTAAAATTCTGAAATTTTGTTGGTTGTTTATCAAACTAGATTTTAAAATCAGTAGGGAGTTGAGTCATGATTTTTGTACAGCAACTAGGTATAGAAGTTTCCGGGCAACTCCAACTGGAATTTTGTTAATCGGACGATCAATGATTTTTAAATAAATTCTGCCGTGGACTGCAGTCAGAAAGCGGTAAATCTGACTGCAGCTTAGTGAACTAATATTTATGGTTAATTGGTGAAGATTTAGGACTTGAGAAAATTATATAAATTTCTATGGTATAAATGTCACTTACTGTAAAAATATGGGAATTTTTAGAATGCTGGAACTATTTTATAAAAACCCTAGAAAACAGCTGAATAACTGAGTGTTGAGCAGAAAGTTGTTAACTTGTGATTTTATGCATTAAAGTGTTGCATGGATTTGGAATGTGTTCAGGATAAGTTGTTTGATTTCTATGATTATATGAGAATACTTGCATGCATGTTTGAGTGTTAGATATGTTGGTTGTGTGTATCACTTTGTGAGTAAATTGCGTGTGGAATTAGTATTGGTGTGATTACACACTGACGTGGAATTAATTGGTTTGTTAGGACGCAACTAGCGGTCCCATCTCTTATAACATCTTTGCCACACTAACCGAGCTAATAAAGGTGAGTTCACGGCCCCTAACTTTATACGGTTTTTAAACAACAGGGGGAGAAACATGTATACACTCTCAAACTCAAACTCTTTACGTTATACGAATGTAACGTCACATAACTATACGGTAACTAAGTTAATGTTAATGTAATGTTATGGTCACTATGCAGCTTTATCACTTAAGTCCTCGACAATCTCCTCGGATCGTTAGTATTTGGGTTAAGTAGCGGGGGAATTATAAGTAGTACTACTGGGTCTGACGAGCCCCATCCGAGCTAGTCGCGCTAGCTGACCGGGTTTGGTCAACGGGTGTATGATTGGCCTAACATCGCCATGGTCATGTGATAGACCTGGCAAAACGGAGGCACAAATGTCAGCTTCGATCGCGAACACTTAGTGACATGACTTTAGGCTAGCTACCTATATACATTAATATTGAACTTAATTACGGAACAACTTAATATTCCGGGTTTGGAATATGGGAACATCAACGTATTATCCCGGGTTGGGGATAATGGAACACAACTTAATATTCCGGTTTGGGAATATTGGAAGCAACAACTTATTATTCCGGGTTTGGAATAATGCAACTGATATGTTATCCCGGGTTGGGGATAACGGAGTAACAAACTAAAACCGAACTACTAATTTATGAAAACCTGTGAACTCACTCATCTTTAATGTTGACACTTGTTTCTTTACATGTTTCTCAGGACGCTAGGAGCTCTAGGTGCACGTACATGCATTGAACAAGACATCATTATCGAGTCTCATTTATTAATATTGTTTTTGGGATTTTTCCTTTGTTTGGCGTTTGTGTTGGCGCCCGCATCACTACTTATTTATGCTTCCGCTCAAACTTTAAAAACTGATACTCATGCTAAATATTGGTAATCTAAAATTTGCAACAAATGATTTTGGAAAACGTATTATCAAATCATATAGGGTCGTTCGACGTACTAGTGTCTTAGATTCTGGTTTGTTCACACGTCTCGCGGTAGAACTCCGCAAGTGGAAATTGAGGGTGTGACACATATGAAAAAACTTAAGCATAATTATTCATTTTAAAAAGTATTAAAATTATAGGTTTTAAAATTATAAATAATCGTCGTTAAAATTAAAATTGAAGTTTTTTTAATAAAAACATTAAGTATTTTTTAATTATTAATCTTGAATTTTAATTTATATTAATAGCATAATATAATTAATAATAATCATTAATTAAAATTAGATATTAAATAATATTATTAATGATGACTTCATACAATATCCAGTTTATTAGGACCAAATATTCCAACTGTTCTATATCTTACGATATTACATCAAAATTTTATCTACTCCCGTTAAATTTTACAAATTAGCATAATGTATAATATTAAAATTAAATGGATAAGAGATTTATAGAATATTAAATAGCTAATTTTATTAGGCAAAAATTAATTCTATTAAAAATTTTGAGGTTGAAGGGGAAAATGTCATGTGACATTAATTTGAGTCTTTTATTAATATTTAGATTAGATGTAATTTAATTTAGAGTAAATTTCTGTTTCGTCCCTGAGGTTTGTCCATTTTAACTAGTCTAGTCCAAAAATCTAATTTATAACAAAACCAGCTCTAATGTTTGCATTTTATAACGCTTTTCATCCAAATGGATAAATTTGTTCGCCTTTTATTTTAATTATTGGGTAATTGACCAAAATACCCC
Organism: Scalesia atractyloides; assembly: GCA_947069175.1. Classification (NCBI taxonomy): domain Eukaryota; kingdom Viridiplantae; phylum Streptophyta; class Magnoliopsida; order Asterales; family Asteraceae; genus Scalesia; species Scalesia atractyloides. The sequence goes on from CAMTDV010000030.1 coordinate 84,665,472, forward strand.
CAAGGACTAAATTGGAGGTTAATTCATATATAAAAATATTATATATATTTAAAATTGTTTAATTTGATGTTTAAATTATATAATGTTTGATGTTTAAATTCTTATATATATAATATTATGTATATTTAAAATTTATATGTAAATATATCTAATTTGTTGTTTAATGATTAATTTTTTTGGGATGTTACAAAGTTTAAATAATCTACATCGAGAAAAATATTATATGTATATATATGCGTGTGTGTATGGTATGGATATCGTTTATTTTTTAATTTAAATAATACGTTATTATACACTTTACGGTGTTTGTACGATACGGGTAACCCAAAACACAAGCACCGTAAAGTGTATAGTCACGTTTTATTTAAATTAAAAAAACTAAACCATAGCAATACCATACGCAAATTATATTTTTATAAGTTGTATTATTTTATGTATAATTATTTTTTACGAGTGCGTAATTATTGTGTGTAATTATATATATTAGTTCCGTAACTATTTTACCTTAAGCGTAATATTATATATATATACACACACACGCATATATATATATACATACATATAATATTTGTTTCGAGGTTAGATTATTTAAACTTTGTAACATCCCAAAAATTTTAAACATTAAACAATAAGTTAGATATATTTATATACAAATTTTAAATTTAAATAATATTTCATGTATAAGAATTTTAAACTTCAATCGTTATACAATTCAAACATCAAATTAAACAATTTTAAATATGTATAATATCTTTATATAAGAATTAACCTCTAATTCAATCCTTGGGGGTATTTTGGTCAATTTGCCAAGAATTAAAAGAAAAGGCAAACTAATTTATCCATTTGGATGAAAAGCGTTAAGAAACGCAAACCTTAGGGCTAATTTTGTTATAAATTAAATTTTTGGACTAGACTAGTTAAAATGGACAAATTTCAGAGACGAAAACAAAATTTACTCTTTAATTTAATACAATTACAGCGGGTTAGAATCAAATATAAAGTCTGCTAAAAATAAGAAGTTGTAAGAAGGGTATCAAACGAACTCTGAGTGACCTCGTTCAAATGACATTGAAACCGTCTCATTGAACTCTACGATGTGGGATTTTAGGTTTTTGTTTTTGGATGTTTAGTTTGTAATTTTAGTTATTTTATATTTTTTTATTTTTCATTGTGTTTTTTCTATATATGTGTCATTGTGTCTTTTTTCTTCGACATTATATTATATTTTTTTGTCATTGTGTTATTTTTTTGCTCCACATTGTGTTATATTTTGTGATCCATTGTGTCTTTGTATACTTCTTATTTTTAGAAGCCTTTGTAGAATAACTTTACCATGGTTATAGTTCATATAAAATTCATCACAACACCAGTGGTAACAAAAACGGGTGTGTTTTTTTAATACAACATAAACTAAAAATGAAATCATGCGTTCGGATTTAGTCGCGTCTGCTACATTTTCAGGACAAATTTACGAACACGTTCTCTTAAGCGAGTTTGGATCAACCTGCCTGTAACAATTCTAACATTCAATTGTTATCTCTTCTTTTGTTCTCTGTTTATCTATCCTTTTGTAATCCCGAGATTCGGTTAATAATAAAGTTTATGTTAATTAATTATGGTGTTGTACATTATTATCGCATCTAATCGCTTATTAAGTCACATCGCTAATTTCATCGCATCGCAAATCGCAGTTATTTATGTGGTTTTATATTATTTATGTGTTATGTGTGTTTGTGGTTAAGTTCTATCGCATCGCTATCGCACTCTTGAATCGCTAAATCGCACTATTATATCAACTATAACGCTTAATGCTTTAATTTAACGCTTAATATAACTAATAAATGCGAACCGAATAGCCAATCGAACACTTAACGCGAAATCGGCAAACGAAACTTGGTCATCAGGCCAAGTTCGGCCGAACTTGACTACACAAGTTCGCCCGAACTTGCCTGAGACACAAGGATCCTTGCTTTCCCTCAAGTTTGCTCGAACTTGTACATACATGTACAAGTTCGGCCAAACTTAACCATCCATCCTTGAAAATCTAGCAAGTTCGCCCGAACTTGCATGAATCTCATGCAAGTTCGACCGAACTTGGTCTCATCAGCTTTCATTTTTGCCTTCTCCTATAAATACCAAGCTCTGTTCACTCATTTGAACTTGCTGCAAGTTCGCCCAGAGCTCTCCCAACCTGAAACCTTCGTGTTCTAAGTAAGAATCGACCCGATTTCACTGCAACAACGTTTAACAACGATCTACAAAGGTTTACAACGATTTTGGCACAAGGCATAGCCTTCGTTTCATCAAAAAACTTCTGTTTTAAGCTTAGATATACACAATATGAGTTCGTTTGGCGATAGTAGAGACTTCCCAAACATGAGATCTGTAAGATCTCGGCTTGTAAGTGATAGATCTGAGAAAAACCTTTGATAAATATCGATTTTGACACAAAATACGGAGTTTTGAGGATGTTTTTTTCATTTTCTGATATGAAACAAAGCATCTATCATTCAAGATCCCAGATCTGGAAGCACAAGGACGTTTATGTTGGTTTACACAAGCCGGACTAATCCGAACGAACCTCGAGTTCGCCCGGATTAGCCCACGCTTTTGTAAAACGGCTAAAACAGCTCTAAAAGACCTCTCCGACCTAAGTTTGCTCAGTAGCACAGGGTTGGAGGGATGAAGACTCGATTTTCCTCAGCAAACGACGTGAAAACGCAAGATTTTGGACCCGAAAACATCAAGTTCGCTCGAGAATCACCAGCTCACCAGGTCAAGTTCGACCGAACTTGTACCCATTTGGGTCAAGTTCGACCGAACTTGAGTGTTTCTTCACCAAGTTTCTTGCAAGTTCGACCGAACTTGCCTGGCTTCTTAGGAAACCATACAAGTTCGACCGAACTTGCCAAATCAGTAAGGTTTTCCTACAAGTTCACCCGAACTTGACAAGTTTCTTAGGAAACTCATCAAGTTCGACCGAACTTGGCTATAAACCCATCCAAATCATACAAGTTCGCCCGAACTTGGCTACTGCCCAACCAAGACTTAACCGTTTCAGCTTTTCGGAAGACTGATGCACTTCTGTTCGCTTACAGGCTGATCCGGCGCACTCCGCAACTCTCCTCAGAATCTTAACTCTTACCTAAACGCACCCACAGTGAGTATACTTGACCCATTTTCGTTTTAACGCACTTTTTGGTGTTACATACGTTCCTATATCAAAATCACATCACAAATCAAAACTGTTAATCACTCGCGAATAATCTGATTGTATATGCTCTATACGTGATACTAGAAACATGTGACTAGGACTTGTTTTCGTTAACTTGCCTCCTTAGCTAGTATGGTACTATAGTGTGGCTTACACCCGACGGGGTCTAGTTAGGATGGACGCGCAAGCCTTCTCACGGTAGTTAGCATGAGAAATGAGCCTATGTTATGTTAAGTGTTTTGGTGTATCATGATATGTAATTAGATTGTTTCGCAAACGTTTTCTCGACTATGCTAGTATTAATCAAACTCGTATGCTCACCTTTACTTAATTGTATTGACTTGTATTTTAACGTATGTAACAGGTTGAAGATTTTAGCTATGGATGCTTGGATGTTGCATGCTTAGCGTAGTTTAGTTTGTTTAGTTAGTTTGTTGATGTATTTCAGATTTATATATGAAATCTAGGGGAAATCGAACCCGGTTGAATTTTATGAGAAATCTCCGTTATGTAATAATTGTTTAAATGTTACGTTTAATAGTATGGGATGTATGTTAAATGATTGTTATGGAACATCTCATGAAATCAATCTGGTCGCATAGTGCCACTAACTCCGATGTTTCCGCCATCGGTTGGAGTGTGACACTGCCGGTTTCAGGGTTGATTGTTTAACCTATTTGTATTTTAAAAGTTTGTTTAAACGTGTTTTTATACTACAACTTAACATTGTTTCAATATTTTATGTCACAAAAATAAAAGTTAAAAAAGAAACAAAAATCAAGTTTTATAGTTTTAATCTTTTTTTTATAAAAAAATATATGTTTAAATGTATAATAAGTAAAGTGGGGTTATAGGTTGTGTTTATGTCAATCTATTGACAAATTTGTCATGTTCAGATTCATGTATATGAAACTTATCGGGTTTATGCATGGCTCTACCAATAAACAAATCTCATTTAACATCCTAAGAGTCGTAATGATTAGGTATATAGAAACACTTACATATTTTAGATCTTTTGTTATATCTCCTTGGACGACTCTGAACCGATGTGCAAGAGGAAGGGACGGGTGGGGAGGATGCCCGGAGAAGAGAGGAAGGGTAACATACGTAAGGACGGGTAGGAAATGCGAAATGGGAGGAGAGAGAGAAGGAACACATGTAAACCTTCAGATGTGAAGGAGTGAGGTCGCGTAAGAATATATATATATATATATATACGTATATCTATATATATACGTATATATTATATACATATGTATACGTATACGTATACATATATATATGTATATATATATATATATATATAGGTGAAGTATAAAGAGAAAACCCACTTGAGTTGAGAAAACTCAAGAAAACCCTATGTAACATTTTTATTTTTTTCTAAAAAAATAGGGAATGTAAGTTACATGTTAATGAACATTTGTAAAAAAAAAACGCTGAATGGTTTTTTTTATAATTTTTTTAAAAATTTCAGTGTTTACAAAAAAATGCTAAAAAATTGAATTTTTGTAATTTTTTATAAAAAAATCCACTCCGCCTTTTTTATTTTTTATTTTGTTACAAAACATTCATTAAGATGTAACTTACATTCCCTATTTTATTATAAAAAAAATAAAAATGTTACATAGGGTTTTCTTGAGTTTTCTCAACTCAAGTGGGTTTTTATTTTATCCTTCCCTTAAATATATATATATATATATTTAATTAATGACTTTAGTTATCGTTTATCTAATTATAATCACGAAATACCCCTATTAAATTATTCGATAGATGTAATTACCCTTATTATCTAAAATAAGATTTCCCCTTTAGTGTACATATAGAGATCATTAAAGAGGAATTAAAATCTAATCACAAATCACCAACTCACATACAATTTTCATCCCCTCTCTCTCTCTCTAGAATTCGTGGGTTCCACAACTACCTTAACCATCATAATTGTATATCACAAAAAGGAACTCGATCATCATCAAAAACATGTCTACTTTTCAGATTATCATGTACACACAGTGGCGAAGCTTGAGATTTCGGATTGAGGGGTCGAAAACGTATATACCCAAAAATTTCTATAAGACCGGAGGGTCAAAAACGTATATACCCAAAATTTTCTATACGAAAACTACATGCTCTCCACTACTGAGTGAAAAATTCGGGGGTCGGCCGCCTCCTCCCACCCTAGAGAAGCTGCGGCCCTGGGTACACATGATTCATATTCTTGTTTCTATTAGTTGATGAAGAATTAATTAACATGTTGTATCATGGTAGATATTGATTAATCAATTCTTTTTCGATTAATCTTTTTTTTTCGTTTTCTCTAAACTAGAGCCTTTTCAATTACACAGCAGATGGCAAGTGCGTATTCAACTGAAGTCTCGGTTGGAAAATACAATTCTAATGAAGTTTATTATTGGGTCCTCCACTATAGCATAGTGGTTATTTCCATCTCGGTGAAGGCTTGGTCTGGGGTTTTATCCAAGTTCGAGTCCAAGGGGAGCGCAGTTTTACCTATTCCACGGGTTTCTGCGCATCAAGGGTGTGCTACGCTTTCTAGCGGTGGTCGAGTAGTCGGCCTTTGGACATAGCTCCGAAAGGGTGGGTTTACACGTGGAAAACAGTTAGCCGTTAAAAAAAATGAAGTTTATTATTGTAGATATATATTATATTTGTAGAATAAAGAAAAGTAATACATCACATATTTTTTTCCAAGACAACTAAAAGAGGTAACTAAAATTTATCAAATGTAAAAAAATTTCATTCATCTTTACTTATGAAAAAAAAACTTAAAGGCAAGTCACTAGTTTTCATTCACTTTATACACATAACGTGCGAGGATTTACCCACAAAAGCATGAATTTATTTACATCAGTTCTATTCGTAACACTACCTATAATACATCAATATGTGGTCGATATGGTCATGTAACCAATCATTTTTGTATACTTGTTACAAAAATTGTCCCAATACACAAGACATGATCAATATGTTTCCAAACACATTTAACCCAAAACTGATCATCAGAATCCAAATCCCAGGTCATTTAGACTCACCCAAGGAAATATTGTGAATACCTTTTATTTTAAAGCACTGACATGCAAAAGTTAGTATAAATAAAAAACAAAATAAAATCAAGTCTTAATTAGTCGTGTTTGTGTTCCCAGACACGATTTGGGGTGTGTTTGGGATTGCTTTTTCAACCTGATTTTTTGATTATTGTGTTTTGAAATCGCAAAAAATCTAATTTGAGTGTGGTAAAAAATTAATAAAAACTGATTTTTTACGTTTTGTAGAGATCAAAACGTGATAATCCAAAAGTAGGTCACCCCTTACTGCAGGAAAACGGGATTCTACAAAAACTGATTTTTTACGTTTTGTAGAGATCAAAGCTTATTTATTTTTTAAAATATATATTTTTGCCAAAACACTCAAATAGTTGATTATCTGACTATTGTGATATCAAACAACATAATCAAATCAAACACTACCTTTCTGCAGCACTTTTTGTTACGGCTAATTTTTAAAATATATATTTTTGCCAAAACACTCAAATAGTTGATTATCTGACTATTGTGATATCAAACAACATAATCAAATCAAACACTACCTTTCTGCAGCACTTTTTGTTACAGCTAATTACCTTATTTTGATTATTCAAAACGCATAATCTATTTTCAAAACTCAACCCCAAATACCCTCTTGGTAAGTTCAACCCGTAACCACGACTAATATAAGACCACCCTAACTTATCTTCTAAGCAGTTAATGCGGTAAAATATCAGATATCGGCCACTTTGAGACATAGGTTATCGAGGTGGGATATATCAGTAATTTTAATATCATGCCGATTAACATTAATTATTCAGCATATTCTCTTACCATTAATAAATTAACTTTTTAGAACCTGCAAAACACTAACAATTGAAGCAAGTAAGAACCTATTAAAACTTAAAACACCAACAAAACAAATTTAAGCCAAATATTTTGTGTTTGAACCACTAAAACTAATGTGTTTCTATGTTTCAGACGTTTTGGTGTCAGGTTTAACTTGTAACCACAACTAGAGATGGGCATAATTGGTTATTATTAATACCCGGAACCGGTTCCTGCCACCTTATACCCGGTTCCTGATAATAGTCAGTGGAACCAGGTACAGTGTGGAACCGGGTCCAGGTCTCACCCGGGTATTCGCCTCAAAAACTAGAACCGATGGAACCAGGTACGGGTAGTACGGGGAACCGGTTCCTGACAGGAACCGATTATGTCGGAAATTTAAAATTAAAAGCTGTTGTAGAAAAGTATGTCAAGAAAAAGAAGACAATGATACAAGAAGAAGATTAGAGATGAGGATTTGTGTGCTAAACAAATGAAAATTGAAAACTATTTATAATAACAGGTTCTAACAGCTAGTAACCGGTTCCAACGGTCATATTTGAGCATTTAATGTTGTTGTTGACTTCCATAATCGATTACAACGGCTAGTAACCGGTTCCAACGGTAACTTATGACCGGATACCGGAGGAACCGGGTACGGGTAGAAACCGGGTACAACCCATTTATAATCCTAAAATGTGTAACCGGGTAGGAACCGACGGGTTTTTTGAACCCAGAACCGGTTCCACTATGCATCGGGTAGGACCTGGAACCGGTTCCAGGTCGGTTCTAACGGGTCGGGTTTGAAACCGGTTATTATGCCCATCTCTAACCACAACCCATTTATGACCCCTAAATTAATTATCCAATATAACATAATCAGTTTTATATTACCAACATTCACACAAACACACACACACACCCACACCCAACCTTTCATACCACCACCACAGAACACACTAACCAGCTATCAAAACCAATAGTACCAAACACTAAAATGCAAAGTTTTAGTGAGTTTTATTATTTCATTTGTATCAATAATAGTATGATCACATCCTACCAGTCTTTTCTCTATTATTGTACTATACCAGCCTATGTGTGGCACTGGTTCTAATCTGTTACAGCAAAAAGAAAACCGATACAGTGCGTATCGTATCGTGCTACAAATTCATAGCAACAACAAAAATTAAACAAAAACTCATCAACATAATTCAATTAAGACTGAAGGAAAAATGTATATATACTTTACTTTTGCATATCATTTCACCGTAAGATTAGGCCTTTATCCTTGAAGATTCACCAACAGCATTCTCCATTCGGGTGTACCACTCACCAATTCTGGTGTGCTCGACCATATCTTTACCCGAACTCAGATAACGGATAGGTCTCAACACTCCATAGACAGCAAGATCAGCCAGATTAGGTTTAGATCCACCTGATGCAGTCATAAGAAATAAAAAAATTATAATAATTTTTTTTAACTAGTATCTAGATCAGGAAGAATATATTGCTTGATATATTTGTCGGGCAACTCCTTTAACGCCATGCGTAATGGGCATTATAGAGGCATGAAAGGGTTTGTTAACGCCCCCAGTTCCATCCCCCTGGGCGTTATAGGAGCATTTCTAGAATAATGCCCAAAGAGGAGAAAAAAATGGAAAGTATTGAATGAAATGGGCCTTAAGAGGCATTAACCGTTAAACATTTTTTGAAGGGCCATTATGATGCCGATGTGGCGAAAATTGCCCCTTAAGGGGCATTAACCATTATGCATGGTCTAATTGATATACAAGATGGCCTAAATGAGGAAACTAATTAAAGTAAACCCTGTTTCCTTATACGTCTATCTCTAACAGTGACATACTCACATTTAGCACCATTGACTTAACTACGACACGAGGACCTAGTTATCGATAACGAATAGCAACAAATAGCGACAAGGTACCTATATGCTACGTAGCAACAGCGACGAAATAGCGCCCGCTATTTTGTGTTTAGTGATAAGGTAGTTAACAATTTAAGAAATAAAAAATAGCTATTTGTAATTTTTACACACTTTAGAAGTTTAAGGACCAAATTTGAACTAGTGAAAATAGAGGGGGTTAAATGGTAAAGTACAGATACTAATTTTACACTATGTAAGTTTTTACAAGTTCTAGGGACTAAATGTAAACTAGTGAAAGATAGAGGGGTTAAACGTTAAAATAAAGAAACCAATTTTACACTTTTTATGCAAGTTTTTACAAGTTTTAGGGACTAAATGTAAGCTAGTGAAAGATAGAGGGGTTAAATGTTGAAATACATAAAGTTACTTTACTTAACCCTAAAAGGCTAAAACACAAGAAACACGCAGCCGCTCTTCTTCTTCTTCCTGATTTCTGGCAGAAATTGCAGCACCGGAGCCGGAATTCATCGTCGGAATCCTGCTATAATCACGCTATGGAGTCGCTAATTAACAAATTGCGAGATATGTGCAATACGCTATGAAGCGCGCGACAGTGAATGCTATCTTCGCTATAGATAACTATGCATGAGGTCCATACAAATGCACCATCACCCTCGAATCAATAGGTCAAACTTAAAGTTTGGTAAAAAGAACCGAGACAAACGGGTCAAGTCACCCAAAATGCATAAAACATCCTTAAACTAATTTATACAAAAAAAACTAGTGTATCATTGTAATAATATAGTTATGCTAACCATACCTCACACTAATTACTTGCAAACCTATCAAGAAAATGATAAAGCAAAGTGTTTATGCGCAGTCTACCTGACCCGACCCTCTTTGACCCGAACCAATTTAACCCGTTACCCAACTCGTCCAATTTGGCACCTCTAAAAGCATATCAACTAGACCAACCCTTGAGGTGGCCATTTCAACCAGTTAATAACAAATGGGTCAATTTGGCTTATGTTTTATCTCTAATGGGTCAAATAAGAAAAGGCAAAGCATTTAGCTGAAAAGGAAATGGGTCAATAGTCCTCCAGTGTATAAATTAGATAACTTTTCTAATAATGTAGTCTTTAATTGTATAACATATGAACTATCTACAATCAAAATGAACATAATGCATTTGCCCGACTGTTTTGACACCTCTAAGTTGAAAACTAAAAGTGAAGTGAAACACAGAATGAACACTGACAAAAGAAGGATCAAAATGTCACCAAAAAAACTGACCTAAAAACTCCCTGCCGTCAAGGGCATCAACCCAGGTTTCAGCAGCTTCATACAAAGCTGCCCTTTCATCAGTGATATTATATTTTTTCTTCAGTTTCTTAGACACAAAATACATAGCAGCAGCCCCCGCGTATTTTACTGTATATTTTTCCGAAAAGCTGAAATTACCTGAATGTAAAGTTTAAGATTGTTATAGATTCTTTACAGATATAAAAAATATATATGTATACTAAATTAACTTCAGTATACCATATTTCTGGCTCACCATTGCTAGTGATATAGTCAAAGGATTCCAGAGCCTCAGAAGTGTTTCGGTAAATATTCGGTGATAAAACATGAACCAAATGATCATCAACCCACCTAAAGCATTAAACATAAAAAAATTGCAAAATTTTTACAGCTTAGATATGTATAAAAAATGTGACATAAGAAAAAGAATATGAATAAGAAGCATACTGACGCCACTTCTTTTCTTCATCATCACCGTCAACCAGTGAACTTGACTTAGCAGGAGGACTGAGCTTGTTTCTGAGCTGATCAATAATCGCTGCAATAAATATTTATATTATAGAACTTTATCACCTTTAATCAAGCTTAAATACTGAACTTAGAGGATGAGGAGAGAATCATAAGTCGATTATGATTAATTCAAATATAACCTGATGAATCTTGCAGCTGTTCACCATCCACAACTAGTATAGGGACCTTCTTGTAATCAGACCATTTGATTTCCTTCTTAGTAAGTGGGTTCACCTCCACAACTTTGTATGGCACATCATAGTAATCTAGAAATGCTGAAAAACAAGCAAAGTAGGTATCATATATCCATTGTTCCTATCATATATCCCTTGCAAAGCATACCTAAAACAAACTTGACCTTTACTACAAAGATTTAATGTAAGGTTCTTACATTGCAGAAATTATGAGTTATGAAATACATAAAATCATTCTTAAAACCTTTTCTACCCTAACCCGTGCTTCAATACCTTCAGAAAAGTATCTAACCTTGATCATCTTCCGAAGTTCTAAATAATCTACTGATCAAAGGCTGTAAGGGCGGGCTGCTCTACATTCAGCCACATCACAGTGACCCCCGAAGCGATCTTATTCTAGTTGCGGGACGAAACCCGACAGCCAATTGCTGGCTCTGAATAACCAGCCCAGCAAGAAGCTCAATTATTCTATAACATAACGGGGCGGGGTTGCGCGCGAGCCGAGTGACGTAGGTGCACAAGAGTACTTCGCGCCACAACCATCTCTTTTTTATAGGTTCTACGGACCGATGCCTGCTGCTTCATCTGGGAGAAAATAATCATAGATATGCGGTCATTAGAAGAGAACCACCATAAAAAGATTCCTCGTGTATCATCTGTAGCAAAATTATGCACGGGAGCTAGCAATCCGGACCGTATTGAAGAGGTTCCTGAGACACAGCATGGAAGAGTCACAATATTCAGAAACGAGGTCCAAGAATGAAGAAGGGGTAGAATTACTGAATGAATACGAGCTGTAGCTAATACCCGAGGCATAAAAGAAGCATTTTCCATGGGATCCCGAAACCACCAGCCACCCCGACCTAATTCATGATGAGCCCACCAACTTCCTGGCAAAATGCCTACGGTTAAAAACCACCGACATGTCAAGATCAAAATTCGAATTGGTTTCTGGTCCTGGTCAGAGACCACTGTGTTCGCGTCGGCGATCCAACAAAAAAGCAAAGTAGTGGTCTCTTTCTTTCCATTACGAACGACACGCTTCGCCTGCTCCCTCCCCGTGTCCACTAGCGCTCCTGTCCAGAGCGAAGAGAAGGCGAAACGCCGCCGAAGCAACATAAGCAGGCTTCTATTGCTGCGTAACAATAGAGCAGGATAGCCTTTTGCGCCCACATGTTTGAATTTGAGGGTAAAGAGCTTGCTTCTTATACGGGATCCGACGCATCCAGCAGAGCGAAAGAGCCTTCCATTCTTTTCGGCGTCATCCTTCCGCATTGGCGGCGAGTGGAGTGCCACAATCCCATTCATCATTTTTGATCTACATAACCAAAGCCCATAGCACTGGCGACGTCTCCGGCATAAATGCAAGGAGGATGTATAGCTGATATAGGATCTTGTGGAACAGGATTTGATTCTGCAACGGTTCGGTACGAACGAAGAAATTTCGAACAAAAGGGTCGGAACTCGCCGATAGGAAAGGAGAGAAAAACAAAGCAATGCCAAGAGCTCCGTCAATCCGCTTTCATCGATAGACGAAGCTCTCTCTTTATCATCTCGCGCCAGATGCAACAAAGGATGAGTCCTTTTTCCTTCTCGCGAACCACGGAAGCGCCTAGCACCCAGAGGAGCAAAGCTTATTTGGGAAAACGGCGCATAAAAAAGGGCTGGCCCGTCAAAAGTCCGGTGCCTTCGCGAACGAAGTTCAGAATCAACAAGGGTTCATAGAACGAAGGGAGTGTACAACTGGGTCGTAGCCCCAGTTTTTTGTTCGTAACTGGGGAGAGATAGAATGGAGTTCTTCACGAAGTTCGAGACAAAGGAATAAAAAAGACTCTCTATGGCCTCGTTTTGAGACATTATGGCTTTGGGTCGACCCCGGTAACAAAGAAGGAATCCAAAAAACTTAGGATCCGACACCATGATAAAATACTACCCTCGTGATTAGACCATGTCCCTGAGATTTGATAAAAGAAAGGTGCACTTGCGGTTAATTCGTTGTCATTGGATAAGTTATTAGGAATATGACGGAACGGAAGACCAAGGAAAGAAAGAAGAATGCACCAAAATGCAGGTGCTGCACCAAACACTGGTGGTTCTTTCTTGTTGTAAGTGAATGCAACGAAAAGACCTGGAAATAACGAATAATGAAACAATTCATATATTGACGTGCTCATTTCAAAATTGATGCTTTGTTATTCCCATCATCCTGTGGTTTCAGGATGATCCACAAGAAAGGTGGCAGGATCCGAACCTACACTCTGACCATGCCTCACCGCCTTCAACCCATTAGTCTCCGTTACAAGCTAGGGCGGGGTGAGGAAAGGCAGAAATGAGTTCATGCCACAACGATCCCTATGGAAGGGAAGGGAAATTGATCAAGATTTTTGGCTCGCAATAAAGCTAGGGTCCTGTTCGGGCAAGCTATTGATTCCATTACCGAACCAAACAAGATTATTCCCTTAGTCCTATCTATCCACCTCTCCAGACACTATATCTTGAGTACCTATGATGGTGATCACATCTGCTGGCATGTGATGTTTGGACATAGATCGAGTCCTTGTGAATGCGCAGAGCCAGGTGCTCTTATTTTACGACGGTAGGGACGATTGCTTCCATTACTGACCAGAAAGACACCAAATTCTCCTTTAGGTGCTTCAACTGCGGTATAGGTAGAAGAAGCTGGTACGGAAAAACCTTCTGTATAAGGTTCGAAATGGTGAATTGAGGTAGAGTAGACCGATGATCCTGTAGTCATTTGGCCGGCTATTGAAAGAAAAAGCTTGCATCTGCTCCCCCTTGCATCTGCTCCCTATTATAACCGGTCCTATCTCTCTCCAAACCTAACGTGGTAGTTTCCCATCATAGGGCTTTCTATCTATAGATTAAGCCATTACCAAACCAAGGAGCGAATTCGTTCAGAAGTCAGTTGACTGCTTCTATAGATAAGGCGGAGCGTCCTTGGCTCAGCATTATAGCCCTTCTTAGTAAGGCTTCGGCCCTACTACAGCACTTCGCTAACTCGAAGCGCCTCGCTATGAGAATCTAGCTTCGCTAACGTTCGGCTAAGTCTTGAACCTTCGCACTGACCGTTCGCTTTCTCAGTAGAAAAAGCGCTTCTCTTTGCCCCTTAAGTAGAAGGACAAGAAAGAGATTCTTGGTTTTCTTGCTCCCGCTTCCTCATCTGCACTCATCAAGCCAACTTTGCTCTTTGGGAGGTGAAAGAGCGGTTGAAGCGGACAGACCGCATCGAAGATAGATTTATATATATATATACACGGTTACGGTTATCTCGGACTGCGTTCCGGAAAAAGTAGCCTGCTTGAGAAAGAAGGGGCGGGCACTCTTGTCTTTCAACCCCACTATACTATTCATAGTTGTAGGGTACTGTGTACTTACAGCCTCTACGATAAGCAAGTGAATGGGGCCGGTGCGTGGCGAACGGAACGGTTCATCAAGCCATTTTTAGCCTTCACTCCCTAAATAGGAATAGAGCTACTTTACAAATAGGGCTAATTACTTCGCACCTGACTGTGATAGCCCTCTCGATACCTTATTGGAGCTTTGTAACTAGTGGCGGTTCCCGTCGCTAGAACCTTTTCCCAGTGCACGGAGCCCCAACGAGGAAGGCGTTAGTGGTTTTGGTCCATAATGCTAATCCCTCTTTTTGTGCTACTCCTACTCCTAGGGCGGGAAGAAGATAAGAAAAGGCCAAGCGTTCTCTTGGTTTCCCAACCTGTTGCTTCTAAAGACTGCCCTCTCTCGGTTGGATGTTGGTCCAGCCTACTACGAGGATCCCGTATCCAGCAACCCAACCTATACAAAGGGCATCCATCAAAGCCCCTTTACTAGATTGGAGCTATGAAGCTTACCTTCTTTTTATTAAAAAAGGGAAAGGGCTTTTTCAACTGGTGCGCAGTAGCGCACTTCTGTTTTCCTTTACTAGTAGGGGTCCCGTGGTTCCTATGCCGCCGCCTTTCCCGGTCCTTTTCTTTTAGTGCTTCGACCCGAAGCGATAGCTTCTAGCTAGTTCAGTGGATAAGATGGCTGCGCTCCAGCTCCCTCAAGAATGGGACGACAGTGGTCCGCCGGCAAGCTCGTTCTGATCTTGGACGCAGTACATTGGAATCCTGAAGCACCACCACGAACGCTACCGCGCGTCCGCCTGCGGTGCGAGTAAGGCACCACCATGTTGTGCCAGCAGCCAACTCCGGCGTGTCAGCTTAGTTATCCTCATCAAGCCACTTACTTGATGTCTAGCTTCCCAACTGGTAGACGGTTCCTTTTCCCCCAGATCAATGAAGTGTCTTTCATCTAACATAATGCTCCATATGATACATATGTACTTCAAATAACGCCCTGCTATGCATGTATTTAAAGATGCTAAAATGCATGTGTTTCAAGAAACTTGCTAGCATGGAATATAGTCTATTAAATTATGATTTGGTGATCAGAGACATGGTAAGTCGTAACATAATTTCAAGCTTAGAGGGAATTAATCAAACTATAAACAATGAGCCAAACTGTGTTCACTTTATCATCATTCAATTTCATTTTTCTTCATGCACTTGTTCATACTTCATTGTTTTCAAAAACACGTCTTCGAAACTACCATTGGGGGTGTTAGGGAATCCTAATCATAACTGCTTCTGTTTATAGTGCTTTAATACAGATATATTATGTTTAGAGGATGTATTACTTTTCTAAATTGCTTACAAAACTGTTCAGAATAAGTGGCAGATAAGCAATCTCAATAACCAATCTCAAACACCCCTCACACTTCTTTCTTCAAAAGAATATCATACTCATACTAAAACACACAAACCTGATTACCTAACTATTGACAAGTACTCAAGTTCGATCGCATATCCAAAACAATGCAACTAATCACCAACAACAATTTGCCCTAAATCTACATACAACACAAAACTTGCTGAACACGAAAACTAATAACAGAAAACTAATCACCAATACCTTTAACCTTATTACAAAACGGACACGATTCATACTGATACAGCACAACCTCCTTCGGAAGCAGATCTAACTTAACCGGCTCTTTCGCATACGCTTCTTTCTCCGCCAACAGCGACGCACCGGCAGCGGCGGAGGCGGCGAGACAACCTAACGAGAGAACAACTTTAGCGGCGGAGGTAGATCCGCCGGAGGAAATGGATCCTACAGGTGAAGAGAACCACCGGCGAGAGGATCCGGCATTGGCGGCGAAAGAGGAGGCTGCCAGAAAGAGGATTTTGTAGTGGTGATGTTCGGAAGAAGATAGGATGGCGCGTGAGAGAGAGGAGGCGGCGAGTGTGGAGGCTCTTCTCATGGTTTTTAGGGTTTTACGGTGGTTGTGTACGGTGGCGGTAGGTGGAGAGAATTTAGTTTAGAAATATTTAGAGGTGTGTGGAAAGTGGCATCGGCTGGATGGTGTAAGTTGGTGCTACCTGGTGGACTCGGGACCGTGTGTATGATTTGTTAAATTAGACCCGACTTTTTATTTACAAGCTTTGGAATTTCATTGCGGAAATCAGTCGATGATAATTCGATATCAGTTTGATTCGTGACAATATTGGTATGACATCAGCATCCGATTTCAAAAAATATGTTTTGTATTGAGAATCATAAAAATGAATATTGTCACCGATTCTGATAAAAAACAATACTAGTACCGGTTATATAAACGAATACCAGTACAATATTGATAATTAGTGTAGCTTACAATATCAAAATATATATATATATATATATTTTATTTTGAATACAACTCAGTAGCAACAAAAGCTATATTGGAATGTCAGGAAATAAAAAATTGAACACACATGCCTGCATTTTTTTTTAAATTAATGAATACAAGTTATTAAATAAAATGAAAATTAAACGTGTTAAAACCATATATAATTTAAAACATAATATAATAAATCTATTTTAATATATGCCACTTAATAACATGAAGCAAATACAAAAAATATATAACACTATTAATCATCACTTTGAATTAATATTTATATATATATATATATATATATATATATATATATAACTAGTGGAATTTCTCACGCCCAATACTAGGTTTTTGGCCGGTATCGAATTGGTTGAGTGTGGTTTGAAGTTTCATAAACCAATCAACCGAATGACCAGTTTCACAGTTTTAAACCAAGTTGTCAACACCCCTAACTTGAACCTCTATAAATCGATTTTGTCTTTATAAACTCTTATCATGTCTTGCACATTACATTTGTTGGGTTTCAAACAAGGTTGATTCATTTATAAATCATAGTTGGTGTTTAATTAAAGAAGAATTTCAAGCAAACCTATTCACTTCCTCTAGTTTTCAATTCTACATAAGACAACAGGCTACAAAAGAACACATGTAAGGGAGTTGTGGTAGTGGACCATGGGATCCATAGTGTCAAGCATGGTGATTGGAATGTCGATTTAAATGTACTTTTATTGGTTTTCCACCATAGCCTTGTGGCTCCTGATGCGAGACCATTGATCACTTATATGGTGTTTAATGGTATAACAAACAATGTTTGAGAGTTAAACTCATGAATTTAGAAGGTTTCATTGATGTGAAATATGATGTGCGGTGTTAACTACATGGCGCCTAGGTTGTTGAATGATACAGAAGTTGGTAAGCGTTTAGGGTGGTTAAAGACTTTATTCAAAGCTGGTGTATAGAGGTGGCTTTGAGAGGTGGTGATATGAAAGGATTATGTGAACTATAGTCGATATCTAAGAATAAAATTATGCATTAACACCTTGTGATCGACATGCCAAATATATTGTAGCTAGTATCTACTTACACTGATTAGTCCGAGTAAGTTAGTAGTTGGTGTGGTTAATTTGCAACGGAAGAATCCCTTAATAAATAAGTAAAATGCCATAATCAAGAAACATGCAAATATGGTTTACTTGTGTAATGTAGACATATACGAGACTTAGGTTTCTGTAACCAAGTCGTAAATGAATTCTCTATGAGTTAAAGTAGTAAGTCTAACTAGTAACCTAGTAATTGACTAGGGTCATGGGATATACTGTAACCCTCATTGACTCCACCTAAGTGCTACATCACCTATTTTTTTTCTATTTCACTATGCCTCATTCTAAGGAAATGGTTAATTCCGTTAACTCCATCTAACCCTATTTTTAGTAGTTTTTGGTTAAAAAAGTAATTAATTTAATTTATTAATATCCGGTTAACATGTTTATCAATAACCCTTTTAATGCCCCTTAAGGCCTTAACATAAGGAGATAGTGGTATACTTTCAGTTACCATGTCATATCAAAGTTAATACTTCAAATGTTAGAATACAACTTATGCCATAAGAATCAATGGATGTTCCATAAAAGAAAACCTTATCAAAAGTTTTATTGGATGGTGGCATTTAATGTTTGAGCCCAAAACAATAAACATTTGGCTAGTGGGCCTACACTGGCCCATAAGTATATGAGTATCTAAGTCTAATAAAATATTTAAATAACTTAGTTGGATTGTTAATGAATCAAACGGGTACGTTCATATTTGTCTGTTTAACTTTAACCGAACAAACGATTGGACACCAAAAATTATACAAACATGGTTTTAAAGTTCGTGTTCGTTCGTTAAGAAAATGAACGTGTTCGTTCGTTAAGAAAATGAACGTGTTCGTTTATATTTGTTCATTAATAGCATATGAACGAACGGTTCTTGAATATAAACAAACGAACAAACATAACTAAGCTAACAACATTTAAAAGTAAATATTAATAACAGTGTATTGGGCCTAAAAAAATAATATAAATTGTAACGAGTGAAATTTTAATCTAATAAACTACACTAAATTTTTATGGGCCTAACAATATTAATGATATGTTAATGAACGAAGTAAAACAAGCAACAAATACGAATAATTCTCACGGACTTACATGAACGGTCACAAACATAAATAAAAATGAGGCTTGTGTTCATGTTCATTCCTTTAACTAAATGAAAAGAATTGCCCATGCTCATTATCACACCCCAACCGATGGCGGAATCATCGAGACATGAGCAAATGGATCAATGCTCAAAGAATCATAACAATTGAAAATGAAAATATTTAAATAAACCTTTTTTTTGTTTCTTAAACTCAAATTCGTACATTGTCTAAAGAAAAAAATTACATCAATTCAAATATTTAAACAAAAGAAAACTAATTTATTTGTGCGTTTCTAAATCCACTAGTAGATTTCTTGAACATTATCATCAATTCCCTGCAATATATGAATAATAAAAGTCAACAAAATAGTTGGCGAGCATACAAGTTTGGCCTACATAATATAGAACAAAAGGTCTCAATCTAACATGACAATTTGTATACTACTAGCATGTGTAAACTATCCATTAAACCAAGTGTCCACTAGCATATCATTTTCACATAAGGGAACATGCCGCATAAGATTGAATACTTAACAATACCACATAAGGGCGGTGTGTTACTCCTATAGCGCTATAATTGTTAAGGTATGCGATTGAGTACACAAGATTGACTTCTAGCATGTATGTATGACAAATAGCATGTATTCATAGATTGAGTTTTTGAATAATGTGATTGATTCTATGTATGTGAGTTTTTATAATTTCATATATTGCAACCCAAAATGTGTTTAAAATAATAAGGGTTCGAGTATACTCATTGTTTGCAAGTGGTTTCCATACACGTAAGATGATCGTCTTGAAAGGTTGAAGCACCAATTTATCCTAACAAGGATGAACAAGGTGTGTAAGTAGAAAGATTTAGAAGTTAGAATGTAAATAAGATTTGAGTAAAAAATAAATAATAATAATAATGATAATAATGTATAATAATAATAATAATAATAATAATAATAATAATAATAATAATATAATTAATAATATGAAAATACATAAAAAAATATTATTTTAACTAAAGACTCACTTTGGACACTATTAATTTATGTGTATTTCGTGGTAACTATTTCACCCACTAAAAGTCCAAGTGTGAGGAATTTAGTCTAAGATAAATGTTTACCTTTGCACACAACTCTCCACCATAAATTGGTTGGTGTCATGGCTAGGTTTAATATTTATATTTATACATATCTTTAGTCTGTAGTGATTTTGGTAATGATATTGATTAGTTGCAAGAATAGATTAATGAATTTACCAAAATTAAATTGTAAGATTAAACGAGTTAGAAACAAAACTAAATGGGTAGTGGTTAGTAGCATGAATCAAATGTTAGTGATTATTAGCATTGTTAAAGAAGTTAGCATGGTTAGTAATGTTAGACATGTAATAAAGAGTTAAACAATCTTAAGTTAGGCATTATAAAAATTGATCATGGTTAGTAATGTAAAATAGACATGTAAAAGAAAATCCAAGATTGATCCTTATTTTGGTGATGCACCATCTTTATTTACCATGGCAAACATTTGGTGATATTCCATAATGATTTCTCCAAGATGCGGAAGTATGAAAACACAAAGAAAAACAAGAAGAAGAGAAGAAAGTGAAAGGAAATGAAACTCACTTTCAAGAGGGAATAATTCTTTGAGAAATGTCAAAGAAACGTGAAGGAATGAGTGTGGTATTTATAGAAAAGAGATTAGGGTTTAAGGTGGTAAAAAATACAGAAAGTTGAAAATTGGTCCATCAATATATATATTTTTTTTGTTTTTGGGCCCTAATGTAATGAGCTTGTTTGTTTTATGCATTTCTCTTTTATTATTATTATTATAAATTGAGTTTCTAACATAACTTATAAACATAGTATGAGACAATAGTTGATTTGATTGGGTATCGAATATCGAATTTACACAACATAAGTCGGTTTTTGAATAATTTAAAGGTGTCTTGATGATTATACGAATAACACCTATGTTTGGTTGAACAGTTATTTAGAGAGAAAAAACAAATAAATAAATTTGAGTTTCTAACATAACTTATAAACATAGTATGAGACAATAGTTGATTGATTGGGTATCGAATATCGAATTTACACAACATAAGTCGGTTTTTGAATAATTTAAAGGTGTCTTGATGATTATACGAATAACACCTATGTTTGGTTGAACAGTTATTTAGAGAGAAAAAACAAAATAAAATAAAATGAATACTATTATGATCATAAGTCTCGGATTACATGGTTGAATACGAAAAAACACAAAAACGAATACTATTTTTAATTGCAGAGTGTTACACTCATCTATTTATTAAATAAACGAACTTCCAAGCAAACGGTTTACCAGACGTTTGGTTTGTTATAAGCATAAATATTGATTTATCACCGGGCTTGATAGTCCAAAATTGTAAAACTTCAATCTAGTTGTTGGCTTTAAGACCATAACAAAACAATAAAGTGTTGGGTTATTGGGAGTACGGCTAGAGTTACAGCTAGCAGTGGCGGAGTTTGAACGGAAATCTGGGGTGCAGACTTTTAAAAATCCAATACCTTACGCTATAAAAAAATAAAAAATGTTAAGTAAAATTAAATCTACGAAACAATGTTTTAAAAACCGGTTTTTAAGTCATACCGGGTTGGGCTTTAAAATGGTTCAACCGGGTTGAATCTGGCGGTTGAACCGGGTTACTAGTTAACCCTATAAATTCCATAAAATACAAATTCATCTAAAAAAACTATCCAATCTCAACTAGGATTTATGTAACTGATCATAGTTTCATCTAAAAAAACAACAAATTATATTGTAAACTATTAAGCAATTTAAGAATATTTTTATTTGTTATAAACAATATTTGTATGAGGTGAGTAACAGTTTCAACAATGATGAAATTTTGGAATAGAAGGCAATAGTTTAATTACCGGTAATATGGAAGATCTATATTACCTTAATATTGTGTTTTATTAAAATTAAGAAATCAAATCTTAAGATAATGCAAACCGGTTCAACGATTTGAACCGGTAGAACCGGATTTACCACCGGTACATAAAACATACCAATCAGATAAAGAAATTACTCAGGAGAACATATCACAAACTTGAAGGTAAACGAATGTGATGCATCAAATTTCACATCAGCCTTTCTACCAACACATTTTCGGTGTTGGTAGCCTTCAAAGTCGGGGGGATTGAACTTACTTTTCTCGATCAGAGTTAACTTGTGTTTCCCCACTATGGCTTCGAGGTTCCATAAGCTATATGGATGATTTATCTTTATGGTAACATGGATTTCCCCATCTTGAGAAAGCATCAGGGATGCTTCTCGGAAAAAGCCATCAAGAAGATCTTGATGTTTCATACAAAATAAATAAATAAACATCAAATCTATATATATGGGCAATACCAATGACAGACTTACTGAATCTGACGCGGTTCGGCTTCATGCCAGTCACAGCCCGCATGGGGCTGGTTGAAGACGATGCGATCATATTTACGATCGTAGAGCCGATTGTCACACCCCGACCCGCAGCGGAATAAAAGTCGGGGCATAATTGGGTTATCACCAAAGCTCATGATGTTTACTAAGATGTTTCATATTTATTAAATTCAAATTACAACTTAAATATCCAAAACAAAATTCATACAATTACAAGAAAATGAAACTATATAATTATTCCAAAGCTTAAACTTGTTTATTCTTCTAAGCCTTCCTATGTGTTTCTTGTCTCAGCTGGATCACCTGTATCATGTGTAAAACGGGGGATATTTTGGGTCAACAAAAGTTGGCGAGTGAACCTTGATAAAACATTATTACTAATTTCTTGTTTTATTTAATAAGGAAAATTTGTGCAATAATCACATGTGAGCAAACATATATAGATAAACAAACACAAACCACTTTGGATGAGTATATGATATGAATGATGATGTATGTGAGATCAAGGCTCAATCAAACGGAGCCGATCTAATGAGGCACCTGATGCTCAATCCGTCTCCCACGGGGAACTGATGGGCCTAATGAAATGCGTGCACTGAAAATGATAAATCCAATCTACATATAATTCACACAACAATTGATACACATTTGATACACATTTGATCACGGATATGATGTATGCACAAGTGTTTAAATAAAATAAAAGGATTATACGACACATGATACACCCCAAAACATGATTAAAACGGGAATTGGTAGAGATTCACTCACAATGGGTGCGTTCTTTGATGACGATGAAGGCACACGAATTTATGATTCTATCGACGAGGGAAAAACTAACCTAGATAATAACAAAATGATTCGATAAATAAATAAATTTTATTTGAGATTAATATTTTTAATTAGTGCTCTTAAATGGGATTTTTAGATTTATCTTTGTGAGTTTAAGGAAATTTTCTAACCTTAATAATCTTATTTTTAAGTATTTTTAAA
The DNA here is from genome assembly GCA_947069175.1 of Scalesia atractyloides. NCBI lineage: Eukaryota > Viridiplantae > Streptophyta > Magnoliopsida > Asterales > Asteraceae > Scalesia > Scalesia atractyloides. The sequence continues at coordinate 84,688,752 of CAMTDV010000030.1, forward strand.
TAATTTTCCAATTAAATAAATAAATAAAAGAAATAAAAAAGTTGACTTTTTGACCGTTGACGTGACCGTTGACCGGGTCTTGACCGGTCAGACTGTGTTTTCTATGCGCTGAGTGAGGTTCGAACTCGGGACCTCTCGTATACGTGCACGCAGCTCTACCAACTGAGCTACGTGTCTAACCCGAAATATTCTCTGTTTTAATTATATATATATACTAATTAACTTTAAACTTATTTGGTTTTTATTAAAAATGATTTATATGGCCGAACCGGTTGCAGAGACCCGGAGTCGAACTCGGGTCCTTTGGTTCGAGTGCGCACAGCCCAACCAGTTGGGCTGTGTGTCTAATCTGCTTAACTACTGAACTATATTCCTCTTATAAACATTCTGTGACTTGATCTGATTAAGTTCTAAAAATGTTGGTTTTATTTCTGAAAGTCGGTAACTTGTGCGATTCAAACCCGAGACGTGCGTGTTATATTTGCACACAGTCCACCGCTGGACTGTGTGTCTAACCCGGTTAAATACATGATTTTTATTACATTAATATACAACTCAACTTCGTCTTCTTCATTAAGAAGAACTCAGAACAGTGAAGCCGACAGTTTTGCTTAATCGACCAACAATTTATACTTGATTGAAATGGAATAGGAAAAATAAGGAATATGATATACCAAGACAGGGAGTTTTCTTCAGATTTCCGGCAAGTTCGTCGGTTCTGATTTTTGCGATTTCCGGCTGTATGAACTGTTTTAACAGTTTTGATTATTGTGTTGAGCAATTAGATTATCAATCAAAAGATAGCAAGAAAGTTTGGACAATTATACCGTCTGATGAACGAATGCGGTTTTCTGATCAGCGATTCCGGCAGGATTCCGGCGAAAATGAAAATCTCCGGCGACGAGCTTTGAAAGGACTAAAGCTTCGAAAGAGAGTGCGATTCTGAGCGAAAGGTTTACAGGAGGTTTGAGTGAGTATTTATAAGGAAGAACTGGATGAATTGGGTTCGAATTTGAGTCTTGATTCGCGGTCAAAGGTTTCCGGCGGTTATGACCGAAATTGACTGCCGGCAACGGTTATAACTGGCGTCGAGATTAATTTGTGCGTTTCAGTCAAAGGAAAGGTAGCCAAAATCGCGGAATGTCGGTTTTTCCGGTGAGTGCGAGTTCTGGGAGCGCTGATTGCATATTTGACTTTCGGTTTTATTATAAATGTTATTTGTTTCCGTGTTTATCACAAAAGCAGTGTGTGGCGGAGTGGTGTGTTGCGTGTTTGTGCTTGCGGGTGACCCAGGTTCGAAACCCGGCATCTCCATTTTATTTTTTTTATTCACTATTTTTATTATTTATTAATTATGGTCTAAAATTCTAGAAATGTTTATTAGTTATGTATTGCTTAAAATTAATATGAACAATAAATACGCAACGGAACTTATAACTGTATATTTGATTAATAAACGAAGCGGGTTTGGAAAACCCGTTTTTCGACGAATGTTACACCGATCGTCAAAAGCCATCTTAGTGGCATCTACCTAACAAAAATAGCTACCTTTGTGATGAACTAGTCTTTTGAGGTTTGCTGCAGCGTATCGATGCATCTTAATCAAATTGTCTGTCAAATCAGAATCAAACGAATAGTTTTAATATTTTTTTAAATAAATATGGGAAAACTAAATATATACTTACCATAAGCGGGCAAGCATGTTGCTCTAAGTTTAGGGCTTACTTCAGCCTTTTAGCAACACTGAGCGAAAATGAAAAATCTTCGTCCCCTACGATTAAAATGTTTTGCTCCTTGGTATACGGGTATGGCGCCCTTGTACAAAATTCTCTAACTCGCTGGATAGTTGGAGAATACTCTTGACCCTAAGAACCCTGGTGGTGTGTGAAAACATCTGACTTGTTATTAGCCTGGTTCGGATAGCCAAAGCTTCCATGGTTCACACATAACTGATACACAAGCCTTTCAACATGGATGGTTGAAGCTTGGATGATTTTCAGTTACTTAGAACATATAGGACCATTCAAAAAGCCTGTGGCTCGAGGCTCGCTCGAAGTTCGCTCGAAAAAAGTTCGAAAAAAGCTCGGTTCGAAGTCAGCACGGTTTTATATGAGCTGGCTCGGCTCGGTTCGGTTTGTAAATGAGCTGAGCCTGAGCCAAGGTAGGTTCGATTCGTGGCTCACTCGTTAGTTGGTTCATTTAAATTAAACCCAAAATTATATATGTGTGTGTGCGATTGTATATTCTAATATATTTAAAACTATTGTTTAATTTGAAACATGGTTGTTTTTTATTGAAAGAAATAGATTGTTAAGCTAGTCTTAATTAGTAATACTGATTTAAAAAATATATATATTAAGGCAAGTAACCTAGAATATTTTATTGTTCGTTTTATTTATAGTTTGCCAAAAATTACTATTATATTAGCCTAAAGAATGTTTTATTTATCGTCATTTGGTTTTATGTATATCATTATGCGTAATAAATACAAAAATGTAAACTTTTTTAAATGAACGAGCCGGCTCGACGAGCCACGAGCTGGCTCGAGCTTTTGCAAGCCGAGCCACGAGCCCAACTTTCCAGCTCGTTAAGAAAAATGAGCCAGCTCGGCTCGATTCGATTTTTAAACGAGCTGAGCCTGAGCCCACCCTGGTTCGGTTCGGCTCGACTCATTTACAGCCCTTGAACATTTATGGGTAGAATTTAAAGGTCTTAAGCTTGTTTCTTGGTGGAAATCAACTACAACACAAACCCACAACTATGAGCTTAGTTGGGAGCAAGGTGGATACAAGATTCCACTAAGTTTTATGCGTCATATATAAGAAACAAAAAAATAAATTAGAGCATAATTTTATGCTACGTTGGACCTCAAATATGGTGAGGTTCCGCTTTAGTTTGCCATGGCAAAAACTTGTGGAAACCTTCCTAAAGGTTGCCTAAGTTGTTTGAAAGAAGAAATGAAAAAGAAAGATGAAGAAAAGTGAGTGAAAATTCACTTAGAACACTTAGAGTTTTCTTCATTGCTTGAAAGACTTGAGAGAATTTAGGAGTTTGAGAGAAGATTTGGTGTGTGGAAAATGTTTAGGAGGTGGTGGAGGCTTGTATTTATAAGTGAGGATTAGGGTTTGGGAGTTAATGAAGGTGGAATGTGATTGGAGGAGAAAGGAGGTGAAGAATGGTGAAATATGATTGGCTTAAAAAGGTGGAAGGTGATTGGAGGAGAAAGGAGGTGGAAAAGCTTTGGTTTTGGTCACTTTTAAGTCCTTGCACTTTGTAACTAGGTTGTTTTATGCCGTTTTCTTATATTTTAGCTTGTTTTTAGGTATCCAAAGTGTATTTTAAGTCTCGGTTGGTGTAAACACGTATTTAGATATTAATTACGTATATAACACAAATATGATAGGTAACATGTATGAATATTAAAGTGAATTCTCATTATGATCAGAGTCTCGAGATTGAAACGAAATACGAATTACAATGTTTCTAAAAATAGAAATACGAATATAACTTTCTAAATAAGAAAAGTACAAAAATGTGAAACGTTACATTAGTAGCTTCCAAGAATTAAAGTAACCCAACCCCACATCCTCTCCAACATTTGCCATGTTGGGTATGTACACGTTCGGGTTGTTCTTATTTAGCTACTTAGCAATCTTAGTTACTTGTACTTTTATTCTTATTCATAACCAACCGAAATCATCAACTACGTTGATGATTTTGTGCTTTGGTGAAGCCATACAATGAGGTTAAATGGACCTGTTTAGCCAATTAGAGACAAAACATAACCTTAATGTGTCTATTTGTAAGCAAAAGATCGTTAACCAATTAGAGACACAACATAACCTTAATGTGTCTATTTGTAAGCAAACATCCTTTAACCCATCAGAGATAAAACTTGGGTTGAGAAAAGCTTTAGTTACTATAATGGTGATATTTCTAAATACAAGTAATAGTGTGATACTTCTTTCTTGTTTTTGAAAACGGGATGGATCTTGTAAGTTATGATACTTCCTTCTTCATATGAAATTGCCGCTTACAGGGAAGATTCCTGACTCTCTTTCTTCGTTAGGCCAAATGACTTACTTTTAAGTATCATGTTCATGTAGCGTAGCTTTGGAGTTCTATTTTGTAACAAATCGTTTTTATTCAGACACTTGAACAACAACCATTTGACAAGAGTGATTCCATATTTTTTTCAAAAACTGGCCCAACTCATATTCATGTTCCGCATGCAAAGTCCACGTCCTGATAAAAAAAAGAAAGGGGCTAAAACGCAACGAAGAAGACGTGAGGCGATTCAGAAGTTGTTCACAAGAAGGTGATTGGTCTGAGTTGACGATTCAAGATTCGAGTTCGGTTCGCAAAATGACAGTGTTCAGTTTTAATAACTTTGTGTTTTTCAAACTTGATACGATGAATTGTTTATTATTTGAGACTTACTTCTTGTTCTTGATTGTGTTTCTTGGCTAAATAATCTACACTACCTAGGCTAATGATGAACGGATGTTAAAGTTATTATTTTTATTCAGATATTTATTATTTATGGATCTTTTATGTTAAAGAAGCGAACTTGGTTATTGATTCGGTGTGTTTGCATATTTAGATTTGTTTAATCATTGTTTATTGCTTCGTGTGACCTTTGATGAATGTCTTTCATGTAATAGGGTTATGCTAGATCATTTACTTTGCGTTTGTGATTTGTTTGGTTAATTGGCCAATATACCTTAGAAGCAATATTCGATAACTGAGTAGGTCTAGGTGTTCTACTAATCTTAATAACCCAGAGGTGCGAGATTATCAGTAGGTCTAAGTTGGTAACTTGCTAGGTAGGTCTTCGAGAGGAGTCCGTCTTAATTGCCTTGTCTATTGAGTCGAATCAAGAACCCAAGTTCCCCTAGGCTTTCAACCCAAGTGGGAGTAGGTCACATTAGGGTACTTTACATAAAACACTTAGATAACCGAGAGGGAGTTTAGATTAAACCGGTGTTCTCAACAACCTTTAGAGTTCCATAGGTGTCTTCCCGAGAAAGGGCGGGGGTCCTGTTTGGTGTCTCGATAGGTTTAACAATTTATGATCCCGGTTCCATAATAACTTGTATCTGATTATAACATAACTAATAGCATTTCGGGATTCCAGTCTAGGTAGTCTTTTATCATCATTTGAATTGAACTCAAGTCTTCTTCGCGTATTATTTATCTTCGTAATTAGTTCTTAACTAATTGCATTCTTAGGATATTTGGACCCCCCAAACATAAAAATAGTTAGAGTCGTGTCAGTCTTAGATAAGTTGGTCGAGTTTAGTAAACGTAATCAATAATCTCGTGGGTTCGATACTCGGACTTACTTAGACTATACTGTATTGACCGGTTCTCTTGTTGGTTGTGTAGTCTAGATTTTAGAGAGTTTGTTTTTATAAATTTAAAACTTAGCGTGTATAGTTTAGGTTAATATTGGTTAGCTTTTAATCGACCACTTTTAGCACATCACCCAATGAACCAGCTTTGGCTCTTTAAAACCATCACAAACCCACTCTTTTGAATATCAAATGACAGCATTCACAATGGATCCTTCAAAAATATGTGAGTGTAATCTCTATATTTGTGAGAGTGGTTGTAAATTGTTGTGAGTGGGGAGAGAGAAAAATGAGAAAAAGTTACTATTCATCAGTAAATTTGGAGAAGATACTATTCATCTCTATTATTTTTTAATATTTTTTTGAAAGTGGTTGTGAGTGGAGGAGAGAGAAATTATAATGATAAAAATACAAAATAATATTATTTAATTAAAAATGAGAGAAAAAATGTAGTGTTTTTAGTGTTATTACAGAGATCGACTAAGAGTGTTGTTTGTTTTCTCTATAGTCAGTACCAAAGTTTTGACCACTTTGGCTATTTTGTTTGTTTTCTCTATAGTACCAAAGTTTTGACCACTGACGTCGGAAACTGTGCAATGCATATGATTCAAAGAAATCTCTTTATATTTGATTATTTATTTTTTCAACTTCAGGTAACTTTCAACTCATTCAATATGCTTGACCCATTTCATTTTCACATAATTTATAAAAAAGATCACCTTTAGTTCATTACTAGAAAAAACACTCGCGCGCGTTGCGGCGTGGGTATATCACAAACATCAGATGGATTAGTTCAAGCGTTATGTAATGCAACCATGTGAAAACGCATGTTTTGACGTATCTGATATAAGTCAATTTAACCTATATAGGCATTTAAATTGAATGTATATCGTATAAAACAAACGAAATCGAAACCGGGTTAGTTCATTCAGTGGGGTTCCACCTTACTACTACACCACCCTTACATTTGCATCAAGACTTGGTGCCGTAAAAACGCACAGTAACTCGTACGTCAAAACATAGACGAACTAAAAAGGTAGATAAAAATAAGCATGAAACGTATTATATTTGATCCGGCACATTTCTGGAAAACATTTATGTCAAAACGTGAATTTATACAAAAATGAGCATGTGAGAAAATAACGTTTTTTTTATTTGCGTCAAAACGTAAATCAACAGAAAAGGTACATAAAAATAAGTATAAAACCGTATTATATTAGACCCACAACTCATTTCTAGAAAACTCTAAGTCGAAACGTGAATTTATACCGTTTACGTCAAACACCAAAACATGAATTTATACCGTTTACGAATTTTTATCGAAACATCCATAGAAATAAGCATGTGAGGAAATAGTTGTTTTTTTAAGTTTAAGAATGAAAATAAGGTGTTCGCGCATTGCGGGGCGACATTTAAGGGCACGTTTGTGGTCATTAAGCATGTCAGATGGTATGTGATAGCGCAGTCGTAGTCATTCAGGAGTTCAACCCAACAATGTTGCCGCATGTTAAGCTCCTTTTGGTCGAGAATGTAACAACTCGCATTTTTGTTGTTATTTTGTTTTTGTCTTTGTTTAATTCATTTATATCCATCGTTGTAATCCGAGATTCGATTAAGGAATGGTTATGTTTACTAAATATATTTTGTCACAACTATATTACGTCTAAACGCCTATTAAACGCAACGCTAACTCAACACAATCACAAGTAACTATGTTACCTTAATAGCCGAGTGTGTTGTTGTACAATAACCACTTGTGCCTTCGACATCGCTTATCGCATCGCAAACGCATATAATTTATGTGGAGTTATGTTTTATGTGTGTTATATTTGTCTATGTTATGTGTTGTTATCGCTAAAACGCTCACACTCTCACGCAACTCGCTCTCTCTAATTACAATGGTAAAATAACGCTTAACTCTTCGCTCAAACGCTTAACATAACTATCTAATACGAACCGAATCGCCAAACGAACACCTAACGTGCAAATAACAAATAAAACTTAGCCAAAAGGCCAAGTTCGCCCGAAGTTGGGTACCCCAACTTCGCCCGAACTTGACCAGGCCACCAGAAACCTCCAAAATCAGCAAGTTCGCTCGAACTTGCACATTTTCCAGTAGAACTGGCCAAGTTTTCCCGAACTTGATGTCTGCCACTTATATTTCTCTTCACCTATAAATACCCAACACCTCCATTCATGCTCCCCTTGCTGCTAACTTCGCCCCAGAGCTCCCGAAACCTTATTTCTCTGTTTTCCAAGTAAGAATCAACCCGATTTATGCAAACTACAACGTTTTCACTACGATTTTACACAAGGATTACCTTCGTTTTCATCAAAACTCTTTTGTTTATGAAAATCTTGATCTTTTTCTACAAAACTTATTCTTTTCACTTAGATCTACACTAAATGAGTGTATTTGGGCTTAGCTTTGGCTTCCCAAGCTTGAAATCTTGATCATTTCGACTCGCCAAGTGTTAGATCTAAGCAAAACCTTTTAAGCATTGATTTTTACACAAAATACGGACTAATGGCATATGTTTCGTTCACTATGAAGTGGAACGAGGCGTTGTCAAGCAAGATCTCAGATCCGGAAGCACAAGGACGATGTCGTCACCTTGCACGAACTGGACTAACCCGTACGAACCATCAAGTTCGCCTGGATTAGCCCGAGTTCCTGTAAAGTGGCTAAAACTCGCTCCAAAAGACCCCTCTAACCTATGTTTTGCTCAGTAGCACAAGGTTGGAGGGATGAACAGTTGATTTACTCAGAAAACGACGCGAATACGCACGGTTTGTTGACCAAAACAGCCAAGTTCGCTCCAAAAAGGTCAAGTTTGCTCGAAGTTGTCACAGACTGATGACCAACTTCGCCCGAACTTGTACTATTTCCAAGAAAAATTGTCAAGTTCGCCCAAACTAGTACCCATTTCTAGGAAAAGGGTACCAAGTTCGCCCGAACTTGAACATCCCAGAAGATTCCAGTCAAGTTCGCCCGAACTTGTACCCATTTCTAAGAAAGGGTACCAAGTTCGCCCGAACTTGTATATTCCAGCAGATTTCAGGCAAGTTCGCCCGAACTTGTACCAAATCCAAGAGATTTTGTACAACTTCGCTCGAACTTGTCCACTGCTCCTTCACGTTTCAACTATTTCAGCACCTCGGAAGACTGATGCACTTCTGTTCGCTTACAGGCTGAACTGGCACTCCATTCAATCGACATCAGATCTCATCTTACCTCCAAGGCACCGACTGTGAGTATACTTGAACCATTTTTACGCTTAAACGCACTTTTGGGTGTTACATATTGTCACACCCTCAAAATCCACTTGCAGGGTTTTACCGCGAGGCGCGTGACAAACCAGGATCCAAGACACTAGTCATATAGAATGACTCTATATGCAAAAAAATACGTTTAAACAAATTCAACCATGCAGTTTAAGAAATGCGGAAGCGTAAGTGAATGTAAATAAAGTGTGTGCCAAAACAAACGCCCAAACCAAGATACTTAAAAGTAAAATGCAAAACGTTTAAAAGAAATAGTTTTTCATGCTCGTGTCGTGCTCCTATGCAAAAATGATACCTTAACAACCTGAGAAAACATGCAAAAGAGAACAAGTGTCAACAATTAATGATGAGTGAGTTCACAAGTTTTAGTTCACAATTTTAAACATACGTTTTTCCCTACTGGTTCAACCCCGAACCAGTGCATCATAAGTTTCCCTGATCCAACCCGAATCAGATAAACGTTACGTAGTTTAGCAATTCATGTCATATGTTTAGGTAGCTAGCCTAGGCCATGTCAACAAAGTGTTCGATCCAAAGCTGACGTTGCTACCCCTATTGTGCCAGGCCTATCACCAACCATGGCTAAAAAGTTAGGCAAATTCTACACTCGTGACCATCAACGTTCGGTCTAACTGGCGCGACCAATTCGAGTGGGGCTTGTCGGGCCCAGTAGTACTACTAAAAATTCCCTCGCTATAATACAATACTAGCGGCATCGTAAGTGTTATGGGGACTGACATGTGATATATGCTCCCTTGTGACCATAACCGTATAACATAACTCTAAATAGAAAGGCGTTACTGTACCGTGATTGTATGCCACCCATACATCACTGTAATGTGTACATGTTTTAAATAGGAAGACGTTACTGTACTATAATATAATCAACCCATATATCACTGTAACGTGTACATGTTTTCTCCCCCTGTGTTTAGTAAACGTTTAAAGAAATAGGAGCCGTGAACTCACCTTAAGTTGCTCGGTTAGACTTTTATCGGGAATTAGAGTCGAAGTGGTTCAATCACGTCCTATTAGGATTACCACTTAATTATTAGTGTGTTCAAGAAATACACATAGTCTATCCATGCAACATACACATACCAAGTACCCATGTTGACAACTTATACATATACACATTCGCATTACGTATGTATTCATTAAATTGAGCATGTGTGCACCTACATCTAATCCTTAGAATCCAACTTATCAAATGTTCACATAATCATACGACAAGTTAAATTGGCACATGATGTCATAAGCAATACAACTATGCAAAACTGAACTTGTTTATGTTCCAGCCTTGATCACTGAAACTAAGCTTTTTTCACGAATTTTTAAGATATAGTTCCCATATTCCAAAAATATCCAATTAATTTACAGAATGTTTCAAACTGTATGTAAAACTTGGTGTAAAATATTTAGGTCCTAACTCATTACCAATTATTTATAAAAAATTATTTACTAGGCTGCAGTCAGATTTGTCACTTTCTGACTGCAGTCCACGGAAAAAATCATTTAAAAATCGTTGTTTATCCGATTGACAAAATTCCAATGGGAGATCTTCAGAAACTCCCATCTCCAGTTACTGTACAAATTTCGTGACCTAACCCTACCCAGGTTATGAGATATGACACATCAAACAACACGTAAATTCTGTAGAAAAACGCAGCTTCAGCTGCTGCATGAAATAATTATTTTAAAATAGAAAACGACGCGATTCCAGCACCATTAGAAACATTTTTCAAAAGCGTACGTTTTAGGATTTAGAAAATCAATTTTTCGATTTATAACGACCGTTTACAGCCAACTGAAGTTGGCTGTTTTAATCAGCTTACCGTTTTCCATGTAAACGCTACCCGAAATACATTTAACGATCACAACGCTTCATAATAACAACTTGCAGCAGATTATACATCAGCTATCACATAACCACATTTATAATTTCATAACCCTAGTCATAATATCATGATTTTTGTAAAGAAAACGCAACCAACGATCATACACGAATACATATCATCATAACTCAAAAATTCGCATATTTCATCTGAAACTAATCATGCATGAGAAAATCCTATCATAACAAATTACATAATCATAACCATGTTTACATAAAATCACATCATGAATCATAAGCATAATCAAGACTCTAACCTTGAAATAAAGAGAACTAGAGAATGAGGGAGAGGCTTGCGATCGATCAAGGGGGGGGGGCTGCCTTGCATGAACGAGAGGGGGGGGGGGGTCCTTAGCTCCCGTCGACTTCCAAAGGGAATAGGGATTAAGGTTTTGGATTTTTAGAACTTGGTTATTATTTATAAACACAAAACTTGTTCCCCAAGAAATACAAGAAGGAGGGGCGGGTTATGCGTGTGGGCCGAGGGTACGGGTAAGGTGTCGGGTTGGGTTTACTTGGGTCGCAAGGTTGAAAAGGTTTTGAGCTCGGCTCGGCTTTTTAATTTGGCACCTATTAATCGTTAAGTATAACTCGTTAAATAACTAACACAGATAATAACTCGACAATTATTCGCGACATGAATATTCTGAAATATTAAATCGTGTAATTACGAGATATGATACCTGATTTTCCGGGATGTCACATTATTCCCAAATTGTAGGAATTTTCGTCCCGAAAATTGAATAAGCATGAGTTTGAAAACGTTAGAGTAGGGGAAATATTTTTTAGTTGCCACACATACGTTCATATATCAAATCACATCGCACAACTCTTAAACGCTTATTCGCAACCCACTAATACATGACTATACGTGAAATCTGTTGAATTGTATGTATTACTTGATTGCCGGTACGCCACCCTTAACATGATAGCTTGCTAGAGGTTGACCCGCCACCCGGAGGCCGGGTGTCACACCCCGATCCGCAGCGGAATAAGAGTCGGGACATAATTGGGTTATCACCAAAGCTCATGACGTTTACTAAAATGTTTCATATTTATTAAATTCAAATTACAACTTAAATATTCAAATCAAATCCATACAATTACAAGGAAATGAAACTAAGTAAAACAATCCCAAGCTTAAACTGATTTATTCTTCCAGGCCTTCCTATGTGTTTCTTGCCTCAACTGGGTCACCTGTATCATGTGTAAAACGGGGGATATTTTGGGTCAACAAAAGTTGGCGAGTGAACCTTGAGAAAACATTGTTATTAATTTCTTGTTGTATTTAATATTGAAAATTTGTGCAATAATCACATGTGAGCAAACATATATATAACAAAACACAAACCACATTGGATGAGTAAATGACATGAATGATGATATATATATGAGATCAAGGCTCAATCAAACGGAGTCGATCAGTGACATGAATGATGATGTATGTGAGATCAAGGCTCAATCAAACGGAGCCGATCGAATGAGGCACCTGATACTCAACCCGTATCCCACGGGGAGTTGATGGGCCTAATGAAATGCATGCACTGAAAATGATAACTTCAATCTAAACATAATTCACATAACAATTGATACACATTTGATCACGGATATGATGGATGCACAAGTGTTTAAATATAATAAGGAATTAAACGACACATGATACACCCCAAAATGTGATTAAAACGGGGAATTGGTAGAGATTCACTCACATTGGGTGCGTTCTTTGATGACGTTGGATGCGCACGAATTTTAGGATTTGATCGACGAGGAAAACTAACCTAAAATAATAACGAAATGATTCGGTAAATTGGTACTTTTAATTCATACTCTTAATGTGATTTTTAGATTTATTTTTGTGAGTTTAAGGAGGTTTTCTAACTTTAAAATCTTATTTTTAAGTATTTTTAAATGATTTTCTGATTAAATAAATTAATAAAAATAAATAAAAAAATTTGACTTTTTGACCGTTGACCGGTCGGATTGTGTTTAATTATGCGCGGAGTGAGGTTCGAACTCGGGACCTCTCGTATACGTGCACGCAGCTCTACCAACTGAGCTACGTGTCTAACCTGAAATATTCTCTGTTTTAATTATATTTATATACTAATTAACTTTTAACTTATTTGGGTTTTTATTAAAAACGATTTATATGGCCGAACCGGTTGCAGGGACCCGGAGTCGAACTCGGGTCCTTCGGTTCGAGTGTGCACAGCACAACCAGTTGGGCTGTGTGTCATATCTGTTTAACTTATGGATTAAAATTATTCTTATTAACATTCGGTGACCTGGTCCGATTCAGTTGTAAAAATGTTGGTTTTAATTCTGAAATTCGGTAACGTGTGCGATTCGAACCCGGGACGTGTGCATTGTTTGTGCACACAGTCCACCGCTGGACTGTGTGTCTAACCCGTTCGAATATCCGTTTTTAATTATACTTATACACATATTCAACTTCGTCTTCTTCGTTTACAAAGACACAGAACAGTGATGTCCGACTGTTCTTGTTTAAATCGGTCATCGAACTTATAATTGATTGGAATGAAATGGATAAAGAGGATTACGGAGTAAAATGTACCGAACAGAATATTTTTTCAGATTTCCGGCAAGAGTCGTCGGCTCTGATTGGTGACTTCCGTCTGAGTGAATCAATTAACAGTTTTGATCAATGAGTTGTGCAATTAAGTTACTAAACAAGGGATATCAGGGGGTTTAGATGATTGTACCGATTGACAGTGAGACCTCGGAATTTCAGTGATTTTCCGGTGAGTGCAGGAATTCCCGCAACGTCGTCTGAGACCGATTCTGGTTGCACCATTTATGTTAATACATGCTGAATAATGGATTGCAAACAAAAGAGTCGAGAATTTTACCGATTCGGAGTAAGTCTCGGTTTTCCGGTGAAAGTCCGGCGAATGCAGAATATCTCCGGCGAAGAGCTAGAGCTTCGAAAAAGTGAGCGGTTCTGAGCGAAAGGATTTCCGGAAGATTGAGTGGGTATTTATAGGAAAGAACTGAGTGAATTGGGTCCGATTTTGGGTCTTGATTCGCGGTCAAGGGTTTTCCGGCGGTTACGACTAAAATCGAGGGTCAGACATCGGTTATAACCGATGTCGAGGTCGGTTAGCATGTTTAGTCAAAAGGAAAGTGGCAAAGTCGCGGATTGCCGGATTTTCCGGTGATTGTGAGTTCTGAGCGCGGTGATCTCCGGTTTTGAATTCGAGTTTTATTTTAAGTATTATTTGTTTCATTATATTCACAAAGAAGGCATGTGGCGGAGCGTTGTGTTGTGTGTTTGGGTCTGTGGGCGACCTTTTTTCTCACTATTTAAGATTATTTATAAATTATGGTTTTTAAATTCTAATATAGTTATTAATTATGTATCGTTTAAAATTAGTTTGAGCAATAAATATGCAACGAAAAATTATAACTGGATATTGGATTAATAAACAAAGCGGGTTTTGGAAACCCGTTTTTCGACGGATGTTACAGTATCCCCTACTTTTAGAAATTTCGCCCCGAAATTTAAGTAGTAGTGGTAACAGGAAAAAGATGCGGGTATTTCTCGCGCATTGAGTCTTCACGTTCCTAAGTAAACTCAGGTCCTCGTTTCGACTCCCAACGTACCCTGACAATTGGAATACGACTCCGTCTTAAACGCTTCTCTCCGAAGTCCATGATTTCTACTGGTCTTTCAATGAAGTGCATAGATTCATCGATCTGAATGTCTTCTAGCGGAATATGGAGGTTTTCATCGGCGAGGCACTTCTTCAAGTTTGATACGTGGAATGTGGGATGAATTCTGTTGAGCTCTTCTGGTAGGTCAAGCTTGTATGCTACAGGACCTACTCTTTCGAGTATCTTGAAAGGTCCTACGTAGCGTGGTGCTAGCTTGCCCTTCTGGCCAAAACGAACCACTCCCTTCCATGGTGATACTTTTAAAAGTACTTGATCACCAATGTAAAATTCCAAGGACTTTCGTCGTTTGTCTGCATAACTCTTTTGACGACTTTGAGCCGCTAGAAGATTGTTTCGAATTTGAATGACCTTGTCGGTTGTTTCTTGAATTAACTCTGGACCGGTGATTTGTGATTCCCCAATTTCGTGCCAACATACTGGAGATCGGCGCTTACGACCATATAACGCTTCGAAAGGAGCCATGTCGATACTTGAATGATAGCTATTGTTGTACGAAAATTCAACTAATGGTAGATGAGCGTCCCGATTCCCTTTGAAGTCTATGACACATGCTCGAAGCATGTCTTCAAGAGTTTGGATGGTGCGTTCAGATTGTCCATCAGTTTGAGGATGAAAAGCGGTGCTGAGGTTTAATCGTGTACCCAAGGCGGTTTGTACGGCTCGCCATGTTCGTGAAGTGAAACGACCATCACGGTCTGAAATGATGCTTAAAGGTACACCATGACGGCTTACGATCTCGCTGATGTAGATACGAGCTAACTTCTCGTTCTTGAAGTCCTCGCGAATCGGAATGAAGTGAGCTGATTTTGTAAGACGATCGATTATTACCCATATGGTGTTATACCCACTGGAGGTGCGAGGTAACCCGGTAATGAAATCCATGGTTATGTTTTCCCACTTCCACACAGGTATTTCGGGTTGGACTAGAAGTCCTGAAGGTCTTTGATATTCAGCTTTTACTTTGGAACAGGTAAGGCACTTGGAAACAAAAACAGCGATATCCTTTTTCATGCCAGGCCACCAGTAGGTGTAGCGTAGGTCTTGATACATCTTGTCGGCTCCTGGGTGTACAGAGTATCATGTTTTGTGCGCCTCATTCATGAGGGAGTCACGAAGGTTGTCTCGATCAGGAATCCATATGCGGTTTAAATAGTATAGAATACCGTCGGATTTGGTTTCGATTTTGAGTTCCGCTCCACATGACAGTTCATCGCGTACGTCGTTTTCTGTTACAGAAACATGTTGAGCTTCTCGGATTCGATCTTTGATGTCGGTTATGATTTGCGAACATAGAAGACGAATGGAGTTCGCATAACCTTTTCGACTGAGTGCATCAGCCACCACATTTGCCTTGCCAGGATGATATCGAATTTCACAGTCGTAGTCATTAAGAAGTTCGACCCATCTTCGTTGCCTCATATTCAACTCCTTTTGGTTAAAGATATGTTGGAGACTTTTGTGGTCAGTATATATTTCACACTTGGTACCGTAGAGGTAATGTCTCCATATCTTGAGAGCGAACACAACGGCTCCAAGTTCCAGGTCGTGGGTGGTGTAATTCTTTTCATGAACCTTGAGTTGCCTAGAAGCATAGGCTATCACTTTTCCTCTTTGCATTAATACACAGCCTAGCCCTTGCCCTGATGCGTCGCAATATACTACAAAGTCATCGCAACCTTCAGGGAGTGTGAGGATAGGTGCATCACAAAGTTTTTGCTTTAGAGTTTGGAAGGCTTCTTCTTGTTTAGGTCCCCATATGAAGGGTTTTCCTTTATGAGTCAAAGCCGTGAGTGGTACAACAATACGGGAGAAATTGGAAATGAAGCGGCGATAGTAACCAGCCAAACCAAGAAATGACCTTACTTCGGTAGGGTACGTGGCGCTTGCCATTCCTGTACTGCCTTGATTTTCGAAGGATCGACATGTATTCCCTTGTCATTAACGACATGTCCAAGGAATTGTACTTCTCTTAACCAGAATTCGCATTTTGAGAACTTAGCGTAGAGCTTTTCAGTCCTTAAGAGTGTAAGGATGAGTCGAAGGTGTCGTTCATGATCGGATTTAGACTTGGAGTAGATGAGGATGTCGTCGATGAAGACTATGACAAAGCGGTCAAGGTAGGGTTTGCATACCCTATTCATTAGATTCATGAAGACAGCGGGGGCGTTGGTTAAACCGAATGGCATGACCATGAATTCGTAAATGACCATAATGAGTCCGGAAGGCGGTCTTTGGGACGTCTTCTTCATGTACTCTGGGTTGATGATAACCAGAACGAAGGTCGATTTTTGAAAAACAGGTGACGCCTTGAAGTTGGTCTAGGAGGTCATCGATGCGAGGTAGTGGGTAGCGATTCTTAACCGTTAATTTGTTGAGTTCTCTGTAGTCGATACACATGCGAAACGTTCCATCTTTCTTCTTCACAAAAAGAACAGGTGCACCCTAAGGCGAAGAGCTAGGACGTATGAATCTTTTGTCCGTCAGTTCTTGCAGTTGACTAGCCAGCTCTAGCATTTCGGATGGGGCTAACCTATAAGGAGATTTTGCGACTAGTGTAGCGCCAGGTACAAGATCGATGCGGAATTCGACTTCTCTCATAGGAGGGAGTCCTGAGATGTCGTCGGGAAAGACTTATGGGAATTCCTTCACCACTGGTATATCTTAGAGTTTCTTCTCCTTGTTTCCCTTTTTGACGACGTGAGTTAGGAATGCGACATAGTTCTTGCGGAGATATTTTCGGGCTTGAAGGCAGGACATTAATTTGAGTCCTTTCGAAGGGGTTTCTCCAAAGATACGTAGGGTCTGACCGTCTGCAATAGGAATGCGAATGAACTTTTCGCGGCATACTACTTCAGCGTGATGCTGGCTGAGCCAGTCCATACCGATTATAATATCGAAACTTCCCAACTTCATAGGAATGAGGTCAACTGGAAAATCGTGATCGTTTAGAGTGAGGATACAATTTTGTATAATAGAATTTAATGAAACGGGCTTTCCGTCAGCAACTTCCACCGTTAGAGATTCCATGAGATTATCACGAGTTTGGTTGAGGATAGGTTCAAATTCTAAGGACACAAAACTCTTATCCGCGCGAGTATCGAATAACATGGATGCATAACTACCATTGATGAGAAACGTACCGTTAACCACGTTGTTGTCAGCCCTAGCTTGGTTGGCATTGATTTGAAAGCTCTTCCTCTAGCAGGTGGAGGAGCTTGGTTAGCTTGGTTTACCGGATTTGCTTGAGCTTGGGCATGGATGATGTTCACCAAGTGTGGACATGTGTTCCTGAAGTGGTTTGGGTCTCCACAGTTGTAACATGCTCGCATGGGTTGCATCATGGGGTAGTTGGGTTAGTAGTAGGATTGGGCTATATGTTGTGCAGGTGGTAGAAGTAAAGGTTGTTGGGCTTGACCCACTATCTGATGGTGGGTTTGGGTTGAGGGTTGATTGCGGTTCATTCGTTGAAGCGTGCGACAAGTTTGAATGGTGTGACCCGTATGGCCATAGCTGGTGCAATGTTGGCAAGGAGTTTCGGGAAGGTGATGGTATTGACAACGGTTGCATTTTGGGTATGGGCCGGTGTATGGCTTTTTAAATGGTGCAGCTGAGGGAGTAATTTGGGTAATTGGTGCGGCAGTGATAGGAGGGTTTGTTTGTGTGATGGCAAAATTTCTGCTGTTTCGTTTCCTCTTACCAGCAAACTTTGAAGAGGAGACGGAATGGTTTGGAGTTTGGGCCTCAATGGGGGCTTTCTTTTTCTCATCCTTGAATTTGCCGTTTCGGATGCGATTCTCAGTAAGTTCGGTAGCTAGTTCCATTGCGGCTTCAAGTGTTGCAGGCGAAGTGCTTAGAACCGAGTCTTGAATTTTCGAGGGAAGACCTCGAATGTAGTGTTCAACCAAGCGGTACACGGGGTGTGAACAGATTAGGGATCATTTGGTTCAGTTCGAGAAATCTCTTGTTGTAGGAAGTGTGATCTCCTTCCTTTTGTTTCAACGAGTGGAATTCATCTTCCAACTTTTTGATTTCGCTTCTTGGACAGAAGCGCCTTGTCATGAGTTCCCTTAACTCTTCCCATGATAAGGCCATGACATCTTCGACTCCTCGCTTACCCTTTTCTGTGTTCCACCAGGTAAGGGCTACTCCAAACAGTCTCCCTGTTGCATAACGTACCTTGCGATCCTCGGGACAATCGCAATTGAGGAAGGTGTTCTCCATTTCTTCAAACCAGTGAAGGAGGGCAGTAACACCTTCGGTCCCTTCATACTTTGGGGGATCGCAAGATTTGAAGTGTTTGTAGGAGCACTTTTTGGAGTGAGGGTTAGCGACGCTCTGGTCTTCTTGATTGGGAGGGTTGATAGGATTTGCGGTGAGAGCTTGTTGAACTTGAATCACGATGTCAAGAAGTACCGCGGCCATTTGTTTTGCAATTTGAGTGGCCAAGCGTTCCTTGGATCTTCCTAACTTTCTACCTCCACGTAGTTGCCTAGCCGACATCTACAGGAACATACATAGGAAGATTGTGAGTTTAAGAAGTTTTTTTAGGTGTCATGTGTCGTTAAAAGAATAAAAATAACATAACTATCAATAATGCAACTACATCCATAGGATGTCTTGGGTTTGCTCATGTTTGGGCCTCCAATGTCCCCCATACCATCGCCTGTATAGTCAGGCCCCCATGACTATTGGGTTAGTAGGATTCACATTGGTGTTGGCGGTTTAACACTCGCATCACCCGAATGAAAACCATGAAATATGATTGCGAGATGTATGGTAGGAGGGTGTCCAGGTGTAGACACAATGACAACTCAAAGTGGGGTTAGCTCACACGACGTTTGGTATAGCATGCTTTGGCCTAATAGGTCCTTCGTACTCTCATCGTTAGTCCCCAGGTAGGCAAACTGGTCCTTTATTTTGGATTTATATGAATGCCAAGCCTAGACAGGACGTTCCGACTACCGGTACTCGTACCCTTCCAGTTACTACATGCCCGTCATGAGAACTCACTTTGATGTGATTTGAAAAATACAAAAATCATTGCAAAAATCATGGGAATTGCGAGGTGTGTGCTCTCATGGATATGATATGTTATGAGGATATGATTCATGATGAGCATTGTATAATAATATGTACTTATGAACATGCTTGCATAACATTGAGTGTAACAATAAACATAAAGCATATAAACATCATGAATTTTGTATGTAACGCATAAACAATTTAAAATTTTAACCAACTATAGTATAGGCTCTAAGGGTCTAATAACCTATCCTATATCCCTATAGTCATGGCTCTGATACCAATCTGTCACACCCCGACCCGCAGCGGAATAAGAGTCGGGGCATAATTGGGTTATCACCAAAGCTCATGATGTTTACTAAAATGTTTCATATTTATTAAATTCAAATTACAACTTAAATATTCAAATCAAATCCATACAATTACAAGGAAATGAAACTAAGTAAAACAATCCCAAGCTTAAACTGATTTATTCTTCTAGGCCTTCCTATGTGTTTCTTGCCTCAACTGGGTCACCTGTATCATGTGTAAAACGGGGGATATTTTGGGTTAACAAAAGTTGGCGAGTGAACCTTGAGAAAACATTGTTATTAATTTCTTGTTGTATTTAATATTGAAAATTTGTGCAATAATCACATGTGAGCAAACATATATATAACAAAACACAAACCACATTGGATGAGTAAATGACATGAATGATGATATATATGAGATCAAGGCTCAATCAAACGGAGCCGATCGAGTGACATGAATGATGATGTATGTGAGATCAAGGCTCAATCAAACGGAGCCAATCGAATGAGGCACCTGATACTCAACCCGTATCCCACGGGGAGCTGATGGGCCTAATGAAATGCATGCACTGAAAATGATAACTTCAATCTAAACATAATTCACACAACAATTGATACACATTTGATCACGGATATGATGGATGCACAAGTGTTTAAATATAATAAGGAATTAAACGACACATGATACACCCCAAAATGTGATTAAAACGGGGTATTGGTAGAGATTCACTCACATTGGGTGCGTTCTTTGATGACGTTGGATGCGCACGAATTTTAGGATTTGATCGACGAGGAAAACTAACCTAAAATAATAACGAAATGATTCGGTAAATTAGTACTTTTAATTCATACTCTTAATGTGATTTTTAGATTTATTTTTGTGAGTTTAAGGAGGTTTTCTAACTTTAATATCTTATTTTTAAGTATTTTTAAATGATTTCTTGATTAAATAAATTAATAAAAATAAATAAAAAAAATTGACTTTTTGACCGTTGACCGTTGACCGGTCGGATTGTGTTTAATTATGCGCGGAGTGAGGTTCGAACTCGGGACCTCTCGTATACGTGCACGCAACTCTACCAATTGAGCTACGTGTCTAACCTGAAATATTCTCTGTTTTAATTATATTTATATACTAATTAACTTTTAACTTATTTGGGTTTTTATTAAAAACGATTTATATGGCCGAACCGGTTGCAGGGACCCGGAGTCGAACTCGGGTCCTTCGGTTCGAGTGCGCACAGCCCAACCAGTTGGGCTGTGTGTCATATCTGTTTAACTTATGGATTAAATTATTCTTATTAACATTCGGTGACCTGATCCGATTCAGTTGTAAAAATGTTGGTTTTAATTCTGAAATTCGGTAACGTGTGCGATTCGAACCCGGGACGTGTGCATTGTTTGTGCACACAGTCCACCGCTGGACTGTGTGTCTAACCCGTTCGAATATCCGTTTTTAATTATACTTATACACATATTCAACTTCGTCTTCTTCGTTTACAAAGACACAGAACAGTGATGTCCGACTGTTCTTGTTTAAATCGGTCATCGAACTTATAATTGATTGGAATGAAATGGATAAAGAGGATTACGGAGTAAAATGTACCGAACAGAATGTTTTTCTCAGATTTCCGGCAAGAGTTGTCGGCTCTGATTGGTGACTTCCGTCTGAGTGAATCAATTAACTGTTTTGATCAATTGTGCAATTAAGTTACTAAACAAGGGATATCAGGGGGTTTAGATGATTGTACCGATTGACAGTGAGACCTCGGAATTTCAGTGATTTTCCGGTGAGTGCAGGAATTCCCGGCAACGTCGTCTGAGACCGATTCTGGTTGCACCATTTATGATAATACATGCTGAATAATGGATTGCAAACAAAAGAGTCGAGAATTTTACCGATTCGGAATAAGTCTTGGTTTTCCGGTGAAAGTCCGGCGAATGCAGAATATCTCCGGCGACGAGCTAGAGCTTCGAAAAAGTGAGCGGTTCTGAGCGAAAGGATTTCCGGAAGATTGAGTGGGTATTTATAGGAAAGAACTGAGTGAATTGGGTCCGATTTTGGGTCTTGATTCACGGTCAAGGGTTTTCTGGCGGTTACGACTAAAATCGAGGGTCAGACATCGGTTATAACCGATGTCGAGGTCGGTTAGCATGTTTAGTCAAAAGGAAAGTGGCAAAGTCGCGGATTGCCGGATTTTCTGGTGATTGTGAGTTCTGAGCGTGGTGATCTCCGGTTTTGAATTCGAGTTTTATTTTAAGTATTATTTGTTTCATTATATTCACAAAGAAGGCATGTGGCTGAGCGGTGTGTTGTGTGTTTGGGTTTGTGGGCGACCCGGGTTCGAAACCCGGCGTCCCCTTTTTTTTCTCACTTTTTAAGATTATTTATAAATTATGGTTTTTAAATTCTAATGTAGTTATTAATTATGTATCGTTTAAAATTAGTTTGAGCAATAAATATGCAACGAAAAATTATAACTGGATATTCGATTAATAAACGAAGCGGGTTTTGGAAACCCGTTTTTCGACGGATGTTACATCGGGGTTGTTAAGGCTCACATTTTTATTTCGCATTTATTTTCTCTTTAGGACGTGGACACTTGTTCGTGTGCCTCGCACTCGCGGTATGTTAGTTTACTTGAATCTAAGTAGTTACATAGTTCACATCTCTTACGTATGTTCATGCGGTGTATGCTAAACGCTTTTATATCTATTATCTATGCAAACCTGTATGCTCACCTTTACTTAATTGTATTGACTTTATTTTAACGTATGTGGCTGATAGATTATTCTCGCTGCAAAGGATTAGGATCTATCTTTAAAGACGCACCTAATAGAAATCTATGGAAGATCGGATTGGATTATGTTTAAGAGATTATTTGATATTTGTAATAATTAATTGAGGATTTTATGTTCGATTGTATGGGAAATTGAATGCTTAAATATTATCGCTTAATTAGTTGTTATGGATTCTCTTGAACAATCTGATTCGCCTAGTGCCGCGCCCCGATGTTTCCGCCATCGGTTGGGGTGTGACAGAGAATATGCTGAAGACTCTTGCGGTCGGTGTGGATCGTACACTTAGTACCATACAAGTAATGTCTCCAGATTTTTTGGGGCAAAAACTACGGCTCCCAATTCTAAATCGTGGGTAGTGTAGTTCTTCTCATTAACTATATGTTGATGAGATGCGTACTCGATTACTTTCTCGTGTTGCATCAAAATGCAACCGAGATCTTGAATAGATGCGTCGAAGTAGTCAACGAAATAATTGGTGCCTTCTGATAAGGGTAAGATAGGTGCACTACAAAGTTTCTCCTTCAGGAGTTGAAATGAAGATTCTTGGGCATCAACCCACTTGTAAGCGGTACCCTTTTTAATTACAACAGTGAGAAGTTGAGCGATTTTCAAAAATCCCTCAATGAAGTCAATTCTTATTGGAGTCAATCTTGACTGGATCGACATGTATTTCGGCTTTGTTGACTACATGTCCAAAGAAATGGACTTCACGAATCCAAAAGTCACATTTTGAGAATTTCGCATAAAGTTGTTCCCTTTTAAGAAGTTCTAAGATGAGGCGTAAATGCTATTCGTGTTCCTCCTTGTTCTTAGAGTAGTTCAGGTTATCGTCTTTGAAGACGATGACAAACTTGTCGAGGTAGGGTTTGCACACACGGTTCATCAGCTCCATGAAAACCGCGAGGTGCATTGGTTAACCCAAATGGCATATCCATGAACTCGTAATGCTTTATTGGTTTTAGTTGATTGTTGTAGATGACCGGTTCCCGGTCTAAGAGGAAATAAGTAAAGAAATAAAGAGGTCAATGAACGCGAAGTTATACATAAGCAAGGTTCTTTCACATGGAAAGGGTGTTTACATCGGCATACCTCACGGAAGTAGAAAATTTACTTTGTGCTCCTGCACTTGATGAGTTTAATTATGGCTCGTTGCTCCTCGAGTAACGTTCATAGAGGGTGATTTAACCAAGCGAGGATTCACGCAGAATAGGGTTAGAAAAAAATTATAATGTTCATGAAACACAACAGGATAAGATGTGAAAACACACCAAAGTGTAGCCGCAATCAATGTGTTCAACTTGGTGCAATACATAAATGTTTTAGGACCATTAGTAAGGATTTATCCGATGACAGGGATGTAGTTGATCATACGCAAGTGGTATAAATAGAAACAGATATTGTTATTCATCGATGGAAGTGTTACGTCGATGGTGTTGGCACAACAAGAATTAACCAGAGAAAAATGGTTGTTGTATAAGTTTGTAGTGTCGAGGTTCAACTGAAATGTCTGCCAAAGTTTTCGAGCTCGCCCGTGTGCGAAGGAGGAATAATTCAGCTTGATCCATCAACTTAAATGAGTTTGCGATTTGTCAAGCCGGTGAGCAACCAAACTCGAAAGGGTTGATTTAAGTCGTGCGGGTGAATTAGAAATAACACATGTGTCATCACGAGGTTTCAATGCGAGGACGCGAAAACATGTTCAAAATGGTATGATCATATCAATAACACATCGCCATTTTTAGGGTTCAAGAAGTGATCACCAAGGATCGAAAGTCGAACTTACCAAAAGCTAAATCTTATTAGAGTTTCTGCATGGAGAAATGAAAATGTAGTGTCACTGTGATAAAGGAATGATAGATTTGTCTAAGTCGATAACAGAAAATTAGATATCGCATTAAACGGTAAACATCGGCCAGGGCAAAGGCTAGTGAAAAGATTCGCATAAAAAGAAAAACTCTCATGGGATAATGATTCTTGCAATATAAGGGGTAGGGTGGTTGTCTACGTCATCCGTTTATCTGTGGTTTGACTAATTTGTATCTCCGTTGTCCAATGTCCATGAGACCATCAAATAATGAGGAGAAATCCATTTGCTGAGTTGGGTATGCTAAGGTGCAAATCAAGTTAGGCTAAGAACTTACCACGTATCAAGGAAATGGGGAGGGGGGGGAGCCTAGGGATCGATGGGAATTGTGATATGGTTGTTAGTGTTTCACTGATCCATTTGTGGATCGAAAGAACAGGAGGTTGGTGATGCTCAGGCGAAGTATTAAGCGAAAAACAAAGGACCCGACAAATAATCGAAGAATTTCGGCAACTTTTGTGATCATCGGCAGCAGCTCCAGCAGCGGCCGACAACGGCAATGGCATGGGATGAAGTTCGTTGCGTCACAGTCACGTGGATACACGTTTGTCTAAAATGGAGTTCGGATGATAAGGTTTCGAGCTGCGCGATGACAATTGCGTAAAACTGTGACTTCCAGCCATTGTTTCGTTTTCCGAAGACTGTAACGGTGGTTTCCGATGACGATGAAAGGTGGAGATGATGTGTTTCATTGACACGAACGATGGACATATTTCGCCTAAATCCGAGTTCGTTTGGGTTGGTTTTGGTCTACTCGAATATTGACGCCCAAATCGAACGAAGAGTCAGGTCTGTGTTCTGGCAGCAGTGGCGGTGTCGGCAGATGACGCCAATAATTTTTAGAGGACGGGCATGTTGAGACGATCGCGTGGATAGGTAAAACACATGAAACGGATGTCGTATGGTCAAGTTATGGGTGAAACAAAATTCAACTTGCATCTTGTTTCAGGAGTTCAGAGTAAGATAGACGCGCCAAGGACGTCACGTACGCAAAGGTACGACTCCGTAAAACATATATTCTTTATCAGGGTTTATTTTAAAATGTGAGAAAAATGTCGAGGACGACCTTTTGGGAACGTTTTTCGATAACGTTAAATCATGAGTATTGTACGCGAATGGACGCGTTGGTTGTATGGTTTGGGACGGTTTTAAGCCGAGCTTGCAACCTTATGATTTGGAGTAAATGGGTTGGGTTTTGTGATTGAGTCGGTGATTCCGGAACGACCGGTTCCTATCCACTAGCGTGTTATGGTTTCGAAGTATAGTTAGGGGAATTCATTCTCACCTATGGTATATCATGTTTACATATTCAGTTCGCACATAAGTCATGGTGTTTTAAAAATAATGCACGTGTAGATGCCATGTAATACAAGTACAATGTATGCATCAAAGTATGACGAACCTTGCAATCTGGACTATGGTGTCGTTGTGGTTTCCAATAAAGATCGGTTATAGTCTGGTTTCCATAAAAAATATTTTATATTTTAAACCTAGTTCACTATAACTAATGGCTCTGATACCAATCTGTCACACCCCAAATTCTATATGTGGAGTTTTACCGCGACAGGTGCGACCGACCAGGATCCAGCCACTAATCATGTTGAACCAATTATTAAAGTTGTAAAATCATCACAATCAATACGATTAGTGATCAATGTTTAAAAGTCCAAAATACAGTTTATGTTGTAGCGGAAAAATAAAGTAAAACCCATCAAAACTCAAACCACAAGTTTAATAAATATACAAAACACAAGGCTTTACGAACCACACACTCCAGCCAATTACAACGCCCGTCCAAAGCTGTACCTACTGACCTGCAAAGCATATAATAGTGTGTCAACATAAAGTTGGTGAGTTCACATTTTTCAGTGTTGTTACAAAAATAAGTTCATTTAAATACTTTAGTTTTATAAGACATGTCATGGGTAGCTAACCCAACGTTAAGCTACTAAACTGTATGGTACCGAAACTTGACTGTTGTAGTTGTTTGTGCCCCGTGTCAATGTCTATCATCTCTGACCAGTTTCCAAGGCAAAGTTCACGCTCGCCCTTCCCGGCATGGTGTGAGGTTTGTCAAAATTAATAGCACTATCAACTAATACCCCGTTAGCCAAACCCAAATCGGTAAATGTATGGAGACTTTCAGATAGAGTTCATTTAGTCCGCTAAAGATATGAAATATAAATTACAGTATTTAACAGTATTCCAAACCAGGATTACTAGGTGGTCCAAATTCAGGGATAGTGTGGTTCCCAAAAACCGAGAATACATGTTTTTAGTATATGTGTGAACTCAGCTTATATTAGCTCGGCAGATTAAGTTATGCGAGCTAGTATGGTCAACCACATCCTAGTGATGAGTAGGGTTGACCGGGCTTTGAAACCGAAAAACTCTAGGTCCTTGGTGTTCCTCTTCTTTGTCGACAGCAGGGAAATGGAAGAGGAGGAACGGAGTTCGTAGTCTAGGGTTTTGTTGTGGACTTCCATGATTTACGTAACACATAAAAGGATTAATGGTTGGGGCGGTTTCGGATATAATGTGGGTCGAAACGTCTAAGTTTGGGCTGGATTAATCTGGGCTGTAAAGAAGCATGGCAAGAGGGACAATGGTTTGGGCCGCATATAATAAAAAAATAGCGTAAAGGGGTAACGAGTTGGGCCGGTAATGTGGGTCGCAGTCTAGTGAGGTTTGAGCTGCTAGATTATATGGTGGCGGTTTGGGTTGTGAGCCGTAAACAAAGGCAATCGGTTGGGTGCACATGCGTTTTGGGTTTCGGTTAAACGTGTACATATATATAGGGTTAGGGTAAAATGAAAACTCATACGAGTTATAAGAACCTAGAGAACTCGGTCTTACGAAGGTTTTTAAAAAAGATTTTTTTACCAAAAATCCTTAAAAAATCAACTTTTCCAAAAAAATTACGGCAGCCGTAAATGCTGTAAATGGTGATGTCATGCTTATGTCATCACCTTTTTACAGCCGCTGTAAGAGTCAAAAAAACACCACTTCGGAATTTTTTTATCTTTTTCTACGCCTGTCTTTTCTAACATTTTAATCCATGGGTGTGAAAAAAATGGGATCGAAAATCGCATAGGAAGGTCGAGTTCTCTAAGTTCTCACAACTCGTAAAGGTTTTCCTTGATCCTAATCCTATATATATATATAATATATACACTCTAAATAGGGAGTTCAGACCTTTAAGCCGGCAAGGTAAGTTAAATCGCGACGCGCAAACGTAAAATGTAGTATGTATATATATATATATATATATATATAAAAGAAATGACAATTTATAATTACGACACAAAAGGGTGCTAACCTTGGAAACACGAGTTGTCACATAGTGTGGTCAGTTAGTTTATGGCATCCCCTAGATCTTCACATTGGGAAGCTATTTGTCATATAATCAAGTGCCTAAAAGGTGCCCCTGGGCGAGGTATCTTGTATGAGAATCATGGTCATCATATTGTAGAAGGCTTTATAGATGCCGATTATAATGGAGACCCGTCATGGAAAAGCAAGAAACAAATTATTGTATCCCGCTCAAATGTAGAATTAAAATACAGAGCTATGGCACAAACCACTTGTGAGCAAGTTTGGGTTCAAAATTTCTTATTGAGGTTACGTTTAGACAAACGGAACCCATGAATTTATGGTGTGACAACATGGAAGCTATCCATATTGCAATTAACCCCATTTTTCATGAAAGAACCAAACACATAGAGGTTAATTGTCATTTCACCGGGGAAAAGCTTGAGGATGGAACGATTACAACGCCTCATGTCAAAACTGAAGATCAATTAGCAGATGTGTTCACCAAAGCCTTACCCGGAAAAAGGATTTACCGTCACACCCCAACCGATGACTGAAACATCAGGGTTAGTGGCACTAGGCGACCAGATTGATTTCACGAGATGTTCCATAACAATCATTTAACATATCACAACCTGCTTAATATCCCATACTATTAAACGTAACATTTAAACAATTATTACAAAACAGAGATTTCTCATAAAATTCAACCGGGTTCGATTTCCCCTAGATTTCATACATAAGTTCAAAATCTGAAATACATCAACATACTAACTAAACAAACTAAACTACGCTAAGCATGCAACATCCAAGCATCCATAGCTAAAATCCTCAACCTGTTACATACGTTAAAATAAAAGTCAATACAATTAAGTAAAGGTGAGCATACAGGTTTAAGTACTACTAGCATAATCGAGAAAGCGTTCGCGAAATAATCTAACTACACATCATGATACACCGAAACAATTCACACAGGTTAACATAGGCTTATTTCTCATGCTAACTAACGTGAGAAGGCTTGCGCGTCCATCCTAACTAGACCCCGTCGGGTGTAAGCCACACTATAGTACCATACTTGCTAAGGAGGCAAGTTAATGAAAATAACTCCTAGTCACATGTTTCTAGTATCACGTATTGAGCATATATAATCAGATTATTCGCGTGTGATAAACAGTTTGATCTGTGAAGTGATTTTTATATAGAAACGTATGTAACACCCAAAAAGTGCGTTAAAGCGAAAATGGGTCAAGTATACTCACTGTGTGTGCGTTTTAGTTAGCTTAGAGATTCTGAGGAGAGTTGCGGAGAATGCCGGTTCAGCCTGTAGACGAACAGAAGTACATCAGTCTTCCGAAAAGCCGAAACGGTGAAATTTGAGTAGGGCAGTAGCCAAGTTCGAGCGAACTTGCTGGGTTTATGGGTTTAAAGTTAAGTTCGGTCGAACTTGATGAGTTTCCTAAGAAACTTGTCAAGTTCGGGCGAACTTGTAGGAAAACCTTTCTGATTTGGCAAGTTCGGTCGAACTTGTATGGTTTCCTAAGAAACCAGGCAAGTTTAGACGAACTTGCAAGAAATTTGGTGAAGAAACACTCAAGTTCGGTCGAACTTGACCCCAATGGGTACAAGTTCGGTCGAACTTGACCTGATAAGCTGGTGATTCTCGAGTGAATTTGATGTTTTCGGGTCCAAAATCTTGCGTTTTCGCGTCGTTTGCTGAGGAAAATCGAGTGTTCATCCCTCCAACCCTGTGCTACTGAGCAAACTTAGGTCGGAGAGGTCTTTTAGAGCTGTTTTAGCCGTTTTACAAAAGCGTGGGCTAATCCGGGCGAACTCGGGGTTCGTTCGGATTAGTCCGGCTTGTGTAAACCAACATAAACGTCCTTGTGCTTCCAGATCTGGGGTCTTGAATGATAGATGATTCGTTTCATATCAGAAGATGAGCAAAACATCATCAAAAGTCCGCATCTTGTGTAGAGATCAATGTTTTTCAAAGGTTTTTCTCAGATCTATCACTTACAAGCCAAGATCTTGTAGATCTCGTGTTTGGGAAGTCTCTACTATCACCAAACAAACTCGTATTGTGTAGATCTAAGCTTAAAACATAAGTTTTTGAAGAAAAAGATAAAGATTTTCGTAAAAGAATGAGTTTTGATAAAAACGAAGGCTACGCCTTGTGCCAAAATCGTTGTAAACGTTCGTAAATCGTTGATAAACGTTGTTACCGTGAAATCAGGTTGATTCTTACTTAGAACACGAAGGATTCGGGTTGAGAGAGCTCTGAGCGAACTTGCAGCAAGTTCAAATGAGAGGGATGAGCTTGGTATTTATAGGAGAAGGGGCTGAGGGAGACAAGTTCGGCCGAACTTGCATGTATTCATGCAAGTTCGCGTGAACTTGCATGTATTCATGCAAGTTCGCGCGAACTTGGGGGATTTTGAGAGAATGGGAGCCAAGTTCGACCGAACTTGACCTCCCTGAGGTCATGTTCGAGCGAACTTGAGGCAAATGAGGGGTTCTGTTGGGCCAGGCAAGTTCGGCCGAACTTGGGGTTACCAAGTTCGAGCGAACTTGTCCCAAAAGTTGGGTTTCGTCAATTATTTCACGTTAAGAGTTCGTTTGGTTATTCGGTTCGCATTAGATAGTTATATGACGCGTTAAATTAAAGCGTTAAGCGTTATAGTTGATATAATAGTGCGATTTAGCGATTCGAGAGTGCGAGAGCGATGCGATAGCGAGCGTAAACATAACCACAAACACACATAACACATAAATAATATAAAACCACATAGATACTGCGATTTGCGATTCGACGGGATTAGCGAGATGCGATAATAACGTACAACACCATAATTAATTAACATAAACTTTTTTATTAACCGAATCTCGGATTTACAAAGGATAGATAAACGGAAAAACAAAAGAAAAGATAACAATCGAATTTTCGAGTTGTTACATTCTCCCCTACTTTAGGGAATTTCGTCCAGAAATTAGGCAGTAGCTGTAACAAATAGATGCGGGTACTTAGCCTTCATATCACTTCCAATTCCCAAGTAAACTCGGCGCCGCGTTTGCCCTCCCATCGGACTTTCATGATAGGGATGCGAGAGCGTCGTAGTTTCTTAGTCTCTCGGTCCATGATTTCCACAGGCTTTTCCACGAAATGGAGAGTCTCGTTGATTTGCAGATCTTCGAGAGGGACATGCGATTTCTCTTCGGCTAAGCTTTTCTTGAGGTTAGACACGTGGAAAGTCGGATGTACATCATTGAGTTCTTCCGGTAATTCGAGACGATAGGCTACTTTACCGATCCTTTCTAGAATCTTAAAGGGGCCAACGTATCGAGGCGCTAGCTTTCCTTTATTGCCGAAGCGGACCACTCCCTTCCAAGGTGCAATCTTTAGAAGAACGTGGTCTCGCACTTCGAACTGCAGGGGCTTGCGGCGTTTATCGGCGTAACTCTTTTGACGACTCCGAGCTTTCAACAGGTTGTCTATGATTTGGAGGATCTTGTCAGTTGTTTCTTGAATTAGCTCGGGACCGGTGATTTGTGCTTCTCCGATCTCGTGCCATGCAATAGGCGATTGACATTTTCTTCCATACAGTGCCTCAAAAGGAGCCATTTAAATGCTGGTATGATAACTATTATTGTACGAGAATTCGATTAAAGGTAAATGCGTATCCCAGTTAACACCGAAATCTATGATGCACGCACGAAGCATGTCTTCGAGGGTGCGGATCGTTCTTTCAGTCTGACCGTCGGTTTGAGGGTGAAAGCGGTACTTAGATTGAGAGTAGTACTGAGAGCGGATTGAAAAGTCTCCCAGAGACGCGAGGTAAAACAACCGTCTCGGTCAGAGATGATGTCACGAGGCGTCCGTGTCGACATATAACTTCGTCGGTATAGATTCAGGCTAACCGTTCGACCTTAAAGTCATCTCGTATAGTAATAAAGTGCGCGGATTTAGTGAGACGATCAACGATAATCCAAAGGCTATCGTGACCAGATGAAGTACGCGAGAGTTTAGTAACGAAGTCCATAGCTATACTCTCCCACTTCCACATCAGGATTTCGGGTTGTTCGAGTAAACCAGGGGGCCTTTGATGTTCAGCTTTAACTTTCGAACAAGTTAAGCATTTTGAGACGTATAAGGCGATATCCTTTTTCATGCCCGGCCACCAGTACTTAGGACGAAGATCCTGGTACATCTTGTCGGCACCGGGGTGAATGGAATATCGAGATTTATGAGCTTCGTCCATTAGCAACTTAAGAAGATTATCACGACTGGGAATCCAAATGCGATCGAGATAGTAACAAATACCATCAGATTTAGATATAAGCTGAGTTTCAGCACCACATTTCATTTCGTCTTGAAGGGTATTCTCGTTGAAACAGGCGAATTGAGCGGCACGGATGAGGGTTTCAAGTTTAGCACAAGCTTGAAAGTCACGAATACCATATACATAGCTTCGTCGACTTAGAGCATCGGTGACGATGTTTGCTTTGCCGGGATGGTAGCGTATCTCGCAATCGTAGTCGTTGAGAAGTTCAACCCATCGACGTTGTCGCATGTTTTGTTCTTTTTTATTAAAGATATGTTGTAAGCTCTTATGGTCGGTGAAGACCGTACACTTAGTACCGTAAAGGTAGTGTCGCCATATCTTCAATGCAAAAACAACTACACCGAGTTCGAGATCATGGGTTGTGTAGTTCTTCTCGTGGATCTTGAGTTGTCGAGACGCATACGCGATAACCTTGTCTCGTTGCATGAGAACACAACCAAGACCAAGATTAGAGGCACCGCAGTAAACAACAAAATCGTCGTTTCCGTCGGGTAAAGCGAGAACGGGTACGTTGCATAGCATACGCTTGAGAGTTTGAAAGGCTTCCTCTTGATTGGAATCCCAAACAAAAGGTTTGTCTTTATGAGTTAAAGCAGTAAGCGGAACGGTGATTTTTGAAAAGTCGGCGATGAATCGACGGTAGTAACCCGCCAATCCAAGGAATGAACGGATTTTGGAAGCATTCTTCGGTGTAATCCAACTCTTGACGGCTTCAATCTTTGCAGGGTCGACGTGAATTCCTCGACTATTAACGATGTGGCCGAGAAATTGGACTTCCTCGAGCCAGAATTCACATTTTCAGAACTTAGCATAAAGGCGATTTCCTTGGATAAGTTCGAGGACTAAACGGAGATGATGCGCGTGTTCGTCTCTCGACTTCGAATAGGTAACAATATCATCGATGAAAACAATGACGAAATGATCTAAGAAAGCTTTACACACTCGGTTCATCAAATCCATGAAAATCGCGGGTGCATTCGTAAGACCAAAAGGCATGACCACGAATTCGAAATGGCCATAACGGGTATGAAAGGCGGTTTTAGGAATGTCTTCTTCCAACACGTGTAACTGATGATAACTGGAACGAAGATCGATCTTAGAGAAACAAGTAGCACCTTGAAGCTGATCAAATAAGTCGTCGATACGAGGAAGAGGGTAACGATTCTTTATCGTGAGTTTGTTAAGTTCACGATAATCGATGCACATTCAGAACGATCCATCCTTCTTTTTTACGAAGAGGACGGGTGCGCCCCATGGCGATGTGCTCGGGCGTATAAAACCTTTATCAAGAAACTCTTAAAGTTGGCTTGATAGCTCGTGCATTTCGGATGGTGCGAGGCGATAAGGAGCTTTAGCAACTGGAGTAGCACCTGGAATCAAATCGATACGGAATTCAACATCTCGAGTAGGGGTAAACCTGGTAAATCGTCGGGAAAGACTTTGGGAAATTCACAAACAACGGGAACATCTTTATAAGTCTTCTTTTCTTTCTTCGGGTTCACGATATGGGCGAGGAAAGCAACACATCGCTTTTGCAAGCATTTGTGTGCTCGAGTACATGACAAAAGCATCAACTTCTTTGAGGGAGTTTCACCATAAACATAAAGTTGATCACCGTTAGGAAGAGGAAAACGAATCATCTTATTAAAGCATACAACTCCAGCATGATTCTCACGAAGAAAATCCATGCCTACTATGATATCGAAGCTACCTAACTGCATGGGTATGAGATTGATCAAGAAGACATGGTTGTTGAGATCGAGAGAACAACCACGTAAGACGGAATTAACGGTAACGGTTTTTCCATTCCACATCGAAAGTCTTTGGGAGTTTAGCTCGCTTACATTTTAAAACCTTTTCGAATTCTAACGATACAAAACAATTATCGACACCAGTATCAAATAAACATGAAGCATAAATACCATTAACGAGAAACGTACCATTGACAACATTGTTGTCATTCTGGGCCTGGCAGTGATTGAGATTGAAGGCTCTTCCACGCGCAGCTTGTTGTTGCTACTGAGGCTGCGGTGGTGGCTGCTGCTGCTGCGGCTCTTGTTTCACGGTGCGCTTTGGGCAAACATTAGCAAAGTGGTTCGGATCACCACACATGAAGCACACTCGTGCTTTTGGAGCTTGCTGCTGGTTGGCTTGAGGAGGAGCAGGTAAAGCTGGAGCTGTTGGAGCCTGAGGAGCTGGCTGACGAGTACCACTACGGTAGCTGATGTAAAGTGGCCATAGATGTTGCAGTTCATGCAAAAATGGCAATTGCCACCAATGGCATGATGATATGTGCACTTAGGCCACATAGGGTGAGGACCGGTGTACGCACGCTTAGCAGGGGGTGCGTTCGGTGCTGCTGACTGGAGTGGCTGAGGGTTCGCTGGAGCAGTAAGAGCAAAGTTCTTGCTCGGGTTTTCCCTTTTGCGACTATGGCGACTGTTCTTTGGCTCTCGGGGCTGTTCGATAGTAGGAGCTGCTGATTCGGTGATTGCCTGATTTGCGACCTTGCTGCTTTTAAAGTAACCAGACTGAACTCGATTGTCATTAATCTCGGCGGCTAGCTGGTAGGTCTCCTCGATAGTAGCAGGGCGTGCTGCTTGAACAAAGTCAGTGACGCAATCGGGGAGAGCATTGAGGTATTTCTTGATTGCCTTCTCGGTCGTATCCACTTAACCGGGACAGATGATGCTCAACTATTTGAAGCGAGCAGTGAGGCCAGCGTTATCGGGACCATCTTGCTTGATATTCCAGAATTTGTTCTCTAACTTCTGGATCTCGTAGGGAGGACAGAATTCCTTGATCATAATTTCCTTAAGTTCCTCCCAAGTGAGTCCGTAAGCTTCGTCGTTCCCACGCCTGTTGCGCTCGGCTGTCCACCAGTCGAGATCCCTTGATTGAAACACGCCGGTAGCGTTGACAGTGTGCAGAGCCTCGGGACATCCACTCTGGCGGAATGTGACCTCGATAGAGTCAAACCAGTGGAACATGGCACTTGGCCCTTCGGTGCCTGAAGTAAGCGGTCCACATGCTTTGAACTGCTTAAAGCTGAAGTGGGGTTTCGGGGCATCTCCCTTGGAGTCCACAGATGAGTTGCTGCTTACAGCATGAATTTCTGAGACAATTTGCTGGATGACTTTAGCTATCTCCTTGGCTACCATTGTAGCGATACGCTTGTCGGCGTTGCTGCGCTGGAGATTCCTTCGGGTGTGCGATCCCATAGAAGACATCTACACGAAGGATTTAGATTAGATGAGATTCGATTATAATAGAGTTATGTTTATATATCTATTATTATTATAATTCATACAAGGCACAAAATCACATAAACACGTAGGCACATAATCATGTAAGCACATAAGCACGTAAGCACATAAGCATGTAAGAACATAAGCACATAAGCATGTAAGCACATATTTTGCACGTATTCACCTTCTAATAGTAACAATGCGTAGCGCGATATGAGATGCGAGATATAAGCTAGATATAAGCGATATATAATAGCGAGATAAGCGAGATAATACCGCGTATGAGGCATACGTCCTCATAGGCGTAAGCAAGTTAAGCGACTAGTTTGGTTTGTGTATTAATTTGCGTTTTAGATTTCGAGAGCTGTGCGAGTTGTGCATACATTCGAATGAGCGTAAATGCGATAAATCGAGAAATCGATGATATGATAGATCATCAAAGCGAGAAATCGAATAAAGCGAAAATTCTCAAAATTTTAAACACGTAAATAGTAATAAACTCGATGATGCGTAAATCGACGATATAGGCTTAAATCAATTGGGAGTGTCCGGGGTTTTGAGACATTTGACACGCCAAAGTGATTCGACTACCCTTTGCATTTGGACCCACGCTTTGGCCTAATAGACAAACGTTCTCACCGCAAGCGGCTAACAACGTTTACCCTTCTAGTTAATACGTGTTCCAAACCATCGGCATAACCGAGCCTTTGGTGAGATTGAAAATCGAATTGCGGAATTAGTTACTAAGATGTGGATTTCACCCCTAACTTAGCAACTTCATTCCAGATAGAAATGGAGATTTTCGTCGAGGTTTGGATGTCACTCCTAACTCAACGAAGATATCTCGTGCGAGAGAATGCGTGGAGTGAATGATCTCATCGAGAGTTCTCGGTTTTCACACCTATTCTCGACTTGATCACTCGTTGGTGAGATACGAGTGTTTCATAATCGTGTATATTGTATTAGCCTTAGGAAAGGCACATTTAAGCATTTATGGCAAGTATATTAGCATTTAATTCAAAGATAGGTCACTCGGGTACTTAAACATGCTACTAGGTCGAATCATGGCAATTCTACCTGCTATCCTAAAGTTATGGCGCTCTGATACCAATCTGTCACACCCCAACCATGGCGGAAACATCGAGATTAGTGGCACTAGGCGACCAGGTTGATTTCACGAGATGTTCCATAACAATCCTTTAACATATCACAACCTGCTTAATATCCCATACTATTAAACGTAACATTTAAACAATTATTACAAAATGGAGATTTCTCATAAAATTCAACCGGGTTCGATTTCCCCTAGATTTCATACATAAGTTCAAAATCTGAAATACATCAACATACTAACTAAACAAACTAAACTACGCTAAGCATGCAACATCCAAGCATCCATAGCTAAAATCCTCAACCTGTTACATACGTTAAAATAAAAGTCAATACAATTAAGTAAAGGTGAGCATACAGGTTTAAGTACTACTAGCATAATCGAGAAAGCGTTCGCGAAATAATCTAACTACACATCATGATACACCGAAACAATTCACACAGATTAACATAGGCTTATTTCTCATGCTAACTACCGTGAGAAGGCTTGCGCGTCCATCCTAACTAGACCCCGTCGGGTGTAAGCCACACTATAGTACCATACTAGCTAAGGAGGCAAGTTAACGAAAATAACTCCTAGTCACATGTTTCTAGTATCACGTATTGAGCATATATAATCAGATTATTCGCGTGTGATAAACAGTTTGATCTGTGAAGTGATTTTTATATAGGAACGTATGTAACACCCAAAAAGTGCGTTAAAGCGAAAATGGGTCAAGTATACTCACTGTGTGTGCGTTTTAGTTAGCTTAGAGATTCTGAGGAGAGTTGCGGAGAATGCCGGTTCAGCCTGTAGACAAACAGAAGTACATCAGTCTTCCGAAAAGCCGAAACGGTGAAATTTGAGTAGGGCAGTAGCCAAGTTCGAGCGAACTTGCTGGGTTTTTGTGGGTTTAAAGTTAAGTTCAGTTGAACTTGATGAGTTTCCTAAGAAACTTGTCAAGTTCGGGCGAACTTGTAGGAAAACCTTTCTGATTTGGTAAGTTCGGTCGAACTTGTATGGTTTCCTAAGAAACCAGGCAAGTTTAGACGAACTTGCAAGAAATTTGGTGAAGAAACACTCAAGTTCGTTCGAACTTGACCCCAATGGGTACAAGTTCGGTCGAACTTGACCTGATAAGCTGGTGATTCTCGAGTGAATTTGATGTTTTCGGGTCCAAAATCTTGCGTTTTCGCGTCGTTTGCTGAGGAAAATCGAGTGTTCATCCCTCCAACCCTGTGCTACTGAGCAAACTTAGGTCGGAGAGGTCTTTTAGAGCTGTTTTAGCCGTTTTACAAAAGCGTGGGCTAATCCGGGCGAACTCGGGGTTCGTTCGGATTAGTCCGGCTTATGTAAACCAACATAAACGTCCTTGTGCTTCCAGATCTGGGATCTTGAATGATAGATGCTTCGTTTCATATCAGAAGATGAGCAAAACATCATCAAAAGTCCGCATCTTGTGTAGAAATCAATGTTTTTCAAAAGTTTTTCTCAGATCTATCACTTACAAGCCGAGATCTTGTAGATCTCGTGTTTGGGAAGTCTCTACTATCACCAAACAAACTCGTATTGTGTAGATCTAAACTTAAAACAGAAGTTTTTGAAGAAAAAGATAAAGATTTTCGTAAAAGAATGAGTTTTGATGAAAACGAAGGCTACGCCTTGTGCCAAAATCGTTGTAAACGTTTGTAAATCGTTGATAAACGTTGTTGCAGTGAAATCAGGTTGATTCTTACTTAGAACACGAAGGATTCGGGTTGAGAGAGCTCTGAGCGAACTTGCAGCAAGTTCAAATGAGAGGGATGAGCTTGGTATTTATAGGAGAAGGGGCTGAGGGAGACAAGTTCGGCCAAACTTGCATGTATTCATGCAAGTTCGCGCGAACTTGAGGGATTTTGAGAGAATGGGAGCCAAGTTCGACCGAACTTGACCTCCCTGAGGTCATGTTCGAGCGAACTTAAGGCAAATGAGGGGTTCTGTTGGGCCAGGCAAGTTCGACCGAACTTGGGGTTACCAAGTTCGAGCGAACTTGTCCAAAAAGTTGGGTTTTCGTCGATTATTTCACGTTAAGAGTTCGTTTGGTTATTCGATTCGCATTAGATAGTTATATTACACGTTAAACTAAAGCGTTAAGCGTTATAGTTGATATAATAGTGCGATTTAGCGATTCGAGAGTGCGAGAGCGATGCGATAGCGAGCGTAAACATAACCACAAACACACATAACACATAAATAATATAAAACCACATAGATAACTGCGATTTGGGATGCGATGGGATTAGCGATGCGATTTAATAAGCGATTAGATGCGATAATAACGTACAACACCGTAATTAATTAACATAAACTTTATTATTAACCGAATCTCGGATTTACAAAGGATAGATAAACGGAAAAACAAAAGAAAAGATAACAGTCGAATTTTCTAGTTGTTACATTTACTCTATTTGTAACAACTTGGGCATGATCAACATATATGCTCCAACTTGAGGGGGAATGTTAAATATAATACACACACACACACGGAGGCTTGTATCCACTTGTTTGTTTTCTGGAGATAAGAATTCTTATCCCTTGCTACTTGATAGAATAGTTTAATCCTTTTATCTTCCTACAAATAGCCAAGAGTTGTAACATTTCAATTTGAGGAATACAAGTATTCTCCTTAGATATTGAAGTTGTTATTGAGTAATTAGATTTCATTTAGTTTTCAGTTTCTTTAAACCTCAAAGTCATAATTTGTAAATCTAATGAAAACTCGTGGATAAACATAGCTAGGAGCTGAGCTTTTTTAGTTAATTCACCACACCACTTGCCAATAACCTAACTATAATTCATCCCAAGTAGAGTCGAAAACCAAAAGCAACACTCTTCATGCTCTTGATATTCTCAACTAATCCTCTATTACTTGATTTTATTTTCTGGTTTTAAATATAAATTAACAAACAAGCA
Source organism: Scalesia atractyloides (assembly GCA_947069175.1). Classification (NCBI taxonomy): domain Eukaryota; kingdom Viridiplantae; phylum Streptophyta; class Magnoliopsida; order Asterales; family Asteraceae; genus Scalesia; species Scalesia atractyloides. The sequence continues at coordinate 84,727,904 of CAMTDV010000030.1, forward strand.
AAAGATAATTAATCGACTAGTTGTTAATTTAAAGTTGAGTAGTAAAAGTCGTATCCTTTGGGTTAGATACTTGGTTCTTACATAAACTTTACTACAAAGGATAGGCACAGTTGCCTATTTGGTTGTGTTTAGTCTAGGTAATAATCATTTCTATAAATTCAAAACTAGGTAGATGTGTTTAAAAATTACTAAGTTAACCCACCTAATCGTGCTAGAGTTATTAAATTGATTAGACCAACACAAAACCGTCATCAGATGCACACATATGTCTATTGATTTTAATTGGTTAAGTTACCTATATTATTTCTAATTATAAGGTTAAAGCACAAATTGGTTGGATTAATGGATTAACTATTGATTTTAATGTGATTATGATGAATTTCTTCTTCACAAACACATCAATAATGAAAACCAATCAATAAAGCACAACAAAGCAGTAGCATAAATGTTCATAATCAGTAACAACTCAAACAATTTTAACTGAAACACAAAACTTTGATAAAAGTCAACTGAAAAAGGAACAAGTAATTAGTTCATCAAACATACGCGGCTTTGAAAGTTTAGCCTCTAAACATGTTCAAAACAATGACACATAGGTTGAAAGTCAATAACATTATGTTCATACGAAGCTTAAACAAAGGGAAACCGGAAATTAAAGACCTATGGGTTGCAAATCTTCAAAGTCTTCGACTTTATCTTCGATCTTCGTTCCTAGCACCTCCCACAACTGAATTATGCTCCAATATACGCCTAGGGTTCAAAAAAGTTATCAAAAAGTACGACTTGTGGCTCAAAATGAGTTTTCATATCGAAGGGATCCTTAAAGGTGTCAAACACCTCGTTCGCGTGTTGTAAGCCAACATCAATCTGCTCTCGCGACTCGCATGGCATGCGGCTCATGACAATTTAGTCGATCAACGAGTTTGCATTTGAGCCAACTTCTTTCGCCGCCAAGCATGTAACATCCGTCAAAAACGGATTTACCAAACCCGCTCCGTTTAGCAACCGAACAGTCAGTCAAAATTTTCGTTGCGAATTAAATGCCCAAAATATTTTTAAACGATCCGTAATCAATTATTATACGGGGGTATATATTTAGTTTTTTAAAAACTGTTGAAAATTGAAAAATAAAAATGAATTGTTACAGCCGGGTTTCGAACCCGGGTCTGTACCGAGTCACCTAGTGACTTAACTCTCACACACAAACCACTGCGCCGCTTGTTATGTTTGATGAATAACAGAATCATTTAATTGATATAGTGACTTTACAAATTCAAAACCGGCGCCCAAACGGTTCAGTCGTCGGAATCCCGGATTATTCGCGAGTCTTAACACCAATTTACGTTATAACGTAAACCTTTAATCACATATCGGTTATAACCGATGTTTGAAGTCCGCGACCAAAATCAAAACCGCCGGAAAAATTTAAATATCGAACATAGTCCAAAAATCAGACCAAATACATTTCGATTATTCCCTATAAATTCAACCACAATCGTCTGCAAACCTTTTCGCTAAAAATCACATCTTTTCACGGCGTAATTCCACTCGCCGGAATTTCCCTGTTCGTCGCCGGAAAACCGGTTTCCCCATTGCCGAGCTTTTCTGGACCTCTGAAGCTTATACCGGTGATACCCTTACCTTTTCCAAACTTTTCGGAGACTAGCTGCTACAAGGAACACGTCGCCGGAGGTGAATTCTGTCGCCGGAGTTCTGCCGGAAAAACAGAGAGTCTTGTCGGTATATTTCTCCGCCCAGTTTCTTTTCCTTTTCACTTTTATCTTATCTTAATCGACGGTAAAACACTAATAAAACTGATAAAAATCTCGAACCAGTCAGACTTCATCTCTGGTTATTTTTTTCAGTGAAGAAGACGATGTCTTCCATATCATATAAGTATATTATAAATCATGATATTAATCGGGTTAGACACACAGTCCAGCGGTGGACTGTGTGCACATAAGACGTTAATTATACAAAGGTCTCGAGTTCGAATCCCGTCTCACACACGCCGCCTTAATAAAATCCATTTTTTGTTTACTGAACCGGATCGCCACAGATATATGTTAAATATATTGTTAACCGGTAAAATAACCAAGTTAGACACACAGTCCAGCGGTGGACTGTGTGTTTGTTTATAGCACAGGTCACGAGTTCGAGTCCGGTCTTCAACACCGACTCGGACAATTATCTTTTCTTTTAAATAAGGCAGAAAAGGAAATATCTATTTTGTATTTAAGTATAATAAAAACCGAATATTATAACATGTTGAACACACAGTCCAGCGGTGGACTGTGTGTTAGATTAACCCACAGGTCCCGGGTTCGAGACCTGTGGTGTGCATGACCGTTTCGCCTTAAACTGTTTTTAAAATAAATGATTTTCTGTTAATTCTAATTAATGTATATATGAAATTAAAATCGGATATATAACGGGTTAGACACGTAGCTCAGTTGGTAGAGCTGCGTGCACGCGTACGGGAGGTCTCGGGTTCGAGCCTCACCGAGCGCACAACAATATTCCGCAAACCGGTCAACGACCAGTCAAAGTCAACAAGTCAAGGTCAACTGTAGCAGAAAAAAAATAAATATTTTTATTATTTTTATTTAATTATTTTAATTAAAAATCAATCATAAATATTTAAAAATAACATTTTTAAGATTTGAAAATAGCTTCAAACTCACAAAAATTCACCCAACAATCCTACTAAAATAGTTTAATAAAATCCGTTTACTCACCAAACCATAATGCGATTTATCTAGGTTAAATCTCACTCGTGGTTAAAACCACTTCGCGTGCATTCATCATCATCAACCGAACGCACCCACTGTGAGTGAATCTTACAATTCCCCTTTTTAAATTACACGTTTTGGGGTGTGTCATGTGTTATGAATTAATTAATTTATTTATTTAAACTTGTGCCATACCACATCATGACTTAATCTTAGATTGATTTATTGTGGTGATTTATTTATATTCCGTTTGTCAAATTACATGAAACTCATACATTAAGCCCATCAGTTCCTCGTGGGAAACGAGTAGAACATCGCGTGCTTCAAATCAAATTCATTATTGTTCATGTGTGTTTTCATTGAGTTTTATATTGTTGTAGTTGTGTTATTCATATTATCATGTTTATGCAATTCATTCATCAGGCCCCTCAGTTCCTCGTGAGAGACGAGTTGAGCATCGCGTGCCTTTAATTGTTCCATTATTGTTCATGAGTGTTTTCATTTAACATCTTATGATTATTGATCAAGTTACATCTAATTTTACTCATGTTTGGTTGTGCACATATTTCATAATCAATTTAAATAAATTGTTCAAATGTTTTCCATAGGATTCACTCGCCAACATTATGTTGATCCAAAAACCTTTTTACACATGATACAGGTGAACAGGTTGAAGCAAGGATAACATAGGATATGCCTTAGAAGAGAACAAAGGAGTTAGATTGTTAGTTAGATCATGTTGTATCACTATTGTAAATTTTCATTTAATTTGTATTAATGAATATGAAACATTTAATAAATGTCATGAGCTTTGATGATAACCCAATCATGCTCCGATCACCTTATCCGCTGCGGGTCGGGGTGTGACAAAGCATGTCGCGATGGGTTAAGCTTCCCATCTCGCGACACGCTTAAACTTCAAATTTTCAAAATTTTTGTTTTTAGTCCGCGGACTTCAATGCTTGCTCCCAGTTCCTCGTATCTTGTCTGTTTATGCTCGTTTTTGCTCCTTTAACATACCAGGCTCTGCAAATACACAAACTAATCAAATAGAAGCTAAAATCTAATAGAAATGACACTAAAACTATCCAAAACATACAATTTACTTAAGATAAATACATTTGTTTTACAACACATCACCCATGCCTCACCAACAACCTTATAAATACCCTTTTTGGCCTCCATTTTCACTTGCTCAATTATTTCCTCTTCTCCACAACACACTCTACCCACTTTCTCTAATCATAATAATCATTAATATTGATAAGAATAATCATTAAGTGTAATCAATCTTTTAATGGTTAATACAATCCTTTCAAGTTTGATGAAAACTCTTTTGATGGCCATTCTTGACTAAGTTTTGTGTGGGTGTTTAAGGAAAAAAAATCCCTTGATGGGGAGTTACTAAAACAAGCTATGGATTAACAACACGTGTGTGTGTGTTGATGACTTTAAAGTAAGATATACAAATTGATGGTGAGTGAAACATTCGTGCCGCCGCTAGTGCAGGGCATGCAATCTTTCTTCTTAATCCTTAAAAACTAACCAACAATCTTGTGTTGCCGCAAGCGGGAAACATTCATGTTTTTTATGTCTATGTAGAGGCAAACATGTTGTTGCCTCGAAAGGAGGTTAAAGGTTTTAGTTTGGGATTTTGGGTTGGTAAGCTCTTGCCAAAGCGCAGAGATAACACCAAAGCGCAGAGGACTTGGTTTATATTATCGTCACTACTCTTGGGGAATTGACGCCTCACCAAAGGGTCCATAGTGATGGGTTGTATAAGCCCCTTATGATATTTTCATTCTTGATACTAAACCACAACAGTATATAGTTTCCCTGCTGATTTGGACTATTGTTGTGGTTTGAACCGACGTTGCAGGGCATTTCCTTGCTGATTCAAACCAATATGGTCGAGTGTGTGAGGGTCCTAAAAAACTCCACAACTTTATGGCATGAATAAAAGTAAACTTCTTGCTTCAAAATGGGGCTCTTGTGATCCATGATAACTTTTAGTTAACAAAGTATCAAGAGGTAACAAATATCCCAAACACCCATTTTCGTATAATTGGATTACATTTCTATCCTTTAATTTTATTATAATGAGCCAAAAATTAACCGTTAATTTTGGATTGACTAGACGTTGACGAGGATTCGGTACTAAAAGTTGTTGTATCCTTGGACGACCCCGGTATCTTGCCATCACTATATTACACCAACGATGGATGCACTTGTTCAACGTGAAGTGTAGTGCGATAGTATTTTATCGTGCTTTTATAAATATTAAAACTTGATCCAGTTATAAAACGGCTAAAAATATATCACTTTTTATATACGCTCCACACCACGTCACATACACTTTAGATTTTCCATAACCAATGAGACTCCACGTGTACTGATGGTATTTCTCCTAGAATCACATCTTTTTGTGTCTTAAGTTGTTTGAAAAACTTTGGCTGTGTGCTTTGTGCATCAGTTGGTTGCTGCTGATAATACTTCAGTCCTACTGAAATTCAATTTAGTCGTCAGATCCCTGCTAAGGTGCCTTAGCTGTAGTTATCAGCTGTATGTTGAAGTGTCTGAGTTGTAGCTATTTGGTCATCAGTTGTATGTTGATGAAGACCTTTTGTTGCAGTCATAAATACTTTAGTTGCAAGTACATATCCATGAGCTGAGATTAGACGCTTTTTGTTGAGATCAACTAGACTAGTTTCTTAATAAGCTGCAAACAAGCTCTTGAAGATTTCTTTCGACAATTATCTAAAAATGGAATGACACCTATTTTCAGGATTTTTTTGGTTTAATATTATTAAATAGTCATTACAGACTAAGGGCTCGTTTGGTTCACGAAAAAGTTTTTCTAGGAATTGAAATTCAAGAAAGAAATTGGAATTCAAATGAATTCCTTTGTATTTTTTTATTATGTTTGGTTTGCAAATTTATAAAAGGTAATGGAGTGTTAAAAAATTTAAATAACATGAAGGTCCTTTATAAACTTTCCTTATTTAAAAATGTGAGGGTTATTTAGTAATTATATAACATTCCAAAGGAAAATTTGAAATTACATTAAAGGTGTGTAGAAAAGTTAAAATTCCATGACTAAGGGAATTTGGAAGACTCGGGTGGGTTACCTGGTTTTCCCCGGAATTAGTGGTGGTGGACTCGGGTTCCTCTCGGAGTACTCCGTTTAGTCCAGTGGGTGCCCGAGAGTGCTTGGATTGATTTTGTTGGCCGTTAAAAAAAAAGATAATTGGAGGAAAACATTTCAATCCTTTTTCTTGTAATGCAAACCAAACATGATTTATAATGGAAAACAATCCGATTCTAATTCTAATTCCATATTATTCCATGAACCAAACAACCTAAAGGTCAAATTTTACAATGTTGCATCTCGTAAACAGGTTTATCAGTTCATAGTTGGATAGTTTAATTCAAATTATAGTTTAAACAATAATTTAATTTAATTTAATTTAATAGAGAAAATTTAAGTGGGATAGGGAATTCAGGATGCGTTAGGATTCCTGAATCGATTGAATGAAACTGGACTTGAGACTTGGGAAATTAGGAAAGAGATAAAACTAACAAAAACTGGACCAGAGATCATCTTTAATTTATGTTAGAAAACTAACAAAAACCTGAGCGTTGCAGCGGTTTTACGTAGCTACTCAGTTTTAATCACCCATCAACTAGTAGATAAAAAAAAACATTCATGACAGTATGTTGGTAAACCTCGAAAAAGTTAAGTCATAACTTATAATAGAGTAAAACTCTCATCTATTCAAATTGATTATAATTAAATAAAATCTTTTGAATATATACTTTAAATCGTTTTAATGATTAATTATTACTAATATTATTATTACGGTATGATAGATATAATTATTATTTTTAATCGTGATTCATGTACTAGGTTATAACCCGTGTATTACACGGGTTCAATTAATGAATTTTATATACTAAATAATAAAACAATATATCTTCAAAAACCTCATTTATTGCACGGGTTGTATAAATGTAATTTTATATATTAATAGAGTTATATAAGAACCATATTCTACGGGTTGAATAAATTTAATTTTATATACCAAATAATAAAAAAGTTATATTTTAAAACCATGTGTGTTACACGGGGTGAATAAATGTAGTATTGTTTACCAAATAATAAAAAAAAGTTATATCTTTAAAAACCTCATGTATTACACCGCTTTAATAAAATTGATTTTTATGTACCAAATAATAAGAAAATTATATTTAAAAAGAATTAATGGATATACTCGGTACGCGATAGATATAGTGATTGTGGAGATTATTATTGAAAAGAAGATACAGTGGTCAAACATATTATTCAAGAAACAAATAAGCAGTCATTTGAGTGATAAAATATAAATTATATTTAAAAAAACCGTAATTAATTTAATTTAAAAAACTAAGACTTTGTTATTATTAGTAAAATCAGTGAATTTATATTTGTAATTTTGTTTGGTATTATTTTATTATAAAGTGCATCTTATACATATAATTATATTATGTCTTAAGTTATTGATGCTATCCAAAATGTTTTTTGATTTTATGTCTAGCATTATATATACTATATAAAAGTTTAAAGTTTATTAGAGTTATAAATGAGAAGTATACATTAAATTTAAAATAAATAATAATTATCTATATTTAAGTAGAAGAGATTAAACAAAATAATATTTAATAAGAGAGTTATCTATAATTAATTAAATGAGACTAAACTAAATAATAGTTATCCATAAGATATTAAACTAAATAATATTTAATAGGATGATTATCTATAATTAATAAGAAGAAATTAAACTAAAAAAATAATTATCTATAAGACATAACCTAATATGTTGACAAGTGGTGGTTTCTTTTATTATATAGTATATATACGTATAATCATAATTAAACCGTGAACAGTAGGGGTGTCAACACAAAAAAAAAATCAAAATAAAAACCCCACGTGGTTACAACCCGAACTGATTTGTGCCCATTCCAAAAAAACACCCGGCTTTAACGCCCTAAAGTGGTTTTAAACCCGATCTAATCTGTTTGAGTGGTTGGGGTTTTCAACTCCAGAATCAGTTTACATCCCGAACCGGTTTAGGACAAACCAGTTTGAGCCCAAGTTAGAAAAAAACGGACTAGTTTACAGCCCGAATTGATTTGGGCCCAAACCGGTGTACAATGTACACCTCTAGTCCAAAATTCATTTTAGTGGCCTATTTCGCGTGTAAAGCAAGTTGGAATTTGTTAGAAGATTATTATAAAGTTTATCGGCAAGTAAATCTGTCCAAAGTACATCAGCCCGGTCTTGTGGGCTTGTTGGGACGGTTGGGGTCCCAAATGGGTTCAAACCTTTTAATCATTGATAGAAAATTAGTTTTTTTTTTAACGGCGACTTTCTTATATTAGGCTACCACATTCCCCACTTCGATCAGACTATGTTGTCTTAAACTGAGACCACGTTGGCTTCATAGTTTGGCTTAGCGTTAGGCTCAGGAAACCATACCGCCGGTTGTCACTTAACAGTCGTTGTGCCACCACAAGAGTTGAACTCTCTGACGTAACAATGGTGGGACGAAAACCCGAGTAGGCTCAAGATAGAGTCTGTCATCTCTGCAATGAGGCTAAGCTCTATCTATCATCGCCTAATCCACTAAAGTGACACAAGTAAAGATTAAACTTAAGTCTCCATTGGATAACCCAAACCTCTCAACCACATGGAAAATTAGGATTTTAGTCAAATAATAACTTTTGTACCAATCTCAATAATGTATCAAGTCCAAAAATGTATAAAAGTTGACAGAACACATTATTGTTCAATATTCTTTTGTAGGAGGTTTTAAACTTATTTTTGTTACTAAAAAGCTGTTTGTTAAAACTTAAAAGAGCATAATTAATTCGAGTCTGCTAGTTAAAGAAACACTGTTTTTTTGTTTTTTTTTTTATAGTTTGCCATGTTAGCGCACTACACCATTTTTTTATTTGATGTCTTTTTGTGAAGTTCCCACTATAACCAAACATTTTAGAAATTTGAAAAAAAAAAACTAAATCTAACTGTACCCAAGATTTCACTACCATTATACGAGTATTCACTCCAAATATTTAGTTTAGGTAATCTATTTTAAAAAAAAAGACATTATTTACTTTGCTCATTTAGTTGTAACCAAATATTTCACTTTAAATAACGAAAACCCAAAACAAACGACACTGATACACTTTAAAACTAGCTAACATGCTCTATTTCGTTTAGATTCGCAGCAGCTGAGATGGATGCTGATACTCCAGCAGGGTGAGCCGTCATATCAGCGGTGTTCTGCCTCTCCGCGCTCAACACACCCTCCGCGTCTTCCCTCGTAGCCGCCTTATCCGCGGAAGTTTCACCGTCGCATCCTGTCAACGCTCTCGTAAATACATAAATATACAAGAGTCCTGCTATATACATACACACTAACAATCTAATCCCAAGTCCCACGGCCGTTTCAGGATACTATTTATGACAACTTCTGAATGGTTAAGTGTTTAACGAACCATTAAGAGCCAGTATAATGCTTAACCGTTTAGAGGCAAATGTCTGACCATTCAAATTAAATAAAAAATAAAAAAATAAAAATAAAGTCTTTATCATTCAGACTCAGTATAATGCTTAACCATTCTGAGGAAAATGTCAACCCTTCCGACATCGATCTGATCGCGAATCAAACAGTCTAAACCATTAAGTGCTAAATGGTCTTGAACCATTAAGAGCTAAACAAACAACCCCTCACTATTAAACCATCAGTTGTTGAGTTTTTCATCGACTGACGATTGGATTATTAGTGTGGCCCAATACATATATGAATAAAAATGAGGATTAATTCATTGTTAAAGAAAACTAACCGTGAGAATTTCACTAAGTTTGACTTTATCTTCTTCGCGTGTAGAGGTGTTCAAAGTGGCAGCTGATTGAGCTTGAGCTGCAAGTCCGCTGGGGATCAATACATTACTACCACTAGCCCTGACCTCGCCGCTTGAATTGCGGCAGCATCACTCTGCTCCACCGTTTTGTCCCCTGCAGTTCTTGCTGTAGCTTCGAGTGCTTCTCCGATTGTTATGGCGCCCTGTTGGTGAAGAACTCCCACCCCGTCGCTGCCTAGCTGGAGTACCGGTGTAGCATCCACGTGCCGCCCCACCACCTGCCGAAGACAAACTTACATTTGCATTGCCTTGTGTAAATTACCAGTGATGTGTCATAGAATGTTTATTGGTTCAGTTTCGGTTTATTTGGTTTGAAGTCTTTCTTCAGACTAAACTAAAAACCAAGTTCAGAAAGTTAAAAAAAAACGGAAAATTGAATTCGAATTCGGTTTTCAAATGAAAGGTAGCTACGGGCAGTGGACCCAACACGAGAAAGCGTGCCTTGACAACCGACAGTATTTATCCCATTTCCTTTTAATACTTTTGGTTTCCTGGCGCTAGAGGTGTGGATCTACTTAGTGGAGTTCAAAGAGGTCATGCATAGTAATGTTATGATCCCAAGATCTATGGACGTAGTTTTTTAAAAGACTTAGTTTTGCTATCTAAAAAGGGTAGCGGTGCAGCTTGTTGCTCGTTTACCATCTATCTCGATGTAAATAAGACCTTTAGTCTCACAGTTTACCCAAGTAAAAACTAAAAATATATAACCTGCATGTTACATTTGGTTCAGTTCGGTTGCATTCGGTTTTAAGTAGAGTCAGTTTGAAACTGAATAACGAACACCCCTAGAATGTGATTTACACATAATTTTCGTTTTTATTTATTATTGGATGCATAAAATGTTTAAAAATCACCATGATTTCTTTTTTGTAAGAGTTTCCCGAAGGATCATCACAAGGATGTTGAAACCGGACTTGCATCAAAAGACGCTACTAGAAAACAAGGCAGTTACGATAAAAATTTTTCGCTAGGGAAAGAACGGTCGCAATTAGCGACCGAATTGCGACTAAAATTAAATTTGTCTAAAAAAGGGAACCCCAAAGATTCGGTTGCAAACGGTCGCAAATTTGCATACGACTGTGCAAATCGGTCGCAAAAAGCGTTTTTCGACAGATTTGCGACTGAAATCGCAGCCGCATTTGGTCAGTTTTCTAATTAGTGAGAGGTCTCATCGCTAATAGATCTCTCCTAAACAAATTATACTATCGAGATCGTATATCATAACTTACAATTTATTTATAATTATAAAATAACTAAAGGTAAAATCTCAACACAAAAGCAGATAATCATATAATAAAAACTAAAACAAAAATTAGAACAATCATTTTGGCCGGAAGAAAAAAAAACTAAAGAAACCTGGCCAGCGACGGTTTCAGTGACGACACGAGCACCAGGAAGCTCAGTAGCAGTAACAGTAACTCCTTGATCACCGGTAACACTCAAATCTTGGCGGCTAACTAATCCGGCTCGTTTGTTGACAGCAGCAGCCGCCTGCATGGCGGCGGCGGTGCCACCCTTCTGGGTTCGACCAAACACCGTGGTCTCAGCCGCTTGCATCATGGCTGCATCTTGTGGAGCCACCGGTTTCGTGGCTAATTCGCCGGAAACGGGAAATACATCCCCGTATGTTATGGGATGTTTTTGTTGTTGGTCCTGACTCATATTTGGTCGTAAATTGTAATCTACTGTTGTTGGTGTTTAACGGGTTAAATATGAGACATGTTGCTTGTCGTATACGTATGAAGTGGGCTAATTCTGCCCGTTTAAGAGTGTACACGTGGAGTATGATGAAGTAATGTGGTCGTGATGTAGGTGTACGTGTCTGATGGTCTGGTCATTGGAAAAAAGTAGGTTTGCTTTTAGGATAAAGTAAATATGACGAATAAACAGAAATAAAATAAGTGTACATCTATTTTATGTTTATGTATCAAGTTTTTTTAAAAAATGTAATGTAATTTCACGTGTTAAGTCTCGGTTCTATTCATTGTTTGTAACGTCAATGAAGTCACGTATAATATAATATAATGTCAAAGAGTTAAGTATGTTACACGATTCCCTCTCTCTCGTCTACCACGTGTCAATCAATTTGGAGTATCTACAATTCTCCACCCACCCCGGATTAAATATTCATTTTAAATAGAGCCGATCATACAAATTAATTATCAAATATTCAAATGGATAATGTTTCAAAACTAGTGGGACCCTCGTTTCGCGTCATGCTTTTGGTTGCATGCCCAGTCCAGGGGAGCAGCGAAATGGGAAATCGTCCAGGGCCAACTTGGAAACTTGTATGATGTTGCTGTCGTGACAATTGACAATATGGTATATGTTTCAGTTAGTTTATCAATCAGATATATTGCAGTGTATATATTTTAGCATTGGATATTCATATACAGAGAAAGGCTGTAAGAAGAGGCAATATGGGCACCTTTTTTGAGAGGCCTAAAAATTTTAAAAGTTTTTGGTTATATAGATGCGAATGATCGTTTATTGTTATAACTTTTATGGGCGTTTAAAAATAATAATAATTTACATTATTTAATTTCTTAAGGCCTGAGAGTTAGAGGCATATTTTTTCTAGCTCGGCCGAGGTACTTGAATCATCAGGACCGCCTCTGCTCATATATTAAACAAATTCAACAATGTGGTTTTGATTTATTATCACGTGCCTGAGGCATGTTGAGTTCATACACAATCGTTAAGTGGAATCCGTAGAAATCATAATTTTCACCAAAAATAAATTTTCTTATGATGGCACGATATGTAACAAAATTTGTCTATATCTTTTCGTTTTAAAGCAATGTGACCGCTGACCAGAGCCAGCTCAAGGGCAAGGCAATTGAAGCCTTTGTTTTATGCCGTCACTACTCTAAGACCGTGGGATATGGGGCGTAGGTTGGGGTCGGGTTTGCCCTTCAACGCTAACTTTTCCACCCTCGGGTTGGCATGGGTATTCTCCCTGGCGTGGGGCGAGGGGGCAGGGTGACTTGGCTGGCTTTGGTTGGCTGACCTAATGCTTTGGTTGGCTACTTTAATTAAAAGAAAATCCACATAGCTGGCAACGCCACACCACGTCCCCTCCACACCCCACTTTTTTTAGGGTAGCATGTTGGAGCCCACCCCCACCCCGCGGTCTAAGGATCCCCAATTTGAGGAATAAAAGTTATATATTTATTTTTTGAGATTACATTACATTACATTACAGCATATATATTTACAACCTTGGGGGAATAGTACCAGACAGCTTCCCTGGCACTTAAACCAACCAGCTTATGATTTTATACGCAGTTTAAAATTACGATTTCGCCCTTAGTTTAAAATTACATTTTTGCCTCTACTTCAAAATAAATTTATGTTTTTACCCCTAGCTCAAAATTGTGATTTTGCCATCGTTTTAGGGTTTTTTTTTTTTTTATCTTGCAAAACTATAGTAATGTTTTATTTTACTTGGTTGACTCAATGTAACTTTTATTGTGTCAGGCAGTTATCTAGCACTCGCTCCTTACTTCTCACAAATTAGTATTTAACCTCCGGCTCAAAATTACAGACCTATTATCGTTTTATTTTTTTTAGCAAAACTATGGTAGTGTTTTTGTTTATTGGTTGTCTCGATGTATTTTTTTTATATCGTGTTATAAGTAGTATGTACAAGTAACCTAAAGACATGCATATATGCCATGAAACTAATAAATATTCGATTTAACGATCCGCAACGCGGGCGGGCATAAATGTAATTTTTATTCGTCCATGCATGAATTACAATTTTGCTCCTAGTTTAAAATTATAGTCTTTCCATCATTTTAGTTTTTTTATAGCAAAAGTATGGTAGTATTTTGTTTTAATTTATTGACTCGATATATTTTTTTAAAGATTTTGTTATGAGTAGTATGTACGAGTAACCGAAGCACAAACATACATATTATGAAAGAGAAATATTTGGCTTATTGTCCTGCAACGCAAACGGGACAAAACTAGTTGATTTACAAAGGTCATCAACATTCAAGAGGGAATAATTTAGATTTAACGTAATAGTCGTAATAGTCTTCTATTATAGAATTTTTAGTTTCCTACATAGGGGGACACGGTTACGTAACTTGTTAATGTGCTTTAAAAAACTTAAAAACAATGTTGTGACTTTTAGGCAACACACCCCGTTTGTCCTCATGGCCCATATATACCAAAATTTCAACTTCTACTTTATTCTATAAAACTTAACTAACACCTTTAAACACGACTATTGTTTCTTTTGCCTAAGTCGACTCCAATAAGGGATAAAGTTCCAGAATGTGTTTATTTAATTAATACATTCAACACAAAATATCACAATTTTGTCCCCTGTAACGTCACCTTTTTATCCAAATATACAAAAGAGTTAAATGTTTGGTTGGTCCCTGTGGTTTGCAAATTTTGCAGACTTGGTCCTAGTGGTTCACTAATTACACACTTGGTCCCAGTAGTTTCAAATTTTGCACTCGGGTGGTCCTTACCACTAACCTTTTTAGATTTCTCAGTTAAGTATAAGCAAAATTACTATATTACCCTTGAAATAATAAAAATATAAAAATATAAAAAGAGGGGCCCACTACTCATCTTCTTCCTCACTCCATCTCTCTCTTTCAAAAATTCAGCCACCACCTCTCATTCACAAACCTGCAACCTCCACCTCCACCTTAAACCCACCACCACCTCCACCGTCAACTGACCACCACCACTGTAACAATCACCGGAAAGCCTTACACAACTGGTCGGCCACCACCACTTAGGTGGCAACGCACGGCGTGTACCAGACGCGGAGAGAGAGAGAGACCGACATCTCTCTGTAGCAGCGGCAGTGGCCGCGTTTAGCGGCGACGGCGGCCGCATCTCGTGGCAGAGGTGGAGCTTGTTCACATGAACCCAAGCTCAGACGGACCAAACTCGAGTCAAAACCCGACCAGAGTTGGAGCATAGCTGAAATTAAGCCGATTGCGGGTAGCAACACCCAACATCAAACCTGAACCGATGGGATTGAGGCTCGAACCTGAGTCATCTGCACCTCGGTCGTCGCTGGTCGACACCGGCGAGTCTAGAGTTGCCGCTAAACGAGGCCACCGCCTCCACCTCTGCCACGAGATGCGGCCGCCGTCGCCGCTAAACGCGGCCACTGCCGCTGCTACAGAGAGATGTCGGTCTCTCTCTCTCTCCGCGTCTGGTACACGCCGTGCGCTGCCACCTAAGTGGTGGTGGCCGACCAGTTGTGTAAGGTTTTCCGGTGATTGTTGCAGTGGTGGTGGTCAGTTGACGGTGGAGGTGGTGGTGGGTTTAAGGGAGGTGGTGGTGGTTAAGGTGGAGGTGGAGGTTGCATGTTTGTGAAGGAGAGGTGGTGGCTGAGTTTTTGAAAGAGAGAGATGGAGTGAGGAAGAAGATGAGTAGTGGGCCCCTCTTTTTTATATTTTTATATTTTTATTATTTCAAGGGTAATATAGTAATTTTGCATATACTTAACTGAGAAATCTAACAAAGGTTAGTGGTAAGGACCACCCAAGTGCAAAATTTGAAACTACTGGGACCAAGTGTGTAATTAGTGAACCACTGGAAACAAGACTGCAACATTTACAAACCACAGGGACCAACCAAGCATTTAACTCTATACAAAATTTAAATTAGGCTTATGTGAATAAATTTATTCTTGATTTTATGAAAATAAATATTAGAGAAATAGTACATTGAAATTATCTCATTTAACATTAAAAAAAACATGTCAAGTTATATAAACCGAAGGTAGACTGGCAACAAGCTGCGCCGCTACCCCCTTTTGAATTGCAAACCCTAATCTTCCAAAAGAAACCCCTGCCCCCCTGGGATGAACAATTGTTTTGGATGACCCGTTGAACCCTAGTCAAGAAGTGGATAGCTTCTGGTGCTAGGAAGCCAAAGGTATCAAAAGCAAAATGGACAAAGACATGTTGGTTCTATGCGCAAGCTTTAGCGTCTTTATCCACTTTCTTTCATTCTATTTTTCTAGATGCTTGCCCAGCTACAAACCCGTTTTTCCTTAAACCAACCAAAGGGGAAACCCCCGTGAGGTCCACACAAGCATGTTTCCCCAGCCTAGCCAAAGATGAGCAGATCCGCTGGTCGCAGAGTAGATCTCCCTTCCATAGGGTTCGTGAGGAAATTAACAGGAGCCTCTTTCTTAGCAGAAATCACAGCTCTTCTCAGGATGTCCCATAAAACATCGCGCACCCAGTCATGTCGATATTTGAACCCAGGGAGCTCTTTACAATGGACAACGTGCTCCCCATATTTATCCATACAAACTTTACGACATATCGGACAGGTTTCATCTTCCGGGTACTTAGGATCATCAACCGGTATTTGAAAATGACTCTGTATTCTACTGCAGACATGCATTGCCCTGACCCCTCAATCGATATAACGGTCAAAAAATCCTAAGCATGGGGGCCCTTCAAGCACTCAAACACCGCCTTCTGTCGGAGTGACAAATCAAAAACTTCTCCCAGGCTCTGAGCGATTTTGCTAAACAGAGCATTCGCCAAAGTTTTTGTGGCTTCGAGGGGGCTGTGACCTTATTAGAGAAACCGCCAATATCAAAGTCCGAGAGAGAGACATTTAAACGTTCGAGCGCTTGCTGATAGTCCGGGTCGAGCCCGATAACCCCACTGTTTCGAAAGATATGATCATGTAGTTCCTAAGAATGAGCTCTAGACGCCACAAAGGCATAAGCCCCAACATATCAAGCTGAGATGAGGCCCAAACCACCTATACGCATCGGTATAGATGCTAGACGCCACTAGAGGTCACCAAAGAAGGGGCCACCACACACGACTATGTCTTCTATAGCCTCCCGAAGGCCATCATCGAATCGAGATGTTGCATCCAACATCAAATGGGGTTGGCAAGTCCGCAACCCAAAAAGTAACTTTGCAACCACCACGGACGACCTTAGTAGCAGGAGTTAACATTGGGGATCCCTAAGGCAGGGCAATAGTTTCATGAGATCAACCGCCCCGAGGCCCGACGCCCTGCCAACTCCCCAATAAAGCTAGGATCACAGCTAACAGCCTCACCAAGGAGCTTAACACCCCTCTCTAGTCTACCAATCCCTCTGTGAAAAGCCCGTCTTGAACTTTTCGCCCATCGCACGTCCGGCAAAAAACCTCTGTTTTCTTAATGTTGAGGTAAAGCCCCAGAGATGGCCCTTCCTCGTTGATGATATCTAAGTCCTTAGCAACCTTAGACGCGTTGCCGATAATCGTCCCATCATCCAAGTACCAAGCATGAAACAGGAGATTACAGCGGTCATGAACCCGCAAAATAAGAGGGTGTAAGGCAAGGGCAAAGAGAAGGGGCCCCAAGGGATCTCCTTGTTGCACTCCGGTAGTTATTACTCTCTTTTACGAATTTAAGATTCCATCATTGAAATCTCATTACAAAATCATATGTGAGAACAAAACCTAACACTTCTACTATTTTTTCTGAACGACAAAGAATCTCACATGTAAACCCATTCTGCTCGGGGTTGTGTCCAAGATCGACTCCTCTGAGAGCGTCCCCCCCCCCCTGCCACCTCCCCTCGATGCGCGGGAACCGGATAGAATCCGTAACACTCCTACTAACTCCAAGATTCTATTAGACACATGTTAGCTCATTGGGTAGAACTTCCAGTATATAATATGGTTTTCGATCAATATAAAACACATACTGATTGTTATGCAGAATGCATGTATTGTACCGGATTGTAACGAATCGAATCAATACCAATTGAAATTGTGTCGCGTAGCATGAGAAAACCAACTGGTATCTTCTTTACATATGTTTTCGAAATTGAACCTGAAAAAAGGATACCATATCTATATATAAAAGTTGAACAAGAAAAAAATCCAATGCACCTTCAACCCTATTAAACTTAACCACCATGATATATCACCCCTTGCGTACTCCAATGAAGTACATAAACCATCACAAGATGGCCTAGCCTTAAAAATCTAGCTAAAAGTGAATACAATTTTGTTTTGCATTTAGTTCAAACCGTAAATGAGACTACAATTATAATAGTTTTCGTTGGGGAGTGGGTGTTGAGACATGTCAGGTGGGGCTGTGGGTATTTTTAGACTGTGTACTCAGACATGCTATGGCATCCAAAAGTAACATATTGCAACCCCACACTCCCTCAGGGCATTATACAACCCAAAATCAGATTTATTGTGAAAATCATCACGACGCTAAACAAGAAAACTCTCACACACACATATATAACCCTGCATCTACATAACCACCACTACACACTCTAGTTTTATAACCCTCTTTTCTTACACATTTGACATGTGTCGTATACCCCCCCTCCCCATTTACATAACCCCCCACTACACATGACCTTAGACCATGTGTAGTCATAAAGCCCCTTTGGGGGCGTTATGCGACAAGTGACGAAACGCGTAAGAGAGGGGTTTTATAAGGCTTTATATCACAAGAGGGTGTAGTTATAAAGCCCCTTAGTCATCATTAGTCAATTAATAATTTTTTATTTTTTATAATTAATTTATAACTTTATAAAATAAAAAACCATTTCATTAAATTAAAAAAATATTATACTAAAAAAAAGATTACAATAAAAAGAATTCAAAGATTATATTTTTTTTTCCGATTCCTTCCTTCTGTTGTAAAGCCATTTTCAATGCTTTTCCAGTTAGGTGGTCGTGCGGTTTTGAGTAGAATTCAAAGTCTTGAGCCCATTATCCATCCTGTATGATCTCGGTCATTTCCCGGTTCTCTTCCGTACGTTTAGCCCCTAAGTCGTGTATGTCTTGAAGGCGCCGGTTCATCTCCGAAAAGACATTAGTCAAATCGTATCCCACCGACGATGACTCCGGCCTCTTCGATCTTGCACCGCTTATTCTTCCGGCAGGTCGTGCTAGCTCTTCCGCCTGTTCATCCGCCCCTTCCTCCCGGTGAATAATGGATTAACATCGTTTGCGTCTGTGTTTCGAGCATCGGGCGTTGGCGTTTCAGGTTTAACCGACTCGTTGGTTTTCGATCTCTTTGACGGCTTTTTATTTGCCGACCAATCTGAAGTAGTTCCTAACGTGGTAGGGATGTTGTCCCATTTGACACTATTACAAAGAATTTACCAACACTTCAAGCATGGGAAATTACCTTGTCCGGCTTAATAGTCGATTAAGGCGGCTTGTGTAATGTCCTCGTTGTTGTGGCCACTTTTCTATCTGTTTTTTACCTGTTGGTAAACGGATTGAAAATTTATACACTTCTTGTTGATATCGGTCCACTTGCCCGATATTGAATCCGGTAGCCGGTAGTTATCTCCCCAACTCATGAGCCCGAAAAAAGCTCTCGGATTCGATTCCAAAAGACAGATTTATTTTGGTTGTTTGCTAAAATAATTAATACAAAAAAAAAATAAAACAGAAAAATTAATACAGATAATGAATACAAAAATATTACCTATTTCGGGGTCCTCCGACACATCGAGCCAAGATCGAGTTAATGCGTACCCCTCTTCATCATCCCATGGTTGCATGTTTTTTTTCGTTCGGGTTTCGATTTTCTTTTTATGGTTGCGTTTGGTTTTGTTTTGTTTTGTTGTGGTTCCTCTACTACAGTTTGTGTATCGGGACGACGTCAGGCTCGCGTAGTGGCGAGTCGTATACTTGTGCCGAGCCGAAGGCTTGAGACGACCTGATTCCGCTCATGTTGTGATTCAGGTTCCAATCGTATAGATTTGGGTCCTATGAGAGTGGTTGATTCAATCGGTTCATGAACCCGTTTGATGTTGATTGTAATCCACAAAACCGGATCCGTAGGGGGTGGGTCGAGTGGGAACCGGAGAAACGGGACGGCTAGGATTGCTCGTTTGGTTCGTGTTCGCACTAGAACGCGAATGAATAAAACCACGGTTGAAGGGGTGCATTGTATAAAATGTAGATTTTTATAAAAAAAGGTAGAGAGAAGATGGTTTGGGAGTGTGTTGATTTAAATTTTTTTTGAGGAGAATGAGGTATTATTTGTTGAAATTAAAAAGAATTATTATTAAAAAAAATATTAGAGCCATTCTCAAATACCGGTTGATGATCCCTATGTACCCGGAAGATGAAACTTGCCCGATATGTCGTAAAGATTGTATGGTAAATACGGGGAGCATGCAGTTCACTGTAAAGAGCTCCCTGGGTTCAAATATCGGCATGACTGGGTGCGTGATGCTTTGTGGGACATCTTAAGAAGATCTGAGATTTCGGCTAAGAAAGAGGCCCCTGTGAATTTCCTCACGGACCCTATGGAAGGGAGATCTACTCTGCGACCAGCGGATCTGCTCGTCTTTGGCTGGACTGGGGGGAAACATGCTTGTGTAGACCTCACGGGGGTTTCCCCTTTTGTTGGTTTAAGGGAAAACGGGTTTGTAGCTGGACAAGCGGCAAGAAAGGCAGAATCAAAGAAAGTGGATAAGCACGCTAAAGCTTGCGCAAAGAACCAGCATGTCTTTGTCCCTTTTGCCTTTGATACTTTTGGCTCCCTAGCGCCAGAAGCTATCCACTTCTTGACGAGGGTTCAACGGGTCGTCTAAAGCAATTGTTCAACCCCATGGGGCAAGGGTTTGTATTTGGAAGGTTAGGGTTTGCAATTCAGAAAGGATTGGCGGCGCAGCTTGTTGCATGGCTACCTTCTGTTTTGATGTAACTTGGCAAGTTTTCTGGCTTATATATGAATTATAACAAATTTAAAAAAAAATAAAAATTTATGACCATTCAACGGTCGAATTTTTGAAACTCTTCCCTCTCACGCTGCTATGATCTTCGCGTGGACTCGAAATCAAGCCCCCATATCGTCGGCTGTAGCGGTGTGACGCGGCGCTATGGGACGTCATATGGTCTTTTTCCGAGTTATGGCGCCCGACTTTAGAAAAGATGTTGGAGATACAGTAACGGTTAGAAATGTTATTAAAGTTTATGTTATGATTATAAAATACTCCCTAAACCCTATCACTCAGGTAGAACCAAGGACAAGTTTGATTCTATTTTAAATTGTTCTTTAACAGGTGAACCTATAATACAGCAAACGTACACGTATGATGTCTCCGACGTCTGTTGTTATTAACATTTATAATTGCTACAACTTTGCCTAGTTATATACTACAAATTACCAAAGCTAATCTTGGCTCCCACTTAAAACTTTACTGATGATTCACGATAATAATACACACCAATGCTAGATGTAACGGTCTGTTATTAGGGCGTTGTTGCTGATGTGGTCGCCTGATAATGACTAAAACACCGTCCCTCTCCCCCGCCTTATTTAGGATGTGAGTAGATGGAGTAACAGCCGTTGCCGGGAACCTCAAATGCAATATATATATATAGGGGCCAGTTAACGTACAAAATGGCTTATCGTACATTGCGTACGCTACAACCACAGCCGCCCGATTCCATGCGATTTCTACATTCCATGCGAATTCACCCAAAACTTACAACATGCGAAATCATCATTCATGCGAATTCGTTTTTGCATCCCATGCGAAATCATTATTATAGGGTGCGAAATCACCCAGCGTACCCAATGTACGTTAAGCCCAATTGTACGAAAAACTTTTTCATATAATATATATATAGGGGAAGGTTCATTGGGGAACACTAAAAAAGTAGGGAACAGTGGGGAACCGACTCAAACGAACTCCGATTGGACTCATTCCAGCGACACTAGAACCGGCTCGTCAAACCCTAACTAGGATCTCTTAACCATAAACCCTAAATCCTAACCCCTAAACCCTAAAGCTAAAAAATATGGCTAAAACCTAAGCTAAATCGTAAAATATAAACCCAAAAAGCTAAACCCTAAACCTAAACCCTAAAGCCCTAAACCCTAAAGCTAAACCCAAAATCTAAACCCTAAGGCTAAACCCTAATATAAGACCATAAATCCAAACCCTAATATATTTAGGGTTTAGAGGTTAGGATTTAGTGTTTAGTGTTAAGAGATCCTAGTTAGGGTTCGACGAGCCGGTTCCAGTGTCGCTGGAATGAGTCCAATCGGAGTTCGTTTGAGTCGGTTCCCCACTGTTCCCCACTTGTTAGTGTTCCCCAATGAACCTCACTATATATATATATATATATATATATATTACAGAGAGAGAGAGATAGTGTAACGTACAAATTGGCTTATCGTACGCGATTGTGAAACCGCATGTTATAAAATAACTCGCATGTTGGTTTTTGCAATAATTTCGCATGTTGATGTTTTATCACAAACCGCATGTTCAAAAATAAGGTGGCAAGGTGAAATCGCATGGGGGATGAAGATCTGACGGCGGGGGTTCTCGCGTACCCAATGTACGATAAACCATTTTGTATGTCAATTGGCCCTCTCTCTCTCTCTCTCTCTCTCTCTATATATATATATATATATATATATATATATATGGGAATGGTCCACTAAAAAGTGGATTTTGTTTAAGTAGCCTAAGAAGGATTGTGGTAGTGACATGTGGCACTCCTTATAAGTAGGAAGGAAGGACATTTTAGTACTAAATTTTTTTGGTCTTTATGTGAAAATGACATGTGGCATCCGTTTTGTTTTCTAAAAATTATAACAAAAAAAATATAGTACAAAAAAATTAGCACACAAAATATAGTACAAAAAATATAGTATAAAAAATATAGCACGAAAAAATCTAGTACAAAAAAATAGCACAAAAAAATTCACCACATAAAAATATAGTACAAAAAATCCAGCACAAAAAAAAATTAGGAAAGAAAATTTAAGACAAAAAAAGTCAATATAAAAAATCCAGTACAAAAATGTAGTACAAAACTTCAGCACAAAAATATGCTATACAACATAGAAATACATCACATTTTTGTGGGTTTTTTTAGTCGTTTTATTTTATATAGCAATATGGTACTCAAATTAAAGATAAAAGACGTTCGATTTTATGATGAAATTTTTATAAAAATTTGCCTAAGAAGGATAAGAAGGATTATTGACCTTTCATTTTCCAAATCAATGGTTAAGATCAAAGTATAGGAAAAAAGATGAGTGCAAGGGTATTTTTGTAATAGCCTATTTATTGACTTTCTCTCCACATGCAAGACACATGCATACCCCCTAGTTTTTTAAACGTTCATAACTTTTCATACGACATTATTTTTTTTTAAATTGTACAATAAAATTGAGCATCTTTTTATATTTAATTTAAGCACCATATTGATATATAAAGTACGTGATTTTAAAAAAACACAAAAAATGACTTAGAATTCTATGTTGTATAACATTTTGTCTTATTTTTTGTACTAGATTTTTGTACTAGATTTTTGTGCTGGATTTTTTTGTGTTGAATTTTTGTACTTAATTTTTTTTGTGCTATATTTTTTGTGTTGGACTTTTTTGTGTTGGATTTTTTGTACTTGATTTTTGTGCTACATTTTTTGTACTAGATTTTTTGTATTGTATTTTGAAGAAACAAATGGGTGGGAGTTTGTGTTTTAAGACCAAAATACCCTTTCATCCTACTTATAAGGGGTGCCACATGTCATCACCACAATCCTTCTTAAGCTACTTAGGCAAAATCCACTTTTAAGTGGATCCTTCTCCTTATATATATATATATATATTTGGGAACAATTCATTGGGGAATACTAAAAAACTGGGGAAGATGGGCATTTTTGTCCAGAAAAATATATAATAATTGACGTAGTATTTTAAAAAAATTACATCCCACTCTCAAACCCTAGCTTTTCTTAACCACCGCCGCCGCCGCCACCATCTCCACCACCACCTCCACCTCCGCCATACGCCACCGGCACCAGCAAACGCCATCATCAAACGTTGCCGGAAACAACCACTTCGACTTAATAGAAGCCTTAGCGTCATAATTGTAAGATTTAATCTCTATATTTTCTGTACGTTTCACTCTTTTCCTCGATTCTTTGCGACATAACTTCTAGATTTTGCTCTTAACTTGATTCAGTTGCGTGTAATTTCATTTTTCTTTTCACTACAAATGCTTTTTGTTGTTTTTCGTCAGATCTGTATATTTTAGTGGTTTGCTATTAGAAATACATCATCTAAATTGCGTTTTTAATTATGATAAAGCTCTATTCGTGTTATCTAGGTTAAATCTTCCCAGTAACTATCAATAATTATATATATTTTTTGAAATTGAAGTTAATTTCTAATAGTAGATATTGATTTGAAATAGTTATATATATATGACATGTTAGTTTGTAATTATTTAACATGGTAAGCGTTCGTGAACAAACTTGTTCCTTAATGAACAAACATGAACAAGGTCTTGCTCGTATTCATTTACAACCCTGGTCATGTCCTAAATGGAGAAACCCTATAGGTTATGGAACCGGGGTCGGTTTCGCACGTCAACCTATCACCACCCAGTCAATCTGAAAATCCTTGTTCTAAAAACAATTATAAAATAGAACTTTATCAACTATCATTCAATACACAAGTAAAATACTTTATTCATCCAAATTATTAAAACCAACAAACAAACTTACCATGGTTTGGGTTTAGTTGAAACACTCAACTCATTTAAAACTAAATGTTAATGTGGGGCTAGCCCATTTAATAGAGGCATTGTCTTGAAAGGTTTTAGGTTTAAATTTAGGTATAAATGCTTACACGAGTAATTTAGAATTATTAACGTAACACAGTATGAGCAAGCGTTATCATTAAAAAAAATTGAAAACTAAATAGATTTGAAACAGCCTTTATCCTAATTTTTTTAACAAATAACCTATTTCAACGGCTCTAAAGGTATTATCCATCAACAAAAAAAAATAAAAAACCAACAATCGATCCATTGAAGAATAACCATCTAGTGGGACCAGAGCGGACCCGTCGTTGGTCAACGTCAACGACGTCATACCGCAGCCTCGTTCTCTTCTTCTTCTTCGTCCCCTCCAATCGCAATCATATACTTTGAATTCAATTTTTATTCGTAAATAATTGTATTTGTGGATGATTTTAACGACTATTCCCAATTGTCTTGTTGCTATTTTATTAATATATTTCTTGACCAGTTGTTACCTTGTTCGATTCGATTCGTTTAATTCCATATTCGTACGACTTTTAAGTTTTTTTAGCATTGAGATTTCCGTACATTCGCAAGAACCCTAGATCGGTTATTGTTTGATCGATGGTGAAGGAGACGGAGTTTTACGATATTCTTGGGGTTAAACCTACCGCAACGGAATCTGAGATTAAGAAAGCTTATTATATCAAGGTTATTATTATATGCATCGTTCTTTCATTAATTGTTGTAATAATTATGTGATTTTGTTTGATTTGTTATTTTACCCATAGTTGTCAAAGGCGCAAGACGTACTCAAGGCTCAAAGGGTGAGGCTTGAGCCTCAATGCACGGCGCTTAAAAAGCGAGGGCTTTTTTAGTCGAGCATTTCTTATAAAATACAGTTTTTAGGGATTTTAGTCATCTTTTAGGCTTTCTTAGGGCTAGTTTAAGTTGTTTTAGGTTTTTTCCAGACTTGTTTAGAGTTCTTATAATTGTTTCAAACATGTTTAAACCCGTTCAAATGATTTTTGACCGAAATTTCGTTGGAATTTGGCCTGAAAATGCGTCTGAGGGCCTGCAAGTGGAGCTTTTGAAGCGAAGCGAGAAGGCTGGGAGGAGCCTGAAAAGTGGGCCTAGGCGCGCGTCTGGGTGAGCCTTGACAACAGAGATTTTACCTGCTATTTGTGCCCTAATTCAATGAAATTTCAATTAATTGTAAGTAAGGGGTATTAATATTTATAGATGCACAATTTGTTTGTAAGAGAACATTTGAAATTCTCTAGGCGCTCCAAGGCGTTTAGGTCTCGAAAGCCGAGGCGAGGGCTTTACGTATGCAAAGAGGTGTTAGTGCAATTGTATAAGACTTATAGCCTTAATGTAGTAGCACCAAAAGTTACATCTCTCTCGTCTCTTTTACTTTCAATCAAGTAAACCGATGTGAATATCTTTCTCAAGACCCCGTATACTTGGCCATTTTTTGATCCACGTGTATGTGAAGCACGGCCTCAAGGTCGGGCCCTGAGGTGTTTTAATGATCGCCTTGTCTAAGGCGCACCTTTTAAAATCAAGGACACACATGAGCTTTAGTATTTGTTGGCAAGTTCTTATGTCCTTCCCATGGAATCCTTATATAACTATTCTCTGAAGCTCTCTTCCTTTTGGCCAGTCGTATACATAGCCTCCTCTAACCCCGTATATTTGAACATATTTGACCCACATGTACGTGAAGCGTGGCCTCAAGGCCAGGTCCTGAGGTGTTCTAATGATCACCTAGCCTAAGGCGCACACCTTTCAAAACCAAGGGCACATGGATTTTGTTCTTCATTGGCAAGTTCTTATATATTTTCCACGAAACCCTTATATAGTTATTCTTAATAAATGAAGCTAAAAGTAATCCAAAGTCCTGTTTTGGTATGTGTTTGATAAAGAGCTTGGTGTTTATGAACTGTCGAAACCGACAAACCTTTTGAGATTTTGTACGGTTTGTTCACGGTTCAGTTTGGGCGGTTTAACTGTCTGGTTACGGTTTCGAGCTTGGAATCGGCCATGTAAACTGAACTTGTCATGTAGCTCTTTTAAATTTATTATGGAGATGCAGTTATGTATATGTATTAAATTCATGAACCATCTTTATTGTTTTTAATTTTTTTATACAAACTAACAATTTAAAAAAAGTTCAAACTCTCAAACCGCCGAACTGGCCGATTTGGCTGACCCAGCATCGGATGGGACTGTGAACACCCTTAGCATCATGTAGATCAAACCAGGCTTAATATAGTTATGCATAACCTGTTAGACCTAACATTACTTAATATCAGGCAGGACAATATGTCCTCATTGGTATCTTATACTTATACACGTTCAAATAAGTGCTTTATGATGATCATGTGTGTATTCTTTTCCATATTAGCTTGTTTACAAAAAAGCTCGTAGATTTTGCGAGTAAATATATGTGAGCATAGTTTAATTCTTGTTATCTTTAACGTGCTATTCTTGGAGAATTGCAGGCACGTCAGGTCCATCCAGACAAAAATCCAAACGATCCTCATGCAGCACAAAATTTTCAGGTAACACTTCCATCTAACACGTATTGAATGTTTATTTCGTATTTTCAATATTTTTCTGCATGTTTCTTTTTAAATTTTTTCTAGTTTATTGTTTTATTTAAAAATTTATGATTCTATAACAGGTTTTAGGAGAAGCTTATCAAGTATTGAGTAATCCTGATCAAAGACAGGCTTATGATGCTCACGGGAAATCAGGAATCTCAACGTTAGTTTTGTGGTCTTTAATTATAGCTTATGGTACCTTGTGCTGTATACGCACACACATTCATATGTTATTTAGTTAACTTTTGGAAAGTTTGTAACATTTCCTTTTGTCTGTTAATTGTAGTGAGGCAATCATTGACCCACCGCTATCTTTGCAATGCTTTTTGGGAGTGAACTATTCGAAGACTACATTGGCCAGCTTGCAATGGCATCCATGGCTTCTTTGGATATTTTCACCGAAGGCGAGCAGTTTGACGTTAAAAAGTTGCAAGAAAAGATGAGGGTATGTGTGCATATAGAATCAGGATCAAATATGAACTTAAATGTTAGCAAGAACGGTAATAACTGTTCAAAATGCACGAACTTGACAATTGTATCTCGTTGTTGAAGTGTTTGACATAATTTTGAAACATTGAAAACAACAGATCCACAATTTTTACGGTTGTGCAACTACATGCATCTGTTGCAACAGATTGCATAATTAGATGCATATTTGAATTTGTTTATTTTTTTAATAGAAAATGCTTTAAAACTCTTATCAAACACTTTAACAGAGGCATGAATTATGAATTGAATTTTCAACTTGTATGTTTCAGATTCAATATTTTGATTGCGGTTTTTTTTACCATTATTTGAGTTCTTATAGGAACCTTCCCCTGTTGTGAACACACGCGCGCACACACACACACACATATAATACATAAATATATATGTGTGTGTGTTTGGGGGGGGGGATACGCACACACACACACATATATTTATATATTATATGTGTGTGTGTTGGGGGGGTGGATGTTTACTATATAACCAATTTTAACTAGAGAATTGCGAAAACGGCAAAAACACGTGTCTATTGCTTTAGCTGTGATACATAAGGCGCTTATGTAACCGCATAACCGTCTACTCTTTCTCTCTCCCACTATTGCGGTACGTACAAGCGCTTAAATAGTTCTTTACTTAAAATTGATCCTGTATTGACCACACTCTTATTATATATATACATACACTCACATATATATTATATCTGTACATATATTATCCTATTTAGTAGCATACTTCAAGAAGTAATATTTTTTTAAGATTTATTTTGTGGCTTTGTAAATTTGAATCAGTTAAGTGTGTGCATCACAGATTGTGCAAACAGAAAGAGAAGAAAAGTTAATTACATTACTTAAAGATCGTCTCCATGAATACGTGCAAGGAAACAAAGATGATTTTATTCGTCACGCTGAAGCTGAAGTATCAAGGCTCTCCAATGCAGGTATATCTTATATCATTATACTAAAAAATTAATGCCAAGTTATTATATACTTCTAACTGTAAGTTACGCCTACCTTTTGTAGCTTACGGTGTGGACATGCTTAACACAATCGGTTATATTTATACTCACCAAGCTGCCAAAGAGCTCGGTAAAAAAGCTATTTATCTCGGTTTACCGTTTATTGCCGAGTGGTTTAGGAACAAAGGTCACTTTATTAAATCACAAGTTACAGCCGCGACAGGTACATCTGGCCTCTATTTATCATATATTTTTTTATTAATTTGTATAATAGTATTAAACTAGAAATTTTACCCTGCGCATTGCGGCGGGAGTTTGATTATCAGTATAGCACATTACCGACACTGGGTGTAGCAACCAAAAGAGATAATGTAAAACCATGGGGAAAAGAACATCGAAACGTCAACGTACGTATTCGGAAAAACCACTAAAAGACAAAACAGTAAAAACAAAAACAAAAAAAATTCTGGTTCTCATAATAGGGATTCCGGTAACGATATTGTTCGGTTGGAGTTGGTTTGTTTGTCACGTCGGTGAGGGAAAAACACTAAAAGGCAAAATTCGAAAAGAAATAAACGTAGCGGGACTAAAGATGTATATTAGCAAAGTTAAAGTAGAGGGTCTAAACATGTATATAAGCAAAGTTAATTTACGAAGGAAAAAACTTTATTAAAGTAGAGGGTCTAAACATGTATATGATTAAAGTTAAGGGGTTGTATAGTAAATATAGTAAAGAGGGGGGGGGGGGTTAATTAGAAAAATTGTGTTTTAGTAATAATTTGCGCTTTTCTTGTGCCGGGCATGCGCTTCTTTTGCGCCTTTGATTTCCTAGTCTGGCTTATTACCATACCATTATGTAACATTTTTTTTTTATTTTTGTGTTACCTTTTGCGATTTTAGGCGCAATCGCTTTAATTCAGCTTCAAGAAGACATGAAAAAACAGTTGAGTCAAGAAGGGAAGTACACAGAAGAACAACTCGAAGAATACATGGAGTCACACAAGAAGATAATGATTGATTCTCTTTGGAAGCTTAATGTGGCAGATATCGAAGCCACGGTTTCTCGTGTCTGTCAGATGGTTGTATCCACTTTCCCTCGTTTTTTGTTTATATAAATACGCAGATGGTACTCATATTTATATCATTTTATGTCTGTTTCAGGTTCTTCAAGATCATACCGTGAAAAAAGAGGAGCTTCGTGCAAGAGCTAAGGGATTGAGGATCCTTGGTCGGATCTTTCAGGTGTTATTTTGCGTACATTGTCGTTATGGCAAAACGGGTTAGCTGGATGGGTCGGGTCAAACAATTATTTCCATTCATAGATGGCTGATGTATAAACAATTATTTTGATTTCAGAAGGCAAAACCAGCTGTTAATGGGCATGAAAGTGAACCAATGTTACACTCTGGTATGCATAATCTGAATGTTGAGGATACAGATCATGCTTCAAAAGCTGCAGAATCTGGTCAAAGTTCTCAACCCACCATGGTACCTCAGGTATATTATTATTCATTTTTTAAACTGTTGAAAACATGTTTTTTTTCCTTCCTGTTTTTACATTCTAAATTATTATAAAATGTTTTTTTTTCTAGAGTCCATATGTGGACGTTCCCCAGATTCCTGGTGTAGAAAATTATGATTTTCCTAAGCCAACAGTACCCCCTGGGGCCCAGAGACCTTAGTGAAGTTGCATGGTTGAATTGGGATGGTATGTCATCAAGTGTTTTGTATGTATAATTTTGGTAATGAAGTTGAATTTGCATGTATTTATTTAACTCAACACATAACTTTCATATGATTTTTAATTTGTTTATTATTATAAGAACATATTGTATTTTCTTTTCCCCCCGGACTATGTACAATTGTACAGTATAATCTGGACAAATAAATATCTTGAGAACCTTAAAAGAATATTCGTTTAGTGAGATTATTTATTTGTCAAGAAAAGGTTTTGAGTTTTGGAGAAATTTATTCAATTGATGAGATCATTCATTACATGATTATACCGAATATGTATCAATCGAGATAACAAAGTTCAATTTTTAATAATATTTTTACATTTTAAATGATAATATTGTTACACAATAAGCTTTTAAACAAATTTTTTTCTTAACGGCAAGTTTCGTTTTTACTTTTTGTGACCTACAATTTAGCTACTTGCAGAAGCTTTATTTCTCTTATTGGACCACTAATCCCAATGGTAACCTTTAATATATGGTAAAAGTTGTTGATATTAAATTTGAAATGGGTCTTTCTGATACGGTACAACCTAAGGAATTAATCACTCTCTTTTCTTCCCCTAATAGCCGTGCCTTCCTAGCATGGGCGCAGCTATGAAGGGGCGCCCGACCCCTCGAACTTTTCGCTTATTAGTGTTTTGTATGTACGTTTCGTATAGAAGTTTTTAGGTATATACGTTTTCAACCCCCCGATTTTATATAAAAAAATAGGTGTATACTTTTAGGTCCGATGACTTCTGACTCCCCGATGGAATTTTCAAGCTTCGCCACTGCTTCCTACTACAATCGCAGATGTTATCGTCATAGCAAAATAAAAGAGAAAAGTGATTCGGATAGTCCCTGTGGTTTGCTCCAATTTCACCTTTAGTCCCTAATTTTCAAAATTACAGCTATAGTCCTCAAATTTGGCAAATTCGTTCTCGGATAGCCCTGAAGCGGATGGAGGTTAGTTTTTGATGTTAAGTGAGTGTGAAATGACTAAAATGCCCTTAATATAAAAACAACAATTAAATCATTAAAATAAAATAATTAATATATTCATTTAGATGGGACCCACATGGTTTATTGTAAGAGTCATCCTATTGGGACACCCAAATTTCTTATTTTGACACCCTTCCATGCGGGTCGCATAGGCCCATGCGCCCCCGCATAGGGTTAGGGTTTCCCGACAAAGGCAGCAGACTGACATGTCTGCGTGGAAACACGCGAACCTTGTACCCATGCGCCCCGCAGAGGCCCATGCGGGTCGCATAGGGTACCAAGAATCAGAATATAACCTCGTACACCTGCGTGACCTAAAGTTGATGTGCATGTTTGAACTCAATTCGCCCAGCAATGGCCTCTGCGGGGCGCATGCACGCTCCAGAAAGGCTATAAGACCATGCATTATCGTTGGTTATCGTATTAGATTTCCAATTCCATAATGAACCTTTCAAATCACAATCATGTATACTCACAGTATGTCGTGGTTTTTCGGAATATTCGTTGAGGATTCTAATGATAGTGTTGTTCCAGACTCATACGAGACCGCCATTTCTGATTCTTACGAATCTTCGTTTCAGCCCAACCATTACGAGGAAGTTGTCAACCGCGTCCCTTCTCATGTCGACATTCCGCCTCTTCCAGACCCGAACTACTCACCACACAGTTATTCCGGAGGTTATTCTGGATACAACTACGGAGGTGATAATTCGTATGCAGAGGGTAATTTTCATCACGAATATGACGAGGAAGAAATCAAACTGGAAGATGAGGAGGAAAACATACACCCTATCATAGTTTCCTATGCAACTAATCAGGGTTTTGCCTCCCGTGAAGAGATGGAGGATTGGGTAGATAGGAGGGCTCGTAATCACGGCTGCATCGTTAAGTGTGGAAGATCGAAGAAGAAACATGGTGAATTCGTGAGGGTGTGGATACATTGTATCCTTAGTGGTGATCGTAAGAGTGTAGCCACTGTTCGAAAAACCGGTAGCAAAAAAACTCGTTGCCCTTTTGAACTGATAGGGTTCTATGATGAAATGCTTAACGTTTGGCGGCTACAGGTTAAGAACGAGTCACACAACCACTTTCCTCTTGAAACTTTAGAGGGGCACGCGTATGCTAGAAGACTTTCGGAGGACGAATACAGATTAGTGGAGCAGCTGGCCGAGCAAGACATTCCCACACGTAACATCTGGGCAACATTAAGGAATCAGAACCCTAATAATAAGAGCATTCCAAAAGATATACATAACGTTGTTCAGAAGATTAACGCCGGGAAGAGTTTAGGAGATTCTCCGATGCAAAAACTAGAAAACTTTCTTATTTCAAAACGTTTCACTTATGAAACTTGGGAGGATCCATCCACAAACAATCTTGAAGATATTTTCTTTGTCCATGAGCATTCCGGCCAAATGTGGCGTGCATTCCCGCATGTGCTCATTATTGATGCTACCTACAATACCAACCTCTACAATCTTCCATTCATTCAGGTTGTTGGTATGACTTCTACAAACATGTCGTTTTCAGACGCACATGCTTTCGCATCTAAAGAGAACTGTGAAACGTATGTGTGGGTTTTAGAACAGATCAGGTCAATGTTGCAAGAGGGTATGGAACCCCGGGTCATTGTAACAGACAGGGAACTAGCGTTGATGAACGCGTGTGATATAATATTCCCTAATGCCCACAAGTATCTATGTCGGCGGCACATTTCACAGAATATATTTAGAAATAGCAGGAATTGTTTTACCAATAAGGAGTGGAAAGAATTTCTTCGCTCATTCGGGAGGTTGTGTGAGTCTGCGACCGAGGAAATATACGAGTATCAAATCGAGCGGCCTAGTCGAACACTAAATGCAGCCGGTCATGGTCGTAAGTTTTTCAACACATACATACATACATACATACATACATACTACATACATACATACATACATACACACATATATATATAACATACAAATAACATGTATGTTTTTACATTTAAGATGTTTTTACTTATATGGTAAATAACTGGTTGAAACCATACCATACAAAGTTTATATCTGCGTGAACTAACCGAACAATCAACTATCATCAAACTACAACTAACAGAGCCTAGAGCCAACATGCTGCTTTTAAAAGATACATTCAAAATAATCGCAACACGTTGGTTAAACTAGCGGGTTTTGTCGACCAGCAAGTTACGAAACAACATACGTTAATTTTGATGAGTTTTGAAGAAAGTAACAGAAAAGTCATGAACCACCACAAAAAATGTCCAATGTTCAAGTTCCTGCTTCAAAAGGTTTCCATTTTTGCTCTTGAAAAAATATACACAGCTAGAAGAACGGAAGACATCAGTTATGCGAACATATGGTCATACATGTGGTTGCCAACTTTTCACGAGTTGTGGTTTGCCATGTGCTTGTCAACTTGAAAAGTTAGAAAATTCAGGTGATTTTTATACTAGTTTGACAATATATCACACTGTTTTCAAATAATCGCAAATGATTGACAATATTCATTTACAGGGGAAGCAATCCCATTCACTTCCATTGACAAAATGTGGACAAAGCTTGATCTCAAACCGGTAACGAAAAAAGAGCTAGAATTTGACTTGAACGGCGAATTTGAGAAATTGAAAGAAATATTCAGGCCACACCCTACCCAAGTAAAAAAAAAGCATGTTTGAGAAAATAATTCAAGCGATTACACCAGGAAAATCCCAAAATAACCTTCCTGTCGTTAAACAAAATACCCGTGGTCGACCAACCTTGAAGGTCCAAGAACAAAGAAGACAGGAGGCTGCTCGTCATAGCTCATACGTGTCCTCCCAACAAAGCACTTACGGGTCTCCCTCCGAAGCTCCTCGTCATAGCTCGTACACACAATCAGAAGACTTTAAAAGACCGAGCGCCGTGACAAAGCCTGTAAAGCAACGTAGTCGTTCAACTCCCACGCAACGACAATATGACCCTGAGTTTCCCTTAATCCACGGGGGTACGGAACTTTAACAATTACCAAGTATAAGAATCACATTCCTAGAATGTTTCATCCGTACATATCCGTAATAACGAATGTAAATCCAGATGGTCATTGTGGATTTCGAGCTACAGCTTTGGGCTTAGGGTGGGAGGAAAAGGCCTTCAGAGACGTAAGACGGCAGTTGGTAGATGAGATGGTAAGAAACCAGAGCATTTGGTTCCCAATTTTCGAGGCGATGGAGCGTGGAAAATATAAGACCCTGTTAGACAACATAAATTTCGACTCGTTAGAAATGGCATCATCTAAACATTGGATGGATATTCCTTATACAGGACTTCTTATTGCTGAGAGATTTGGTGTGATCGTTCATACTTTGGATACGAGGGGCTGTGATCGTTCATACTTTCATACTCCAATTACGAAGGGTCCAGATGATGTCGTGTTCCCTCATCGATCTGTTACGGTTGTGTACCTTCGTGAATCCGAACATTTTATACATGTGAAGTTGGAAGGACAGTATTCGATGCCTACTCGAACTTTTTATGGGCCGGGATTCATCAAAACGCCGCTTCGGGCTGGTTGACAACGTACGACAACCGACTAGATATGTATCTAGTCGACTAAACCCTAAAATAGATCTTAACGCTATCGACATACCCGAGTCCTCACATGAACATTTGTAGATTTATTAACATTTACACTTATCAATTTTTAATGTAAATTAACAATCTAATTTTTAAATAAAAAAAAACAACCAATGCGCCCCGCAGAGGCCTCTGCGGGGCGCATTGGGTTTCTTTACATAAGCCTCTGCGATCAGCATAGGTCCATACTATCTCCAAACACACAACCAAACACACACTAAACGACACTGAAGAACAAGCCAAGAAAATCCCGCACGATCTCGTTTTTCAACTTCTTACGTTATAGAGGTTAGTTTTTTACCGTATTTAGTTACTTTTTTACCGTATTTAGATAGATCCATACGGTATTTCGGTAGTTTATACCGTGGTTAGGTAGATCTATGCCGTATTTAGGTAGATTTATACCGTATTTAGTTACTTTTTTACCGTATTTAGATAGATCCATACGATATTTCGGTAGTTTATGCCGTGGTTAGGTAGATCTATGCCGTATTTAGGTAGATCCATGTCGTATTTAGGTAGATTTATACCGTATTTAGGTAAATATTAAAATTAATATTTATATTAATATTTTAATCATTTTATTATTAATATTAATATTTTAATCATTTTATTATTAAAATTAATATTTATATCATTTTATTATTAAAATTAATATTTATATCATTTTATTATTAATATTAATATTTTAATCATTTTAATGTTTTGCAGATGGAGTTTCTTATCGATGAGCCGATGGAGGATGTTGATGTCCCTGAGGCTCCTCAGGGGGGGGGGGGGGGCGTCGTAGGAGGCGTGAGCGGCCAGAGATTGATCCGCTGGCGGATCACGCGTTTCTTGTATTTCCTCATCATGACGATTCTGCTTCCCCTTTTAGACGATATGACAGACTACGCCGAGTCATCATTGGCGCGCACGAGTCGACTGACTGGAGTATGCTGGAGACGTTGGGTGAGACTGATCGAGCACGACATTTTATCGGCGTCGGTACGCCGTGGGACAGACTGTTTCTCTTAGCGCACACCCCTACCTATAGGGCCATTACGATCGAGTTTCTTTCTTCATTCACATTCAACCCACGCCCAGCCGACCACCCAGAGGATGACCTGGACCACCCGTTTATCGAGATCGAGTTTCGTTTATGCGATCGTCAGTTTCAGATGAGCCTCAGCGACTTTGCGGTTATATGCGGATTATACACACCTCACGAGACTACTCAGCCCATATACACCGACGCTTTGATTAGTAGGACGAGGGGGAGCTCCTAGGTTTTTGGTCAGTCATTGCCCCTCAGCAGGAGTGTACTTGGCCTTCTGGGAAGGTCAGCCTGATAGCCGACCCCTTGTACCGGTACCTGCACCGGTGCATAGCTACGTCTATCGCCCCCCGCTTTGATACCGGGAAAAGGTTACCAGCGGTGACCTTTTCTTTTTGTACCGCCTGCTGGGGCGCAGGCCGTGCGCGCTAGCCAG
Organism: Scalesia atractyloides; assembly: GCA_947069175.1. Lineage (NCBI taxonomy): Eukaryota > Viridiplantae > Streptophyta > Magnoliopsida > Asterales > Asteraceae > Scalesia > Scalesia atractyloides. Next base: position 84,763,991 of record CAMTDV010000030.1, read on the forward strand.
GAGTTTGGCTATGTTTTACGCTAGCGCGTACATGCGGCAGGAGCGAGCAGTATTTTACGGTGGTGCGTATATCACCATCATTGCCAGGGCCCTGCTTCCAGAGATTGATATAGATGCGGATCCACGTTGCGGTCCTGCTATCTTGCCTGGGAGGCTTGACACCCGTACCATACAGGGTATGGGTATCCTGGGCAAGATTCCAGGTGTTGGTCGCTGCTTGGTGGAGGTCTTCCCAGTTGTAGATATCGAAGACGACCCGGTAGATCCTGCCGCTCCTGCCCCTCAGGCCGCTCCTGCCCCTCAGGCCGCACCACAGCCACCGCATCCGCCACAGTGGCCGATTCATGTTGCGCCTGATATGCATCAGTTCTACCAGATGCAGATGCTGCACAATGATGCAGATGCAGTACATGATGCGATTTCAGATTGATCAGATTGCGGCGATCATGGCTCACATGGGTATGCCACCAGTTGATTTTCATATGCCGGCCCATCTACTACATCCTCAGCCGGTACCTCAGGCACCTCAGGCTCAGCATCAGCCACAGGAGGATCAGGTTCAGCATCAGCCAGGCGAGGGTGGTCAGGATTAGGTTGTTTTCTTTTTTACTTTGTAAATTTTGATTATCGATGTACTGAACAAATGTTATATATTAATGCAGTTTCAGTTTTTATTATACGTGTGTGTTTCATTTTATTATACGTGTGTGTTTCAGTTTTTACTTTGTAAATTTTGATTATCGATGTACTTGAAATAGTGAATCTCTAACTTAATCTCTAACTAAAATATGAAATAACATAACACAACCTTTAAACTTTTAAACAACTTAAAATACCAAATTATGCGCCCCGCAGAGGCCCAAGAGCATCGCGTGGGATTGATACCCATGCGCCCCGCAGAGGCCTATGCGGGTCGCATAGTGTTCAAATAGAAAAAGTGGGTGTCCCAATAGACGGAGTAAACCATCAACCGGAGAACCACCACCACTACCCTCCACCGGAGAACCACCACCACCTCCACCGCTTCAACCACCGTCACCTCCATTAACACTACCCATCCACAACTTTAGTAGCCTTTAATTCTTTTATGTTTTAAAAGAAAAGAAATGATCAATCTGTTTAAACCCAATTGCTTTCTTTGCACTTTCCTGCCCACTCTTCGGCCATGAGTCTGCAATCAAAGATATGAATATTATATTCCCCTGGAGATAAACAGAGCATCTATCCTATATATGCATTTCATTGTTCCTAGTCACTCATCTCTAATAAGAAAAAAAAAAGAATGAATACAACTAGCATTAAAACAGCACAATAATTTTAAATTAAATTTGAATTAGGTGACCTGCATGATGAGTTAATCCGGTCAAGAGGCGCCAGTAACAGTTTTGGCAGCAACACCGGAGAGGGCACCCCAGCAAAGACGACAGAATCGGAGCAGATTTTAATGAACCTGTATAAACCCAATTGTTTAATGAACCTGTATAAACCCAATTGTTTTCTTTACCGGTGAGGAACAGGTGTTGGTGGTTTTGTTTCCTTTACCGGTGAGGAAAAGGTGACACGTGTTGGTGGTTTTGTTTCCTTTACCGGTGAGGAAAAGGAGACAAGGAGAGAGAGGTGGGAGTGGGGTAAAAGCCTAAAGGTTTTTTTATTAATTATTAAGGGCATTTGAGTCATTTCATACTCACTTAACATCAAAAACTAACCTCCATCCATTCCAGGGATTATCCGAGAACGAATTTGCCAAAGTTGAGGACTATAGTTGTAATTTTGAAAATGTAGGGACTAAAGGTGAAATCGGGACAAACCACAGGGACTATCCGGGCACTTTTCTCAAAATAAAATGTTTAAAAAACATCGTTGAAAAACGATTTTTCATTGACTTTCGACACAGACATATATATTTGTATAGACAAAAGATCAAATACAAATACCCTTATCATGCAAAACGTACGAATATAGTGAAAATGTAAAAAATACGGTACATTTTCGTAATTATTTACGCGTAGAGTAATTATCAAAATTACACTACAGATGATCTTGTAGGGTAATTTTGATCTTGTAAAGTAATTTTGTAAAATGTTTCCGTAGGGTAATTTTGACCTTGTAGAGTATCATAATTACTCTACAAATGATCTTGTATGGTAATTTTGATGTTGTAGAGTAATTTTATAAAATGTTCCTGTAGGGTAATTTTGATCTTGTAGAGTATCATAATTACTCTACAAATGATCTTGTATGGTAATTTTAATCTTGTAAGGTAAATTTGTAGAGTATCATAATTACTCTACAAATGATTTTGTATAGTAATTTTGAATTGTATGTTGTTTGATAAACTTGCAGAGTAATTTTGATAATTACCCTACGACCAAATAATTACGAAAATGTCACCGCGTTTTTTTGGTTTTTTCATACCTTACGTCCGTTTAATACGTTAAAGTTATTTGTACAAAAACTTTACTCTATTTATATATGTCACACCCCAACCGATGGCGGAAACATCAGGGTTAGTGGCACTATGCGACCAGATTGTATCACGATAAATTTTGTAACAATTATCCAACAACATTACTTTAACGTTTAACATCCCATATTATTAAACATAACATTTCAAACAACCATTACAGAAATTCTGATTTTCTCATAAAAACAACATGGTTCGATTTCCCCTAGATTTTTATTACAACCGTTCTAAACAAGATAAGCAACATACTAACTAAAAATACTCCAAAGCAATCCAAGCTAAATCCTCAACCTGTTACATGCGTTAAAATACAAGTCAATACAATTAAGTAAAGGTGAGCATACGAGTTTGAATAATACTAGCATAGTCGAGAAAGCGTTTGTGAAACAATTTAATTATATATCATGATACACCAAAACACTTAACATAATATAGGCTTATTTCTCATGCTAACTACCGTGAAAAGGCTTGCGCGACCATCCTAACTAGACCCCGTCGGGTGTTAGCCAAACTATAGTACCATACTAGCTAAGGAGGCAAGTTAACGAAAATAAGTCCTAGTCACATGTTTCTAGTATCACGTATCGAGCATGTACAATCAGATTATTCGCGTGTGATAAACAGTTTGATTTGTGAAGTGATTTTGATATAGGAACGTATGTAACACCCAAAAAGTGCATTAAAGCGAAAATGAGTCAAGTATACTCACTGTGGGTGCGTTTTGGTAAGACTTAAGGTTCTGAGGAGAGTTGTGGAGTGCGCCGGATCAGCCTGTAAACGAACAGAAGTGCATCAGTCTTCCGAAAAGCCGAAACGATGAAGTTTGAGTTGAGCAGTAGGCAAGTTCGGGCGAACTTGTGAGAAAACCTTACTGAGAAGGCAAGTTCGGGCGAACTTGTATAGTTTCCTAAGAAACTAGGCAAGTTCGGGCGAACTTGTAGGATTTTTGGTGATGAATACCCAAGTTCAGTCGAACTTGACCCAATATGGGTACAAGTTCGGCCGAACTTGACCTGGTGAGCTGGTGATTCTTGAGTGAACTTGATGTTTTCGGGTCCAAAATCTTGCGTTTTCACGTCGTTTGCTGAGTAAATCGAGTGCCCATCCCTCCAACCTTAAGCCACTGAGTAAAACTTAGGCTGGAGAGGTCTTTTAGAGCGAACTTAGCCATTTTACAGAAACTCGGGCTAATCCGTCGAACTTGAAGGTTCGTACGGGTTAGTCCAGCTTGTGTAAAGTGACAGTTTCGTCCTTGTGCTTCCGGATCTGAGATTTAGCTTTGACAACGCCTCGTTCCACTCAAGTGAATGAAACATACGTCATTAGTCCGAATATTGTGTAAAAATCAATACTTTAAAGGTTTTGCTCAGATCTAAGCATAGATCTGAGTGAAAAACATAAGTTTTATGTAAAAAGATGAAGATTTTTGTAAACATAGAAGATTTGATGAAAACGAAGGCTATGCCTTGTGCCAAAATCGTTGTAAACCTTTGTAAAACGTTGATAAACGTTGTTGTAGTTGAAATCGGCCTGATTCTTACTTAGAACACGAAGGTTTCGGGTTTTGAGAGCTCTGGGCGAACTTACAGCAAGTTCAAATGAGATGAATGAGCTGGGTATTTATAGGTGAAGGCAAGTTGAGAGCTGATGGGAGTCAAGTTCGGCTGAACTTGCATGTTTTCATGCAAGTTCGCGCGAACTTGTGGGATTCTGAGAGAAAGAGAGCCAAGTTCGACCGAACTTGACCTCCCTGAGGAGTTTAATTGGCCAGTCAAGTTCGGCCGAACTTGGTATCACCAAGTTCGAGCGAACGTGACGCAATTTATTGGATTTTCTTCGTTTATTTCGCGTTAAAAGTTCGTTTGGCGATTCGGTTAATATTAATTAGTTATATTAAGCATTTTAGTAAGGCGTTAAGCGTTATACTTGGTATAATAGTGCGATTTAGCGATTCGAGAGTGCGAGAGCGATGCCATAGCGAGCGTAATCATAATCATAAACACACATAACAAATAAATAATATAAAACCACATAAATAATTGCGATTTGCGATGCGATGAGATTAGCGATGCATTGTAATAAGCGATTAGATGCGATATAACATACATACTCATAATTAGTTAACATAAAATTCATTAATAAAGCGAATCTCGGATTTACAAAGGATAGATACAATCGATAACAAAAAAAAGATAACAACGAATTTACGAGTTGTTACAGTCTCCCATACTTTAGGAATTTCGTCCCGAAATTAAGCAGCGGCCGTAACAAAGAGATGTGGATATTTCGTTTTCATATAACTTTCGAGTTCCCAAATGAACTCGGCGCCGTGTTTGCCTTCTCATCGGACCTTCACGATCGGGATGCGTGAGCGTCGAAGTGTCTTGGTTTCTCGATCCATGATCTCAACGGGTTTTTCCACGAAATGGAGCGTTTCATTAATTTGCAGATCTTCGAGAGAGACATGCAGATTTTCTTCGGCTATGCACTTTTTGAGATTAGACACGTGGAAAGTCGGATGTACATTATTAAGTTCCGCCGGTAATTCGAGACGATAGGCTACTTTACCGATCCTTTCCAGAATCTTAAAGGGTCCAACGTATCGAGGCGCTAGCTTTCCTTTCTTGCCGAAGCGGACCACTCCCTTCTAAGGTGCAACCTTTAGGAGAACGTGATCTCCCACTTCGAATTGTAGGGGCTTGCGGCGTTTATCGACGTAACTCTTTTGACGACTCCGAGCTTTCAAGAGATTGTCTCTAATCTGGAGGATCTTATCCGTCGTTTCTTGAATTAGCTCGGGACCGGTGATTTGTGCTTTTTCGAACTCGTGCCATGCAATAGGCGATCGACATTTTCTTCCATACAGTGCCTCAAAAGGAGCCATTTGAATGCTGGTATGATAACTATTATTGTACGAGAATTCAATTAAAGGTAAATGCGTATCCCAGTTACCACCAAAATCTACGATGCACGCACGAAGCATGTCTTCGAGGGTGCGGATCGTGCGCTCAGTCTGACCATCGGTTTGAGGGTGAAAAGCGGTACTGAGATTGAGAGTAGTACCGAGAGCGGATTGAAAAGCCTCCCAGAGACGCGAGGTAAAGCGACCGTCGCGGTCAGAAATGATGTCACGAGGCGTCCCGTGTCGACATATAACTTCGTCCGTGTAGATTCGGGCTAACCGTTCGACCTTAAAGTCTTCTCGTATAGCAATAAAGTGCGCGGATTTAGTGAGACGATCAACGATAATCCAAAGGCTATCATGACCAGATGAAGTACGCGAGAGTTTAGTAACGAAGTCCATAGCTATACTCTCGCACTTCCACATTGGGATTTCGGGTTGTTCGATTAAACCAGAGGGCCTTTGATGTTCGGCTTTAACTTTCGAGCAAGTTAAGCATTTTGAGACCTACACGGCGATATCCTTCTTCATGCCCGGCCACCAATACTTAGGACGAAGGTCCTGGGTACATCTTGTCGGCACCGGGGTGAATGGAATATCGAGATTTATGAGCTTCGGTCATTAGCAGGTTCCGAAGATTGTCACGGGTAGGAATCCAAATGCGATCGAGATAGTAATAAATACGATTAGGCTTAGATACGAGCTGAGTTTCGGCACCACATTTCATTTCTTCCTAAAGGGTATTCTAGTTAAAACAAGCAAATTGGGCGGAGCGAATCATGATTTCGAAATCATTCAAAGCTTGAGAGTCACGAACACTATATACATAGCTTCGTCGACTTAGAGCATCGGCGACGAGGTTTGCTTTGCCGGGATGGTACTGTATCTCGCAATCGTAATCGTTGAGAAGTTCAACCCATCTGCGTTGGCGCATATTAAGTTCCTTTTGATTGAAGATATGTTGTAAGCTCTTATGGTCGGTGAAGACCGTACACTTGGTACCGTAAAGGTAGTGTCGCCATATCTTTAATGCAAAAACGACTGCACCGAGTTCGAGATCGTGGGTTGTGTAGTTTTTCTCGTGGATCTTGAGTTGGCGAGACGCATACGCGATAACCGTGTCTCGTTGCATAAGCACACAACCAAGACCAAGGTTAGAGGCATCACAATAAACAACGAAATCGTTGTTTCCTTCGGGTAAAGCGAGGATAGGAGCGTTGCATAGCATACGCTTGAGAGTTTGAAAAGCTTCCTCTTGTTTAGAATCCCAAACAAGAGGTTGATCCTTATGAGTCAAAGCGGTAAGCGGAACGACGATTTTCGAAAAGTCGGCGATGAATCGACGGTAGTAACCCGCCAATCCAAGAAATGAACAGATTTCGGAAGCATTCTTTGGTGTTATCCAATTCTTGACGGCTTCGATCTTTGCAGGGTCGACGTGAATTCCTTGACTGTTAACGATGTGGCCGAGGAATTGGACTTCTTTGAGCCAGAATTCACATTTAGAGAACATAGCATAAAGGCAATTACCTTGAAGAAGTTCGAGGACTAAACAGAGATGGCGCGCGTGTTCGTCTTTCGACTTCGAGTAAATCAAGATATCATCGATGAAAACAATGACGAAACGATCTAAGAAAGCTTTACACACACGGTTCATCAAATCCATGAAGACCGCGGGTGCATTGGTAAGACCAAAAGACATGACCACGAATTCGAAATGGCCATAGCGAGTACGAAAGGCGGTTTTTGGAATATCTTCATCCAACACGCTTAATTGATTATAACCGGAACGAAGATCGATCTTAGAAAAACAAGTAGCTCCTTGAAGATGATCAAATAAGTCATCGATACGAGGAAGAGGGTAGCGGTTCTTTATCGTGAGTTTGTTAAGTTCACGATAATCGATGCACATACGGAACGATCCATCCTTCTTTTTCACGAAAAGGACGGGTGCGCCCCAAGGCGAAGTGCTCGGGCGTATGAAACCTTTATCAAGAAGCTCTTGAAGTTGGCTTGATAGCTCGCGCATTTGGGATGTGCGAGACGATAAGGAGCTTTAGCAACTGGAGTAGCACCTGGTATCAAATCGATACGGAATTCAACATCTCGAGTAGGGGGTAAACCGGGTAAATCGTCGGGAAAGACCTTAGGAAATTCACAAACAACGGGAACGTCTTTATAAGTCTTCTTTTCTTTCTCCGGGGTGACGATGTGAGCGAGGAAAGCAACACATCGTTTTTGCAAGCATTTGTGTGCTCAAGTACATGACAAAAGCATCAACTTCTTTGAGGGAGTTTCACCATAAACATGAAGTTGATCTCCGTTAGGAAGAGGGAAACGAATCATTTTATCGAAGCATACAACTTCAGCATGATTCTCACGAAGAAAGTCCATGCCTACTATGATATCGAAGCTACCTAACTGCATAGGTATGAGATTGATCGAGAAGATGTGGCTGTTGAGATCGAGGGAACAACCACGTAAGACGGAATTGACGGTAACGGTTCTTCCGGTGGCGACTCCACATCGAAAATCTTTGGGAGTTTAGCACGCTTACATTTTAAAACCTTTTTGAATTCTAACGATACAAAACAATTATCGGCACCAGTATCAAATAAACATGAAACATAAATACCATTAACGAGAAACGTACCATTGACAACATTGTTGTCATTCTGAGCCTAGCGGTGGTTGTGATTGAAGGCTCTGCCACGCGCAGCTTGTGGTTGCTGCTGCGGCTGAGGCTGCGGTGCTGGCTGCTCTTGCTTGACCGGACGATTTGGACAGACATTGGCGAAATGATTTGGATCACCACACACATAACATACACGTGCTTTTGGAGCTTGCTGCTGATTGGCTTGAGGAGGAGCGGGTAAAGCTGGAGCTGCTGGAACCTGAGGAACTGGCTGGCGAGGACCTGATCGGCAACTCATAGTAAAATGGTCGTAGATATTGCAGTTTGTGCAAAAACGGCAGTTGCCACCAAGGCATGATGATAAGTGCACTTAGGGCACAGAGGGTGAGGTCCGGTATACGCATGCTTAGCTGGAGGTGCGTTCAGAGCGGCTGACTGAAGCGGCTTTGCTGGAGCGGCGAGAGCATAGTTCTTGCTCGGGTTTCCTCTCTTGCGTCCCTGACGCTTTCCCTTTGGTTCATTTGATTATTTGGTAGCAGCGGTTGGTTCGACGACGGCTTGATTGGCGACTTTAGCAGAGTTCTTGAAATAACCATCCTGAACTCGCTGATCGTTGATCTTAGCGGCGAGCATGTAGGTTTCCTCGATGGTTGTAGTACGAGCAACTTTCATGAAACTTGCAACATACTCGGGTAAACCACGGATGTACTTGTTGATAGCTTTCTCCGTCGTATCAACCTGGCTGGGACAGATGATGCTCAAAATCTTAAACCGAGCAGTAAAACCAGCATTGTCGGGACCATCCTGCTTGATACCCCAAAACTCATTCTCGAGCTTTTGCATTTCATGTGGAGGACAGAACTCCTTCATCAATACTTCCTTGAGTTCCTCCCAAGATAGATTGTAGGCTTCATCATTTCCACGCTTGTTTCTTTCAGCTGTCCACCAGTCGAGAACGCGGGACTGGAAGACTCCGGTAGCGTTCACGGTGCAGAGGTCATCGGGGCATCCACTTTGCCTAAAAGTGACCTCAATAGCATCGAACCAGTGAAACATAGAAGTCGGTCCGTCATTGCCCGTGAAGGTGAGAGGTGCACAAGCCTTGAAGTTCTTGAAGCTAAATCGCGGCTTGGGATTCTCAGTTTTCGAGTCGACTGTTGAGTTGCTGCTCACAGCATGAATTTCCGAGACGATTTGCAGAATGACTTTAGCTATCTCCTTGGCTACCATTGTAGCGATACGCTTGTCGGCGTTGCTGTGCTGGAGATTTCTCCTGGTATGTGATCCCATTGAAGACATCTACATTGAAGGATTTGATAGGATGAGATTCGATTATAATAGAGTTATGTTTAAATATTTATTATAATTATTCATACAAAGCACAAAATCACATAAACACGTAGACAAGTAAACACGTAGGCACATAAGCACGTAAGGACTTAAGCACATAAGCACGTAAGCACATAAGCACGTATTTCACGTAAGCATATACTTTGCACATATTCACCTTCCTATAAGTAAAGCGTAGCGCGTTCGAGGTGCGATATAATAGCGAGATATAAGCGATATATATAAGTGAGACAAGCGAGATAATACCGCTTATGAGGCACCCATGTCCTCATAGGCGTAAGCGAGTTAAGCGTCTTAGTTTGGGTGGTGTATTAATTAGCGTTTTAGATTACGAGAGCTGTGCGAGTAGTGCATGCGTTCTATGAAGCGTAAAGCGATAAAGCAAGAAATAAACAATTAAGCGAGAAATCGAATAAAGCGAAAATTCTCAAAATTTTAAACACATAAATAATAATAAACTCGATGATGCGTAAATCGACGATAAAGCTTAAATCAATTGGGAGTGTCCGGGGTTTTGAGACGTTGACTATCCAAAGTGATTCGACTACCCTTTGAATTTGGTCCCACGCTTTGGCCTAATAGATAAAAGTTCTCACCGCAAGCGGCTAACGACGTTTACCCTTCCAGTTAATACGTGTTCCAAACCATCGGCATAATCGAGACTTTGGTGAGATTGAAATCGAAGCACGGAATTAGTTATTAAGATGCGGGTTTCACCCCTAACTTAACAACATCATTCCTAGTTGTGGCCACGCTCACCGATCAAATCGGGCGTTCCACTAGATAGAAAGGGAGATGTTCGTCGAGGTTTAGATGTCACTCCTAACTCAACGAAGTTATCTCGTGATGAGTAATACGCGGAATGAGCGATCTTATTGGGAGTTCTTGGTTATCACACCTAATCTCAACTTGATTCTCGTTTGTGGGATATGAGCGTTTCTTAATCGTGTATATTGTATTAACCTTAGGAAAGCATATTCAAGCATTTATGGCAAGTAGATTAGCATTTAATTCAAAGATTGGTCAATCGGGTACTTAAACGTGCTACTAGGGAGAACATGGCAATTCTACCTATTATCCTAAGGAATTAGCTCTGATACCAATCTGTCACACCCCAACCGATGGCGAAAACATCGGGGTTAGTGGCACTAGGCGACCAAATTGTCTCACGAGAAATTCCGTAACAATTATCCAACAACATTACTTTAACGTTTAACATCCCATACTATTAAACATAACATTTCAAACAACCATTACAGAAATTCTGATTTTCTCATAAAAACAACATGGTTTGATTTCCCCAAGATTTTTATTATAACCGTTCTAAACAAGATAAGCAAAATACTAACTAAAACTACTCCAAAGCAATCAAAGCTAAATCCTCAACCTGTTACATACGTTAAAATACAAGTCAATACAATTAAGTAAAGGTGAGCATACGAGTTTGAATAATACTAGCATAGTCGAGAAAGCGTTTGCGAAACAATCTAATTACATATCATGATACACCAAAACACTTAACATAACATAGGCTTATTTCTCATGCTAACTACCGTGAAAAGGCTTGCGCGACCATCCTAACAAGACCCCGTCAGGTGTTAGCCAAACTATAGTACCATACTAGCTAAGGAGGCAAGTTAACGAAAATAAGTCCTTGTTTATAGTATCACGTATCGAGCATGTACAATCAGATTATTCGCGTGTGATAAACAGTTTGATTTGTGAAGTGATTTTGATATAGGAACGTATGTAACACCCAAAAAGTGCATTAAAGCGAAAATGGGTCAAGTATACTCACTGTGGGTACGTTTTGTAAGACTTAAGGTTCTGAGGAGAGTTGTGGAGTGCGCCGGATCAGCCTGTAAACGAACAGAAGTGCATCAGTCTTCCGAAAAGCCAAAACGGTGAAGTTTGAGTTGAGCAGTAGGCAAGTTCGGGCGAACTTGTGAGAAAACCTTACTGAGAAGGCAAGTTCGGACGAACTTGTATAGTTTCCTAAGAAACTAGGCAAGTTCGGGCGAACTTGTAGGATTTTTGGTGATGAATACCCAAGTTCAGTCGAACTTGACCCAATATGGGTACAAGTTCGGCCGAACTTGACCTGGTGAGCTGGTGATTCTTGAGTGAACTTGATGTTTTCGGGTCCAAAATCTTGCGTTTTCACGTCGTTTGCTGAGTAAATCGAGTGCCCATCCCTCCAACCTTAAGCCACTGAGTAAAACTTAGGCTGGAGAGGTCTTTTGGAGCGAACTTAGCCATTTTAGAGAAACTCGGGCTAATCCGTCGAACTTGAAGGTTCGTACGAGTTAGTCCAGCTTGTGTAAAGTGACAGTTTCGTCCTTGTGCTTCCGGATCTGAGATTTAGCTTTGACAACGCCTCGTTCCACTCAAGTGAATGAAACATACGTCATTAGTCCGAATATTGTGTAAAAATCAATACTTTAAAGGGTTTGCTCAGATCTAAGCATAGATCTGAGTGAAAAACATAAGTTTTATGTAAAAAGATGAAGATTTTTGTAAACATAGAAGATTTGATGAAAACGAAGGCTATGCCTTGTGCCAAAATCGTTGTAAACCTTTGTAAAACGTTGATAAACGTTGTTGTAGTTGAAATCGGCCTGATTCTTACTTAGAACACGAAGGTTTCGGGTTTTGAGAGCTCTAGGCGAACTTACAGCAAGTTCAAATGAGAGGAATGAGCTGGGTATTTATAGGTGAAGGCAAGTTGAGAGCTGATGGGAGTCAAGTTCGGCTGAACTTGCATGTTTTCATGCAAGTTCGCGCGAACTTGTGGGATTCTGAGAGAAAGAGAGCCAAGTTCGACCGAACTTGACCTCCCTGAGGTTAAGTTCGAGCGAACTTGAGGTTTCTGAGGAGTTTAATTGGCCAGTCAAGTTCGGCCGAACTTGGTATCACCAAGTTCGAGCGAACGTGACGCAATTTATTGGATTTTCTTCGTTTATTTCGCGTTTAAAAGTTCGTTTGGCGTTTCGGTTTATATTAATTAGTTATATTAAGCGTTTTAGTTAGGCGTTAAGTGTTATACTTGGTATAATAGTGCGATTTAGTGATTCGAGAGTGCGGAGAGCGATGCGTTAGCGAGCGTAATCATAATCATAAACACACATAACACATAAATAATATAAAACCACATAAATAATTGTGATTTGCGATACGATGAGATTAGCGATGCGATGTAATAAGCGATTAGATGCGATATAACATACATACTCATAATTAGTTAACATAAACTTCATTAATAAGCGAATATCGGATTTACAAAGGATAGATACAATCGATAACAAAGAAAAAGATAACAACGAATTTCCGAGTTGTTACAATATATTCCGCGTTGACGGTTGATTTGGTGCACCACGCATGGTCTGTTCGATACATCCCACCTGAGGGTGAAGAAGATATGGAGGAAGAGGAAGACCAAGGTGACGAGAATTAGTTCTTTTTTTAATTTTTTTGTTTCGGTGAATTTTACTTTATTTTTTTAGAATGTAATGTTTTTAATTTAATAAAATTATTAGTTTAAAATTAAAAAAATAATAATAATTGTGTAATGATTGACGGGGCGTTATTAGGCATTATCACCACTACGCCACTTTCTGAATAATGCCCCTTACTGACTGAACTGCCACATGGCAGAAAATGCCCAAGGGTGGGGGCATTGTCTTCCCCTCCCACTACACATGGTCTTAGTCATAACAAGCCATCGGATATTTTGGGATTTACGAATAACGGACAGCGACTCGGTTGAAAAGCTCGACGAACTCTAATTTTACTCTCACAAACCTCACTACCTCTCGTAAATTTCCTTTATTTAACTCATGTAATAAAAAGTATCTTATCTAGTGGACATATACAATGGCTCTGGTCTAGACGTGATGATATAGAAATCTAAAGATTTGTAAGGACATTTATTAGATCAAAGAGATAATAAATGTCTTTTAAAAGAAAATATGATGTTACATCTAACTTGTAACGTTTTTGGATGCTCTAAACCCTTTCCGGTGTTAACAAGTGAAGAACGAGAAAGATAGGACAAATTAGTTTACAAAGTCAATAAAAACTATAAAGGGAGAAAAACCCAAATACAACACGGACAAATGAGTGGACAAGAAATACGTAATCAGTCTTCTAGAATAGGTTTTGCTGAGAGGACCAGATCATTCCACTCGTCACCAGTTTAATAATTAATTCATAATATATCTTAAAAAGAATATTATATTTTCTATAGTTAAATGTCATTTTAGTCTTTGTGGTTTGGACTATTTTGCTAGTTTAGTCTAAATGTTTCATTTTTAGCATGTGGGTTCAAAAAGGTTTCACCGTTGCTATTTTAGTCTACTGGGTTAACTTTATCTATTTTTCTGTTAACCAGAAGGGCAATTCGGTAATTTATATGACCGAATTGCCGTTCTAGTTAAGAGAATTACATATAAAATGACCGAATCACCCTTCCGGTTAATAGAAAAAATGGTTGAAGTTAACCTAGTGGGCTAAAATGGCAGTGATGAAACCTTTTTGAACCTACAGGGTAAAAATGGAACATTTGAACTAAACTGACAAAATGACACAAACCTCAGGGACTAAAATGACATTTAACTCTATTTTCTATTGAAGACAAGAAAGTATCTTTTTTCTTTTTTATTAGAAGTTGACGTATCATTTTTTTGGATTGATAAATATTTAGTTTGTGTGATGCATGTAACACTCATAAGTTAGAAGTTGACGTATCTTATCTTTTTTATTGGATTGATAATATTTAGTTATTGTGTGATGCATATAACACTGTTAAGTATTTCCAGCTTAAGTTTATTTTCTTTTATTTGTCCTCAAATGTTGTGGTTCGATTTGGTATTTACGACACCTTTGAGAAAACCGTTAACTAGTGGCCCGGAACCAGACATCCTTTTTTTTGAACGACCAATGAATACTTTAAATGATCTACTGGCGACATTCACCACATCGGGATACACTCACCTCCGAACCGAGAAAAACCCTCACCTAGGGCCGAAGCCCATGAACACTCGCCCGAAGGCACGACAATGTGGTGAGGTAAAACTCATTCAGTTCAAGGATCGAACTAGCGATCTCTGCCTACTCGCCTAGTCTCCCATCATCACCAGGTGTCGCAGAAAATAATAATGAGGAGAGCAGGAATCGAATTTGAGTCACTTAGAAAACAAGTCTCTCCTATAATTGCTACTACTCTACAAACTATGAACATATGATATATTCAAGTCCTATCATCCCTTTCAAATGATATGGTTTGATTCGGTATATTATCTACACACAACAAGTAGATTGCAAACTTACACATCCCTATAACAACACCTAAATTACACTATTTGCTCACGATAACTCTCATCACTGTAGAAGAAAGATATCATTACAACACCTTGATTCCGTTAGGCTTGATCAGCTTTGATTGGTTTGATTTAAAAACAAAACTTACTCATAAACAAAAATATAAACGTAAACAAACACATCCAAGTTCCAAGATTCTCTAGTTTATTGATAGTCCAATTCAACACTAATTTAATGCTCCCCATAAAACCTAGTGTACCGTTCAACAATTGTCATATGAAGTTAACTATGGAGGGCTAGTCATGGCAAACATTAAAAACACAAGGATGATAACCATCAACCACTCAAACCATAAGGAGGTTAAATGAACATCACCCCAACAATATATACCCTCGATCATTCTCAAAAGATCAACTTATTTTCTTTTCTTTTAACCCGCCGGCCATGGAGATCACTACACTTTCTTGTGTTCTTGGAGTAGCATCAATCTTCTTGTTTTATATATGGAGGATTTTGAATTGGTTGTGGTTCAAACCAAAGAAAATCGAGAAGTTTTTAAGAGATCAAGGACTCAAGGGTACCCCTTATAAATTCTTGTATGGAGATCTTAAAGAGACTATGCAGATGATGAACGAAGCCAAATCTAAACCCATGAGTCTTACTCACGATATCGCGCCTCGTGTCTCGCCTTTCTTCTACAAAGCCATTTCCACTCTTGGTATGAAACTTTGCTTCTTCTTTTTTTATATCTTTATTAAGTGCCCAGGTACATAATTAATAAGTTAGTAAAAGTTTTATATTTATGTGTATGTATGTAACTGCATAGAAAATAAATTTTACATGAAATGAAAATCTTACGAGTAGAGTTCAGTCTTTATTAGTTAATAGAATAAAAAATAAATAATTCGATAGGGTTTTCAGATAAAAGACTAGCGGTGGTTAACGGAGGAGGTGATGGTGGCAGCATCGATGACGGTGGTGAGCGCCGAGCGGCGATTGGAGAGAGTTAGAGAGAGAGTCATGCGTGTGTGACGGATGTTTCTATGTGTTGCTTAGTAATCCAAAAAAAAAGAATAAAAAATGAATATTATAAATGGTGTGAAGTTCAAACAAAAAAACAAAATATGATATATAGTATGGAGATTAGTGGGAACTAAAGAACTATGCTTTAACATTTACATATATTATAGAATTCCCATTTCAAATGCTAAAAAATATTTTTGAAGTTTTTGCATATAAAAAGATGCGTAGAAATTATCCTAATAATTTAAAAAAAATGATTTTTACTCTTTTTAATTGTTTTTTAAACATTTTTTTTATTTTATAGTTTTTGATTTTTTATTATTAAAAAGGCTCTTACATGTATTTATATGTAGAAGTTTTGAAAATTTTGAAAAAATTAATTTTTAGCATGTTAAATTGAATTTTTAACATGTTAAATGCACATGGTTCCCTGATTTCCTTTTTTTAGTGTTTCACATTGAACCTAACCCTATGTGTGTGTATATATATTAATGAACTAAAAATAAAATAATTCAAGTGCAATGAGAAAGTTAACGAACTAAGCGGAGCTGAGCCAGGGCTAGCTCAAGCTTGACTCATTTACATAATGCTATTTTTAACTTTTGAGCGAGCAAAGTCACAGTCTATTTGAACATCTTTGTTTTAGGATGAAACTCTTTTGTTACCAGTGATTATAAGAGTGACATCAATTCATTCTTATCATGGAAACACAATTCAGTTAAATGTGCACACACATATGCTATGAATTAATCTATACTCTTTAGACAAAGGGTATCTATAATTTATGTTTATTGGGTATTATGGTATAGGTAAGAGTTGTTTTACATGGATAGGAACAAGACCTGTGGTACACATATCTGAACCTGCTATGATACGCGAAGTCTTGGCTAATTATAATACATATCAAAAGCAAAGGGGTGGTAACCCATTAACAAAGTTGCTAGCTAGAGGATTAGCAGATCTTGAGGGAGAGCAATGGGTTAAACATAGAAAAATCATAAATCCTGCATTCCACATGGAGAAGCTCAAGGTTACTTTCTTACAGTTCATTGTTTTTTTTTGTTACAACATCATTTACCCTTAATGTATTATGCCCTTATAAAACCGTTACATGGATGTACATAAATCTTTTGCAGCATATGATACCAGCCTTTTATGTGAGCTGTAGTGAGATGATCGGCAAATGGGAGAAACTTTTAACACAAGAAAGCTCATGCGAAGTGGATGTGTGGCCTGATCTTCAAACTTTTTCGAGTGATGTAATTTCACGTACAGCTTTTGGTAGCAGTTTTGAGGAAGGAAGAAAGATATTTGAACTTCAAAGAGAACAAGCAAGGCTAGTTATAAAGGCTGCAAATTCAGTTTACATTCCCGGATCAAGGTAAGTTAGCTTTGAAATATTATCTATTGGAAGCTTAAATTGGTATTGCTAGAATTTTGTGCTAATAAAGTACGATCCGATAGATTTTTGCCAACAAAAAACAGTAAACAGATGAAAGAGATTGACCGACAAGTGAGGGATTCTATAAAGAGCATAATCAATAAACGAGTTGTTGCGATGAAAGCCGGGGATGCTAGCCATGATGACCTTTTGGGCATACTTCTTGATTCGAATTACAAAGAAATTAAACAAAAAGGGAATAGCAATTTCGGATTAAGCATTGATGACGTTATTGAAGAATGCAAACTTTTCTACTTTGCGGGGCAAGAGACCACAGGAAATATGCTTGTTTGGACTATGATTTTATTAGGTCTACATTCGGAATGGCAGACACGTGCTAGAGAGGAAGTTTTAGATGTCTTCGGAGAGAAAAAAACCAGATGTCGATGGTTTGAGTCATCTGAAAGTTGTAAGTTTTCGTACTTTTAAAACTAACATTTATGACTTCTGAATATTTTGATATTAGAATTTCTTTTGTATCTCATTTTGTAGATGAACATGATCTTCAATGAGGTTCTCAGACTATATCCACCTGCCATATTACTTAGACGACTAATACATGATGAATCCAAATTAGGTAACTTAACCTTACCAGAAGGAACCCTTATCCAAATAAACGCATTGATTTTGCATCATGACAAAGATATGTGGGGTGAAGATGTGAACGAGTTTAAGCCTCAAAGATTTTCCGAAGGTGTTTCAAAGGTTACCAAGGGACAAGTTGCTTACATTCCATTTGGTGGTGGACCACGTATCTGCATTGGCCAAAATTTTGCCTTACTGGAAGCGAAAATGGCTCTTGCAATGATTCTGCAACGCTTTTCTTTTGAGTTATCTCCATCGTACTCGCATGCTCCACATGGAATGCCTACTCTACAACCTCAATTTGGGGCTCACTTGATTATACGCAAACTTTAAACCGTGTATCACCTATCTTATAGTTAACTTTAAGATATATGTTTTGTCATATGTAAACAGTTGTATCCCATATGTTTCATATAATTAGTAATTTTATTAAACTTGCATTTGTCAAGAAGCTACATAGTTTTCTTGTATGTGACATAAATTTCAAAAATTCTATAGTTAAAAACGTTCATCCCTTAAATTTAAAAATGTTAAAAGATAAAATAACTGTTCCTTAAGTTTTCTTAAACTAAAACTATTTAGATAGAGCAAAAATGAATCTCAATCACATCATATCACCCCTGGTCTCCGAGGGTCATAATGTGACCGATTATATCGAGCAACTACGCAATGCAAATAAGAACACACTGTGAGTGTGGAAATATGGCGTGGGGTCAGTCCACGCCCACCAAACCCACCCCATGCTTGGCGTTGTTGACGTTGTGTGTGGGGCGACCGGATTTCCACCGGCGTGCAAGGCAAACGAGGAGACGGAGTGGCACGTTTGTGTTTGTTGGTTTAAACTAGCCGTAACGGTAGTTAAAAAAAAAACTTAAAAAAAAAACATTTATAATCACATCTTTCACCCCATTTTTCCGTTGAACGGTAGTTATAAAAAACTTAAAAAAACCCATTTATAATCACATCTTTCACCCTATTTTTTAAAATACACACCACATCAATCTATTTCTCTCTTCCCAATTACATATTCACTTCCATTTTTAACATAATTTTTAAAAAAGGGAAGGCTCAAGTTCGTCATGTTCATCTTCTTCGTCATCGTCTGAGCTTGAGAACTATCTTTTATTCTCGTCAGATGACAAGGGACCGACACTCATAATTACAACAGTTCAAAAATTGGTTGAAACTATAGTGGAAGATGAAGGATGCTCCTCAGAACCCAAGAGGAGGAAATACATAGTACGCGACCGAATCACCGTACATATGGTAAGTGATTGTTTTTCACCCAACCTGACTTATGATGATAGTAGTTTTAGGCGTCGATTTCGTATGAGCCATGAATTATTTCTTAGAATATCAAACGATTTATTAAGTAAATATGATTTTTTTCGATAAAGAAAGGATGCGCGTGATTGTTTAGGATTTAGCACGTTGCAAAAAGTCACGGTCGCGCTTAGACCATTGGCTTATGGGTCGGTTTCCGACATTGTAGATGAATATATAAAAATGTCATAACGTACCGCGAGGGAAAGCCTCCATTATTTTTGTGAGTATGTCCTTGAACTATATTTTAACAAAATATTAGAGAAAACCAACATTTGGACATACAACTTTTGGAGGCTCAGGAAGAGCGACATAGTTTCCTGGGATGATCGGTAGTTTAGACTGTATAGAATGTGAATGAGAAATGTGTGGTGACATACAACTTTGGAGGCTCGGGAAGAGCGACATGGTTTCCCTGGGATGATCGGTAATTTAGATTGTATGGAATGTGAATGAGAAAATTATCCAACTGCGTGGCGATGGCAAAACAACAGTGGATATCATAAAACAACGGCTATGATGTTTGAAGCGGTCGCATGTCAAGATCTTTAGATTTGGCATGCATTCTTTGGTACGCTTGCTGCAAATAACACCCATTTCCAACAACTATATAAACGGTGTTGGGTCGAATGGTTCTTTTTTGTTTAAATGGTACAGAGTACAAATACGGTTTTTATCTGACGGATGGTATTTGCCCGGATTATGTCTGTGACAACCCGAGCCTCCCTGTTAACATTCCGCTACATGTTTTGATTATGTAAATTAATAAATGCGATTTATTAATTATTATTTCTTATGCAAAGGTGGTGAATATAATTAACTGGGTTAATATAAATGATATATGAATTTTATGAAATAATGATTGCCGCACACCTCCAAATTAATACCATGGTGAATTGTTTGAAATTGGATGTATGCACATTATATATAAAGGCAGCCACACACTCTATTTAATCTTAGCATGAGAATTGTAGTGGATAATAAATTTGCCTAGTCGCACACCCCACACTCACACACACTCCTATTTAAAAGGGACCGCACACTATATTAATTAAGGCCCATCACAAGCCCACAACTAACCATAATTAGAACGCACACCCTGCATAGAGATGGGCATAATCGGGTTTTATTATTACCCGAAACCGATTTCAACCCGGACCCGGTTCTGCTTGGATGTCATTGGAACCGGGTATGGTGTGGAACCGGGTCCAGTTCCTACCCGGGTTCACACCCAAGAATATGGAACCGTGTAGAACTGGGTACGGGTATTATGGAACCGGGTATGGTGTGGAACCGGGTATGGTGCGGAACCGGTTTCTGATAGTGTTGGGAACTGGTTCCTGACAGTCAAAACCTGACTTTTTTACTGTTCAGAACCGGTTCCTGACAGTCAAAACCTGACTTTCACTGTTCAGAACCGGTTCCTGATAAAAATGTTACCGTTGGAACCGGTTCCTGATAAATGTTACCGTTGGAACCGGTTCCTGATTACAGAATCGGTTTTTCTATATAAACCCCTTTACACTTTACACTTTACAGAATCGGTTTTTCTATATAAACTTAACACTTTAACAAGAGATAACGATGGCTTGCAACGATGAGGTCGTGGTTGTTTTGGAAACCAAAAGAAACCCCGCTATTTGGAAGCACTTTGACTTGTGCTTGATGTCGGATAGCCATGAAATGGCTAGATGCAAGGGGTGCGGGAAGTTCATGAAGGCGGCGGCCAACTCGACGCTCAAGAAACACACTGACCGCCATTGTCCGGTGACAAAGGCGAAAAACAATGAAAAGGGTGAAGCATCCGGGACCGGGTCATCGAAAGTTTTGTTTGTTTTATGTATTGTAAACCCATTTGTGTTTTATGATTAGTATGTTTAGTGTTTTATATGTTTTGTTTAACGTTTCTTGTTTAGGTTGTTTGTGTAACCGGGTACTTGTTTCTAGCAAAGACTTATAAAAAAAACTCACATTAAAAATATATTGACGCCGGGTCTGGAAGGTTACCGTAGGAACCGGTATGATAAGAACCGGTTACGGGTACAACCCGGGTACGGGTTGGAACCGGTTCCGGAACTTATTTTTTTCCAAAAATATGGAACCGGGTAGGAACCATCGGGTATTTTGAACCCGGAACCGGTTCTACTATATGTCGGGTAGGAACCGGAACCGGTCCCAGGTAGGTTCCACCGGGTCGGGTTTGGAACCGGTTATTATGCCCATCTCTACCCCTGCACATGGTGTGTCCGAAATCTTTTTGTTGGCTATTTATACTCACTCATGTGCAGCCAACATTAAAATGATTGTTCCAATCATTTGATGGCAGCAATTATTCCCCTCTCTTTCACAAAACATTCCTTTCCCTCTCTGTCAACATCCTTTTATTATTTCTGAAGATCCAAGACAGCCTTTTCTCATAAAGTTTCTCTCTTTTGAAGATTCTTCTTGTTATCTCACATTCTTTTTCATTCCACTAATTATCCGGGTTAGTGTATATTCATAAAGTGTTTGCTCTTCACCTATTTTGACACTAGATGTTTAGAAAGTATTAATGATTCATGTTAGTGGAGGGTTAGATCTTGATAAAATGCTAGTTGGTGTAAAGGATAATTCTTGTTGATGTTAGTATGATAAAGTTTTGATAATATTCTCAAAGATCAAATATGGTACTTGATGATGATATGCATAGTAGATTAACATTTAGGGTCATGCTAGAATCAAAGTGCACATTGTTTATTTGGTGAATAGATTATCGTACAAAAAGGGGGATGTTAATGATTTATTATAACGTATGTTAGAAGGTTCGTGATAAAGTATGTTTAGATCGATGGGTGATTGTTTAAACGGGCTGGGTGTGATTTTATAAGATAATGATGATCATGGAGGGTGTAGAAATGTATATCTATTTTCTGATGATTTGGTATGATGAATAAGAATATTAAGTATCATAAAGATTGACGAATAAATCTGTATTTTGTCATTTTGAAACGGATAATGCTGAAATGGAAAACTGTTTGGACTAACTTGATGTCGCACACTCTCACTCGCACACTCCTATCTCGTACATACTTTAATGCACAATGTACAGTTTGTCTTGCATAACCGCACATTTGCCAAGCGGCCGCACGCACTCCCAGATGTGTCGCACACTTGACAAGTGGGCCGCACATCAACGTATTTTGGGCCACACGCATACTCACTTGGGCCATTATTTTGTAGGGGGCTGCACATATACTTTGTTCACCTGGATCTATGTATTAACTGTTATGACGTGTATTATGCAATGATTCTAATCTGAATAGTATCTGTTAAATACATGTATTAAATACGTGACTCGTTTGTAAACGGACCTAATATTGGTAACCATAATGGGACGAGGTTGATGAACCTTAAAACACTAAAATTATCTGCCGAGCTAAGCAAAGGTGAGTTCACACACTACTAAGCATGCATTCTCGGTGGTTGGGAACAAACGAACAACACTTTCCCTGGTTTGGGATTGCCTAGTATTCCGGGAACGATTACTACTAAAATACTATTTTATAATTCACGTCTCAAGTGTACTAAACACAACTCTATCATGAAGTCCCCACTTTATATACCGATTAATCGTCTGGTCTGGCAAACGGGTTATTAGTTGATAGCGCTATTAGGTCTCACAAACCTCACACCGTGCCAAGGAGGATGGGCGTGAACTAGTATGCCTTGGCAACCGTCAATGATGATAGACATTGACAAACGGGGCAACAACGAAACAACGAAACAACGTAACAGTCGCATGTCTTCGGCATTACGCAGTTTAGTAGCTTACAGATGGGGTAGCTCCCCATGACAAACATTATTTATAAACAAGTAACTTAACAACTTATGTTTTTGGAATTAAAACTGGAAAACCGTGAACTCGCCAACTTTATTGTTGACACTTTACTGCATACTTTGCAGGACCGTAGGTACAACTCAGGAGTTTTCAGCGGATGAGTGTAGTGGTTGCATTGAACCTTTTTGGGTTCCTAATAAAATCCATAAACTATAAACTATTATTTGGATTATTAAACTGTTAAACTTTATGCTTCCGCTGATAAATTTAAACGTTGTTTTTGAACTATGAACTTTGTCACTAATCGTATTGTGATGATGGGTTTACTATGCTTTATATTAATGTTCAATATGATTGGTGGCATGATCCTCGTCAATATGTCACACGCCTCGCGGTAGTACTCCGCACGTGGAAGATGAGGGTGTGACAATGTCGTGTTTATAAAATCTTTTACACGGGGAACAACGTTAGACGAAAAGGAACTATGTATGATGGTGCTCAAATGGCAGCACGAAAAGACTTCGAACGAGCGTTTGGTGTTTTACAGAAAAGATGACATGTTTTGAAGATGTCATGTAGGATTACAGAATAACATAGAATTTGAAATGTTATGTACGTGTGCGTTATTTTACTTAACATGATTTGAGGACGAGGGAAATTTGCAAGTACTACGAGGAGGAGACTCAACCAAATACCTTAGAAATAACTAATAAGGAGAAAGAAGCGAACTTGAAAAAAACTGATGACAATCTAACACATCACAACCTTCAAGCGGATTTGGTTGAATACATTTGGAGCGTTCCAAGAAACGACCCTGACAAAGATGAAGATAATGATTAAAGGGTTTATGTAATATTTTTAGGTTTAAGTATTTTTAATATTAGGTTAATGTAATTTTAATTTAAAGTTTATGTATCTTTTTTTAGGTTTAAGTATTTTTAATTTATTTTGTTTTAACATTTTCTATTTAAATTGAATAGTTTTTATATAATTGTTAAATATAAATATAAATTAATAATAAATAATGTGTTCTATGTGTTGAATAATGTCACTCTTTCATGTCCTGTTCCACTCCTTTTTTGCCCACGTCACTTTTCTTTTCTGACACATGCTGACATGGCTACCACATGTCGCATAGTATAACTCTCACTCATTAACATAGTCATAAATCATGTGTCAACATAATCTAAAAGCTAGCATGGTGCATTCTGTTTTAGCATGGTGCTTTCAATCATGGGCGCATCTATGAAGGGGTCGGGGTGGGTGTGGTCCGGTGACTTCCGAACCCCCGGTGGAAATTTTCAAGCTTCGCCACTGCTTTCAATGGCTTTAGGAAGTGCATCATCAAATCTCTAAAGCCTATATAACCCTTGACGCCTTCGGATTATTCTAAAAAATGCACTTTTGTGCATAGGTTCCGCTTTTCCTAATATTGTGATCTCTCAGTCCACATTTCCATTTGTTTTTCACCCCAAATGTCAAATAAATAACTTTTTTTAGAATTTAATATGTTCTATGTAAAGTAGAATCGGGATCACGTATAGATTGTGCATGGAAACAAAGATGATTTTCTTCGTCATGCTGAAGTAGAAGTGTCAAGGCTGTCCAATGCAGGTATCTGTGAGCAATTTAGCCTTATATCATAATCACTTTAATAAGAAGATTCAATTGGAAAGTTATTACTTATTACTACTTAGTGGTTGGGAAAGAATTGGATGTTCCTTGTGACTCAGGTTCGATTCCACTCTCCTCATTATTTTCTGCGGCATCCAGATGAAGAGCGAATACGGTCGGTGCCGTTTCAATCAGATGTGAGGCGAGGTTTTACCGATTATTTCACTGTCGTGCCTTCGGTCGGGTTTCCGCGCATTGGGGAGATCCAAGGGGCTGGCGGTGGTCTAGTAGTCAACCTTGCCACAACGCTCGATGTCACAGTGGTTGACACGTCGTTCCTTGCCGTTCAAAAAAATAAAAAATAAACATAATTAGCTATATTAATGCCCACCAGGTTGCCAAGAAGCTTGGTAAAAAGGCTATTTATCTTAGTTTACCATTTAATGCTTAACTAGAATTTTGACCCGCTGCGCGTTGCGGCGGCATCGAAACTTAAAGTGACTCGACTTTGCACCGTCAAATCCCAACTTGTTTCCGAACAAAACTGACGCCAAAACGTAGACAAAATGTAAAGCTTTACAGCAGCACAAATATTACAGATTTAGGATAATCAGATAAGCACTCAGAAGCAACATCCAAACAATTTATTGTTGTATTGAAACATGATAAGAAGATAAAAAGTTCTAATAGGCGATCCTAAACACCCTCTGAACAGGCTTCTTAGCATTATGGAAAACAACAACATACTTATAATACTATCAATTGACATCATCGGCTGAAGTTAACATAAGAGGTAAAAAAACCCCATCAGCAGCCACTTGTAAAATGACATGATCTCCCCACTCACCTGTTCTGTAAATGTAAGCATTTAGTAACAAAAACGCGAATGTTATAAGTTGCATAGATGTGCAGCTCTTTGCTCTAACATTTTTGTTGATATTTTCTACATTCTTTGAATATTAATGTAAGCGCTTCAAAGAATCAACACACTCGACCACATCTAACAGCAAACCAATCAACAATTGTGAAAACTAAATCACCTTTGTTTGGTTAAAGAATCATCATCACTATCATTATTGTCATCGAAGAAATGGAAATTAATATAATTACAAACCAAAGATAGACAGTACGGTCTCGGTTTTCAACTTATTTTAAATCACCTTTTTTGAATTTAGTATGGTACCGGTTTGACATTTTAGACTTTTAACGCTACCATACCAAACAGGTACCAACTTAACATATACGGTGTGGTATTCGCTTTTAGTTTTAACTAAATTTAACTATTGGTATTATACAATACGGTACCGGTTTGGTATGTATAATTCACTCGATCGCTTCTAATGTGTTAGTAACGGCTACTCGGGTCGTGTCGTCTTGTGCTCGTTTGTCCCACACATATACATGTTACATTAATAACATTTAAATTAAATAATTAATTAAGTTTTTGGGTTTGACTATACCTCTCCGTTTACCATGCTTGACCTACTGTTGTCTGACTTTGACTTGGTTGAGTATGTTTGACCATGGTTGTCCAGACCTGAACACCACCGTGAATACCATCACGAACCAACATTGGTCATAACCACTATTGCCTGGATATTGTCACCTTCTTCTGTTATTCTTCACCACCTGATCATCGCCGGAGAAGATCACATCAAACACCGCAATACATCAAATCGACCCAATAAGCTACACTCAACGAAAGAAATAGGGCAATGGATGTCAAGTCTAACCTCATTCGTAAGAACACGTACCTAGTTTGGCTGGATTGGCTTCCAATGTCGCGGGAGGTCAACCACATGGTGATTAGGTTAGTCAAAACCAATTGAAAGGCTTCCAGTTTGATCATTATTAGCTTGTTTTCACAAAATACATTCACGTGCATAGATTATTCTATCATGTATAAGCAACATGAGATAGAAAATGAACATTTGTATTAAATTTGGGCAATAAGACTTGTTTTGGAACTTAATCAAAAACACAAAAAGAAACCAATTGACGAAAATATACTTGACACTATTATAAGAACATCAAAACGAACATTTCTATACATTTAATATATAGAAAAGGCTAAATATCTTACTTGGTAAGTGAGTTGTCTCTAAATTACTACATACAAGATCGATTGAAAAGGTTTTTTTTTTTTTTTTTCAAACAGTGATTTTGGGAATAGGCTGTGAACAATAGCAAACGTGTATAGTTTGTCTAATCCTTAACAGAGCTTGCAAAGCCAATAACAGAATCCCAATTTTTTTAGTTAAAACGTAAAACTTCGCACCGGAGAGAAGTCTTTTGACTAATTCAATGAAGAGAAAACAGGAACACCCACGACCAAAACACGGTAAAATTAATTTTTTTATGCTTGAAAAGATTTCCATTTTATGATAAAAGATACGAAATGTGTCAAAACTGAAGGGTTGAACCATGAACCACCGTCACCCATCATCCAAAATCATCACCACCAAAGCCTTCCTTGGTTACGTCGCCTTGGACGGCGATGTTGCCACGGTGGTTGGCCTCCCTCTTTCTCTCTCACTCATCAGAACTCTCTCTCCAAGCCCTTTGTGAGTGCGATGTTCGAACATGGATCACAAAAGCATGTAGGAAACGTGTAATAGTGGTAAACGAGGCAATGTGTACAACCAATAACCCAAAACGTACAATACACAAAGCAAGAAATACCATTAAAGGTATATGTACAACTGCAGACTGCATAAAGCAGTTGCAAATTATATAGTGTATATAATTCAAACCCCACAACCACCGTCACCACCACCACTTAAGGCTAATTGAATACGAAAGTTTAGTTAATGCGAAATTAACGTGTATAGAGATAATAATCGAGATACATAACCGATGAAAACATGTGTAATTGAAAGCTAGGGTTAGAATTATACCTACAGAGAGATGGGTTGTCGACAATGATCCTGGATATGCACTCAGTGGGAGTGATGAAGTCGATTGTGCATATGCTTATGGCTGGGTGAGACAAATCTGATAGCACAGATGTGATATTTGTTATGGTAGGGAAGATGGAGAGAATGCTCAGAGATAGGGGACATGATACTTTTGATGAAAGAAGGGTTTTGTGGTAGAGAAGCCAGCATGAAGCACAACCACATAATAATCCCTTTTATTTTTGGAAAACACCCAAAGCTTATGTTACAACCTAAAATAGTTGCTTATTTATAGGTTTTAATTTTAATGGTTTAGGAACAAAAGTCCCTTTATTAAATCATAAGTTACAGCTGCATCTAGTCTATATATTTTATTAAATTTTTATTATTAAATATGCAGATTAGTGTGCTTTGCGTTTGACTATCTAGTCCGGCCTTTTAAAATTATATGTAGCAGTATTGTTGTGTTACTTTTCATGTTTTCGATTGCTTTGAATTCAGCTTCAAGAGGATATGAAACGCCAGTTGAGCACATAAGGGAAGTACTTGCATTTAAATATGTTTGCTTCAGGTTCTTCGTTATCATACTGTGAAAAAAGAGGGGCTTTGCGTGAGAGCTAAGGATCTTGGTCGGATATATCTTTCAGGTGTTATTATGTGTACTTTGGTACATTTGTGGTTTGGAAAAATGTGTTAGCTAGATGGGCCGGGTTAAACAATTTTTACCATTTATTAATAACGTACACGATCTACTAAAAGTGATCTACTTGACTCGTTATGAGACATATTGTAATATCTAACCCAAATCAACCCATTGTCAATGCCCTTGTGCCTACAAATATGGTGTGGGTTCGAGTATCTACAAGTACAGGTTAATTTATGTGGTATTTAGAAGTAAAAAAATGTTTAGTCCTATCCATAGCAGATGATTTCTCTCTAGCTTAACCATGATGAACTGGTTAGTCAAAACATGACAAAACGATATGACCTGATCGATTGTTAGGGATCATGTTCAGACCTATTCATAGCGGGAAAAAAGTTCCACTGCTGTTGTTGCTTAAAAAAGCTAACAATCACACCAAAGCTTTGCGCAATCAAGAGTCCCGTGTAAGGCATCACATCTAGTGATCAGGTGGTGCAGGTCCCACTCCTTGCCAATCTACGGTGTGACATAGTTCATCATATTGTCCACCAACCATTATGCCAAAAATACCTCTCCATGCTTGTTAGTGATTGTCTATCTGCGTAAGAAGCTATTTCCGAACAAATTACCAATGCCTTTCATGATATCTTAAAGCCACAGCTATTGACAAAAACCACAATTGCCATTCGGCCGGACATCTTCAATCTATGAGATGTAACACAGATGGAATCCATTTCCTGAAAGTGCTCAATATTGTTCGGTTCTTTATCCCCCACCAATATTGAAAACCCATGATCATCTCTAGCCTTTTTTTACATTTAATTTAGAAGTTGTTCAACGACTGCGTTGCATTTTGGGCTTTACGACTGGACTTGGTTTTCAAGGGTAGTGTGATGCCATATACGAGATATTTTTGGCAAAGCCATACCTACTTTGTTGGGAGTCTATATGTTTCCCCATGGTTCTCGTTCCATTGTTGTTGGGACTGGGTAAACGAGCTATGTCTCACAACTTCCTCTTTCTTTTGTTATTGCGCCTTCATAATTGGACGCCCGCGAGTATTCTGTTGTACCACAAGCAGTTTCTTGTCAGTTTTGCTTGGATACACCACTTGCTTGATCTTCGACAACAAACTTTTATTTACAAGAATGGGTTGTGACTGTTGTTTCACAACATCCAATTCTTCATCTAGATCAATTTCATCTTCATTAATTTTAACGGTGATGAATCAAGCTTCCTCCAGAAGATATCTACCGCATCTAGTGAATTTTTTCCCATTTATATTATAAAAAATATTCAATAGTTACAATTTAGAAGCGTGGTGAATCATAAGATGATGTATGTTTAGCATTTATTACCTCTATCTTCATACTTTGCAAGCCGACAAGTATTTGGCAATCCACAACTCATGAATAGCTCGCAACTACATGATGCATTTGATGTCCACAATATAGCTAACTTTGTTTTCTCGACTGCTAACAAGTCAAGAGCCGTTGAGAAACATTAAGACATAGACAATAAAAAAAATCCAGTCGTCTATGGCTGCTCATTGCCTTGATCAGGCTTGTTTCAAAGCTGTGATCTATTTTTTTCACCTAAGATTCTATAATTTCATCTACAAACCTCTCAAGTGTAGCAAGCGAGTTGTTAGCGCCTTTAAGGAAACTCTTTAAGATAGCATGCGGCTTTGGACTCTATCGGTTGTGTGCTGACCAAAGTTGCGTTTTCCATTGGTCTAGGCCGAAACAAACTTTTTATTTTTTATAATCCTTCAACCAGGTTTGATACAAATAGTCTATGACTTCTAAAAAAAGAAAACAACCAAGGTTGTTATGTATGTATGTATGTACTTCCATGTTAGGAATCACTAAGTGTCGTTTAAATAGTCTGTTATAGTTATACTCACATATCTCCAGCGTTAGAGACTCATACAATCAAGACCATGATTTCTTAAATATTTCCTGGTCTTCATTTGTAAACGCTACCTTGTAATGTTTGGAGTTATTTTGGTGGATGTGCCACCTACATAGACTATTTGAAGCATCCGTGAATACCTTATCACACGCATTCATGAGAGCGAGATCTCTGCTTGAGACTATGACACATGGCTCCATGCACTCTTACAACATATGTTTTAGCCTCTATAGCACCCATATGAAATTGTCCTCCTGTTCTTTCGATATAAATGCATGAGCAACACAGAACATTTGATTTGTCGAGGCTACACCCACAACCTGAACAAACAGAAGTTTATAGGTGTTTGTTTTGTACGCTGTGTCAATCATTAATACATGCAGGAATACACGCCACATGTTGTATGAATCATGATGAGCAAAGAAAACCTCCTCAACGACTTCTGTGGTGGGATCCTCCTGAGTGTAATATACGTAGTGTTCTTTATGTTGTAGGTCCACCAATACCTGCATTGGAGTGTTGCCGAATTTTTGTACTAATCTTGTCTTCTTTATCACAATTTATATGTCTTATATAATGTTTTGGTCAAAAATTACCGAAGCAATTTAGTGATCAAATTAGTTTTGTGAGGTAGTGTGCTATGTAGACTAGATAAAAATGTGTTAACTTGATTAAAAATATAAGCAGTTTCAGGATATAGTTCCAGGATACATAACTATATCAATTCGTAAAAACAATGCAATAAAGTAAAGGTTGACACGTGATATACGAGGAAAGCCCTTGATCAATCTAGATCGCCAGCATAAAACCTCGGGAGCTGACAATCGCCAGCTGCCTTGTTCTTCTTATTGATCAAACAACAGGATACAACTTCGGGATACTGCTTGGATCAGCTCTAAGTATTACAATGTTCGAACAATGTGAGTGCAGTGAGTGTTTTCGAGTGTTGCTGTAATCAGAAAGTGAAAGAGTGCGAGATGCTGTGTCCCTTACTGCTGATCCAAGTGCGCTTTAAATAGTAAACAAGACTACTAACTATCCTACATTTTAAGGATCCTTCGAATATTCCATCATGACCGTTGGAGACCCTTTCTTCCGACCTCTCTTTCTTTCAACCGTCATGACCGAGTCTTCAGGAGGACCAAGCCCTGTGAACGATGGTACCTTGCATCCAAAGAAAATCATTAGTAACGAGTAGGATACTCCCGCAGGATGTTACCAATATCCGGGTTCAGTATCTTGGTCGCTGTAATCAATATGTAGGGTCAAGATATATTCTCAGGATACGAGTCAGAAAATTCCACCCCTAACAATTGTCCCAAAAAAATATATCTGTTGGGATTCTCTAATCCAAACGGATATATTTTTCTTTCTTTGTGCCACTTGATGCTTCTTAATGAGATATAGATGTTGATGTGACATGGTGCAACTTCCCAAGCTATTTTCACTCCATGCCTATCTATATTGCTTCTATATCTTCTCACTTCTTGTTTGATGGTCAGCCATTCTTCTCATAATTTCCAGGTATACTTTCTTTCTCTCTTCTTTCTCTTTCTTATCTCTTTCTTCTGCCATGGCCAACCGAACTCGCTCTCACACCGGCGATTCTGCCCTGATGTTCATCGAGCAAAACCTGCTCGCCAACGAAGGAGGTCTGCTCTTTCGATAATGCCGACATTGCCGCTCTAACAGCCTCCGGCGCCTTCCCCGCCGGAGCGATTATTCGTCCGTTCGATCGGAGCCTCCGATCATATGTATCTTCTACTGAATGGCTCTGTTTCTTGTACTACCATTTTTCTATCGGACTTTGATACCCCTTTTGGACTTCATCATGCGTTTCTTCTATCTCACTCGTCTCAGTTTTGCCCAAACAATGCCTATGGTTTGGAGGGTGCTTGCGGTGTTGGATCGGATCAAAACTCATCATATTCCTAAGCTATGTGTTGAAGACATAGCCATAGCTTACCCTCTGCGATGTCACACCCCGACCCGCAGCGGAAAAAGGTGATCGGGACATGATTGGGTTTTCATCAAAGCTCATGACATTTATTATAATGTTTCATATTTATTATTACAATTTAAAGGGAATCATACAATCAAATCAAACAAGTACAACATGTTCTATACATCTTTCTAGACTTCATTATTTTTCTTCTAAGGCATTTTCCTATGTGTTCCTTGCTTCATCCTGTCCACCTGTATCATGTGTAAAAATGGGTTTTGGGTCAACAAAAAGTTGGCGAGTGAACCTTGTTAGAAAACATTTATTATTGATTTCTTATTGTGTTTAATATGGAAAAATTGTGTAATAATCATATGTGAGCAAACGTAAATAAACATACAATAACATACAATAACAAACAATAACAAAAACGTACAATAACAAACCATCTTGCATGAATATATGACATGAATGATAATGTAAATGTTGGCAACGTCACGTTCACGCTCATAGGTAATGGGGAACGGTTCCGCTCATAGGTAATGGGGAATAGACGGCCTATGATGAAATGTATGTGCGATCAAGGCTCAATCAAACGGAGCCGATCGTATGTTGGCAACGCCTCGTTCACGCTCATAGGTAATGGGGAACGGCTCAGGCTCATAGGTAATGGGAAGCGGCGGTCTATGATGATGTATGTACTGAAAATGATAAATTTAATCTAAACATTAACCACACAAACAGTTGATACATATTGAATACACATTTGATCATTGATATGATAGATGCACAAGTGTTTAAATGAAATAAGTAATATGACACATGATACACCCCAAAAACGTGATTAAAACGGGGAATTTGTAGAGATTCACTCACAGTGGGTGCGTTTCTTGGATTGATGATGAATGCGCACGAATTCGAATTTAATCGGCAAGGGAACTAACCTAAATAATAACATAATAGTTCGATAAATAAATAAACTCTTATTCGAGATTAGTATTTTTAATTAGTGTTCTTAATGGGATTGTTCGGTTTATTTTTGTGAGTTCAAGGAAATTTTCTAACTTTAAAAATATTATTTTTAAGTATTTTTAATTGATTTTTAAATAAAATAAATAAATAAAAGAAAATAAAAATTTTGACTTTTTGACCAGTTGACCGTTGACCGTTTGACAGTTGACCGGTTCGGTCGTGTATTTGTTTGCACTGAGTGAAGTTCGAACTTGTGACCTCCCATACGCGTGCACGCAGCTCTACCAACTGAGCTACGTGTCTAACCCGAAATATTTCTGTTTTTAATTATATTTATATACTATTTAATTTAATCAGAAATCATTTATTTTTAAAAAGGATTTAATTATATCGGACCGGTGCACACAACAGGTCTCGAACCCGGGACCTGTTGTTTAGTGTTGCACACAGTCCACCGCTGGACTGTGTGTCTAACTTGGTTAATATACTGATTTTTATTATACTTAACATCTTACAGCGGGTTGATCCGGTTCGGTTTTAAAAAGAACATTTTTATTTCAGAGAGTGAGGTTGTGTCAAGGATCGAACTCGCGACGTGTGATAATTGTTTGCACACAGTCCACCGCTGGACTGTGTGTCTAACCCGTTTATATAACTTGTTTTAATTAATCTTATAAACATCGTCGTCTTCATCTTCTTCTCTCAAAGACTCAGACGACGATTATTCAACTGTTCTTGATTGAGTCGTTCATCGAACATATTACTGGTTGAAATGTGATGAATAAAATGAGTTAAGGAATCGAATGTACCGACCAGACTGTATTTTCTCAGAATTCCGGCAATGGACGTCGGCTCTGATTTGTGTATTCCTTCTGATTGATTCAATTAACATTTTTGTTCGGTTAGTTATGAAATTGGGGTACTAAACAAGGATTAACAGAAAGTTTGAATGATTATACCGATTCACAGCGTGAGTTTGGAAATTCTAGAGGTTTTCCGGCGAGAGCAGAATATTCCGGCTACGTCGTCTGGGATTGATTCTGGTTGATGGATTGAAGTTAGTAATAGTCTAACAGTGGATTGAAACCGAAAGAGTCGAGGTTTTTACCGTTTTGATGAAAGTCTCGATTTTCCGGCGACTTGCAGAGAATTTCGGCGATGTATTTCTTGCGACAGAGATTCTTCAGGGAGTTTAAGGTGAGTGTGGGTGATGTCGGTATGAGCTCTAAAAGTCTTATTTTGGAGTAAGCAGAAGAGATGAAATGAATTCGGTTTTCCGGCGATAACTTCCGGTTAACTTGCAGAGGATTCCGGCGACTTGCTGCGAGGTTTTCTGAGCGAATTGGAGAGTGTAAGTTTGATAAACTCGCGAGCTCAACTGATGAATAAAGTATAACTCGGATTTAATTACATTTCCGGTTTCGAATTCAAAATTATTCGGTTATGGTTTTGCCGAGTTGAATGAGTGACTTTAAGGTTTTTCAGTTATAACCGACGTTTATGTTAATTCATCCGTTAAGTCAATAGAAACCGTTAATGATTGGCGATATCGTCGGGATTTCCGGCGAGAGTGATTTGGGCGCAGTGAGTGACAGAATTCGACTTCGAGTTTTATTATATGTATTAATTGTTTCGATATATCAACAAGTAACACAAGTGGCGGAGTGGTGTGTTGGCTGTTTGGTCTTGAGAGTGACCCGGGTTCGAAACCCGGCATCAGCAATTTATTTTTATTTCATTATTTATTAAAAATTTTCAATTATAGATTTTAAATTCTAATATATTTATTAATTATGTTTTGTTTAAAATTAAAATAAATCATAAATACGCAACGAAATTTTTAACTGGATGTTTGGTTAATAAACGAAGCGGGTTTGGTTAACCCGGTTTTTGACGGATGTTACAGTATCCCCTACTTTTAGAAATTTCGTCCCGAAATTTTAGTAGTGGCATGTTTGTCTCAAAAGGATGGTGTTTTAATTTGACAATTACATACTTAGAAGGGAGTAAGAGTGTAAATTTTGTTTGAGGCGGTAACGTTCCTTGTAAGGGTTGAGTACCCTGCTACAGGAATCGCTTTTCGATGCCTACGATAAAGAATATTGATAAACAGAGTTGATTCACTAAGTATGATTTCATGCACAAGAGTTTTGATGCGTTTGGAAAGATAAGGTTATATCCTAAAACAAAACTTCTACTACCTCTCATAACCGCCTGATAATGCCTCTGATCCTTTGACAAGAATACTTATATATAGGAAGTACCAGCGGCGTATCCACCATATTCTTGTCAAATTTTCATTGGCTTTATCAGTAAATTATGATTAGTTCTATGTGACTCTAAACACAACAACCAAAACTTGAGTCTTAATTCTGATAGTATACATGTTTGAATGATGACAGTACCTCTCCCGTTTGTTATGATGGAGAGGTTAGTCCATGTAGAAGTGAGACACAGCTCAACTTCTTTAAATGATGAGATTGAAATACGTTGAGATGTATGATGATATAAATGCTAAATTAGTGAGTATAAAACAAACTTCAACCAAGACATTACTAAATCCTACATGGAACTTCTCATAACCGCCTGACAATGCCTCTGATCCTTTGGCGAGAATACTTATATACAGGAAGTACCAGCGGCGTATCCACCATATTCTTGTCAAATTTTCATTGGTTTTTATCAGTGAGTTATGATTAGTTCTATGTGACTCTAAAACATAAACAAACACAACAACCAAAGCTTGAGTCTTAATTCTGATAGTATACATGTTTGAATGATGACAGTACCTCTTTCGTTTGTTATGATGGAAGAGGTTAGTCTATGTAGAAGTGAGACACAACCCAACTTCTTTAAGTGATGAGACTGAGATTCGTCGTGAGGTATGATGATATGAATGTTAATTCAATGAGTATAAAAAAAACAAAACTGAAATAGTAATTCGCATTAAGATTCTTGGATAAATTTCCAATTTATAACTGAGATACGTGAAAATTGAGATAACATAAAGAAAAACATAAAAACTAAGCGGTTGGAGTTGAATCTTGATTTTTGGTGAAGGAGACTAGCTGGGTGGTTCGTTTGGGCCGTCATTATCTTCGACAGGATTGGCGTTGATGTTGAAAACTCTTCCTCTTGCTGGTGGCCTAGTGGTTAGGTTTTCTTGATTTGCTTGGTTAACTGGGTTTGCTTGAGCTTAGGCGTTTATGATGTTAACCAATCGAGGGCACGTGTTTCTAAAATAGGTAGGGTCGCCACAATTAAAACAAGCTCGAACATAAGGTAACATGTGGTATTGGGGTTGTTGATATGCTTGGATCATGTTTTGAGTAGGGGGTGAGGTTTGGTTTTGAGGGGTGCGGCAAACCTTGCTCAAATGACCATAGCATCCACAATTCGCACATAGTCGACAAGGTAAGGTAGATGGATGGTGATAAAAACAGGTGTTGCATTAAGGGTGAGGTCCCAAGTAAGGTTTCTTATTTGGGTAAGTTGAGTTGGGTCCTACTTGAGTGATTGGGATAGCTTGGAGGGGTACGGCTTGTGAGGCTGGTTGATTGCGTTGGGTGACAGCGAAAAGTTGCCCATCTCGTTTTCTCTTAGAAATGGGTTGAGAAGGGGGTTCGGTTTGGGTGGAGTTTGAGGTTTCAGTTGATGCTTTATCCTTCTTCTCCTCCTCCTTGAAGTCTTTATTCCGTATGCGGTTCTCGGTGAGCTCTGTAGCTAACTCCATTGCTGCTTCCAAAGTTGCAGGTGTGGTACTTATTACAGAGTCTTGAATTTTTGAAGGAAGACCTCGAATTTAGTGCTCGATCAAACGGTAAAGAGGAGTGAACAAGTTGGGAACCATTTGATTTAACTCAAGAAATCTCTTGTTGTATGTGGTGTGGTCGCCTTCCTTTTGTTTCAAAGAATAGAACTCATCCTCCAATTTCTTGATTTCGCTTCTTGGGCAAAACCGTCTTGTCATGATTTCCTTCAACTCTTCCCAAGTCAAAGTCATAGCATCTTCAACACCTCGTTTGGCCTTCTCTGTATTCCACCATGTAAGTGCTATTCCAAGTAAAAGACCAGTAGCATATCGCACTTTGCGATCATCGGGGCAATCGCAATTTAGAAAAGTGTTTTCCATTTCTTCAAACCAATGAAGGAGAGCGATGACACCTTCAGTCCCTTCGTATTTTGGAGGGTCGCAGGATTTGAAATGCTTGAAGGTGCATTTAGTGGTACTTGGGGGAGGGTTGACAACATTTTGATCTCCTTGATTGACGGGATTAGCGGTAAGGGCTTGTTGAACTTGAACTACAATGTTGGGTATTAGGCAGCCATTTGTTGAGAGATTTGGGCAACCATGCGCTCGCTGGCTTTTCCTGATCTCATCTTCCTACGAGCGGAATTAGAAGACATCTACAAGGAATACATATCAAGAGTATGAGTTGGACATTTTAGGGGTCATGTGTCGTATTTTAGGAATGAACATTCATAAAATAAATATAGAATAATAAATCTACTACATCCATAGGATGTCTTGGGCTTTGCTCGTAATTGAGCTTTGCATGCCGCCATACTTCACCTTCGTAATCATGTGGGCCCCCATGACTACCGGGTTTTTCATATGGTTCGCATGTGTTAGCCTGGTTACGTACACTAAAACCCGGAGAAAATCGAGAAATATGTATGTAACGTATGATATTCGGAATGTATCCAAGTGTGGACACGGTGACACCTCAAAGTGGGGTTAGTTCGAACGACGTTTGGTGTGGCATGCTTTGGCCTAATAGGTCCTTCGTACTCTCATCGTTAGTCCCCAGGTAGGCAAACTGGTCCGTTATATTGGATTTATACGAATGCCAACCTAGACAGGACGTTCCGACTACCGGTACTTGTACCCTTACAGTTACTACATGCCCGTCGTAGAACTCACTTTGATGAGATTTGAAAAATGACAAATGCGACAAAATCTTGAATAACGGAAGTATGAAGATGATTTGAATATGTGAACATTAAAATATGTATGATGAATGTGTATGTAAGTATGTATGTTTGACTGTAAGTATAATTCACTATGTATCACAAAATGTAATATTGGAAGTGTTTGCATGCATTTGTATATGTAATAAATATGAAAGAAATAAACATCATGAGTTTGCATG
Source organism: Scalesia atractyloides (assembly GCA_947069175.1). NCBI lineage: Eukaryota > Viridiplantae > Streptophyta > Magnoliopsida > Asterales > Asteraceae > Scalesia > Scalesia atractyloides. The sequence continues at coordinate 84,801,985 of CAMTDV010000030.1, forward strand.
TAACCACATAAACAATTAAAATCTAATCAACTATAGTATAGGTTCTAAGGGTCTAATAACCTATCCTATATCCCAATAGTCAAAAGCTCTGATACCAATCTGTCACACCCCGACCCGCAGCGGAAAAAGGTGATCAGGGCATGATTGGGTTTTCATCAAAGCTCATGACATTTATTATAATGTTTCATATTTATTATTACAATTTAAAGGGAATCATACAATCAAATCATACAAGTACAACATGTTCTATACATCTTTCTAGACTTCATTATTTTTCTTCTAAGGCATTTTCCTATGTGTTCCTTGCTTCATCCTGTCCACCTGTATCATGTGTAAAAATGGGTTTTGGGTCAACAAAAAGTTGGCGAGTGAACCTTGTTAGAAAACATTTATTATTGATTTCTTATTGTGTTTAATATGGAAAAATTGTGCAATAATCATATGTGAGCAAACGTAAATAAACATACAATAACATACAAAACAAACAATAACAAAAACGTACAATAACAAACCACCTTGCATGAATATATGACATGAATGATAATGTAAATGTTGGCAACGTCACGTTCACGCTCATAGGTAATGGGGAACGGTTCCGCTCATAGGTAATGGGGAACAGACGGCCTATGATGAAATGTATGTGCGATCAAGGCTCAATCAAACGGAGCCGATCGTATGTTGGCAACGCCTCGTTCACGCTCATAGGTAATGGGGAACGGCTCACGCTCATAGGTAATGGGGAGCGGCGGCCTATGATGATGTATGTACTGAAAATGATAAATTTAATCTAAACATTAACCACACAAACAGTTGATACATATTGAATACACATTTGATCATTGATATGATAGATGCACAAGTGTTTAAATGAAATAAGTAATATGACACATGATACACCCAAAAACGTGATTAAAACGGGGAATTTGTAGAGATTCACTCACAGTGGGTGCGTTTCTTGGATTGATGATGAATGCGCACGAATTCGAATTTAATCGGCAAGGGAACTAACCTAAATAATAACATAATAGTTCGATAAATAAATAAACTCTTATTCGAGATTAGTATTTTTAATTAGTGTTCTTAATGGGATTGTTCGGTTTATTTTTGTGAGTTCAAGGAAATTTTCTAACTTTAAAAATATTATTTTTAAGTATTTTTAATTGATTTTTAAATAAAATAAATAAATAAAAGAAAATAAAAATTTTGACTTTTTGACCAGTTGACCGTTGACCGTTTGACAGTTGACCGGTTCGGTCGTGTATTTGTTTGCACTGAGTGAAGTTCGAACTTGTGACCTCCCATACGTGTGCACGCAGCTCTACCAACTGAGCTACGTGTCTAACCCGAAATATTTCTGTTTTTAATTATATTTATATACTATTTAATTTAATCAGAAATCATTTATTTTTAAAAAGGATTTAATTATATCGGACCGGTGCACACAACAGGTCTCGAACCCGGGACCTGTTGTTTAGTGTTGCACACAGTCCACCGCTGGACTGTGTGTCTAACTTGGTTAATATACTGATTTTTATTATACTTAACATCTTACAGCGGGTTGATCCGGTTCGGTTTTAAAAAGAACATTTTTATTTCAGAGAGTGAGGTTGTGTCAAGGATCGAACTCGCGACGTGTGATAATTGTTTGCACACAGTCCACCGCTGGACTGTGTGTCTAACCCGTTTATATAACTTGTTTTAATTAATCTTATAAACATCGTCGTCTTCATCTTCTTCTCTCAAAGACTCAGACGACGATTATTCAACTGTTCTTGATTGAGTCGTTCATCGAACATATTACTGGTTGAAATGTGATGAATAAAATGAGTTAAGGAATCGAATGTACCGACCAGACTGTATTTTCTCAGAATTCCGGCAATGGACGTCGGCTCTGATTTGTGTATTCCTTCTGATTGATTCAATTAACATTTTTGTTCGGTTAGTTATGAAATTGGGGTACTAAACAAGGATTAACAGAAAGTTTGAATTATTATACCGATTCACAGCGTGAGTTTGGAAATTCCAGAGGTTTTCCGGCGAGAGCAGAATATTCCGGCTACGTCGTCTGGGATTGATTCTGGTTGATGGATTGAAGTTAGTAATAGTCTAACAGTGGATTGAGACCGAAAGAGTCGAGGTTTTTACCGTTTTGATTAAAGTCTCGGTTTTCCGGCGACTTGCAGAGAATTCCGGCGATGTATTTCTTGCGACAGAGATTCTTCAGGGAGTTTAAGGTGAGTGTGGGTGATGTCGGTATGAGCTCTAAAAGTCTTATTTTGGAGTAAGCAGAAGAGATGAAATGAATTCGGTTTTCCGGCGATAACTTTCGGTTAACTTGCAGAGGATTCCGGCGACTTGCGGCGAGGTTTTCTGAGCGAATTGGAGAGTGTAAGTTTGTTAAACTCGCGAGCTCAACTGACGAATAAAGTATAACTCGGATTTAATTACATTTCCGGTTTCGAATTCAAAATTATTCGGTTATGGTTTTGCCGATTTGAATGAGTGACTTTAAAGTTTTTCAGTTATAACCGACGTTTATGTTAATTCATCCGTTAAGTCAATAGAAACCGTCAATGATTGGCGATATCGTCGGGATTTCCGGCGAGAGTGATTTGGGCGCGCTGAGTGACAGAATTCGACTTCGAGTTTTATTATATGTAGTAATTGTTTCGATATATCAACAAGTAACACAAGTGGCGGAGTGGTGTGTTGGCTGTTTGGTCTTGAGAGTGACCCGGGTTCGAAACCCGGCATCAGCAATTTATTTTTATTTCATTATTTATTAAAAATTTTCAATTATAGATTTTAAATTCTAATATATTTATTAATTATGTTTTGTTTAAAATTAAAATAAATCATAAATACGCAACGAAATTTTTAACTGGATGTTTGGTTAATAAACGAAGCGGGTTTGGTTAACCCGGTTTTTTTACGGATGTTAAATGCGATCCCACGGTTCCAGCCGCTTCTTACTTTTTTCCACCTCCAAACACCCTCTCATTATTAAGGCAACCAAAAACGAGGATGAGTAGAAACGAAAGTTCTTTTTTGTTAAAAGAGACTCCATTGAGCATGGTGTCGATTTTCCTGTGAAATGGGAAACTGCTGGTAGGATTTAGGGTTTTGGGAATATCCCCAAACGTATCCTGATCTTACATCCTGAACTGACATCTTTATTTCTTTTTGTTGCAGTGAATCTCAAGGAACGGTCCCCTCCATCCGCAGAATCGGAAGAAAGGATCAACACCATCTACCAGCTACCAGAAAGCGAAAGAAGTTTTTTTTGTACTCTCCACAAGTTTAAGCCAACATTCAAGCTCCAACATGTCTAGTAAGGATACCTATATTACATATTCCTGCATATGTTCAATCAATTAAGCTATAAAAGTATATAAGAGTTGAGAGTTTCCCCTTTTGTGCAGACTCAGCCAAGATCCCTGTAGTGTTCGACCTCGAAGAACTTGACAGCTACTCTGGACCTGCTCCAGTGAAGGTAGAGCCAAGTTCCAAACCTTCCACCACGTCTAAGCCGCCTGTCAGTTCCAAGCCTACAGTCACCCCCAAGCCTTCTTTAGCAACTAAGGCTCATGTCTCCAGCTCCCGCAAGAGGAAGAGACCGACTCCACGGCCACTTCTGCCGAGGCCTTTTCTTACGAGAACCAGGGGTTCTTTGAGTCCAGTGGCTTGATGACTTCTTTCCTTAATCAGGTAAATATCCTTATCCTGTATCCTGCACATATATGTTGAACAGATATCCTGATTAAGTTATGCTGATACCTGCGTTTCTAATTGTAGGGTCTTGGCCGCCTGACAAGTCTCTACGAGGAAGCCTGTGGGACCGCTAAGATGCTGGAGGCCCAACTGAAGAAGGCTGAGATCACCATTGTGGATCAAGGGAAGATAGTCGCCGCAAGTCTCAGCATTACGAGGACAAATACAACGCTGTGACTCAGGAAGCTAAAGCCGCCATCCAAAAGGCTAATCAGGATGCCCAGACCAAGGTGGATGCAGCTAAACTTCAGCACGAGCAGGATATGCACTCCTATCGGGAAGGCCTCAAAGGTTCTGTTGTGATTTCCCTCCTCCAAGCCAGACTGAAAATGGCGTATGAAGCCAGAGCTGTGGGCTTCGAATGCCCTGCCTGGAACATCGACTCTTGGGAGGCGAAGCTAAAGGACCTAGGAGGTAAACCTGTGGAGTGCCCTGCCAAACCTATGGTCGAGGAGCCTTCGAAAGCGGTAGAGGCTCCCAAGGATTCTGAGGCTGATGCTGGTGCTGGTGGTCAAGGTGTTGATGCTGGTGGTGAGGATGTGGTTGATGATGCTGCCAAGGATGCTGCTGAAGGTGCTGCAGCATAATGGCAGTGAAGTGGGCGATGATGGATATTTGATGCCTAGGTCGGAGCCCACTTTTTTTTAAATTTGATGGTCTGTAATCCCAAACAATTTTACTTTTCCTGCACTTGAACAATTTATATTTCCTGCACTTTAAACATTAGTACTTTGTGATGACTAGAGGTGGAGGGATCCTGAGTTTCAGGACGAAGCCCTTAGTCATCAATGTTCATATGCTTTAGTACTTATCACACTCCTTGGTGGATGGGTCTTGGTTTAAGACGAAACCAGGAGTGTGACATTTTGGTTTGCTAATAATAGACCAACCTTTTGACCTTATCTATTGTAGTTATATTTTCATTCTAAAAGACATGTTTTAAATATCCTGATCAAATATCCTGGTCAGATACTGATGAAATGTTTAATATTTTTATCATCCTTAATCATTTTGATTAAAGATGATCTTATGAAAGAACTTAGATTATTTAGATAAGGCTTTCAAAACTTGAAAAATAAAAAACCATACCAGAAACACTTAGGTGATAATTTCCAACTTCAATCTTCAAACCGTTTGCAATGTCCCCGGCATGGATGTCCCCTGTCTGTGCAGGATATTGCGTCAGTGCATGACATACCTGAGTGTTTCTTCACTTAGTGATTAAACTTTGTAGCTTTTTCTTCGCAAAGAATGTGCGTGAACACAATCATAATATGTCATATCTCTGGATATTCTCAAAAACTATAGTTTCACTGGGGATAAACCCTTAGTATCCTGGGGATAAACACTTAGTTTTCGTGCGCTACAGGCGGGAGTGTATAAACTCCAGGACTTAGAAAGGTGAAAACCTTTAAACCTTAGAGAGTATAAAAATACCCTTTCGCGAGAGAGGGTGATCAATCCTCATATACCTTAAGGATCCAGGATATAGCCAATAACAACGAAATTGTCAGGCACTGTTACATGAACTGGTCCCGCTATCTTGAACTATACCCGGATACTTGCGCACCAGGCGGGGTGTTTACACCCAATTCGGGAGAAAGGTGAATACCTTTTGTCACACCCCGACCCGCAGCGGATAAGGTGATCGGGGCATGATTGGGTTATCATCAAAGCTCATGACATTTATTAAATGTTTCATATTCATTAATACAATTTAAATGAAAGTTTACAATAGTGATACAACATGATCTAACTAACAATCTAACTCCTTTGTTCTCTTCTAAGGCATATCCTATGTTATCCTTGCTTCAACCTGTTCACCTGTATCATGTGTAAAAAGGTTTTTGGATCAACATAATGTTGGCGAGTGAATCCTATGGAAAAACATTTGAACAATTTATTTAAATTGATTATGAAATATGCGCACAACCAAACATGAATAAAATTAGATGTAACTTGATCAACAATCATAAGATGTTAAATGAAACACTCATGAATAATAATGGAAACAATTAAAGGCACGCGATGCTCAACTCGTCTCTCACGAGGAACTGAGGGGCCTGATGAATGAATTGCATAAACATGATATTATGAATAACACAACTACAAACAATATAAACTCAATGAAAACACACATGAACAATAATGAATTTGAATTGAAGCACGCGATGTCTACTCGTTTCCCACGAGGAACTGATGGGCTTAATGTATGAGTTTCATGTAATTTGACAAACGGAATATAAATAAATCACAACAATAAATCAATCTAAGATTAAGTCATGATGTGGTATGGCACAAGTTTAAATAAATAAATTAATTAATTCATAACACATGACACACCCCAAAACGTGTAATTTAAAAAAAGGGGAATTGTAAGATTCACTCACAGTGGGTGCGTTCGGTTGATGATGATGAATGCACGCGAAGTGGTTTTAACCATGAGTGAGATTTAACCTAGATAAATCGCATTATGGTTTGGTGAGTAAACGGATTTTATTAAACTATTTTAGTAGGATTGTTGGGTGTATTTTTGTGAGTTTGAAGCTATTTTCTAATCTTAAAAATGTTATTTTTAAGTATTTATAATTGATTTTTAATTAAAATAATTAAATAAAAATAAAAAAATATTTATTTTTTTCTGCTACAGTTGACCTTGACCAGTTGACTTTGACTGGTCGTTGACGGTTTGCGGAATATTGTTGTGCGCTCGGTGAGGCTCGAACCCGAGACCTCCCGTACGCGTGCACGCAGCTCTACCAACTGAGCTACGTGTCTAACCCGTTATATATCCGATTTTAATTTCATATATACATTAATTAGAATTAATAGAAAATCATTTATTTTAAAAAAACAGTTTAAGGCGAAACGGTCATGCACACCACAGGTCTCGAACTCGGGACCTGTGGTTTAATCTAACACACAGTCCACCGCTGGACTGTGTGTTCAACATGTTATATAACTTGATTTTTATTATACTTAAAGACAATTTAAATATTTCCTTTTCTGCCTTATTTAAAAAAAAGAGTTAATTGTCCGAGTCGGTGCTGAGGACCGGACTCGATCTCGTGACCTGTGATATAAACAAACACACAGTCCACCGCTGGACTGTGTGTCTAACTTGGTTATTATTCCGGTTATTAATATACTTAACATATAACGGTATCGACTCCGGTTCAGTTAAACAAAAACTTGATTTTTATTAAGGCGACGTGTGTGAACCGGGATTCGAACTTGAGACGTTAGCGTTTTATGTGCACACAGTCCACCGCTGGACTGTGTGTCTAACCCGATTAATTTCTTGATTTATATTATACTTATATGTTAACGAAAGTGCGTCGTCTTCTTCGCCAATGTTGAACCAGAAATCGGGTCTGACTGGTTCGAGCTTTTGTTCCAGTTTCATTAGTGTTTTAGGTTAATTACTGGTAAGATAGAAGTAAAAAGAAAGGAAAATAAGCGTGAGGTATACCGACTCGTTTTCCTCTGTTTTCCGGCAGAACTCCGGCGACAGAAAACTACTCCGGCGTCAGGTGTCTTGCAGTAGTAAGTCTCCGAAAAGTTTGGAAAAGGTAAGGGTATCTCCGGTATAAGCTTCAGAGGTTCAGAAAAGCTCGGCAATGGGGAAACCGGTTTTCCGGCGACGAACAGGTTTATTCCGGCGAGAGAAATTACGCCGTGAAAAGATGTGATTTTTAGCGAAAAAGTTTGCAGGCGATTGTGGTTGAATTTATAGGGAATAATCGAAATGTATTTGGTCTGATTTCGGACTATGTTCGATATTTAAATTTTTCCGGCGGTTTTGATTTTGGTCGCGGACTTCAAACATCGGTTATAACCGATATGTGATTAAAGGTTTACGTTATAACGTAAATTGGTGTTAAGACTCGCGAATAATCCGGGATTCCGACGACTGAATCGTTGGGCGCCGATTTTTGAATTTGTAAAGTCACTTTATGAATTAAATTATTTCATTATTTAACAAACAAATCAGTTGGCGCAGTGGTTTGTGTCTGTGAGATAAAACATTGAATGACTCGGTACAGACCCGGGTTCGAAACCCGGCTGTAACAATTCATTTTTATTTTTCGATTTTCAACAGTTTTTCAAAAACTAAATATATATCCCCGTATAATAATTGATTACGGATCGTTTAAAAATATTTTGGGCATTTAATTCGCAACGAAAATTTTGACTGACTGTTCGGTTGATAAACGGAGCGGGTTTGGTAAATCCGTTTTTTGACGGATGTTACACCTTTAAACCTGTGAAGGGGTCTGAATCCCTTAAACGTGAGAGAGGGGGCCAATCCTCTAGTCTTTCGATCCGTCTTGAGTACATATCTTGGAGTAATATCCTGAAAAGTATCCTACAAAACACCTTTAAACTAAGGTGGGTGTTAGGTTAGCTAACACCCCTCCGATGCTTAAGTCAGTATTGGGTTTCAAAGAATATTAAATTAAACATATTTAAAAGAGATAGAATTCATACCATCCTAAGTCAGAAAGTAAATCCTAAACTCACTTGAAATAAGCCTTAAGATGTATACCATTCCAGGATCTTGGTATCATATCTCCCTTCATGGTTTTGAGCCGGTATGCTCCTTTTCCTAATTCTGACTCAATTTCGTATGGTCCTTCCTATTTTGGAGCCAACTTCCCATCAGCAGGATTAGTCGTATTCTGAAACGCTTTTCTCAATACCCAATCTCCAACTTGGAATCTCCTAGTTCTTAAATTCTTGTTGTATGACTTTGCTATCCTTTGTTGATATGCCGCCATCCTTAGCTTTGTTGCATCTCTAGTTTCATCAACAGTATCCAGTTCTTGACATAGGGTCTCAGGATTCGCTACAGGATCCCGTAGGCTTGACCTAGCTGTGGGTATCACCATTTCTGTTAGAATCACTGCTTCTGCCCCAAATACCAAAGAAAATGGGGTTTGCCCAGTAGCATTCTTCACAGTTGTTCTATCAGCCCATAGGACAATGGTAATTCTTCTGCCCATTTTCCTTTCTTAGCACCTAATCTCTTCTTCAAGTTATTGATAATTATCTTGTTCGAGGATTCTGCTTGTCCATTAACTTGAGGATGCACCGGTGTTGACGTGATTATCTTAATTCCCCAACTTTTGCAAAAATCAGTAGTCCTTTTGCTGATAAATTGGGAACCATTGTCGCAGATTATCTCGGTCGGTATCCCAAACCTTGTCAGGATATTCCTCTTGATGAAAGACACCACTTCCTGATCCCTAACTTGGACAAATGCTTCTGCTTCAACCCACTTAGAGAAATAATCTATCATTGCTAGCATGAAAACCTTTCCTCCAGGAGCGATTGGGAGTTTTCCCACTATATCCATCCCTCACTTCATAAATGGCCAAGGAGATATGATAGGATATAATGGTTCTGCAGGCTGATGTAGTATATTGCTATGTCTCTGACATGCATCACATCTTCGAGCATATTCCGCAGTGTCCTTCCTCATGGTCGCCCAGTAGTATCCTGTTCTCAATACCTTGGAGAATAAAGATATGCCCCCAGTATGGTTGCCACAATCTCCTTCATGTATATCCTGAAGTACCTCCTTGGTTTCAGGATCTTCCAAGCACCTCAGATATGGACCTGCAAGGGATTTCTTATACAAAACATCATTTATTATAGTAAAGCGGGATACCTTCATTCTGAAAGCCTTGGGATTTTCGTCCTTTGGGACATCTCCTTTTTCAAGGTACTTCACAATTGGAGTCATCCATCCTTATCAGGATATGCTTCACTAGGATCCTGAACAGTTGTTACCTCCTTATCTTGAAACTGCAAGAGTTCCGTCGCAGGATACAGGATATGTAATATCAGTATCTGAGTTCCTTCCGGTATCCTGATAGTAGATCCTAGATTTGCTAGAGCGTCGGCCTCAGCATTTTCCTCTCTTGGTACCTGTTCAAGTGTAAAATTTTCGAAGTATCCTGCTAATTTTTTAACAATTTCAAGATATTAAGCTAACTTTTCACCTTTGATTGTATAATATCCATTGAAATGGTTAGTAATCAATAGGGAGTCAACATACACTTGCAAACACTTAACGTTCATATTCTTAGCCAATTCTAATCCTGCTATCAGGGCTTCATATTCTGCTTCATTATTAGTAGCATGGAATTCACATCTAATAGCCTGGGGTATATGTCCCCCTGTGGCGATTTTAGTAGTATTCATAATCCTACACCCCTTATATTAGATGCACCATCAGTACACAATATCCAACATCCTGAATCCTCACCTAGTTGTTGTACTTCTAGATCAGCTTCATTTTGAATATCACTACTAAATCTGCCACAAAGTCTGCTAGGGCCTGAGACTTTATAGCATTTCTAGGTTCATATACTAGATCATAAGCACTTAGTTTAACAGACCATTTAGCCATTCTACCAGACATTTCGGATTTCCTAAGCACATTTTTAACAGGGTAATTGGTTTTAACACGAATCCTATGTGTTTCAAAGTAATGTCTAAGTTTAGTTGATGCCATGACTAGAGCTAATATTAGTTTTTCTAAATGTGAGTATCTGGTTTCAGCATCTAATAAGCTTTTACTAACATAATAAACAGGATATTGCTGACCTTAGTGATCCTTTACCAAAACAACACTTACTGTATTCCCTGACACTGCAAGATATAGGGATAAGGGTTCACAATCCTCAGGCTTCATCAACAGAGGTGCACTTGAAAGATATTGCTTCAGCTTTTGCAAGGCAGCTTCATGTCTTTCACCCCATTCAAACTTTTTGTTTTTCTTCAGTATATCATAGAATTCCTTGCATTTTTCTGAGGATCTTGATATGAACCTGTTTAAGGCCGCTACTCTTCCTGTTAGCCTTTGAACATCCTTCATATTGGATGGTGATTTGAGATCTAGGACAGATTTAATCTGTTCTGGACTTGCTTCTATTCCCCTCTTGGTCACCATATATCCTAGAAATTTTCCTGCCCCCACTCTGAAGTGACACTTAGCAGGATTCAACTTCATATTATACTGGTCCAGGATATTGAAAGCACATTCAAGATCCTGAAGATGATCCTCAGCTTTCTTGGATTTTACCACCATATCATCAATATACACCTCCATTGTGTCCCCCAGTTGGTCTTTGAACATCATATTGACTAACCTTTGGTATGTTGCACCTGCATTTTTTAAACCAAAAGGCATGGCAGTATAACAGTATATACATGTAGGTGTCATGAATGCTGTATCTTCCTAATCAGATGGCTCCATTTGGATCTGTTGAAATCCTGAAGATGCATCCATAAAGGTCAGCATTTCATGGCCGACAGTCGCATCTATCATCGAATCTATGTGAGGTAATGGGAACGGATCTTTAGGACAAGCTTTATTGAGGTCTGTGTAGTCTACACAAACTCTCCATTTTCCATTCTTCTTTTGAACCACTACTACGTTTGCTAGCCACTTAGGGAACTTGACTTCCCTAATCATCCTAGACTTCAATAATCTTTCAACCTCCTCTTGTATAATCGCATTTCTTTTAGGAGAAAATTTCCTCCTCTTTTGCTGAATTGGCTTGAAAGACCTGTCAATTCCAAGTTTATGAATTATAATATCTTTTGATATACCTGTCATGTCCTCATGTTTCCATGCAAACATGGACATCCTGCATTTCAAAAAGTTAGTAAGTTGACTCTCAATACCCTGAGGGATGTTGGTCCCTACAAGCACCGAGATATCAGGATTATCCTGATCCAGGATAACTCTTTTAACATCCTGCTCAGAAGTTTCCACATTATCCTGGGCTTGTATCTTTAATTGCTATCCTGTCCTGGATTTTGTTGACGCCTTCATCGAGGAGTAAAAGCATTCCTTTGCTTCTTGCTGGTCGCTTTCCACCTTGACTACCCCTCAAGGAGTAGGAATCTTAACACATTAATGATAAGTGGAAGACACGGCTTTCATATCATGAATCCATGGCCTGCCTAATATAATATTGTAGCAGGATAATGAATCCATAACACAAAATCGCTGCATAGAATTTACTCCCTCAACGTAGACAGGTAGCTTTATCTCTCCAACAGTGTTCTTTGCTTCTCCACTGAACCCTACAAGCATGGTGGATTTCGAGGTTATCTCTATTTCTGGGATGTTTATCCTTTTCAGGGTTTCTAACTGGATGATGTTGACCGAGCTCCCGTTGTCCACCAATATCCTGCGTACAAAATGGTTAGCGATATATAAGGTAATAACCAAACCATCATCGTGAGGATCCTGGATGTTATCCCGGTCGTCACTATCGAATGTTATGACTTTGTCATTCGTAAGCATCGTCATCCTTGTTGGCTTATCCCCTCTTTCTGCCTTTGCCTCTTTGGCATGCCTTTTAGCGGCAGAATAAGAGGTCCCACATATATCGGATCCTTCGGATATGAAATTGATTATTTTGGCATCTGAGGAAGGCGATGCTGCTTGTTCAGGATCCTTGTCAGTATCCGGTCCCTTATTCTTCTTCCTGCCGATAAGATCTTTCAAGTAGCCTTTGCTTAGGAGATAGCTTATCTCCTTTCGCAGGGCTATGCAATCTTCCGTTACATGTCCAAAATCTTCATGGAAGGCGCACCACTTGGATTTATCCTTCCAATCAGCCTTTTGTTGGTTCTTCCTAGGCCACCTTGCTTTATCTCCTAAACCCTGCATGGCATATATTAGTTCAGGAGTATTAACAGAAAAACAGTACTCAGATAACTCAGGATACTCCTCAGGATCTTCGTCCTCAACAACATTCACTTTTTTGTTGTCATTCCTGCCATATGGCTTAGAGCGATATGGCTTGTACGAGGATTCTGACTTCCTGTTAGTTGATTCATATGTTGAGGATGAATTCATCCTCTCTTGCATTTTCTTGTCATCTTCAAGCCTGATATATCTTAGGGCCCTGTTTCGAGCTTCATCCAGATTCCTGCAAGGATTCATCACAAGATCCTGATAAAATTGGGAATCCTTCTATAATCCCATCTTGAATGCTTGTACTGCCGTAGCAACATCAAGGTTTGGGATATCCAGGGATTCCCTACTAAATTTGTTCACGTAATCCCTAAGGGATTCTTGAGGTCCCTGTGTTATCCTGTAGAGGTCACTTGTTAGTTTTTGAAAGATTCTACTACAAGAAAATTGACTGTTAAACAAATTAACCAAATGAGCAAATGATGTAATTGAATGAGGTGGAACGCTTAAGAGCCACTTCAAGGCTGATCCTGTCAGAGTAGAGCTGAAGCCCTTGCAGAGACATACTTCTTTAAGATCCGGTGGAATAGGATTCACTTCCATCCTCTCCCTATACTGGGCAATATGCTCTTCAGGATCCGTTGTCCAATCATAAAGCTTCATGTTGGGAGTTTGGAATCTCTTTGGGATTTCAACATCACAAATGTGGCGAAGAAGCGGGATACGTTGTGACTATCCTGGCACACTTCCGGTATGGGCTGCACTACCCCAGGTACACTTGATATCATTCCTTCAACTTCTGAAGCTCTCTAGAGAGTGCTGAGGTTACACTTGTATCCTGCGAGATCCAATATTGTTAGTAGCAAAAGTATTAACATTATTAGATAAGTTACCAGCCTGTTGATTCTGGCCATATCCTGGAACATATCTTGGATCCCTGACAGTTGACATCTTGACTGATGAGGGGATCTCAGGGATATTGCTCCGAGAGTGACTCGGTATAATGTTGCCCTGATTATCCTCAGTGTATACTGCCGAACTAAAGTTCAGCATCCTGGGTGTAGGAGTGACAATATCCTCAGCAGGTTTCCTGGGGTTGGATTTTAAAAGTTGTATTTCTCTTATCAGCATCTGGTTAGTTTCCTGTTGTTGCTTCATTTGACCTGTATACTACCAAACAAAGACAAAATTTCGTCGTTAGAAGCAAAAACATGAGTTCTCTCTGAAACTCCGGATCTGGAGATATTTTAGTAGTAGTTATGTCTCGAGCTGCTTGGCTTTCATTCCTCCTTTGGGAAGTCTGGGCTGGTGGAGGTGGAAGAGGTAATGAACCAGTTACAGCAGAGGTTGATGCGGGCACCGAAGAAGAACTCAAACCTGACTGAGAAGCCATCAAAAATAACCTCGCGAAAAGATTAGAGAATAAAAATCCGATTAGTGATTTTAGAAAACTTTTGATTAGAAATAGCACCACTTGCCCCACGGTGGGCGCCAAATTGTTTTGGTAAAAAATTACCGAAGCAATTTAGTGATCAAATTAGTTTTGTGAGGTAGTGTGCTATGTAGACTAGATAAAAATGTGTTAACTTGATTAAAAATATAAGCAGTTTCAGGATATAGTTCCAGTATACAGAACTATATCAATTCGTAAAAACAATGCAATAAAGTAAAGGTTGACACGTGATATACGAGGAAAGCCCTTGATCAATCTAGATCGTCGGCATAAAACCTCGGGAGCTGACAATCGCCAGCTGCCTTGTTCTTCTTATTGATCAAACAGCAGGATACAACTTCGGGATACTGCTTGGATCAACTCTAAGTGTTACAATGTTCGAACAATGTGAGTGCAGTGAGTGTTTTCGAGTGTTGTTGTAATCAGAAAGTGAAAGAGTGCGAGATGATGTGTCCCTTACTGCTGATCCAAGTGCTCTTTAAATAGTAAACAAGACTAAATAACTATCCTATATTTTAGGGATCCTTCGAATTCCCTTTTGACCGTTATAGACCCTTTCTTCCGGCCTCCAATGTCTTTCTTTCAACCGTCATGACCGAGTCTTCAGGAGGACCAAGACCTGTGAACGTTGGTACCTTGCATCCAAAGAAAATCATTAGTAACGAGTAGGATACTCCCGCAGGATGTTACAATATCCTGGTTCAGTATCCTGGTCGCTGTAATCAATATGTAGGGTCAAGATATATCCTCAGCATACGAGTCAGAAAATTTCACCCCTAACATATAATATCTAGGTTTCTAGGTTAGTTGCCTTATGGTGGCTAAAATGTCACGTGTCTTCAGGTTTTGCCAATAAACTTATCCATCAATAGGCGTTTAGTCGAAGACAATCTCTTGGCAAAGGGAAGCACCTCCATATGTTGAGCAGGGTCATGGTTATACTCTTCATTCCTCACCTCCAACCTTCAAGTACCACACATTTGGTGATACAATCCTACTGGTTTAAAAGGATAACCAATTTTTTGGCTACCAAAATGTTAAACTGTGGTTGTACTATTGTGTTCGCCATTATGGTCGCATTCCAGGCATATCTTCACGACCGGCGCTATGGCCCTTAGCCATTTTTCTTTAATCGTAAGGTGACAATGACATAACCATTCTCTTTTGATACAGATTCAACCCAATCCACCGACTATTTAACAAGGCATAAAATCATGATACAACGGTACAATAAACTATTACAATTTTTTATACAATATTAATCCTTTTAGCTAATTTTACATATAAATTAAGTAAAAATATATTACAAGCACAATTCTATGCGTTATTTATCGTTGTGCAAGTTTTATATAAAAATTCAAAACATCGGTAACCTTATATATTTTGAAGGATAAGTATACCTTAGCACTTCCATATGAAAATTTTCGGGTTAGAAGTTCCTTATACTCCAGAATGTTTTTTCCACACACGTAGATTAAGCCCCATATTCGTATTCGTAGTCGGATTGCTTGGTTCCACGTAAGAAGGTTGGACCCTATAAACATGCTCCGAATTACTTTGTTCCACGTATGAAGGTTGACCCCTCAAACACGTTATTTGGTTGTGCCAGGTAAGAGGGTTCACCATAAAAGACGAACTCCTAAAACAACATAATAGTTAACCTTTGGTAAACCTAACCGGTAATAATTACAGAGATGTTTTAGCCTCATTCAAGTCTAGCAACCCTATCTCATCATGAGAATGAACACCGGACACCACTTACTCCTCCTGATTAAATTTTCACAGCCATGTCTTGTAGGAAGATTGAGCACCAAACCCACTTCCTAAAACAACGATATTATAAGTATTTTGCAAACAATAACAACAACTAATTGTATAAATGTCATACCTGATTGCTTTTGCTTTCTGGCACCCTGACTCATTTAAGTATTCGCCAAAAACGTTGTTGTCCTAAAACGACATCGCTAACCAAGAACACTGACTTAACACAATCGAATGAGAGAAACCTTGATCTTGATAGATCAAAAAACCAAACCTTTGGGAATATATTAAAGAAAACGCAGCGAGGAAGAAAAGGAAAGATATGATTAATGAATCCTCGTTTGATTCTCCGAAACATTTGACACAAAACCTGAATTTGAATTTGACATGTATAGACTCGTATAGCCCTGTATGTGTTGTATAGGGTACGAGGTACCAATTCCCAAGGACAGATAGCTGGGTGCAGGTCTTATATGTCAATCCCTATATTTCGCGTATTGAACAATACATGGCGTATTGGTATGAAGTAGTACGAGGTCTAAAATGTTCACAAACTGGCATAACTTTGTGTCACATTGCTATACGTCACGTAAAGTGCTATACATGGCGCATATGCTTGCTTCGTATAGGCATCATATAGTTTTATATGTGTCGCATAAAGGTTTTGAATTGACATCTCTGACAGATTTGCTCTCCTTGTATTTGTGACCCTATCTATATGTGAGTATAGACGGTTTCCAAATGAAAATGGGGGGGGGGGGGGGGGGCGTCTATCTATCGTATCCCTTTTATTGAGTTAGTAAAAACCATTAATTCCTATTGTTAGTATAAATATTTTGCTATGTACATTTCAGTTCATCCTTACCAATAGAGTAAACATTATATACGATTAGATGCAAACTTCTATTATGAGTACACTGAGTTGGAAATATGATCAATACAAAGGACTTTAATTGTAAGAAGCTAAGAATGATTATACTACCAATGTGAATATAACCAAAAATACTTAAAAAAATAAAAAAAAACACACAAATATTTTTTTTCACTATTCTATTAAAATAATCGCTACTTTTTCGTTAATAAATTTTTTAATGACGAAAAAGTAGCGTTTTATGAACAAGTATTTTTTTGGAAGATTGAACATAATTCTAAAACGAAATTATGAGATAAAACATAATTCTAAGACACAACACAAATCAACTAGAAACTAAATATGGTATAAACGCAATTCATACAATGAAATATATGTATATAGGAGAGGGTTAGATAGAAAACCCTAAAAATTTAAGAAAACCCATAGAAAACCCAACCTCCCTGACATTTTTTTTTTGAAAAAAAAACACATGTAATATACATTTTTTAAGAGTTTTGAGCAAAAAAACAAAAAAGCGCCGAGTGGATATTTTTTAAAAAAATAAACAAAATTCAGCAACTTTTGTCTAACACATGTTAGTGATGAAAGTTGCTGAAACTTGTTTTTTTTTTAAATATTCACTCGGCGCTTTTTTGATTTTTTTGCTCAAAACTCTTAAAAAATGTATATTACATGTGTTATTTTTTTCAAAAAGAAAAAAATGTCGGAGGTTGGGTTTTCTTTCTCTAATTTTTAGGTTTTCTATCTAACATTATACTATATATATATATATATATATATATATATATATATATATATATATATATATATATATATATATATATATAAACAATGAAATATATATACAAACAAAACAATTCATTATATATTTCACAAAACACAATAAAAATGAGTATGTATGAAAAGACAATTATAACAATTTGAAAAGAAAAGAAAAATACAAACATCCTTTGTAATCCTATTGGCTATCATGAAGTCTGACTATTGTATTCAAAACGCAATAAAATATTAAGATTTAAAAACCATAGATTTACTACATCTTCAGCAACCTAAATCTCAAACTCTTCAGCAGCCACCTCTTTCATTTGAACTCATACTCTGTCTCTAATCTTCCTTTTATTTCTTATGAAAAACACAAATCTGGTTCACTTTCTTTGACGCAACCACACAACCATAAACTTTAGAAAAACGAGTAGGGTGAAGCGAACGGAGACCGGTGCTGGTGGTGGTACGAAGGTATGGCGGCAGGTGGTGGTACGAAGGTACGGGGACGACAGGTGGTCGTGGCGCAACTCCCGGTGGCGGAAGGGATGGTTGGTTAAGCGGTGTCGGAGGGGATGAGTGGTGAAGGTGAGGTAGGAAGAATTATAAGAATCTAATGGTTTTTAGATGTGGGATATAAGAGATTAGTTTGTGACTAAAATGCCACTCTTTAGGTTTTTTTCTTCTTTGCTTCTTTGCTACGTGTCAACCTATTATTGCTTTTTACACTTCCTAACCAAAACAATTTTTCTATTTGACTAAATTCCTCTTATAATGATTCTGTTGAACCTTTAGGGACCCTGGGGTTAAGATGATTTTGTTTAATATTTGTTAGTCTTAAAAAATGAAATAAAATCAAATTTTAGTAGGTTGTATGAATCTTAAATGGTAATTTAATATATTGGACGTAGACGCCTAGGATTATTAAAATAAATGTGACTAAATGATTAAGAATATTTTATTAGCCTTGAAAAACGAAACAAAAATGAAATCTCATAGATTTCATGATTCTTAAATGATTGTCAAGTGAAGTGAACAACAACATTACAAACACATGGATGATAATCATCAATCACTCAAACCAAAGGGGTTAACAGAACATTATCCCAACAATAAATACCCTAGATCATTCTCCTTCTTATGTACCCTCGATCATTCTCTTTCTTGTACTCACTGGTCATGGAGATCACTACAGTCTCTTGTGTTCTTGGAGTAGCAGCAATCTTCTTGTTCTCTATATATAGGCTTTTGAATTGGTTGTGGTTCAAACCAAAAAAGATCGAGAAATTTCTAAAAGATCAAGGACTCAAGGGTACCCCTTATAAATTCATGTATGGGGATCTCAAAGAGATTGTGCAGATGATGAAAGAAGCCAAATCTAAACCCATAAGTTTTACTCATGATATCGCGCCCGGATCTCGCCCTTCTCCCACAAATCCCTCACGACTCTTGGTATGAAACTTTGGTTCTCTTATCTCATGTTTACCTGCAGAAAAGTTTGATATGTACATCTACCAGCTGCATAAAAATAAATCAAACATAAAATGAGAATCCTACGAGGTACAGCGAGTTGTTGTGTAACGACTGTTTCTATTTGTTGCTTTGTGGATAGATGTGGGTGTGTGTAAAAGAAGTTCATATAACAATTACAAAAAAGTTATTTTTTTTTACAAACTAGAATTAACCACCCCGCATTGCGCGGGGCCTAAATAGCCCTAACACTGAAGTTGCAGCGTGTTAATGCGAAGAAATAAGACTAACACATATAACATATAAAATAACTATGTCGATTTAGGACCCACGCGTTGCGACGAACTCGTTAAATGGAAAAATTAGACGTAAAAACGTTGAAGCACACACGCACGTTGTGCCGTGTTAACTTGCAAAATAACGTAGAAAAGATAACTAAGTCGATCTAGGATCCGCCCGTTGCGGCAACTTGCGAAATGGGGAAAATAGACATGTTGCGACAAACCTGTCAAACGTGAAAAAATAGACCAAAAACGTTGAACTACACACGCACGTTGCGAGTATTAACTCGCAAAATTTAGAAAGAAACGAAAAACTTGCGAAAGATAAAAAATATGGGGGATCAAAGTTATAAATAAAAAAGTTTTGGGTTAAATTACAAAAAATGCTAAGTTTTGGGTTAAAAGTAAACAAATTAAAAGTGTTAAAATACAAAAGAAGAAAACATTTGGGTTAAAAGTGAAAAATCACAAAACTTCTTTGAAAAACTCCCCATGCTTGGGGTACAACAACTTAATGCAACAATATGTTGCTAATTTATATTATGGAAATATTGGTTTTTTTTATTTGAGCGTCTTCAACATGAGTTTATATGATAAATCTTCCAAAAAAAATGTAAAACAAAGTATTTTAATGAGTTTTTTACATGTAAAACTAAGGTAGTGTTGGGTACAAAGAATTAATGGTGGAATGAAATAGATTATTTCAATGGAATAAATAGAAACATGCACTACTAGAAAAAAGACCTTCAATGACGCGCAATGCGTGTCATTAAAGGGTAGATATGACACACAAAAGAGTGTCAAGGAAGCCTCTGTCATTAATTGAAGATGACATGCTCTTGTGTGTCTTCCTTTTATGACACACCTTTACGACACACATTTATGACACGTCTTTATGACACGGCTTAATGACACACACTCATGACACGCGTTTATCATATATTTATGACACGCATTGTGTGTCATGGTTCTAAATTTTTATTTTTTTATTTTTATTGGTGGATTTTCTAATTTTCCTCATTATAACCAACAATATATAAATCCATATCATAACAAAATAACACATATATCAAAACAATTCATTTCATAGTCATACGTTAAAAACAAAACAAATATCTTAAGTTAACAAAAAATATTGTTTGGCGTACATACTTCGACATCTAAAATAGTCACTTATAAACAAACGCTACCCCATAACTCAAACACCCTTCACGTATCCCATCAATATCCTCATCCGTGTATACCGCTTTACCTCTCCCAACCTGAAAACAAAATTAAAGAACCTTAATACATGCACTTTTATATAAAAAGAACAATTTATGACATAAACACAATTAGAAACCTAAATACATGCACTTTGATATCATAACAAAGATGATATCCACACAATTATATTTTCATTCCATCATGTTATTTGGTTATCTTTTTTACTTCGTTTCTTTTATATGCAAATCACACACACATATCTCATCAAAATCCCCAATATCATAAACTAAATTCAATGTCTAATAAAAGTTTTGCAGCCAGTTAGCTATCAAACTAATAATACTCCAAAAGTAATCATTTAAAAAATAGTACTTACATTGTCATTGGCAAGTATTTCAATTCCTTCTTCAACCACCTCTTTCATGAACTTTAATACTTAGTAGCCACATTCAATACATCCCGTCTGATATGGACACTACAAAATTAAAAATTTTGATTCAGTCGATGGAGTTAAAACTACAATTTCAACACATGGACACAACTAAAAATATTGATATGTTTCTATCAATAAGAATTAAAAGCTCACCTTAGCGTTAACCCAATTGACTTTAACCCTAGTCTTGGTTCCACTTTGTACAGCATATAATGCCATTACACTACCAAAAAAAATTAAGAATATATCATAATAATATAATTTTTCAATAAATTATATAGTATAGCATACAAGGCCATTGCCCCAAAATAATTTATATTACTTACGCATCGATAATCTGCCTCAACACTGGATTTATTATGCTATTCCTTATAGAATCAAGATAATAGCAAGTATTTGTTTTCATGTCTAAAACTACCAATACCCAATGTCTTCTACAAAACCAAAAACCAAATTAAATCAAATAATATCAAGATCATAGTTTTTTTTTCTTCATGAATAGTTATTCAAATGGAAAATCATACCCAGGATTGTAGGACACTAGGATGATGTCATTGTCCTTTCTTGTAGACAACCGATCTGCAACCATTATACTTGCATCATCAATATGTTTAGGTTTTGATTTACGTTCACTTGGTGAGATTGCACTCGGGCTCACAAAACAAATACCGTGATCATGTTTTGGCCCATTCTTTATTTGCTCATACAATAGCCTGTTAACATACAAAAACTAAATCGTTTAAATAAATTGTGTTTTACGAACAAGTATTGTAATTAAATTGAAGTACTTACATCATATAAGTCGTAATGACAGAACCGGTCAACTCATCCAATGTAAAAACTGCTTCAAAATCCTTCCGGTTTAAATATGTGAAACTCTTGTACCCAAATAGATCGTCCACACATTGCAATTTTATAGAATCGACCTTTAAAAGTTGTGCATCAACCACCGTTGCAGTCATCGTCAAAACAGCATTGTTTTCAACTCTTATCCTCGACCCCCTTTGTGCTCTCGTCTTCCTCCTTTTTCTTTCATTCACTTGTACAACCTCTTTTTCCTTTTGCAGTTCAGGTTCTTTTTTTCGTTTTTTTCTTTCTCACTTACTACTTCTTTTCCCGTCACATTTTCCACTTGTACAATCTTTTGTTCAAACTCTCTTTCGTTCTCCTCATCAGTTCCCCTTGGTTGTTTTATTTGTTCTTACATTCTAAATCTTTAACAGGTTTTGTCTTTGGTTTCGCCACCATTTTTTCCTACAAAAAATATAAATTCTTTAAATTAGACCTCATGTCTATATGCATTAAATAAATGAAAATAATATTACCAAGTCAGAGCATCGAATGACTAGATGTATTGGCCAACTGAGTATGTGCCCGACTGCATCTCCGACCTCCATAATGAACTCCTCTTTGAGTGGAAATGGTAGTAACGCTTCTCTATGTAAACATATTTCCAACATAACTTGAAGGAACTCTTCTTCATTTGTACCCATCAGTATAGTTCCTTTGGCGACTATATTTGATGCATGGTCAACTGCAAGCAAACACGACATATCCTACAAATATATATAGAATGTTACTTCTTGTAACAAGACTTGCAATGAATTCCTATAAAACATATTTAAATTATTTTTAAAAAGAAACACTTTGGCCCAAGACTTACAAGTGGTTCTTCATCTGGATTGTCTTCAAAATCTTCATTGCCCCTGTAACACCCCAACCGATGGCGGAAATATCGGGATGAGACGAAAACGAGATTGCTCATTGCTCACAACATTAATAAGTGACAATAATTAATTAAACCATATTTCATTTCATAAGAATTGTCAAATACATCAATGTAACAAAACAAAGAACAACATAACATTTGCAAAGTCATAACAAAATTGATACATCGACATTAAACCTAACGTCTAATTTGTGTGTATCTAGTCCTTGCTATATTGTTTTCATAGCATCATCTCCTTCAACCTGTAACATGTTTTAAAATAATGTCAATGCGAAAGCAAAGGCGAGTACACAAGTTTAGGCATAGCATACGTATACGAATAAGTTTAAACAATCCACATGGCAACTAAATCTATACAAGAGCAATATCAAGGCATGCAATACTAATAATCAAACCCTTAACGCAATCACGATGTTTTAACATGACCTCACGAATAACACGATGGAGGTAGATGCGTGAATTCCTATAGCGCTAAGCATGTCAAACGAAGGCTAAAAATAGTTAATGACTAAAGCATAGCATAACGAATATCCAAGACAAGCAACAAGTATACGATTCAAGTATTCATGGGTATAGGATTGTTTGTGCGTTTCATAAAGTTTAAGTGTTTGTGATTTTTGTATAGGTAAAACATGTTACACCCAAAAGTGTTATAAACAAAAGTGGGTCGAGTGTACACACAAAATTGCTAAGTCTTCTTTGGAGATCCCACGACGAGTTAAAGAGTTGGAGGATGAGACATCGAGGTCACCTTATATGGCAAACGAAGGTGTATGAGTAATTGAAATTTTGAAGGAGACTTAGAATAGGAGGTAGGACGTACGTATATATTTAACATCGATTATGAAGGAAAGCTCTATATATGTAAGTATGGAAGGTATATACGCATTGTCAAATGGTATATATATATACATATATATATTTGACGAAAAAGTATAACAGATATGTATATTTGTCTAATGTATAATAAGTAAATATACTTCGTCAAAAGGATATAATAATTGAATGCATGTTTGACGAAAAGTATAGTAAATAGACATATTTTGTTGATAAGCTAAAGATATATATTTTGTCGAACGATGAAATAAATAAACAGATTTTTTCAGTAAGCTAAATAAATAAATATATATTTTGTCGAAGGATGTAATAAATATATAAATATTCATTTTTAACAAATATATGTATTGGTACGTTTTGACGAAAAACGGGCAGAGTTTCCTCTGTTTTTGAACTAACCCGACAATACAAGTTGTCGTTATTATTTGTCAAATCGCAACATTTCAATAAATATATAAATTTTCTATGTATTTTTATAAACAGTTATATAGGGTTCGTTTTCACTATAACATCAATATCTAAATATAAAATAATCAAATTGACATACGCGTCATTACAGCGAGTCTCGCATTTAAAATAGGAGTAACATAACTAATAGAAATGAACATCGAGTCGTTAGAATTTTTACCGAACATCGAATATGACCCGTTGACTGTTTGACCACAGTTGACCAGGTTTGACCTGATTTGACCGAACACCAAACTGAAACGAGACCCGAATTGACTAAGCTTGAGCCGGAACACCCAACTAAGTCGGTTGACTGTTTTTGACCGAAACCCGAGCCAAACATGAACTAAAATCCGAGCCAAGCCGAACCGAATCTGAAACAACAACCATTGAACTTGAATCGAAATATAAACAAACAAAACCTGAACTATTTCTATCCTGAACCGAAACGAGACCGAAACTGAAACTGAACTACATACTCGAACCGAATAAACTGAAAACTTTACCTGAACTGAGAAACCGGAACCTGAACTTGAAGTCGATACCGGAACTGAGCTGAAACTTGAACTAGAACCGGGTTGGACTGAACCGCTGTCTCTGCCGACGCCGGCTACCGCCGTGTGTCGGCTCTTGTTGTCGTCGACACCACCATCGTCAAATCATCATCATCGACGCCAAATCCTGGAACAAAACTGACCGAAGAACTGAAACCGACTCGAACTAAACTGAACCAGATCCGAATCAAACTGAGTAGAGACTTAACCCGTGTTGAACCGCGACTGTTGTCGTCGTGGTCGTGCGTCGCCACCAAGGGTGGTGGTCGGCCGCTTGTGTAGAGAGAGAGAGAGAGGAGCGAGAGCTGGTGTTACCGGTCACCACTGATGCTGTCGTGGTCTTCAACGGAGAAGGAACAAGGAGAAGGAGGGTTGTAGGGGGTGTGTGCTGCGCGATCGGAGATCGGCGCCGACCGGACTTGCTCCGTTGACCAGGGTCGCGAGAGAGGGGGAGGCAGGGAGATGAGGGGTGCGGCGTGTGTGTGTATAGTGTGTGTGAGTGTGTTTGTGTAGGGTTTAATTAGGTAGGTTAGTGTGTGTGTTGGGCCCAAGGCCCGTTACCTGGTTTCCGCGTTTTAGAGCGGCCCGATAAACTTCTGAAGCCTGTTTTTGATCTCGAACATCGTGAAATGCAGTCAGAATAAGAATATTATTATTATTATTATTTAGAAAAATAATAAAATACGATGCGTTACAGCCCCATTGGCAACTTCCGGCTTCTGACACATTATCCACACCTCTTTTCGATTTCTCTAATTCATCTTCAACTTTGTTGAGCCGTTTATCATACTTCTTCTTCTCAGTGTCCATGTAATGTTTAACGGTATTGGGTAAGTAAAAGTATTGTTGTTGCATTACAAATTTACCCATCCCTCGTACATGGCCACGTTGTTCATCGGTACCCAAGGCCTGCGTAAGCACATCATGTGCTCCACATGTGACTTCTTCAGAATCTGATTCTTGTAGCTTATCCTGCAAATGTAAGTCAGTAGTAAGTGAAATGTAAGTCGGCAACAGTAATTCTATTGAACTCTTGCGTCACTTGTTATAATTATGTTTCCGTATAAGTTCCATGGTCCGCCTTCGATGGACTAAGTTCCATGAACAAACCAACTACTGCTTCAAATCAGCCTATTTAACTGACCAAACCAGCCGAATATATTCAACACTATAAACTCATAATGTAAAATAAAAGAAAGACTTACAATTCTATCAACTACCACTTGAACATCTGAGTCGAAACCTCCTGTTTTTAATTCTCTTGCTCTTTTCCATAACATTGCCCTGTCAATATCCTCTTCCTCCAGACCAGTTTCTTGCATCTAAATGTAAAAGAATAACAAAACTGATATAACATAAACAAATACAAGTGAACTATTGTGTTAATTAAATTCATACAATCTCAGCAGCGAGTCTGGCATATCCCTTTCTACTCAAATGATGATTGTATTTATGATGTGCACGGACTTTCTTTGCTTTCTTACTTGTCTCCTGCATTAGAAACATTAAAATGTTTATACAACGTTAGATAAGACATGGACTACTGAACAAATACAACCACTAAAAGTTTAAACAAACCTCCCATTGTTTTGAAGTTCTTTGTGCTACAAATAGTTTTCAGTCTTCTTTTTTCAAGAACGGATACTTAGGAGGAGGATTAAGTAAATTCTTCTTCTCCTCAGGGTCATCTTTTTGTGTCTTAATGTGATCCCGATATAGAGTATGTTTGAAGTTTCTCTACTTTGTCCCAATTGATTGTATAGTTTGCTTCCGGCTCTTTGGGTTAACCACAAAATGTGCCTGAAAATATAAAACAAACAAAATTTTAAACACCAGTTAACAATAGGGCTGCACATAATCAGATTTAGACTTATGCATGGATCGAAAATATATGACACACAAGAATAAGTGTCGTAAAATATTCAGATTTTACCAATGATGACATTTTTTCTATGACACAAGTGTTTGTGTGTCATTGTTCTTGTGTCATTAAAGGTATTTTTTCTAGTAGTGATGTTTAGTTGTTATGTAGTAATGAAATGGATTATTGTCTCAAAATATGATTTATTCTATTCACATATTGGTAACATCACCATAAAATGGAATTATTTATGTCATTCCATTGTCAATTCCATTTCTTTGTCCATTTCATTCTTTCATTCATTCTATTACTTCATACCAGACACACCTCGTTCTCTATTTTTTGTAGTTTTCCAAAAGACCTCTCTCTCTCTCTCTATATATATATATATATATATATATATATATATAGGATTAGGATCATGTGAGAAGCACTATGCTAATTGAGAAACTTGAGAAGCATTCTGGACCATACATTTTTTCTAAGCTTTTCGTAATATACACATACGTATAGTTAAATTGACTATATACATATGTGTATAATCCAATATACATATATGTATATAGTGAATTTTAAACTATACGTATGTGTATATTACGAAAAGCTTAGAAAAACGTGTGGTCCAGAATGCTTCTAAGTTTCTCAAAAGGGTAGACTTCTTTAGGATCCCTATATATATATATATAATATATATATATAATATATATATATATATATATAATATATATATATATATAGGGGAAGGATCACTAAAAAGTGGATTTTGCCTAAGTAGCCTAAGAAGGATTGTGGTAATGACATGTGACACTCCTTATAAGTAGGAATAAAGGGAATTTTGGTACTTAAAATTTTTGTCCTTATAAGTAGGAGTGTGAAAAGGTCATGTGGCATTCCTTTTATTTTCTAAAAAATATAACAAAAAAATCTAGTATAAAAAATTAACACAAAAAATATAGTAAAAAAAATTATAGCACAAAAAATATAGTACAAAAAATATAGCACAAAAAAATAAGTACAAAAAATATAGTACAAAAAATCCAGCACAAAAAAATCAGGAAAAGAAATTTAAGACAAAATATTTCAACACAAAAAATATAGCACAAAAATGTAATACAAAAATCCACACAAAAAAATGCTATATAACATAGAAATATAACACATTTTTGTGGGTTTTTTAGTCGTCATATTTTTATAGCAATACGATACTAAAATTAAAGATAAAAAACGCTCGATTTTATAGTGAAATTTTTATGAAAAAATTATGTCGTATAAAAAAGTTATGAACGTTTGAAAAATGGGGTGGAATATGCATGTGCCTTGCATTTGAAGAGAGAAAGTGAATAAATAAGATTTTACCAAGATACCCTTACATTTCTCTTTTTTCCTACATTTTCATCTTAACCATTGATCTGAAAAATGAATGGTTAAGATTCATTTTCATCCTACTAAGGCAAATTAAACTTTTTATTTGATATATATATATTAGAGTTCATTGACGGTGAACCAACATTTTTCATGAGAATTACAAGAACAACTTGTGAACTCAACCAAAATAAACCCAAAACAAACAATAGACCTCAACCCCCCCCCCCCCCCCCCCCAATATCCCAAAAACCTAAACCCCCCAACCAAGCTAAATGTTAAAAACTAAACCCTAAAACTAAATGCTAACATTTTTATATAGTTAATGGTGACTTTTTTTAAAAAGTTTAATTAATGAAAAACAAAAAAAATATATGTGTTTTTAAACCCTTTTTAAGTAGTTTTTGTTGTGTTTACACTAGTTCTAGTTCTCGTCATAAATGGTGGTTTCTAAATGATTTTCACCATATGTATTATGTATGTATGTATGTATGTATGTATATTGAAACTGTAAAATACAATATTCATTAACTACGAGCGTAAGGTATGAATTAAAGCATATTGAAAAACCATAATCACGTACATGTGTAAATCTATTTTTTAATTATGTTTTCATTTTTTTTTTGTATTTTAAAACGTAGATTTATAGTCAAAAAATGTTTTAAAAACTGGTGTTTCTTTAAAGTTTTTTGTTAGCTTTTAAGTTTTAATATATATATAATATATATTATAATATATATATTACCAACCAATCTTGCTTTTTATTTTTCATTTCTTTTAGTTTTACAATCACTTTAGTCTTATATTCCCAAGAATAATAATGATACGCATGTGATTAGGTTAGGCCATAAATTTGACAGATATATGCAACTTAATTATTAATTTTTTTTTTGAAATTCCATATTTTAATATGGTACCAGTGCTCTTTTTACTGTATCGTGCCCACCCAAATACCAAAAATACCAAATACCGAAGTTAATAAAACTTGGTAGTGATACATGTACCAAATATTCAAAATCGGTACGAGTACGGACACATATACATGTATTTGAGAAAAAAAAGCTCATCCCTAATGAGATAAAAAAATTTTATTTCTTAAATTTCCACAAAGATTAGTAGCATATTAAAAGGATATAAAATAAAACTAATAATTCTTGTATTAAAAGTGTTTTTCCAATAAATTTCTAGTGTGTGTATATATAAGTGGTTTAATGTATAAAGGAGAATTAGGGTGAAGGGAATGGACGGCAAACTCAGTCTGCAAACGGTTTACTGAGCGATAGCACTGACGCCGTTGAGTTTTGTCGTTCGGTAAAGTTAGGCGGTCGGTAAAGGTTTGTCGATTCGGCAAAGGTGGTGGGTTGTTGCTGCTGCTATTCAAAATAAATAAAAATAAACATTTTTATTTAAAAGTCAAAGTGCTATTTAGATTTTTTTAAACTGCAAAACGATGGCACACGGGCTCGTTTTTTTGAAGTTGCATTCGTGTCCGCAGGACATGCGGCATGCACGAGCCTAGCCAAATTCCGGTTGATTTGCAGCCCCCTGCGTGCGGGTAGGACTTGTGGTAAAACATGGCACAAACAATTCAATGAGTCTTAAGGATCTTATTATCTTATAAATAACTCCTTAGTTTGTTCCCACACCAATGTGGGACAAAGTAATTTCTTTGAATTTTATGTTTTTTTAATAAGTTAGATTTTAATGTAATGGTTTTTTGTAATTAATTTTGATGTTTTAGTTGTTTTTATTTTACACATAATTTTTTTTAAATGTAAACAAAAAAAAAAAGTTTGCCACTTTCAAGTGTTTAACCATTGCCAACACTTTTCAGCATAGTTTAAACTTTTTTGTTGAATGACATGGCACACTCTAATTGGTTGATTTTAAAGTTTGTCACTTTAAGTGTTTAACTACTCTCTTCACCCTTTAATGTACGAAGCATATAAATCCATCAAGAAGGGACATGTAGCCTTTCGCTTCATTAAACAAAATAATTACGCAACATATACGTGTAGTTATACACAATAATAAAAATCACGCTTGAAGTTAAATAATTATGCTAACATGTTAACTAATTACGTACAATAATATTACGCAAGCTATAACAATCATTCGTATACTTCGCAACATTCTTATATATGTATTAATTCCTAAGATGAGGAGGAACAGTAAACATTAGGTGCATAAATGCACATATTGTCTTATAGGTTATTATTATATGCATCTATAGTCCTTTAGGTTTCCATATTACTGTTTTTTACTATTCATATACATATATTAGTTCAACACATTCTAATTAATATTGTTTTTTTTCTCTTCTATGTATTTTTTTTATTTCTTTCTTTCTCAATAGTAAACATTATGAGTTTTAGTTTTTTTAACAAATTCGGATTTTTTTATATATCTTTTCTTTTTTCATAGTAAGTATTATGAGTTTTAGTATTTTAACAAATTTATGATTTTTATACTTTTTCACAGAGTTTAAATGAGTTTAGTTTTTTTATTTATCTTTTATCTTTTGCTTTTTTGTATTTGGTCGTTGCTCGGCTTATATTTATCATATTCTTTGGTAGTGACCACATTTGTTCCCTCATGTTGTTTTACTCCTCAACTCTCTAATACGTGTCGGTATAAATTCAACTTCTTTGACATTTTACGTCACGTGAATCACTTGGTGTTTAAATTCTGGTTTTATTTTACGTTTTTCCCAGTTTTGGCGGTCATTTGATTGCTACTTAGCATGGTTTTATACCTCATGGCCCGCAACAACATAATTTTGCGTCCTCACATTGCAACGCGGGGGGTTTAAAACTAGTTAATAACCATTTGTGTTTGAAGTTTTTTCCTCTGTATAAATACAATATAATATTATAATACAATGAGAAGGACAAAAAGAGAAATTTACACAGTTTTAAAAATTTAAGTAATTATAACTTTTAAAACATGTGATAGAATCTTTAAAACATATTGCTAGTACATTAATATTTTTTTAAATACTCCTTAGAAGTGGGCTCTCTTTTTTAAGTTGAGTATAGTATTCTTATAGTTTTTTATTTTAAAAAAAAATATTAACAGGTTACGTCATTACCAACGTCTTGTTTCACACCACATCGCGCAAGAACCCTACTAGGTTAAGTTTATAATAAAACCCTTAAAACTTGAAAACCAGGAAAACTAACTCCAACCTCTCATTTCTTTTTATTTTTATTTTTCAATTCTTTTAATTATAAGTTAGTATTGTACAAAAACAAATAAAAATATATGTATATTAACGAGCTATATATATGTAGCTCGCGAAGGTATATTTATGAGATGTGCCAGTACTAGCGTTAGCTATGTTCAACCCATTTACAACTGAGCTTTTTTCGAATGAGTATCCAGTCACGGGTTATTTAGAGAATTCTATTTTAAAATATAACTTTGGTTATAAGTGATTATAAGGTGCCATCAATTTATAGTTATCACAGATATAAAATATTTAGTTAAAAACACTTGATATGGATTAACTTTATTCTTTTTAGAGAACATCCTTGTAAAATTTATGTCTATCGGTATTATGATTTTTAAGCTTTTGTGTTGATCAAATAGGTAAGAATTGTTTTACATGGATGGGAACAAACCTACCTGTATCTGAGCCTACTCTGATACGAGAGGTTTTGTCTAATTATAATACGTATCAAAAGCCAAGGGGAGGTAATCCATTAACAAAGTTCTAGTTAGAGGACTAGTAAATGCTGAGGGTGATCAATGGGTTAAACATAGAAAAATCATAAATCCTGCATTCCACATGGAGAAGCTCAAGGTTACTTTCTTGTTATTCTTTTTTTATTTTATTTTTTTGTTTCAGGATCGATTTACCATTAATATATTACGCCTCAAAAACACGTATGTGAATATCTATAATTCTTTTTGAAGCATATATGATATCGGGTTTTTACGTGAGTTGCAATGAGATGATCAATAAATGGGAGAAAGTTTTATCTGAAGAAAGTTCATGTGAAGTGGATGTCTGGCCTTATCTTCAAACTTTTACAAGTGATGTAATTTCACGTGACGCTTTTGGTAGTAGTTTTGAGGAAGGAAGAAAGATATGTGAACTTCAAAGAGAACAAGCAGAGCTAGTTCTAAAGGCTTTAAATTCAGTTTACATTCCGGGATCAAGGTAAGTTAGTTTCCAAAATATATTTTCATGTTATTGGAAGCTTAAATTGGTATCACTAGAATTTTGTGCTAATAAAATAAGATTCAATAGATTTTTCCCCACAAAAAATAAATGAGGATGAAAGAGATTAACCACAAGTGAAGGCTTCAATAAAAAACATAATCAATAAACGGTGTTGCAATGAAAGCTGGGGAACCTAGTCAGGATGACCTATTAGGCATACTTTTGGATTCCAATTACCAAGAAATTAAACAACATGGGAATTGTAATTTTGGATTAAGCATTGAGGACATCATCGAATAATGCAAACTCTTCTACTTTGCTGGGCAAGAGACCACTGGAAATATGCTTGTTTGGACTATGATTTTATTAGGTCAACACTCAGAATGGCAAATACGTGCTAGGGAGGAAGTTTTACATGTCTTCGGAGACAGAAAACCAGATATTAACGTCTTAAGTCAATTAAAAGTCGTAAGTTTTTTTGGTATTATAAAAACTAGATATACATGACTTTTGAATATGTTAATGTTCTTATTTCTTTTGCATCTCATTTGGCAGATAAACAGTATCTTCAATGAGGTTCTCAGACTATATTCCCCAGCCGTATCACTTAGACGACAAATAGATGAGGAGGCCAAGTTAGGTAATTTAACTTTACCGGCAGGAACACTCATCGAAATAAATGCATTGATTTTGCATCATGACAAAGATACATGGGTGAAGATGCAAACGAGTTTAATCCCCAAAGATTTTTTGAAGGTGTCTCAAAGATTACTAAAAGACAAGCTTCTTATATTCCATTTGGTGGTGGCCCACGTATATGCATTGGTCAAAATTTTGCAATATTGGAAGCAAAAATGGCTCTTACAATGATTCTACAACGATTTTCTTTTGAGCTATCCCCATGTATTCACATGCTCCACATGCAATAATTAGTTTACAACCTCAGTATGATGCTCACTTGATTCTTCGCAAACATTAGGCAATGTATCACATATTATCGTCTAGTTTAAGATGTATGTTTTGTCATATACGTATGGTTTTACTCGATCTATTTTATATTAATACTATGTGTAACCATAACAATCCATGAAAAAGTAGTTATACAGAATATGTGTGGTCAATAAGACTTATGGGAATAAATCTGAATCAAGGCCATTGTGAAGTGTTGGTTGGTTCACTGAATGATGTGATCATTAATAAAAATTCAAAGAGTTGAAGGCTGCTTTCTCGGATAATAATTGGGGAATGATTATTCGATGACCAGTTTCATGAATACGTCATGGATCATAGTCATAAGTAGTTCTTGAAAATGGTGTTATCTTTGCATCCTTAGACCTGCGATGCATGTTAACTTGCGTATACCAAATGTTTTCCTTTAATACTTCCCTAACCCTTGTCCTAAACATGGAGAAATAAAAGTGGTTATTGAGGATTGTTTAGTGGGAGTTGTTCATGTAGTCAATAAGGGACTTTGTATCCTTGCTTTTGTGAAAGTTTTACATCTGGGCCCTCGTTGATTCATAGTGGTATTAAATGCAAAGTCGTGCTCAAACTGAGAGTTTGTTGAACCATTTGAATCTTGATCAAGAGTGAGAATTGTTGAACACTAAATAAGAATGAAATGTTGATCTGTGTCTCATGTTTAACTCGATGTGTATATACGCAAAGGATGATTGACAAACAACCATGGCTATTACGAGAAGGTGAAGTAAGAGTACCTAGATGAATCATGAATAGTAGACGTCATACATCCTTGTGATCGAGAACAACAACTAAATATTGATTGTTTAGTAGTTAAACAATCTAACACGAAATGCACATTATGATGATGATTATTAGTGATAATCAAGTAACACTAAGGTGATGATTATTACTAATCGGATCTGGGTGTTGATTGTTGAGATAATAATCGACAGGATTTAAATAACGCACATTAAGTAAGAATTATTTAATTTATTCGTATAATAATACATGAATGATTATTTAATTAAAGTTGTTAATTAACTTAATTAAAAAGAAACATAAATAATTTTTATTTATATTATTTATTACTAGCTTAATAAATTAGTAGTTAATTTTATTTAAATTATCTGGAGATAATTACCTGATTAATTAGAATTGTTTAATTAGTTGTAAATGTTATGAATTTTTATCCCTATTTCTTGTGTGGCTATCCACTTGTACTTACCATTATATTATGACTCTTTATATACTTAACTCCCATCTTGTAAGCCTATAAATAGAAGCATATGTGATCCATATTTACACCAATAAGATATCCTTTTTCCATTCTCTCTTTCTTATCTCTATAATGTTAATAGGCTAGTTGTTTTAAAACACGTTATCAGCACACTTGCCTTTTGAACTTGGATCGCATCTAAGGTAAATAAACTTTTCATTGTTTCATATAATTTTTAGTTGCATTAGAGATTTGTATAATCTACTCTAAAATATCGTAATTCATACAATATTAGATTGAATCAAGATTTATATTTTTATTTCAGAACATTTTATTGATAGATTATGATGGAGTTTTTAGATAACTCTAGACTTGAAATAAAAATCATATTATGATATATGACAAGTTTGAATATTAATTATTTGGTGCATTAAAAACTTAATAACCTCATTAACAATTTTGTAGTAAAACTGTGTTAGGTAACTTAACTTTACAAGGCAAGATTATTAGCAAAGGATTTTCGCAAAGACCTGGAATTGATTATGAGGAGATATATTCTCCAGTGGTGGATGCGATAACTTTTCGTTATCTTATTAGTCTGGTAGTACAAGAAAGGATTGATTTGCGTCTAATGGATGTTGTGACGACCTACCTCTATGGATCACTTGATACTTAAATTTACATGAAACTTCCTGAAGGATTAAAATTGCCAAACTCATGTTCAAATTAAACAAATCATTATATGGGCTAAAACAGTCTGGGCGTATGTGGTATACTCGCCTTAGTGAGTATTTGTTGAAAGAAGGCTATATAAATGATCCAGTATGCCTGTGCATTTTTATAAAAATGTCAGAATCTGAATATGTTATAATTGCCATATATGTTGATGACCTGAATATAATTGGAACTCCAGGGAGCTTCAAAAGGCAGTTGAATACTTGAAAAGAGAATTTGAAGTGAAAGACCTTGGAAAGACAACGTTTTGTCTTAGATTACAAATTGAATACCTTAAGGGTGGAATCCTTGTGCACCAAGAAACTTACGTAGAGAAACTCAAAAACGATTTTATATGGAAAAATCACATCCATTGAGTACCCCAATGGTTGTAAGGCCGCTTGATGTGGAGAAAGACCCATTCCGACCTCCCAAAGATGGAGAGGAAATCCTTGGTCCAGAAGTACCATATTTAAGTTTTCTTGCTAGCCATACACGACCAGATATATCATTTTCTTTAAATTTATTGGCAAGATATAGTTCATGCCCAACAAAGAGGCAGTGGAATGGGGTAAAACAAATATTTAGATACCTTCAAGGTACAAAAGATATGGGTTTGTATTTTACAAATTAATCGAAAACAAGTTTAGTTGGTTTTGAAGATGCAGGGTATTTATCTGATCCCCACACTGGATGATCTCAAACTGGATATTTATTTACAAGTGGAGGTACTGCAATTTCATGGCGTTCAGTAAAGCAGACAATCACAGTCACTTCATCTAATTATGCAGAAATATTGGCGATACATGAAGCTAGTCGAGAATGTATTTGGTTAAGGACTGTAATACAACACATTCGTGGATCTTGTGGTATTTCTTCGAGAGATGAGGGACCGACAATCTTACATGAAGACAACGCAGCATGCATTGCTCAACTTAAGGAAGGATAGATCAAAGGTGACAGAACAAAGAACATTTTACCAAAGTTCTTTTTCACACATGATTTGTAAAAGAAAAGAGGTATTACTGTCCAACAATTTCGTTCCAACTACAATTTGGCAGACTTGTTTACTAAATCACTTCCGACCTCTACATTCAAGAAACTTGTTCATGGGATCGGGTTGCGTCGGCTCAAGGAGTTTAAATCATCAAGGGGAGAATAATACGCACTGCGCTCTTTTTCCCTTAGCTATGGTTTTATCCCACCGGGTTTTACTAGCAAGGTTTTTAATGAGGCAGCATCATCAAGCGTATTATAAGAAAAATATATTATTTTGTCACGTGGATAGTCGGGGGGGAGTGTTATGAATTATTATCCCTATTTATTGTGTGACCATCCACTCCCTATATACTTAACTCCCATCTTGTAAGCCTATAAATAGAGGCATATGTGATCCATATTTTACACCAATAAGATATCCTTTTTCTATTCTCTCTTTCTTATCTCTATAATGTTAATAGGCTAGTTGTTTTAAAACAGAAAATAATTTAATCAAATAATTCCTAACCCATTAAGGGATAATTATGAGACCTGTTGAGATGAACCCCGATCTAGTTTAAGAGAATTAGACCATTCGCATTCAGTCCATTATGTTTATTCCTATAATTACACCCAAAAAATCACTACTTTTTATTTCTCATTTTCAATCAAATAATATATTTTTATACTTTTACCATTACATTTTTTTTCTACTCTACTTACAACCACTTTCAAAATTATTAAAAAAATTATAAGGTTAAAAATATTTCTCGTATATTTATAGATAAACAATAACATTTTATCCTTCCTTCACTCACAACCACTCACAATTATTCCTAATAATATAATTGTGAATGCTACTGTAAATAGAGGGTAAGGGGATTTAGTTTTTGTGTCAGAAAAACTAGAGTGGGATAAAAATAAACCTGAAAACCAAACCCCTCTATCTCTCTTTGTCCGCAACCTGTCACCATCGGCCACATTTCTTGCACACCCACCGGCCACCACTGTGACCGGTTACCGCCGCCGCACACTGACCGTGCTACGCTTGCTGCCTAGTTGGAGCTAGACACGCCACCCCTAACCACTAGTTTTGAATCGTTTTGTTACTCCAGTTTTATCAGTTCACTCTTACTTATGTTTTAGGTAGAATTTGATCGTCGGGTTTTGTGTGGTGATTTAAGTAGAAACCGAAAGGTGTTCAGTTTCACGAGTACTCAGTTGGTAAAAGTTTTGTGTTAGCAGATCTAGCGCCTGGAGTTGTTAAATCGAGGTGTCTCACGATTCAAAGTCCACTGCTATTATGAACACCCTATGGGTGTGTTCGTGTCTATTTTGTTTGCATCTAGACTCCTATGGGGGATACAAAGTTTATTTGGATTTGCTCATACGCAATGGTTTCCGTTGCTTAAAAATTTTTAATAAGTAGAGTGTAAATCCTAATATGGTTCGCCAAAGAACTTCCAATGGATAAAATACCCAACCCTCAACTTCACATTGAAGAGAGCCATCCCGCAAAGCAGTATGATGGTGGATCGCCACCCTAATCAAAGACACCATATGAGAAGTGCAACACAAGTTGGGCCAATCAAGCTTAAAAGTAAGAGACGACCAAAGAAGCATTATAAAAGTTCAACAAAAAACAACGACAGTCGTCTCCTTCGCTACATCACTTGTAGCCTAGGATGCACTGGGACGGGTACGGGGACGGGGTACGGGGACGGGCACGGGAAACGGCAAAACTAAAAAAAATTAAGAAGCGTGGACGGGACAGGTACGGGAAAAAAACATATAAAAAAATAAATATATATCAAAGATAATGTAACACAAAAACTCAAATTAGTTATATATTGATGTAAAGCTAAAAAATTCCATATCTTACTAATCTAATCAAACGTTAACAAGCAAATTGCTTTCAAGTTCCGGTTCATCTAATGAAAGATCAGCAAACTCCAAATATCCTACATCTTCCATCGAGTCAAAAGCATCTCCACCCACATCCCACATATTTACAACATCGTTAGGCGCCCTAGACAAAAGCCGAAGATTGTTGTGGACGTAAACCAAGTCTTGAGCACGACTTGTAGTCAATTTGTTCCTCCTAAGCGAGTGGATAAATGCATAGGTGCTCCAATTTCGCTCAGCACATGAAGACGAACTAGGTTGTCCAAGTAATTTAAAAGCTAAACTTTGGAGAAGAGGGGTTTGAGCACCAAAGTTAGCCCACCATGACTTGGGTTCCATAGTATCCATCTTTGTAATACATGTTAAATCTTCAAAAGGACCAACCTTCATTGAAAACAAAGCATACTCATCCAAGACTCTATCATGCTCATCATCATTAGGAAACAATCTCTTAAAACAAGTCCACCTCTGTTGTGAAATTTCTCCATCCCTATGAGGAGGGACTCTTTCACTATTCTCAAGTAACCATGCGTCACTATAATATCTACAACATTTAAAAGTAAAAATATAAATACATAATAGAAACCAATCATGTAATTTTAAATCATATACCTTGGATTTAAAGAGTGTGCTAAACAATGTAGAGGAGTGTTATTCTTCGTCCACCGAGCCACTAAAACTTGATACACAACATCATAAAAGATACTACGAGTAGATAAGGGACGTTTTTCTTTCTTGTAGATCTCGGCCTTCACCTTCTCAATCATTGAATCCCACATCTCATACACGGAATGAAGACATGGTTTGTCGGTGTCACAAACTCTGATCATATCATATATTGGTTTAGTAAAACTAAGAATGTATGATACTTTATCCCACCAATCTTCATCCAAAATCTTCTCTTTAACAGAGTTAGCTTTCACCGTGACATCCTCTCTATAAGAAGCCCATTCATCATTTATGACCATAGCTTGTAGACCCTGTTTGACAAGTTTGAATCTCTTAAGCAACCGAAAGCAATCTAAGAGGAGTAAACTTGCTTAAAATAGATAGTCTCATGTTATGGTTCATGATAAAGTTTTTTATTGCAACCGCATCCATGTGAACTTCTGTTATCCATTTGCATTCATCATATGTTAGTTGATTGGTTTCCACACTCCTTGGGGAACATATATTCTTCAATGCTAGATTAAGCGTATGTACCACGCATGGTGTCCAGTAGATGTTAGTAAACTCACTCGTGACAATCTCTCCAGCCGCCTTGCAAACTGATGCATTGTCGGTGATGATTTGCACAACATTTTCATGACCAATCTCGTTGGGATAACTTCTTTCATCAGATTAGCAATAAAAAACTTATCTTTGATTTCTCCAAAACAATTAACCGCCTTTAGAAATAAAGGTCCATTAGTTGAGGTAGCCATGAAGTTGATTAAAGGCTTTCGTGTAGGATCTGTCCAACCATCACTGACAATAGACACACCTTTCTCTTTCCATGATAACCTAATCGGTTCCAATAACTTGTGCACATTCTCCTTTTCCTTTTGTAGCATGGTTGTTCTAAGCCTATTATAGTTAGGAGGTACATACCCTTCAATTTTGTTCTCTGCAGCAAACTGAAAAGCCCTTTGGTAGTGCGGGTTTCTTGCAAGATTGAAAGGTATACCTCCAGTATAGAACATCCTTGCTATCTCCTCATCAAGTTGGTCCCTTATTTCCACACCAAAAGCTTTTTGAATAGGATTTGAAGCGGGTTTTCTCCTCTTTAAGGGATTGCCAGCTTCACATGGCAAACCGACTTCTTTCGCTTTTGAAATGTTTTTTCTCTCTAAATAATCATCTTCTAACTTTTTCATTGCAACTTTATCACTTTGTGTTGCTTTCTTGCAGATAGCAATCTCATTACCTTTTATACAAATCAACAATAACGAATAATGAATCATTAGTTTGTGCTCATTTGTATCCAAAATATAGCTATAAATAAGGTTTTTATATGATTTTATCTACGCGTACGAGCCAAAAGACTTGTTGCCACAACATTTTAATGCATAAAAATACACCCGGTACACAAGGTGTGCGCCCTAGGCTTGAAAAATCCCCAAAAACTGCGCTTTTTTTTCGCACTTCCTGTTTTAGGCACGCCTCACCCTACACAAGGCGGCGGCCTCCGCGCCTCAGTGCACCTAAGGCGGCGGCCTCCGCGCCTCAGTGCATCTAAGGCGGCATATGAAGAAACCAACAAAAGTTCTAAATGACATGGCTCAGTTAGCCTGCATTGCCATATGATCAGTGATCACTGATCACCTGTAGTATCTTTTATATGGACAAGAGCAGCAACCTGGTGCTATAGGCATAAAATACAAAAAAAAAGTAAACGAAAACACTTGCATTACCTTTTATACCGAGCAAGTGTGATCTAACTCTTGAATACGATCCTTGTCGATTTTCGCCACATACTTTGCACTTGAATTTCCAAGTTCCTCCCGAACCTTGCTTTTCTTGTTTTTCCACATAATCCCACAATGGAGGTTCATCTATAGATGATGATGATCCTTGTGTTTCTTCATTAGATGCCATGATTTTGCCTTTTGGAGTTCGAATGGGAGAAGAGAAGAGTTTACGGATAAAATTTCGAATGGGAGAAGAGAAGATCGCCGTATGAAACTGAAAGGCCGTAGGGTTAAGAGTTTACGTATAAAAGAATTTGTATGGGCTTTGTTTTATAAAAGGAATTAATAAATATTCTTTTTTTTTTAAAAAAAAAACCGAAAAATTTATCCGGAAACACGCAGGAAACGTTTCGGTTGGACGTTTCTTGGCCGTCCCCTTCGCCTGACCGTTTCCTCCACGTTTCCTAATCGCCGGGGACGTTTCCCGGCCGTACCCGTCGCGTTTCCGTCCCCTTGCAGTCCCCGGGACGGGAGACGGCTGCTCCATGCCGTTTCTGTGCTTCAGAGCTTGTAGCAGGTTTGAACCGGGTAAGTTTAAATATTGGTTGCCCGACCCGGTTAAGTATTAAGAAAACGACCATCAAAACCGGAAAAAAATGTAAAAAACACGAATTTTTACCGTCACGTAATGTAATACGCAAGTAGATACAAAGAAGAACGTATACTGCGAGCTAGTGTAAAACATAGAACAACTCGAATTTATACCAACAAAACTTTAAGTTAAATAAAATGAATAATGGATTTTAATTATCTAAACTATTAGTTGTTGGTCGGCAACGGTCTCAACTTAAAAAGAAACTAGTGGTGATCTCACCTTTTCACATATTATAAACTAATGGACCTTTACTAACAGAACTTAATTTATTTTTGTCCCCTTAGGGTGAAGGGAGTGGTTACCTATATTCCAAATAGGTAAACTCTTAATTCACCCTATCACACATTGTCATATCAATTCACCTGAATAAGTTACCTAATGGTCAAAAACGTTGGCGGTGATTTACCTAACGGGGTTTAGGTAAACTATTTTTTTATAAAAGGAAAAAACGTATGATTGGTTGAGAAGGAATGGAGCCCACCACACAACCATCTCCCCCCCCCCCCCCCCCCCTCCCCTCCCTCTCTCCCCGATTGATAAAGGTTTGCCGAAATTGAAGCTTGAAATCGGTAACCGTGCGTTGGCGTTGGATGTGATTGTCGGTAAAGTAGTATACCGAGCGGTAAACTATCTCCACTCCGCTCACCCTTATCTTTTTCGGTTTAGTAAAGGTCTATTGGTTTACAATATATGGAAAGGTGGAACCACCACTGGTTATTTTTAAAGTTGAGACCGTTGCCGGCCAACAACTAATAGTTAGGATTATTAAAATCTATCATTTCTAAATAAAAATGACAAATTTAAAGGGACAAAAATTAAACATACAAATTTAAATGACTTAAAAGGTAAACCACCTTCAACTACAAAATAAAAACATTAAAAGATGAAAACAACAAAAAAATAAAAAAGCCTTAAAAAAACATTGTAGATAACAAGATAAGAGGCAACTTTATTTATTACGTATCTTGTTATATATTATTTGTTATATACAGTAATGTCACATTTATTACGTATCTTGTTATATATTATTTGTTATATACAGTAATGTCATATTCTGATGTTCACACTACGTAGTCTTGTTCACACTCAAACCATTAAAAACACATGGATGATAACCATCAACCACTCAAATTATAAGGAGGTTAACTGAACATCATCCCAACAATAAATACCATCTTATCAGACCAAGTTCTTGTTCTAGTACCCACTGTCCATGGAGATCACCACAGTTTCTTGTGTTGTTGGAGTAGCATCAATATCAATCTTCTTCTATTATATATGGAGGATCTTGAATTGGTTGTGGTTCAAACCAAAGAAGATTGAGAAGTTTCTAAAAGATCAAGGACTCAAGGGTACCCCTTATAAATTCATGTATGGGGATCTCAAAGAAATGGTGCAGATGATGAACGAAGCCAAATCTAAACCCATGAATCTTACTCATGATATCGCGCCTCGTGTCTCGCCATTCTTCCACAAGTCCCTCACCACTATTGGTATGAATCTTTGAGTCTTCTTTTTTTATTTTTGTTATACTATCTTTAATTAATAATATGCCTTTCCAAAAGATTAAAAAAGTAAGTGGTAAATATTGGGAATTTCGAGTTAATATAACTGATTTGGCGTGCAAGACTCAATGAGGGTTTTAAGAAGTGGATAATTATAGATTATTAAACATGATAATGATTTAATAGTTAGTTGTATTATCATGCCCTAGTTAATTTGTTAGATAATTATCTAGTATCCTAAAAGACTTAAAGTTTGAATACTTTTAGAATAATTATGTGTAATATCCTAGCCAGGGCAGGCTCCAGTGCAATCCAAATGAAGCACCAGCCTACAGCCACCATCTTTAATGGGCCTCCAAAATATTATGCCAAAGGCGGATGAATTAACAATGAGTTTATTTATTTACATAGATTTTCTTATTTATAAACTTGCTACTCATGTTGCTTTGATGTGTATGATTGCTAAATTATTAAATCCATTTATTAATCTTCATTATTTGTACTTTATTTGCATAGGATAAAAACCAATTAATTTATAAATTGATTAGCTCCTTCCAAATAGTTTTCATGTAAAATATAAATTGAAAGTACTACTTTCGGACCAAAATCTTTGTTGGCAAAAGGCCCTCAATTATTACTTCACTTTGGGCCTTTAAAATGGTTGAGCCGGCGCTGATCCTAGTTATAGTCTAACGCGTCTAGGTTAGCTATATATACCGTGTTTTGCGTAAGGATTTGTAAGAATCAAGTTTTTGTGTAGTTTTCTTGATCAAATAATATTGTGAAAGTTAGCCATATATATTTATGTTCGTTTGATATTCGATTGAGACTTGAGTAACTATTGTGTTTTATTAATCTCCAAGATGTATGTTTATTAAATGTAACTGTTTAAAAAAATAAATCAATGAAAATTTTACGAGTAAAATTCATTCTTTATTAGTTAATAAAATACTTGGGATGTTTACGCACTAGTTAGACTTAGTTTGGGCGCGGCTCGAATATTAAACGAGCAGGCTAAGCTCGAAATTATTAAACCGAGTTGAAATGTTGAGCTTAAACTTGAGCTCGATCGGTCTCGACTACCAGAATCTTTGGCACGACAACAAAAATCAGAAGCAAACGCTTGTAACCGAGGAACACGTAGCTCGCGGGGTTAAACAGATAAAAAAAACAAGCGGTGGTGAACCGTGAAGGAGGTGACGGTGGCAGTGGTGGATGACGGTGGCGAGCAACGGTGTTTAAAATTACAGAACACAAATGATATCCAAGATGAGGCGGTGGTTGAAGAGATAGAGTCGTGGACTCGTGGGCGTGGGACGCGTGTCTCAAATCAAAGACGTACTAGATGGGTGCTTCTCTTTGTTGCATGTGCATAGAAAGGCAAAATATGTATAAAATAAAATCCACATCTAGTGTAATAGTCTACAACAGTTATGATCTCTGTTCGTACCCCATGTTCTACTCGCCCTCTATGTGTAAAATACACATACATATATAACACATATATATTTATATAAACTACAAATGAAG
This sequence comes from Scalesia atractyloides, assembly GCA_947069175.1. NCBI lineage: Eukaryota > Viridiplantae > Streptophyta > Magnoliopsida > Asterales > Asteraceae > Scalesia > Scalesia atractyloides. Next base: position 84,845,532 of record CAMTDV010000030.1, read on the forward strand.
TGCTTCGAGTCAAATTGAGTAGAGCCGAGCTCATTTACAACTATAATTTGTAATTAAACTTTGAGCCACGAGCTATTTGAACAATCATATTATAGAATATAACTCCTTTTATCAGTGATTATAAAGGGGACATAAATTCTTTGTTATCACAGAAGCAGGGGCGCAGTATCATTGAGGCGCGGGGCGCCCCCTCGATTCTATAGAAATTTTTAGGTATATACGTTTTAACCCCTCCCCGGATTTTCGAGGGCAAGCTTCGCCAGTGCACACAGAAGTAAAATATTTAGTTGAAGACACACATATGTTATGGGTATTATATTTTTTTGGGCTTTTGTGTTGATTGTAGGTAAGAGTTGTTTTACATGGATGGGAACAAAACCTGTGGTACATGTATCTGAACCTGCTATGATACGAGAGGTATTGACTGATTTAATACATATCAAAAGCCAAGAGGAGGTAATCCATTAACGAAGATGCTAGCTAGAGGATTGATAGATGCTGAGGGTGATCAGTGGGTTAAACACAGAAAAACATCAATCCTGCATTCCACATGGAGAAGCTCAAGGTTACTTTCTTACTTTTCTTTTTTTATTTTACGGGACTGATTTAACCTTGATTTATTACGCATTATGTGGATGTCTATAATTCTCCTTGCAGCACATGATGCCAGCCTTTTACGTGAGTTGCAATGAGATGCTCGACAAATGGGAGGAAGTTTTAACCCAAGAAAACTCATGCGAAGTGGATGTGTGGCCTTATCTTCAAACTTTTTCAAGTGATGTAATTTCGTGTACAGCTTTTGGTAGTAGTTTTAAGGAAGGAAGAGAGATATTTGAACTTCAAAGAGAACAAGCTAGGCTAGTTATGAAAGCTATAAATTCAGTTTACATTCCAGGAACAAGGTAAGTTAGTTTCCAAAATTTATTTTCATGTCCATTGGAAGCTTAAATTGGCATCACATTTTGTGCTAATAAAACAAGATTCAATAGATTTTTGCCCACAAAAGACAATAAGAGGATGAAAACGATGGACCAGCAAGTGAAGGGTTCAATAAAGAGCATAATCAATAAACGGGTTGTTGCAATGAAAGCTGGGGAAGCCAGCCATGATGACCTTTTGGGCATCCTTTTGGATTCCAATTACAAAGAAATTAAACAACATGGGAATATCAATTTTGGATTAAGCATTGAGGACGTCATTGAAGAATGTAAACTCTTCTACTTTGCCGGGCAAGAAACCACAGGAAATATGCTTGTTTGGACTATGATTTTATTAGGTAAACACTCGGAATGGCAGGCACGTGCTAGGGAGGAAGTTTTACATGTCTTCGGAGATAAAAAGCCAGATATTGACGGCTTGACTCATTTAAAAGTTGTAAGTTTTTTTTATAAAAACTAGATATTGATGACTATGGATTATGTTGATGTTCTTATTTCTTTTGTATCTCGTCTTGCAGATAAACATTATCTTCAATGAGGTTCTCAGACTCTATTCACCAGCCGTATCACTTAGACGACTAATACATGATGAGTCCAAGCTAGGTAACTTAACCTTACCGGCAGGAACCCTTATCCAAATAAATGCATTGATTCTGCATCACGACAAAGATATGTGGGGTGAAGATGCAAACGAGTTTAATCCTCAAAGATTTTCTGAAGGTGTTTCAAAGGTTACCAAGGGACAAGCTGCTTACCTTCCTTTTGGTGGTGGCCCACGTATATGCATTGGCCAGAATTTTGCTATACTGGAAGCAAAAATGGCTCTTGCAATGATTCTACAACGCTTTTCTTTTGAACTATCTCCATCGTACTCGCATGCTCCGCATGTAATGCCTACTTTACAACCTCAGTTTGGTGCTCACCTCATTCTACATAAACATTAGGAAATGTATTACATATATTAAGTCTAGTCTAAGATATGTGTTTTGTCAATTACAAATGGTTTTAAGCGATTTATTTCATATTATGACTATTTGTAATCAAACTTGCATGTGTTGTTTTGAAAGAAGCTACATAATTTTCAAGAAATGTAAGAAATATCATCGAAGAATGATAAAAATGGTAATTCTTTATAAAGCTTTCTTTAACTACACATGTTCGACTAAAACCATTGGCTTGCATTGCAATGGATACTATATATTATTACGTGACTACGTGATTTTGAATATCCAGTTCATGATTACGTGATTTCATTATAGTATTTTATATGAAACCATACTGAGTGATTACATAATTACGTAAAACTAAAAACATGTCATACATAATAGTTCATATGGAATACCTAATATTTCAGGTCTAATCACGTATTAAGGATAAATTATATACAAAACATTAGTCAAATCAACCTATAATAACCACATAATGTCGTAGATTAGAGATTTAATCACGTAATAAAGCATAAACAATCATTTTTTTTATTATTGATGTGTGTAGTCACGTAATAGCATAATTGTGATAACATCATATATGACAAGCCATATTGAATGTGTAATCAAACTAATGGAATTATATTGAATGTGTAATCGCGTTAATGGTTTGTGTTAAATGTGTAATCACGTAATGGATATTCAAAACCACGTAGTAATGTGTTGGGTATTCAAAATCACGTAATGAACTAATGGGTATTTGAAATCACGTAATTTTTTTAAAGAAACTATAACAATAGGCTGCTCGATTAAAGAGAATGGAACGCTTGTTAATACGACGTGCTTTTTTAAATATTAACATATGAAAAAGTTATAGCCGTTTAAAAATCAAAGGTGGAAGTGTCACATAAGAAAAGACTAAATTATCCTTCTTGCCAATATACTTGTCATCGTCTTCTTTTCGCGTATGCTTCGTATGTGAATTCTATCTTATACAGGATCCGCCTCTTAATATAAGATATTAAAATCAACTCAAGGTACAAATGAGATTTATAAAACGAAAACAAACGTACAAGTACATTTTATATTAGTAAAATTCTGACATACAAACTACTATAAAACCATTTAAAGAATGATGTAGTATATATGGCGGCTATTTTAGGGAATTTGAATCATCATCTTCATACTCAATAAATTCTATCAATAGCAAAGCTAAAGTATGGTCTGAGGAGGGTAAGATGTAGACACGCGTACCTCTACACCGTAGGAATAGAGATGTTGTTTTCAGTGAGACCACCGGCTCGATAGTAGTTTTGCATCAAGCCTTGGACATAAGTTACATAACACTCAGCAATTGGGACAAAAGCCGATTAGTACATGTACCCTCTTGTCTTTCGGTTATCAACGCCATCACATGATGCATGATTAACTGTCCCTCTCTTTTTAACATTATTTTCACGAAATAGTAAAATACCGCTAAAATTAGTGCACTTTCACTTCCCCCCCTCCCCCCAAGGCCCACACATATATACTTCTGAATGATAAGTCAATTTAAGTGGGGCTGACCTCAACCGTACACTTAAGCTATAGGGTGTGTTTATGACCCTTAAGACCACCATTACCCTCATCTCAGCGCCATGTCACCACACTCTCATCCATATTGGTCATGACCCAAACCACCATCCCCATTTTTTTTAAATTTATTTTATGTAAAATATATTTAATTAATTAAGAAAAATGAGATGCATGGTTGTCATGGTTTAATCTATGCTAACTATAGTAGTTCTCTAAAAAGGGTGATGTAGCACATCATCTATCATCCTGCGTGGTGAATTCCTAGCTGTCTGGGCCGGTTCATACGTCCTAAAATAGGTTGTGCATCAGTTGACTCTTCAGCGCTTTGATGTATGCAAATGTGCATATTATTTTTAAAGAGTTTTTTGGATACACATCATCGTTTTAATGTTATAAAAATGATTTAAACTTTTAAACAACTACACACAGTTAGGTAAGTATATCGTGGCTTAGTATAGTGTGCTAAAAACCAAGTATCTGCCTCCAGTCTTCATGGCTCCCACTACTCAATCCTTACTGTTGTTTAGTTTATGAATAAGTGAGGGTTTTGTGCAAGTAAAAGTAAATAAACATAAAATAAAAATAAATGGTGAATGCAATCAATCAAAGATAAATATCACTTTGGTTTCGAATCAGATGTAAGTTAATTCTGCTAATATCATGTACAAAATGATATATAATTCAAATTTAATATTTTTGGTTGATACAACATATTCAGTTTTGTTTTAACACCCTTAACTACTATAGTATTGTGACTACTCTATAAACTATGCATATGTTAGCCCCGTCCTTTCGTGCATACATCTAGACCCTCATAAATATCAAGTAACAAACAATTATTTGTACATTAAGCACCTTTTTTTTTGGAAAGACAATACTTTATTCAAGCACAAACACTAGCAAGAAGCTAGAGATATAACTAGGGCCGTAAACGAATCGAACGTTAGTGAACAGTTCGTGAACCGTTCGGCGGAAAGTTCGTTTATGTTCGTTCGATTAGCTTAACGAACGAACACGAACAAAAAATTCCGTTCGGTTAGCTTAGCGAACGAACGCAAACACAAGTCTTGTTCGTTCGACTGCGTTCGTGAACGTTCGGTAATATGTTCGGTTACGTTCGTTTGTGTCCGTTTGATTATGTTAAAAATAATAAATAAAAAACATTTGATCTAAACATATTGAAAACTTGAAACCCTATTTTTTCTAAGTAGCTAAAATTTGGACATGGTGGTGTAGTAGACTTCTTGTGTTTTGATTTATCATTTGATGATTATATTTAACTACTTATATCCAATTTTTAAGGATAACAATGTTTTTATTTTTTATTTTCAAGTTAAATGTACGTTTGCGTTCGTTTTATTTGCTTGCATTCGTTTGTGTTCGAGACCAATGTTCATGAACTGTTCGTGAACAACTGAAATTCCTTAACGAACGAACACGAACATTAACTTTTGTTCGGTATGCGTTCGTGAACAGTTCACGAATATGTTAATTTCCTTAACGAACGAACACGAACATGGCCTTGTTCGTGTTCGTTCGGTTCGTTTACAACCCTAGATGTAACAAAACAAGAGAAAAAAAACCAAAAAAAAAAAACAAACAGAACCTGCCTATCCAAAATCAAAATTCCTCCATTGAACCTCTGTCAGTGGCACCATCTTAGCCCGCTACTTAACCCATAACAGCCCCAACACCTTTACCTCCTGCACGATTGCCCCGGCACCCGTCTTTTTGTGGCTGAAAATCAAGTTGTTTCTAGCCTTCCATCAGGACCAACATACCAAAATCATAACTGTTTGCACCAGTAATTTATATACTATTTGCTCCTCTTTAGGTTCTTGTGGAACCCAACAATATCATAATTGAGAAGGCAAAAAACGGAGGCAGCCGGCACCATGACGCTATGGCCTGCAACACCTCAATGGCCAATGAGCACACCGTTAAAAGAAAATTAAATATACAGAAAGCTTTTAAGAGCATTCTCATTTTGTAAAATAAAAAATAAAATAAAATAAATTAAGCGCTTATCTCAACACACCACCTTTGCAAACAGTTCTTATTTTTTTCAAATTACAGAAACTCCATTAATAATCATGTTTGTCTTCAATTCAAAAGTATTTGTAATAAATAACTAGGACATTTTGTGGGTTTCCAGTTTTAGATATTTATTGTGACACAAAATTTAACATAAATGTTTTATTTGTATAAGCTGTTCTTTTGTAACTTACGGGTATCTAACCTATATAATTTATCCTTTATTCTCGTATAATGTACATATCTCTATCATAGTATATAAAAGTAAACAACAACATATCCAAAATAAAAACTTATTTAAAACTTTGTACCAAATGTCATATTCACATTGTATAGTCATATTCACACTCAGACCATTAAAAAACACATGGTGAAATTTTCATCAACCACTCAAATTGTGGTTAACTGAACTTCATGCCAACAATAAAAACCCTTTTATCATTCTCTTTCGTATCAGACCAAATTCTTGTTCTAGCATGGAGATCACCACACTTTCTTGTGCTCTTGGAGTAGCATCAATCTTTTTGTATTTTATATGGAGTATTTTGAATTGGTTGTGGTTCAAACCAAAGAAGATCGAGAAGTTTCTAAAAGATCAAGGCCTAAGGGTACCCCTTATAAATTCTTGTATGGATATCTCAAAGAGATGATGCAGATGATGAACGAAGCCAAATCTAAACCTACGAATCTTACTCATGATATCGCATCTCGTATCTCGCCATTCTTCCACAAATCCCTCACCACTCTTGGTATGAAACTTTGGGTTATTTTTTTATAAATTCTTGTACCGCCCAATCAGCAACAAAAATATATACCACTATGATTTAGTATTAATTAGATAGTTTAAGGGATTTATACTACTTTTTTCTATTAGTCCACTAGTGAGTCGTCAATTCCCGTAAGTTATTTACTTTTATTAAAAAAAACAAGTCCTTAACACTTTTGTGTTATCTTTACGCAAAGGCAAGAGCTTACGTGGTCAGATCATTAAGATATTTTGACTCTACATAGACACAGAAAACATGAACGACCCAAGTTAAAGGCGTCGAGAGATTATTGGTAGATTTTAATGGTTAAGCCGAAATACTAATGACCAAGTTAATGACGACGCTATTTTACTCACTTTCAATAAACTACTAATTAACTAAAGTCGATAAGACACACACAGCACTTTGTTCACCCATGATCTTCCTTAGTTAACTTAACATCAAAGGCGTAAGTTTTCCACAAGCACCCTCAAAAATCTAGCCAAGAATTATCATAAACTAGTTTTTACCAATCTTGAAAAGATTATATTAATCATTAAAAGCTTGATTACACTAATGATTCTTCAGTATTTCCTAATAATTACAATGGTTAGAAGTAGTGAGGTACAAGAGAAGTGTATAGTGGAGAATAGGGGGATAAGATGAGGAAGTAAAAATGGTGAACATGCCTCTATTTATTGGTTGGCTGGGCGCCAGACACGGGCATGCCTGGATGGCATTGGTCATGCCTGGCTAGATGACCTACTACTCTTGGTTGGCGAGGCATGAGGCATTTTCTGCCCGGCACGGAGCGTGGTCAACTTTACGGGTTCCCTCGGGATCTTCCAAATCTTTTAGAAGTCAACTTTTGTCTTGTAGTGCGAGTCACAGGGCGTGCCTTCAGGGCACGGGGCATGTCTGGGCTTTTTTTACTAGGCTTCATGTTGTGGTTTTCTGGAGGTGTCTGGCAGTTTCTGAATCCGAGGCATGGGGCATGTCTGGTGAGTCATGGGGCGTGTCAGGACAATTTCTTTTGTTTTCTTCAGTTTTTTTACCCGCTTTTGCTTCATTTGTTCATCTTGGGTGAGTTTTGTCCTGAAAATAAAATATAAACCAAAATAAGTCTATTTTAATATTTTTTTACAAAACATAATACAAAGTTTGTGCAAATTGATATAAAACATGTGTACTTTTGCTTATATAAGATATTCTCACACTTAAATCTTTCCTTGTTTTCAAGTAAAACTATATAAATTTTTGGTTTATTGTACTCCTAAGTTTTTATTTTATCCGTAGGCCATGAACTGAGCATCTCCACGCCTTTCTCTTGCTTTAACCTTTTATTTTTGTTTTAATTAATATATTTAAAAAGAAATGTAAAAATATAACAAGCTTAAAAAATTCAATTATACTAAATCACACAGTTCATAGTTGTTCGCTCAACACTCGGCCAATATTTTATGTTGGGGGTGAACACTCGAGTTGTAAAAAACCTAGAAAATATCATAAGCTTAACAAGTGATCGAATTCTCAACTGTTTAACTGAAACGACTAAGCCTCAAGAGGTCTTTTATTAGGTTGTAATGTTGGCTTGGGGTAAGGTGTGGATTATTTTGGGGAGAGTGGCTAAAGGTATATTAAAAATTGGTTTATAGTTTCAAAAAGAAATATTTTTTCTAGATTTGTCGTGACTCTTTTCGGAGTAGCTGTGCAAATTTAAATCAAGCTATAACCATGTTAACATTTGATTTGTAGACTTGATTTTTATTTCTTGAGATTGAGAGGATAGAACTACACAAGATGATAAAAATATAATGTTTTTATCCGCGCTTTAAGGAGCGGGTCTTCTGCTACAAAATTTAGGTTAAAAAATATTTTTGAGATTTTGGTGGGCTTTTTGTATGGGCTAAGAAATGAAAGGGCTAAAAGCAATGGCTAAAAGATTCCTAATGCCTCTATCACTTATTTCCTGGCATCCGATTTTGGGTTTTTAGACCGTATACATTTGTTAACTTCTAAATTTACAGGGACGGTTTGACTATAACACTCATTTAAGAAATGATGAGCATATAGATACACACAAGACATACTTGGGTATGCTCGTAAGGCTCAAATCCTCACATGAAAATGGGTGGAAAATATTATGGCATAAAAGAATATTTTATTGTTTCTACTTAGTTATTACAAAAAAAAAGTTTTTTTTATATTTACAAATTAAAAACATTTTTATAGGTGTTTAGCTTTTGAAAATTGTTTTTGATGCGAGTTACTTTTAGACGGATTATATTTTTTTTACAAAATAAAGTGTATTTTTAATAAATTTAGATTTTTTTTGGGGGGGGGGGGGGTTGTAGCAAAGTGGTTCCACGAGAATTTTGTGAGCGGCTTGATTGTAGGATTTACAAAAAATCAAGTTATTTGTTGTTAACCGGTGTTTACCTCTCCACATTAAAATGTACATTGTCACTAATATTCTTAACAGTAGTTTATTGATTTAGGATAATGTAAATAGAAATTGTTAAAAAGGAATACAAACAAGACTTCTTTTGGTTGGAGACGAAGCGAATCCGAGCGATGTGTTTATCCAACTGTCACCTTCTTTATTTTAACCTTATTAGTCTTCCTTTTCCTACAATACGTAATTTCCTAGGAGTCCCACATTATTTCATAGTATAAATGAAAGCATAAAAATATAACAGACATGATATATAAAGCATAAATAACCCAAATTTATTTGGTAGAAAAATCAAACGGTTTGGGTTATACAACGAGTCTTGACCATCATTTTCCAACCACTAATCACCGTCATATCATATCACTAAATCACTATCTTTTGCCTAATACAAAACCAAACTATTAAAATCAAACAAAAAACTATATTTTTTAGAGATTGGCCTAGAAAGCTAGTGATTTCCGCCTCCTTAACCAAACTATTAAAATCAAAAAAAAACTTATTTTTTAGAGATTGGCCTAGAAAGCTAGTGATTTCCGCCTCCTTTTACGGGGCAGGCTCCGTTGATTGGGTGGTAACATCCTCCACTTGAGATGGTGGGGGCTGGATAAAGTCCACCCATCCAGTAGGTTCAACGGAGATGTCCCACCCCGTGTGTATGATGACTTCTTCTTCTTCGGTAGGCATAACATGGAGGTTAAGCCTATCATGTGGAAGTTCAACCTCTTCACACAATTTGCGGTATCCTACACTTAAGAAACTCACTCATTGCACCAAGAGTTCCTCAACCACCGTCATTTCGTCCATCGCCTCTTTAGCCTCATCACAAAACAACAAAGAGTTCCTTCCACGAGGGGAGATACCTCCTTAGGGGAGGGTTTGAATTCACCTCTAGAGTGGTGTCCTCGCTTGCCATAAGCTAAAAATAAGAAAAAACATGCATTAAATTACCAAAGAAACAGGTGTCTGGAGGTCGAGGCATGGCCCGTGTCTGGGAGGCACGCCTCGTGTCTCGGGTCACAACAGACGTCAGTTTCAGCCCGTTTCACCACCAAAACTCCAATTTTCTTTGATATTTTGTTGTTTTAACCCGGTGCTTATGTTAGAAACCAAATTTCAACCAAAGATTTCAACTTTTGGTTGAGTTTTTCTAAAAGAAAATGGGAAAAACATGGAGTCTTGTGTGTTGTGGTGAAGATGAATATGGATCTTGGGTTTTTTTGAAGAGGAAGCTAGAATATAGACAAGGCTAGATTTGAAACACTTACCCTTTTTGGTATTGTTTGAGTGAGGACAAGATGCATGTAAACATAGGGTGAGCCTTCCTGAGGTTGGAAAACTTGGTTAAAGACTGAGGCACGAAGCGTGTTTGGGAGATACGAGTCGTGCTTGAATTTTTTTCAGTCCTAGAGCCATAGGTCCGCCCCTTCCTTGTTGAGGAAACCTTCGCATCGCTTTAAACGATGTCCATTTATTTTAAAAGTGTCACGGTTTGGGGGCTTGATGTCAATTGCGTCATAGGGGTAAATTTTCATTACCGTGTATAGTCCCGTCCATCTAGATTTGAACTTAACCCGGAAAAATCTTAAGTCAAGAATTATAGAGGAAGACTAGATCTCCTTCACCGAAATCTTTTGAACCTCATAGATGTTGATATGCATCTTTTTGGTTCTGTCCTTGTACATTACAAAATTTTCATAGGCAAAATAACTGTGAAGTTCCTCCGGTTCGTTCAAATTCAGAAATTTGGCTTTTACCAGCTTCATTCAAATCCATTTTGGCATTCTTTAGGTCCCAATATGCGCGGTGCTAGAGTTCTACCGGTAGATGACAATTTTTACCATACACAAGGCAGAATGGTGTCATCCCAATGGGGTTTTATAAGCTGTTCGAAAATGTCCAAACATTATCTAGCTTATTTTCTCAATCTTTCAGATTCTGACCAATCGAGAACGCGTTTAATTTGTTGGTTGGTCACTTTCACTTGACCATTTTTTTGGGGATGGTAAGCAATAGAGAATCGATGGCTGACACCATATCTTGACAGGGCCTTGTCTAATTGGTGAGTGCAGATGTGGGCTCTGTGATCGCTAATCAGTGCTTTAGGTGCGCCGAATCGTGAAAAAAGTTTCTTAAGAAACTTGACAACAATCCTTGCATCATTAGTAGGGAAGGATTCTGCCTTAACCCATTTGGACACGTAGTCTAATACTATAAAGATATATTTGTTTCCACGCGAATCAAGAAAGGGTCCTCTAACACCCATACATCAAAGATTTCATTTACTTGGATACCTGTTTGGGCATATCATTTTTAGATGAGATGTTTCCTGCTCGTTAACAGGCATCGCAAGCTTTTACCCATGCATGTGCTTCTTTGTATATGGTTGGCCAATAAAACCCAGAATCAAACACCTTTTGGCGCTAAAACTTGCACCATGATGTCCTCCACATGGTCCTTCGTAGTAATGTCGGAGGATACTGATGGTTTCATGACCATGAACACATCATCTAAACACTTGGTCGACACAGATTCATGACGTTTTATACATGTGTACATTCAAAGGCTACGTTCACCAGACTTAAACATTTGATTTATATTACAAAGCCCGTTGTGTATACATTCAAAAGTTACATTTCACCAAGCACAAAAGTTATGAACATTTCACGTTTTTCGAAGAAGTTGAGTTCACGTACAACGTTCACACAAACATTATATTTAAGACATAAACTCCATAGAATATAACCATGTGTTGATTCTGTCTTCCTAATTTTCCCTTCAAATGTATGGCGTTTTTCTATAGTTGTATTCTTGGATTTCTTTTTCCAGTTACTGTGCATAAATATTTTAGATTTAAACACGAAAAAACATTAGTTAACCGATAGGTCCGTACGATCCGATTTCAGTCTTGGTTAGGTGAATAATAATGAGACGGATGAATTTGAGCCATGAACAAAGATAAACAAACACTAAAAAGATAGATGAGCATATGATTTAATAATAAAAACCTGCATTGATTATGATAAGAACAAATACAAGATAATAATCCACCCCTGATGAGCTCCCCCGGGGTGGTGGCTCACAAAATGCACACCCTAAAAGTGATCTCTAGTAATCTATTAGTCCCTGAGCCATGTCATCCAAGCAAGCCGCCTCTTGCATGGAAAACCTTCTAAAGTCGGTAACACATACGACTATAACCACTAAATTCGCTACATCACACAAAAAATACATTACAAAATAAAACCGCCCTAATTGATAACATCAATCTCCAATTTGACCCAACAGTATATCCCCCCTAGACCGATGCGTACTTGAGAGTCTTTATTCTTGGTTCTGAGCTTTAGGGCTTGCAGTGGCGTCTTGTTCGTTCGATGGTGGTGCAGTTTGAGTTGACACAACTTCACTTGTTTTGGGGTCCTCCGTAGTGACTTCATGTGTGGATGAAGTCGGGGTGGTGGAAGGACTTGAACATTAGATTCTGATGAGGGATATTTGGTCTAAGACGAGGATGGTTGTGGCTCAGCAGGTTTTTTAGCAACTTTCTTCTTTCTTTCTTCATCCTGTTCTTTTTGTTCTTTAATTCTGACCATAATTTCCATCATCTGTTTCTTTCTCTGGCCCTTTCGACTGCTCGTTGAAAAAGCATACCCTCCCCCAGATATTTGGTTAGAAAACACACGCATATGTTATGGATACTATATTTTTTGGGCTTTTGTCTTGCTTAAATAGGTAATAGTTGCTTTACATGGATGGGAACAACACCTGTGGTACACGTATCTGAACCTACTATGATACGAGAGGTTTTGGCTAATTATAATGCATATCAAAAGCCAAGGGGAGGTAATCCATTAACGAAGATGCTAGCTAGAGGATTGGTAGCTGCTGAGGGTGATCAATGGGTTAAGCATAGAAAAATCATCAATCCTGCATTCCACATGGAGAAGCTCAAGGTTACGCCCTTGCTATTTTTTTTCTTTTTCTTACCCATAAATAATTATGCCTCGTAAGCCTTCATGTGGATGTCTATAATTGCAGCATATGATACCTGCCTTTTACGTGAGTTGCAATGAGATGCTCGACAAATGGGAGAAAGTTTTAACCCAAAAAAGCTCATGTGAAGTGGATGTGTGGCCTTATCTTCAAACATTTTCAAGTGATGTAATTTCGCATACAGCTTTTGGTAGTAGTTTTGAGGAAGGAAGAAATATATTTGAACTTCAAAGAGAACTAGCTAGTCTAGTTATGAAGGCCGCAAATTTCAATATACATTCCAGGAACAAGGTAAGTTAGTTTTCAAAATTTATTTCATGTCCATTGGAAGCATAAATTGGTATCACTAGAATTTTGTGCTTATAAAATATGATTGGTAGATTTTTGCCCACAAAAAACAATAAGAGAATGAAAGAGATTGACCAAAAAGTGAAGAATTCAATAAAGAGCATAATCAATAAAACGGGTTGATGCGATGAAAGTTGGGGAAGCTAGCCATGATGACCTTTTGGGCATACTTTTGGATTCCAATTACAAAGAAATTAAACAGCATGGAAATAGCAATTTGGATTAAGCATTGAGGACGTCATCGAAGAATGTAAACTTTTCTACTTTGCTGGGCAAGAGACCACAGGAAATATGCTTGTTTGGACTATGATTTTATTAGGTCAACACTCGGAATGGCAGATGAGGAAGTTTTACATCTCTTCGGAGATAAAAAAACCTGATATTGACGGCTTGAGTCATTTAAAAGTTGTAACTTTTTTGTGTATTATACAAACTAGATATCAAGGACTTTATAATATGTTGATGTTCTTATTTATTTTGTATCTCGTTTTGCAGATAAACATTATCTTCAATGAGGCACTCAGACTCTATTCACCAGCCGTATTACTTAGACGACTAATACATGACGAGTCCAAGCTAGGTAACTTAACCTTACCAGCAGGAATCCTTATCCAAATAAACGCATTAATTTTGCATCACGACAAAGATATGTGGGGTGAAGATGCAAATGAGTTCAATCCTCAAAGATTTTCCGAAGGTGTTTCAAAGGTTACTAGAGGACAAGTTGCTTACCTTCCATTTGGTGGGGGGCCACGTATATGCATTGGCCAAAATTTTGCTATACTAGAAGCGAAAATGGCTCTTGCAATGATTCTACAACGCTTTTCTTTTGAGCTATCTCCATCGTACTCGCATGCTCCGCATGCAATGCCTGCTTTACAACCTCAGTATGGTGCTTACGTGATTCTACACAAAGATTAGGCAATGTATCACATATATCATAATCTAGTTTAAGATATGTGTTTTGTCATCTCTCTCTCTCTCTCTCTCTCTATATATATATATATATATATATATATAAATGGTTTCATTGAATCTATTTCATATTATGAGTATTTGTAATCTAATTTGCATGTGTGTTGTTTTGAAAGAAGCTGCATATTTTTCTATCTATGTAAGAAATTTTGAAGGATCCAAAGTTAATACGTTCATCTCTCAAGTTTCAAAATGTTAAGGATATATGATAAAAATTAGTCATTTTTTATAAAGTTTTCTTTAACTACATATGTTCGACTACATATGAAAATGAATCTCAATTGATTCACTCTCTAGATACTGAAGAAACTAAGACTAAAATTGAAGTGAACTGAAATATAACCAACAAATTTTTTTATTAAACAGAATTCCAAAGAAATTTAAACGAGTCATAAGCTCAACAGTTCTTCTAAACATTCTCTCATCACTTCATTAAATACCTGAAACTACCTCCAAAATGGTTACTATAGTTTCTACCATCTAAACTTATTAGGCTTCTTTGGCACATACATTCATCAACACAAACCTTTTTTTTATCAACATTAGTTCCTTTCAATGCCTAGTTGCTATTGACAATTTATGGTTGCTACTGACCAACTATTCCTACCTGCAACTTTGATATTACCATCACATCAATATTTATCATAATGAGATACAAGTTCAATAGTTATTCTAGTTGACTTTTCCTTTGACTTTAACACTACATTCCAACCATCTCCACCTTAGTGTTCTGTAAAAAGAACCATCAAGTTAATGGCATTGCAAGAACTAAATTTTTTTTTTAAAAAGGAGCTCATTTTAGGGTTAGGGGAAGATTTTGGGGGAAAAGAGATGGTGGTGAATGTGTTTATGTGTTGCAGATACTTAAAGAAGAAGATGAAGAACATTCTCAATTGCACTTTTCGTTCCTTAAGGGTATTATGGTGATTTAACCTTATTAGTAACCTTGAACTAACGGTGAGTTACAAGAAGGACTTGATTGATTGCAATTGACAACCACAGGACTTAATTGTTTGTTTTTTTTTTTCAAATGAGGGTTGTACTTTACGCTTGTTTTTTATTGTACGTGATCTGTTTTTATCAAAATGTTGCCATCTTCAAACATGGGTGTTCTTTTAACAGCAAACATTTATATATATATAAGGGTCAACAAGAAACTGGAGAGATACAACAAAACCAAGACGAAATGAAAGCAAAAGGGACTAGACAATGTCCGCTGCATCAAAGTTCACCCACTTTTTCGCCCTGTTGCTAACTCATATGAAAGCATCTTCTTTGATTAAATCCACCGATTTTTAAACCGGAACAAATGAATCTTGAAGACCTTTGTATTCCATGTAACATCCGTCAAAAACCGGATTTACCAAACCCGCTTCGTTTATTAACCGAACAACCAGTTAAAAATTTCGTTGCATATTTAATGCTCAAATTAATTTTAAACGATACACAATTAATCAATATATTATAATTTAAAAACTATAATTAATAATCAATAATAAATAAGGAGATAAAAATTAAACAGAGACGCCGGGTTTCGAACCCGGGTCTCCCGCTCAAACAAACACACATTGCACCACTAGGCTACCTGCACTCTTTGGGAAATAATTGAAATCAATAAATATAAATATTCGTGCCATGCGAGTCAATTGCGAGATTTCAGTAAGTAACCGCTCTGCTTCAAACGTTTACGTTTTAAAGAACGATTATGACAATCAATTCTTAACCGAAATCGCAATCAAACACTTAACTCGCAAACCGTTATCGCTGTTACAAAATTTCCGTTTAATTTTAAACAAGTCGTGGTTTTGGAAGTCTATGAGTACTTGCAGTCAGAGAACCAAATCGCTATTCACTCGAATCAGCCCTCAATACACTCGTAAACCCCTCTACAAGTCCTTAATCGGCAAGAACAACTCGCCGGAAACTTTCTGCAACTCGCCGGAAAACCGAACGCATTTCATCACTGTGCCTTACTCTAAAAACAGAACATCTAGAGCTCATACCGAAGCCACCCACACTCACCTCAAGCTTCCTGAAGACCCTCTGCCGCAAGATACACGTCGCCGGAATAACCTGCTGTCATCAGAATCTCGCCGGCGAAACAAGGGATCTCTGTCGGTATATCTTATACCTAATCTCTCTCTTTTTTTTATTAATCTCATATGTAATTAATCACAACTTACTAAAGAAATTGATTAATTTGTCGAAACAGTCGGACATTGGTTTTGGGTTAAGTTTAACGAAGAAAATGAAGTTTTCGGTTATATATATATTTAATTTAAATCAAGTTATATCTCGGGTTAGACACACAGTCCAGCGGTGGACTGTGTGCAAATAAACACGCATACGTCCCGAGTTCGATCCTTGACACACGCACACTCGCCTTAATAAAAATGTTCCTTTTTTTTTAAACTGAACCGGATCCACTCGCAAATAGATGTTAAGTTTAATGAAAACCGGAAAAATAACCAAGATAGACACACAGTCCAGTGGTGGACTATGTGCGAGTTTAAATCATACCTCGCGGGTTCGAGTCCAGGCTACCGCACCGGTTCTGGCAATTATCAAACTTTTTATATAAGGACAGAAATGAATTTATCTAGTTTGTATATAAGTATAATAAAAACCAGATTATTTACCAAGTTAGACACACAGTCCAGCGGTGGACTGTGTGCCAAACTAAACCACAGGTCCCGGGTTCGAGACCTGTGGCGAGCACCGAGTCGATACATTAAATCCTTTTTAAAATAAATAATTTTCGGATTAATTTAATTAGTATATAAATATAATTAAAAACAGAAATATTTCGGGCTAGACACGTAGCTCAGTTGGTAGAGCTGCGTGCACGCGTACGGGAGGTCACGGGTTCGAGTCTCACCCAGCGCACACATATAACCGACCGAACCGGTCAACAAGTCAACGGTCAACGGTCAACAAGTCAATGGTCAACAGTCAAAAATCAACATTTTTTTTATTACTTTTATTTATTTATTTAAATTAAAAATACTTAAAAATAACATTTTTAAAGTTAGAAAATAGCCTTGAACTCACAAAAATATATCCAATAATCCTACTAAAAATTGATTAATAAAATCCGCTTATTTACCGAACCATTATGTTATTATCTAGGTTAGTTTCACTCGCGGTTAAATCCAACTTCGTGCGCATTCAACATCATCAACCGAACGCACCCAATGTGAGTGAATCTTACAACTCCCCTTTTTAATTACACTTTTTGGGGTGTATCATGTGTCACTTAAACTAATTCGTTTATTCAAACTCGTGCCATACCATATTATGATTTAAACTTAGAATGTAAATATCGTTTGTAGTTACGTATTACATATTGTCTAGTTGTATGCAAATCATTCATTAGGCCCATCAGTTCGTAGAACAACGCGTGCCTCAAAACTCATTCATTAGGCCCATCAGTTCCTCGTGGGAGACGGGTTGAGCAACGCGTGCCTCAAATCAATCTATTATTGTATGTGTGTGCATTATTTAATAATTAAGTGTTTTGTGAATAAGTTTACATCTATATTTACTCATATGTGGTTATGCACTTTATTTTATAATCAATTCAATAAACTTGTTCAAATGTTTTTCATAGGATTCACTCGCCAACTTTTTGTTGATCCAAAAACCATTTTTACACATGATACTGGTGAACAGGATGAAGCAAGGATAACATAGGAAATGCCTTAAAAGAAAATAATGAAGTCTAGAAAGATGTGTAGAACATGTTGTAATTATGATTGTATGATTTCCCTTTAAATTGTAATAATAAATATGAAACGTTATAATAAATGTCATGAGCTTTGATGAAAACCCAATCATGCCCCGATCACCTTTTCCGCTGCGGGTCGGGTGTGACATTCCAAGCATGCCATATTCTCCAAGTTGTTGCCGCTGCTACATGAGCCGCTTCCAAGTTTTGCTTCCCGGATTATCTACTAAAACCTTCATGATCTCCTTTAATGTGGTGTAGTTCTCGTTTGGTTTTAGCCTTAACCATATGAATACATTCCACCACAGGCCCCTCACCCAAATGCAAGAGGCAAAAATGTAATCCGGGTCTTCGTCTAGCATACAACATCTCGGACATATAGCATCCGGATATTAACACCACGCGCCACCAGCTCTTTTGTTATGCCACCTTCCCCAAAATAGCCCGACACATCAGAAAATTGCACTTGGGAGGAGCTCAAGCATTCCACCAAAACTTCCCAGCTTCGTTTTGCGTCACCGATCCAGCTACAATAATCTTCAAGCAGAGACTTTTAACTAAGAACTTTTCACCGTAAACATGGGTGGTTGATAATTTTTTTTTTCTAAAATATTCAATCCAATTAATGATGATTATTCAAAGAAATAAATAATCGAATGAATTTGAAGTTTTTATGCCATCTCTTGGATAAACAATGTTGTTTGATGAAAAACTTGGGAGAAAAATGTGGTGTGATATGAATTGAAACCTTTAAAAATATAATGTTTTGATGATTTTGATTATTGGATGAAATGGGAAACTCACTTATAAGTGTCGACGAGGATCCCTGTTTGGGCTACTCGTGTGGGCTCACTCCCTTATAATGATGACTAGGCTTGAGCCCGCTTAGACTTCCCCCCACATGCTTGTTAGGTTCATGTTGGCCTGGTTCTAACAAGCCCACTCTTAGGCCAACCCATTAGAGTTAAGGCCTAAGAGTCCCCACGATATAAAGAAAACTCCTTAGTTATTTTCTCCCCACCACTTGAGCGTCGAAGATTTTCATGTCGCTGCAGCCCAAGACTCGATACCCCGCAAGAGGAACCGTCACCATGACGACGAGAGGAGGAATCTGAACCGGATCTTGCCGAGTTTAAGGTTAGTAACGGCAAGCCGTTTTGGCCATGGATTCGCCGGTAAGAGATGGTAAATCTACAAAAAAGAATAGGTAAAAATAAGTTTAATACATTGATTTGATTCATTATTAAAATTGGTAAATAGAATTAAAAATGTGAAATATATTTTTTTTTACAGACGAGCGTACATACGAAAAATCACACGTTTTGCAAAGTGATGAATTGTCGGTGCTGTATGTGTAACCCTATAAAAATAAAAACTAAATTACGAACATACCACATGATCATTGTGATTTAAAAAAAATTGTGAACATGTATCTAACTATTCTTATACACTATGTTTCAGGCAACATGCTAACATGTATATTGGTTGATCCTAATCGTCTTCACTTTTATGCTACTCTTGTCATTTTGCCATATAAATTCATTAAATACTTATTCTTTAATTATAGTATTATATTAACTATTTTTGTTCATATATTAGTAATATCATTATGTTTCTTTCATTCAGTTTTTACAGATTTTAAGGTTTTAACATGATTTGTATAATGTTTATAGAATATGATTTTATGTATATTTTAATGATTAAAAATTTAAAGTATACACCAAAATTTAACTATAGATGATGCACATTGATTTTTTTTATAATTTACATATTTAATTAAACTAAGAAATAAAATAAACTATAAAAAGTCCGAATCCCAAAGATCGAATCAAGCCTAACCCTTAAAATCTAGTTTGTTAATTATTGGTATATTAAAAAAGTTTATACTAAAATCTTCTAATATACTTTAGACCAGCTATGTTAAGTACTTTGGTGTTACATCACATAAAATACTTATACATATTACACACATACTAGATGATATAATATATGAATTGTGTAGCTCAGGTAATTTTGAAAGTGATTCTCTGTTAAATTTCTGTAAAAGTACTCCCAACCAGAAAACTGGTAAAGATGGCATTCTTTTGTATGATATTTTATTATTTGTATGATATTTTTGCTATTTAGAATACATATATGGCATTCTTTTATAATTTTTAAACATAAAGAAAAACCAACTAGTAAGTAGTAACCTTAAATAACAATCAGAGTAACTTGCGATTTGCATCCTTGTGGTTTAGTGATGGGATCACTGTTTGTCCTTCTGAGTCTGTTTGTTTGTTTTTTTTATGATATGATGCCTAATTAACATATGATCACGATATATTTGATGATATTGGTTTATTTGTAGATAGTGATTTTGAAAATGTATATGGTTTGGATTATCATGAGATGTGAATGGTTGTAATGCACATTGGTTTTGGAAGCTCATTGCACCTTGGTATGGAGTATCAAGTGCAGGTCAAATTATAAGTTGGAAATGTAATCTGCATATTGGTTAATATTGACGTTGTAAGTGGTTCACAGTCGAGTAATTGAAAATGGTAAGTGATGGTTTTGGTTAGGTTCTGTGTCGGGTCAAAGGTCATGTTCTAATGTTTATATACACTATTTTCAATATTGGTAATCTGGAATGGTTCAGTTCTAATGTTGGGTCGGATGGTTTTGACTTGGATGGATTAGTGTCATGGCTGGATGTGGTGGGCCATTTATATGCATCATCCTATATGCATTTTATTTGGTTGTTTAAGGTCACTTGGTTGGTTCGTGTGTGTCAAGTCATGGCCGATTCAAATGTTGGATTCAAGTTTTATTTGGTTAGATTAGGGTCATCGTCATCTGCCTAATGGTTCTATGTGGTTGGGTGGGTAATCAAGCTTGACGAATGATATGTATTAACGTGCATGTTTGATTATAGAGGGAATTGTAATTCAAAGGTTGGAAAAATATTAAAATCATGGAGATGCATATCACTTGTAAATATAAGGACGGTTTTGTTTTTTCACCAAATTTAAACTAAAATATGAAGTATGTTAGGGGGGATGCAAAGAATAAAAATAGGTAAAACATATGGACTCGGCATGAGAGAAATAGTAAGGATGGATAAACAGTGATCTCGCTACTAAAGCACAGGGACACAAATTGCAGCTTACTCTAACAAATGATGTCAAATAATCAAGTAAATTGCACATTATCATGCCACTTGATATTTTGGCTTGTTCGCATAGCTTAGTTCCCAAAATTTGGATGACCAAAGTGTTAAAAGATTGCATATTACAACGGCTACATACTTATTACATTTTCATTTTTCATGCGGTTATTTAAAATTATAATCTAAACTGTTGTTCTAACTTGTTTATCCGTAAAAGAAAGTCTAAAATTAATAAAAAAAAACCTAACAATCATTGTTTACTCCAAACGTCTTATTTACTCTACGCTAACAGAAGTAACTGCCAAAACTTATCTAGATACATCAAATTACGTAATCACGTCCGTACCGAATAACCAAATAAAATTTTCTCTATCAATCTATCCTAGTCCCAAACATGAAACACCCTTTAATTTCAAATACCAAATCTTAAAACATCTTTTTTACTACCAACAAAAAAAAGATAAAAAGAGTAAACCAATAGTTTTTATCTAGTAAAAGTGACAAAAATAGAACTCACCAAGACAACAACTTCAAAATAAATTTCAAAGCTTTATTAATTTTCCTCAAATGGGATCTTGTCTAGTTGTCTCCATATGCTAGATCACCGTTCATATCATCATACTTCAATATCCTATTATTCTTCTTCCGAATCTTGATTTCTTCAAGCTGTCAATCATCGTCTTCACCCCCACCATTTCAATTTCTTGAACTTGCCGTCAAGTGGGTCTGCTCCCAATTCGATCTTTCTTCAATTTCACTCAAAACCCTTGTGTGAAATCGAACAGAGATCAATCAATCATGGCCACCGAGAAGAAAACTTCACCGGTGTCTGATGTGGGAGCTTGGGCCATGAATGTTGTAAGTTCTGTTGGGATCATTATGGCGAATAAGCAACTTATGTCTGCTAATGGGTACTCGTTCACCTTTGGTTAGTCACTTTTTGCTCAGATCTTGTTTGTTGTTATGTAAATTAGTTCATTTGGTCATGTGGGTAGATCTGGAATTTCATAAAAATATTTTTTTTTTTCATTTTTGTGATCTTGTTGATCTGTTAATTTGATTGGTTTGCTTTTAGTTCATGATCTTTATGAGTTGCAATGAGGTTATTTTTATATGTCTGCATTGCTTTAATTAGGCAAGAAGTGGTTAAATTTGAGTTTGTTGGATAGATTTTGAATTTGGTAGTTGATTTCTTGATTGAACACTAGTGTTTGTAGATGAATTTGGTAGCTTTGCTAAGTGGTTTTGGTGCAATGTGTGATGTTTTCAGCTACGACGTTAACTGGATTTCATTTTGCGGTAACTGCGCTAGTTGGATTCGTGTCGAATTCGACAGGATACACTTCAGCCAAACATGTTCCTTTGTGGGAACTTCTTTGGTTTTCGATTGTTGCGAATATGTCGATTACAGGGATGAACCTTAGTCTCATGCTGAATTCCGTTGGATTTTACCAGGTAACATTTCTTTGCATGTTTTTTTACGAAAAAAATTACAATTTCATGTTATATGTTGCATTGCCCATGGCATTATAGCCTAGTAGCATCTTGGGTGGGATTAGGCTTTGGGACCATTAGGTTCTGGGTTCAATTCCCACAAGGGGGTTTTTCCTAGATTTATTGGGTTTCCTCCTGAATTGGTGTATAGGCATTATTGCCTAGTGGAGATGGATATGATCGGGTGGTTCCGCTAGTGACAGTTGACACGATGATACTCCAGTGATCCAAATTTGTTGTTCGGAAAAAAAATGGTATATGTTGCATCCTTGAAACCTTCAAAGGGTGGCGCTGTGGGTAAGTGCCTGATTCCCCTCTAGTAGAGGCCACGGTTTCCAATCCAACTTCCATTGGTGGGCCCGTGAGTTTTCCCTTTCGGGTTGTCACGGTCACCAAGAAAGTTACATCCTTGATTATTACTTATGTTTTTTTCTTATGGTGTAGATTTCCAAACTCAGCATGATTCCGGTGGTTTGTGTGATGGAATGGATTCTTCATAGCAAGCGATATTCAAAGGAAGTCAAAGCTTCCGTTATAGTTGTGGTTATAGGCGTTGGTGTTTGCACCGTGACTGACGTTAAAGTCAATGCCAAAGGTTTTATTTGCGCGTGTGTAGCAGTGATGGCAACATCGTTGCAACAAATTGTGAGTACACGGGTCACATGTTTTTACTAATCTTTAACGCATGCAAATCTGTAACAATGATTTTGACTCTTTGGTGCAGTCTATTGGGTCCTTGCAGAAGAAATACTCGATTGGAGCTTTTGAATTGTTGAGTAAAACCGCTCCTATTCAAGCTCTCTCACTTCTCGTATTGGGTCCTTTCATTGATTATTATTTAAGCGGAAGATTAATTTCAGATTACATGAAAACCATATCTTCCGGTGCAATTGTAAGCAAAACATGTTCGATTTTCTTTCTTGTTCATTTCGGTTGGTTTTGGTGAACCGTAAATCTAATTTCGATCTCACAAATTACAGATTTTCATACTGATTTCATGCTCATTGGCGGTTTTCTGCAACATTAGCCAATACCTCTGCATCGGACGGTTTTCAGCCGTTTCATTTCAAGTTTTGGGTCACATGAAAACCGTAGCCGTGTTGACCTTAGGGTGGCTGTTGTTTGACTCTGAGTTGACTTTCAAGAACATTGCGGGAATGCTTGTTGCAGTTGCGGGTATGGTGATTTATAGTTGGGCAGTTGAGGTCGAAAAGGCGGCTAACAAAAGCATACCGCTTTCTAAGCACAGTTTGACTGAAGAAGAGTTGACTTTATTGAAAGATGGATTGGAGAAGGGTCCAATTAAGGACCCTGAGTTTGGGGAATCTAAATAGAGATATTTGAAATATGCATTTGTTTATTGTTTTTCCAAATTGGAATCTATAGTTTTGCTTGCTTTTTAATGTGGTTTTGTATGTTTTTTAATGTGGTTTTGTTCTTTGTTTTTCCAAATTGGAATCTATAGTATTTATGTAGCTTTTAAGATCATTTGTTTATAGAAACTCTTGTGTCCATTAATAGATTTTTAATATCAACAGGTTGATTCTTTTTTTTTTTTTTTTTTTTGCTCCATTTTAGTTTGGGATCACGCTTTGCTCGGTCTGTTTCCGATCTGGTTGTGTTTTAACCCCGTAAACACTCCGAATGCTGATACCCTAAGTTTGCATCATATTATGGAGGCCTTAGATAAAACTAGCAAACTGTCCAGGGGTGTGAAACCTGTAATTTTGTTTTAGTTTGTACGGGTTCGAGTTAGTTTAGAGTCAAACCCGTTAACATGTTTAGTCAAATGGGTTGTGTTTGGTTCCTGCCAGGTTCACGAGTTGTCCTATTTAAATTTATATTAATTTGTTTGAAATGATTTGTCAATACTTGAACTGATTGGATATTTTATGTCAAAATTTAATAGAGAAATGAGCATCAAATTTTATAGTGTAAACGTTTAATGTAAATTTGTATTTTTGGTTCATTGTTTGTAAATTTATAATTTATAATTTTATAGTATTAATATGAAAAAATATAAAAATAAAACTGGGCTGTGTTCCGAGTTCATATGTTTGACATGATTTTCAAGTTCGTGTAAAATTATTGAGTCCACCTGCGAACGACCCGTTTAACGCCCCACGACCCACTCAAACATACATTAAAGATGCAACATCAAGAATACCATGAAGCGACTTCACTGATCTCAAGCGATACTGTGGTTTTAAACCACCACCCAATCGATACCGTGTCGCTTTAGTGGCAGAAATTTTTTTGGCTCCAAACAAATAACAGAAGTAAAATCAAATGAAATATCTTAGCTTTTTAGCAAATCATCAAGTTCAATTGTTTATACAACATTGTATAGAGAACACAAACAATGAAACAAACACACAGTTTTAACAAATCAAAATCCCATAACAAAACATGGGTGTATGAAAAATAAAAGAAAAAGAAAAGCTCTAAAGATAACATTCAAGGTAAACTCTAGATTCACCACTGGTGTTGCTTGATATCATGGTGCCGAAATCTGAGTGGATGCTACCAGCTCAGCCAACTGATTCTTATCAAGAGTCGAAACAAGTTCCATCGAAATGAACGAATTCAATATCTCACTATCAAATTTTTCATTTTTAGAATCTGGTTGAATCTTTTTAGCTTCCGAATCTGCAGCCTGAGCTTCTTGCAGCAGAATATCAGCTTCTTCGATATCACCTAACCTCATAGCAGCCGATCGTTCGGCTGTTGCAGCATCCGCAAGCAAAACCAGACGTTGGTATCTAACCGTTTCCAACTCCTTTTCCATTAACGCGATATTTTCTTCTTTTTCTTGTAGTTTCTGCACATTGTGGTTGATATCATCTTCTATCTTTGTAAGGGTAGCCGTGTCTTCCTCTATTTTAAGTTGTAAGGTTTCTTTTTCAACGTACAATGCCTTTGCCTCGTTGGCTATCTGGGCTGCTTCCTTGAAATTTCTTGCGGTTGCAAAGACTCTTTTTTCGGATTCCATCTCTGGGACACGTTTTTCTATGAAGAGAAGCCTCTGTTTGGATGATTCGATTGATTGTTGGGTTCCTGATTTCGTTGAAGATAGATCCTATAACATGAATAAGAAAAAGTTTATAAAAATTGTACTGCTACAAAATGATGGTTTTAATTGAATAATCATATATCAATAATGTGATATGCAAGGTCTTGGAGTGGATCATTACACTTCATGACCATATGTAAACATAATGAACATAAAGAGTAAAATGCCACTTTTGTCCCTGAGCTTTGGCCAGTTTTGTGACTTTCGTCCAAAGGTTTTGTTTTTTTTTTGCATCTGGATCCAAAAGGTTTGAAATCTTGCCATTTTCATCCGGCTCGTTAACTCCTCCCAATTTTCTCCATTAAGTCAAGGGTATTTCCATCTTTTTTATTAACTTAAAGGGCAAATCGGTCTTTTTCACCTTATGTAAAAAAGACCGAATACCCCTGAAAAAAATACTGAATTGCCCTTTAAATTAACAAAAAAGACAGAAATACCCCTGACTTAGCTGAGAAAAATGAATGGAGTTAACTAGCCAGATGAAAATGGCACGAATTCAGACTTTTTTGATCCAGATGTGAAAGAACAAACCTTTGGACGAAAGTTGAAAACCTGGTCAAACCTCAGGGACAAAAGTGGCATTTTACTCTAAACATAATAAAAGCCCACTGAAACTCAAATAAGATTGTAACTTTCAGATACTTTTGGATAGCATTTATATGTATGTCCAATTGTGAGTATACGAATTATCTGATGACTAACCTGGAGAGAAGCTCTTACAGCAGAGATATCTTGTTTGAGCATTTGGACATCATCAAACAACTTCTGTTCAGTTGCAGCTAACCGTATCTTATCTTCGCGTGATTTCGAGATAAACTTTATTAAACTCTTACGCATGTTTATAACTTCTTGGTGCACAGCCGCTTCATCTGCAGAAACCCGTCCAAGTTCCCTGATTTTCAAACCTCTGGCTTCTTCCTGAAGGGCAAAATCATCAATTTCCTTCTTCCTTTTAGATAAATCATCGCTCTCTGATTCCAGTTGCGAGAGACCCGATTGAAGATTTGCAGACTTTAAATCCATGTCCGATAGTGCATCCTGGAAGCTAGAAACCGCACCCGCCATCTTTTTCTCAATCTCTTCAATTTGCGAATTGTTTTCTGATATTTCTGCTTCTCTTTGTTTCACTAAAGCAAGTAGTTCCTGTAGTTCGTCTGCTAAAATCTTTTTTTTCTCGTGGAGGAGTTGACTTTTTTGTTTGTCCTCCTTGACTATGTGTTCAGTGGAATCATCTAACCCTTTACGTGCTCCGGATAGAACGTCGGATTCTATCTCAGCTTCCATTTTCTTCACCTCTAAAGCTTCGGATAATGAAATCCATTTTTCCATTTCTTCTGAAGTTTTAGTTTTGGCATTTTTGATGACAGATTCTGCATTATGATCAGCATCCTGGAAGAAAAACCAGAAGTCCAGATTACTAGAGTTACTAGAATAGGGGTGGGATCCTCTACAAATGAAATTAATCTAGTAAACGCACAAATAACTAGAGTAATTATTATTACTCTACAGTTTCGAACTAGAGTAATTATACTACAAAAATGTAGAGAGTAATGCTAATTACACTGGTTCAAAAGTACGAATAATTACTCTAGTTATCTGTATGCTTTGCAAGTTAAATCTATATGTATCTGACCCTAATTTCACTACTAGAATAAGGATGCTAACAAATACGAGAAAACTAGATACATACGATGGCATCACCTTCTTAGGTGTAAACCACTTAAAATTATCAGTTTATTCTTAGTCATCTGTCTTGCTTCGAACACATTTTAAGTCCCAGTTGTAATAGAATTAGAACTACTTCCTACATATGTGTGTATAATCTGATATCTAAGTTATTACTAACGGCATGCAGCCACTAAATGTAACAAGTCATGAATTTCCCAATGGAAGAGTACATTTATATTATGTTAACCAGGAGTAAGGGAAAACACACAACCCTAAATTACCAAACACATGACATATAGATATTAGATCATAAGCTTGATAACAAAGATAGCAAACTTACCACCGCAAAGCTTTGTAGCAGAACTGCACATTCCTCTTCAGCCACAATCTGCATCTCCAAAGCCTCCTGCATCTTCAAATCAATCGCATCACACTCCGCTTCCGCTTCTCTCAACGCAACAGACAGAACCTCTTTCTCTTTCTCCGCTGCTGCAAGGCCATCACTAACCCTTTCCGCAGTCTCAAAATCCTCCAACTCAACCGCCTCCTCCAACTCCTTCTCCATCTCCTTATACTTCACAGACACACTATTCAACTCCTCTGCAGCCTTCCTTCTCTTCCGTATAACCTCCTTCCGTTTACCAGACACAGAACCCACCATTTCCCGTGCACGATCCAGTTTCTCCGCAACATGTTTCTTAACCTGCTCGTATCTCACCTCTATCGAATCCTCCTTGCTTTCATCTTCCGCAACCTCCTGTTCTTCTACTTTATGTTCTAGCGTCGACAAATTCGTAACCGCCTCGTCTATCTCAATCCGTCCTTCGAGATCTTCCGTTTCGGATGCCACTGCTTTAATTTCAGACCTAATTTCAGAATCATTAACTTGATTTTGCGGTTTTTCTTCTTCTAATTCAAGTTTTACTTCGGAAACAACTACAGGCGATGATACAGATGAAACCCGAACAGAAGCCGGAACCGGAACCTGCGAATTATCAACATCAATGGCGGAATCGGAATCGAGTGATTGAACAGCAGAAGTTCTGCCATAACCGATTCGTAATCCAGCTCGCTTCTTCTTCCTGGTGGATGAAATCTGCGAAGTGAGCGATCTGGTTGAAGTTACGGAGGTTTGCGGAATCGATGCGAACGACGTCGTTTGCGGCGAAATCAGTAGCAACAGTACTACGAGAAGATGTGGATGAAGATGACGGCGAAAGCGGAGGATCGAGAGAGTTGGAAACGTCGTCGTATCCGGATTGCGGTTGAATTAGGGTTAGATCCGAGAACAGATTTTCATCCAGTGGCTCAAACGAAGCTCCAGAAGTGGTGGATTGAACAGATTGTTGACTAATTTCACGATGATTCGATAGTTCAACAGAATTAACAGAATCATCGTGTTTATTAGTATGATCTAGTGGTAATTCTGCTGGAAATTGAGAAGAAGAAGAAGAAGAAGGATCGAAGAGGACCATACCTTCGAACAACGAATCCTCCATGTCATCCATGGCAATGACGGTGATGATTGAACGGAATTCAGCTGGTTAGATGCTGATTGATTGTTTAACAGATCAAAGTGGTTGAATCTGTATGATCAAAAGAACAATGCGACTGAGACAGACTGTATGTGTGTGGCAATGTGGTTGTGGAGAGTTTTGATCATTCAGCTTTGAGATTTAGAAATGAGTCAAATCCTTCATTATTGACTTTTTTGAGGTTTTTGTTGCATATTAACTATTTTCTGTTACATTTTAAGGTTTTTAGCACAAGAGTTTGAAATTGAGATACTATACATAGATGATAGATGTGCCATAAATATTTGAATATATGTCATTTAACAATAAGATATAGTGTAAAAAATACAAAATACTTAGAAGGTACAAAATATGTTGTACGGAAAGGATAAAGAAATACGAGGCGAAAAGATAGACGTCGAGAGGGACGTGTCAAGTGGTATTTGGAGGAGGATGGAAGGTGAGGACACGAGTAGCCTTAAAGGCACCCATAACTGCAAAATGGCGCAAACCTTCACATTATCTCAGCGTAACATTAAATTTCCAAACTACTCTAAAAAACCCTCACTTTTTTACATAGTAAAACTCAAAAGCGAATTAAGAAACATTAAAATTATATATAAAATATGTTTGTGAGAGTGGGGTCCAACTTTCTCATCCGGAACTAGTCCACGACCAAGGACTTCACCACAAACTTGAGCCACATCGTTGGCAAACTTCACCAAACTTGCCACGTAGATTCGGACACCCACAAACCTACATGTTGTGGGTGGTGCTAGATTTTGAATGGGGTATAGTAGTATAGCCTATGTTGAATTTGTTGTAAATGACATCATTAATTGGTTGAACTCCTTTGATATTTTACTAATTTTAGTTGTCTTATTGCATCCTTAATCTTGGTTTTTTTAATAGGTTTAAATTAGCACCGCAAATGTCTTGATACAGGTTCTAGTTCAACTATGCTTGAATTTAACTTGACGATCATAGATCTAATCAATTAGAAGTAAGTTGCAGATTGAATTTAACTTGACGATCATAGAGCTAATCAATTAGAAGTAAGTTGCAGATGTTACAAGAATATGAAAGAAAACAAATTCGTCACGTCTTATTTTAATGACGATAGCTTTGTATTGATTAGTGCATGATTGTTTTTAGCTGATGAAAGATTTATCAAGTTAACGGTTGTGCATACGGATGATTTGCCAAAGTTAATTCCGCTTATGTATGAGACTTCTACCTACTAGCTAGTACCAAATTTAGTTTGATAATTTGATCAACATTTTTAAAGTAGACTCAAGACTAAGCTATTGATCAACATTTTTAAAGTAGACTCAAGATTAAGCTATAGGAAAATTGTATCTTGATTTTGAGTAATATGATGATTAGAACTTTGTTTGAGAATAAAGATTAATTTTAGAATCAATACATTATTTTTGTAGTAATCAACAACTAAACATATAAAGACATTCTAGTCAAGCTCATAAAACACCTGAATTTGGTCTGTTATATGTTTCAAGCTCATAAATGTACCCAAAGTTAATCATACATAAATCAAGTTCAAGCTCGGTTATAATAGCATTCAGGTATTACTCAAAGTAACGGGCTCACTCTAGGATAATTTGTAGCATCCAATTTTCAAAATAATTATTATATTATATTTGATCAAATTATATTTTTTTATTAAATTTAGTTCCAAAAGATTCAATGTCTAAACGTATAGACGATCCGTAGTGGTTCACCCATTGGATGTGTTTTCCATAATGTGGCGTCCACGTCAGCATGTCCAATTTCTTTCAAACAACAACTTTCAATAACACAAAAGATCGAAAACCCACTAGCAAAACGCTAGAAAGCCGAAACAAAACAGAACAACCAAAATCAAGTTATACATCAAACTTTCTCCACTCCTCCCACAAAGATGCCTTTAGCTCTATTTTTCATCAAAAAAAACCCCAGCGATTTGATTTGTTGGTATTGAACTCTTTTGCTCAATGTTTTAAGTACTCCCATATAGTTATGGATAATATTTTACAATCTATGAAAAAAAAAACGGCTTAAGAATCTAGATGCTACCAAAAACAAAAAAAAATCCATACAATTATGGATAATATTTTACAATCTATGATCCAGTTTTGTTCTGTTATTTTTTTCTTTTTACATAAATGAAAAAATCTTAAAAAAATAAGTAGCAACCTTGGATTTTAGCTTTTTTTCTTTTATTTTTATTTTAGGTTATAAACACCTGTGTAAATGTAATATATTATTTTATATGTGAAAGGATACAAATTCAGAGGAGAAGATGGTTCGTTTTTTTCTCAATGACAAGATCTCCTAGGTTTCAAATCAGGAGGACGGTGTCTACTTTCTGGCCCTAGTCATGCTGATATGGTCAGGTCAGTCCAGGCTCAAATCATACCAAAACCGAAATTATTTGTTTCGGTTTTTTGTTTTAAGTATGAATTTGGTCGATTATGGCTTCATGTTCAGTTTTACGTTAGGCCGCCTTGTAGACTCTAATACCCTTAGGTGTTAATCCTAGTTGGCATCCGTTAACACTTATCATATCGCTCCTGAAGAGTGTTAAGGGGAATTAAAAGCTTCATTGTTAACAAGTTAACTGCAGAGAGAGGGAGGGGGGAATCAAACATTGAAAAATTTACACACACACACACAACATTTTTCATTAATTTAAGGGGTGTTAATGAGGGGTAAACCAATTCCTTATTATGAGTTAAAGTGAAAGAGGATCTAGTAGGTGATAAGGCGCCTACGTGTAGTTAAGAGGCGTGAAAATATACCCCTTCGTCTTAGGGCTTGAAAAGTTGCCTAAAATAATACATTTGAGCCATTAATCAGGTAACAAATATTCAAACTAGTCTGCTGTTGTTCGGTTCCAAGGTTCAGTTGCCAAGTTCGATTTTCTGCAATTGAACTGTTATTTAAAAAAAAACAAAAGAAAACCAAATAGTAAGTTATTAGTTTCACGTAGGTTTGTAAACGAATCGAACGTTCAGCAAATACTTCATGAACCGTTCGATGGGAAGTTCGTTTACATTCGTTTGTTTAATTAGTGAACGAACATGGACAAGAAATTTCGTTCGTTAGTTAAATGAACTAACAAATATCTCGTTCGTTCAATTACGTTCATGAACGTTCGTGAACATTCGTTCATTGCGTTTGTTTATGTTGTTCATTAAAGATCTTATAGCGTTTATTTAATGTATCTAAACTGTTTATATTCTTTAGTTCTTATTTATCTAATTAGGCAAACAGATAAAATTGAAAATCCTATCTCCACCTTGTTTACGCACAGCTCACTTACCTTTTCATTATTCACATCGAAAAATACTATCGACCTTCGTTCAACGATTAAGGCTTCAAGGTCTAGTGTCACTCTCTCTCACCATCCACCTCTAGCCACCGTCGTCTTCGCCGATTTTATCTATGTTCTTATGTGTTCGTGAACACGTTCATTTCCTTACTAAACGAACACAAACAGAGAATCTCGTTAGGTAAGCGTTCATTGTAAAATTAACCGAACGAACAAAACGAACAAGGCCTTGTTCGTGTTCGTTCGGTTCATTTACAACCTTTGTTTCAGGTCAATTGGATTGGTGTAGTTTTGTTATTACGTTCAGTTAATCGGTTTTTTTTTTTTTTTTTGTCACTCCTACTAGAACCATCAATTTCAAGAATTGCTAGTGGGGTTTAGTATATTTGTTTATAAACGTATAAACTAAAAGTATGCGGTCAATTGTTTGTAAACGTATCAAATAAAGGTATGTGATCAAAAACTTATTTTGAATTTCAATTCATGAAAGGAACTCCAAAAACTCCCATGGGTCCTTTTCCTTCCATTTTTTCTTCAGCTATTAGAACCTGATCTCAGTCTTGATATAATCCAGATTTTTAATCGATTAAACTTAATTAATAAACATGAACAAAACCTCATTCGTATTCATTAGATTCATTTACAACCATTTATGTATAAACTAGTTTTTGCCCCATCCATGTTTCGGGGCGTTAGGCCGAATATTTCTCAACCAATTAAAAAAAACACTACTATAGTTTTGCTAAAAAACGAAAACGATGGCAATAACGTAATTTTTAGCTCGGTGCAAAAGTGTAATTTGTCAAGACTAATGAGCGAGTGTTAGACAACTCCTTAACACGAATAAAAAAATAAATTGAGTCAACAAATTAAAAGAAAACACTTATATAGTTTTGCTAAATTAAACTAAAACGATGGCAACACTATAATTTTGAATTGATGGCAAGATTGTATTTTTTGACTGTGGGTAAAATCATAATTTGCCAAAATTTAAAGCGATGGCAATACTGTAATTTTGAACCAGGGGCAATCGTAAATTTTGAACAGGGGGCAAATTAGTAATTTTTAACTGGAGTAAAATCATAACATACCCGGGCCAATGGGGGAGTGTAATACAGCAGCCTGACACTATTCCTCACGTACCCTTTAAAAACTAAAATAATAGCAATATTGTAATTTTTAACTGGGGACAAAATTGTAATTTTGGGGTAGAGTAAAATCTCAATTTTCCAAAAGCTAAAGCGAATGCAACACTGCAAATTTTGATCAAGGGCAAAATCGTAACTTTAAACATGGGTAAATTCGTAATTTTTAATCGTAATATACCCGAACTAATGGAGGGGAATAGTGTCAGGCAACGACAATCAGTTACTTATAAGAATAAAATGTAGAATACCAAAGTCGAAGTAGAGGGACTAAACACGCATAGGTAACCAATATGAAGAAACATAGGGACAAAACACGTGTATCAGTAAAACTGAATGTTTAAAAGTTAAATAAAAAAATAATCGACAAATAAAGGGGGGTGCCAGGCAGCTGCCTAACACTATTCCCCTCATTTAATGGCTAGCCCACCGACCGCCCACTTTCGCCAATTACTTACTATTGCCGCATGTGTGAATGTAAGTATTGGAAATGGAAATGGAAATACCTACTTACTACAATTGGCTCGTAAAACATAATTAAATCTTATTAAAAAAACTGGAGTTTCACTTGTTATATATTTCAAGGTCGTTATAAATTCGACTCATTTGTGGTCTTGTTTGTGACTTAGTGAGAACATGTGAAATAATTTAACCATGTGCATTGAACTTGCGGGATATGATTATAAAAAAAACCTCAAATTGTCCGTTTTGTGGTATGGGCCGGGTGATTCATTCATTATAAAAATATAGACGGATCAAAGTGGGCCAATGGGCGGCGATAACTGATAAGTGCTGGTTTTCTATTTTTCTGTTACTTGATTGATACATACACCATGATCAAATTATAATTTTTACTAATATTAAGTAAAACCAAAATCTCTATCTAATAAGCAAGTGACAATCGGATCGTGTGTCATTGTCACAATTCTATGAGTATCAGATATTTTAAGTTTCTTTTATATCAATCCTTGTATTCTCTTATACGTAATTTTAATCATATCTTGTTTTAAAATATTCATTACTAGAGTCAGGATACAATAGAAAGTTTCTTTTGCTAGCAAGGTTAGGAAGTAATCTTCACCATCATTTGATTTAATAAGGCTAAGATTAAATGAGTGAAACTGAAGAAAAGAAAAGAGGCGCGTGGGTTTGTGTGAGACATTCTAGTCAATCCAGGACAATAGTTTCTCTCTCCTCCAATTCCCCCATATTTTTTAAACGTTGATAACTTTTTCATACGACATTATTTTTTTATAAAAATTTTCACCAAAAAAAAACGAGCGTTTTTTTATCTTTAAAACGAGTATACTATTGCTATATTTTCGAAAAAAAATTTCGAAAACCCAGTTGCGTAAAACGCAATGGAAAAAATGTAAAAAATGATTTATTTTAAAACGCAATGCACACAAAAAACAAAGAGGAACTGGATTTTGGGTTACTGTTGGCATCAAGATCAGCAAACAAATCTATATTAGAAACAGAAGCATGACACTTTTGTTGATTATGATGATCAGAAGGTGAGAGATCTAGTGGCTGATCATCAAAGGGTATCATCTGCTGCTGATAATATTTTGTCTTCTTGTGCTGTTTAAACAGTCACAAGAACCTTCAACAACTGCAACTTCAAACTCCACCTTCAGCATACAGAAGCAGAAGCAGAGCATGAAACTATTGTTGATAAAGATGAAAAATAACTTCAATAACTGTTATTTTATGTGGGCATTGAAGAAATATATCAGACAGATTTATTAGCAACCAGATAGATATAATTATAAAACGCAATAGCCAGAAACACAAAGAAATGTCTTATTTCTAAAACGCAATAGCCAAAAACACAAAAGAAAGTGTACTTTCTAAAACGCCATGGACTGAAAACACATAAAAATGTGTTTTACCTAAAAAAGCGATGCCCAAAAACACAAAGAAATGTCTTATTTTTTAAAACGCAATGGCCAGAAAACACTTAAAATGTTTTTTTTTTCTAAAACGCAATGGACTGAAAAGACAAAAGAAAGTGTTTTACCTAAAACGCAATGGACTGAAAACACATAAAAATGTGTTTTACATAAAACGCAATGCACTGAAAACACAAAGAAATGTCTTATTTCTAAAACGCAATGACCAGAAAACGATTAAAAATGTCTTTTTTCTAAAACGCAATGACTAAACCAGGAAGTAAGAGATCAAAAACGCAATGACTCGACCCCAGCCAGGGGCGCTGCCCCAGGACCCCCGCCAAGATCGTAAAACGCAATGACTCAATTCAAAAACCCAGATCGTAAAAATGCAAATTCAAAAATTTCTTACATAGATCGAAGCCGATTTCTTCACCGATTGACGAAATTTGAATGTTAGAAACACCTATCAGTGACCGAATCGAACAAACCGAGTGATTCGCTTTAAAATCACAGGGAAAAATGAGATATTCTATGAAATTAAACTGGGTTTCTTCAAAAAAGTTGAAGAACACGTTGATTGGGTGTTTGAATCGTTGATTGGTGACGAAAATCGCACTATAATGTAGTGATTATTGAGATAAAAAGTGAAGAAAATGTTGAAGATGGTGGGTTTTGAAAATGGTGGGTTTTGAAGTTACTGGGGAGAAGAAGGAAGAAGATTGGATACGGTTAACTAAAATACCATTCCTCTTTATTTTAAATTTTGCCACATGTCATAATCCTATTGCTTCCTATCATTCTTAGCCAAAATAAACTTTCTATTTGATCATCTCCCTTCATTACTAACCATTTGATATTTCATTTATTTAACCCGTTTAATACAACAAGAGTTTTTAATCTGGTTTTATACATATAAAATTTTGTGTGATATTTTTACGCTTGAATTCTATACTTATAATTATAAGTTGGATTAACAGTAGCAGGCTGTTGCATGGCAGCTTGCTATTAGTCAGTTTTTTTTTCTTTTAGTATTTTTTTTTCTGCTTATTTTAGTTTTTAGTCTTCAACATTTAGTATTTGTACATACAACCCTTCAAATTTCTAAAATATATATAATCATTTTTACGTGCTTATATTTATGTATGTGTCGATATAAATTAAGGTTGATTACGGTTTTTTTTTGTCTGTTCGTAAGTTTTTTTTAGCCTTTACCCTTCAACATTTAGCATTGGCAGTTACAACCCTTCAACTTTCTAGAAACTTTATAATTATTTTTTATATGTTTATATTTATGTATGTCTCGGTATAAATTCAAGTTAATTACGTTTATTTGAAAATGTTTAGGCTCGGGTATAATATGTTTTTTCGCTTTTTTGGTACGTTTTCAGTTAATCTACGTTTTGGCATAAATTTAGTGTAACATCCGTCAAAAAACAGATCCTAGAACCCGACCCTTTTTCATATTCCATGTAATTTTGTTTAATGTTTAAGCAATAAAATGTCTTGGATTATATGTTTTGATCATACATGTTATCATATGATTTATAGTCTTATTGATGTGTGGTAAAATACACATATTTGTCCCGTGTAAATTGTATAATTAATGTATATTTTTATTTATTATTTTTAGCTTTTAGTGTTGTTTTATATTCTTTTGTGTTTTGCCAGGTCCTGGTGCAAATAGAGCGAAAATGAGTAATAAGGAAATGACCAGCCAGTTGGGCAGAGTAGGGCGCCAGTGACCGAATTAAAATTGCTGCTATTTTTCTTGAGTGGGCTGATGCCACTGTCTCTAATTAATAAGATCAATGGAAAAATAAGAAAAAAAGCGAAAAGTCACTTTAAAAATATTCCATACAACTCAAGGGACTAAATTGCAAAATGAGTGAAATTTGAATAATGTGTGTATGCACATTAGTATTAGTTCTGCTCCACGACAAAAGAATTGGAATTGTTAATCATGAAGACCTGTTGACCAAAATTCCAAAATTTGACCGAATTCATTATATATTTTGTGTTTGGGCCGTTTGGGTGTTTAGCAAGAGCAGGCCCATCTTGAATTTCTCTGATTACGCGAGGCC
Source organism: Scalesia atractyloides (assembly GCA_947069175.1). NCBI lineage: Eukaryota > Viridiplantae > Streptophyta > Magnoliopsida > Asterales > Asteraceae > Scalesia > Scalesia atractyloides. The sequence continues at coordinate 84,882,601 of CAMTDV010000030.1, forward strand.
ATATATTATTATTGTTGGCTACGAAAAAGGAGAGGGGGAACGAACAAGGGGCATACAGACGGCTGAGAGGAGCAGCGCATCACACGGACGAAAGAAGGACCGGAGCAATATTTGGTTCAAGATTCAAGTTAGAGACAGAGATGGGCATAAAAACCGGTTCCGAACCCGAACCGGTAGAACCGAACTGGAACCGGTTCCAGTTCCTACCCGATATTAAGTAGAACCGGTTCCGGGTTCAAAATACCCGTTGGTTCCAACCCGGTTCCACAATTTTACCATTTGAATCGGGTAGTAACCGGTTCCTAACCGTACCCGGTTCCTACCCGTACCCGGTTCCTACCCGTACCCGGTTTCACTAGTACCCGGTTCCATCAGTACCCGGAAATGCAGTTCTAGAAGGAACCGGTTATACCGTTAAAATGTTACCGTTGGAACCGGTTATAGCCGAAAAAGTGGAGACTAAACGATTCGGACGACGATTGTACTGAGGTACCCGCACCTAAGAGAAACTCATCGGAAAGTGTTGCACCTGCCACTAGTAAACGATCAAAGAAATAAAATCTTACTGGAACCGGTTCTGAGTAATTTTTTTTATTTTTTTTTGTAACCGGTTAATTTTTTGTTTTTTAATTTTAACCGATTATTGTTACTATTTTTATTTATCAATGTAACTAATAATAAAAATAAAAAATAACAAACACAATAGAAAGAAACATTACACAAACTTTATTAAAACACCAAACCAAACGGGTTACATCAAACATTTGAAGAACCGGTGCCGGAACCTTCTCCCGTCTCATTTTCTTTGCCTTCGTCACTGGGCAACGCCGCTCATTGTGTTTCTTAAGGGTTGAGTTGGCTGCGGCCTTCATAAATTTTCCGCAAGCTTTGCATCTAGCCATCTCGTGGCTGTCGGACATTAAACAGAGATCAAAATTCTTCCATATAGCTGGGTTTCTTTTCGTCTCTAAGACCGTAACAACTTCTTCGTTGCATGCCATAGGTATTTTGCAAGATTTTAGAAGATGATTGAGTTTGTAAGTTGATGATGGTGAGTATTAAGTTTTGAAATGGTAAGTAGGGAGGGGTTTATATAAAAAAAACCGATTTCGACTGCCAGGAACCGGTTCCCAACGGTAACATTTATCAGGAACCGGTTCTGAACAGTAAAAAAGTCAGGTTTTACTGTCAGGAACCGGTTCTGAACAGTAAAAAGTCAGGTTTTACTGTCAGGAACCGGTTCTGAACAGTAAAAGTCAGGTTTTCGACTGTCAGGAACCGGTTCTGACAGTCGAAAAGTCGGGTTTTACTGTCAGGAACCGATTCCACACCATACCCGGTTCCACACCATACCCGGTTCCATAATACCCGTACCCGTTCTACACGGTTCCATATTCTTGGGTGTGAACCCGGGTAGGAACTGGACCCGGTTCCACACCATACCCGGTTCCAATGACATCCAAGCAGAACCGGGTGCGGGTTGGAACTGGTTCCGGGTAATAATAAAACCCGATTATGCCCATCTCTAGTTAGAGATCAAGATACGAGTCTGGGTTTGCAATTTATTATTTTTAGTTTTGTTAGACTTTGGGTTTTACAAAATTATGAACACGATTTGTTATTTATTTGAGACTTGTTTCTTGTTCTTGATGTTGATTCTTGGCTAGACTTCTTTGAACTACCTAGACGGATGAAAGGTTTGCTAAAATTTTGATTTTTATTTAGATTTATGGATTCTATGGATTGTTTATGAGTTGTAGGCGACTTGATTATTGCAGGGCCGGTCCTAAAATTCTGGAGGCCCAAAGCGAATTAAAAATTCGAGGCCCTTTTTAATTTTTTAGGCTCGTAATTTCGGTTTGTATCTGATATGAAATATATTAGGGAGAAACTTATAAAGCACTCAACCATTATATAAACTAGATGATTTCCCTAATCAAATAATGTTACGTATCTAATACATAAATCAAATTTAAGTTGGTCAAAAGAGTTTAACTTAACAAATAACAACTTATATCATGTGTGAAAGGAACTAAAACATGCTACTTATTTTGAGTATATTGTTTTTATTAGTTAGAAATGATTTTTTTAAATAAAATTTTTCATGGATCTACTTTGTTAAAAATTGTGTGGGCAAAATTTTTAAGCTTATTAACTTATGAGAGGTGATTAAAAAAGATGCATTTATAACCCTTTACTAAAAGGGTAAGTGAGGTGATTATAACTTTTAAAATGGTAGCTGGTGGGATTCGAACCCAACCCTCCATAATAACCAAGACTAGTTCTTACCACCAGACTACACTTGTATTAATGTTAACAAATATCATTGTAAATATAATATTCTTTTTAAAAAGTATAGATATTTTTTTTTTATTTTGGAGGCCCTATTTTTTCGAAGGCCCTAAGCGGTCGTCTAGCCCAATAACACTAATGGGTCGGCCCTGGATTATTATTAGATGTGTTTGCATGCTTAATATTGTTTGAAAATTGTTTATTGCTTCGCTTGATTCTTGGTGACGGTCTTTATCACACAATAGAGTCGTGCTAGGTTTTAGATTTTGGTGAGTGTCTATATCACATAATAAATCTTTAATCTTTAGGGTTGAATTATATAATAGACCTTAGAAGTAATATTCAGTAATTAAATAAGTTAAGTGTTCAACTAATTCCCAATAGCTGTGAAGTGCGAGATTATTGTTAGGTCTAAGTTATTAAACTGTAAGGTAGGAGCTTCGTATGAAGTAAATCTGTTGGCTGCTGTCTAACAAGTCTAATCGAGAAATCAAGTTTACCCTTGATTTAGGTCCTGTGAGGGAGTGAATCTTGTAGGGTACTTTCGTAAACCCATTAGGCGTCCTGTCAGGGAGTTAAATAACCGGTAGTCTAAACAACCTCTAGGGTGTCACAGCGTGCTCTTGAGAAGGTGAAGAAACCCTAGATCAACTAGACCGAAATCAAAGTAGATCTATAGAATGGGCTCTGCATAAAAAGGTTAACCCTCCGTTTGGTTTCACAATGAATGGTGAATAGAACAATATTCCGGCTGATCCTGCAAAACAGAACACCGTTAGCTCGCCACAGGGAGAAGGGGGTTCTCTCCGTGACCACCCTCCGGCGTGAGAAGAAGTACAGGTAGTTGGAAGTAAGTATTGTAAGTGAGAGAGTAGTTGAGAGTGAATACCTTTCCTTGAACTCCAAGTTACTTATTTATAGCCGGTGTTTGGCGCCAAAAAGAGAGATTGTTAACGTTAACGGAATCTTTTGTTATTCCGTTAGCGTTTGTTGGCAATCTGTTAGTGCACACGGATCGTGAGCTCATCAGCGGTTAGGGAGGCGCCACGTGTCAACATGAGATCACTACATCTTATAAATGTGAGCATGCCATCACCGTGATCTTCCTCAGCCGTCCAGATGTTGCCATGTGGCAATTGGTTATAACCGAAAAGATGCTTGCACGATTTGGAGTGTTAATGGCTTCTAGAAGGTTTCACAGCTGTTACCCATCTATTATTTGCCACGTGTACATTCTGTTATAACAGAAAAAATTCCCTTTGTTTCTGCACCAAGTCAAGGATTTGCTAAGGGAAAGTTTCTCAGGATTTACTGTTTCCTTGCGCGAGAAGCGCAAGTTAGTTAACTGATCTTCCTTCTTCTCCTTGCTGCTTAGCACAATGTTTGGTGGATGTTTGCTTTGATATACATATCTGCGCGAGGTTTGTGCATGGAGCATTACAACAAGAATGTTCAGGTTAACTTTGAACTTTGCGCACCGCCAAGGTAGTTAAATGAAGTTATCAAACCCAAAGAATGTTCAAGGTTAACTTGACCTTGCGCAGCCCGCGCAAGGTATGTTAAATGAAGCATATCAGGACAAGAAGTTTAGTTACAATGAAGCATTATCAGACAAGAATGTTCAAGGTTAACTTTGAACTTGCGCTAGCCCGCGCAAGGTAGTTAAATGAAGCATTATCAGACAAGAATGTTCAAGGTTAACTTTAAACCTTGCGCGAGCCCGCGCAAGGTAGTTAAATGAAGCATTATCAGACAAGAATGTTCAAGGTTAACTTTAAACCTTGCGCGAGCCCGCGCAAGATACTTTAATGAAGCATTACAGACAAGAATGTTCAAGGTTAACTTTGAACCTTGCGCGAGCCCGCGTAAGGTAGTTAAATGAAGCATTTATCCAAAGAGAGTGTTCAAGGTTAACTTTGAACCTTGCGCGAGCCCGCGCAAGGTAATTAAATGACTCTTTCCTCTTTTGGATATTTGGCCAGAGTTCTAATAAATCTCATTTTGGCAAAGAAGTCTGCGCGCAGTTTTCTTAAAAGTTATTAATGGGTATGGTTTCCTTGATTGGCGCAAGTTTTTGGGACCATACCCCTTCAAGTCCCCCAGTCCAGTGTTGCTCCTATTTAAGAATAAAAAGTAGGTGGAGCACTGGACTTAAATAAATGTGCTGCGCTAGGTATAGACTAGCTTTTTGTTGCTTTATGCATCTTGATGAGTGTCGTAAGTGAATTTTGAAAAGGTATTTGAATTTCAAATATGCTTAGACACGTGTCACTTATCTGGATGGTGTAGTTGGTGACGACGCACGTTCTTGAGACGTGGTGGTACTGTTGACAGGCTGTCAACAGTACATGTCTTACCGTATTTAATGCTTTTTAGTGACACTCGCGCGCGTGGGGCGGTTACTGTTCCCCACTCGCCCATGCGGTTACTTGGGGATACGTGACGGTCGCAAAAGTCGCTGCAGTCAAATCGTGCATTAATTGCGGTTAGTATATAAAGGGATCAACGATCCATTTGCTTCCTCACCCAATCTTGAGAGAAATTTGCGTTCAAAAATTCCGGCGACCCTCAAAGCTTTCTAAGTTTTCTTCAAAGATCGAGTTATGGCCACCGGTGCAAGCTCTGCTGGGATGTCGTCGTCAAGTTTGCCACCGCTAAATGTCGAAAAAGCTTTGATAATCTTGCCACCAACTTCCTTTTCGCTCCGTCCTGGAAACCGTTTTTTCCAGAGGCGAATGCCATGGCGGCTGATGCGCCGGACCGGCTACATTACATTATTTTACGACTATTTTGCCGACGGGAACTTCCGGCTGCCGATGACCGATTTCTTGCTAGAAATTCTTGGTTTTTACAAGATTCACATTTCTCAGTTGAGGCTGATGGGAATGGTGAGGATCCGGCATTTTGAGTTCGTTTGCCGATCGATGCAGATCGTGCTGTCGGTCGAGAAGTTTAGAGTTTTCTACCAGCTGCACTACTCGTTGGGTTTTTATTCATTCCAACAACGTGTGCAAGCCAAACGATTGTTGTTGGTGCCGCCGAAGTCTTACCACACTGGAAGCAGAAGTTCTTCTTTATCAAGGCGGCGGTGATCCCGATGAAGATGACATTCCGGGGCAGTGATGAGATCGAGCTGGAGACCCTTCTCATACCTGCCGACGAGGTATGGTATCAAGATATTAAAGATGTGCCCGATATTGTTTTACCGGAGAGGGCCCTCATCGCTGCCGGGATGAGTACTTTCTGGAAGAAGGAACGCCGAGAAAAACCGGTGTATACAGAAGATGGAACTGGTATGTAACCCTTTAACTTCCTAGCAATATCTTTCAATAGATATGTACTGATGCAAAAATGTTTGTTATGTAGCTGTCGCCTCTCTACTTGGTTTCTTTCAAGAGAGAGAAGGGAAAAATGGCCGTCGTGCCTATTGCTGATGGTGAGGACACTTGGTTCTCACAAATCCTGGGAACTTTGAGTTGCCCAAGCAGGAGGATCTGGAGGCGCAACCATATTTGAAGACTGGTAAATAAGTCCATACAAACCTAAGTTGATATTACAATATAACTTAATGGCGCAACCTTTACTCAATATGATTGATTATGTAGGTGATTTGCTGAACTTGGGCGTAGGCCCTGATTCGAGGAAAAAAAAGAAACCAACTGCTGCTGCAGCTGCTGCGCCTCCCCCTTTCAACCCAGAGCAAAAAACCAAGCCATCAGCTGCTGCGAAAGCTGAGGGCAAGAGTACACTTCCCGTATCTGATTCTTGGTGCAATTATGTGGTGGTGTCAGACTCACTGGAGGGTCTTGCGCCTGTAGGTTTGAAGAAACCAAGCCAGAACCCGTTGACACCTCATCTCTTCCTGCTGCGAACCCAGATGATGCTTTGGAAATACCTTCTAGCCCGGAAGAGGCGTTGAAGCGTACTAAGAAGAAGGAAGGAGGTGGAGACTAAAACTCCTGCGCCAACCCAAGTTGCGCTCCCGCGCATTGGTAAGAAGGGCAATCTGGATGCCTTTGCAAAGAAGTTTTCACCTGGTACGTTTAGTTTATTGCGCATTTCTATCATAAAAGTTGGCAGAATCTTATACTTGGTATTTGTTGATATGCTTTGCAGAGAAAATGGTGAAGGCTGCGCCGGCCACCTCATCTGCTATACCATCGCCGCGCAGGCCTGAGAATGTTGAGGGAGATGCGGGGCAAGAAACTCATGTTCCTGAAGCCGACCCCATCGTCCCGGAACATATTGAGAAAGTGGCTCCAGAAGAAGAGCCCAAAAATTTTGATGCTGAGAATCCTGCTGGCGAGCAGGTTAAAGATACGGCTACAGATGTTGGGGAATCGTCTGTCACACCCCGACCCACAGCGGAATAAAGTCGGGGCATGATTGGGTTATCACCAAAGCTCATGATATTTACTAAGAAGTTTCATATTTATTAAATTCAAATTAAAATTTCAAATATCCAACAAAATTTCGTACAAACACAAATAATAATCTAAATGCTTGTTCAACGAAATAACTTGATTATTCTTCTAGGCCATCCTAAGTGTTTCTTTCCTCAACTTGATCACCTGTATCATGCGTAAAACAGAGGAAATTTTTGGTCAAAAAAGTTGGCGAGTGAACCTTGATAAAAACATTTAAATAATTGATTTTTTTATGTTTATTTAAATAAAATTGTGCATAAATCACATGTGAGCAAATGTATATATGTAACCAATCACAAACCATATTAAATGAATGTATGACATGAATGATGATGTATCTGAGATCAAGGCTCAATCAAACGAGCCGATCTAACGAGGCACCTGATGCTCAACCCGTATCCCCAAGGAACTGATGGGCCTAATGAAATGAGTGCACTGGAATGATAAAATGTATCCACATATAAATCACACTACAAGCAATACACATTTGATCACGAAATGATATAGGCACAAGTGTTAAATAAAATAAAAAATGATACGACACATGATACACCCCAAAACGTGATTAAAAAGGGGAATTTGTAGAGATTCACTCATAGTGGGTGCGTATTCTTGGTTGATGATGAGTGCGCACGAGTTGAGAATTTGACCGACGAAAGAGTACTAACCTAAAATAATAACGCGATATGCCGATAAATAAATAAATTAATATTTTCGGTTAAAAACCTTTGTTTAGATTTTAAGTATTTTTTTGATTTTTATTGATATGTTAAAACCTTCGAAATTATATTTTAAGCATTTTTAATTGATTTTAAATAAGTCATAAAAATGAAATATAGAATAAAAATAAAAACAAAATATAAAAAAATAATTTGGTCAGACTGACACGGCTGTCAGTCGGCCGGTTTATTCAATTTATAAGTATGCGTGAGTGAGGCTCGAACCCGTGACCTCTCGGTTGCGTTGCACGCAGCTCTTCCAACGAGCTGCGTGTCTAACCCGTAAGAATCGGATTTTAATTAATCTTATACACATATTAAGTTCATTCAATTTTGATCAGATTTAAAAAGAGATTTAAATAGTCCGATCAGTGTGAGTCAAAGGACTCGAACCGGTGACCTTTGAGACGTTATGCACCCAGCCCGACCAACTGGGCTGGGTGTCTAACCCGACAAGACTCGTATTTTAGTTAAACTTATACTCTAACTAGGTTATCTCAGGAATGATAAATTTAAAAAGGTTTGAAAATGGACGGGCTGGTGTGCATGCGCGGATTCGAACCAGGGACGTCTATGTGTGTTTGCACACAGTCCACCACTGGACTGTGTGTCTTACCTGTTTGAGATTTAGATTTTAATTACATAAAACATGTAACACACTTCGTCTCCTACACTTTGAAATTAACCCAAACTGGCGTGTAGTCCAGTGGCGTTTGTAGTGTGTGAGTGTCCGGGGGAACCCAGGTTTCGATCCCGGTTCACCCTCTTTTTATTTATTTTAATTATTTTAAGATAAATTATTTACTAATTATATATATTTGATATTTAGTTGCTTATTTATTTTATTAAATTTATTCTAAACCTTTGTTACTATTATTATTATAATACATACATAATATATATATATATATATATATATATATAATTCTAATGTTTAAAATAATGAACAAAAAATGTAAAATCAAAAGATCATAAATAAATACACTGATCGGTAATTTGGGGCGGTTTTCGAAACCCGATTTATACAAATGTTACAGTATCCCTTACTTTTAGAAATTTCGTCCCGAAATTTAAGTAGTAGTTGTAACCAGAAAGAGATGCGGGTACTTTCGCGCATTGAGTCTTCACGTTCCCAAGTAAACTCGGGTCCTCGTTTTGACTCCCAACACACCTGACGATTGGAATACGACTTCGCCTTAAACGCTTCTCACCGAAATCCATGATTTCCACTGGTCTTTCAACGAAGTGCATTGATTCATCGACTTGAATGTCTTCTAGAGGGATATGGAGATTTTCGTCGGCGAGGTACTTTTTCAAGTTTGATACGTGGAACGTGGGATGTATTCTGTTTAGTTCTTCTAATAGGTCAAGCTTGTAGACTACAGTCCTACTTTTCGAGTATCTTGAAAGGTCCTACGTAGCGCGGTGCTAGTTTTGCCTTTTGGCCAAAACGAACCACCCCCTTCCCGGTGATACTTTCAAAAGTACTTGATCACCAACACAAAACTCCAAGGGCTTTCGTCGTTTGTCAGCATAACTCTTTTGACGACTTTGAGCCGCTAGAAGATTGTTTCGAATTTGAAGGATTTTGTCGGTTGTTTCTTGAATCAATTCAGGTCCGGTGATTTGCGCTTCGCCCATTTCGTGCAAACATACTGGAGATCGGCATTTGCGACCATATAAAGCTTCGAAAGGAGCCATGCCGATACTTGAATGATAGCTATTGTTGTACGAGAACTCGACTAACGGTAGATGAGCGTCCCAATTTCCTTTGAAGTCTATGACACACGCCCGAAGCATGTCTTCAAGGGCTTGGATGGTGCGCTCAGATTGACCATCAGTTTGAGGATGAAAGGGGTGCTGAGGTCTAAACGTGTACCCAAAGCAGTTTGTATGGCTCGCCATGTGCGTGAAGTGAAACGACCATCACGGTCTGAAATGATGCTTAATGGTACACCATGATGGCTTACGATCTCGCTGATGTAGATACAAGCTAGCTTCTCGTTCTTGAAGTCCTCGCGAATCGAAATGAAATGAGCTAATTTTTAAGACGATCAATGATTACCCATATGGTGTCATACCCATGGAGGTGCGAGGTAACCCGGTAATGAAGTCCATGGTTATGTTTTCCCACTTCCATACAAGTATTTCGGGTTGGACTAGAAGTCCTGAAGGTCTTTGATGTTCAGCTTTCACTTTGGAATATGTAAGGCACATGGAAACAAAAACAACGATATCCTTTTTCATGCCAGGCCACAGTAGGTGTATCGTAGGTCTTGATACATCTTATCGGCTCCTGGGTGTACAGAGTATCGTGTTTTGTGTGCCTCATTCATGAGGAAATCACGAAGGTTGTCGCGATCGGGAATCCATATGCGGTTTTAAATATTTGGTTTCAATTTTGAGTTCAGCTCCACATGACAGCTCATCGCGTACGTCATTTTCCGTTACAGAGATATGTTGAGCTGCCCGGATTCGATCCTTGATATCGGTTATGATTTGCGAACATAGAAGATGAATAGAGTTTGCATAACCCTTACGACTGAGCGCATCAGCCACCACGTTTGCCTTGCCAGGATGATACCGAATCTCACAGTCGTAATCGTTGAGCTGTTTGACCTATCTTCGTTGCCTCATATTCAACTCTTTTTGATTGAAGATATGCTGGAGACTCTTATGGTCAGTGTATATTTCACACTTGGTACCGTAAAGATAATGTCTCCATATCTTGAGAGCGAACACAACGGCTCTAAGTTCCAGGTCGTGGGTGGTGTAATTTTTCTCATGGATTTTGAGTTGCCTAGAGGCAGAGGCTATCACCTTTCCTCTTTGCATCAATACACAGCCTAGACCTTGCCCTGATGCGTCGTAATAAACCACAAAGTCATCGCAACCCTCAGGGAGTGTAAGGATAGGTGCGTTACAAAGCTTTTGCTTTAAAATTTGGAAGGCCTCCTCTTGCTTAGGTCCCCAAATGAAGGGTTTTCCCTTGTGAGTCAAGGCCGTGAGCGGAACGGCGATACGGGAAAAATTGGCAATGAAGCGTCGGTAGTAACCAGCCAAGCCAAGAAATGACCTAACTTCGGTAGGGGTACGTGGCGCTTGCCATTCTTGTACTGCCTTGATTTTCGAAGGATCGACATGAATCCTTTGTCATTGACGACATGACCAAGGAATTGTACCTCTCTTAACCAGAATTCGCATTTTGAGAACTTAGCGTAAAGCTTTTCAGTCCTTAAGAGTGTAAGAATGAGTCGAAGGTGTCGCTCATGATCGAATTTTGACTTGGAGTAGATAAGAATGTCGTCGATGAAGACTATGACGAAACGGTCGAGATAGGGTTTGCATACCCTATTCATCAAATCCATGAAGACAGCGGGGGCGTTGGTTAAACCGAAGGGCATAACCATGAACTCGTAATGACCATAACGAGTTCGGAAGGCAGTTTTTGGAATATCTTCTTCGCGCACTCTAAGCTGATGATAACCAGAACGAAGGTCGATTTTGGAAAAACAGGTGGCGCCTTGAAGTTGGTCTAGAAGGTCATCAATACAAGGCAGTGGATAGCGATTCTTGACCGTCAACTTGTTGAGTTCTCTATAATCAATGCACATGCGAAACGTTGCATCTTTCTTCCTCACAAAAAGAACGGGCGCACCCCAAGGCGATGAGCTAGGACGTATGAATCCTTTGTCAGTCAGCTCTTGCAGTTGACTGGCCAACTCTTGCATCTCGGATGGGGCTAACCTATAGGGAGATTTTGCGACCGGTGTAGCGCCAGGCACAAGATCGATTCGAACTTCGACTTTTCGCACAGGAGGAAGTCCTGCAACGTCGTCGGGAAAAACTTGCGGGAATTCTTTCACAATTGGAATATCTTTGAGCTTCCTCTCCTTTCCTTCCTTCTTGACGACGTGAGCTAGAAATGCGACGTAATTTTTGTTAAGATAACTTCGGGCTTGAAGGCAGGACATCAATTTGAGCCCTTTCGAAGGAGTTTCCCCAAAGATACGTAGTGTCTGACCGTCGGCGAGAGGAACACGAATGAACTTTTCATGGCACACCACTTCAGCGTGATGCTGGCTGAGCCAGTCCATGCCGATGATAACATCAAAACTTCCCAATTTCATAGGAATGAGATCAATTGAAAAATCGTGATCATTTAGGGTGAGAGTACAATCGCGTATAATAGAATTTAATGAAGTGGGTTTTCCGTCAGCAACTTCCACCGTCAGAGATTCAACGAGATTATCACGAGGTTGGTCGAGAATAGATTCGAATTCTAAAGTCACAAAGCTCTTATCCGCACCAGTATCGAATAATATGGATGCATAACTACCATTTACGAGAAACGTACCGTTGACCACATTGTTGTCAGCCCTGCTTGGTTAGCGTTGATATTGAAAGCTCTTCCTCTAGCAGGTGGAGGAGCTTGGTTAGCTTGGTTTACCGGGTTTGCTTGAGCTTGGGCATGGATGATGTTCACCAGGTGTGGGCAAGTATTCCTGAAGTGGTTTGGGTCCCCATAATTGAAATAGGCTCGCATGGATTGCATCATGGGGTAGTTGGGTTGGTAGTAAGGTTGGGCTGCGAGTTGTGCAGGTGGTAGAAGTAAGGGTTGTTGGGCTTTGCCCACCATTTGATTTTGGGTTTGGGTAGGAGGTTGACTGCGGTTCGATCGCTAAAGGGTATGGCAGGTTTGGATAGTGTGACCCGCACGGCCACAACTTGTGCAATGTTGGCAAGGGTTTTCAGGAGGGTGATGGTATTTGCAACGGTTACACTTTGGGTGTGGGCCAGTGTATGGCCTTTTGAATGGTGCGGGTGGAGGGGCGACTTGCGTGATTGGAGCAGCAGTGATGGGAGGGTTGGTTTGGATAACAGCAAAGTTATTGCCATTTCGCTTCCTCTTACCAGCAAACTTCGAGGATGAACCTGAGTGGTTTTGAATTGGGGTCTCAATGGGTGTTTTCTTCTTCTCATCTTTAAATTTGCCATTTCGAATGCGATTTTCAGTGAGTTCCGTAGCTAACTCCATTGCAGCTTCGAGTGTTGCAGGCGAAGTGCTTAAAACCGAATCTTGGATTTTCGAGGGGAGGCCTCGAATGTAGTGTTCAATTAGGCGGTATAATGGGGTGAACAGATTGGGAACCATTTAGTTCAACTCAAGAAACCTCTTGTTGTGGGAGGTGTGATCTCCTTCCTTTTGCTTTAGAGAATGGAATTCATCTTCAAGCTTCTTGATCTTGCTTCTAGGGCAGAAGCGTCTTGTCATGATCTCTCTTAATTCCTCCCATGATAAGGCCATGGCATCGTCTACACCTCGCTTTCCTTTTTCCGTGTTCCACCAGGTAAGGGCTACCCCAAACAATCTTCCAGTCGCGTAACGTACCTTACGGTCCTCGGGACAGTCGCAATTGAGAAAGGTGTTTTCCATCTCCTCAAACCAGTGGAGGAGAGCGGTGACACCTTCAGTCCCTTCATATTTTGGGGGATCGCAAGACTTGAAGTTTTTGTAGGTGCATTTAGGGGTTTTGGGGGGAGGGTTGGCGACGCTTTGGTCTTCTTGGTTGGGAGGGTTAATGGGATTAGCGGTGAGGGCTTGATGAACTTGTAGCACGATGTCAGGAAGCATTGTGGCCATTTGTTTAGCAATTTGTGTGGCCAAGCGTTCGTTTAACTTTCCTGACCTTCTACCTCCACGTAATTTCCTAGCAGACATCTACAGGAATATATGTAGGGAGTTTGTGAGTTCAAGAATTTCCTAGGTGTCATGTGTCGTAAAAAGAATGAAAACAACATAACTGAAAATAATTTAAATACATCCATAGGATGTCTTGGGTTTGCTCATGTTTGGGCCTCCAAATGTCCCCCATACCATTGCCTGTGTAGTCATGTGGGCCCCCATGACTATTGAGCTTTGTAGGATTCACATTGGTGTCGGCGGGTTAACACTCGCACCACCCGAATGAAAATCGTAAAACATGATTGCGAGATGTATGGTCGGAGGGTGTCCAGGTGTGGACACAATGACAACTCAAAGTGGGATTAGTTCACACGACGTTTGGTATAGCATGCTTTGGCCTAATAGGTCCTTCGTACTCTCATCGTTAGTCCCCAGGTAGGCAAACTGGTCCTTTATTTTGGATTTATACGAATTCTAAGCCTAGACAGGACGTTCCGACTACCGGTACTCGTACCCTTCCAGTTACTACATGCCCGTCGTGAAAACTCACTTTGATGTGATTTGAAAAGTATGAAAACATTGCAAAAATCTTTGAAAAGAAATAACGGAAATTGTGAAATTGTGAGGTGTGTGCTTTCATAGATATGATATGATATGAGGGTATGATCTATGATGAGCATTGCATATTAACATGTACTTGTGAGAATGTTTGCATAATGTGTGTGTGAATATAAACATGAAACATATAAACATCATGAATTTTTTTTGCATGTAACACATAAACAATTTAAATCTAGTCAACTATAGTATAGGCTCTAAAGGTCTAATAACCTATCCTATATCCCTATAGTCACAAGCTCTGATACCAAATTTGTCACACCCCGACTCGCAGCGGAATAAAAGTCGGGGCATGATTGGGTTATCACCAAAGCTCATGATATTTACTAAGAAGTTTCATATTTATTAAATTCAAATTAAAATTTCAAATATCCAACAAAATTTCATACAAACACAAATAATAATCTAAATGCCTTTTCCAACGAAATAACTTGATTATTCTTCTAGGTCATCCTAAGTGTTTCTTTCCTCAACTTGATCACCTGTATCATTCGTAAAAAGAGGAAATTTTAGGTCAACAAAAGTTGGCGAGTGAACCTTGATAAAAACATTTAAATAATTGATTTTTTTATGTTTATTTAAATAAAATTGTGCATAAATCACATGTGAGCAAATGTATATATGTAACCAATCACAAACCACATTGAATGAATGTATGACATGAATGATGATGTATCTGAGATCAAGGCTCAATCAAACGGAGCCGATCTAACGAGGCACCTGATGCTCAACCCGTATCCCACAAGGAACTGATGGGCCTACTGAAATGAGTGCACTGGAATGATAAAATGTATCCACATATAAACCACACTACAAGCAATACACATTTGATCACGAAATGATATAGGCACAAGTGTTAAATAAAATAAAGAAATGATACGACACATGATACACCCAAAACGTGATTAAAACGGGGAATTCGTAAAGATTCACTCACAATGGGTGCGTATTCTTGGTTGATGATGAGTGCGCACGAGTTAAGAATTTAACCGACAAAAGAGTACTAACCTAAAATGATAACACGATATACCGATAAATAAATAAATTAATATTTCGGTTAAAAACCTTTGTTTAGATTTTAAGTTATTTTTGTGATTTTTATTGATATGTTAAAACCTTTGAAATTATATTTTTAAGCATTTTTAATTGATTTTAAATAAGTCATAAAAATAAAATATTAGAATAAAAATAAAAACAAAATATAAAAAAAATAATTTGGTCAGACTGACAAGGCTGTCAGTCGGCCGGTTTATTCAATTTATAAGTATGCGCGAGTGAGGCTCGAACCCGTGACCTCTCGGTTGCGTGCACGCAGCTCTTCTAACTGAGCTACGTGTCTAACCCGTTAACCGGATTTTTAATTTAACTATACAATATTAAGTTCATTCAATTTTGATCAGATTTAAAAAGAGATTTAAATAGTCTGATCAGTGTGAGTCAAAGGACTCGAACCGGTGACCTTTGAGACGTTATGCACTCAGCCTGACCAACTAGGCTGGGTGTCTAACCCGACAGGACTCGTATTTTAGTTGAACTTATACTCTAACTAAGTTATCTCAGGAATGATAAATTTAAAAAGGTTTGAAAATGGACGGGCCGGTGTGCATGCGCGGATTCGAACCATGGACGTCTATGTGTGTTTGCACACAGTCCACCACTGGACTGTGTGTCTTACCTGTTTGAGATTTAGATTTTAATTACATAAAACATGTAACACACTTCGTCTCCTACACTTTGAAATTAACCCAAACTGGCGTGTAGTCCAGTGGCGTTTGTAGTGTGTGAGTGTCCGGGGGAACCCAGGTTCGATCCCGGTTCACCCTCTTTTTATTTATTTTAATTATTTTAAGATAAATTATTTACTAATTATATATATTTGATATTTAGTTGCTTATTTATTTTATTAAATTTATTCTAAACCTTTGTTACTATTATTATTATACATACATACATACATATATATATATATATATATAAATTCTAATGTTTAAAACAATGAACAAAAAATGTAAAATCAAAAGATCATAAATAAATACACTGATCGGTAATTTGGGGCGGTTTTCGAAACCCGATTTATACAAATGTTACAGTATCCCTTAGTTTTAGAAATTTCATCCCGAAATTTAAGTAGTAGTTGTAACCAGAAAGAGATGCGGGTACTTTCGCGCATTGAGTCTTCACGTCAATCATTTCATAATTGAGGGCTTTGCATCGTAACTTTCGTGCTTGCGCTCTATCTTCTGGTAAAGAACCATGAAACAGATACATCATTATTGGAGACATCCATGATGGATCTCCTACTTCGACCATTGTCACTTGCCTGAGAGGGACTGATGGATTACTTAAAACCTCGACGCGAACTTCTTTTGCCAAATGCTTGAAACTAGTTGCAGCAAGTTTACTTAGAGCGTCAGCATGTTTGTTTTCGCTTCGCTTGACGTGTGTGATTTTAAATTGTTGGAACTGTGCTATAAGAGCCTTGGCTTGCGCCAAGTATAGAGCCATGATATCTCCCTTTGCATCGTACGTTCCAACTACTTGCTCAGCAACTAATAATGAATCAACATGGGCTTCTAAATTTGATGCGCCCATTTTGATAGCGAGGCGTAAGCCTGCTAGGAAAGCTTCATATTCGGCCTCGTTGTTGGTGCTTTTAAAATCCAACCGAATTGCATATGTGAATTCTGCTTCCTCTGGACTCATTAATCGAAGACCTGCTCTAGCCCCATCACTGTTTGATGCGCCATCTGTAAACAATGTCCAGGCTCTGTTGTCGATGACTGGGACTGGCTTTTGAATTGCTTGGCATTCTTCAAGCTTATCAGCAGGAATTTCAACGGTGAAATCTGCCAAAACTTGGCCTTTGATAGCTGGTCTAGGTTTATAACAGATGTTATAACCTCCCAATTCTATTGCCCATTTCGCAAGTCGTCCAGAAACATCTGGTTTGGCCAGGACTTGGCCAATGTGAAAGTTTGTTAAAACTGTAATAACACGTCCAAAAAAGTATCTTCGTAGCCTGCGCGAAGCATGGACCAATGCTAAAACTAATTTCTCCATGATTGAATACCTTGTCTCTGGATCGTTCAACATCTTGCTGATATAATAAATTGGAGACTGGACCCCTTCGCGTTCTACCAACAAGACAACACCTACTGCTACCTCAGATGTAGCAAGATATAAGACCATGGGTTCTTTTTCTCGAGGAGCAGTAAGTGTGGGAAGTTGAACTAAACAATCTTTCATCTGCCGGAAAGCTTGATCAGCTTCAGGAGTCCATGCGAGCTCTTTGCTCTTTGTACAATTGCGCAAGGTTCGAATGAATGGATAAGATTTTGCAGCATGATTGGTGAAGAAGTGGTTTAGCGCAGCTAACCTTCCAGCCAAACGTTGCATCTCTTTGATGGTAGTAGGAGAAGGCATTTTTTGTATTGCATCGACCTTTTCGAGATTAACTTTGAAACCGTCTTTGGTGACGATGAAACCCAAAAATTTGCCCTCCTCCATGCCGAAAGAGCATTTGCTGGGATTTAGCTTTAGATTTACCTCGCGAAGAGAATCAAAAGTTCTTTGGATGTTGTTTAGCATAGTGTCTTCTGAATTACTCATAATGACCAAATCATCAATGTAGACTTCCACAGTTTTCCCAATGTCATCTCCAAACACTGTATCCATCAATCTTTGATAAGTAGCTCCCGCAATGCGGAGACCAAAAGGCATCTTGGTATAACAAAAAATGCCCTTCTCCGTGCGAAAAGCGGTTTTATCTTCGTCTTCTTTTTTCATCAAGACTTGATGATAACCTTTATAACAATCTAGAAAACATTTCCAGCGAAAGGAAGCTAATGAGTCAACCTTTTTGTCAATCTCAGGAAGAGAATAACAATCTTTTGTACACGCCTTGTTTAAATCTTTAAGATATACGCACATCCGCCATCCGCCATTATGTTTCTTTACCATGACTGGGTTTGCCACCCAGGTCTGGTATTTGACTTCGCGCAGAATACCAGCATTTAATAACTCGGTGACTTGTTCGTTCATTGCCGCTGTCTTTTCTGACCCGAGGCTGCGCTTTTTCTGCACAACTGGCTCTGCTGATGGAAATACATTCAGGCAATGTTCCGCAACGTCGCGTGGGACACCAACCATGTCGGCAGGTTCCAGGCGAAAATGTCTTTGTTGCGAAACAACAGTAATTTAAGCTTTGCACGAATTTCAATACTGACTGCAGGTCCTAATAAGATTGTCTGCTCAGGATACTTATTGTTGAGTACCCACTTTTCTGGTTCATTGCTTGGCAATGTCTTGCCAGCCTCCATAACTGGTTCCTTAATTGATATGATTTCTTTTCGTGTATAACGTATAGCTACGCCATTTGGTGTCGGAAAACCACAAGCAGCATGCGGAGCGGAGGTTATCATACTAAAATCACGTTGCACGCGGCGTCCCAATAGTACATCGTGACGGGAATTTGCCGGCATCACCATGAAGTTGACATTACTCGTTCGAGAGCACCTCCCATCAGATAAGGTAACAGGAAAGAGGATTTGTCCTAGAGGAAAGACAGCCTCATTGCAGAACCCAGTTAATGGAAAATCAACTGGTTCTAAGCGTGCCTTATCCTCAGGATCTAGTTGCTTTAAACACTGCTCATACATGATATCCATGGAACTACCTGGATCTATAAACATATAGTCTGTTTGGTAGTGCCCAAAGATACCGGTGATAACTACTGGCCGGTCTTCTTGAGGACCTCCTGGAATGATAGGAAAAACGACTTGTTGTTCGCGCCAAGTGTTGTTTTGAAAATGTTGAAGGCTACGCTTGCGCGATGATCCACCTTGAATCATGGAAACGTGCTGTTTCATTTTCTTGTTCCTAGGCCCTTCGTTCTCGCGCGTGATCTGCTTGATCTCTTTGCGCACATTCTGGACTAGATGTGTCAGCTTCCCACTTTTTAATGCTTTTTCAATCTCCGTGCGCAGACTGATGCAATTATCTGTTGTCTGGCCTATATCTCTATGATAGTCACAGAACAAATTTGGGTCTTGCCCTTTTTTGTTTTTCATTGGTTGTGGCTGTTTAAACTGATAATTCTCAGTGCTGAGAACCTCAGCTGGAGATTTCGTTAAGGGAGTCCACTGATGTTCCCTATTCTCTTGTTTAATTGCTTTTTGAGTTGTTATCTTGTTGATTGTTGCTCGCGCATCAATTGGTGAATACGGAGAAATACAAATTCTGACTTGACTCTTTCCAGTTTCTCTTATACTTGCGACTACCTCTACTCAGGTCTTGCGGACGGTTCTGAGGTAGAGGTGGCCGGTTAGAACTTAAGTTGCGCTCAGTCTGGGCATAAACCTTGGTTGCCGCCATGAGTTTATCCCAGTTTTTTGGAAGGCCAGTTGTACCGGACAACACTTTAATCATTTCGTCGCACCTTACCGCATACTTGAACAGCGCGCGTATAAGGTCTTCATGGACATCTCCAATCTCCAACACCTCTTTATTGTAACGTGTTATAAAATCTTTGAGGCTTTCATCGTCCCTCCGCCAGATGTTCATTACATCTGAGGAGTCGCGCACGTATCGCCGTTGCTGACTAAAGTGTGTAAGAAAATTTTCTTTTAAGTCATTCCAAGAGGAAAGTTTACCTGCCGGCAAATTATCAAACCAAAGGCGCGCAGCGCCAGTAAGGGTTTGTACAAATAAGTGACACCACATTGGCAGTGTCCAGCACCCAAGTAACCCTGCACCGGTAAAGAGGCGTATGTGATCATCGAGGTCGGTCAAACCGTTAAACTTGTAACATCCGTCAAAAACGGATTTACCAAACCCGCTCCGTTTATCAACCGAACAGTCAGTCAAAAATTTCGTTGCGAACTAAATGCCCAAAATATTTTTAAATGATACGTAATCGATTATTATACGGGAATATATATTTAGTTTTTGAAAAACTGTTGAAAATCGCAAAATAAAAATAAAAGTACTCTGCCGGGTTTCGAACCCGGGTCTGTACCGGCTCATCAAACAGATTTAGCACACACACACAAACCACTGCGCCACTTGTATTGTTTGGTGAATATTAGAATCATTTAATTCATAAAGTAACGTTACAAATTCAAAACCGGCGCCCAATAGTTCAGTCGTCGGAACTCCGGTAAACTCGCGAGCTTTTAATGACAATTTACGTTATAACGTAAACCATTAACAAGACATCGGTTATAACCGACGTCTGAGTCCGCGACCAAAATTATAACCGCCGGAGAAATTTAAATCGATGAATCCAGTCGGAAATCAGACCAGGTTCTTCGACGTTTTGCCCTATAAATTCACCCACAACCCACTGCAAACCTTTTGGCTCAAAAACACACCTTTTCTCGGCGAAAACTCTCTCGCCGGAATTTGTCTGTTCGTCGCCGGAAAACCGGTTTCCTCATTTCCGAACCTCACTGAGCCCCTAAGCTTATACCGGAGATACCCACACCCTTTGTAAACTTCCTGGAGACTCGCTGCTACAAGGAAGACGTCGCCGGAGGTGAATGCTGTCGCCGGAGTTTCTGCCGGAAAACAGAGGAAAACGAGTCGGTATACCTCACGCTTATTTTTCCTTCTTTATACTTCTATCTTATCAGTAATTAACCTAAAACGCTAAAGAAACCTGAATAATAACTCGAACCAGTCAGACCTTATATCTGGTTAACACTTGATGAAGAAGACGATGTATCCGGATCATATAAGTATAATATAAATCAGGATATTACTCGGGTTAGACACACAGTACAGCGGTGGACTGTGTGCACATAAAACGCAAAGGTCTCAAGTTCGAATCCCGTTTCACACACGCTGCCTTAATAAAAATCATTTTTTTGTTAAACTGAACCGGAGTCGCCACAGATATATGTTAAGTATATTAATAATCGGAATAATAACCAAGTTAGACACACAGTCCAGCGGTGGACTGTGTGTTTGTTTATATCACAGGTCACGAGTTCGAGTCCGGTCTTCTGCACCGACTCGGACAATTATCTATTCTTTTTAAATAAGGCAGGAAAGGAAATAACTAATTTGTATTTAAGTATAATAAAAATCGAAATATATAACATGTTAAACACACAGTCTAGCGGTGGACTGTGTGTTAGTTTAAACCACAGGTCCCGGGTTCGAGACCTGTGGAGTGCACGTCCGAATTGATTTAAACTGTTTTTAAAATAAAATGATTTTCGGTTTAAACTAATTAATATATATATATAATTAAAATCAGATATATAACGGGTTAGACACGTAGCTCAATTGGTAGAGCTGCGTGCACGCGTACGGGAGGTCTCGGGTTTGAGCCTCACTCAGCGCACTTGTATTCCGAATCGAACCGGTCAACGGTCAGGTCAACGGTCAACGGGCAGGTCAACGGTCAGAAAAAAATCAATTTTTTTTATTATTTTTATTTAATTATTTTAATTAAAAATCAATTAAAAATACTTAAAAATAACATTTTTAATGTTAGAAAATGGCCTTAAACTCACAAAAATATACCCAACAATCCTACTAAAATAGATTAATAAAATCCGTCTACTTACCAAACCATAATGCGATTTATCTAGGTTAAACTCACTCGTGGCTAAAACCACTTCGCGTGCATTCAACATCATCAACCGAACGCACCCACTGTGAGTGAATCTTACAATCCCCCTTTTAATTTACACGTTTTGGGGTGTGTCATGTGTTATGAAAATAAATAACTTATTTATTTAAACTTGTGCCATACCACATCATGACCTAAACTTAGATTGTTTATATTGTTGTGATTACTTATTTCCTTTTGTCAAAATATATGAAACTCATTCATTAGGCCCCTCAGTTCCTCGTGAAAGACGAGTTGAGCATCGCGTGCCTCTAAATGTTCCATTATTGTTCATGTGTGTATCATTGAGTTTGTATTGTTGGTAGTTGTGTCATTTATGTTATCATGTTCATGCAATTCATTCATTAGGCCCCTCAGTTCCTCGTGAGAGACGAGTTGAGCATCGCGTGCCTCTAAATGTTCCATTATTGTTCATGTGTGTTTCACTTAATATCTTATGATTGTTGATTAAGTTTATATCTATTTTTACTCATGTTTGGTTGTGCACATATTTCATAATCAATTTAAATAAATTTGTTCAATTGTTTTCCATAGGATTCACTCGCCAACATTATGTTGATCCAAAACCTTTTTACACATGATACAGGTGAACAGGTTGAAGCAAAGAAAACATAGGAAATGCCTTAGAAGAGAACAAAGATGCCTAGATTGTTAGTTAGAGCATGTTGTAACATTTATTGTAATTCTCCATTTAATTTGTAATAATGAATATGAAACGCATAATAAATGTCATGAGCTTTGATGATAATCCAATCATGCCCCGATCACCTTTTCCGCTGCGGGTCGGGGTGTGACAGATTGGTATCAAAGCCATGACTATAGGGATATAGGATAGGTTATTAGACCCTTAGAGCCTATACTATAGTCTGCCTAAATTTTAATTGATTAGGTGGTTACATACAAACTTGTGATATTTATTTGTTTCATATTTGTTTACATTTCAGTCAAACATACATGCTCATATACATATTCATTATACATATATACATATTCATTATACATATATCGATGTTCATGTATTCAATTTATTTTCATACTCTCATTATCCAAAGATTTTGTGCAATTTTCAAATCTCATCAAAGTAAGTTCTGCGACGGGCATGTAGTAACTGGAAGGGTACAAGTACCGGTAGTCGGAACGTCCTGTCTAGGCTGGCAATCGTATAAATCCAATATAACGGACCAGTTTGCCTACCTGGGGACCAACGATGAGAGTACGAAGGACCTATTAGGCCAAAGCATGCCACACCAAACGTCGTTCGAACTAACCCTACTTTGAGGTGTCACCGTGTCTACACCTGGACACATTCCGAACATCACACGTTGTATACATATTTCTCGATTTTCTCCGGGTTTTTGTGTACGCAACCTGGCAAACCCGTGCGAACCATATGAAAAACCGGTATTCATGGGGGCCCACATGATTACACAGGTAAAGTATGGCGGCATGTAGGGCCTAACAGCGAGCAAACCCAAGACATCCCATGGATGTAGTAATTTATTTATCTATAATTATTTTATGAATGTTCGTTCTTGAATGCGACCCATGATCTCAAAAGCATCCAACTCATACTCTTGTCATGTATTCCTTGTAGATGTCTTCTAAACTCGCCCGTAGGAAGACGAGAGCAAGAAAAGCCCGCGAACGCATGGCTGCCTTAATCGCTCAACAAATGGCAGCCGTAATACCCAATATTGTAATCCAAGTTCAGCAAGCACTCATCGCAAATCCTATCCATCAAGCAAACCAAAACATTATCAACTCTCCCCCAAATACCACTAAATGCACCTACAAGCACTTCAAATCATGCGACCCTCCGAAATACAAAGGGACTGAAGGCGTCACCACACTCCTCCATTGGTTTGAAGAGATGGAGAACACTTTTCTAAATTGCGATTGCCCTGACGATCGCAAAGTGCGATATGCTACCGGTCGATTATATGGGATAGCACTTACTTGGTGGAACACAGAGAAGGCCAAACGAGGTGTGGAAGATGCTATGACCTTAACTTGGAACGAATTGAAGGAAATCATGACCAGACGATTTTGCCCAAGGAGCGAAATCAAGAAATTAGAAGATGAATTTTACTCATTGAAGCAAGTGGAAGGAGACCACATCACCTACAATAAAAGATTCCTCGAATTACATCAAATGGTTCCCAACATGTTTACTCCCCTCTACCGTTTGATCGAGCACTACATTCGTGGTCTTCCGTCAAAGATTCAAGACCCTGTAATAAGTGCCAAGCCTGCAACTTTGGAAGCAGCAATGGAGCTAGCAACAGAGCTCACCGAGAACCGAATCCGAAACAAAGACTTCAAGGAGGAGAAGAAGAAGGATAAAGAATCGACTAAAACCTCCGACTCCACTCAAACCGAATCCCCTTCTCAACCCAATCCTAAGAGAAGAAGAGTCGGGCGACTTTTCGCTGCTACCCAATGAAATCCACCAGTTTTACACGCTATACCCATCCGAGCTATCCCAATCACCCAAGTGGCACCCAACTCAGCTTACCCAGATAAGAAACCATATCCTGGACCTCACCCGCGATGCAACAACTGTTTTTATCACCATCCCCATACCCTACCTTGTCGTCTATGTGCAACTTGTGGACGCTATGGTCATTTGAGCAATGTTTGTCGCACCTTTCAAAACCAAACCTTTTCCCCTACTCAAAACATGGCCCAAACTTATCGCCAACCCCAATACCCCATGTTCCCATATGCTAGAGCTTGTTTCAATTGTGGCGACCCTACCCACTTTAGAAACACATGCCCTCAATTGGTTAACGTTATCAACACTCAAGCCCAATCAAACCCAGTTAACCAAGTAAACCAAGAAAACCCAACCACCATGCCACCAGCAAGAGAAAGAGTCTTCAATATCAACGCCAATCCTGTCGAAGATAATGACGGCCCAAACGAAGATACTCAACTTGTCCTCTTCGCCGAAGATCCAGATTCAACTCCTATCATTTAGTTTTATGTTTTTCCATGTGTAGACTGTTAGAGTAATTATTGGATATTATATATTATATATTGTTTTCAGTATATGCTTTTGCCGAGGCCGTGGCTCCCCATCCATTGAGGTTGAGTTGGATCCCCATTTAATTATGCGGTTGATCTTGGCGTGCCCGCACGATCGGCTCCGTTTGTTTGAGCCTTGATCGGTTATTTCATTTTACATTTCAATACATGCAATACGTTCGGCTCCGTTTGATTGAGCCTTGAGCGCACATTTCAATTTACATTTCCAGTTCATGCAATATGTTCGGCTCCGTTTGATTGAGCCTTGAGCGCACAGACAATTTCATTATCAGTATCTTGTGGTTGTGGTGTTTGTAGTAGAGTCGCATCGAACTAATCATAACTTGCGGATAAAGTCAATGAAAATTTGACAAGGATATGGTGGATACGCCGCTGGTACTTCCTATATATAAGTATTCTTGTCAAATGATCGGAGGCATTATCAGGCGGTTATGCGAGGTTCCATGCATAGGCTGATTGTGTGATGGTTGTTTAGATTAAGTTGTTCAATTTCAGTACATTCAATACGTTCGGCTCCGTTTGATTGAGCCTTGAGCGCACATACAATTTCATTCAATACGTTCGGCTCCGTTTGATTGAGCCTTGAGCGCACAGACAATTTCAATATCAGTATCTTGTGGTTGTGGTGATTGTAGTAGAGTTGCATCGAACTAACCATAACTTGCGGATAAAGTCAATGAAAATTTGACAAGGATATGGTGGATACGCCGCTGGTACTTCCTATATATAAGTATTCTTGTCAAATGATCGGAGGCATTATCAGGCGGTTATGAGAGGTTCCATGCATAGGCTGTTTGTGTGGTTAAGTTATTCATTTTCAGTACATGCAATACGCTCGGCTCCGTTTGATTGAGCCTTGAGCACACAATTTCAATTTCAGTACATTCAATACGTTCGGCTCCGTTTGATTGAGCTTTGAGAGCACATCCATTTCATTTTCAGTACATGCAATACGATCGGCTCCGTTCGATTGAGCCTTGATCGCACAGATATATTTCATTTCAGTATTTTATGTTTGTTGTATTGGTTGTAGAGTTATAGGACTAATCATAATTCACTGATAAAACCAATTAAAATTTGACAAGAATATGGTGGATACGCCGCTGGTACTTCCTATATATAAGTATTCTTGTCAAAGGATCAGAGGCATTATCGGACGGTTATGAGAAGTTTTATGTAGGATTTATTAGTTTCTTGGTAACCAATCATAATTTGTGGATAAAACTAATGAAAATTTGGCAAGAATATGGTGGATACGCCGCTGGTACTTCCTATATATAAGTATTCTTGCCAAAGGATCAGAGGCATTATCAGATGGTTATGAGAAGTTCCATGTAGGATTTAGTATTGCCTTGGTTGGAATTTGTGTTACATTTATATCATCATGTTATTTAAAGAGATTGGATTGTGTTCCATTTCTACATAAACTAACCTCTCCATCATAACAAACGAGAGAGGAACTTCCACCATTCAAACATATATGCTAGCAGAATGTGGATTCAAATATTTGCTGTTGTGTTTATTCATGTTCAAATATTTGCTGTTGTGTTTATTCATGTTCAAATATTTGCTGATGTGTTTATTCATGTTCGAATATTAGCTGTTGTGTTTACTTATGTTCAAATATCAGCTGTTGTGTTTTTTTTATTTATGTCCCATATAGGTTGTAGTGTTAGAAGTTTTGCCTTAGGATATAACCATACTTTCCCAAACGTATCTAAACTCTTATACATGATATCATTTTTAGCAAATTATTTCTGCTTATCAATACTTATACAGTAGGCAACAAAAAGCGATTCCTGAATAGGGTACTTAACCCTTACAAGGAACGTTACCGCCTCGAACAAAAACTTAAACTCTTATTTTTTTTTCTAAGCATACAACTGTCAAACAAAACATCATCATTCTTTTAGTCAAATATATCACAATTTAAATTTCGGGACGAAATTTCTAAAAAGCAGGGGATACTGTAACATCCGTCAAAAACGGATTTACCAAACCCGCTCCGTTTATCAACCGAACAGTCAGTCAAAAATTTCGTTGCGAATTAAATGCCCAAAATATTTTTAAATGATACGTAATCGATTATTATACGGGAATATATATTTAGTTTTTGAAAAACTGTTGAAAATCGCAAAATAAAAATAAAAGTACTCTGCCGGGTTTCGAACCCGGGTCTGTACCGGCTCATCAAACAGATTTAGCACACACACACAAACCACTGCGTCACTTGTATTGTTTGGTGAATATTAGAATCATTTAATTCATAAAGTAACGTTACAAATTCAAAACCGGCGCCCAATAGTTCAGTCGTCGGAATCCCGGTAAACTCTCGAGCTTTTAACGACAATTTACGTTATAACGTAAACCATTAACAAGACATCGGTTATAACCGACGTCTGAGTCCGCGACCAAAATTATAACCGCCGGAGAAATTTAAATCGATGAATCCAGTCGGAAATCAGACCAGGTTCTTCGACGTTTTGCCCTATAAATTCACCACAACCCACTGCAAACCTTTTGGCTCAAAAACACACTTTTTCTCGGCGAAAACTCTCTCGCCGGAATTTGTCTGTTCATCGCCGGAAAACCGGTTTCCTCATTTCCGAACCTCACTGAGCCCCTAAGCTTATACCGGAGATACCCACACCCTTTGTAAACTTCCTGGAGACTCGCTGCTACAAGGAACACGTCGCCGGAGGTGAATGCTGTCGCCGGAGTTTCTGCCGGAAAACAGAGGAAAACGAGTCGGTATACCTCACGCTTATTTTTCCTTCTTTATACTTCTATCTTATCAGTAATTAACCTAAAACGCTAAAGAAACCTGAATAATAACTCGAACCAGTCAGACCTTATATCTGGTTAACACTTGATGAAGAAGACGATGTATCCGGATCATATAAGTATAATATAAATCAGGATATTACTCGGGTTAGACACACAGTCCAGCGGTGGACTATGTGCACATAAAACGCAAAGGTCTCGAGTTCGAATCCCGTTTCACACACGCTGCCTTAATAAAAATCATTTTTTTGTTAAACTGAACCGGAGTCGCCACAGATATATGTTAAGTATATTAATAATCGGAATAATAACCAAGTTAGACACACAGTCCAGCGGTGGACTGTGTGTTTGTTTATATCACAGGTCACGAGTTCGAGTCCGGTCTTCTGCACCGACTCGGACAATTATCTATTCTTTTTAAATAAGGCAGGAAAGGAAATAACTAATTTGTATTTAAGTATAATAAAAATCGAAATATATAACATGTTAAACACACAGTCCAGCGGTGGACTGTGAGTTAGTTTAAACCACAGGTCCCGGGTTCGAGACCTGTGGAGTGCACGTCCGAATTGATTTAAACTGTTTTTAAAATAAAATGATTTTCGGTTTAAACTAATTAATATATATATATAATTAAAATCAGATATATAACGGGTTAGACACGTAGCTCAGTTGGTAGAGCTGCGTGCACGCGTACGGGAGGTCTCGGGTTCGAGCCTCACTCAGCGCACTTGTATTCCGAATCGAACCGGTCAACGGTCAGGTCAACGGTCAACGTGCAGGTCAACGGTCAGAAAAAAATCAATTTTTTTATTATTTTTATTTAATTATTTTAATTAAAAATCAATTAAAAATACTTAAAAATAACATTTTTAAGGTTAGAAAATAGTCTTAAACTCACAAAAATACACCCAACAATCCTACTAAAATAGATTAATAAAATCCGTCTACTTACCAAACCATAATGCGATTTATCTAGGTTAAACTCACTCGTGGCTAAAACCACTTCGCGTGCATTCAACATCATCAACCGAACGCACCCACTGTGAGTGAATCTTACAACTCCCCCTTTTAATTTACACGTTTTGGGGTGTGTCATGTGTTATGAAAATAAATAACTTATTTATTTAAACTTGTGCCATACCACATCATGACCTAAACTTAGATTGTTTATATTGTTGTGATTACTTATTTCCTTTTGTCAAAATATATGAAACTCATTCATTAGGCCCCTCAGTTCCTCGTGAAAGACGAGTTGAGCATCGCGTGCCTCTAAATGTTCCATTATTGTTCATGTGTGTATCATTGAGTTTGTATTGTTGGTAGTTGTGTCATTTATGTTATCATGTTCATGCAATTCATTCATTAGGCCCCTCAGTTCCTCGTGAGAGACGAGTTGAGCATCGCGTGCCTCTAAATGTTCCATTATTGTTCATGTGTGTTTCACTTAATATCTTATGATTGTTGATTAAGTTTATATCTATTTTTACTCATGTTTGGTTGTGCACATATTTTATAATCAATTTAAATAAATTTGTTCAATTGTTTTCCATAGGATTCACTCGCCAACATTATGTTGATCCAAAACCTTTTTACACATGATACAGGTGAACAGGTTGAAGCAAAGAAAACATAGGAAATGCCTTAGAAGAGAACAAAGATGCCTAGATTGTTAGTTAGAGCATGTTGTAACATTTATTGTAATTCTCCATTTAATTTGTAATAATGAATATGAAACGCATAATAAATGTCATGAGCTTTGATGATAACCTAATCATGCCCCGATCACCTTTTCCGCTGCGGGTCGGGGTGTGACAAAACTTTCCAACGTTGGATGGTAATTTCGCTCGCTCCAACGGAGCCAGTGCTATCTCTCTGATAAACTTTGATTGTTCAGCTGCTTCGGTTGGGCGATACACCAAATTATAATCATGCTCAGCTTCTGGATTGTATATTGCGCGTACTTTCGGCCTGTAACTAGCATGATCTGCATATATTCGATTAAAAATACTTGCACTATCCCCTTCATAGGTTCTATCGAGCTTATCGTGTTGGGTGTCCCGTTTCTGCGAAGACCGCGGGCCCAAACGTGAGTGGACAGATGCGCGACGCTGAACGTTGTCTTCTTGCCTTCTATTACCAGAATGAACAGGATCATTCCTAGTTTTAGAATACATTTCTGTTCCATCTTCAGGCATGCGCGAAGGGGAACGAGCACGACTTTGAGTATTATAACTCAAAACTCAAGGTGCCGGCGAAGCACGGACCTGAGGAGCGTTAACCGGAGCTTGAAAAGCTGGAATTCCGGTTTAGGCACATAACTGAGCATACATAGCGTTTAGAGTCGCTTGAGATTTGATTAACCACGATAATGGAGTCTCTCCGGGTGGTAAAATCGACGTAACATCAACCTGAGGAGCCGCCGGCGTTACAAGAATACTCGCATGATTAGGATCATACTGATCATTAGCTTCGCCGGAAGAATCCTCAACTATTTGTCCGTCGACCTGAGGTCCGACAACAACGCGTCGAATCCCTGATCGAGGACCTTGAAAAGATGATCCGTCAGCCATGACGCTGCAGATCTAAGTGAAACGAAACGAAAAGTGAGAGAATCGAAATCGGTGGGCGCCAATGAAGAAACCCTAGATCAACTAGACCGGAATCAAAGTAGATCTATGGAATGGGCTCTTCATAAAAAGGTTAACCCTCCGTTTGGTTTCACGATGGATGGTGAATAGAACAATATTCCGGCTGATCCTGCAAAACAGAACACCGTTAGCTCGCCACGGGGAGAAGGGGGTTCTCTCCGTGACCACCCTCCGGCGTGAGAATAAGTACATGTAGTCGGAAGTAAGTATTGTAAGTGAGAGAGTAGTTGAGAGTGAATACCTTTCCTTGAACTCCAAGTTACTTATTTATAGTCGGTGTTTGGCGCCAAAAAGAGAGATTGTTAACGTTAACGGAATCTTTTGTTATTCCGTTAACGTTTGTTGGCAATGTGTTAGTGCACACTGATCGTGAGCTCATAATCGGTTAGGGAGGCGCCATGTGTCAACATGAGATCACTACATCTTATAAATGTGAGCATGCCATCACCGTGATCTTCCTCAGCCGTCCAGATGCTGCCATGTGGCAATTGGTTATAACCGAAAAGATGCTTGCACGATTTGGGTGTTAATGGCTTCTAGAAGGTTTCACAGCTGTTACCCATCTATTATTTGCCACGTGTACATTCTGTTATAACAGAAAATATTCCCTTTGTTTCTGCACCAAGTCAAGGATTTTGCTAAGGGAAAGTTTCTCAGGATTTACTGTTTCCTTGCGCGAGAAGCGCAAGTTAGTTAACTGATCTTCCTTCTTCTCCTTGCTGCTTAGCGCAACGTTTGGTGAATGCTTGCTTTGATATACATATTTGCGCGAGGTTTGTGCATGGAGCATTATCAAACAAGAATGTTCAAGGTTAACTTTGAACCTTGCGCGAGCCCGCGCAAGGTAGTTAAATGAAGCATTATCAGACAAGAATGTTCAAGGTTAACTTTGAACCTTGCGCGAGCCCGCGCAAGGTAGTTAAATGAAGCATTTATCCAAAGAGAGTGTTCAAGGTTAACTTTGAACCTTGCGCGAGCCCGCACAAGGCAGTTAAATGACGTTTTCCTCTTTTGGATATTTGGCGCAGAGTTCTAATAAATCTCATTTTGGCAAAGAAGTCTACGCGCAGTTTTCTTAAAAGTTATTAATGGGTATGGTTTCCTTGATGCGCAAGGTTTTTGGGACCATACCCCTTCAGAAGGGTTAGGAGTCCTTTAGATATCCTGAAAGGCGCGAACTTTATGATCCCGATTCCATAGTTGAAAACTTCCAAATAAAAATCATTACTAAAAGCAATCAAGATTCCAGTCTAGGTAGTGTTTTTCACCATCTAAGTAAAGTCCAGGGTAATTCGTATTCTTTAGTTAATTTAGTTAATCTAGTTTATTTTTATCCCCTTACAATTATACAAATGGTTAGTATCGTGTCAGGGTCAGTCTAGGTCTAGATAATTTATTTAATGTAATTAGAGAGTCTCGTGGGTTCGATACTCGGACTTACTTTAGCTGTACTGCATTGATCAGTACACTTGCCGGTTGTGTAGTTTAGGTTTAGGTAGAGTCTAGGTTTATAAATTTAAAACTTAGTGTCTAGATTAGAGTAAATTAGTTAGTTTAATTAGACCACTTTTTAGCACATCAAGTTTTGGCGCCGTTGCCGGGGACTCTTTGGCAATTGCGTTAATTACTTTTTTTGACTTAATTGACATCATACGTGCTAGCTGCTTTTGTATTATCACACCCCGATAAATCGATTACATCAGAGCTTGCGTGACTGGACTGGTATCTTCATTGCATAGCGGAAGTGTTATGGTGCTAAGACTTCTAGAAAAGGAACGCCGCTAAGTACTCGAATCCAAATGGTTCTCCTATTCCAACCGTGCCATAGTTTGAAAATGTAACCTGAGAAAGAAACATGCGAAAAATCAACATAAAATTGAGCGAGTTCATAGTTTGTTTGAAAAAGATTTAAAATAAATCTTGTGATAACCGGTTCGTGAGATCATAGTATCTCAAAACATTTGAAATGTCGTATCGCGTATATCGCTATCAAAATGTTCTCTGTTATGTTTGTAAACCAATGCATGTAACTGTTGTATTTATAAACCGGTAACAAAATGTTTTCTGTCATAATTGTCATCCATATTGAAAACCCGGTATGTTATTGTTATTCCTACGGTTTAAGGATCTATCAGCGGGTAGCTAGTCCCTGATATTATGTGTCATAAGTAAATAACCAAACCGAGACAACATTAACCTCTGAACGGACATGTTTTATTCAGAATTTCACACTCCGAAAGGACTTGTTTTATTCGGAGTCTTAGGGATCACAAAGAACTCTGAAAGGACTTGTTTTATTTAGAGTGGAGCGTGTCTCACAACTTAGTAGATCTACACCTTTGCACCTTTGGTCACTACGTGATTAATGGTTATTATAAAGTCATTCCTACTTACACACATTGATCATAGTTCTTTCTCTAAACCCGTAGCAAACATACCCTTTCTTGTCATAAAATGTCATAGCATGTATTTCACCCCCGATTGTTATAACCTCAGTTTTAACCAAGGGTATTCTTGGCATTTTCGTAATAATTACAATACTAATAATATTTATAATATAAAACATAAAAAGGTGGGTGGCACTGGTGGTTGTCATGGGGCGGAGGTCAGTGACGGTGGTGGAGGTGCCCCTAGGTTAACTGACGTTGTGGTGGACGTTTTGGTGGCGAAGGTCAATGACGGTGATGGTGGTTGGCGGAGGTGAGTGCTGGGGGTGGGTGACGACTGTGGATCGGTGGCGGTGGCATTGGCACCGGTGATTGTGGAGATAAAGAAAGTAGAGGGATGAAGAACGAGAGAGAAGGGGGTGGGGTGGGGGGTGTTAATCAGATTTGTATAGAAACAAAAAATAAAGTTAGTTTTTTTGTGTTTTATATTATAAATATTATTATTGGTATTATAATTATTACGAAATGCCAAGAATACCCCTGGTTAAAACTAAGGTTTTTTAACGAAGTTAGGCAATGTGATCAAAATGACAAGAAAATGGAAAACTCGCGAACCCAGAAGAGAAAAATAAAACTATTTAGACTAAAATGGTAATTTAGGACAAATCCCAAAGACTAAAATATCAATTTATTCTATATTTTATAATATATAAACAGGGAAGAACTATATGATTAAAGAAATTATTTGTTTTAAATATTATTGTTATTCACATTACAACTATAATCTTAAAGTTAAAAAAGAAGATATGTGTAGATAAAGGATGAGAGGCTTGCCTAAAAATGTGTAAACCTAAGGGGCACATAAACGGGTTTTTTATATACTCGGGTTCAGGTATATAGGTAAATATTTTCAGGTATTGGCAATATTCAGGGCGGGTTTGGGTATTGGCCTGAAAAACCATACCTGGTTACTGGGTTAGGATAGGGTTCGGGTTCGGGTTTTCTATATCCAGTTATGAAAATTTATATTTTTTGCGGGTATAAAGAAACCCGATTTCTTGGTCGGGTATTAGAAAACCCTATACGGGTATGCTAAAAACACGGTGCAGTAATGCAAATAACCCGAGATGATGGCTTTTTTATTTCATATTTTTTTTGTATTTTTATGTTTCCAACTCCATTTTTGGGTTTATAAACGTTAACACTTATAACATAAAACTTCCAATATATTAGAAACTTAGAAAGAATACAAGATTACATATAAAAAAAACCGGTGCGGGTATTTTAAATTCGAGTACGTGTATTAACAATACCCGGGTATAGATAAAACCCGAGTAAAATCGGGTTGAAAAAAACCCGAGTTCGGGTTCCCACAACATATACCATACCCAGATCCTACCCTACGGGTAGGTTTGGTTTTACAATGCCTGGTTTTTATAAAACTCGGGTCCAGGGTTTTTTTCGGATTCAGATTTTTTGTGCACCTCTATGCAATCCTATCTTTTTTATGGGTTAAAACCTTTACTTTTACGCATGTATTTTAATCCTAAGTCACTAAGATTACATGGAGTGGGATGGCATGAAAAAGAGGCAAGAAACGTCATGTGGCAGCCATGTGGAACTCATCAGAAAAGTGGTGTGGTTCAAAAAATGACGAGGTGGGATTGGGCGTCAAAGGATGGCGTGGTGTTACACTTTTTGTTATTATTTTATATTTAAGAAAATAAAACAAAATTAATAAAATTAAAAAACATAATACTAATGAAAGAAATGATATTAATAAAAACAAAATTACATAAGCTTTGAAAATAAAACATTACATATCTTAAGAATAAAATGTAATTTGTGTTCCAGTGCTTTAGGGACGGTGTCAAGATGAGTCCTTAAAATGAAAATTACGTCTCCTGAGTCCCTATCTTTTAAAAAACACTACATGTTAAATCCGTCCCATTAATATAATCATTAGAATTGTGTAAAATCCCCATTTTACCCCTAACTTTAATTATGAAAATACTATTTTACTCTTGACATTTATTATTATTGTTATTATCCAATTCAAATCACTTCTATCCTTATCACCAGTGAAGTCATCACAAAATCCTAAGTCAAGCTCCCAATTTAACATTCTTCAATCAACATCAAATTAATAACATTCTCTGTTATTCAAAGTGAAAATCAGTTCTGCTTATCCAGTACCACTGATATAACAACAGTCTCCATTTTATACCGAATATCTTAACTATTCCGATGATAATGTCCCATATTTCTTTTAAACAAATAACTTAAAAGTCTTTGTTAATTGATAACCCAGATGAACTGACTTAACGGATTATTACACATATATTATAGTCTAAAACAATAAGGTTTTAGACTTGAAAAATTTGTTATGCATGATCATGCTTTAACTTTTCTGAAAATATATTTACCCAAGGAAGCGGTGGTTTAAGAGTGTTCGGTACTTCGCATGCTTGATCATCCGCCCGGTGTCTGTCGTAGTATAAGCCTATCATAAACACAAAAAACAATTAGTGTTTAAGTTAAACAGGCGAAGCTGTCGAAAACAACCAACAATACACTTTTTGTTGGTTCAGGTGCCCCCAAGTGTCGTTGATGAGCACACCAGCTCCTTTGCGTGGCGCGGGGGAGCAAATGTCGACTTTTGTTGACTGGGCTCCTCCGTGCATCGTGAAGGAGCAAGGTGTCTCCCCCACATGGCGCAACGGGAACACTTTTCCATAAAGTTTCCAGAGCTGGCAGTTTTTCACCCTTAGCCAAAATTTGCCAAATTTTTACCCCATTTGACCCAAATCCAAGTTTACCATTTTTATGACTTTATCCCATATTTATAAGTTCAAATCCTTGATCCGAACCCAAATCATTTAGCTTTTCATTTCATTCTTTCGGTTTGGAGTTTATTACCCAACTGACACGCTAGGAGGCATTATGCATTCAAGTTCATGCCTCCCACTTTCTTATCAAGGTTTTCATTATTTCTTCCAACCACAACCACAATTATGATTGGTTACTCTATGCGAAACCTTAACAACCTAATATTATCTTTTAGTATGACGTTTTACCCAAATAACCCGTTATGAGACTTTAAACCATTTACCTCAAGCCTCCTATATTTAGTTACAAGAATAATCAACCTATCATAGAACTCATTATCAAATGTACCCTTGGAAGTAGTTTACCCAAACCCATTATCCGATGGCACTTTAGTAAATTTTAAGACTTTTTACCAAAACTGGGGATTTGCAAGATTAAATGAAAATTAGTGGACACGTTTAGCTTGTTATCCCATTAAGATTAATTGTATCCCTAAGGACGTAAAACTTTCTAAGGTTCTATTACTTTAAAACTCATTTTAGCTATCTTTCATATCGTAGACGTATTTTTGGTTCTAAGGACCATTTCACTAAAATACTAATGATACCACTCATGAGGCGGTTTGTTACCCCAAGGCTAGCTCAACTACTAGCGGTGTTCAAAACTATCCGTATCCAAAAATCCGATCCGAATTATCCGATATCCGTATCTGAAATCTCCGAAAGTACGGATATCCAAAATTTCGGATTCGGATTCGGATAGTGATTTTGAAAAATTTCGGATATTTCGAATATCCGAAAATTTAATTTTTATTTTTTTCGGATATCCGAAAATATATGAAGTATCCGAAAAAATATCTGGAAATATCCGAAAATTTATATTCGGATATCCGAAAATATCCGGTTCCAATTATTAAAAATAGTTAAAAAAATAAAAAATAAAAAAATTGGATATTCAGATATCCGAAAATTCGGATATCCAATTTCGGATACGGATTCGGATAGCGAAATCTGGTATCCGAAAATTTCGGATATCCGAATTTTTGAATATGCGGTTTTGAGCACCTCTATCAACTACCTTTCGTTGTGTCCTAAGCCCTTACCCAAAGGTATGACGCGTTACAAATATATGGCAGAGTTAAAGTAATGGCCCTTTTACCAATACCTTGCATATTCTCTTTGTTAACTCGTGGTAATGCATGCCCTTACCATTATGCTTACTTGTAGGTATTAAACTCAACAAGACAAGCATCAAATACTAAGTTCAAATTGGAATAACATCATCATTTGATCCGTTTGTCCATTTGCCCATTCTTGATTTACCCTTTAGACGTCTTAACCTTAGAATTTATCATTTATCACCAAAAGTGATTCAACAAAATTTCATCAAAATTTTTATTGATGAAAGAGTAAATTGCACAAAACATCCTTTATGTTTTCTTAAACTTGCAGGTTCCAGCCTTAATGTTTAAAAGTTGCTAAAAACAGCCTTTAAGTTTATTTTTGTTGCGGGTTCAATCCTTTACAGCTAACCACGTTATTTTCTTCAGTTAAGTTCCCTCACATGCATAACATGTGAGGGTATATTCGTCATTTTGGTTGATCTTCTACCCACTTCAATTATAACAAAAAAGAATATTTAAGTTTTAACCTAGTTTAAACAAAGTTTGGTAAAACGTACGCGACTACAGAGGAGCACGATTACCGTTTGATAGTGTTTAAGTCTAACTTGCGGCGTCCTAAGCGTCACCAGTTACTGGATCCGACTACTGAACACGGTGTCACGAAGTTCTCTGATTTGACGGCATCAGAGTTCCGTGAGAGGTATCTAGGGTTGAAGAGTCGTTTGTCGTTTTCGTCTGATGCGAATAAGGCGCCGATTCTTCCAACTGATGATAATGCTGAAGAGTTTGATTGGCATGATCAAAATCTGTGTTAATCTTTACAGCTTAGTGGGCTAGCTTAACAAGATTCCTATCTTAATTCCGAGTTCGCCGGAATCCGGCGAAGTCGCCGGAGAAGAAGACCGGGAGAAGATGTTTGATTTTTAAAAGTTTGGTTTTATTGCACATTAGTCCCTGCGGTTAGAATTTTTTTAAATAGGTTAAACCTTAAATATTATTTTTTCTTATAATTGACGTGGGTGGAAGATCAACCAAAATGACGAATATACCCTCACATGTTATGCATGTGAGGGAACTTAACTGAAGAAAATAACGTGGTTAGCTGTAAAGGATTGAACCCGTAACAAAAATAAACTTAAAGGCTGTTTTTAGCAACTTTTAAACATTAAGGCTGGAATCTGCAAGTTTGAGGAAACATAAAGGATGTTTTATGCAATTTACTCTTGATGAAATCATAAAAATTAAACCTTAATTTCATGGAATAAAATAACTAATCAGATAATAAAGTAATAAACTCTTAAGTACTATTGCATTAGTCTATACACTAAATTACAAGAAGTCTGACAAAGGCTTGAGTAAGAAAATCTTCTCAATAGTGATTTGTGAAATTATATAAATTAGACCAGAGATGCCCCAATGTTGTTTTAGTGTGGTGTTACTTGTTTATTTATCATATAAAACGCATATACTCAACCTTCGAGTCTGTGAAAAAACCTAAACGATAAGTTAACCATTATTTACTTTTATTATGCTCATGATAGGCGTCGAAGCTAAATAACAAAAAAAAATAGAGCCTTACCTTTCTAATTCAAAATAAATGGGTAAATAGTACTAAATACGAGTATTGTTCACAAGGAGTGTATGATGTCAGCTACTAACGTTTTACTAATCCAAAATGTAAACAAAAAATGATTAATTGAACAATTAGTTACACATATTAAAAGAGTTATTACGAGTCTAGAAAGATACGCCACTTTCAATGTTTAGTTTTGTAACACCCCAACCGATGGCGGAAACATCGGGATGAGACGAAAACGAGATTGCTCACTGCTCACAACATTATTAAGTGACAATAATTAATTAAACCATATTTCATTTCATAAGAATTGTCAAATACATCAATGTAACAAAACAAAGAACAATCTAACATTTGCAAAGTCATAACAAAATTGATACGTCGACATTAAACCTAACGTCTAATTTGTGTGTATCTAGTCCTTGCTATATTGTTTTCATAGCGTCATCTCCTTCAACCTGTAACATGTTTTAAAATAAAGTCAATGCAAAAGCAAAGGCGAGTACACAAGTTTAAGCATAGCATACGTATACGAATAAAGTTTTAACAATCCTCATGGCAACTAAATCTATACAAGAGCAATATCAAGGCATGCAATGCTAATAATCAAACCCGTAACGCAATCACGATGTTTTAACATGACCTCACGAATAACACGATGGAGGTGGATGCGTGAATTCCTATAGCGCTAAGCATGTCAAACAAAGGCTAAAAATAGTTAATGACTAAAGCATAGCACAACGTTTATCCCTAGACAAGCAACAAGTATACAATTCAAGTAGTCATGTGTATAGGATTGTTTGTGCGTTTCATAAAGTTTAAGTGTTTGTGATTTTTGTATATGGAAACATGTTACACCCAAAAAGTGATATAAACAAATGTGGGTCGAGTGTACTCACGGTTTTGCTAAGTCTTTTCTACACTTGACAATCCGTGAAGACGTTGGTTCGAGGATGACGCCGAATTATCCTACAAGAGGAAACGAGGCGTATGAGTATAGAGTTTCAACGGGAGATTAGGAGTATTCGAGCGTGATAAAAAATATGTTTGATAAAGTATTATGATACGAAAGTATTCACTAAGATGTAACACTCGTTCTTGACACTATAGTAACTCTTACGAGTTTGGGTGTGATTTCATAGGTTAGGGGCCTATTAGAATCGTGACAAGGAATTACATACTTTAGTGTTTAAACTTAATAACTTGATAGGTGATTATAAGTTCATTATCAAGGTTTCGGTTTTAGAATTATAATATAGTTATATATATATCATTATAATCATGTAGGAGGTGGGAGGATGAACCATCCACTTTGTAACCTCTAGTGTCATGTATGTCAAGTATGAGGTGGGAGGTTAAACCATCCACTTTGAACCTCGGATTATGTTCACCACTACACAAGTTACCATTGGTAACAAGGAGGGTACAAGAACTATATACTATACAAGAATGTAAAGACAAGAATGATAAGGTGTCATCTAGATACCAAGTAGCCAAGTATTCAACAACCCGACGAGCACACGAGGACAATCGTCAACGGCTTTGTGGGGTTGTGACACTTTAAGTCTAGCAAACTATCTTGGGATCTTGATGAAAAATCATCAAGTGATGTGTGGTCTCAAGTTAGGATAGCCCAAGTTTCCTTGGTGGACACACATGAACAAGTTTAAGAACTTGCATCACTTGTGAGCTCAATGCTCTTCAAAAACAGAAAGTTTAGGGTGTTAAAACAGCCCTTAGTTCATGTTAACAAGCTTGGTTAGGCTTTACTAATCATAAGCTTGATTGTAAGCACAAGAACACAAGTTTGTTGAAGTTAAAACACAAGTTTGATAAAAGTTTAGACAAAACAGAAAGTTTGTGGACATTTTGGGGCATTTCCAGGTCTGGATTCTCCATGGAGAAACCTAGGAATTCAACCCAAAGTTTATCCAAGCAAGTAGGAAAAAGAATGGAGTGATTTCATTAAGAAATGAGTGAGTTACACTCACTTTAGTAAGAGGTATACAATCTGCTCGAAAATCTGATGTTGCAAGGATCTTGAGGTGATTTGAGAGTGATTTGAGAGTGATTTGAGAGAGATTAAAGTGTAAAAATGCTTGGATTAGAGGTGGGTTTTATAGGGGAAGGATTAGGGTTAGTTAGGTGGGGTTTAAGTGGGTAATTAATGGTAAAAAGTTCAAAAAATTAACCAAAAACCCGCCCAAATGGTTGCTGTCCGCGCTTGTTGCCTTTCAGCTCGACCGGGAACAAAGCATATAAGGCTTTTGTTCTCGGGTTACTTCAGATTGATGGCGAGTGGCGGAGTGGTTAAGGCGCTGCATGTTGAACCGGAGGTCCCGGGTTCGAGTCCCGCGGATCCGGTTTTGTTTGATTATTATTATTTTCTTTTTATTTTTAATCAAAAACTCAATAATTCAGTTTCACAATTGGCAGAAAAGGCCCCTGTAGTTCAAGAATTCAGTAATTACACATTAGACCTTGGACTTTATTAAAGAAGATATATATTAACATTTAAATTCAAAATGTTATATATATATATAAATATATATATATATATATATATATATATATATATATATAAATTAGCATTTTAATTTTTTTTTTGTAAAAAGAAATTAATTAATTTTATTAACTAATTTAATTAATTAATTTAATTAATTAACTTAATAAATGAATAGGTAATTATATTTTCGTAACGAATTTAGTTTAACGATTAAAAATTTCACGTTTGAGTCTCGTTTACGCAATACAAACCAAGTTTGCGAGTTATCACACGTTTACGATTGAGAGTACCACGAATATGTTTACACGTTTAAAGTATGAACAAGTATAAGTGTAACAGGACTATGATTAACATAATATGGGTAAAATACGAGTTTCTCATTACAATCCAAGTCTCGGTTTACAACATTTACAACGAAAGACGAATACAAGATACAACGCTTATTAAAAATAGAAGTACGATACAAGGTTTCCAAATATAGAAAGTATAGAAACGCGGAGCGTTACAAGTTTAATGACATAACTGCAAAATTTAGTATTGAACTCAGGCGGTGAATTGTCTATGTAGACTTAACGTACTTCAATTTGTATGTCAAATTAGTAGTAGAAACATAGCACGTTCATATAAAGAGTTACTCACATCCACATGGTAATGTTTTCGTATGCGTTTGTTTGACAACTAAATCATCAACCCTACATTCCAATTTTAAGAGAGGATGTATGATGTTCCTAGTCGAATCCACAAGTCTTCATGTAACAAGCATCATTGAAGACTAACAAACAAAGCTTATGGAATTATTGAGTCTCTGTAAACAAGTGTATTCCTCAAAACTTTGGAAGAAAAACTACAAGAAAATCACATTTTACAAAATGGGTGTCAACCAATATTGACCGAAACGTTAGATGTGGATTAGCCTGCAATGGTACACTGCACCAATGTTGACTATACACTCATTACAAAATGCGTGTCAACCAACCCTCCTCCAACGTTGATACACGATGCTTCCATTGTCCTTCTTTCTCACGTTCTTTTGGCTTCTACAATGATCGGCAACTCTTGCCGTACTCTAGGGGTGAGCAGAAAACCGGAAAAAAAAAAACCCGAACCAAACCGAAAAACCTAAAAAAATCACTTTTTTTAATGTTTGTTATATATTAATTTAGGAATTATTTGTTTTATTCTTGAATGTTAAGTATTTATAATAAAAAAAGCATTAACATGTTTATTTATCTTCGAAATGATTTATTCATTGCCTAAAAAAAATAACAAAATTTAACATAAAAATAAATGATTTTTAAAAGTATTATAAAAGAAAATGTCTTAATAAAAACTTTGAAGAAACATAAGAATAGATTAGAAGTTAGGTTTTTGTGAATGATATTAGTTAAAAAGATAAACATAATAACTTAAAGAGTAAATTGCCATTTTCGTCCCTGAGGTTTGGACACATTTGCCATTTTCGTTCAAAATGACACTTTGGTACCATTTTGCCTCCTACGTTTGTAACTTTTTGTCATTTTCGTCCAAATGCCTAACCTAGTTACTTTATAACGTTAGATGGGTATTTTGAAAGAGTAAATTGTCATTTTCGTCCCTGAGA
Organism: Scalesia atractyloides; assembly: GCA_947069175.1. Lineage (NCBI taxonomy): Eukaryota > Viridiplantae > Streptophyta > Magnoliopsida > Asterales > Asteraceae > Scalesia > Scalesia atractyloides. Next base: position 84,924,486 of record CAMTDV010000030.1, read on the forward strand.
TTTGGGCACATTTGTTATTTTCATCCAAAATGACACTTGTAACTTTGGCACCGTCTTCGGCACAACCTGCAACTTCGGCATAGTCTCCGGCACAACTTGCTACTCCGGCACTACCTACAACTCCGGCACAACCAGCAAGTCCGACACAAACCTGCAAGTCCGGCACCGTCTCTGGCACAAACCTGGCACAAACCTGCAAGTCCGGCACCGTCTCTGGCACAAACCTGCAAGTCCGGCACCGTCTCCGGCACAACCTGCAACTCCGGCACAACCTGCAACACCGACGTCACCTGCAACTTCGGCAGTTGCAGGTTTGTGCCGGAGTTGCAGGTTTGTGCCGGAGTCGGTGCCGGAGTAGCAGGTTGTGCCGGAGTCGGTGCCGGAGTAGCAGGTTGTGCCGAAGACGGTGCCGGAGTTGCAGGTTGTGCCGGAGACGGTGTCGGAGTTACAAGTGTCATTTTGGATGAAAATGACAAATGTGCCCAAACCTCAGGGACGAAAATGGCAATTTACTCTTTCAAAAATAACCCATCTAACGTTATCAAGTAACTAGGTTAGGCATTTGGACGAAAATGGCAAAAAGTTACAAACGTGGGGGGCAAAATGGTACCAAAATGTCATTTTGGACGAAATGGCAAATGTGCCCAAACCTCAGGGACGAAAATGGCAATTTACTCTAACTTAAATGTAAACGTCTAAGAAAGATTATTAAATCTTAGATTTTATTTTTCTTATTTTTGAATTCTACGTAACTTTATTCCAAAAACCGAACCAAACCTTTACTAAAATAAAAAAACTGAAACCAAACGGTTTTCAATAATCGACCTAAACCGTCCACACCCCCACTTGTATTTCGAAATTTTCATTTACCCCCATGCCTTATAATATTCTACTCAAAGTAATATGTTACACATCAATTGTAATGCAATATTCGTCATGAATTACAGACATTTGGAACACAAGCAATTTATCCAAATCAGCACAAGATATTGACGATAACATTTGTGTGTGAAATACTAGCACACAATTCAACAGCTCTTTTTATAACCTTTAGCAACAGCTCTTTAACATAAATAGATATCAACTACATGGACCGAATAATTTGTGTTAACCTAGCATTTAAACAAAAATACAAAATTTACTACGGAACGAGAAGACTTTCAGCAACCAACATATTCACTTCAATAAAACGGCGGAACTCATAAAAGAGAACTTTTTTCTTTGGATTAGGAGCAGATCTGTGTTTTGTGCTTTAAATTAGAATAGATGGTGCGGCTTTAATATTTGCGATGTAATCTTGTAATCGTTAGATTTCAGTTTCTTATTGGCCCACTTTTTTCTATATTTATATAGAAGTTTCACCGCTAAAAAATATATATATTTGGTTTAACCAAATTTGAGTTGTTTAAATTACCATGAAATTCACAAGTGCAATTTATTGAAAAAAGCATAAGTTGCGAAATCGCTTTAAAACACATAGGGATGCGTGGCAAATTGAGTTGAAAAAGGAATCGATTTAGGGCTTTGAGTGTGACTCTTGTCTAAGGGTTGAAGGGACCATTGATAGAGATCACCAAATTAAAGTTGGTGAAAAACATTTTAAAGTAATTTTGTAAATAAAAGCTTTATATTCTTCTACTCATTTATACAAAAGAGCTTTATAATTAAAATACATATATAAAAATATTTCTTTTTTCTGTTGTCTGTTTTTAAAAGGTGTGATGTATCATAGTGTACAAAATGTTGAGAATACAATTTAGTAGCAAATGTTATTCACAAGATATCTATAATACTAGTGAAACCCGTTACAATATTAATTTAAGTCGAGAACTGTAAAATTATGTTACTACTTTTTCTCTGATACTTTGCTCATCATACATATGATCATTATATGAGTGTATAACCACTATTCTTTCTCTCTACACCTCACAAGCATAGTGTATAAATGTTTATATGTTCTTTTTCGTAATTCTTTATTAAAAATCTTTATTGAACATGTCCCTTCCTTATATTAATATAAAACTAGCAGGTTTGTCCGCGCTTCGTGGCGGAGTTTTTTTATGGGCATCGGTTCGGTTCATTATAATATGAGTACGATGATGTAAAACGAATATATGGGTAATTACGTCTTCAACTAAACCTATACCGGTATTAGTAGTAGAAACCGACAAGGGTTTTACTGGTAACAATGTTATTCGGTCAAAATCGAATCGAATCGGTTCGTCATGAAACCGGTAGAAACATTGAGAAAAGCATAAAAATGAATACAGTTAACTATATTGTTTGTCTGGTATCACTCAATTTGACATGGCAAGAAAAGACTCAATTACATATATAACTTAACTTATTTAAAAACAAACCAAAAATATATCACTTTGATTTTTTTTTTGATAGATGAACTTTACAACAGACGGCTAATTCACACCCACAAATCGCAGGCCCGCCACCCCACTCATCGCCAAGGACCATGTTGTCTTAACTGGGCCCACGCCTTGGCCGAGTGTGGCTTGGCTATCCCCGAGAAAATTTCCAACCTCCTGCCACTTGACAGGAGTTGCACCCTCCACAAGAGCCGACCCTCTGGAGTAAATACACTGTAATAGAAAACTCGGGTTGGGCTCGGGATCAAACCGGTGACCTCTCGGTCCCCTGCACTCTATCCTTCATTGCCTCTACCACTAAGACAAGTCTTAGGGTTAATAATTGGTTTAATGTGTTTTGAAGCATTAAATGAAACTATTGAATAATTATTTAATTATTCGTGGCTGGCACCATTCATGAAGAGATACAGTTAATATGTATAATAATATGTATAATGCGTCTAGGATATGAGCGTGAAGCAACTATTCGTGACTGGCACTATTCATGAAGAGATACAATTAATATGTATAATATGTATAATGTGTCTAGGATATGTGCGTGAAGCAACAAGTTTTAGCATCTTTATACAAAAAACAAATAATCTATACATATAATAAAGTAAATCGGTTGTTGACACATGGCGGTCTGTGAGGTGATCTCAATTGCTTTCCCGTCTAAATTAATAGATATAGATAACATTTGTTAATAATATTCAAATAAAAAAATTATCAAAAAGTTTAGAGATAATGACCATACATATTATTTTAATCACATAAATAATATCTTTTTATCTATTACCCTTTTATTTTTCATTATAGTTATCCAATCTTTTATTTTTTGCATTATAAATTTGTAGAGCCAAAATGACTAACTCATCAGTAACATAAAAAGTCTTTAATACCTTACAAAATTTAAAACAAAACTTTAACGAATTTAACGTTAAACAAAAGTTTTTGAAATTAATTCTAACTTTAATCTAATTTGATTTATAACATAAGATTCTAACTAATGTCCCTGGTTATAAGATTCTAACTAACGTCCCTCACATTCTCTCTTTTAATTTAGTAATTAGTAATAATATTATTAATATTGGTCTAATATCTAATATTACTACGTATATAATGTATAAATGTTGATATATTTGTATAAATGTGTACTTATCATTATCCAATATACAATTATGTTTGTATTACAATTTGTTTGTTAGACATTTTTGTCTCTGACATAAAATTTTTCATTATGTATGTAACTAAAATAGGATTCCAATACGTATCAATCCTATAATATTTTAAGTAAGATTGTATTATTAATTTTGTGATTAAAATAGGGTTCCAATACGTTTTAATCTTCTCCCATATTTTAACAGGTAAATAGTACATCAAATTTATTTAAAAATAAATATCTTAATGATTATATTTGTTAACCGATTATATTATACATGATCAACATATACACGGGTTTATTCGATCCATGCAGTGCAAAACACAAGTTTTTTTAAGATATAAGTTTTTATTACTTTGTATATAAAATTGTATTTGTTCAACCCGTGTAATACACAGGGTTCTAATCTAATGTTGTTTATATTTTATTGGTAGTTGATCAAATAGGAAAAAAAATATCAAGACATAGGGGGACTAGTAAAATTCATGTAAAATGTATATAATACTTAAAAAGTTTTTAACTATATATACTGCGAGGGGACTATTACATCATTGCATAGAAAAAAAATATATATATGTAATTTTAATATACACGCATTGATTATTTATTAACTTTGTACTAAACTCCAATTTTTTACGTACCCGAGACATTAAACTACGTGAATAACCCACTTGGTTCTTCGACTTTAACATAATATTTGGATTTTATCTCCTTTTGTTATTGTTTGTTTGCAAACGAGTTGACGTTAACCCGCGCGATGCGGCGGGATGTTAATTATGAATATGTTTAGTATCACAGAACTTGTTTGAAATTCGCACAGTTTACGTTTAACCATAAAGCTGCCAAAGTAGAACATGTCAATTAATTGAAAAACGGTCCAAAGGTACCTTAACACGTTGTGAAAACTATGTAAGGCCACTGATAACGTTCCACACTTAACACCGCTTTGGGAGGGCTCGAACACTGGTTTCCTCCAGGTTTGCTGTTTCATGGTATCTTATGTTCAAATATATAAATAGTAACATTAAAAAATCATTAGAAACTTGTGATCACCACTTTAAAAGAAATACCATCTATTACATCATTGTATAATCAAATTCAAAGTGAATCTCTAAACATGTAGTCACAAAACATTAAATGCTACCACACGGATGTATGCAAGAACTAATAAGTTAAAGAATAGTAAAATACTTCATTTAACAATGTTCATTTATTATATTTTTTTCTTCAAATCATATTTTTTTTCACATATTGGTTTTTATTAAAAATAATAGTAAAATTCTTCATATACAATGCTATCATATCACACAGATGTATGCGAAGAATCTACGTTTACCGAAACAGTTTCGCTTGTATTAAAAAAAATATTCATATAATTAATTATATAATTGTAATTTCTAGACATAAAGTGTGATAACCGTGTAACGCGGCCGTGAACGCTACACACCCTAAAACCGCTATGCAACCGCCGCCTGACTATGCAACCCTTTGCTGCCACCTTGAAGTTTGCCGGAAACCGGCTGGCCGCTGTGAAGTTTGCCACAAATCGTCGCAGCCGCTGGCACTATTGACATTTTTCGTTATTGTTGTCGCCCTGGGTTCGTTAACGACGTAACCCTATTACTTTGCGTCGGCCGGATCTAATTCCTTCGATGGCAAGAAGAGGCATGATTGAAGATTAACATCATTTGTTGCTTCTATGATCAACACACAATTTTGCATGCTTGAATTTGAATGGAATAAAAATATATAAGAAAACAAATTTCTTAAAGACTCTAAAAAACTGATTTTGATTACATAAAATTTCTTCAAATATCAAATTTGCCTGCTTGAATTTGAACCCACATTTGACTAACCTGTTTTGAGATCTAAGAAGATAACAAAAATCATTATCTTGAATCCCACAAAAAGTACATCATCTGGTTGTTCAAAATACAGACAAATCTCATACCGATTGCATCTCCTTATTTGAGTGTTCGTCATCGACATAAATAGTCGTTCAAATCGTATCTTAAGTCAGAGACTATAAACCCTATAAACGCCAGACGTTTGTTAGAGTGTTTCGATTCGTCAATGTTACCCAGTTCTTTGTTTGATGTTGACGCACTGATTCGTTGAAAACAACACATAAAACGGTCCACAAATCCGTCTTGAATTTGGGTAAAAATAGTGATAAATGAACCCACTGATTTTCAAAATCAAACAAAAATGAACCTGGGTAAATATTGTGGATATGTTTTTAGTGTTGATGAATCCACTGACTTCATAATCACCAAACCTGGATCAAAATCAAATCATTTACACATATGGGATAAGTTTGCAATTCAGTTTTTCATGCGGCATATGTAAATGGAAAAAGAGATATGATAAATGAAAAGGTGAAAGGAAATTGAGGGGGAACAGAAAAGGATTCGGAATTGGTTCTAATAGAAAAAAAAACATTCAAAAGGATGGGATTGGTTGGGAGTCGAACCGGCGACCCGTGTTGTTGAAGTGGCGTGATGACCACCGAAACGATTTGTGCTTTTTTTTGTTTTTTAAACGATGTCTTTTGAATGGATGGATGTGATGATGTTGTCAGTTGCTAATTGTATTAGGGTATAATTTGTTCACCCTTATAATTAACATTTCATTTGTGTTTGTGTGTTGAACTCTAAAAACTAAATGATATTATATTTATACATATAATCAAAGGGCTAGTTGTATTTAAAATTACAAATGTAAGGTTTAACTAAAACTTAAAGTAAACAAAGATTTAAAATTAAATAAAAAATAAAATGGTCACCGGTAAACATAATAATTGACTCGATAACATTTAAAATAATAATTGACCCGATAGCGTTTAAGAAACATTGATGAAAACCGAAAACGAATATTTAAATTTAGACATGTAATAGAACCAGATAAACATAAACAATGGTTTGTTTTTGTTTGCTCATTTAAATTTAATCGAACGAATAAACAAACACGGACAAGAACACCTAACAACCTAAATGAACATATCTTCTATTCATGTTCATTCAGTAAAGACAACAATGTTTATTCATATTCATACATTTGATAAATAAACGAATGCAAACAAACAAACATATATACATATAATATCAATAAAATTAAATGTACATGAACAAAAGACTTATCCGTATATAGTCATATAACCAAATGAAAACTAGTTAATTTAGGTTCATAAAGAATTCCTTGCACATAAACAGAAAATAAGCAATGACGTCATAGTTCAAACTTCAAATCATAAGGGGGAAGGGGTGCTTCACTCATGATCACCCGAGTACTTTCATGTTGGATTAAGTAACCGCGGTACATCATCCCCTCTAAGCCGAGTATTTGAGACAAAGATGAAAATAAAGTTGGAGAACTTGAAGTGGGAGAGAAATAATATTGGTGGGTATTGAGTGAGCTTATATTGAAAAATGATACCCAAGCTTAAACTTCAAATCACAAGAATAGCTTTGACTCCATGTTGTGGTGTCACACCACCCTCCACATCATCCTTTAGTGCCCTTAAACACCGCGTCACGGTAGTAAAAGAGGGTGCCAAACATGGGGGCGCCAACCCTATTAACGCCTTGAGGAGGGTTTCTTCATAGGGCCCGTCCCAAAATAAACTAATCATATTTTTTTTTTTTTTAATGAGTTAAATGCCATTTTAGTTCCTGTGGTTTAAGTTATTTTGCCAGTTTAGTCCAAAGGTTTGAAACGTTGCCATTTTAGTCCAAATAGTTTCAAACGTTGCAATTTTAGTCCACTGGGTTAACTTCATCCTTTTTTTCTGTTAACGAGAAGGGCAATTCGGCCATTTTATACGGTCGGATTGTCCTTCTAGTTAACATCATTACATAAAAAATGACCGAATTGCCCTTTTAGTTAACAGAAACAATGGATGAAATTAACCCAATGGACTAAAATGGCAACGCTTGAAAATATTTGGACTAAAATGACAACGTTTCAAACCTTTGGACTAAACTGTCAAAACGGCTTACACCACAGGGACTAAAATGGCATTTAACTCTTTTTTAATTTTTAGCTAAGCCATAACACGATATTTAAATTCTAAATCAGTTAAAGTTTTGTTATAGTCTAGTGACATCTTGGTGGTGGGATAAGGCTTTGGGACCAATAGGTCTTGAGTTCGATTCTCACAAGAGGGGTTTTCCCATATTTATTGGGTTTCTTCCTTAATTGGTGTGACATTATGCCTAGTGAAGATGGATATGATCGGGTGATTCCGCTGGTAGAGGATAATACTCCAGTTGTTCGTATTTTAAAATTAAAAAGATTGAAATACAAGTAATGTACATAAACAACCCTTGAAGAACCAAGCATTGACCAAACACACCCTCCCTTACTAAAAAGAGACGAAATACAATTGGGCAGGCGCGTAGTCCTGAACGTTCGTCTGATCTTCTTTTAAGGCCAAATAAAAACAAACCCACCCCCCTCTTCTTTCCCTTTTCTCTTTCTCTTTCTCTCTTTTTCTTCTCTGCATCATAAAGCAAGCACACAACTTCAACAATGGCCTCCCCTCTTTGATCACCCATTTCCCCACTCATTGGATCCCCAAAACCTCCATTAACTAATCAAGCTTACCCCCATTTATTTCTTTACCAAAAGATTTGTTAATTGTTATGCTGTAACTACTGCATAACTACCTCACACTCACACATGTACTTGTACGGATCAGTTATCAAGTTCGATTAAAAGGTGTATGTAATTTGTAAACATCTCAATGGCATATTTGTATTTAGCTGGATGTTATGTTTAAAGCTTGATTGATTGATTGATTGATTTTGGGTGAAAATGGCGTCTGAGCAGCATAGATTACTGCTTCATCCACAACATCAACCAGCTTCTTCGCGGGTAATTTTACCGACTCTAGATCTTACGTCATCATTCGTATGCTGGTTTTGTTCAGATCTGTTTGTTTTGTTTTACTTTTGTAATAAAATATTGGTTGATGATCACTTTCAGATCTACATTGTGTTTTTTGTTTGTTTTTACTTTATTTCAAGTTTATAGATCTGTTATTTGACTTGCTTTATTTTACTTACTATACTCATCATTTGCACTTCAAGCAATTATAGTTATTTGGTAATTATTATTTATGTACATTTTTAATATTTAGTTGTAATTTTTATGTATAATATAATATATTAATTTTAGTTGTTTTTTTTATCATAGTTTTATATATAAAATTAGATTTAATGTATATATATAAAAATATATATAAATAATAGGCTGGTTTAGAGTTTAGACTCACGACCTCGGTCAAGCTCGATAAGTGAAGCTTAGGCTCTGGTTTGTTTATACTTAGGCTCGAGCTCGGTTAAGCTCAGCTCCAGGGCCGTCTCTCCGTCTCTAAAAATCACAAAAAAAAATTTGGCCCGAGATAAAAGATTTGGGCCTATTCTCAAATCTTCATACATTCAAATCCTAGTAAATTGGGCACAAAATCACAAATCCAAAATTCTGAAAAGGCTCAAAAACGTTTTTGGTTCATAAATCCAGGCCTTTAAGTTTTTTTAAACATGCAGAATTTCTTTTTAGATGTATATATATATATAATTAAAAAGATTTTCGGGCCCTATTTCGATATGGGCCCAGAGCGGTCGCCCACCTGGCACTTGCTCTGGGCCGGCCTTGCTCAGCTTGATTCAAGCTTCTAGCCAGCTGATCTCGAGCAGCTTGCCTCGCACCCCTATCAAATGCGTCATGAGTTATTTGACTGTATATTGAAATGGAAGCTATTGTTATATTTTACTTGATTGTTGGAGGGTGATGTTGCTAATAAGTTCATATTGTGAAAAGTAATCTGTTTTTTGTTTGATTTTGTGCTGTAGAGGAAAAGATGGGGTGGTTGTTTAAGTGGGTTATCATGTTTCGGGTTACAAAAGGGGGGTAAACGGGTTGTGCCTGCGTCTCGTATGCCAGAGACTGTTGTGACAGCGAACCAGCAAAACGGGCCTCAAGCTGTCGGGCTGACAAACCCGAGTAGCGCGGTTCATCTTTCGTTATTAGCTCCACCGTCTTCACCTGCTTCGTTTTCCCAATCGGCTCTTCAATCTACAGCCCAATCACCAAACTGTTTCTTATCTGCAAGCTCGCCCGGAGGCCCAACAATGTTTGCTACCGGCCCATACGCTCACGAGACCCAACTTGTATCACCACCCGTGTTCTCAACCTTCACCACCGAGCCGTCAACCGCTCCACTCACACCACCACCCGAGCTAGCCCACCTGACCACACCCTCGTCCCCTGACGTCCCGTACGCACAGTTCCTTTCGTCTACTTTAAAACTTAAAAACGATCATAAAACTAATGATCTTCAAGCAACGTATGCTTTATACCCTGGAAGTCCGGCTAGTACACTTAGATCACCGATATCACGCGCATCAAATGATGGTCTGTCATCATCTTTCCCTGAACGGGATTTCAGCCCGCAATGGAACTATTCGCAAGAAAAAGGGTCAGACTCGAAGGTACCTCAAGATGCTAATTTCTTCTGTCCGGAAACATTTGCGCAGTTTTATTACGATCAATCTTCGTTTCCTCAAACCGGAGGGAGGTTGAGTGTTTCGAAGGAATCAGATGGGTATTCTAATGCTGGAAATGGGGTTCAAAGCAGGCAGAGTAAAGTTTGCAAACAGGATATTGAAGAATTGGAAGCTTATAGAGCGTCATTTGGGTTTAGTGCTGATGAAATTGTTTCCATGCCTCATTTATGTTGAGATTTCTGATATTGCAGATGACTCGTTTTTCCATGATGCCTGCTGGGCTCAATAAGCTGCCGGAGATTAAAACTGTACCGACCCTTGTCCCAAATGAAGCGACAAGCCCGTAAAGTTGTCGAATGGAGGCAATTCACTCTAGCAAAAGCGACCCGACTTCATGTCATGCTATAAAAGGTGAATTATATCTTATGATGATTATTCTTATTTAGGGGTGTGAATTTCTGAAACAACATGAATCTAACATGAAATTCACGGGTTTAGGTTTAGTCTAAACGAGATTGGGTCAGTTTTGGGGCGACCCGAAGGTTTTGCTGATTGACCTATTAACCTTTTATTTATTTTTTTAAATTGTGTTTATGTCATGATTTAAAGTTGAAGAAGAATTGACATCAAGTCTTATAATTTAAACATAATTGTTTTATACACCTTTGTAATTTTAGTTATATATTTAGAGTGTTAAAATGCTAAAAAAAATAATAGTTAAAATCGGATTAAATGGGTCATGTTCCTGTCAATCCACGAACGTCACTCATTTAGCACCCTATAAAGGCACATATATCTTTCGACTTTCGGGAATCTTCTATATGCACCTTATGTTGTTGAAGCAAAGAAGCTTCCTTTCAGTTTCCAGAATCTTTGTCTGATAATATGTTTTCATGTTGGTGTGATTTTAGATGTGAGAGAGCCTGTTGACTATTGTTTGACCGACGATGAAGACATATTCTCGAAGATGGGTGGTTCGCGAATGAATGTGAAGTATCATATGGGTATGGGGCAATCGAATTCGGATGCAGAAATCGATTACAGAAGAGGGAGAAGCTTAAGAGAGAGCAGAAAATGGGCATGAAATTAGAGAGGAGAATTGAATTGCATAGTTGTTTCTTGTATGTATTAATTAATGTGCTATGTTTATTTCCTCCAGTTATGGATGCTCATGCTTGTTTTTCTTTTCCTTTTCTTTTATGGTGTAACTATTATGTATCTTGTGAATGTCCATTTGGTTATACAAATGAGATGCTTGTGTGTAAAAAAAAAAATAGGATATTGAGTTTAATATTATTTTGTGTGGCTAAATGCTATGAGTTTGTCATTTATTATACAACTTATTGATCATTGAATCTGCTTATGGTTTATTTTTAACAGCTTAAAGTACACTTTTTTTAAACATTTTAAATTACACCCTATTTATTTTTGGCAGGGCTCAAACCCTTCTCGAAAGGAGCAACACATTAACTTTATTGACTTTGCCAATTAGATCCAACCCTCACCCTAAATACGCTTATGTTGAGCTACATTAGGGAGGAGCACAAAAAAATGAATAATTAAATTATAATTGAAAAACTGAACTGAAAAAAACGAAACCAATGGATATAATAACAGAAATAAACCATCATTAAGTTAAACTTTGTATAACTAGACCTAGGGGTGTGCGCGGTTCGGTTCGGTTATTTGCATTATCCGTAACCGTAACCGAAGTCGTCGGTTAATCGGTTCGGTTCGGTTAATTTTCGGGTTAATAACCAATTCAAACAAGGCTAAATTTTTTGCTTAGAAATACATGTAATGGAGATATAAATACATGAAATAGATATATAAATACATGAAATGGATGTATAAATAATGAAATGTAAGTATAAATACATGAATTAGATGTTTAAATACATGATATGGATGTATAAATAAATGAAATGGAGGTATTATTATATGAAATGAAAGTATAAAACATGAAATAAAAGTATAAAAGCTAGAAATATATAAAAATAAATGGTTCGGTTCAGTTAATTTCGGTTAACCGAAGGTTAAAAAAAATATTTGTTAACCGACTTTCGGTTAAGGTTAATTTCGGTTCGGTTTTGTCGGTTTTCGGTTCCGTTTCGGTTAGCGGTTAGGTTATTGCACACCCCTAATTAGACCCAATCCCCCACCCTGAATACATTTATGTTGAGCTACATTAGGGAGGAGGACAAAAAAAACGAATAATTAAGTTATAATCGAAAAACTGGACTGAAAAAACGAAACCAATTGATATATTAACCGGAATAAACCATCATTAAGTTAAACTTTGTATAATTTTTCTATATAAATAACATAATATATCAAAAAAGTTATTAGAAAAAATTATGAGACTTGTTATGCGAGTCCTAGGGGAGTGGATGTAGTGCGACATGGGTGATGTGGCAATGAGGTTGAACACGTAGAACCTTGTTCTACCCCTTAAGGCACCGTAAAAATGTTGAAATAAGGGTGTTGTTCGGCATCCCCATACAACAAATGGAAAATGAGAAGCAGGGTGAGGCTTCGTTATGCTTGGCGAACATGGTTTCACCCGTTTCGCTACCTAGATGAGGACCGGGATGAGTCGCTGAACCCTTCACCCTTATATTTTTTACTTGATTAAAAACTTAGAAATAACTTGTTGGTTTCCATTGACAAATGACAACTAACCGTGCTACCTTCGTCTGTTAAAAAAGAATATTGGAACCGACCATTTTGTATATATAAAAAAGTATACATCAAATTCAACACATAACCGAATTTAACCGACTCTAATGATCCTTACACCATGATTCATCTTAAAAAAAAATATTATTATTTAATTACGTACACATAACCACAAACATACAAACAAAAAAATAATTATATAGATATAGTATGCAAAGATAACGGACACTGAATAAATATATAAATAATAAAAAAATATCAAAAGAAAAAGATAAGCATTAATCACACCATATTTTAAAAAGATACGCGTAAATGAGTGTGGGCGGCACACACCAAACCGCCACGGGAATCTTGGATTACGTATATCCATCTATATCTATCGTTCTATATAAACAAATCACCCGCTCAAATTTTACTCATGCACTTCACACAAGCATTTCATCAAACACCTTGTGTACACTTAAGCTTTCACTATGAATTCATACCAATCTTCATCTCCAATCAGATTCTTCCGGCACTTCCTATCCCCAGCGAGAAAACTCACATCACCACCGTCTCCCGACTGTTCCGACGACGTTCACCACGTGTTCAACCACTTCGACGAGAACGGTGACGGCAAGATAACGGCGTCGGAGCTGCAGAACCGGCTGAAAGACGAATTGCAGTTGTCGGATGAGGAGGCGGAGATGGCGGTGAGCTCGTCGGATGCAGACGGAGATGGGGTATTGGGGTTGGAGGATTTTGTGAAGTTGATGAAGGAGGGGGAAGAGGAGGAGTTGAGAGAGGCGTTTGTGATGTATTCGATGAAATCGAGTGTGATTACGCCGAAGAGTTTGAAGAAGATGATGGGGCGGTTGGGGCAGGCGACTAAGGTGAATGAGTGTAAGATGATGATCGGAAGGTTTGATGTTAATGGTGATGGGGTGTTGGATTTTGATGAGTTTAGGGTGATGATGAGTTAACTCAGTTGAGAATTCAAAATTCTTTATTTATGTGTAATAAATTTGTTAAAATCGATTGGATTCTTTTGTGTATATAGAAATGTTTTATGTAACAAATTCAATAAAACTTGTTTAATATGTATTTAGAGGAGTATTTTTTAAAAGAGTATAGTTTTAAAAATTATTTCATCAAAATGGATAGTTTTAAAATTATTTAAAATTAGATTGATCATCCGCCACAATTCGAGTGTAAAACCGTGTCAAATAATACCAATATCACACCATCGTTAACAACAATCAATACTAAAGTTACGGCGTGTTAATAAGAAGAAATTAGACTGCAACTTAAAACATAGAAAATAAAAATTAAGTCGATTTAGGACCTATACGTTGTAACGAATCTGTCAAACAGGAAAAAATAGGCTATGTAGAAATGATGAACCACACACACGTTAAACCGTGTTAACTTGCAAAATTTAAAACGAAACGTAGACGAAAAATTTGCAAAATATGAAAGTATGTGTGACCAAAGTTGAAATTAAAAAGGTTGTGAGTTTAAATAACAAAAAATGAAACCCTTTGGGTTAAGTAAAAAGTCAAATAGTTTATGTTGCTAATTTAGGGGGATTCTATTTACACCTAACTTTTTATTATTTATACCGAGTGATGTGGCATTATTAAATTCAAATTTGTGTTTTTATTTTATAAATTCCGATATATAATGTTTTATTAAAAAACAAATACAGTTTTGTGATGTGTTTATTTTTATCTACGTTTTGATACAAATTTTATAAAAAACGGAATATCAAATTTTATAACGACTTATAAAACGTTATATTTGATACGGCACCGTTTTTTATAAAGTCTATATCAAAACGTAGAAAAAAATATGCACATCGCAAAACCATATTCGTTTTTTATAAAACATTATATATCGAAAGTTATAAAAGAAAAACACAAATTTGAATTTATTAATGTTACATCACTCGGTATAAATAACGAAAAGTTAGGTGTAAATAATAAGACCCGCTAATTTATAGTTTGTTAATTATTGTATCGTGTATAAGACGACATTTTTTCATGTTATAAAAGAAATAAATAAAATTGGAAACCACTCTCTCTTGCCAATTTGTGTAACCAAATTGCATTTCATTATGTCACACAAATTGCACATCATTCGGTCAACCAAATTTTCTATCCTGTCATCCGGCACAATATGTTCAACCAAATTGCAAACTCTGTTCTCCGTCATTGTTTAACCATATTGCAAACTGTGTTCTCCGTGATTGTTTGCCACAAGCTGTGGGAATACATCTTCATTATCGTTAGATTTTTCTAAATACATTGATAATTTTTGTTTCCTAATAAAAAGGGTCAAAATATCATTTTATATAAAATACATCATTTAAGTAAATACTTTTAAAACTAGCAATTTTAGTAAATAAGTTTTGAAACTCAACTCCTTAGCAATTTTAGTAAGGTCATGTGTAGTCAAAAAGCCCCTAAAGGGGCGTTGTCTGACACGTGGCGTGCCACGTCAGCAGGAGGCGTTTTGAGACGTTTTGACATTAGATGTCGTATTCATAACACCTTTACGTGATCATTACTCAATTATTAATATCCATTATTTAATATTAATTTCAAACTATATAAAAATAAAAACAAATTTCATTAAAATAAAAAATTACACCAAAAAAAAAACATTACACTAGAAATAAAAATAAAAACATTACACTAAAAATAAAAATAAAAACATTACATTAAAAATAAAAAAAATTACACTAAGAAAAAAAACAAAAACATTCATTCTTCGCTTATGACGTTGTTCTCTCCTTCTTCCTCTTCATTTTCTCCATCATCAAAACCCCCGTCTGCATGGTACCCATCTTCGAATTCCTCATCTTCTACTTCTTCGGCGCCACCAGTGCCTCCAATTGGACGAATCGCCAAGCATGCTCAACCAAATCCGCCTTTAATGCGTTATGTAGTTTCCTAGATCGCAATATTGAGCATTCACCAACCTCTCTTCCATTGTTGCTTGTGTTGCTTCAACTTCATCTTCTGAAAAGTAGTTTTGGCATATCGCTTTCCCGTCATCCTCTATGATCATATTATGCAAAATGATGCAAGCATACATGACCATTCGAGTTCTATCTTTATGCCACATACGACACAGATTTCTAATAAAATGCCATCGTTGTTGAAGAACCCCAAAACACCTCTCGATGTCCTTTCGTGCAGACTCTTGCAGTTTTTTAAAATATTGTCTTTTCACATCGAGCGACTCAGAAAACGTCTTAACGATATTAGAATATTCCGGGTAGATACCATCACCCAGATAGTAACTATGTTCATAGTCGTTCCCGTTAGAGCATGAAATCCGGCTTTTGGTATCGTTCCAGAAATGTAGCTCTCTAACAAAGGTTAACACTCAAAGGTATTAATGTCGTTCGTACACCCAGCGACACCAAAGAAAGATGACCAAACCCACAGGTCGTGCGACGCCACCGCTTGTAGAACCAAAGTTGGTCCTTTCTGGTCACCGCGTGTATGTTGACCTTGCCATGCGGTTGAACAATTATACCAATGCCAATGACGGCAATCCAAGCTTCCGATCATGCCAGGAATTCCATGCTTTTATAAGTGCACCTCGTATATTTGTTGAAGGTCGTTCCAAGATGGATCTCTTAAATAACGTTTTCCATATAATTGGCATATACCTAAAAAAAAATTTAAAATATAAAAATTTAATAAATAGTGATGAATCGTTAAAATAAAATAGATATATATAATTACCTAAGCAGAATTGCTCCACGGTATCACGTGTTGTTTTCTGCCCCATCTTCAAGTACTCGCCATTTATGTCGTAGGTGTTCCCGTAGGCTAGTATACATAAAGCGGAAATTACCTTTTGAATTGAGGTGAACCCTAGATATCCTCTAGCATCCATTCTTTGCTTAAAGTAGTCATACTTTGCTTCCAAATCTTCGTTAATGCGCAAAAATAAACTTTGGCTCATCCTAAACCGACGTCTAAAAACGTCTGGTCCGAAAACCGTGTGGGGTCAAAGTAGTCTTTCATCAAACGCTCGTTTGCCACTTCCCAGTCTCTCAAGATATAGGTGCGCCTCAATATGGGTCGTGGAGGAGAACGTACAACGTGTCCCATGGCTTGTATCAACGCACCGCATGCACTCGTAACCTCTTCTTCCTCCTCTGCGGTTTCTTCAGCCGAAAAGAATCTTCGATAAATATTGGTGAACGAATCGTCCGATGGAGAACCCATTATTTTTTTAGAATGGTGGATGTATTTGGTTGAGATAGTTTGTGTGAATAAAATGAGGGGTGAAATATATATATATATATATATATATATATATATATAAAGTAAAATTAATTTTTTTAATAAAAGATCCGTTATTCAACGGATATATTTTGAAAATCAAAAACAAAACGCCGGTTTGTACATGGCGGGGATCAAATAAAAAAACCCCAAAGCGCTCCATGTAATGGTGTGGGAGGCGCTTTGGGGCGCTTTGGCCGGCTTTCCCACACACAAACCGCCCCACTACGGGTGGCCTAAATAAGGTTTTGAAACTCAACTCCCTTAGAGGACCCGGGGTGGACGCGTGATGTCCCCCGGTCAAGCGTTTTCGCGTTTTGCACACCGCCGCCACCAACATATAACGCGTGATATATGTTCAACGCGTGATGTATATAACGCGTTGAACTTTCAAAAAGTCGAACGTTGTGAACATGACCGTTGATATTGTACCCTTTTTTTAATTAAAAAAAACCTAAAACAATCTATATATACTTTACAATTTTTAACCATTTCACCCACATCAAAACACAAACAAATATCACAAATTTTACAATTTTTAACCATTCCAGATTGGGTGCCGGATCCTCCTACACAAGTTCACATTCCAGGAAATATCCAACAACAGTTGCGTGATGAACAAACTCACTTTCGGTTGAGATTCGATTTAATCGAACTAGTAGGTTCTTTAGGTTTGGAATTTCCTGATTCGGACGAGGAGTAGAGTTTCTCTATGTATTTTTTTTAATTGTAGTCTAAAATATTGAACTAGTATGTATTAATTTTAATGAAATTTTAAATGAATTTTATAATTTATAATTTTAGTGTTTTATTGTTAATTTATTAATCAAAAAATAAAAATAAAAAAAGTTGCAAGTGATGGAATTTAAACAAGTGATGACCATTTTCACTAAGAAAAATTGTGAATGATGGAATAATGGTTGATGACATAACAGAACTTGATTGGAAGTTATAAATGAGTGATGAGTGATCGGTGATGACCACCCCTACCTCTTAGAAAAAAAAAATCGTGTTTAGGGACCCAAAATAAAGCTTGATAAATGATCCGTTGACCTGCACCTTCAACAACACGGCAATCGTCAAACACTCAAACCTTTCCATTATTTATTTCCACCAATCATTTTCGTAAAATAAATATCCACAACTCACAACCATTTCTTCCCAACCACACTCCACAATGTCACTACGGTGGTTACCGGCGGTGCTCTTATTATCATTCATCCACACCTCCCACTCCCAACAAACCTACGTCAACAACACCCAACTCGACTGCAGCGACAACTCCACCACCGCCTTCGGCTACACCTGCAACGGCCCCACCACCTGTTTCTCCTACATAACCTTCCGATCACAACCACCACTCTACAACACCCCCACCCGCATCGCCACCCTCCTCAACTCTAACCCCACCGCCATCACCTCCCTCAACAACCTCTCCTCCACCTCTGCCGTCATCCCCGCCGACACCGTCGTCGTGGTTCCGATCAGCAAGTGTTCTTGCTCCGACGGCCGCTGGTACCAGCACAGCGCCGGCTATGTAGTCCAAGGTGACGAAAATTACTTCACCATTGCTAATAATACCTACGAAGGTCTCACCACCTGCCAGGCTATGGTTACACATAATCCCTACGATTTACGTGAGTTAGAAGCCGGTGAGAAGCTCACCGTTCCGATTAGATGTGCATGTCCGACCGCTAAACAAACAGCCGCCGGAATTAGGTACATGTTATCTTCTAGTGTAATTGCGTTCATAACCAATATTTTAATAACCGGTTCAAACCAGCCAGTTGGACCGGTTAAACCGTCCGATACATCCAGTTGAACCGTCTGATACACGTAGTTAAACTGTTTCTGAGCCAAATCCTATACGGTATAAAACCGGATTTTAGAACATTGTTAAAAACTATTAAGAAATAATTAATTACTATAGTTTTTTGTGAACTTTCCTATTTCTACCGAATCTCACTCCTATATATAACAACTATAGGTATTTATTTATTTGATATTTTTTATTTGGCTAAACTCACACGTAAGGGTGTGAACGAGTCGAGCTGCTAAGCTGCTCAAGTGCTAGCGATGCACTAGAGATTGGATTAATAAAAGGCTTGAAATGAGCTAATCTTATCAAACCCGAACCCAAACCACAAATAAAGTTCTTTTATTTATCATGCTCGAGTTTGGCTGGTTTAAAATCTTCCTCAAATTAGGTCAAGTGAAGTCGATCTTGATATATTGTTTACAAGCCAAGCCTTAGGGTAGGGGCGTCATCACTCACCACCCACTCATCACTCACAACATCCAATCACCATACGCCACGTCATCAAGCTTTATCCAATCACTAGTGATGGATTTTAGTGGAAATGCCCCGTCACTCACCTAACAAACATCTACCATTGAAAAATAACCGAACATGTGCAGCACCACAAACATCTTCACGCGTGATAGCCACAACGCGCTAAATGTTCCACGCGTGTTCAATGTTGGTGGCGGTGGTGTATAACGCGTCACCACGCGTTATGAATTCCATCACGGTGGGCGCCCTGTCTCACCTTATCGAGCGAAGCCTGAGCCACAAATAAAGCTCAACTTTTTATCGAGCCCGAGCTTTGGCTCTTAAGATCTTCCTCAAATTAGCTTGCGTTGAGCTCGAGCTTCGGAAAAAACTATAACAAGCTGAGCTCGGGTATTCTCAGGCTCGTGCTCGCCTTGTTTGCACCTAGTGATATGCTTTCTAATTATCCTTTTAAAACTATAGGTATCTATATTTTTTTACCGGCTAACTCACACACACTCTTTATTACAGGTATCTGCTTACTTTTCTCATTACATGGGGCAACACTGTGGAATATATGGCGGGGCTTTTTGAAGGTGCTGATGTTCAAAGCATCTTAGATGCGAACGGGCTCTTGGAGAATGATATTATCTACCCGTTTACGCCGATCTTAATTCCGCTTACAACGGAGCAAATAAAATTCAACACTTCTGCAATGCCAGCACCGCCGCCTGCTCCACCAATGATTCCAGTGGCGCCTAGCCAGGGTGGCACTGGCGGGTCGTCTAGCAAGTGGGCTTTCGTTGGGGCCGGGATAGGTGCTGGGTTGCTTGTAACTGTTTCGCTTTCCGCTGTTCTTGTTTGGTGCGTTAGAAAGAGGAAGGTTCAACAGCAGCATAGTCTTCCTCTGACGAAACACTCGCCAACAGAGAAGAATTCGTGGTCGGTTTCATCAGAAGGGGTTCAAATTGCGGTTGGGTCATTGACAATTTATAAGTATGAAGAGCTACAAAAGGCTACTAGAGATTTTTCTGAAGAAAATAGAGTGAAAGGATCTGTTTACAGGTATTGTATATTATTGATCAACTATTTATATTAGTACAATACGGATATTATAAAAGGATAGTTACAAAAAAAACTAATATCTTTTGACGACAATAGGGGGGGTTTCAATGGGGATTCTGCGGCGGTGAAGATTATGAAAAGGGATGTTTCCGGCGAGATTAACATACTTAAACAGATCAATCACTCCAACATAATCAGACTCTCTGGATTCTGTTTGCATCAGGGAAACACGTATCTCGTTTATGAGTTTGCTGACAACCGTTCGCTCAGTGACTGGCTGCACTCGACCACCAAGAACACGAAATATGATTCAGTTTTGGAATGGAAACAAAGAGTTCAAATTGCACATGATATAGCTGATGCATTAAATTATCTGCACAATTTTATCACTCCACCATATGTTCACAAGAATTTGAAGAGCAGCAATGTGTTGTTAGACGTGCATATGCGAGCGAAAATAACGAATTTCGGGCTCGCTAGAAGCATGGAAGAAACAGACAATGGAAAACTTCAGTTGACTCGACATGTTGTCGGGACATACGGTTACATGCCACCAGAATACATCGAGAACGGCTTGATCACCCCTAAAATGGACGTATTTGCTTTAGGGGTATTGATATCCGAGCTACTGTCTGGAAAAGAAGCCGCCACGCGATCACCTGATGGTGGTGATGAGAAGGATGCGGCAGAGTTACAAGAGGGGCTGCTGTCGGAGATGGTAAAAGAGATGGTTCGAGGGGGGGATAACGTGAGGGATAAGTTGGCTGCGTTTATGGACAGCAGACTAAGAGGTGAGTTTCCGCTGGAACTCGCCTATTCCATGGCAGAGATCGCTAGTAAATGTGTGGCGGTTGACTTAAACGACCGCCCGTCTATGTCGGAGGTGTTTGCGACACTGTCTAAGATACAGTCATCTTCGTTAGACTGGGATCCGTCTGATGAACTTGAACACTCAAGGTCTCTTAGTCATGGCAGATAAAGAAGATACTATTTAACTTTAACTACTGTAATATAATGTCTTTTTATATTATAATGTTAAGAGAATAAAAGAATGTTTGATCAACTTCCAAACAAAAACAGAACACAAATAAGATTCTATATGGCATTAGGTCCTATTCATAGTTTTGAGTCCTCATAGTCCAGGTTTAGACCGAACCGGCTCCAAGCCTACATCGTACCAGTGGATCCGGGTCTGCACGGTTATTAGTCTGAGTCCTTTCATAAGTGCAGCCATGTTATCCAAAAGGATTTTGGTCATATGATGTTTTATTAGTTTTATATATTTTGTTTTTTTTTTCTTTTTGGTACCAAAACAATTTCTAGTTTGTATAGGTTCTGAAAGTAGAATGTTTTAGAGAATTATTTAAGCTCACTTTATTTTTGCTACTAATTCATATCTGTACAGGAATGTACCAGATTGCGCCGTTAATCTCATAATCCATACCCGAGACACGTGGCAGAGAGACATTTGATATAAGGTCATAATATTATATCTTATGGTAGACTCGTGTGTAGCTAATCGCCCATGCACATCCCGAGTGTGGATGTCTTTTCACCAATCAGAGCAAAGATGATGTTAGCACACCATGCACATCATTGACATGGAATGTTCCTTTCCAATAAGAATGTGACATTTATCGCTTAAATCGTTAGCGTTGCGGGGACCACACACCTGAAGGAAAGTGACGTCTAACCAAATCTACTATAAATAAAAAAAATTTACACCTGAAGGCATATGGTCACACTTTTTTTTGTGTAGTCGTAATCTCTTTTCGACGTGGTGTTTTATTTTTTGGCTTATTATTTGCTAGCTTTGCATGAATCTCAAGGTGAGTCTCATGACCCTATCTTATTCTTTTAAAACTTTTTTTGGGAGGGGTGGGGGACATGTAATTATTTAACGTTTATATACGATAGTATGATGGTATATTCTAGATGATCATTTATGTGTGCATGAGTTTTACTTATCGATTCTCAAGAGTACTCGGGAAGTCATCGTGTTCTCTACAAAAACTATTAGCTATGGAATCTCACGAATAGATTTATTAGACTGACGCCCCTCTTGGTTAGAAAGTTGGGATAACCTGGTAAAGACAAAGAGTGCATGAACTTCCGAAAACGATTTACATTGTCTTGTGTACAATGGGCCAGGCAATTCTCAGTCGAGGTTTGGTTATAGGCTCTTGTACTCGCATATGTCATTGTCCTAGTTAGACTATGATTTGGTCATTCAAGAACATCACTACTTATGTGTATGATTTTACAAAACGATTTCTCAAACGATTTACGAGTCGATTATACATGTGATCTCACTAACTTTATGTTGACGATTATTAGCATGTTTTTCAGGTAAAAGATTTCACTTCTTGGATTGGACATTAAGCATGCATCTTCGAGTCACTATTTTTGATTAATCACCTTTAGTTTATCATGAACAATGGTTGTGGTTGTAGCAAATTGGTTCTAAAACAATTATTTTGATGATTTATAATCTTTTAAACATGATGGTATTTTAAACTTGATTAGATTTTATAGATTGCTTGATCAAATGCTGTGAAAAGCTTTCGTGCCGTACTTCGATGATTCCGTCTTGGCATGGTGTGACAATAATGATAGTTGAATTGTGGGTACACACTAAATGTTGTATACAAATAAGTATTGAGAGATTGATAAATTGTAATATGTAATTGTAATTTCATTTTTAATTATTACATGTAATGTAAATTGTAATTTCATGTTTTGTTATTACATGTAATATTATTTATGTATTATAAGAAGTATTCACAGTTTTTTAATCAATTTTTTTACACGAGAATGAATTTGTGATTGGTCCGAATTATATGCATCAAGCATGTTTATATTGACTTACACTTTTCATTTTATTATATCATATTAAAATTATTAGTATTAGAGTGAGATGGTAAACGTACAATTGTACAAGTCAAACATCAAAAAAGTTGCTTAACAAAGAAACTTTTGGGATTTATGATATCTATAAATTATAATAAATCAAAACCATCTTAAGTCACATGTCAATCATTTAAGCTATTAATGTTACGTGATATTATTATAATCATTATTATTTGTTTTAGGAGGGAAAACACAAGGTTTTTGTTTCACTTATTTTTGTCAAAATTTTAAAGAAATCAGACTTTTCTTTTGTGCAACTGTTGCCTTTTAAAGAAATTATTTGTAGAAAATGTTATGGATTTGTCCCATTTTTAAGATATATCCACTTTCCTTGTATTTTTTTAGAATTATGGACTTATCATCTTTTTAAGATATATCCATTTTCTTTGTTATCTTTTATAATAGTATTTTATTCATAAATAATTATTTGCAGAATCCTGCATATGATTAGTTATTTTACACCAATTTTTGATTAGTATTTGTTGATCCGTTAAATTTCTCAATAGTTTAATTACTTTAACATTTCCAATGAAAACTTCGATGCTATTTTAAAGGTGTTCAAATATTAATAATATTATTTTCACATCAATATATATATATTTTTTTGAACGGTCGGATTCATGATTATAGAATAGGGCCAGCAAAAGCTGAAAAACCCCCACGAAAGAACAAACAAAAACAAGGAAAAAAAACTATTACATACTACGTCCACTTTATTATCATAAAATAATGTCTCTAACATTGAAATCCGCCCATCTTTCCCATTGGATGTTACTGTATTTTGTTCTTCCTTTTATCCATAGATAAGAATCCGCCTTGATATCCTTTATTACTTTGTCTCCCGGGCTATTTAATTGTTACATTTCCACTCATCTATGCCATCTTTAATTGTTGCATTTTTTAATTCCCAAAACAGTTTAATCCATTGATCCCATTCAAAGTCACTGTTGGGCTGCCTCCCTCCACCATTCCAAATCCCATTGAACCTCATTGTTGAGTTCTCCCACTGTTGCATTTTTATTTTTTGTAAATCTGGAAACCGTGATTTTAGTGCAGCATCCCCAAGCCAAGTATCAATCCAGAATTTAACCTATCGGCTTCCAATGTTTTATTCTTTTCATGTTTGCGCCAATTGGTAGACCAAAAACGGCATTTCGCCCGCTTTACATTTTAGCATGTCAGCCAATTTTTCGACTTCATTATTCCTTACTCCAATCCCGAATAAGCAAGACTTATTCAAGTTATCTTTTAATCCCGAACATATATAAAAACATCTTAGCAACCGGTTTTTATATTGTTTTCCTCCCATTCTCCCATGAATATCACATCATCGGTGTAACATAAATGTGATATGCAAGGCCCATTATTTGGCAATTTAATGCCTTTAAAAATTCCCTTTTTTTCAGCCCTTTTCATTGTAATATTTAAGGCTTCCATTGCTAATATAAATAAAAAAGGTGAGAGTGGGTCACCTTGTCGAAGCCCTCGTTGCATATGAAATTCCGTTGTCGGGGATACATTCACTAGTACCGATGCCCACTTGACTTTAAGCACGCCCCAATCCATTTCCTCCACCGAAGTGGAAAATTCATTGCATTTAAATTCGACAACAAGAACTTCCAATTGATCGAGTCGTACGCCTTCTCGAAATCTACTTTAAACATAAAAAAGATCTTCTTTTTGCAACTTGTTGCCCAAGAAATTATTTAGAGGCCCATTCAAGATTGATCTTCCTTCCACAAACGCAACGCCGTTTGTACCGTTGCCACCAAGTGTGGAATTACCTTTTTTTAGCCTTATAGCTAATATTTTTGCAATGACTTTATACAAGGTCT
This sequence comes from Scalesia atractyloides, assembly GCA_947069175.1. Taxonomy (NCBI): domain Eukaryota; kingdom Viridiplantae; phylum Streptophyta; class Magnoliopsida; order Asterales; family Asteraceae; genus Scalesia; species Scalesia atractyloides. Next base: position 84,949,561 of record CAMTDV010000030.1, read on the forward strand.
GAACTCGTTTATCATTTTTGGGTCTCGTACCTTTGGTATCAAAGCAATAAACGAAGCATTATATCCCCTATCTAAAAATGGTTTTTCATAGAAGTGATGCAACATGCTGTCAAAATATGGCTCGAATAAGTTCCAAAACTTTTTTATGAACTTGAATGTAAACCCATCCGGTCCGATCGCCACCACACGCCCAAACTGCTTCTTTGACCTCGACTAACTAGAGCCTCCGCTTGATCCTTAGATAGCCTTTCAAAACCCCTACCATCCATTGTCGGTCGTTTCCTCATCGGTTCCGTGAACCTATGCTGAAATTGTTTTTTAAACTCCTCTTTTATACGTTTTGGATCTGCCACTATTTAGTCACCAATCTTCAGTGAATTAATTCGATTCCTGGCCCTCCTGCAATTTACTAATCTGTGGTAAAAACTTGAATTTTCATCTCCAAGCTTTGCCCATCTAAGTTTAACCGACGCTTTTCATACTTTTTATCTTCCATCTCCATTTACCCTTTTCTGAGCTCTACTTTCATTTAATATATATCTCTCAATGTCAATAGTTTATTCAAAATTATATTAATTTATATTTTTATCAAACCTTCTATAATAAATCATAATCAACTAACAATTTCATACGTATCTTTTACATTAAATAATTAAAAATGTTTTTGATTATTTTGATGTATCATTTAAATTTTAGTTACATTCCTTTTTAAAATTAATCAAATCATTTTTTATGTTTATGATATTTTTTACTTAAGTTTCGAAATTGCGTTCTCATTTATATAAAGTTCTTTCTGTAACTAAATTGTAAATGCAATTTCGTTATAACTGTCATATTTTTTTTTCCTGTAACTAAATTGTAAATGCAATTTCGTTATAATTGTCATAATATTTTTCCCCTTTTTGAAGTCGTCATTCTTAAAACACTCGATAAAATACAATGACCTTTTAAAATATAATATGTAAACGTAACTGAAATTATAATTTACTTTTACATATTGTAATATATATTTAACGCATTCAAATTATAAAACAATTAAATTTTTTAATTACGTTCAAGAATGGTAATAGTTAAATTGCCTTCTTTTTTGTTTAAATAAATTAATATAATAATTATACCTTTTGTGTATTGTTATTATTATTTTTAATGAAATCTTGAATGATAACTGCAATTCATTTCTATTTAAAATGTTTGCATAGCTTATAAATAAACAACAACTTGATGTTTGGTCAATTATTATTAATAAAAGTCAAACATAATCATTGTTAAAGGTTTTTGTACTTAAAAGAATCAATTTTTTTCACATGAGCAGTGACACTACAAAGTTAAGTTACTAATATAATACAAATAAGATGACAAATGTGGGGTACAAAGAAATATTTAGAGATTTATAGATTGCTTATATGTTTATTACTTATATATTGTAATTACCAAAGACGTTGATGATCAATAGACAGAGGTAAAAGCATTTAGGTACACTTAAATTTGAAGGTCTCAGGTTCAAGACTTCAAATATCATATAAAACAGAAATAAAGAACAAAAAACTTGTATATTGTAATTTAACATTTTTCATATTTAATGCATCATTTCATATTATTATAAAATGAATTATACTATATATTAAATAAAGTAAAATATATTATATAAAACGATCTGTGATTTTTTTTTTGTATTTATTTGTTAATGAGAAGTCACTTCATATTAAAAGGTGGGGGTATTAATGTATGTTAATAATCATAACACGGGAACCAATTGTGAGTATAGTAGAATCTACATCTAAGTGTAATTTATTAAATTAATATATTTAAAAAAAAATTTATACTGCCCGTGTAACACACGGAATCTTAAACTAGTGTATATGTATTGTAATTGTGATTTCACTTTTTCATTAGTTTGTATGTATGCGTAATGTAATTGTAATAACATACACAATTGAAAACTGTATCCACTTATATACAAGCTTATTGGTTGATTATTAGCACTTGATAGTTTATATTAAACTAACTCATCATAAAGCCGTATAATTTAATAATTTCCAACACTATAAACCACTTTTGCCACTTACCCGCGGAAGAATGAAGTTCGTACACATTGACAAACTTTCTACTGCCCTCTCCTACAACTAGATCATTGTTGCGTCTATAGTTCCTTACCCACAAGGGTCTTGTTGGTGCACGGGACATTTTCACTGTCTGAATAACCAGTCACAGTATCAAAGAGAAACATTCAAAGAAAAGAGATCTTCAAGCCAACATCAACGCCCACTAAATCACTAGTCTTATCCCATCAACGATTTCCTCTTATATTTAGTCTTCGACTTCTTAGCCTCTACAAAACAACCAATCCCACCTTTTAATTGGTTTATTGGATCACATGGTGTGTGGCTTTCAATTTGTGTTGTTACATATGTTGATCGTAATAGTTATATACATATATTCAAGTGTAAGGATTTGGATAAGCAGATGAAAATTATAATCGCTCATAATGAGTGAGTATTTTGGATTTTTTTTCTCAAAATGAGAACTAAATTCTTTAAGATTACTCGTGCCAGGTAACATCCCATCTAAGTCGCAACATAACAACACCTACCAAACTAGTTAGCTTGGGCGCCAAGGGGATCATGCCCCTCTTCTTCGTTATCACAATAACGACTAATGAGCATAAAAGAAGCAAATAATGGGGACCACCAAGAACTTAACCAATCACACTTCATTATTATTAGAGTTAAATGCTTGGTTGGTTCCTATAGTTTGCAAATCTTGCAGACTTGGTCCCAGTGGTTCACTAATTACACACTTGATCCCAGTAGTTTCAAATTTTGCACTCGGGTGGTCCTTACCACTAACCTTTGTTAGATTTCTCAGTTAAGTATATGCAAAATTACTATATTACCCTTGAAATAATAAAAAAAATATATAAACTGGCCGGCCACCACCACTTAGGTGGCGGCGCACGGCGTGCGGCAGCGTGTACCAGACGCGGAGAGAGAGAGAGAGACCGACATCTCTCTGTAGCAGCGGCAGTGGCCGCGTTTAGCGGCGACGGCGGCCGCATCTCGTGGCAGAGGTGGAGGCGGTGGCCCGTTTAGCGGCGACTCTAGACTCGCCGGTGTCGACCAGCGGTGACCGGGGTGCAGATGACTCAGGTTCGAGCCTCAATCGCTCTGTACAACCAACAACAAATGCGTCAAAACCCCCACCGCCAATCGGTTTCTCAATCTAATAGTAAACACGCAAGGCTGTCAGCTCTCCGGCGGTTAAGTGCACTCGCACGTGACTCCGAGAAAAACTGTTCGGTGATTTCAGCGTATAACGCACATGAGATTCTCATCGGAATATTATTCGAAACGAGTTTGAGTTTGAACTCACCGGAGTTGAATTTGGAAGCGTTAGCGATTTTATCTTCATTTCCGTTAACTGAATCGGAGTGTGTGTTGATATCGTCAGATCCGGATCGAATTTCGTACATAATTTCGCTTCTATCACATTCGTCGATTGACGTTAGGGTTAATTCAGCGTCGTTGCTTGAAAACGTCGTCGTCGGAACCAGATCGCCGGAGAAAAGAGCGGAAATCAGTAATCAGAACGAAGTTTTCGAAAAAGTGATCGAAATTTTGAATTATCCGGTGACGTGTTTGAGAGCGATGAAAGTCGGAATCAAAGCGTTGTTCGCGTTATGTCTAGTGAAGCAACACCGTCATAAGGCGGTGGAAGCCGGAGCGGTGGAGGCGGTTATTGACAGACTATCGGATTTTGAAAAATGCGACGCCGAACGTGCGCTGGCGACGGTGGAGCTGTTGTGCCGGATTCCGGAAGGATGTGCGGCGTTTGCAGCTCACGCGCTTACGGTGCCGTTGTTAGTGAAGATTATTTTGAAGGTTTCTGATAGAGCGACGGAGTATGCAACCGGAGCGCTGCTGTCACTGTGCTCGGCATCGGAACGGTTTCTGATAGAGCGACAGAGTATGCAACCGGTCTCTCTCTCTCTCCGCGTCTGGTACACGCCGTCGCACGCCGTGCGCCGCCACATAAGTGGTGGTGGCCGGCCAGTTTATATTTTTTTTTTATTATTTCAAGGGTAATATAGTAATTTTGCATATACTTAACTGAGAAATCTAACAAAGGTTAGTGGTAAGGACCACCCGATTGCAAAATTTGAAACTACTGGGACCAAGTGTGTAATTAGTGAACCACTGGGACCAAGTCTGCAAGATTTGCAAACCACAGGGACCAACCAAGCATTTAACTCTTATTATTATTGTCTCATTTTTAGTTTAAGGACATGCTTTAGTTAATTAAGTTAATAATTAAAGTCCTATTATCCACATGACAATGACCTAACAATACCTTTTACAAGTTTTAATTATTCCGGTAACAATATAATTTTAAGAGTTAAATGCTTGGTTGGTCCCTGTGGTTTGCAAATCTTGCAGACTTAGTCCCAGTGGTTCACTAATTACACACTTGGTCCCAGTAGTTTCAAATTTTGCACTCGGGTAGTCCTTACCACTAACCTTTGTTAGATTTCTCAGTTAAGTATACATAAAATGTCTATTATACCCCTCGTCTTCTTCATCCTTTCTATCTCTCTGAATAAAAAGCCCTGTCAACCACCTGCAACTACTCTGCTACCACCATTCTCACCCTCGCCGCCCTGTCAAACATCTCTTTTTGAGAATGATAAATAGCTTCGTTTACAGCCCTAGTTCTCTTTCTTTTAATTTTTCAATGGAGTCTTGACAATTGTGATCTTTTCAAATGGCAACAGGTGAAGAAGAGTATGTGCCACTATGTAGAGCTATTGCAAGGGAGACTGAGAGAAAGCTCAAAAGTGTTTCAAGGAGGACAAAGATGCATTGACTACTAAACTCAACTGTATGGGACAGAGAACACTTCATCTTGCAATTGGTAATCCTGAAAATGACATCTTTCTTGATAATCTCCTTGACCTGATAAACCCAGAGTCACATCCAACGCCGGTGGATAATAAGGGGAACACTGCGTTGCACCTTGCTGCGACGCTTGACCACACCAAGGCTGCAAAGATGTTGGTCGAGAAAAACCCACATTTGTTATTTATATTCGGCTACAAGGGTTTGCCTATCCACGAAGCTATTTATCATTCTCAGAAAGAGATGTTTGACAGGGCGGCGAGGGTGAGGGTGGTGGTAGCAGAGTAGTTGCAGGTGGTTGACAGGGCTTTTTATTCAGAGAGATAGAAAGGATGAAGAAGACAAGGGGTATAATAGACATTTTATGTATACTTAATTGAGAAATCTAACAAAGGTTAGTGGTAAGGACCACCCGAGTGCAAAATTTGAAACTACTGGGACCAAGTGTGTAATTAGTGAACCACTGGGACCAAGTCTGCAAGATTTGCAAACCACAGGGACAACCAAACATTTAACTCTAATTTTAACATTTAAATCTAAGTTGAACATTAGTGGTAAATAGAAAGGAATGCTTAGCAATATTTTTTCTTGAATTATTGATTAGATTTGAATTTACAACCCTTTTAGTTTCAATCATGAATCATTAGTGTGTAGAATAATAGTATCCGTTGACATTTTGACCTCCGTTCCCAACACGCCAACTAAAACAAAATATCGCAGTCTTCAAACTCAAACCTGTAACCGCGTTGAATTTTCAAGTCTTCCATTACTATTCTCCATCCCTTAAATTCCAACCCAAATCCACTCCAATCCTTTTCCCAATTCACAAAATAACAATAAAAAATAATAATAATAATAAAATAATCACACCAACATGTTACGGTGGCTCCCGGCGGTGCTCTTATTATTCCTCCACCGCTCCCACTCCCAACAAACCTACGTCGCCAACCGACAACTCGACTGCAACAACAACTACACCACCGCCTCCGGCTACACCTGCAACGGCCCCACCTCCTGCCTCTCCTACATAACCTTCCGATCACAACCACCACTCTACAACACCCCACCACCATCGCCACCCTCCTGAACTCTAACCCCACCACCATCACCTCCCTCAACAACTTCTCCTCTAACTCCGCCAACATCCCCGCTAACACCGTCGTTGTTGTTCCGATCAGCAATTGTTCTTGCTCTGGCGGTTGGTACCAGCATAACGCAAGTTATGTGCTTAGAGGGACGAATGAGACTTATTTTTCTGTTGCGAATAATACTTATGAGGGGCTTAGTACTTGTCAGGCTATGATTGCTCAGAATCCGTATAATTTTCGGAGTTTGGCTGTTGGGAATAATGTTACTGTTCCGATCAGATGTGCTTGTCCCACCGCTAACCAGACGGCCGCCGGTATTAGGTATGTGCTTTCTTCTTCTTTTTTTTAACAGCTATACAACCACACACATCAGCTAATTAGCTATAGGCCTACCCTTTTTGTTTTATAACCAACGCACCCTTAATTATAATTATACAAAATGGTATGCACGGTTCAGTTTGGTTTATTTTTGGTAAAATCGAAACTGTAACCGAAAGTTCAGTTTCGGTTTTTATAAATGGTTCGGTTTTGTTTTTTTTTTGTTTTAGCAACGGTTCGATTTTTCGGGTTTTTTGTTTTTGAATTTATGAGTTTAATTATGTTTCTTGTATATTTATATTTAAGTTAATATATTTAGACTTTTTTAATACGTATTTAGTCTTTTTAATTAATATTGTTCACGTAAACCTAACATTCTAATCTGTTTTAATGCTTCTCTAAAGTTTTTTTATTAATACGTTTTCTTTTATAATACTTTAAAAATCACTTAACTTTTATGATAAATTTTGTTATTTGTTATAAACAATGGATAAATCATTTTAATGATAATAAACATGTTAATGTTCTTATTATAATTATAAATACTTACTAATCAAGAATAAAATTAATAATTCTTAGTGAAATAGGTTAAACACTTAAACAACTTATAAAACTTTAAACAAAAAAATATATGGATTGGGCCTACTATTGTTACTTATTCGAAAACCGAACGAAATCTTTGGTTATTAAAAATCCGAAAACCAAACCGTCGGTTTTTTCGGTTAGGATTTTTTGGAAATTTCGGTCACCCCTAAAAATCCGAAAACAGACGGTGTCATTTTGATAAACAGTGTAATTATGTTAGAACACATCTAAACTAGCGTAATTGCTATAGTTTTATAATTATCACGCTACTTCATTTTGTCATACTGCAATAACTAAAAAAATGAAAATATTATGCTACTTGTAAACACGTAATTATTATTATGCTAGCTTAAATTTGCGTAGAAAAATTACTCTAGTTCTTAACACCTTCTTACGCTAAGTTTTATTTGTACCCGATCCTAACCCTACTTCCGAAACTATAGGTATCTACTTACTTTTTTTTCACCGACTAACTCACACATCATTTAATTATACTTTTAAAACAATAGGTATACGCTTGCTTATTTTTTTTACCGGCTAACTCACATCTGATCTAAAACTACAAATACATGCATACTGTTTATTACCAGCTAATTCATATACCTTCTAATTATACTTCTAAATCTGTAGGTATCTGCTTACGTACCTCATCACATGGTACGACACATATGAATATATGTCCAATCTTTTTCAAGGTGTTAATGTTCAGGGTATTTTAGATGCTAATGAGCTCAATGCATCGCATATAATCTTCCCCTTTACGCCGATTTTGATCCCGCTTACAACGACACCATCAAGAATCAACACTACTGCAACTCCAGCACCGCCGCCTGCTCCACCAGTGATTCCGGTGGCGCCTAGCAGCGGTGGTGGTGGTTCGTCCAGCAAGTGGGTTTTTGTCGGTGTTGGAATCGGTGTCGGTTTGCTCCTGATTGTTATCCTGTCTGGGGTTCTTGTTTGGTGCTTTAGAAGAAGGAAGATCCAAGAGAGGAAGAATGGTCTCCCTCTGACGAAACACTCTCCAGCCACCGCGTTACTCCCGCCTGATAGTAATTCGTGGTCGATTTCGTTCCGAAGGGGTTCGGATTGCGGTTGGGTCGTTGACGGTTTATAAGTATGAGGATCTGCAAAAGGCTACCGGAGATTTTTCAGAAGAAAACCGAGTGAAAGAATCTGTTTACAGGTATAGAATTATGAAACCCCGTATGTTACATATTATAAACTAGGTTAGAAATTCGTGTATTACACAGGTTCAATAAAAGAAATATTAAATAGTTAGTAACAAAGAGTTAGGAATTACAAAGCTATTTATTATTTATGATTAAAATGACTTATAATATATTAGTATTTTAAGTAAGAAAGTAATAATATTAAAAATGAGAAGATGTAGTTATAATTCATAAATCTCCAAAGACTTCCTTAATTAACTTTTTTTTAACAAAGAAATAAAATACGAAGAGGTAAAATAAGATAAGCGGGAAAAAAGATCCTTGTGCTCACATAATTGTGACACGTGATGCAACCAGTTACTTATTTATTAGGTATAGATTTATCAACTGTCTAGTACAATAAGAACATTATAAATGAAAACTAAATAATTTAGTCTTCTAATTATGGTCGAGATAATTACAATAAACTCTAACTAATATCTCGTAACAGGGGGATTTTCAATGGGGATTCTGCCGCGGTGAAGATTATGAAAGGGGATGTTTCGGGTGAGATCAACATACTTAAACAAATCAATCACTCCAACATAATCAGACTCTCTGGATTCTGCTTGCATCAAGGAAACACCTATCTGGTTTACGAATTCGCTGACAACAGTTCGCTCAGCGACTGGCTGCACTCGACCACCAAGAACACGAACTACGAATCGGTTTTGGAATGGAAACAACGAGTTCAAATTGCACATGATATAGCTGATGCATTAAATTACCTACATAATTTCATCACTCCACCATACATTCACAAAAATTTGAAGTGCAGTAACGTGTTGTTAGACGTTCATATGCGAGCGAAAATAACAAACTTCGGGCTCGCTAGAAGTGTGGAGGAAACCGACGATGGAGAGCTTCAGTTGACTAGACATGTTGTAGGGACATTCGGTTACATGCCACCAGAATACATCGAGAACGGCTTGATCACACCTAAAATGGATGTATTTGCTTTAGGGGTATTGATTTCCGAGCTACTGTCAGGAAAAGAAGCCACCACACGATCACCTGAAGGTGGTGATGAGATGGATGTGGCGGAGTTACAAGAGGGGCTGCTGTCGGAGATGGTAAAAGAGGTGGTTCGAGGGGGGGATAACGTGAGGGAGAAGTTGGCCGCGTTTATGGATGGTAGGCTAAGGGGTGAGTATCCGTTGGAATTGGCCTATTCGATGGCGGAGATTGCTAGTAAATGTGTGGCGGCTGACCTAAACGACCGCCCGTCTATGGCGGAGGTGTTTGCGACACTGTCTAAGATACAGTCATCTTCATTAGACTGGGATCCGTCTGATGAACTTGAACACTCAAGGTCTCTTAGTCATGGCAGATAAAGAAGATACTATACAATTTAACTAGTGTAATATAATGTCTTTTTACAATATTAGTGTTTTGAGTGTTGAGAGAATAAAAGAATGTTTCAATGTTTTCAGTATTCGTAGTCCGGTTTTGGACCGAGCCAATTCCCAGCGTACATCAAACCAGTGAACCGCTACTGCCTGTACGGGTCTGCGTGGTTTAATAGTCTGAGCTTTTTCATAAGTGCAGCCATGCTATCCAAAATGATTATGGTCATTTGATGTTTATAGGATATTTTAAGATCATTTATATTTTGCTATTCAAAGTTGTTATAAACAAATCTATACACTAAAACTTAATAAAAAAATATAAGAAAACAATTCAAATTCACAAATATATGACAAAACAAAACTCAAATATCTTACAGATGTCCTCCTTCAGCTGTCTCTCGATGAATCGCGTATCGAAATATACAACTCTGGGACAACCAGTACACGCATTTTTCAGGTTTACCTTTGATGCTCGTTTTCATCAGTTGCTGTTGACTTTCGGGTAAGCATGCGTTGACTATTTCTAAAAGGCTTGCCATACTCATTGCCATATCTTTTGCAAAAAAGTATAAAATTTTCGGTAGGTATATTCTTGTTTCTTTGTTCACATAAACCGTTGATCGTATAAATTCTTCTTTCGCAAGCCTCAGATCCTGAAAAATAGTCTTTGCGTTGTAGACCCGAACCTATGTTTTAAGGATTCATCATTAATACCAAAATGGTGCACAATAATTTAAATTGTATTATTAGTATTAGAGTAAAATGTCATTGTCGTCTATGAGGTTTGGGCAGTTTTGCGAATTTCTTCTAAAGGTTTGTTTTTCCGCTTGTGAATTCAAAATGTTTGAAATCTTGTCATTTTCATCCGGCTCGTTAACTCCATCCATTTTTCTCCGTTAAGTCAGGGATATTTCCGTCTTTTTGGTTAACTTAAAGGGCAATTCGGTTTTTTTCACTTTATGTACAATCATTTAGCATAATGTACAAGTATTCGAAAAACTGAATTGTCCTTTAAGCTGACAAAAAAGACGGAAATACCCCTAACTTAACGGAGAAAAATAAATGGAGTTAACGAACTGGATAAAAGTGGCAAGATTTCAAACCTTTTGGGTCCAGATGCGAAAAAAACAAACCTTTAGACGAAAGTCGCAAAACTGGTCAAACCTCTAGGACAAAAAAATGGCATTTTACTCTTAAAAATATTTGCGTACCGCAGGGTCCGAAAATGATCCTAAAGAAAGGGCAAAATGGACAAGTGGCTCCGGGTATTCGATGGCATAAGTATGTTTATTAGGCTCCATCTTCAACTTCCTACCGGGAGATAACAATGACTGTAGCCACTGCATTAAGCTATGTTAGTTAAGATACCATAAAAATTCCATTCAGTTATACTATTTTTCTTACATTCAGCATTCATTATCTTATAGTACTAAAAACTAATAGCGGTTAAAACAAGTGAATAAGAAATCATACTAAAGACAGTTAAATCTAGGTAAGAGACAAACCGGTGATCTAAAGTGTGATTTGATTCCTAATATAGAGATCTGTATAACATATGCGTTGATGGAGTGTCCCCCGATGTTATAAGTCGCCTGATATACAAGATTATAAACCCACATTAAAAGTTAATCCGGCTTAACGAATCGTTACTATAAATATAAGATAATGAACATGTTTTACCTTTAAAATGGAATTACTTTTTGTGTTGTTATGCGTCCCGTATGCTAAATAAGCCTGCAAGAACAAGCACACGGCAGTATTCCACTGGTTAGCAGGGTATTGATGGGCCTGTGAGTTTACTATAATGGGTTCTCACGGTCACAAAAAAAATACACGTTTATGGAAGGGTATTTTAGGCATTTTGACAAATAAGGCGTATAAGTGAGTAGAATATAGAGATACAAATAACTTACATGCATGACCAAAGCATTATGAATGTTGATCCAAAACGCAAGCTTTTGTTCGCGCTTCATTTTCCCAGGGTCAACTGTCTCAAGGTTCTTTACCAATGTTCTACATCAATTAAAGTTTGAAGCAATTAAAACAAATTAATAAAAAAGATCAAAATCATTGAAATTTAATAAACTACCTGTATTTTTTTAGCATCCTTGAAGCATAATTGAACTTATCATCATCTACATTTATTTTCAAAACTTCAATAATATCAGCATCCGGGCTTCTTTCCTCTTTTAAGTTCTCATGTTTACCGTCCCACACGGGTTCCTCGTTGCAATAAGGACTCCATGTATCAGAAAGATTTTGGGTACAATTTGTACCCGATGAAGACAGAGACGAAGCAGATGAAACCAACGGTCCAGATTGAGCTTGATTTTGGTCCCCAAGCTTGCAGTAGATCAAAGAGATGCATCTGATTATGTCTTCAGAAAGTTTATCAGGACCGTCAAGAATTGCATCATTGGCACAAGAGGCTCCAAAGTGATCCCCGAGACTACAACAAACCCTTTTTCTTTCCTGAGATTACTCGTCATACACATAAAATCGTCGTGTCAGTAAGGTTATGTAACGGGTCAGGTGTCGTTTCTTGTAATGGTCGAGTCAAATATGATTACAAAATTACTGAATTATAATTTAGAGGTTTTATGCATTAAAGATGCATATTGGCCAACTTTCAATCTGTTTCCTTTTGAGTAAAATGTCATTTTGTCCCTGAGGTTTGGCTAGTTTTGCGACTTTCGTCCAAAGGTTTGTTTTTCCTCGTCTGGATCCAAAAGGCTTGAAATCTTACCATTTTCATCCAGCTCGTTGACTCCATCCATTTTTCTCAGAGTACTTTCGTCTTTTTGTTAACTTAAAGGAGTATTTCCGTCTTTTTGATACATGTACATAAAAGGCCGAATTGCTCTTTAAGTTAATAAAAAAGATGAAAATACCCCTGACTTAACGGAGAATAATGGATGGAGTTAACAAGCCAGATGAAAATGACAATATTTCAAACCTTTTGGATCCAGATGCGGAAAAACAAACCTTTGGACGAAAGTCGCAAAACTAGCCAAACCTCAGGGACGAAAATGACATTATACTCGTTTCCTTTTTAACTAACGTTTTTATTATTCTACTGAGTTGAACGAGAATTTGCGACTTCTAACAATTAGTGCAATACTTACTTTTCTAGATGATGAATTTGAGACCGAAGAACTAATTTGACGATTTAAACCCAAAAAGCCCTCACGAGGAGTCGAAAGTTGACTATGATGACCGCTAGACCAAGCATCAGAGTTGACTTTAAAGATTGACTGATCAGCAACAGTTTGCAGTTGTGATTCTATCTTATATTCCGAAGAGGACTTCTTGGTTTGTACACCATGAACTTGCGGCTGAAACGCTGTGCGGTATAGCGGAAAGCAGATACCGTTCCAAATGAAGTATTTCCATTTCAAGAGTGGTGATTTCCTTCACCAATTCCATCGACGACTGCGCCAGAATCACCACAAAACACAAAGGATGATTAGCGAAATGATTTCGGTTCACAAACTGTTCTAGATAGCTAGTTATGATGAACGTATTCACCTTCGAATTCGTGTGCAATTTGAAGCATTGGAAGAAAGTGAACTAGAACATGGTGTCATCTCTGACTCTGACCAAACCGAAGATTGATCAAGAAATATCTTCCCCAATTTTGCATCCTGTGTCAAAGATATGAAGTCAAACTCATAATTTTCGAAGCCCGATAACAAGTTTTATGATGTAAAGTGTTTCGCCATCACAATTCAAGAAAACGCGTTGATAATTCAAGAAACCGAATCTAGTTCTAATAAGCAAGAAGCAAAAGATAATAAAAATATCAAATTTAGAACATAAGAAACAACCAAAAGTTAAAAAAAAAAAAAAACATATGATAGATTACTATTCTGTTCATATAGAGTATACTTACAGGGTTTAAATTATAGGAAGCTTTAGGGGCCATATCTAACACACCATGATCATTTTTATATTCTGCCCATTATTCCAAGAACAACTGCAAATATAACCAGTCAACATGAGAATCAAGTTATAAGAAAATGAAAATAAACAGTTTTAATAAACCAGCAAAAAAATCATTTGTGAATGATTGAAATGGGGTGAGAAAAAAACTGATTAACCGAACTAAAATCGAAATAACCGATAAAACCACACCAAACATAAAAAATTGGCGGTTCGGTTATACCCTATTCCAAAATCAAATCGCAACGAACTAAACTGAACCGAACCGACATTTCTTGTTTAAATGTTTATTATTGGATATATGGTCCAAATTCATTTTTTTGGACCAAAAGTTTTATGAACAAAGTTATTACTTTACTACTGGTTAACAAAAAGTTTGGCTAAAAGTTTTTACTAATTTCATCATTTGGGTCAAATTTCTTTTAGCCTAAACATTTCAAACCCGTTGTAAAACCGGAAACCGACCCAACAAAAAATCCGAAAAGCGAAATACATCGCTTTCCTAAAACCGAAAAACCAATTTTGTTCGGCTTGAGCCAAAACCGACCCATAACCAAGCTGAACCGAATCGAACAAAACCCATATATAATACCGAAAACACATCACTTTCCTATAAGCCGAAAAACCAAAGTTTCAACTTTGGTTATGTTTGAGTCCAAAACCGACCCATAACCAAAAACCAAAATATAACGGTCTCCCAATATCGAAAAAAACCCGGCTGAGCCCAAAACTGATTCATACACACCCCTGGTGGACCGAACCAAATCATGAACACCCCTACACGAACGAACAACCAAACAAACAGTTTTTTTACTTAATCTGAAATTAAAAAAAAAAACAAAAGTGTACCCCTGAAAGCTTGAATGGCGGGAGGAGAGAGGAGAAACAGGTGGAGTGGAATCACAGTTAACTCTGAGCATCTTTGAACAAGAAGAAGAAGAAGAAGAAGATGAGATGAGTCACCGACAGTGTGTGATGAGGATCATTAACTGCATTACTTACGTGCAGAAAGTGTACCGAAACCAAGGTTGATCAGAAAAGAAATAAAAGGAATGATGTTGGGAATTGAAGAAGGCCCATTTATGAGAGGAGAAGAAGAAGAAGAAGAAACCTGTAAATTAGGGTAAACAAAAAGTGACAAATAAATGCATGTATGAGGAGGAACCCACAATGTGTCTTCATCAATCATAAATAGAGTAGGTATATATGATAATATGATATGATATCATCACAGATTTTTGGGGTAAAGCTAAAAGTTGCTCATTCAAAATTCAAGGTAAATGTATGTATAAAACAAAGTCTTTTCTATAAGTTACAAATACATCCCAAGTCTTAATTTTTAAATCGACAGAGGTGGTGTGAATTTAATTTTTGTGTCGTCCTGTATTTATTTGGGACTTTTAGTTTTTTTGCTAGCCTCTTTTTTATATATTTATATATAATATACAAAAACAGACTAAGCTTAGTAAAATTTTACTTGTAGCTAAGCTATCTGAGAAGTGTGTGAGATGTACGCAAATAATACTTGTTTTGGTATATAGAGAGGTTGCTTCAAGGAAACTCCGGATCCAAAAATATATGTATATATATAGAGAGAGTTGCATAAGGTTTCTTGTTAAATAAAATTATTTCTGTAAAGTTACAGTTTAATCGGCTATATTATACAAAATATATAGTTGGTATCAGTATACAGCAAAAAAAGAAAGAATAAGAAAATGTATTGTAGAGAGAGAGAATGTGAATAGAATTTTTTTTTGAACGGCTAACTGTTTTCCACGTGTAAACCCACATTTCGGAGCTATGTCCAAAGGCCGTACTACTCGACCATCGCTAGAAAGCGTAGCACACCCCTGATGCGCAAAAACCCCATGTAATAGTAAAACTTGCGTCCCCCTTTAAAACTTGAAACCGGGTAAAACCCCGGGCCAAGCCTTCACCGAGAATGTGAATAGAATAATGGCGCATTGGGTCGGGGGTGAAGACCACGCATTGCTGTCTATGTGTGTACCCCCTGTTATTTATGAAATATATACATGGGAATGAATATTATCGGGATTATCACTATTTCTTATAAATTTCATGACTACGTTTTTATATTTGTTAATTTTTACCTAGCTTTCATAACTATTGTTTAACTATAAATAAATAAATTAATCAACTAAAAATATTTTTATATTTATTTATAACCACAAGATATAGTCATAGAGATATATAGCTTGCATTATTGAAATGCTTGAAACCTGAAAGTTTTATTTATATTTGATTGGATTTACTTTTTGACATAGATCTTGAACTAGTAATTTCATTCATACGTAATTAGAACTTTCATCACATAGGTACCAATAGATCCAAATTAGGTACGAGTCTTTAAAACATAGCATATACATTGGTAAACATTAAAACAGGACGCTAATCATGAAAAGTAGTTAGCTTTCACTCTAATGCTAGAACTATCCTCACAGGCTCACATACAATCTAATGTGAATTTTGTTTATATAAAACATTGCGAAGATCATATTAGTATGAGCTTCTTCAACATTAGTAACTGTCATCAAGTGGTAGGTTATGTCTGTTTATCGGTTCTTAACCGCACTAATTAGAACATGATGCCACATCTTGATACTTATTTATTTACTAATGCTTATTTTAATATATTTTTTTCTTAAGTATATTTGAAATAACAACACAATTTAATATTTATTTGTATTAAATCCACGGTTTTTAATATTTATTTCATACAACCTAGACATACAATGTATTCATGCAACCTTAACCTACAATTTATGCATACACCATTCAACCTATAAACACAATATATACATATAATCTGTACATACGGCATGGATATACGATACAGTCTATGTATGATCTATACTTATAACATATATGAAGAGATATGCATCCGGTACCGAGCCACTAAAAATGGATTTAAGGATCCGACCCATGCCAATGTTAGATAGCCTCACAAATAGCATGGGATATGACCACCAATAGGAAAAGAGATGTCAACATTAGTTGGTTACGCCCTACTGAAGATCACGCTGGGCTGTGAAAATGACATGTAACCATTATGGTATAAATACTAGTGATGTCATGAAAAAATGGTAACTTGCATTCTCTGACTAACCTCATTCTCTTTGCTTATATCTTTTCAGAGAACTAATAATTTTCACGCTTAAACGTGGTCATGGAAAGAAATCGTTCATGTACGAGGCTGACAACCTTTTATGTTTTTGCAAATTTAGCTCCTCGATATATTATGCAAATTTAGTTTGGATCTTGCTTCTAGAATATATATTTTATGAGACGAAAGCTATTGTGTTGAAATCTTAATATACTTACATACAATTTCAACTCTTTGTATACTTGACTTGTTTCCCCACAATAGATTTGTTATAATTTATGCGTTTAGTTTTACACGTAATCAAGTACGATACTAAAACAAATCTTATGGTGTACGAATTTTTAACCTCCCACCCACATACGAAACACTACGTATTGACAAACACATTGTATAACTAATATTAAAAAAATAGTGCACAGAGTGTAGAAAATAATATACAAGCATAATTTTGGGGAACATGGCAGAAGGATATATAATAAATTATTGAGGTAAACAAGTGAAATTGGAAAGTAGAATGATGAAAGGATTGGGGAGGCCAACAACTCTCTCCATTTTACACAATTATTATGTTTGGTAGAATAAAAAACACATCAATCTTTTCCATATTTTCACCATAAAATGTTTTTAATTATATATTCATAATTGTGTTAATTAATAATTATTATTACTAAAAACTTATAGAATAATATTATCACATTATTTAGAGTATGAGTATCTAATAATCTAGTGGTACTTTCTATTTTGCCAAGTAGAAATATAGAATTGTGTTTGTGTGTGTTGTATACTAGGGAACTTTTATTTCAAAATTATATATTTTTACAACATAACTTAGATTTTATTATTGATCATTATTAATATTTGGTTGAGCAAAAACCTATGAGTAATATCATTGTTTTATAAAGAAATTCATGACGTGTTTTACGAGTAAATAAATACTTAAATAGTGAAGCAAGCATGCGGATGCAACATAAAGACAAAATTGTGAAGGATTAGATGATGTTCGGTATTCAAGTGATGTAATAGCCATATAAATAGTAGGTGTTTAGCCTACAAAGCCTACTAGGAACTTAGGATTATAAACTCATAACACTAATTCAATTGTTAAGATTTAATACATAAATTGTAATTATCCAAACTCAGTTATTTGCTGATATTTTCAATTTCATGTAACTTTCTATACTTCACTTTTTTTTAAAAGTTAAAATATAAAACTAAGAATTTTTTTCTATTTAATTTTAGTATTAAAAATGACAAATGTATTTAGAAAATATTGATATCCTACTCATTACATTAACATGTCCAAATTTATCACAATTGTGCATCTATGTATAGTTTACCGAATACTAATTAGTTATGCATAATATTTTGTTGTATTTATTACATCCTTCTCCTTCACCACAACCTCTATTGTATTGACCATTTTTGATTCCGAATATGAAATTGATATACTTGACAAGTTTCGTGTATGTATATTTTTAATCCTTCTGCCATGTTTGCCTAATTAAAATAATAACTAAACTAGTAAATAAATAATGAAACATGCAAAGATAAAAGGACAACACATTAAGGATTAGATGATCGGCTTCTTATTGTATTAGTTTAGGTCAACCAACATACTAAAAAACAGTCTACTCATAGTAGATAAACTACATCCATTCTTCCATTTATCATTTTATATAGTGATTAGATAAGCATGGTTCGATTATCTTCAAATTGTATTTCAAATATCAAGTCTGGTTTGAGTAATTTTACAATTTCATATACGATTTTCTTATTACTTATAGTGTTGTCACCATCTAACTTGTATGAGAAACTTATTAAAGGGTAAATTGTATTTTACGTCTTTAAGTTTGAACAAAATTGCAGGCGCTATCCTTTAACAAATAAATTTACACTAGATGTCCTTTATGTTACGGTTTCTCATCATGTAGTGTCCTTTTGTCGTAACCCAGTTAATTTTTACGTTAACGCTTAGCATGTGCAACTCACATGGGGGTATAATGGTCATTTTCATTTAAATATATCTTCCTTGAAGTTTAATGGGTAATTTTTATATTTTTTATTTTAGTTATTAAGTGAAAATTACCATTATGCTCTCATGTGAGTGACACGTGTTAAGAGTTATAAGAAAAAAAATAACTAAGTTAGGGCAAAAGGACACCGCATGATGAGAACTATAACATAAAGGACATCCAGTCTAATTTTATTAGTTAAAAGACAGGGCCTACAATTTTACTCAAACTTAAAGAACGTAAAATGCAATTTACCCCTCGTTCAAAGTACACAGTTTTTATTAAAATCGATAAAAATAAATATATACTATATATCTTTATTTATTTATTTTACAAAACTAACTAATTTGAGTAATTTCTGACGGATGTGTAAGTTTGATTTAATTAAAAAATTTGGTGATTCTTTACATGTGGTTATGACATAAGAAGAGGGGAAGTCCATCACTTTAAGTTGGCCAATGAGATATACTTAACATTTCTATTTAATAACTCTTGACTTCTTCTTGAGCTTCGTCTTCCATCAATTAACACTTTTATTTCAATTAAATAACTCTTGACTTCCACCAACGAATATGAAAAACTTTATGTCACAAAATAATAAGTTAGATTTAAATTTTGATATTTTTTAAGTGACTAAGTTAAAGATAAATCCAGTTTAGATTTTTTTTTCAACGAGAATCTTACACCTACTTGTAAATTACATCACTTGCCTACAATGGGACTTGTAAGTTATAACTGCTTCTAAATTGGTATTTTTTTATGTGAAATGAACATTAGAAAAACGAAGCAGGAATCAAAACACGTAACTTGCGGGTTATAAAGCATGGAGCACACCGGTTGAGCGAAGATCCAATTTTACCAAAAATAACTAAAGGTCGTGGGAAGGAGGTCGAAGCCGTGACCTCCTATATAGAGGTGCACGCGTCTCACCAGCTGGTATGCCTTTCTTTCAGCAGGTGGTGGCCTGAAATTGTTGTTTTATACAACGGCAGAGCTTGAATGAAAACTCGGTGTGGGCCGGATTCTCAAAATTCAAATCGCTGGGGGCCGGACTCTTGAAACATAATGTTTTATACTACAAAAAATCGAAAGTTTTCAGTTAAATTAACACTACAAGCGAAAATCGATGACCTGGCCCCAATAAAACTTCGCCCCTGAGTTTATATAGCCGTCGATATTGCTAATTGTAGTATATGTAATTATAAAATAAATCGGAATTATATTAGAACACTAAGGCTATATGGTGCCCCAGCATAGGCGGCATCATACGTGGAGGATCGGCGCCACACCTCCATCCATTTCGCCTCCCTTGCCAGCGTCCTCTCCGGCTTCTCCATGCCGTTCAAGCCGTCCCACTAGAGGACAAAACCTCCTCACACACACATATATACATACAACATATACATATATTTTAGGATCATCCCCCATTTTCTTACATCCATCCTCTTTGCCCCATCCTCATGCCCATCCTACGTGGCGGACCATCCTCCAAGGAAGGACCATCACCATACCGTGTAGCCTAAGATAACATATGAAAAAAATATATTTTTACATCTCCTTAAAATTGGAGTTAAAATACATAATCTTAGAGTCAATAGAGATCATTGAGAACCATAACCATGTAAGGAACAATGAAAACTAACTGCATTCGCATCATATTCATCATTTCCTACCGTATAATTTAACTAATTTTTTTTAAATTTATCTCTTATTTTAAAAAAAAATCCTCGCATTTCATACACCATACCAATCTCTATATCATTATTCTATCTTTTTTTGTCTTTGTAT
This sequence comes from Scalesia atractyloides, assembly GCA_947069175.1. Lineage (NCBI taxonomy): Eukaryota > Viridiplantae > Streptophyta > Magnoliopsida > Asterales > Asteraceae > Scalesia > Scalesia atractyloides. The sequence goes on from CAMTDV010000030.1 coordinate 84,969,867, forward strand.
TATTTATCTCAATTTTTTATATATGTGTATGGGAGTGTGAGAGAGAAGACATAAGGGGTGAACTTATTACAATTGTGGTGAGTGGATGAGTTTTTGTTAAATTTTAGAGAGTTGATATAAAGATGATGAATGGGATGTAATGATGTTTTTGTTAACTTTTAAGGATAGAATGAGAGATAATGAATGAAATGTGAGTACTCTAATATAGCTATTGCTTATTTATGTATGTGACCACAGACCACACACTCCTCTCTAACTTTCACCCACTCCCCTGTTCCTCCCCATCATTAAAACAATTAGAACTTAGACATTGACATGTCCCCTCTGTTTCAATGAGTTTCCGAATAACACATTTCCTGGTCAATTACCGGTGACATGTATATGTTATTTGAAACTGGTTTAAAAAAAGGGTGTTAATATTCATACCCCTCTTTCCTCTACCTCTTGTATATACATAGATCTATATAGTGAGAGATAGAGTGAAAATGATGTGAGAATAAGATTTTAGAAGTGTGAGAATAGAAAGAGCCGTTAAAAAAAACAAATTACAATGAAAATAAATATTCCCCCAACATTTACTTTTGTAAGAATAAAAAAAAAACAGATTTCCTAGACAAATGCACATGTAGATAAACAAAAGATATTCATATGCGCAAATAACAAAAAAATGGTATACATATATGTACATATTTACAGACACACACATATATATATATAGGGGAGAGTTATCTTGAGAACGCTAAATATTGCGAGAACCGTGAGAACGAATGAAAAAAACCAATCAAAACCATTTTTTTTAATACAAACCTCATTGTAATTAAAATAAAACATCAACATAAGAATTTACAACATCAAATAATTCATTTATCCCCTCAAAATCACTCTTATTAGATCTTTTACACATGTGTAAATACAACAAATTTACACGTGTAAAGTTGTATTTACACATGTGTAAATGACAAACTTACACATGTGTAAAAAAAATTATTTACGAATTCACGTACATTTAAACGTGTAAAATCAAAAAAGCGCCGAGTGGATATTTAAAAAAAATAAACAAGTTTCAGCAACTTTCATCACTAACATGTGTTAGACAAAAGTTGCTGAATTTTTTGTTTATTTTTTTTTAAATATCCACTCGGCGCTTTTTTGTTTTTTTGGGCTCAAAACTCTTAAAAACATGTATATTACATGTGTTATTTTTTTCAAAAAAATAAATGTCGGGAGATTGGGTTTTCTAGGGTTTTCTCAAATTTTTAGGGTTTTCTATCTAACCCTCCCATATTATATATATATTATATATAATAATATATAGAAAGTATATTGTACAAGTGGCTTAACGTACATTACTTACGTCATGTGATTTCGCACCCTTTAGTGATGAATTCGCATGAGAGAAGATGAATTCGCACCTACATTTCGCATGGGGTTTTCAAAAAATGATGATTTCGCATGGAAAATGGCGATTTCTCATGGGGGTAAAAACTAGATCGGACGGCCTGGATGGTCTCGTACGTAATGTATGATAAACCATTTTGTACAATAACCTACCCCTATATATATAAAGGTAGTGTGAGGTTCATTGGGGAACACTAAAAAAATGGGAAACCGACTCAAACGAACTCCGATTGGATTCATTCCAGCGGCGTTGGAACTGGCTCGTCGAACCCTAACTAGGATCTCTTAACCCTAAATCCTAACCCTAAACCCTAAATCATAACCCCTAAACCCTAAATATATTAGGGTTTGGATTTAGGGTCTTATATTAGGGTTTAGCCTTAGGTTTAGTTTTAGGGTTAATCATTAGTATTTAGTGTTTAGTTTTAGGGTTAATCATTAGTATTTAGGGTTTAGTTTTAGGGTTATCATTAGTATTTAGGTTTAGCTTTAGGGTTTATGGTTAGCTTTTAGGGTTTATAGCTTAGATTTTACGATTTAGCTTAGGTTTTAGCCTTATTTTTTAGCTTTAGGGTTTAGGGTTAGGGTTAAGAGATCCTAGTTAGGGTTCGACGAGCCGGTTCCAACGCCGCTGGAATGAGTTCAATCGGAGTTCGTTTGAGTCGGTTCCCCACTTTTTTAGTGTTCCCCAATGAACCTTCCCCTATAAAGGTAAAGTTATCCTACAAAGTCTAAATATAAAAAGTGTATAAAGACATAATACCGAAAAATATAACACAATATCGAGGAAAACGACATAATACTAAATAAAAAGACAAAATGATATAAACACAAAATTATAAAACCTATAAGCTATAAATCCAAAAGTGAAAAATCTAAAATCTCATATCTCATATTGTAGAGTTTGATGACAAGATTCTAATGCCGCATGAATGAGATCAATAGAAGTCTATTTGATACCCGACTTCTTATTTTTAGGAGATTTTGTATTTGATCCTTACCCTGCATACGTAAGAAATAAAGAAAATAATCACATGTTCATTAAAAAAATATGTTCAAAGTTGATCCAGATATTGAGCAAGTATAAACCAAAATTTATGAAGTGTGTGACCTATGACACATTTTAACACATTGCTTTCACTTCTTCAATAGTGTCTGGTCCTTCATCCTAATCATGAACAACCTTGAAACACAAAAAAGGGATTTGATGGGATAAATCATGAACAACCTTGAAACACACCAATTTAAGAGATACATATTGTAATAATACTTGATTTTCATTAGTTTATTTACCATAAAAAATCTTATTGAAACCAAATGCAAACCTTGGAGCTTGCTGCCATTTTATGACCCACTTCTTGTTCAAAACCTATTTTACCATTGGCCCTAATTACAAGTCATTGTTGAAGTTTGTGTCATGAATTGTTGTTACTTGTGTCTATCACCTAAATTGGAGTATAATTGGGGATTGTGTGTATAATTGGAATCCATGAATTAATACCCCATAAGAAGCTTACATCATAATTTTCGGATGAGTACTAAAGATACATTGAATAGTTTCCCGTTCACTTTTTGGTTTTCATGAATCAATCAATATCTATATGGTTACCAAACACAATTCATACCGCAAAATTGTAATTTCACATTGTGGATGTTGCACCTTTGATTGAGACTTAAGAACTACAGATTGAGAACAAACTCGAGGAAAGTCGCTTACACTTAAGTTCTCTAAGATGTGTGTTATACGGTTCTTATGTTTCTCTACTTAAAAATTCTCATGTACCGAACATGCCTTTTGCACATCCCTCTCTATATATTTCCTAAAAACTTTCGTTTAAAATGGTAAGAAAATAGTAAAATACCCCATTTCAAAATTAAGAATATAACGAGATCTGTGAAACAATATATATTGGTTTATATGTGATATATAAAATGGTTACATCATCGTCACACTTTCTTTCTCTCACCACTTTTAATTATATTTAATACACACTGTACAAGTGAATTATACATTTATAGGGTTCTCATCATAGGGGAGGGGGTTCATTTGATAATTTATATAAATTTACTAATATACCATTGTAATAATATTAAATACAAGTGTAAATCAATGGTCAGGATTTGATGATGAAAATACACTAATGTATTTTACGATGTAAATCAATGGCCAGGATTTGTTCACTCAGTTCACAAATACACTGGTGTTCACTCTAGAAACCCCACCTTATATATATATATGGGCAACGTAACATACAATATTTCTTAACGTGCAATGCGTACGACTTTAAATCACGCATGTCATAAAAATCAAACCCTAATCACTTATGAACAAAAAAAACACATAATCACTTATGTATAAAATCAGAAATCATGCATGGGGTAAACCCTACCATGCATGTTATAAAATTAATTACGCACGTTATAATTTTCTATCGTACGTTAAGAAATATTGTGTTTTTACATTTTCTCTCTCTCTCTATGGGTGAGGTTCTAAAGAACACTAGTGTATTTGTGAACAAGGTGAACAAATCCTGACCATTGATTTACATCATCAAATCGTAAAATACATATTTCCATCATCAAATCGTAATTCTGAGCTGGGGACAAAAGCGTGATTTTATTTTCAGCTGGAGGCAAAACTGTAATTTGAAGCAGGGTCAAAACGGTAATATTACGATGAATATAAAATAGTAAACGGCATAGTCCAATGAAGGAGTGCCAAGCAGCTAGCTGCCTAACACTATTCCCCCAACTTGTATCTGTAGTGTATAGAATAGAATATTATTTAAGAAAAAAATACGTAACACATTCGTAGAAAGTGGGCCTCAGGGACATTGCTCTTTTTTGAAATATCGTTGGTCAATTGATGAAAATATTAAATGGGTTGTTTTCTCGTTGTTAAGAACAATGAATGCAAATAAGTAGTAAATACGCAGTTAATGTGTGTCCTCCTTTTAATACATGATATTTATAAGTTAGTCTACATTGTACGAAAGAATCAAAGATAATAGATGGAAATACAAAGAATCATCGGGTAAAAATCAAGTGAATTTTACAACAGAATAACATAGAAAAAAATAGCACCTGGTTCGCGAGTTCTTTACTCCAGCCCAAATCCAAACCAACACATCTTGCTTGCACCCTAAGCCCTAGTCTTGGGAAATAACACTATCGGTTTGTTAATTTACAAGTTTATGTTTGATCATGCTCACTAGCCTCCATAAAGCCACGTGGAATTCATGAGTGTGTGTCAACTAGACGAGGTATATATATATATATATATATATGTACATAGGGCTTCATCGATTTGGATATCAGTTTTTCAGTTTTAAATAAGTTTGGTCTAACTAAAAACCGAAGCGAATTCAACCCACTAAACCAATTTCTTTGGTTTGGTTTATCCGATTAAACCGATTATAATTTGACTCGGTTTATCCGAAGAAGCATGATTTGTGAAACTAATAACCGAAAGAAAAACCAAATTCGCAATTCGGATAGGGTTAAGAACCGGACCAAAACCAATTTCACAATTAAGATATGGTTAGGAACCAAACGGAAAACCAATTTCAAAATTCAGATATGGTTAGGAACCTAACCGAAAACCAAATTCACCATTTGGTTTGGACTTTTTCCGGGTATGAATACCCTTCGATTTTTTTCCCGCACTCCTATGCGAAATTCTCCATGATCAAATGCTAGATAAATCAAAAGTATTGCAAGCAAGTGTTGCCATGATGAGTGATGAAATATGTTGAATATGGATCTTGAACTTACTAGCAAAGCAAGACAAAGAAAATGAATAATAATGATATAGTTGAACTTATAAATAATTAGAAGAAAACATACAGAAATTCACATGGAGATAACATCAATTTCACATTATTAGTGATTGCATAAGGTGGACTAGCTTTCTTAAATGAAAAGACAAATCCAAAATTTGGAATACTCATAAACAAAATTAAAAGAAAGATGATTGACAATCGAATGATATTGAGATAAAGTTATGAAATTAAACAATGCACACAAGGTGTTCGATGGAATTCCTCAATGAATTGTGTTATTTGACTTACAGGATTTAATGTGTTACCTAATTGAACTTTAATGGTGATGCACTTTATTTGATCTATTACAGTGTTGATCAGGTATAACCATTTGGGGTCTAAGTAAGTTGCTTAGCTTTTGGAGGGTTGATAGAAAGCAGGGGCGGACCTAGGTTGTCCCCAAGGCGGCGGCCGCCCCCCATGAAATTTTTTCGGTTAATATATACTTGTGGAGCGTCTCCATTGAAATTTTAACACCGCACCCCATGAAATATTAACACCGCACCCCATGAACTAAGAAGAAAGAGAGGAGAAAGACAAGAGTAGAACTAATCAATTTTTTTATGGTCGACGCCAAGAAGTTGCAGAGGGTGCCATAGATCCTTGAAAGTGAAAATATGGAGAAGGTGAACGTTGAAGACAATTTAATGCCAATTAAATAGAAAAGTGCTTAATCCCCCACTCTAGCTCAGCTGGTCAGTTGGGCCGATGTTCTCTTTGGAGACGCCGGTTCGACTCTCGGTTGTAGCAAAAGGTGCGGGACGTCCAATGATGGATCGTTTCCTACCGAGGCATGGTTCGATCCGGAGGGCAACCTGCTTTTATCCAGCTGTTACCCCAGCGAGGCTCTCTTGTGGGGGCAGTATGGTTTCCGGGCGAAGGTCAGTTTGCGCGGCGGCTGAGGCCTGATAGAACATTACGTCTGTAGGCGGGGTTGACGGGGGATTGGTTTTGACAAAAACCCAATGACCAATAGGTCCTGTACATAGAAAGTCACCCGTAAAAAAAAATAGAAAAGTGCTTTTGTAGTGCACTAGTTGGATACCCTGCCGCGTTGCGGGGCGCTAGGCCGAATATTTCTTGGTTTTATAACATGTATGCATGTATTTTAAGTTACTTGTTCATACTCCTTATAACACGATCTCACAAAAAAAACACATCAAGTTAACCAATTAAACCAAAACACTACCATAGTTTTGCTAAGAAAACCAAAATACTACTTATAACACGACAAAAGTTAGATTGAGTTAACTAAGTAAAATAAAAACTACTATAGTTTTGCGAAAAAAGAAAAACTAAAATGATTGCAAGACTACAAATTTTAAATGTGGCCAAAATCGTAATTTTTTAAATGTAGGCAAAATCGTAATTTTCTTAAATGAGGGCTTCGTAATTTTAAGCTAGGGGTAAAACTAAAATTTTGATTTGAAACGGGGCAAAATCATAGTTTTGAATTAAGGGCAAAATCGTAATTTTTAGCTGGAGAGAAAAACATAATTTTATTTGAACTGAGGTGAAAAGCGTATTTTGAAATAAGGTCGAAATCATTATTTTTGAAAAGGGGCAAAATCATATTTTTGAACTGAGAGCAAATCGTAATTTTGAGCTAAGGGAAACACTTGTTTTTATTTTGAACTGGGGCCAAGACTGTAATTTTAAACTAAGGATAGAATCGTAATTTGATTGGACTAACGGGGTTGTCTATTGAATTTATTTGATCGTATACGTAAATCAAAACCACTCAACCATATATACATACAATTGATGGTTAATTATAATTATACTAACCTTAAAAAGAAAAAAAGAAAAAAAAGATTGCCGTCCTTTCCCACCAATTAGATGGCGGTACTATCCTGGCAAATCGGCCATCTCAGTTTAGTACATTGAGAAGTGTGGAGTGGTAATTTTTTATGTTATATTCAATTCAAACCATCTTGCAGCATGAGGAAAATATTTTATTATCTAAATACTATTTACAACATTTATTCATTAATTTTAGAGTAAATTGCACAAAATATCCTTTATGTTTCCTCAAACTTGTAGGTTTCAGCCTTAATGTTTAAAAGTTGCTAAAAACAGCCTTTAAGTTTATTTTTGTTGCGGGTTCAATCCTTTACAGCTAACCACGTTATTTTCTTCAGTTAAGTTCCCTCACATGCATAACATGTGAGGGTATATTCGTCATTTTGGTTAATCTTCCACCCACGTCAATTATAAGAAAAAAGAATATTTAAGTTTAACCTATTTTAAAAAAATTCTAACCGCAGGGACTAATGTGCAATAAAACCAAACTTTTAAAAACCAAACACCCTCTTTTCCGGTCTTCTTCTCCGACGACTTCGCCGGATTCTGGCGAACCCTGAATTAAGATAGGAATCTTGTTAAGCTAGCCCACTAAGCTGTAAAGATTAACACGGATTTTGATCATGCCAATCAAACTCTTCAGGATTATGATCAGTTGGAAGAATCGACGCCTTATTCGCATCAGACGGAAACGACAAACGACTCTTCAACCCTAGATACCTCTCACGGAACTCCGATGCCGTCAAATCAGAGAACTTCGTAACACCGTGTTCAGTAGTCGGATCCAGCAACTGGTGACGCTTAGGACGCCGCAAGTTAGACTTAAACACTATCAAACGGTAATCGTGCTCCTCTGTAGTCGCGTACGTTTTACCAAACTTTGTTTAAACTAGTTTAAAACTTAAATATTCTTTTTTATAATTGAAGTGGGTGGAAGATCAACCAAAATGACGAATATACCCTCACATGTTATGCATGTGAGGGAACTTAACTGAAGAAAATAACGTGGTTAGCTGTAAAGGATTGAACCCGCAACAAAAATAAACTTAAAGGCTATTTTTAGCAACTTTTAAACATTAAGGCTGGAACCTGCAAGTTTGAAGAAACATAAAGGATTTTTTATGCAATTTACTCTTAATTTTATATATTTTAACTATGTCATCTACATTACAACAATATGGTTTCTATTAAAAAAAACGAATAAGATACTATTAAACATCTAACCTGATACGAAAAATTTTGATCGATTTTGCGTGTAAGGTTAGATGTCTAAGAGGACTATATTCATTTTCCTCTTATATTATTCATCTTTCATTTTACTTCTTTACTTTTTTGTGTTTTACTAATCTGTTTATAATTTATAGTGTTTTCATATTTTTATTAACTATATTGTTTATAATTTATAATTTTACAGTGTTTTCATATATTTATTAACTATAATTTTAAACTTTACATGATTTATTACCATGTATAAAAACTAAGGATTTTTATATTGATATCAAAAGGGTGTACCTATTGGCACACTAATGTGCCTATATGCACATCAAACCCTAATAAAACCTGTCTTTACCTACGCTGCATATAGGTCTATACGCAGCTTATAGGGTTACCCATATACGTTGCGTATAGAGCTGTACGCTGCATATAGCTTGCATGTGTTTCGAGCCTTGTAACCAATCATTGCACAGGAAACTTGGGTTTATATACGCTGCGTATAGGCTTATACGCTGCGTATAGGCTTATACGCAGCGTAGGTCATTTAGAGGGGGTTGAATCATCAGTTTTTTCACAAAGTTTACATACGCTGCGTACAGGCCTATACGTTGCATATATAAAGGGTCGAAAAGACCATTTTACCCCTAAATTGGGGCTATATGGAGCCCCATGCTGGGGTAAAATGGGTTTTTTGACCCTTTATATATGTTGCGTATAGGTCTATACGCAACATATATAAAGGGTAAAAATCAGTTATACCACACAATTTTACCACAAATTTGGGGTTAAAAAACCATCCTTTATATATGCTATGTATAGACCTATACGCAGCATATATAAAGGGTTAAAAAAAACCCATTTTACCCCTGCTTTGGGCTCCATATTGCCCCCAATTCAAGGGTAAAATTGTAACATCCGTCAAAAACGGATTTACCAAACCCGCTCCGCTTATCGACCGAACAGTCAGTTAAAATTTTCGTTGCGAATTAAATGCCCAAAATAATTTTAAACGATACATAATCAATTATTATACGGGAATATATAATTAGTTTTTGAAAAACTGTTAAAAATCGTAAAATAAAAATACTTTGGTTCTGCCGGGTTTCGAACCCGGGTCAGTCACGGTCCAGCAACAAACTTAACACACGCGCACTAAACCACTGCGCCACTGATGTTCCTTGTTAAATATTGGAATCACTTAATTGATAACGTGTCTTTCCGAATTCAAAAACCGGCGCCCAAAGTTGCAGTCGTCGGAAATCCCGGTAATCTCGCGAAACTTAACGTTTCTTTCAGTTATAACGTAAAACATAAACGCTACATCGGTTATAACCGACGTCTGAGTCCGCGACCAAAGTTATAACCGCCGGAGTTTTTATAACCGACGAACCAAGTCGGAAATCGGACCTAATCCATCGACGACTTGCCCTATAAATACCCCCTCGAACCTCTGCAAACATTTTCGCTCAAAACCGCACCCTTTCTCGGCGAAAACTCACTCGCCGGAATATTTCTGCTCATCGCCGGAAAACCGAGTTCTTAACTTCTAAGCCTTACTAAACCCTCTGAACTTATACCGAAGTCACCCACATACTTTGTAAGCTTTCTGAAGACTCTCTGCTGCAAGACACCCGACGCCAGAGCCTGTTGCTGTCGCCGGAGTTCTGCCGGAAAACAGAGGAAAGCTAGTCGGTATACCTCACGCCTAATTTCTTTTCTTTTTACTTAATCTCATCTGTAATTAATCATAAGACGCTAAAGAAACCTGAATAAAAACTCGAACCAGTCAGTCATCATTTCTGGTTATAACTCAACGAAGAAGACTATGTTCGGTAGTGTTTAAGTTTAATTAAAAGCAAGATATTACTCGGGTTAGACACACAGTCCACGGTGGACTGTGTGCACATTAAACACACAAAGGTCTCGAGTTCGAATCCTGTTCCACACACGCTGCCTTAATAAAAATGATTTTTTTTGTTAACCGAACCGGAGTCACACTGTTATATGTTAAGTATATTAATAACCGGAATAATAACCAAGTTAGACACACAGTCCAGTGGTGGACTGTGTGTATGTTTAATTAAAGCACACGAGTTCGAGTCCGGTCTTCTGCATCGACCCGGACAATTATTTTACCTTTTTAATTAAGTCAGAAATGAAAACAAATAGTTTGTATTTAAGTATAATAAAATTGGATTATATAACATGTTAAACACACAGTCCAGCGGTGGACTGTGTGTTACGCAACCCGCAGGTCCCGGGTTCGAGACCTGTGGAGCGCACCGGTCCGATTCAAATTAAATCGTTTTTAAATAAAAGGATTTTCTGTTTAAATTAATTAATATATAAATATAATTAAAAACAGATATATGACGGGTTAGACACGTAGCTCAGTTGGTAGAGCTGCGTGCACGCGTACGGGAGGTCTCGGGTTCGAGCCTCACCCAGCGCACTTATATTCGCATTCGAACCGGTCAACGGTCAAGTCAACGGTCAAAGTCAAAGTCAACTGTAGCAAAAAAATCAAGTTTTTTTTTTTTATTTATTTTAATTAAAAATCAATTAAAAATACTTAAAAATAACATTTTTAAGGTTAGAAAATAGCCTTAAACTCGCAAAAATACACCCAACAATCCTACTAAAATAGATTAATAAAATCCGTTTACTTACCGAACCATAATGATATTTATCTAGGTTAATTTCACTCGTGGTTAAAACCACTTCGCGTGCATTCAACATCATCAACCGAACGCACCCACTGTGAGTGAATCTTACAACTCCCCCTTTTAATTACACGTTTTGGGGTGTGTCATGTGTCACAAAATAATTAACTCGTTTATTTAAGCTTGTGCCATACCATGTCATGATCTAAACATAGATTGTTTATATTGTTGTGATTACTTATTTCATTTTGTCAAATTATATGAAACTCATTCATTAAGCCCATCAGTTCCTCGTGGGAGACGAGTTGAACAACGCGTGCCACAAATCAAATTCATTATTGTTCACGTGTGTATCATTGAGTTTACATTATTTGTAGCTGAGTCATTCATATTATCATGTTTATGCAAATTCATTCATTAGGCCCATCAGATCCTCGTGAGAGACGAGTTGAGCAACGCGTGCCTCTAAATGTTCCATTATTGTTCATGTGTGCTTTATTTAATATCTAATGATTGTTGAATAAGTTTACATCTATTCTTACTCATGTTTGGTTGTGCACATATTTCATAATCAATTTAAATAAACTTGTTCAAATGTTTTCCATAGGATTCACTCGCCAACTTTATGTTGATCCAAAAACCCTTTTACACATGATACAGGTGAACAGGTTGAAGCAAGGAAAACATAGGAAATGCCTTAGAAGAGAACAAAGAAGCTTAGATTGATAGTTAGAACATGTTGTAATATTTATTGTAAAGTTCCATTAAATTGTATTTAATGAATATGAAACGCATAATAAATGTCATGAGCTTTGATGATAACCCAATCATGCCCCGATCACCTTTTCCGCTGCGGGTCGGGGTGTGACAAAAATGGTCTTTTTGACCCGACGCAGCGTATAGGCCTATAAGAGTCGTATATAAAGGGTCAAAAAGACCATTTTACCCCTAAACTGGGGCTATATGGAGCCCAATGCAGGGGTAAAATGGGTTTTTGACCTTTTATATATGTTGCGTATAGGTCTATACGCAGCATATATAAAGGGGTGTTTTTTAGAGAAACATTTAGACAATATTAATCATTTTAGAAGAGTTTTATAAAAAAAAGTTTTCTATTTTAAATAAATTAAAAGGTAAGTATTTCTTACAAACTTCTTTATACAACATTAATCAATATTATGCTCTACGATACGATAAATATATTATAAGGCTCGTATAGAACTATAAATGTGGTATCGTAGGCATATACGATACTTATATTACACTTTATGATACGATACATATGATATAACACCCGTATAGGCCTATAGGTGTAGTATAGGCTCGTATAGAACTATAGATGTAGTATCGTATGCCTATACGAGACTTATACTACACTATACGTTACGATACTATAAGATATAATATAACACCAGTATAGGCCTATAAGTGTAGTATAAGTCAGTATAGTATAGGCCTATACGACACCTAAACTACACATATAGTCCTATACAGGACCTATACTACACCTGTTGGCCTACGTGGGACCTATACTACATCCATAGGCCTATACGAGACCCATAGGGAACCTATACGAGACTTATACTATACATTATACGATATGGTACGATGCAATATGATACGATACTATAGGATACCATACAACGCCTGTATAAGCTTATAGGTGTATCATAAGTACTTTATAGGCCTAGAGGTGAAGTTTAGGTCCCGTATAGGCCTACAGGCACATACAAAACCTATAGGGAACGTATACGAGACTTATACTGTAGACTACACGATAAGATGCAATACGATACTATAGGATACCATACAACACCCATATAAGCTTATAGGTGTATCAAAAGCCCTTTATAGGTCTAGAGGTGTAGTTTAGGTCCCGTATAGGCCTATAGGCACATACAAAACCTATAGGGAACCTATACGAGACTTATACTATACACTATACGATAAGATGCAATACGATACTATATGATACCATACAACACCCGTATAAGCCTATAGGTGTATCATAAGTCCTTTATAGGCCTATAGGTGTAGTTTGGTCTGGTATAGGCCTATAGGCATATACAAAACCTATACGAGACTTATGCTATACACTATACTATACTATACGATACGAAATGATACTACATCCTTAGGCCAATACGAGGTTTGTACGAGACTTATATTATACGATACTTAAAAATGTTTTTTAAAGTACATATAATAGAACGTTGCTAAAACAATAGATGTTGTATATCATTGTTTCCTAAAAAAACCTTTATATATGCTGCGTATAAACCTATACGCACCATATATAAAGGGTCAGAAAACCCATTTTACCCTGCTTTGGGCTCCGTGTAGCCCCCAATTCAAGGGTAAAATGGTATTTTTCCCTATACGCTGCGTATATAAATGGTCAAAAATACCATTTTACCCTTGAATTGGGGGCTATATGGAGACCAAAGCAGGGGTAAAATGAGTTTTTTGACCCTTTATATATGTTGCGTATAGGTCTATACGCAGCATATATAAAGGGTCAAAAAACTCATTTTACCCTGCTTTGGGGTTTAAAAAACCACCCTTTATATATGTTGTATGTTGCGTATAGACCTATACCCAACATATATAAAGGGTCAAAAAACCCATTTTACCCTGCTTTGGGCTCCATATATCCCCAATTCAAGGGTAAAATGGTCTTTCTGACCCTACGCAGCGTATAGGCCTATAAGCGACGTATATAAAGGGTCAAAAAGACCATTTTACCCCTGAATTGGGGCTATATGGAGCCCAATGCAGGGGTTAAAATGGGTTTTTGATCCTTTATATATGCTGCGTATAGGTCTATACGCAGCATATATAAAGGTATTTTTTTAGAGAAACATTTAGACAATATTAATCATTTTAGAAAAGTTTTATAAAAAATAAGTTTTATATTTTAAATAAATTAAAAGGTAAGTATTTCTTACAAACTTTTTTATACAACATTAATCAATATTATACTCTACGATACGATATATATATATTATAAGCCTCGTATAGAACTATAGATGTAGTATCGTAGGCATATACGATACTTCTACTACACTTTATGATACGATACGATACATATGATTTAACACCCGTGTAGGACTATAGGTGTAGTATATGCTCGTATAGAACTATAGATGTAATATCGTAGGCCTATACGAGACTTATACTACAATATACGATACGATACTATACGATATGATATAACACCTGTATAGGCCTATAGGTGTAAGTCCGTATAGTATAGGCCTATACGACACCTAAACTACGCATATAGTCATATACGGGACTTATACTACACCTATAGGCCTACGTGGGACCTATACTACATCCATAGGCCTATACGAGACCTATAAGCCTATACGGGACCTATACAAGACTTATACTACACCATATAATAAGATACTTTACGATACTACACCTATAGGCCTATATGAGACTATACTACACATATATGTCTATACATGACTTATACTACACTATACGATACGATAGAATAGGGTAGGATACAATATTATATTACACGTATAGGCCTATACGAGATTTATACTACACTATATGATACGATACTACATCCATAGGCCTATACGAGACCTATATTATGTACTACACGATAGAATACCTAACATGTTTTTACTACATTATACGATACGATATGATACAATATTATATTACACGTACAAGCATAATTATACGAGATTTATACTACACTATATGATACGATACTACATCTATAGACCTATACGATACCTGTATTATACTATACGATAAAATATGAACAATGTTTTTTTATTAATTTATTTTTTTAAAATTATTTATTATAAAAGTTTGCTAAAACGATAAACAATGCATCAATGTGTTTCTTAAAAAAAAACTTTTATATACGCTGCGTATAGACCAATACGCAGCACAGGGCCGGCCTGAGCAAGTGTCGGATGGGCGCCGGCTCAGGGCCCAAAACATAAACGGGCCCGTAAAAATTTTACAATTTTTTTATATTATATATGTTTATTTTGTTCTACATTAAACTATGATACCATATAGCCTCATAGATCTGTGGTTGAGAACTTGGATTTTAAGGTGATAGTCTCGAGTTCAAGGCTTCTTGTTCCCGTATGTTTTTCTTCTTTCAATTCAGTTAATCTTTTCTCAATTAATGCTGCAGGTTACTAGCTGTGTCTTTCTTTAGTTTTCAATTAATGCCCAGGCACAGTTCTGCAGTCATTCATTTTAATTTCCATTTCCATAGCCCTTTCATATTTCATTTTATTGGTTAATGTTCATGGACGAATAATAGGCATAATAATGAAAATCATAAGCTAATTAAGCAAGTTAAACTCTAACTCTAATAAAAAAATCATCAATATATTTATTTTTTCCATCATGATCTCATTGTTTTATGTAAGTGTAATATTTGTCAATATCGATTATCTGTAAAAAGGATTGAAAATGAGTACAAGTTTAAAAGAAAAGGATACTTAGAATATGATAATTAATTAATAGGAAGAAGGCATAAATATTATTGAAAACATAGTTGTATTTAAAATAGAGTATGGTTTCGACCGAAAATCGGTACCGATATCCATATTATCAAAACCGGTATCGATATTCGTTTTACTAGGGTGGGTAGGGCCCGGTTTTTTTATTTCGCACAAGGCCCAAATTATTTTTACATTTTCGAAGACGGCCCTGACGCAACATATATATAAAGGGACAAAATCACATCATATCAGAGATTCTCTTAGAAATTGAAAAAGGTAGTTGTACGCTGCGTATAGGTCTATACGCAGCGTATATGTGTAACCCTATACGCAGCGTAGATAAACCCTCAGTGTGTAGATAGTCACCCTTGGTGTGCAAATAGTCTGAGCCTATCAAAATAGAGATATTATTCTGGCTATTTCAAAAAATGTAAAATGGATATTGTATTTTCTTGTATACATTTTAATGACGATTAACATACTTTTATTATGTATTTAAATTTAATTTGAGTTATCTTGTTTACTATGTGATCCGACCCGAAGTGGACCGGAAAACTTAATATTTACCGATAAAGAACTGATCCTTGATATCTTTCGCACCCCCATAAAAAAATTATGAGCCCGCCACTGATAGAAAGTTGCATGGAAACTGATTGTTAGTGGTAAAAGATCGTTAGTAGTAAGTCACCACTGATCAATGATCAACAATAACTTGATCATAAGCGGTAACTGGTTGTCTGTAGCAAGTTGCTACAGATCAACAGTAACAATAACTAGGATCTCTGCAAGTTGTCGTTAGTTGATAGTTGAAATGGATGTAAAAATCTCTATCGTGACTCCGGTTAAAAATTTATGTTTCAGCCACTACCAATATCATGTAAAACTTCGATGTCATGTGGTCTTCCCTCTATATTTTATTTAAAAAATCTTTTTTTAGACATCCAGACGATTTCGGCTGATTGCCTTTAAGAACTGCTAACATATATCGCATGACAAGTAGAGAGTTGATGTTTACCACTTATAACTTGCACATGTTATGCTCAGCCATTTGGGTCATTTTGTTTTGATGTTTCCCATTTGTCTCTTCAAATGAAAAAAAAAGACAGAATTATATTCAACAAGACAAAAATGTTGAAAGCATAATGTCAAAGTGGTAGGGTACTAATTTATTATCATTCTTTCCCTGCATAACAAGGTACAATTCACAGGGGTTCCAAAATCTGATGGTATTGGCTATTGCCGATCTGTAACTAAGCGGTTCTAAAGAAACCCTAGATCAATTAAACCGGAATCTATGTAGATCTATGGAATGGGCTCTGCATAAAAAGGGGTTAATCCTTAGTATGGTTTCACGATGATGAAGAATGAAACAGTACTCCGGCTGATCCTGCAAAACAGAAAACCGTTAGCTCGCCACCGGGAGAAGGGGGGTTCTCCTTGTGACCACCATCCGGCGTGAGAATAAGTACAGGTAGTCGGAAGTAAAGTATTGTAAGAGAGAGAGTGGTTGAGAGTGAATATCTTTCCTTGAACTCCAAGTCATTTATTTATAGCCGGTGTTTGGCGCCAAAAAGAGAGATGTTAACTTTTAACGGAATCTTCTGCTATTCCGTTAATGTTTGTGACAATCCGTTAGTGCACACGGATCGTGAGCTCATCAGCGGTTAGGGAGGTGCCACGTGTCAACATGAGATCACTATATTTTATAAGTGTGAGCATGCCATCACCGTGATCTTCCTCAGCCGTCCAGATGCTGCCATGTGGCAATTGGTTATAACCGAAAAGATGCTTGCACGATTGGGTGTTAGTGGCTTCTAGAAGATTTCACAGCTGTTACCCATCTGTTGTTCGTCACGTGTACATTCTGTTATAACATAAAAGATTCCCTTTTGCTTTTGCACTAAGTCAAAGGTTTTGCTAAGGGAAAGTTTCTCAGGATTAACTATTTTCTTGCGCGAGAAGCGTAAGCTAGTTAACTGATCTTCTTTTCTTCTCCCTGCTGCTTAGCGCAACGTTTGGTGAATACTTGCTCTGATATAAATATCCGCGCAAGGTTTGTGTGAAGAATTATCCAAAGACTATTCAGGTTTAACTTTGAACCTTGCGCGATCCCGCGCAAGGCAGTTAAATGAAGTATTTATCCAAAGAGATTGTCCAGGCTTTAACTTTGAACCTTGCGCGAGCCCGCGCAAGGTAGTTAAATGATCCTTTCCTCCCTTAGACATTTGGCGCTGAGTTCTAATAAATCCTATTTTGGCAGAGAAGTTTGCGCGAGGTCTCCTTAGTAGTTAATAATGGGTATGGTTTCTTTGATTGGCGCAAGGTTTTTGGGACCATACCCTTTCAAGTCCCCCCAGTCCAGTGTTGCTCCTATGTAAGAATAAAAAGTAGGTGGAGCACTGGACTTGAGATAAATGTGCTGCGCTAGGTAAGTATTGGCCTTTTGTTGTTTTCTGCATCTTGGTGACGTGTCGTAAGTGAATTTTGAGAAAGTATTTGAATTTCAAATATACTTGGACACGTGTCACTTATCTGAATGATATAGTTGGTGAAGATGCACGTTCTTGAGATGTGGTGGTACTGTTGACAGGTTGTCAACAGTACAAATCTTACAGCATTTAATGTTATTTCGGCGACACTCGCGCACGTGGGGCGGTTACTGTTCCCCACTCGCCCCTGCAGTTACCTGGGGATACGTGACTGTCGCAAAAGTCGCTGCAGTCAAATATCGCATTAATTGCGATTAGTATATAAAGGGATCAACGATCCATTTGCTTCTTCACCAGATCATATCTAGAGAAAGAAAATCTTGTGTTCTTATATTCCAGCGACCTTCAAAGTTTAATAGATTATATTCGAAGTTTGAGTTATGGCCACCGGTGCAAGCTCTGCTGATATGCCAACGACGTCAAGTTTACCACCATTAAAGTGGTCGAATGAGGATTTTGACAATCTTGCTACCAACTTCCTGTTCGCTCCGTCTTGGAAGGCGTTTTTTTCCGGCAGCGAATGCCACGGCGGCTGATGCTCCGGCCGGTTATATTACTCTATTCTATGATTACTTTTCCGAGGGCAATTTCCGGCTTCCGGTGACCCACTTCATGTTGGAGATCCTTGATTATTATAAGTTGCATATTTCCCAACTGAATCCGATGGGGGATGGTGAGGATCCGACACTTTGAGTTCATACGCCGGTCGATGGGTATGGTTCCGACAGTGGAGAAATTTCGAGTTTTCTATCAACTCCACTGTGCATTAGGCTTCTACTCTTTTCAACAACGTGTACAAGCGAAACGGTTGTTGTTAGTGCCACCCAAATCCTACCATGACTGGAAACAGAAATTTTCTTCATAAAGGCGGCAGTAATCCCGATGAAGATGACTTTCCGGGCCGGTGATGATATAGAGCTGGAAACCCTCCCCATACCTGCCGACGAGGTGTGGTACCAGGACATTAAAGATGTGCCCAACGTTGTTTTGCCGGAGAGGGCCCTCATCGCTGTTGGGATGAGTATTTCTGGAAGAAAGAACGCCGGGAAAAACCGGTGTATACTGAAGACGGAACTGGTACGTGACCGTTTAACTTCCTGGCAATATCTTTTAATAGATATGTACTGATGCAAAAATATTTGTGATATAGTTGCACCGCTCTACTTGATATCCTTCAAGAGGGAAAAAGGGAAAATGGCCGTCGTGCCCATTGCTGAGGGTGAGGATACCTGGTTCTCGCAAATCCTGGGGAACTTTGAGCTGCCCAAGAAGGAGGATCTGGAGGCGCAACCGTCCTCTGCAACTGGTAATTAAATTCTTACAAGGCCTAAGTTAATATTGCAATATTACTCTTGAACATATTTTCTAAGTAATATTGCAATATAACTAATGGCGCAACCCTTGTTCAATATTATTTATTATGTAGGTGATTTGATAAACTTGAGCGTAGGCCCTGACTCGAAGAAGAAAAAGAAGCCAACTGCTGCTGCAGCTGTTGCACCTCCTCTTTCCAAACCAGATCAAAAAACTAAGCCATCAGCTGCTGCGAAAGCTGAGGGTAAGAAAGGCACGCGCCTCATATCTGACTCTTGGTGTGATTATGTGATGATGTCAGACTCATTTGAGGGTCTCGCGCCAAATTTACCAAGGAGGAGCCTATTGACACGTCATCTGTACCTGTAACATTTGTGTAAATCGGGTTTCGAAAACCCGCCCCAAATTTACCAATCAAGTATATTTTATTTTGCGTCATTCGGTTATTACTTTAGTAACATCCGTCGAAAAACGGGTTTCCAAAACCCGCTTCGTTTATCAGTCAAACATTCAGTTATAAAATTCGTTGCGTATTTTTGGTCTATTTTAATTTAAACAATACATAATTAATAAACATTTTAGAATTTAAAAACTATAATTAATAAATAGTAAAAACAAGTGAAGAAATAAATTAAAGGAAGCTGCCGGGTTTCGAACCCGGGTCAGCAAGTCCAACAAACAAACACTACACCACTCCGCCACATGAATCTTTTGTGTATATACTAAAACAATTAATACTTAAAATAAAACTCGAAATCAAATCCTGAGATCAGCGCGCCCAATCCGCAGTCGCTGAAAATACCGACGATTTCGCAAATCACGACCGTTTTTCTTTGACTGAACGCGTGAAATAACTTCGACATCGGTTATAACCGATGTCTAATCCCCCAATACCAGTCGTAACCGCCGGAGAAACATTGACCACGAATCAAGACCAAATTCGGACTCAATACATTCTGTTTCTTCTCTATAAATACTCACCCAAACCTCTGGTAACCTTTTCGCTCAAAATCGCACAATTTCTCGAGCTTTAGCACTCGCCGGAGATATTCTGCATTCGCCGGACTTTCGCCGGAAAACCGAGACTTACACCAAATTGGTAAATTTCTCGACTCTTTCGTTTTCAATCCATTATTAGACAAGTAATAACATAAATCGTTCAACCAGAATCCGACTCAGACAACGTTGCCGGGAATTTCTGCACTCGCCGGAAAATCACTGGAAATTCCGAAGTCTCGTTGTGAATCGGTACAATCATCTAAACCCCCTGATATCCCTTGTTTAGTAACCTAATTTCACAACTCGTTGATCAAAACTGTTAATTGATTCACTCAGACGGAAGTCACAAATCAGAGCCGACGACTCTTGCCGGAATTATGAAGAAAACATTCTGATCGGTACATTAGATTCCGTAACCCTCTCTATCCATTTTAATTCAATCAATTATATGATAGATGACCGATTTAAACAAGAACAGTCGGTCACCTTCGTTCTGTGTCTTTATAAATGAAGAAGACGAAGTCGAAATGTGTATAAGTATAATTAAAACTGAATGATTAACCGGGTTAGACACACAGTCCAGCGGTGGACTGTGTGCAAACATAAACGCACGTCACGAGTTCGAATCATACAACGTACCGACTTTCAGAAATAAAATCAATATTTTTAGAACTGAATCAGAACAAGTCATAGTATGTTTATAAGAGGAATATAATCCGTAAGATAAACATATTAGACACACAGCCCAACTGGTTGGGCTGTGCGCATACGAACCGAAGGACCCGAGTTCGACTCCGGGTCCCTGCAAGCGGTTCGGCCATTTTAAATCATTTTAATATTAACCCAATAAAAATAAACAATTAATTAGTATATATATATAATTAAAACAAAGAATATTTCGGGTTAGACACGTAGCTCAGTTGTTAGAGCTGCGTGCACGCGTACGAGAGGTCTCGGGTTCGATCCTCACTCAGCGCACACTTAACCACAGTCCGAACGGTCAACGGTCAACCTGGTCAAAAGTCAACATTTTTTTAATTTATTTAATCAGAAAATTATTTAAAAATACTTAAAAATAATATTTTTAAAGTTAGAAAATGTCCTTGAACTCACAAAAATAAATGTAAAAATCCTATTAAGGTTATGAATTAAAATTATTAATCTCAAATAAAATCCATTTATTTACCGAACCATTTCGTTATTATCCTAGGTTAGTTTTTTCTCGTCGATCAAATCCAAAAATTCGTGCGCATCCAAGAAACGCACCCACTGTGAGTGAATCCTTACAAATTCCCCTTTTTTATTCATGTTTTGGGGTGTATCATGTGTCGCTCTAAATATTTCGTTTATTCAAACTTGTGCCATTACCATTATATGACCTAAACTTATGATGTAAATATTGTTTGTTGTGATACGTGTTTACATTTTGTCAAGTTGCGTGCAAAACATTCATTAGGCCCATCAGTTCCTCGTGGGAGACGAGTTGAACATCGCGTGCCTCATTCGATCGGCTCCGTTTGATTGAGCCTTGATCTCATTGTTCATTCATTTGGTGTGTGTGTGCTTGTGCATTTATTGATATTATGTGTTTTGTGATTAAATTTACATTTACGTTTATTCATATTTGGTTATGCACAATTTTATCCAAATAACCAACCTAACTAATCCTTTCAAATGTTTAAATAAGATTCACTCGCCAACTTTTTGTTGACCCAAAACCCTATTTTTACACATGATATAGGTGGACAGGTTGAAGCAAGGAACACGTAGGAAATTGCCTTAGAAGAAAAATAATGAAGTCTTGATAAATGTATAGAACATGTTGTACTTGTATGTTGATTGTAATGTTCTCCTTTAAAAGGAAATAATAAATATGAAACTTTATAGTAAATGTCATGAGCTTTGATAAAAACCCAATCATGCCCCGATCACCATTTCCGCTGCGGGTCGGGGTGTGACAACTTTTTATTACAACATTCCAATGTGTGTGTGTATATATATATATATATAATGAAAATCTATGTTTAAAGGTAAAATAATAATTAAAATTTAAAGAAATTAATCAATTAAACACTTAATATTTATTATCTAATAAATGACTTAACTTAAAATAGATTAATTAAATAAAAAACTCAAAAAAGGGGAAAGAAGAAAAGGGGTGAACCGGGATCGAATTCGGGTTCCCCCGGTTGCACACACACCACCAACACCACTAGACCACACACACACATTGTAACAAATCCCGCGCACCATCACTTATATTCACGTAAATACAAGCGGGAAAGCCTGCAACTACCCAGATCTCTACAACGCGCCTTTCCTTTTTCATTTGAACTTTCCGACAATTTGCTTGCGGCTATTCTTGGCAAACTTCAATCTAATAACTGTCATCTCCGCAACAGGTTGGCAATCATAGAACGCGTTTTCCTAAAACCGAACCCAAGCACCACTCTATAAATACCGAATGCAGCCCCCTCATCCAAAATCGCTCAGTCTTTCAATTTGTTCCTCCACTCTATAACCCTCCCCCTCTGTCGCCGGAATCCTCTGTTTGCCGGAAGTCCCTGTTCGCCGGAATACAGCAGGAGCCGAAATCAGTCACCGCCGATTAAATCAATTCGGTAGAATTTCTTGATACCTTGTTATAATATTATCTTAATTATCTCATTTAATCGTTTAAGAGAATTTGGAGAATGGTTTTAGGCGGGTGAATGTTCTGGGTAAAAGAGTTTGAATGAAGAAGATGAAGTGGGTTACGAGTTATATGTAATTAAAATCTAAGTTTTAACCGGGTTAGACACACAGTCCAGCAGTGGACTGTGTGTAAAACACGGCCTTCACGTCCCTGGTTCGAATCCGGCTCATGACCGCATAAATACACATAACCGTTTTTATTTTTGAATGAAATATATCAGTGGCAGTATGTATACAAATGTAATTAAAACACAAGAGTTATCAGGTTAGACACCCAGCCCAGTTGGTTGGGCTGGGTGCAAAACACCACCAAGGTCCCGGGTTCGAAACCCTTGATGCGCGTCCGGTTCGATCCAGTATAACCTTTTTTAAACTTAATTAAATTTGAATAAACCTAAAATGTGTATAAGAATAATTAAAATCCAGAATCTTACGGGTTAGACACGTAGCTCAGTTGGAAGAGCTGCGTGCACACGAACGAGAGGTCGCGAGTTCGAGCCTCACCACACGCATATCTGGCAAGCCATCGAACCGGCCACTGACAAGGTTGTCAGTCTGGCCAGAAATTTTTTAATATTTTGTTATTTTTATTTTTATTTTTTTTATTATTTGTTTTATTTTATTTATTCTACCTTATGTTATTACTTTAATTATTAACTCAAATATATATGTTCCAAAGGTTTTCAAACCCACAATAATAATCTAAAAATCCTAAAACAAAAGATTATAACTGAAATAATAGTTATTTATTTACCGAATTACCACGTTATTATTTCTAGGTTAGTACTCCTTCATCGGATAAATTCCCAACTCGTGCGCTCTCTTTACCACTCAAGAATACGCACCCAAGGTGAGTGAATCTCTACAAAATTCCCCGTTTTAATCGTGTTTTGGGGTGTATCATGTGTCGTATCATTTCTTTATTTTATTTAAAACTTGTGCCTATATCATTTCGTGATCAAATGTGTATTGCTTGTAGTGTGGTTTATATGTGGATACATTTTATCATTTCAGTGCACTCATTTCATTAGGCCCATCAGTTCCTCGTGGGATACGGGTTGAGCATCAGGTGCCTCATTAGATCGGCTCCGTTTGATTGAGCCTTGATCTCAGATACATCATCATTCATGTCATATATTCATTCAATGTGGTTTGTGATTGGTTACATATATACATTTGCTCACATGTGATTTATGCACAAACATAAAAATCAATTATTTAAATGTTTTATCAAGGTTCACTCGCTAAGTTTTGTTGACCCAAAATTTCCTCTGTTTTACACATGATACCGGTGATCAAGTTGAGGAAAGAAACACTTAGGATGGCCTAGAAGAATAAACAAGTTATTTCGTTGGAACAAGCATTTAGATTTTTATTGTGTTTGTATGAAATTTTTGTTGGATATTTAAATTTTAATATGAATTTAATAAATATGAAACTTCTTAGTAAATATCATGAGCTTTGGTGATAACCCAATCATGCCCCGACTTTTATTCCGCTGCGGGTCGGGGTGTGACAGTTCCTGCCTCGAACCCAGACGATCCTTTGGAAATTCCTTCAAGCCTGGAAGAGGCGTTGAAGCGCACTTCCAAGAAGAGGAAGGAGTCTGAAACTAAACCTCCTGTACCAACAAAGGTTGCGCGCCCGCGTATTGGCAAGAAGGGCAATCTGGATGTCTTTGCAAAGAAGTTCTCACCTGGTATGTTCAGTTTGTTGCGCATTTCTGTCAGAAATTTTGTGCAGAATCTTATACTTGGTATTTGTTAATATGCTTGCAGAGAAAATGGTGAAGGCTGCGCCGGCTACCTCATCTGCTATACCATCGCCGCGCAGGCCTGAAAATGTTGAAGAGGGAGATGCGCAGCGAGAGGCACCCATTTTTGGCTCTGACCCCATCACCCCAGAAAATATTGAGAAGGTGACTCCAGAAGAAGAGCCTAAAAAATTTGATGCTGAGAATCCAGCTGGCGAGCAGGTTAAAGATACTGCTACAGATTCTACAAGGAATCCTGCTGAAGAACAGGTTAAAGATATTGTTTCAGATGTTGGGGTGAAAGAGCAACTGCGGAGCAAGAGAAACCATCCACCCCTATCACCAAGCCTTCCTCGTTTGTATCTAAGAGAGCTGGCCCGTCAACACAAAGCGAAGGCTTTGTGTCTGTTGATGGTGATTCGGATGAGGAATCGCCCATCCACCCGGAGGAGACGCCCGGGGATTTCTATTATCGATCTTACACCGAAAAAGGGGCAGATGAAATCCATCAGCCTATATGGAAAGTGAAACAAGGTGATGTCTTCACTACCTGGTGCTCTTGCAGAGAATGGTATAAAGGTATTTTCCCTCCGGCGGAGGTGAAGCACCAAGAAGATAAAAATCATGAGGCCACCTATGAAGCCTACTTACAGGAATCCGCCCTCGCTACCTCCACTATTAACAGAATTGTGCATGAATGGTGCAGCATGAACAAGGAGCGTGACGAGGTGGAGAGTGATAAGGCGAAAGCCAAGATTGAGAAGGAGAATACCTTGAAGATGCTATTTGATTTTGAGGCTGCGAAAGCCAAGTTTAAAGCTTAAGAAGACCGAGGAGTGGTCTGCGCTGTCTTGGAAGCGCAAATGTGAGGCTGCTGCTGCGCAATATGCTGACGAGCGCAAGCGCTTTGTGGAGGCTTGCGATCGAGATAACAAAGAAAAGATCTCTCTGTGCAACGAAATTGAGAAGCTCAAGAAAGAGAAGGCTGATGCAGTTGCGGCAGCAGAAGAGGCGCGCTCTTATAGAGAAAGGAGCGAGCAGAATGAGGTATCAACCAAAATGACTCTCCTTCTTAAGAATAAAGAGATTGATGATCTAACTTCTATGCTATTTGACCAGGCGCGGCTGCAAGATGAGGTTGACGTTTTGAAAAAGATATCACCCTTCACCGAACAGAGAAAGCCGAGTTGACCCGCCGTTTAACTGAAGGTGAACAAAAACTTAACGGCACGGAGGTCGCTCGCGCTACAGCAGAAAGCCTGACCGAATCCCTCATGAACCAGCTTACATGGTTGCGGAGTATGGGATTGTGGAGGTAATATTCCCTTTTCTTTATACATATCTGGTTCGATCATCATAACATATATTGATTGACTTTGTATATAGATCGCAAATGCCATCCTTAACTCCACGGAGTTGGATGAGAGAGTGGCAGAATTGATGATGGTTGCGCGCAGCGACGGGCATGCCGAGGGCTATAAAGAGTGTACATTGCATGTGGCACATGCGCTGAAGACCAAATGGGATACCAGCCGGGCTACCACGCATGAGTTAAATACTGCTGCCATTTATTCTGTTGCTAAGGAAAAATATGATCAATTGAAGATTCCTATCATGGACCTTGTGGATGCCGCGCTGCAGCAAGATGACTTTGTCGATAGACTAAAGGAAATCTTCACAACAACAGAAAAGCAGGCGAGCAAGAAATCCATAGAGTAGGAAATTTGTAACTCTTTATTTTGTAATTACTTGTAACGTTGCGCTGCTGCGCAAGTACTTTTGATGTGAATATGATATATTTTAGCTTTACAATGTTTGCATGTGACCAATTACTTGTGTAGGATAGACAAATGAACAATTTCTTACCTCATGTGTGAGCGTAAGTATTAAGTTATCTTGTGGCTCATGAGTTTGTGTTTTTGTTTATCCAAAGGAATTGCATGCATTTGTAAATAAACATATACAAGACTGTAAGTAGTGACAGAGTATTTTGTTCATACTGATAAAGCGTAAAGCTATGGTTGCCACTAAGATTACATAAGAAATATAGTAAGCAGTCTCGTTACGCAACACCCAGAAGTTGCTTAGAGACTGAGATTACATATAACATCTGCGTAGTTGTTGGGCATTCCAGGTTCGAGGAACACTGGATCCGTCCATTCGCTTCAGAGTGTATGCGCCTTTTCCCAATACTTCATTTATCAAGTATGGACCTTCCCATCGCGGGGCTAACTTCCCCGGTTTTTCGGCATTCGACGCTTCATTATCGCGAAGAACAAAGTCACCAGGCAAAAAGGAGCAGATGCGTACCCTTTTGTTGTAATACTTTTCAAGCTGAGACTTGTATTTAGCTTCGCGAATGTAACAACTCGGAAATTTGTTGTTATCTTTTTCCTTGTTTTTATCGTTGTACTCCTTTTGTAATTCCGAGATTTGGTTAATAATAAAGTTTATGTTAATTACTTATGGTGTTTTACGTTATTATCGCATCTAATCGCTTATTAAATCGCATCGCAAATCGCAATTGTTTATGTGGTTTTATATTATTTATGTGTTATGTGTGTTTGTGGTTATGTTTGCATCGCTATCGCATCGCTCTCGCACTCTCGAATCGCTAATTGCACTATTATACCAATTATAACGCTTAATATAACTATCTAATGCGAACCGAATAACCAAACGAACTCTTAACGCGAAACAAACAAAGAAAATCCAATATTTGGACAAGTTCACTCGAACTTGGTGACCCCAAGTTCGGCCACCAAGTTAAGCGAACTTGGCTGGCCAAACAAGAATTCCCCTCTTACTCTCAAGTTCGCTCGAACTTGCCTGATTCCTCACAGAATGAGCAAGTTCGGCCGAACTTGACTGGTTCCTCTTAAAAATCTAGTAAGTTCGCCCGACTTGCATGAATCTCATGCAAGTTCGACCGAACTTGGTCTCATCAGCTCTACTTTTTGCTTTCTCCTATAAATACCAAGCTCTGTTCTCTCATTTGAACTTGCTGCAAGTTCGCCCAGAGCTCTCAAAACTCGAAACCTTCATGTTCTAAGTAAGAATCAACCCGATTTCAACTACAACAACGTTTATCAACGATCTACAAAGGTTTACAACGATTTTGGCACAAGGCGTAGCCTTCGTTTTCATCAAAACTCATTGTTTTACGAAAACCTTCATCTTTTTCTTCAAAAACTTCTGTTTTAAGCTTAGATCTATAGAATACAAGTTCGTTTGGCGATAGTAGAGACTTCCCAAACACGAGATCTGCAAGATCTCGGCTTGTAAGTGATAGATCTGAGGAAAAACCTTGAAAACCATTGATTTCTACACAAGATACGGACTTTTGATGATGTTTTGTTCATTTTCTGGTATGAAACGAAGCATTTATCATTCAAGATCCCAGATCTGGAAGCACAAGGACGTTTATGTTGGTTTACACAAGCCGGACTAATCCGAACGAACCCCGAGTTCGCCCAGATTAGCCCACGCTTTTGTAAAACGGCTAAAACAGCTCTAAAAGACCTCTCCGACCTAATTTGCTCAGTAGCATAGGGTTGGTGGGATGAACACTCGATTTTTCTCAGCAAACGACGCGAAAACGCAAGATTTTGGACCCGAAAACATCAAGTTCGCTCGAGAATCACCAGTTCACCAAGTCAAGTTCGACCGGACTTGGCTAATCTCACCAAATCTCCTACAAGTTCGACCGAACTTGTCTAGTTTCTTAAGAAACTATGCAAGTTCGCCCGAACTTGTCTCCTCAGTAAGAAATCCTACAAGTTCGCCCGAACTTGACAAGTTTCTCAAAGAAACTCCTCAAGTTCGACCGAACTTGGCTATAAACTCACCAAATCCATACAAGTTCGCTCGAACTTGTGTGTTTACACACAAGTTCGCCCGAACTTGGCTACTGCCCAACCAAGACTTAACCGTTTCAGCTTTTCGGAGACTGATGAACTTCCGTTCGTATATGCAGGCTGATCCGGCGCTCTTCTCAACTCTCCTCAGATCCCGAACTCTTACCTAAAGCACCCACAGTGAGTATACTTGACCCATTTTCGCTTTAACGCACTTTTGGGTGTTACATACGTTCCTATATCAAAATCACTTCACAAATCAAACTGTTTATCACACGCGATAATCTGATTATATATGCTCAATACGTGATACTAGAAACATGTAACTATGACTTATTTTTGTTAACTTGCCTCCTTAGCTAGTATGGTGCTATAGTGTGGCTTACACCCGACGGGTTCTAGTTAGGATGGATGCGCAAGCCTTCTCACGGTAGTTAGCATGAGAAATAAGCCTATGTTAATCTGTGTGAATTGTTTCGGTGTATCATGATGTGTAGTTAGATTATTTCACGAACGCTTTCTCGATTATGCTAGTACTACTTAAACCTGTATGCTCACCTTTACTTAATTGTATTGACTTGTATTTTAATGTATGTAACAGGTTGAGGATTTTAGCTATGGATGCTTAGATGTTGCATGCTTAGTGTAGTTTAGTTTGTTTAGTTAGTTTGTTGATGTATTTCAGATTTTGAACTTATGTATGAAATCTAGGGGAAATCGAACCCGGTTGAATTTTATGAGAAATCTCCGTTTTGTAATAATTGTTTAAATGTTACGTTTAATAGTATGGGATATTAAGCAGGTTGTGATATGTTAAATGATTGTTATGGAACATCTCTTGAAATCAATCTGGTCGCCTAGTGCCACTAACCCCGATGTTTCCGCCATCGGTTGGGGTGTGACAGCGAATCGCTGCGTTCTCTCGTCGTTCTTCCAATAAGTCTAGATTGATGCGCCTTTGTTCTTCATTATCTTGTTTTTCCAAAGCTAGCATCCTTGGAGATGGTAACCCAATTTCGGCAGGAATCACCGCCTCCATGCCGTACACAAGGCTAAAAGGAGTTTCTCTAGTGCTAGTCTTGGGCATAGTTCGGTGTGCCCACAAGATGCTAAGCAATTCATCAACCCACCCTCGCCGTGCCGTGCCAAGGCGGGCTTTGATACCGTCGACCAACTATTTGTTTATGCTTTCAACTTGACCATTTGCTTGTGGATGCGCAACAGAAGCAAAGACATGCTGGATTCCTATTTCTGTCATCCACGTTTGCAACTCTTCAGCCGTTAAATTTGGACCGTTGTCTGTAATAATGCGCATGGGCAGACCAAAACGGCAAATAATGTATTCCCAAATGAATTTTCGAATTACCATCGCTGTAGTAGAAGCTAAGGGTTTAGCTTCAACCCATTTGGTGAAATAATCGACCGCAACAATGATGAACTTGACTGCGTGCCGGGCGCATCTGGAAATGGTCCGACTAAATCAATGGCCCATTGTTGAAAAGGCCAAGTTGTTGTGACGGGTACCAAAGGATTCTTTGGGCGCAACGTTTTAGGGGCATGCCTTTGGCAGGACATGCATTTGCGCAAGATCTCCACAGCGTCAACGTACATTCCGGGCTAATAATACCCTGCGCTTTTCACTTTGGCTACTACCATGCGCAGCCCAGAATGTATACCACATAGCCCCTCATGAACCTCCCTGATCAGGTACTGTGCATCATGTTTATTAACACAGCGGAGCGAAGGACCCATGTAAGAGCGTCGACAGAATACCGTCAACCATCTCGTAATTGAAGGCTTTGCACCGTAACTTACGTGCTTGCACTTTATCTTTTGGCAATGAACCATGTAACAAGTACATCATTATTGGAGACATCCATGATGGATCTCCTACTTCGACCATTGTTACTTGTCTGAGAGGGACTGATGGATTACTTAAAACTTCGATACAAATTCCTTTGCCAAATGTTTAAAACTAGTTGCTGCTAGTTTACTTAGAGCGTCAGCATGTTTGTTTTCGGGGCTTCGCTTTACGTGTGTGACTTTAAATTGTTGGAACTGTGCTATAAGAGCCTTAGCTTGCGCCAAGTACAAAGCCATGATATCTCCTTTGCATCGTACGTCCCAATTACTTGCTCACCAACTAGCAATGAATCAACATGGGCTTCTAAATTTGTTGCACCCATTTTGATAGCGAGGCGTAAGCCTGCTAGGAAAGCTTCATATTCGTCCTCGTTGTTGGTGCTTTTAAAATCCAACCAAATCGCATATGTGAACTCTGCTCCCTCTGGACTCACTAATCGAATACCTGCTCCAGCCCCATCACTGTTTGATGCGCCATCTGTAAACAGTGTCCAGGCTCTATTGTCTATGACTGGGACTGGGTTTTGAATTGCTTGACACTCTTCAATTTTATCAGCAGGAATTTCAGCGATGAAATCTGCTAAAACTTGGCTTTTGATTGCTGGTCTAGGTTTATAACAGATGTTATAACCCCCCAATTCTATTGCCCACTTCGCAAGTCGTCCAGAAACATCTGGCTTGGCCAAGACTTGGCCAATTTGAAAATTTGTTAAAACTGTAATAACATGTCCTGAAAAGTATCTTCGCAGCCTGCGCGAGGCGTGGACCAATGTTAAAACTAATTTCTCCATCATTGAATACCTTGTCTTTGGATCATTCAACATCTTGCTGACATAATAAATTGGAGACTGGACTCCTTCGCGTTCTACCAACAAGACAACACCTACTGCTACCTTAGATGCAGCGAGATATAAGACCATGGGTTCTTTTTCACGAGGAGCAGTAAGTGTGGGAAGTTGAACTAAACAATATTTCATTTGCTGGAAAGCTTGATCAGCTTCAGGAGTCCATGCGAACTCTTTGCTCTTCGTACAATTACGTAAGGTTCGAATAAATGGATAAGACTTTGCAGCATGATTGGCGAGGAAGCGGTTTAGCGCAGCTAACCTTCCAGCCAAACGTTGCATCTCTTTGATGGTAGTAGGAGAAGACATTTTTTGTATTGCTTCGACCTTCTTAGGATTAACCTTGAAACTGTCTTTACTGACAATGAAACCCAAAACTTTGCCCTCCTTAATGCCGAATGAGCATTTGCTTGGATTTAACTTTAAATTTACCTTTCGCAGAGAATCAAAAGTTCGTTGGATGTTATCTACCATAGTTTCTTCTGAATTGCTCATAATGACCAAATCATCAATGTAGACTTCCACAGTTTTCCCGATATCATCTCCAAAAACTGCATCCATCAATCTTGATAAGTAGCTCCCGCATTGCGGAGACCAAAAGGCATCTGGTATAACAAAAAATGCCCTTCTCCGTGCGAAAAGTTGTTTTATCTTCGTCTTCTTTTTTCATCAAGACCTGATGATAACCTTTATAACAATCTAGAAAACATTTCCAGCGAAAGGAAGCTAATGAGTAAACCCTTTTTGTCAATCTCGGGATGAGAATAACAATCTTTCGGACACGTCTTGTTTAAATCTTTAAAATCTACGCACATCCACCATCCGCCATTATGTTTCTTTACCATGACTGGGTTTGTCACCCAGGTCTGGTATTTGACTTCGCGCAGAATACCAACATTTAGTAACTCGGTGACTTGTTCATTCATCGCCTCTGTTTTTTCAGACCCGAGGCTGCGCTTTTCTGTACAACTGGTTCTGCTGATGGAATACATTCAGACAACATTCCGCAACGTCGCGTGGGACACCAAACATATCAGCAGGTGTCCAGGCGAAAATGTCCCTATTGTGAAACAATAGTAGCTTAAGCTTTGTGCGAATTTCAATACTGACTGCAGGCCCTAACAAGATTGTTTGCTCGGGATACTTATTGTTGAGTACCCATTCTTCTGGTTCGTTACTTGGCAATGTCTTGACAGCCTTAATAACTGGTTCTTCAATAGACATGTTTTCTTTCCGTGCGTAACGTATAGTTATACCATTTGGTGTTGAAAACCACAAGCAGCATGTGGAGCGAAGGTAATCATACTAAAATCACGCTGCGCGCGGCGTCCCAATAGTACATCGTGACGGAAATTTGACGGCATCACCATGAAGTTGACGTTACTCGTTCGAGAACACCTCCCATCAGATAAAGTAACAGGAAAAAGAATTTGTCCTAGAGGAAAGACAGCCTCATTGCAGAATCCAGTTAACGGGAAATCAACTGGTTCCAGGCGTGCCTTATCCTCAGGATCTAGCTGCTTGAAGCACTGCTCATACATAATATCCATGGAACTACCAGGATCTATAAACATATAATCTGTTTGGTAGTGTCCAAAGATACCTGTGATAACCACTGGTCGGTCTTCTTGAGGACCTCCTGGAACGATAGGAAAAAATGACTTGCTGCTCGCGCCATGTGTTGTTTTGAAAGTGTTGAAGGCTACGCTTGCGCGACGCACCTCCCTGAATCATAGCGACTTGCTTCATTTTCTTATACTAGGTCCTTCGTCCCTGCGCGTAATCTGTTTACTCTCTTTGCGCACATTCTGGAGTAGATGTGTAAGCTTCCCACTCTTTAATGCTTTTTCAATCTCCGTGCGCAGACTGATGCAGTTATCTGTTGTGTGACCTGTGTCTCTATGATAGTCACAGAACAAATTTGGGTCTTGCCCTTTTTTATTTTTCATTGGTTGTGGCTGCTTGAACTGATAATTCTCAGTGCTGAGAACTTCAGCAGGAGATTTCGTCAAGGGAGTCCACTGGCGTTCCCTATTCTCTTGTTTAATCGCTTTTTGAGTTGTTATCTTGTTGATTGTTGCACGCGCATCAATTGGTGAATAAGGAGAATACGAATTCTGACTTGACTCTTTCCAATTTCTCTTATACTTGCGACTACCTTTACTCAGGTCTTGCGGACGATTCTGAGGTAGAGGTGGCTTGTTAGAATTCAAGTTGCGCTCAGTCTGGGCGTAGACCTTGGCTGCCGCCATGAGTTTATCCCAGCTCTTTGGAAGGCCAGTTGTACCGGAAAGTACTTTAATCATTTCGTCACACCTTACCGCGTATTTGAACTGCGCGCGTATAAGGTCTTCGTGAACATCTCCAATCTCCAAAACCTCTTTATTGTAACGCGTAATAAAATCTTCAAGATTCTCATCATCCCTCCGCCAGATGTTCATTACATCTGAGGAGTCGCGCACGTATCGCCTTTGCTGACTGAAGTGTGTAAGAAATTTTCCTTTAGATCATTCCAAGAGGAAAGTTTACCTGTCGGCAAATTATCAAACCAAAGGCGCGCAGCACCGGTAAGAGTTTGTACAAACAGATGACACCACATTGGCAATGTCCAGCATCCAAGTAACCCTGCACCGGCGAAGAGGCGCATGTGATCATCAGGATCGGTTAAACCGTTAAACTTTCCTACGTTGGATGGTAATTTTGCTCGCTCCAACGGAGCCAGTGCTATCTCTCTGGTAAACTTTGATTGTTCAGCTGCTTCGGTTGGGCGATACACCAAATTGTAATCATGCTCAGCTTCTGGATTGTTATACTGCACGTACTTTTGGCTTGTAACTAGCATGATCTGGAGATATTCGATTGAAAATACTTGCACTATCCCCTTCCTCATAGGTCTTATCGAGTTCATCGTGTTGGGTGTCCCGCTTTTGTGAAGACCGTGGGCCCAAACGAGAGTGGACAGATGCACGACGTTGAACGTTGTCTTCTTGCCTTCTATTACCAAGAATGAACAGGATCATTCCTGGTTCTAATTACATTTCTGTTCCATCTTCAGACATGTGCGAAGGGGAACGAGCATGATTTTGAGTATTATAACTCAAAACTCGAGGTGCCGGCGAATCACGGACCTGAGGGGCGTTAACCGGAGCTTGAAAAGCTGGAGTTCCGGTGGGCACATAGCTGAGCATACATAGTGTTTTGAGCCGCTTGAGATTTGATTAACCACGATAATGGAGTCTCTCCAGGTGGTAAAATCGACGCAACATCAACCTGAGGAGCCGCCGCGTTACTAGAATACTCGCATGATCAGGATCATACTGAGCATTAGCTTCGCCGGAAGAATCCTCAACTATTTGTCCGTCGATCTGAGGTCGACAACGACGTGACGGATCTCCGATCGAGGACCTTGAAAAGATGATCCATCAGCCATGATGCTGCAGATCTAGGTGAAACGAAACGAAAGATGAGAAAAAGAATTGAAATCGGTGGGCGCCAATGAAGAAACCCTAGATCAACTAGACCGAATCTACGTAGATCTATGGAATGGGCTCTGCATAAAAAGGGGTTAATCCTTCGTATGGTTTCATCGATGATGAAAAATGAAACAGTACTCCGGCTGATCCTTCAAAACAGAACACCGTTAGCTCACCACGGGAGAATGGGGTTCTCCCCGTGACCACCCTCCGGCGTGAGAATAAGTACAGGTAGTCGGAAGTAAAGATTGTAAGAGAGTGAGTGGTTGAGAGTGAATATCTTTCCTTGAACTCCAGTCACTTATTTATAGCCGGTGTTTGGCGCCAAAAAGAGAGATGTTAACTTTTAACGGAATCTTCTGCTATTCCATTAATGTTTGTGGCAATCCGTTAGTGCACACGGATCGTGAGCTCATCAGCGGTTAGGGATGTGCCACGTGTCAACATGAGATCACTATATTTTATAAGTGTGAGCATGCCATCACCGTGATCTTCCTCAGCCGTCCAGATGCTGCCATGTGGCAATTGGTTATAACCGAAAAGATGCTTGCATGATTGGGTGTTAGTGGCTTCTAGAAGATTTCACAGATGTTACCCATCTGTTGTTCGTCACGTGTACATTCTGTTATAACAGAAAAGATTCCCTTTGCTTTTGCACTAAGTCAAAGGTTTTGCTAAGGGAAAGTTTATCAGGATTAACTATTTCCTTGCGCGAGAAGCGTAAGCTAATTAACTGATCTTCTTTCTTCTCCCTGCTGCTTAGCGCAACGTTTGGTGAATACTTGCTCTGATATAATATCCGCGAAGGTTTGTGTGTGAAGAATTATCCAAAGACTGTTCAGGTTTAACTTTGAACCTTGCGCGAGCCTGTACAAGGCAGTTAAATGAAGTATTTATCCAAAGAGATTGTTCAGGCTTTAACTTTAAACCTTGCGCGAGCCCGCGCAAGATAGTTAAATGATCCTTTCCTCCCTTAGACATTTGCCGCAGAGTTCTAATAAATCATATTTTGGCAGAGAAGTCTGCGCGAGGTCTCCTTAGTAGTTAATAATGGGTATGGTTCCTTGATGGCGCAGGTTTTTTGGGACCATACCCCTTCAGGTTCGGTTATGGTTGTTTTCATTTTTCAGCTAGTGACAGTTAAGTGCTTCAGTTACAGTTTGGTTAACCGATTGGAATTCCCATGTCACACTACATTTTTCAAAAATAAAGAAATTATACATTGGAGGTTCGTATTGGTTGCATATGATTCGATTCGGTTAACTTGATTTGTTGAAGAATGATAGCCGGTATGTTATGTAAGTACTTGCTAGAATATATTAGGGTTAGTTGTCACTAGAGCTAGGCCCATTAGCTTAGCCCATTAGGATTAGAGTTTCTATTTTGACTAGTTATACTTGTAACATAGTAACATACTATCAAACTCAATAAAATATCTCTTTTACCTTCACAGAGCTAGGCCCATTAGTTTAGACCGTTAGGATTAGGTTTCTATTTCAACTATGTTGGCTTTTTAAAACGGATGGGTCAGGTAACGGGCCAAAGCCCAAAACAGGTTCAGGCCAAAACAGGCCCTACTAAGAAAAGTATCAATTTGGTTCGGATCAAAACGGGTCATCTGTTATTATTTGTTTCATGTCACTAGTGGGAGTGGCGATGGGTACTTGGGTGGTGTAACCCATTTGGACCTGTTTGAAGTTACTACGTTTCACAGGAGCGGCTTATTTTGACCCGTTGTATAATATAAGTGCACCGAATCGTCTGATTTAGCAAACCAGGCCCATTTCTTGAAGCGTAGGTTATAATTGCCACATGTATAGCTAACATACAAGATTCATACATATATACATTCATATGATATTATGATAAAGAAATGTATTTCAACTAGATGATGATCTGAGAAGAAATATACTAAGCTCTTGCCCAGAACTACGATTATTAGAAGATGGTGGTTCATTATGATCAGGGTTTATCATGTGAAACGACTCTGAGTTTGTTGAACCCATAATCCGCCTAAAACTGGCTCGTAAGTACATGATGCCATCGGTTCCATGACCATTTTCTGGAGGCAAAACCCCTGCTCCTGCAGAAACAGATTGCATACGGGCAAGGGTAGCCGAGTCAGCAGCTGTCATCTTACGTCTAGTCGCATAACAACTTTCCGACCATCACAGTACATAGACCAGACAGGTACTTCAAATATCCCACGACCATCACCGTTTATACGCGGCTTCTGGTGGTGAGCACTGGCCTCCTCCACTAGAGCAATGCGGAGGAGACCGTGCTGCATCTCTTTGGCTAAATAAGATGTGGGGACAGCGAATTCCAAAAGTAGAAGAGGGTGTGACAATGACAATGACGATGACGATGATGATAAGGTGGTGGTGGTTGTTCTTCGTGATGGTTTACGTCGATGGTGGTTGTCGTCCTGTAGACAGAAACTGACTCGTCCGTTTCTTTGCCCGAAGAATGTACCTTTTACAGTGGTGGTGGAGGATGGCAACGAACGGTTTTACAAGATTAAATGATGTTGAAAGAATTAATACAAAAAAGAAAATGATGATGGTTAATTATATATACTGAAAACTAGAACTCTTTATACGGCGTTTACAATGAAAACGATAGTGATAAAGCTAACCAGCTAAAGATACTGATAAAACGTTACTAACTATCCTAATATTCATATAGAATAATAACTAGCAAAAAAAGTTAGAGAAATACGATAAACTCGGTTAACAAAATGTTCATAAATGGTAATAGTTTTTATAATCCTTTTAACAAATGATCTTGGATTTGCATATGGTTATATGCTTACAGTGGATGGG
The DNA here is from genome assembly GCA_947069175.1 of Scalesia atractyloides. Lineage (NCBI taxonomy): Eukaryota > Viridiplantae > Streptophyta > Magnoliopsida > Asterales > Asteraceae > Scalesia > Scalesia atractyloides. The sequence goes on from CAMTDV010000030.1 coordinate 85,007,369, forward strand.
GATGACGATGGTGAATCTGTATCACTTGAGTAAGCCGAGGAGGAAGAAGAAGAATGTGGAGAAAATTTAGCGGGCTGAGGTTCAAAACCAGCAGCACAACAAGCCGGGACAATGCAGTCAAGCATGGAGCGTAGAGAGCGCCGCAGTCCAACCTCCCTGCTGCCACAGTCAACGGTGGTTACGGTGGTAATCATATGCATTCTCATAGGTCCTCTTTCACTTCCAAATCTATCATGTCCTCATTTTTATTGTGATGTGTAGATGGTAACTAAAGAAGTCACTATATATATTTGTGTGTATGTATGTATACTTGGGGGTTAAAGTATTTGAATTTTTTTTCTGGCTTTTTGGGCTGAAGAAAAGTGTAGGAATGTTGGGTGGAGAGTAATCAAGACCAACCAAGCATGCACATAGTGATGAGTGTATAAGGGTACTTTTAGGAAAAGCAATAACAAAGATCAATGATTTGTCTCTTGGAGCCCCACCCACCCTTCAAAAATCAACTCGAGGGGTTTGGTCGGTTTAAGATCCAAACAGTTACGTTTTTGTGGTTTGCTGATTTCGGTTAAGTTTGATACTTGAAACCGGTCATTTAACCTTTATTATACGTGTGTGTCTTTTTTTCTTCTCATTTTTGAAACATGGAGTGTGCTTATGTATTATAATAACATATAGTCTTTGTCATTTTACAGAAACTAGTGATTTAATATTTCTTGTTAAAACAGTCAAAAACCGTTGTGGTTTAACGTTTTCATAAGGGTAGTTAACAGTTTAGTCTAGAATATATATTTTTTTAAACCAGTTGAACCGAACTATAAACAAGATTAAGAGTTGGTAGGAAAGAAGGATAGGTTTAATGCATCCCACCACCTTTAATCTAATTCATATACATCTATATGCAAGATTCAAGTGATTAAATATATGATTGTGATTTTGAAACACACCATTAGCAATTGGTGATGTGTGGTGGGCCCTTGTCACCACTATGACACATAAATCTGAATGTTAGATGATAACTTGCTTTATCTTCAAGTGTCACAAAGTTAAGTGTATAGTAGTAATGTATGATTTTAAGTATCACAAGATAATCATGCATTCTCATGTTTTTCGCATTTGTCTCTGGCTATAAGATATTATGGGGTGGTGTTAACTATTTGTAGTGTTATAAAATGTTTGATTTCTATATAAATGTTCTTTTCGTTTTGTTAAAATAACAATCTTTTTATATAAACTTATGAATTATTTTTTATGTGGGTGAAACATGTTATAAAGTTGCAAATATTTATGATTATCTTGTGATCAAGTCTTTAATACTTAATGGGTTATTCCTTTCCATCGACCAACACTACTTAACTTAATTAATAAACCCTTCTCGCGAACTTATTACTTTTTACCTCCAACTTAATTCATTTATTTATTTTTCAGCAAAATTAACCGTATTTGTGGAATTTTTTGATTAATTTTTCATGTATGACTTTTTTCAAATTTATTTATTTATTTATTTTTCAGCAAAATTAACCGTATTTGGAGAATTTTTTGATTAATTTTTTATGTATGACTTTTTTTTGAACTTTGTTGTTTTGATAAGGATGTGGGTCAAAAGAGAAAGTGGTTGTGGCAAAAGGTTTTTGTTTAAGGTATCCTTCAATTTTATTATGTACTTAGGGTCCGTTCTGAACATTCACCACGTGTTGATACGCGTTATACACCACAGCCGAAGGTTTTCATCACGCGTCAAACATAAAACGCGTTGTACCGAACACGCGTGAAGATGTAGCCGTTGGAGAGTGGAGCATGATGGGTATGGTAAGTGATGGAGAGTGATGAGCACCCCTAGTAAAATTCATCACTAGTGATGGAATAAAGCTCGATGATGTGACGAACGTGATTGGATGTTGTGAGTGATTGAATTTCATCACTAACAAAGCGCCCCTACCCCCTTATGCAAAGGTAAAAACCAAAAAAAAAAGAATCAAACTAGATAAAACATGTAATTGTGAAATATTGTCTTCAAATTTTGCACCAAAAGATTATTAGCTATAAGATAACCCAACACTCACTCAAACATTTAAATATCCTTTTGGTGCATCTCCTTTAAACATTTGCAAGAAAGATCATTACTTTGCAAGAAAAAAAGTATATTGTTGTGGTTCAAATTAAAGGTCAAATCGTTAGTTACTTGCAAAGAGATGCAAGTATGCGACGAGGTGGTTTTAATAGTGGCCGTCGGCTATGAAGGACCGTCAAGTTATCAACAAGCATAACATCTCCTTTCTTCCAAGGTATCACAACACATTCCTCTTCCAAGAAGCTCATGCAGTCTTCCATGGCGTCGTTAGGCACAAGCTCACCATTTCCAAGCTCTGCATATGTAGCTGGATCGAGGACTTTATCATCACCGTTTACGGGGCCAGTCAGATTATTGAACCACGTGTTGATTCGTCTTTCCTCGTTAAATCGGATGGCTGGCAGTGGACCGGTTATCATTTTCACTACATTTCCCAGCCATTCCAACTTTGTTCCTAGCTTTGCCACGCTAGTAATAAAACATTTTGATCATCAATGGTTAGATATTACTATGGATCAACATGAAGTTGTTTAATCTTTTGCTACTAACAAGACTACGTTGACCAATAAACTAGCTTCACGTTCTTATCAAAGTGGTCATTGATTCAAATCATTCTTTGTGCCACATGGTGTGAGATACTTATGTATTTGGCCCTACTCGGTCTAGGAAATAAATGCATCTAAGCTAGCTGACGCAAGCAGCTACAGACCCACCCAGAAATTATTTTCTAAGGGTACAGACAAAGAGTTCAACCAAATTTCAAAGGATACGATCAGGTTTTTTGCCTATAAAATACACTTAAAGTTTATTTATTATTATTATTATTTTGAGGGGGTCACTTATGTCCACCACTGGACGACGCAGGAGTATCTCCTGACACGTGTCATATGGTACAAATAAGTTAAATATGTCTATCCACCATTTTATTAAGGTATTTTTTTGATTAACATGATCTAATCCTTAATTTCACTTTACTTAATATAGAGAAAGAAGTAAAACCTTTCTTCAGCAATTTTCTTATCATTAGTCATGTATGTAGACTTCCAGCTATTACCGGAAGGATGGTCTTCAGCACTAGCTACATTTGTATATATGACTCCATGCTCCTCCAATTTCACAACGATGCTTCTCTTTCATCTTTTCATATATGATATTACTCAAAACTATCGGAGTTTCTCCTGGTTCTTCTTCACAAAAGAAAAATAACTTCAACGGGAAATCTGGAACCTATTTGACAAATTGTACAATTTAAGTGGATAAGTAAAAGATTTTGATTAATCATTTAGGGTTGATCGGTTTGATTCTCGATTTGTTTGGTTTGAAGGCTTATAACGCCCAAACCTTAAGCCGAAACAAACCAAATTCAAGTCGTTTAAAACCGAACCGAAACCAAATTTGAATTCGGCTTGGTTTAACCAAACTAACTGATGTTTTATTTTATTTTTCTTATTTGTTAAAACTTTGGTCTTCAGTTTCTAGCGAATAAACTAAATACTTTGTTTAATTTAGGGGTGCATATTCACACACCTAAATGCCTATTTGCACATTCTAGTAGGCCCCTTATATATGTATCATATAGCCATGCATGCGGCATATATGGTCTTTTATATACACTGCATACAGACCTGTATGCGGCGTATATGGTTTGTCTCCCACCCGTGGTTCAACCAAGTACAGTGTCAAATCAATCACATATATGCGACATATAAGGCCTATATGATGCTTGTATGCGGCGTATAGGGTTTGTCTCCCACCCGGGGTTCAACCAAGTACAATGTCAAATCAATAACATATATGTGACATATAAGGCCTATATGCTGCTTGTATACGATGCGTTTATACGCTCCAAATAGACATGTATGCGGCATACAGACCTGTATACGGCATATAGACCTGTTTGATGTGACTTTGATCCGATGTTGTCTGAATGTGATAAAGGGATACAGACTTGTTAGGGTTCAGTTAGTTAAGAAGTGTTATCGGCCAATAAGTTGAAAGTCGGGAGTACTGTTATACAAATTGAAAATTGAGAGTGTTATCGGCCAATTGGTGAAAGTTAGGGTTATTTAAATCCAACATCCGTATTTTTAACGATATAATATTGAAATGGCATAATGTTCAAACCGGACGGGAGTTACGATAAAATATTGACACGGTATAATATTCGAACCGTACCGAAAACATGTGTAATATTTTTAACGGTATAATATTAAAACGGCATGATGTTCGAACCGGACGGCTCCAAAACCCAAAATTTACCAATCTAAAACACCAAAACCCTAAAACTCAACTATATTAATTCACTTAGGTTATGTACGCCGCATACAGCCCTGTATGTGGCGTACTTAAGGTGTCAAATCTTTTTTCCCATACATCATAACTCTATATGCCGCATACTGGTCGATCTGTATGCGACGTACAGCTAAAGTTTTCACACCCTTAATTTAATTTTAGTTTATTTTCTTAAAACTTTTTAAAACCGGGGTCGAAACTTATATGCCTAAAAAATTCTATACGAACTTTTTGAATTGAATCCATGTAATTAACCATGTTATTCTATTAACCATTTCTTTTTATTCGTTATTCTGTTTATTTACTTAGAAAAAAAATCCGAAAAATTAATAATAGGTTAAAAAATTGACCAATGAATTTGAAAATGCAGTTGAATAAATAGATACATGCAACTCTAAGAACTTACATAACTCATCTCATGGTGGAAAGGAATTGGTTGATCCATTGGGCTTTCATTCGCTGTGTAAATCCGGCCAACAACATTAGTTCGACGGGCTCGGCCACCCATGTAGAGGGCTTCAGGGAACCCGAAAGCTTCAACGAAGTTGTTGAAGTCGGACGGAGAAGAAACCTGGAAGCCTCGGAAGAGAATAACGCCACTTTTCTTAAGAAGATATTCTAGCCATGGCTTCTCAGCTCTAATAGCCTCTTCAAAGGCAGTGGCAGCAGTTGGAGACAACACTGCCGGGAAGAGAACGCCTTCGACGGAAGATTTTTGCTCCGGTAAGTGTTCCTCCCGGAAGAATTTTCCGGTGGCTTGCTGCATTGTATGATCTGTAGTGCAGTTGACTTTTTCAGGCGTATATAAAGACACTACACATGCATGGCGTTGAATTTTCTTTTATAAATTGAAGAATTCAGTTGTATTTAAAAAAAATTATTGACAGAATAGTAGCTGATTAAATAATAAAAGTTATTGATTAATTGTCAACTAGTATTTAGGATAGTATTTACGACCACGCTTGTGGACCTTAAACCGAATAAAAACTTTAAATCACGCGTGCATGTTGTAGACTCTACTCGTAAAACTTACATCAAAAAGTAAAACATATAAAATAGTAACTAATAGTACCTTTGCATTGCGATGGGGACGTTAAATGGCAAAAAAATAAAGTAATTAAAAATCCGTTGAATTATACACGTACGTTACAATGTGTTAACTTGAAAAAATTGACCTAAACGTAAAATGACGAAATTGTTAAAGATGAAAAATATAAAGACCAAAGTTTAACGTGCAAAGGTGTTAGGATTATAATGAAAATGATAAAGTTGTAAATGAAGAAAAATAGCTAAATGCCATTTTAGTCTCTGTGGTTTGGGTCATTTTGTCAGTTTAGTCCAAAAGTTTCATTTTTCGCTTGTGGATCCAAAAAAGTTTCATCGTTGTCATTTTAGTCCACCGGCTTAACTTCATCCATTTTTTCTGTTAACGAGAAGGACAATTTAGTCATTTTATATGTAATTATGTTAACTAGAAGGACAATTCCACCATATAAAATGACCGAATTGCCCTTCTCGTTAACAAAAATAATTGATGAAGTTAACCCAGTGGACTAAAATGGCAACATTGAAACCTTTTTGGACTCACAGACGAAAAATGAAACCTTTGGACCAAACTGACAAAATGACGCAAACCACAAAGACTAAAATGACATTTAACTCTGAACAAATATATAAGGATGAAAAAGTAGAAAAAATAAGAGTGAATTTTACTCATCAACAAAAGTTTGTAAATTAATATAGACGTAATTATAGTGATTTGATTTACTGTAGTTAAATGAAATCATATATTAATGATAGCATGATACAATTATATTATAAATATATATCTTAGACTATACGAAGTAGCAGGGCATGAAGAGAAGACATTAAGCGTTATGTGTCAGTCACGTCAGCAAGGGAGCGGGGTAAAAAAAAGCACATGGATGGGAGGGGTGTGAAAGTGACATTTTATTAAAAAATAAACGTCAACCAATTAAAACCAACCCAAACAACACCCACCAATCAAAGTCTGCCACCTCACACCCCGCAATCCCTCCACACCGGTGGAAGACCAGTTGAAGACATCAAAGAATACACGTTTTTGTGGATAAAGAATAGGGTGAAGGGGTGGTCTTTGGACCGGAAAGGATCGATTGAGTTTTATATTTCTATGATTGTATGATCGTTTTTCTTTTTAATTTGATTGTATATTTTGAGCTTCTGGCTTACCGCTATATGAATATATAGTTTGTCGTTGCTAAAGAAAGTATTTAACCTATTTACATTTATTAAGTGAATAAATTAAAGACCATTTATTTTAAAAAGTTATTTGTATAATTGATAAAGTTGTATAAATATTTGGATATTAGATAGTGTCCATGTTCTTGATTAAAACTATTATTACTAGAACATGGAAACGTGACTAAACAAATATGCATGGAACATGGAAACATGAGAGAATAAAATGCATGCAGTTAAGTAAAAATATGCAACGTGGATAGGTCGTTGATGTGGGTTCATGTTGTTGACCTCTTAACCGTATCAATTCGTTACCGGGTTGGCGGGTTGGGCCGTATCACACCACCATCGAACTGGCACCACTTCTACACCATCATGCCACCGCTGATGAAATCATCACCATCACGAAAAACCAGTATGCCTCTCCTTCCCGACTTCGCCATCCACACCACTAAGCCGCCGCCACACTACCACGCAGTGTTGTAAAAATCGTGACTAGGCGGCGATTAATCGCTAGTCGGACAGTAACTGAGCATTTTTCGTTAATCAGTCCATAAATCGCTAGTCGGGCCTAGTCGGACAGCCAAAAATTGGCGATTCAGGCCTGATTCCGGCAAAAAAACCTGTATATCATGGCCAGTTTCCAACCAAACCATGTGAATTCTAACAATTAATCTTGTATACTTAAGAAAAAAAAAGTTGAGTAAGAGTTAAAACCTACCTACTTAAAATATTTACCTATAAAAAGGTGTATATGTATACATAAAACTAAAAATGACATATAAAAAACCCTATCCGATTAATCCCAAATAATCCCGAGTAGTCGCTAGTCCCCACCTCACCGGCCGACTAGCGAGTTCTCCAACCTTGCTACCACACCACCATCATGACCTGATATTTGGAATCTCCATCGTCGTGCCACTGTTATTTGGAGGATGGTATTAATTTAGTGGACAATTTTGTATTTTATTTTTTTTACATTCTAATTCCACTAATATATTTATCAACCAAACATATTAGTAATTTTCAAAGGTTTCATTTAAATTCCAATTCTGTCAAAAAATATTTCACAAACCAAACGGCTCTAAGAGCTTTGTGCGTGGAAGGATTCAATGTATCTTCATCATCAATTTGAGCTTAAAATAACAAAGTCACTCCCATGGAGTATATAATTAAAATATGAACATAACTGAATTTGGAATTGTTTTGACATAATCTGTGTTTAGAAATAAGAAGAACGTTATTATTTTTTAAATCAAGATATTTTAACAATCATGGGTGAAGCTTTAAAGGGGTTATAGGGGCGGTCGACTTCCCGAACTTTTCGTTCAGTAGTGGAGCGTATGTAGTTTTTGTATAGAAATTTTTTGGTATATACGTTTTCGACCTCCTGGTTTTACAGAAATTTTTAGATCCGGTGATTTCCGCGCCACCGGTCGGAAATCTCAAGTTTTATTAACAAGAGTTAACTGTCATTTTCGTCTTTGTGGTTTGTTCACTTTTATCACTTCGGTCCAATTTTCTAAAATGCACCAGTTTCCTCCCTGACATACAGGAAACGTGCCACTTTAGTCTAAAAATTAAAACCCAGTTAAGTCAGACATGTTTAATGAATGGTATTATTGTATTTTCATTTGTAAGACATAAGATAAGGTGAAAATAAAAGATATATGAATTGACAATAATACCCATTTATTAAACCTGTCTTGCTTAACTAAGTTTTAATTTTTGACTGAAGTGCACATTTATGTCAGGGAGGAGAAAACTGATGCCTTTTTTTAAAATTAAACTGGAATGACAAAAATAACAAAACACAATGACAAAAAGGACAAAAATGGTAGTTAACTCTATTAACAATTACATGAGAGGGATCAAGAAAACCAAGATATTTAGAAACACCCTAGCTAGTCTGTTACTTGCAAACAAGTGTTTGCTTTCAATACACGTAACATTGTATTTCAATTTAACCAAATGAGAGTATATATTTAAAAGATGAAAACACATGAATAGCATATAAAAAAAAAAAAAGATGAAAACAGAGGCATAGTCAGGGCCAGCCCAAGGAATGGCTTTGGGCCACAAGTTTTTTAAGGCCCCTAATTTTTTATGATCTTTATACAATGTATATACGCAAGGCCCATTCTCCAGTGTTCATAGCAGTTTTCCAAATTCCAAATCCCCACGCCTCGAATCGATCTACGAAGAGAAGGGAAAGTGAAAAGTCGTTCTAGCAGAATATATGTGAAGATAATCTCAGATTTGAGATTCACATATTCTTTGTGAGTGAAATCATCACTAGTGCTCTAGTGGTGGCTACAGTAGTATTTAAGTTTCACCTATGGTGAGCCCGGGTAATTTTCCTCTCAAGTCTCAAGTTCGAGTCTTGGTATAAGGGTTTCTCATTGAGTAGGGTTTAAATTGGGGATCTATTATGTCGAGGGGCTCTCTAACACGGACCCGGTTAAGACAACGTATGCTAGACCTCCCGACATTCGCGAATAAATCACATCTTTAAAAAAAAAACATATTCTTTGTGAAATTGCAATCAAACATGTTGCAAGAGAAGAGAAGAAAACAATGTTAAGTTTTGTTTTTATATATGGATGGAAATGACGAAGATATTTTCTTGAATTAGGGGATTTTGTTATCCAGAAGAAGGAAGAAAACAATGTAAAAAGATTGATCGACCAACATCTTGTTGACTTGTTTCATATTGAAGGTTTTAACATCGAATATAATTCTTTTATTGATTTGGCCTTTTGATTCTGTGTTGTTTTTATTTGTATTTAATGTTTGTTTTGATTCACTTAGTTGTTATCTAGTTCTTATTTTGAAGGAATTTTATTTTTCATTACACGATTTTAGATTTATATGAAAGAAAAGTAAATATGAAAACTTATATTGACTTTGAAGATCATGATGATAAAAATGCATATTAGTTAAAACATTGTGAGCTTAAGGTTTTACTAATTTTTACATAGAGTACTAATATTGTTAGAGCAACATGTCATTTTGATATTAATTTGAAATGTATGATGCAACTTTATCAGATAGAGCTTTTATTGTTGATTTGGTTGATCACACACATGTGCGTTAACTCTACTAAGCATTTCTAAGAACGTTTTCATGTGTCAAAATATGGTATAGAAAGCTGAAAAGATACGCAACAAACATTTTATGAAAAAGGCCCCGTTTGTTGAATTGCTTTAGGCCTTCAAATTGGTTGAGCCGACCCTATATGTTGCATAGTTAAATTTGGTGTTCACGCTAGGCAGGAGGAAATATGAGATATTGGACCCAACTGTGGGATAAGAAGAAAATGTGAGGAATTAATGGAGGTTTGAGATGTTAGATTAATTGTTAATGATATTTATTAAAACTACGTAGTTTGGATGCATAACAACTTCGTATTCACTTTCCCTATATATATTAAATAGTTAAAAATATTAATTAGTTAAAAAGAATTCTAAAATATTATTTACGAAACATAAGATTTAAGCATCAAGTATAAGAAAATGATGATAAAAAATTAGAAAAACACTAAAAAGAGTAAGCTGCAAAAATTGTCTCTGAGGTTTGGGCACTTGTCAGATCCATCCAAAATACCCATTATTTAATATTACTTTTTAACTGTGTTAGAAAAATGAATGAAACTGGCAACTTTTGTGAAACTTGAAACTTGAATGGTTCAGTTGAGTTAAAGAAACTTTTTGGATGAATCTAGGAAAAGTGTCCAAACCTCAAGGTCGATTTTAGCAGTTTACTCTTAAATTTTATATATGATATTTTAGATTCTTTTGGCATGGTATTATATGAAAAAACATCAAAGTAACAATTTAAAACACAATGTATTATAGGCATTAAATTTAAAACATCATGCCAAAAAGTTAACAAGTGTGTAATATCATGTCTAGAAAAATCTCATTGTGTTTTAAATTGTTACGTTTGATGTTTTTCTATATAATAACATGTCAAAAGAAGAGTAAATTGCACAAAACGTCTTTAAGTTTCACCAATCTTGCTGGTTTCAGGCTTAATCTTTAAAAGTTGCCAAAACCAGCCTTTAAGATTAATTTTGTTGCAGGTTTCATCCTTTATCACTAACCCAGTTACAATTATCATGTTAAATGGCCTCACATGCATAGGATGTGAGGGTAAAACCATCTTTTCATCTCTTTCTTTTTCCACTTTCTTCATCTTCAACCTCCAAAACCACACATTGTTGACAGCTATGTCGTTCCTTCCAATCCATAGAAATCACTTAAATGTCCGAAATCCCTTCAACTGGTGATGTTTTGCCGTCATTAATCCCCCCCCCCCCTTTACCACCTGATAAACCTCCTGATACTCTCTCAAGTTCGTATGATTATGGTAGTGTTAATTTGGAACCCCAAGGTGCTTGTTTTCCCCAACCGCCACCCCATTTTGGGGAAGACGATCTTGTTCCCAGTGAAATTCCTTTCTTGTAAAATACGGGGTTTATCCCGATATTATTAATAAAATAATCCGGTGTTTTCCATTTTAAACGGTCCTGTTAAGATTTCCGTTGCCAAATAAATACCAATACCACGGGTTTCTGTCCCGCGGTTTCTGAACCGGCAAAACGGGTCGAGGGCCGTGACAGTTTCTTCGATAAAATACCCCCAATCGCAGGGGTTTGTTGATGAGAGTATGGATTTGGAAGGAAATAACAGGGAGTTGGATACCACCCCTGCTGACCTGGAGGGTTCTGAGCAAGCGATGGATGTGGTGGGTGTTCAGCAGTCAGCCGCCTCTGCTGCCCAGTCGGTTGGTGAACAGGTAGGTGCTGTTGCAGGGGTCTCTTTTGACTCAGAGATGGAGGATGGTTTGGCGGGTAAATCAGGAGGTCTCATGGGGTTAGGCTCAGATGAACACGCTGCTGTTAATGCAGCTGAAGAAGCTGTGCAGGGTCAAAACCCAAAAATTGGAAGGAACGACATAGCTGTCAACAATGGAGGGTTGAAGCTATGATGGTTTTGGAGGTTGAATATAAAGAAAGTGAAGAGAGAGAGATGAAAATATGGTTTTACCCTCACATGTTATGCATGTGAGGCCATTTAACATGGATTAGTAACTGGGTTAGTGATAAAGGATGAAACCTGCAACAAAATTAATCTTAAAGGCTGGTTTTGGCAACTTTTAAAGATTAAGGCTGAAACCAGGAAGATTTGTGAAACTTAAATGACGTTTTGTGCAATTTACTCTCAAAAGAATCTAAAACGTCATACCTAAAAGACTAAATTACAGAACACATCCTTTATGTTTCGTGTAAATTGCATTTTCAGCCTTTATCTTTGAAAGTTGCATTGGTTGTCCTTTATGTTTGTTTTTTTGTTACTGGTTTCAGCCTTTATCATTAACACTGTTTATTTGTGGTTAAGTCATACACGTAAGTTACATGTGAGGGTAAAAAAGACATTTTGCACTCCATCTTCTCCCCCTCTTTTATTAAACCCTAATACAACCATAGCCAAGTTCAACACCCATGACAACGGTTTATTGCTGATGTGGGAACGAATCTATAATAAAGACTTATTGGAGTACTTGAAATCTAGGACGTCTATTTTACTCATGTCCACTCAATGTATGTTTTTTTTTCTTCTAATCGTTAAGCTTTTTTTTCCCAAAACTGAGTTACCTGCTCAATGACGCAAGTAGGCTTTCTAATGACCAATTACAGGCATCAAATGATGATCTTAAAGCTAAACTGATCGAGAATAAGATAGGATATAAACATGTATTCGCAAAATCAAATGATGATCTTCAAGCTAAATTGATCAAGACTAAGATAGAATATAAACATGTATTCGCAAAATCAAAGAAAAGCATGTTTCTTAAAACAACACCTAAAAGAATAAAATTTAACAGAGAACCATGAAATACCAATTAAATTATTTACGTCACAGACGTCTTCTTCAATTCGGATGTGAAATTCTTCCATTTTTTTATCAATTGTTGGTAACCAATTTTGGGGGTGAGAAGATTAAGTGACGAACAGGAGGGTTTAATAAAGAGGGGAGAAGATAGAGTGCAAAATGTTTTTTTTACCCTTACATGTAACTCCACGTGGTATGACTTAACCTCATAAATAAACGGTGTTAATGCTAAAGGATGAACCCTGTAAAACAAACGTAAAGGACAGCCTGTGCAACTTTTAAAGATAAAGTCTGAAACCTGCAATTTACACTAAACGTAAAGGACGTTTTCTGTAATTTAGTCTACCCAAAATTTGAATACAATACATATATAGACTTCTCATACTTTTTATAAGTTTAAGACTTTGTAGTTGAACCATATCTTATATGTGTGTGTTAAAGAGTTCTAGACATAACACGTTTTTTTTAAAAACACGTTAAATAAAATATTGGTTTTCTCAATCTTGATAATCAGTTAAAGAGGTCGTGAAGGACCTATATTCTCACACCGAAATTAGGTCGTGAAGGACCTTCTCTTTGTGGTGAAGCTAAGTAGTGTTGCCTTACACACAATTAAAGAAAAGAATTATTTGAGGGTGAGATAAGGCTTAGGGACTATGAGGTCTCGGGTTCGATTCTCACAAGAGGTTTTTTCCTAGATTTATTGGGTTTCCTCCTGAATTGTATAGGCATTATAGCCTATTGGAGATGGATATGATCGTGTAGTTCCGCCGTGCCACAATGATACTCAAGTGGTCCGTCAGTAATCCAAATTTGCCGTTAAAAAGAAAGATTACTTGGCCTTGTCGTTATCGGAACTTAAAGAACATTATTGAATTCTTCCCTAGTGTATCTCTTGAAGCTACTAAACCCTTTTTATATCTTTATCTAGTTTTATATTTTGAACAAATAAAAAGGCATGGAAAACGCTATAATTAAAAAAAAAAAAGATTCCATTAATTTATGTTCTCATGTTAAGTGGAAGTAAATTTCAGTTGCTTAATATGTCATTTTCCATGCCTACTTTACTCTTTAGTGAATTAAAATTACTATTTAAGAGGCTAGTTGCACAAAAAATATTGTATATAAAACAAGAAATACGTGTTCTCCAAACCATGGGACTTTTGAAAGTGATGTGTTGGCACTAGACACCAAACAAATCTTTCATTTTCTAATCTATTCATTCCTATATTTTATTTGCCACAAACTAGTTCAGATCCTTCACGCCTCTTCTTCATCATCCACATTAATGCTTTAACAACTTTACATACATATACGTCCCTATCTATACTTTTTAACCCACTTTCATGCTTCAAACACTTGTACATTCACATACATACATACACTTCCCAAGACTTTTAGCTAAGAAAAGCCATCAATCACAAACATACCGTGTCCCAATATGAGAAAGGTAAACTCATCAACTATGACTATAACCCTGACAGATTTAAATCGTGTACCTATTTATCTAAACGAGTCAGATGAATTTATCTAAACGAGTCAGATGAATAGTAAACAGGTTAATCGGTTGTAATAAAACCATTAAGTATTAACGGATAGACACATATGACCCACTCTTCTCTCTGAGTCTAACCACATATTAAACTCATTTATCTATAAACGAGTCAGACAAATAGCATACGGGTTAACAAGTTGTAATCAAACGATAAACGGATTAATGGGTAGTAATAAGTTAAACATGTCGTAAATAAGTTGACCTCAAAAATATATAAATTTTTTATGGGGTTTGGGATTGGGGGGGGGGGGGGGGGTGTTGGGGTTGATGGGTTATCCCGATTAACTAAATAATTTAAATAGATCAACTTAAATACGACATATTATTAAAAGAGTAGACATAACAACTTAAAACCAAAACCAAATCATTTTTTTGTGTTATCCATGTCGTCCTTTTAATTGTGTTAGAAATTACCAACCCCTAACCTGAACCGGGTACAACCAAACAAGTTCGCTCTAGAAACTATAACAAAACACATCTTGTTACTATTAAGTTTTGGCTTCATAAACCAAGTTATAACCATTCACAATATTCTACATATACATTGCAAGTACCTACTCCTGTACATTGAGTATACAATTTTCACCTTCTTTCTTCCCAACTTCAACCACATGTGTATGTATGAAAATAAACACAAAACCTTATTCTAAGTTGTAGTAACCATTATATCATTTTTTTCACAACTATACTATATGTTCATATGTATATTCACCTTTCTATAGAGTAAACCTTTGAACCCTCAAAAATCTCGTCATAAATAGTAAAACCATAGCACGCGACGAATACATGAAGGTTAAAATCCACACGACCCTTGTTTTTCTTTCACCTCGATTATTAAAATGGTGCGCGCCGAGGTATGCCCTTTCTCCTACTGGAATTCCGGTGGTTGGATATCGGTGGGGTTCCTGGAGACATGTTGTGGGTGGTTTCATCGCCCGAAGTAGACGAACATGACATTTCAGAATTACCTTTTCGTGCATAAAGGTTGTACTGAAACATAGGGGTGTCGATAAGCTGATTGAACACATGCGGCTTTCGCACTTTCTTGGGCGTCACTGGCTCGTCTGGCTCATAACCATCCCGGCCATGTTTCATCCTTTGTGTGAAGCTCAATTCGCGATCACCACACTTCATGCCACCAAGCTAAACATAAAACAAACTTAAATTAGTATTTTAGAACACCTATCAAACTCAAATGTAGTTGACTGACCAAATGTATAAAATGTGCATAGAGGTGTAAACGAGCCCAGGCCACTCACGATCTACTCGATATTAGCTCGCTAAGAGTTTGACTCGAGCCAGTGTAAATGAGCTCAAGCCCGATCTCGAACTTAAAAATAAGTTTGTTTATTAATCAAGCACGAGCTCTCGTGTGTTCAAATGCACTCAAGCTTGACCCTCGTTGAGCTCAGGCTCGGCTCGTTTACACCCTTTACATCCCTAAATGTGCACAAAGGGGAGTAATTTATACCTTGCAACCAAGGGAACAAAACCGAAAGGCGTCAACAAGGCTCCGGCCGCAAATCTCACAATGGTTGGTGACTCCTTTCCCGGGTCTTGGCTGTGGTCGTTCGTTCAAGAACACGATCTTCGCACTATTGATAATGTAGGTTTGCACACATGTAATGTCCAAAAATCTTTGAATCTCATTCACCCTAACCACGTTATGGTACGACGATCGCCGAATCTAATCAATCACAACAAGAAGTTAAACATACAATCACATTATGCAGTTAAATTAACACAATAACAACATGATTATTCACTCAGGCATTTCATCAAACACATAGAGGGCATAAAACTTGGTCAACAATTTTACCTGCACAACACGATGATCTTTGTGGTGGGACAAACAGTAAGAACAGAGAGCATCACCACAGCAATCTAGACAGAACAGATTGCATTCACTTTTGTTAGCATCACCATGGAAGCGACAAGTAGCAAAGTAATCAGCTTTTAGCATTGGTATCAACCATGGTGGACCAAAATCTTGATGCTCCATTTTCCCAATTGGACTCACCTAACCACATAAAGATTGTGTTAGCATTCATCAAACATAAATTGAGATAATCAATCAATCATGGATAACAAATTAAACAAAAATTACTTCCAAGAAAATAATAAAGATTCAAACTTTATGTACTAGGGTTCAAGAAAACATAAGAAAAGATCAATTACCATGAGTTTGTTGAGATTGAAGTTGAAAGTTCGATCTTTATCCTGTTTTGCAGAAACCCTAATGAGATTAAAGGGATTAGAACAAACCCTTTGAATTAATTGAAGAAATTCAAACCAAAAAGGCACATTTAAGAAAAAACAGAGTAAAAAACAGGGGATCAAGAGTAGAAAAATACCTAGAAAAAACAGAGGATTGATGAGGAAGATGATTCTGGAGTGTGTGTGTGTGTGTGTGTGTGTGTGTGGGGAGGGTGAAACGTATTTGAATGAGAGGCAGACGGTGAAGAGAGAAGGAGGAAAGACTGGGGAAGCTCGAAAAGGATTGAAAGGAATTTGTAAGGCGGTCATGTATGACTATTTATATTTGATTATTTTTGTATTTTGTTATATTCATTAAATATTTAATATTTTATTATTAATCATTTCTTACTAGGTTATAACTTTTGGGTTAGGTTCACTTTGCACCCTCCATTGTTTTGCAATAACATAATGGTGGATTTGGTTAAGAGGGGTGGAGTTGAAAATATTTTAGATCAAAATAAAAAGAAAAAGAAAAGAAAGTAAGTTTAGATAGAGACAACGGGTCGGGTATGAAAGGAATTGGTAGTTCGAGTTATTTACCTACTTAGTAAGTTGTGTCACATACATGTTATTCTTTTTATAGCACTAACTCACACACTTACGAATTATACCATTAATTATAAATATTTTTATCCACCATGTGACTCGAATAAGCAATCATATAGAGAGAGACACATTTCCAACACATTAATATCGTTAGGTTACAAGCACTATGGTATACCCGTCAAGCAGTATTGTAGAAATTGTTAGACGCTAGTTGGGTGATTTACCGAATAGGGATTAATTGGATCGGACTTTTAATGTATAATTTTACAAATATACATATACAATATTAGTTTTACACTTCTTTATGTATAATTACAAGTTTATGGACCAAATATAAACTAGTGAAGATGGGGGCCTTAAATGTTTAAATACTCAAACTTAAGTAAACCTAATCACCACGTCGTTCATCATACACCCCCCCCCCCCCTCTCTTCTTTCATCAGATGCAACCAATGTTAAGAACTCGTTTATGAAATTTCATCTGATTTTTGTTTGAAATCATGGAGATGTGGAGTATCCTCTGATTTCGAGGTAAGTACTGTCTTACTTGACCGATCTGGTCCAATTTTGACCCACCTTGATTCAAATTTGACCGACTAGGTCCGATTTTTCAAAGTTTGACTTCGATCGCCTAGTTTGACCAATTTGGCCAAATTCGGGTTGTAGGCCTATCGATCAGTGACGTCATCTTCGCGCGATTTGTACAACACTGTAGTCTAGTATTCCATACTCATTACCCAATGGGTTCGCATGTATTATGTAGACCTACTGATAGTCTTAGATGCTTGTAAGGTATTGTTGTGATGTCCATTACTTGAAACTCAATCTTAAGTTCACCTTAAAAATCGGCTTGAAACATCAAATGATTTATTATATATATAATTGTTCTATAATTATAATAATTTTATGCTTAACAACTTTAATATACTATTTAGTATAGTTTTTTTTTTCTAAGATTCAACAGGCTCGATTAATTATAATTATATTACGTGATACCATATCCGTCTCAAATTAATAAGAAATTAAGCTCGTATGTTTTAGATTTTAGGGTTTTCTTTTGGATTGTGTTATTTTGCTATAACTAACTCGTGAATGACTTCAAGGTCGCCGCGTTAATGTAATTGGGCTAGGCAACGCCCTAGATCCACCCAAAAAATATGGCCTCCAAGTTTAGAAAAAGTTATATATTTGTAGTGTCGGATCACATACAAGAGAAAATTTACGTACGAAGCATACGCGACTAGTAGAGGATGACAATGTCATTCGCTTGAAATGTAATTTAGTTCTTTCTCACTTGACAACTCCCGCCTTGATTTTCTGTGAGGCCCTAACACTTTTGATCGAAAGTCGCAGCGGAAATTACGTGCCATAAATTTTTTTCTTAAAAACGTTCCTTTATATTTGAAATCATATAAAAACATCTTAATGTGAGAACTACATTATTTATCTCTCATTAACGTGTCAATAATAACATACTAATACCGATTACATGACCGCTCATTCCGTACAATCCATGTATCTAACACTCGTCTTCAATCACTAGCCTCCCCTCGTGTTGATCCACGGTTCTTTACCACCTGCATCCACCACATACATTCGAAATCATTAGAATACATTATCTATAAACAAGATTCATAATCGTGGAGTCTTGTCACTTCTATTCTCATATACTTTCTATTCGTTATCTTTCTAAATTAAGCATTTCAGCTGAGTGTCTAATCCTTAGTGAAACTTCAACACTGTACCTGCATTACATTTCATTCTCAAAGCACACTATTAGTAACGTAAAAACAAATGCATTGAATTCATGTATACATGCATACCTGCCCATCCTTTCATGGGCGATAAATTCTACTTCGTGCATACGTACATTCACACGTATAGTCATACGCACATACACACATACATACTTACCTACGTACATACATACCTACTTACATACCTACATATCTACTTACTTACATGCTTACATAATTATGTCTACGCATACATACTTCCATCCAATTCTTGATTAACTTATTCACATTTACTTATCCTACTCATACATTAATTACATAGTGCTTAGACTTGGATTTATAACCAAAAACATCAAAGAACATCCAAAATCATGTTGGAAGGTCTGTCGTAGACCACGATTAATGTACCAAATCTTACGGTACACAAAACAACTTGGATAACAAATTTCAGCATTTAAACATGGGAGGGCATCGCGACGGCCCTTCATGGCGTCGCGACGCTCTTAGTTTTCGCGTACCCAGGAAACCACGTAGGCATAAATTAGGACGTCGGCAGAAATGGAAGCTAGACGGGCGTCGGCAACGGCCTCTCTAAAGTGTTTTTTCTGCAGACTCATTACATCGTCTGTTAACGCTAAAACTGCGTAACTTTCAAACCGTTTACCGTTTAAACCTCCTGTATCTTCCTACAGACCGTAATTTGATATTCTATCATATGCACTTGAAGCCCAACATCCAGATTCTTAACTTATGTTTTCGGCTAAATATTCAATTACGAATTATTCAACCGTTCATGTTTTCATCAAACAAAATCATTTGTTTTACCCCACAACTTACAGGAACATTATAACTATAATAGTTTTACATTACCCGAGTGTTGTACTTGGAATTTAGGCACCCGATACTCGGTATACGTTATACTCATTCATCACATTCATTATACGTAATTGAACTTCATTAGTACAATTTTCATACTCTAAATTGTTTATCCATTTATCCTACCTAAAAACGAGACTTTTGACTATCAACACGCGTATCCGTTTCTCGGTTAGCGTGCTTATATGCAATTCACCATTACCCGGTTATAATACCGTAGTCCTTACTTAGGTAATCGTTCCGTATAGCATTAAAACCTCTTTTTTAACTCATTCGTCTACTTAGCGAAAATCATCAACTTCATACAACTAAACCCAATTTGACTCCAATTATCATGCTTAACTAACTAGTGCGTGACTTTTCTTAAACAAACTACGAAGTGATTCCAAAATCACTTACCTTATGCATCCGAGTTTGTATCCGTTTCTTGCCTCCTCTTGACCCGTTAGCCTTTGGTGCTTGAGTCCATCTCGACATGATTCCTATACTTTCATGTCATCGAAATCACATTCTTGTTAGCATACACAATTTTACTTGTTACGATCATATAAATCGCATATTTCATATTTGACTTTCATTAGTCGATTACAACAAGCATAAGACATATAACCAAATTCACATCCTCTCAAACTCATGTAATTCATCATGTCATTCCATATAACGCGTCTTGATATTACATGTACCATACAACTTTCTATAATCCTACATTCACGACAACAAGCCAATCATGCTTCTTATGCGTAGTCGACTTTCTGAAATCAACAGTTCATCATATGACCTTTCGACTTATCCTCATATATCCGTAACATCATAATAGGCTATACGAGCGACACTATATACATTTCCTACCCACGATGCAATGTGCTTACAACCACATTCAAACTAGTAACTTAACATGATCTAAATCATCATTTTCACATTTCATTCCTATATATATATATATCAAGCCGTTTCATACAAATTTCGCATCCTAGCTTTACTTAGGCATTTCATCATACACTTTGTGTGCGTACCATTAACTAAGCATAGTGTGTAAGTATCATTTGCATAACATGGCCATTTCATGTCAATATCATCAAGAACATCAAATTCAATGGAATTTCACATAACTTTTCTGCTAATTCAGTTCTAACTAACAATTTATCAATATGAACAATCATCATACATAATTCTCATACGAAATTCCACATTACAACTCATACCCATTCTACCCTAGTGGGTTTTCACTTCCAACATTGATTTAGTCAAATTTTAAGCATTCATGATGTTATAGATAGTGATCTTAGTTCAATATCATGCTAATTCCATTGAAACCCAAAACATTCAAGATCATCAAAATATCAAATTCTTCTCACCTAAGCTTTAGTAGGCATAGATGATCAAGAAATCACTAACATGCATGAATAATAGCCATGATTAGGGCTTCAATTTGCTGGATTTGTGTGATTAGAAGGGTTTCCCCTTCCTTCTCTGCTCTAGGCGTCGAACACACACACACACACACACACCTGATGTGTGTGTTTTATTTTTTTTGTTTTCATTTTTATGTTTATTCTTTCAACTTGTACAACTTTAGTCCCTCTAATATGGAAATCGTGTTCTAAGGTTAGAAATATATCCTTACTTGTTTAACTAAGTAAATAACTAGGTTAAATAACCTAGTTGTTTTATTTCATGTTATAACACGCAAAACATGCTAGCGAATATAAAAATTCGAATTTTGGAGCGTTACATTTTCAAACGACTATAACTTTTTCATACGCAAATATTTTTTTTAAATTACACCGTATTAACAAGCATCTCATTCTATTTAATTCGAGCACCCTATTGCTATAGTTTTCTTAGAAAAAAATATAGGAATTTGATTACCCATTAGTCCATTACGTGAATATCCATTATGTGATTACACATTTAACATAAACCATTACGTGGTAAATATTCGATATAAATCTATTATATGATTACACATTCAATATGATTTGTTATAGCTAATGTTATTACAATTTTGTTTATTACATGATTACACGTTTCAATAATAAAAATACTATAATGAAATCCAACGTGATTACACATTCAATATAAATCCATTACGTGATTACACATCTAATATGATTTGTTATAATTAATGTTATTACAATTAGGGATGTTACGTGACTACACATTTCAATAATACGTAGTCAAATATTGTTACGTAATTACGTAATCACTTAGTGAGGTTTGACATAAAAAACTATAATGAAATCATGTAATGAGTATTCAAAGTCACGTAATCACGTAATCATGTGCTGAGTATTCAAAATCACGTAATCACATAATGTGTATTCAAAATCACGTAATATTTTTTAAGAAAACTATAGCAATAGGTTGCTCGAATTAAAGACAGTGAAATGCTCGTTAATACAGTGTATTTTTTATAAAAAAATATTGACGTATGAAAAAGTTATAGTCGTTTGAAAATCAAGGGGGAAATAAGTTTATGAGTAAACAATATTGGAGTTTCCTGTTATGTCATTTTCCCCATTTCTTTCCCTTGTTTTTATTAATGTGAATTATAAATTTGAGGACCAATTAATCTTAACCATTCAATCAATGGTCAAATCCCTCTCCTACACTTCGTACACTTCTAATAACATTTTTTCTATATTTATAAAACAAGGATATTATATTTATGTTGATGATTGTTTTTAGTAATGTTAGTTTAGTCTAGTGGTAAACTAAAATATTTTTTTGAACAATAATAAACTAAAATATTTAGTCCGCATTTATATAGATATTATTTAAATCGAAGTACTAAAATGGGATCCGGATTTTCAATTCGCTTTAATCCCAAGCATGCCCTGAATTGACTTTTTAGTAGAAGGGCTTAAAATGGAACATTAGGGATAATAGGGAAAGATGACAGAATTTATCGACGGACATGAAAAAAATAGCGATGAAGATGCTTTTTGGGTAATTAATTTTTGATCTTGTGGTCAAGTGAGCCCATTCCATGTGAACCGTCCGATCAGAATCACATTCCTCATTTTCGTGGTATATATAAATAGAGGTACTCTATTTATAGAAATAATCATAGTGATGATTTTTAACGATAAATTTGAATCACTGACGGACTTTAGAGTATCATCATGTCACTTGCGGATTTATCCAATCATAACCATCTTCACTAGTCAATAATGTCTATACACTAATTCGGGAGGAAACCTAATAAATCTTGGAAGAAACCCTTTGTGAAAATCAAACCAGAACCTAATGGTCTTTAAGTTTTATTTCACCCCAAAAATGTCACTAAACTATAATAACATCGACATCATAGTTATGGTATCGTTTGCGGTATATCAAGGAAAAAGTCATACTTAAATCAATGAATCCAAAGTTAATGATAAAAAATTTAAATAATTACGAAAAAGTTTATGTGACAACTCTTCAACTTGATTAATTAGTATTTAGTAATTCAAGTTAAAACTGAAATATACACAAAAAAAGTTCTTGAAATTTATGGAAGTTTAAACTGAAATATACATCATTATCATCATACTCTGTAAATTCCACCAATAGTAAAGCTAAGATAAGGTCTGAGAAATGTAAAATATAGACAGTCTTACCTCTACCTCGTAGGAATAGAGAGGCTGCTTCCAGTGAGACCCCCGGCTCGATAGTAGTTTTGCATCAAGCCTTGGACATAAGGCACATAACACTCAGCAATTGGGACAAAAACCGATTAGTGCATGTACCCCCTTGTCTTTCGGCTATCAACGCCACCACACGATGCATGATTAACCATCCCCCTCTTTTGACGTTATTTTCACGAAATTAGTAAAATAACTTTAGAATTAGTGCACTTTTACTTTTGCCCCCGAGCGCCTACTCATATATACATTATATGTGCATACCGCAAGCGGGGCGTATAAAACTGAAATATACATAAAAAAGAGTAAATTGTCCAAATGGTCCCTGAAGTTTGGTCACTTTTGCCACCTTAGTCCAAAACTCAAACCTTTTGAGTCTGGGTCCATGTGGTTTTAATTTTGTTGTCATTTTCATCCAAAAGCAAAATCTGGTCAGATATTTCAGTTAATATCCAGCTTTATTGTCTTTTTTATCCCTTTTAATGAAGGGCAAAATAGTCTTTTAACATTTTATTATAACAAACAAAAAAAATCTGACCATTTGCCTTTCATTAAAAGGGAGGAAAAAGACAAAAAAACCGGTTAACTGAAAAATCTTACCATATTTGCTTTTAGATGAAAATGACAACAAAATTGAAACTATATGGACATAGATTTAAAAGATTTGAGCTTTGGACTAAAGTAACAAAAGTGATCAAACCCCAAAGACCATTTTGGTAGTTTACTCTAAAAAAATATCAATAACACATGTATTATATCATACATACGTTGAGGAAATGTACATAAAAAAGTTCGTGGAGTTTATGGAAGTTACAACTGATATATACATAAAAAATACCCCACTTGTGACTTATTGGTAGAAGGCTTGGTTTCTCTAGCGTAGACTCAAGTTCGATCCTCACTCGTGTCACTTTTGATAGATCAAGACAATGAAAGATTTGAGCCAGGCCAGGTTGTGAGTCCAAATCTCGAGCCTCCTGGGTTTTCGTCCCACCATGTGTTACGCTAGAGAGTTATTCTCTTGTGGTGACACATCAACTGTTAAGTGGCAGCCGGTGGTATGGTTTCTCGGAAGAATGTCCAAGCCAAATCTAAAGCCAGTGTTGTATCGATTAAGAGAAAATAGTCTGGCTAAAGCGAGACCACAAGGCTATCCAATTTAAAAAGTATGGTAGGCAAAACACAAGAAAGTCAGCCCAAACAAAATAACAACACATGTATAATACGTACTTTGAGGTCGGATTGAACATTTTGTAGATATCGTCTAAGAAATGTGGGAAGGAATCAATCAACTCAACTTAATTAATTGGAAGTTAATAACGGTTAAAACATGAAAAAGTGGTAATGCATTCCTTGTATTGACTTTTTATTAAATGCTAGTCTTCTCAATCTTTTAAACTTAAAATATTGGAAGTGAGAGGCATTTTAGGGTAATATATTTGTTCTAAGACCATGCGTAGTCGTTTAAGCCTTATTTTTAGGCGTTTTGCGTTATGTGACAGTCCAGTTAGTAATGGGCTTTATTTGACATTTTTACAAAAGGGGCGTAGTGGGATAATGTCCAATAATGCTCCATCAATAATTACCCAATTATTATTTTCATGATTTTTTTTAAATTTAAAACTAATGTTATTTGAGTTGGTATAATCCCATTGGCCAATATTTTGAAGAAAGGCGTTTTTCAAATCACGTGGAGGGGGGTTATTTGCTAAAAAACGTCCAAACACGCCCACGAGGGTGGGGTGTTTGGCGTGATGGGGCGTTATTGGGTGAAAAAAGGCCGAATACTGCCCATTACAGGTGGTATAACTAACCAAATCTCATCTTGTCAATTTTCTTTCAAAATACCTATTTGTTAAGTTTTTGACGGTGACGTTTACCCATGGCATAAACTGTTTTTTTTTTAATTTTAGAAATAGTCAAATATAACATAAAACTTAAACATTACATAAAATAAAACTTAAAAATTAAATAAAACATAAAACATAAAAAGTTAAACTTTGCATAAAAATAAAACAAAAACTTAAACATACATCCAAATAGTTTGCTACGCCGAAACATGGACAAAGTCCTCGTCGTATGTGTGTTTGTAGTCTACAAGGGCCATTTGAATGACTTCAGATTTCGAGAGCTAGTTCTCGGGATTTTCCACATTGGTGAACCTCCCATGAAATCTTGAACATTTGAAACAGAAAAACACGGAACGTGAGTTTAGTTGATCCACGTTTCGGTTGGTCTCACCAACATGGAGACAACATTTTTGGGTGAATACCAATGTTTTTTTTAATTATTGTAATGTTTTCTGATTTAATGAAATGTTTTTTTGTTTTTAAAATTTATATATTCAGATATTAAATGAAAAATGATAATTGAGTAATGATGGATATGTAGTGTTACCACTACACACCCTTAGACAATGGGGTATGGTGGGGCGGGACTTTAGGGCATGGCCCGACACGTAGACTTGGAGGGGCACCGCCAGTCAGAGCCATTAGCAGTGGATATGGTTGGGCGTGGCTAGCCCACGTGTAATTTTTTTTCAATTTTTTTATAAAAAAAAACAAAATAAAACAAACCTAAAAATACTATTAAAATTTCCTAAAAAATACAAATCTAAAAACAAAACATATTATAATCTAAAAAAAACACTAAATTACAAATATAAAAAAAAACATAATTAAACATAATAAAAAAAACCCTAAAGCGTTAGGTAGATTTCGAAGATGGCCAACTTCTCCAACGGCCTCCGCTCCTTGCCTCGGTACTCGATGTTGGTCACCGCCACCCGGTCGTCGTGACTTATGTCACCGCCGGGTACACTGTCGTAGTACGCTTTAAACCGGTCGAGCTTGGGTCGAAGTTCGTGCCACTTGTGTTGGCACGTGTTTAGATTGTGACGGTCGTTCCCAACGTTGTGCCGGTAGCTCGCGAAAGCTTCCGGCCAGTAACGTGTATCACCGGGTCGGCGGGCCTTCATAGCGTCCACCACGCTCGTTACTAGTGCTATCTCTTCCTCATTCGTCCATGAGGCCATGATTTCGAGTGTCGGGTGAGGATGGCGGTGCGGGATTTCTTCTCGAGATGGCGAACAGGGATCGCGGTGGGGGATTTTATACTACTCGGGGCTGCCGTTTGGCTTGGCCAAACGGTTATAAATTTAAACTCGGGGTGGCGGTTGGTTCGGCCAAGCCAAACAGTTATAAATTTAAAATTTAAAAGCTTGGGTCAGCGGCCTAGCCAAGCCAGCCAATAAGAAACCGCCACAGTGGACCGCTATACCAGCCCAACGCCCGGGTTGAAACCCCCGCTCAAGGGGTCACGCCGAAACCTAAGCGCACCCAGGGTGGTGACATGGGCGTTTGTACCCAATCCATGCCGAAACCCAAGCACCATACCCCATAGCCTTATGAATTGTGATATAACACTTCATAACCTCTCTCTTACACTTTTGTGCCATTTATTAGATAATCCTATCAAAGGAGTCATATGATAATGTAACAATTACACATGGCCTAAATAGAAATAACTTTTATAAAGAAAATATATATTGTTAATTTGAATGAGTTATGACCTAAGAATAGTAGTTAACTCTATTCAAATTTTGACGCCTGTTAACTTTTTTTAGTTTTAGTTTCGGTATTTATGTTTTAAATGATACACGTTTTTAATCTATTTAATTTTTGTTTGATTTTTTTTTTTTAATAATTTGCGTTTTTGAACTTTTTCTAGAAAAGTAGAATATGCATGTGTATCTATTTTTTTTACTTTGTGGAATAACTTTTGTTGAAAACAGAATTGTATTTAAATTAGAGCATCTTTTTGGTATCGTAAAGCTATAGCGAGTGTTGGTACTATGATGAACCGAACCGATACCAACATTGGTACCGGTTGTTCCACTTAAGTTATTCTCGTCGGGTGAAAACTAATTTACAAGGCGTCGAAAACAAGACTTACAAAGTTTTTTTTATGTTTCCACTTACAACCTTTAAGATGTGATGTTTTCTAAACTTCTGAATTTGCCGTTTTAACGTGTTTATTTTTAACAACATTTCAACTTGATTTTTTTGGGTGATTACCAATGTATGAGTCATCGAAACCTGGTTTTTTCCACCATGTTATTATTAATGTACAAATCATCGAAACCAAATCTCACAAATTTTAACATCTTTGTCACAACTCGCGGGTTTCGTCCGCTAGTTTATGTTTAATACAAAAACAACATCATGAGATAAAATATTAATTATCATTATTATTTTTTAACTTGCTTATATTTTACGTAAGACTCGTCATAAGAGGTAGGGGTGAGCAAACCCAATGACCATAACCGAATCAAAGACTACTTGACCTAACCCGATGCCCGAATTGATTGAAAACAAAGGACAGAACCTTTTACATTGTATCGGTCATCAGTTCTTGGCTGATTCGGTGCGCCGTTTCTCACTCAACAAACCGAGACCGATTTTAGAAGTTCAATATCGTTCAATATTATGTCTATGGACCCCTGCTATAATTTTCAAGGTTGCAACCTTGCCAAGGTATGTTAAACCCAATTTTATCATGTGGCTACTACTATAATCTTCAAGATTTGTTGGTAGATTTCTTCAAGGCCTAAAACATCTTCTTTAATGACCTCCTTGCCAAAGGTACATTACTCCATTATCTTGTTGAGTTTGTATTTTTATAGTGTTCGAATCTTCATTTTGAGTTGTTTTGTGTAGTGACTGATACGGGCTGGTGTCATAATATTTGGGGATTCAATAGCATGGGTAGAATTTAGGGATCCAGTGAATGCTATTATCACTTATCAGTGTCGTGGACTGACTTATTGGTTGAAAGAATCATACACATTGGGTAGGGTTTTAGTTTATCGGTTATCTTTGGTCTTGGCCTGAAACCGACCCGAAACCGAAACTAAAAAAACGTGGAAGAGAAAATTTGACCCTATAGGCTATAGGGTGTGGTTATGGCCCTCATGATTACCATCACTATAAGACCCTTACTTATTTTTAACAATTTCCGTATGGTTTCGGCCATAATTGTGTAATTACTTTACACATACATTTGAAAATACGGGTTCATTAAAACATTTTTATATTAAAACAACACAACATAATGTAAATAAGTTCGTCATTTAGAAATGACAACGAAACGTAGTGCGGAAGCTTGTATCTTGATTGTGTTTGGTCCTTCGTTGAGCTTGATCATCATCCGTCATGAATTAAATGACACCTACATTGTGAATTTATCACAAACATTACTTAATGAGACCTTGAAACGCATCTAAACGGATTCAGGAACTCAAAACAAACATTTAATATTTTGGTGTTAAACCCGCCGTAGGCCACAGTAGCCCACTGTGACCCACGGTGGGTGTTTTCTGCCAAACTCAGCAGCTGCAGACCGTGGGTCATGGTCCGCACCGTAGCCCACTCTGCAGCTTTTCTTTGATTTCTTAATCGCACTAAAATCGTGATAACTTTGCGACCATAGGTCCATTTTGCTTCAAATTTGATTCCAAACGATCGTAATTTGATTCTCCATCACATGGAGTTAAAATCTGAAATCCGGATTAACAATTTTTCTAAACTTTCTAAGCCTTCGGCTTTATATATTTCTTCAAAATTTTGACCCGTTCGTGTTTTATCAAACAAAACTTGTCTATAGCATTCAAACTTTCATGAACATCATATTTCCACATTTTCCTATGAATTGTCTTCCACCACAATTATATTTGTGGTGGATTTAATGTGGTGAACCATTTATTCCGAGTTTTATTCCTCATATTATCATTTTACGGCAAAGACTCATGCAGAGTCAATTGACCCAAAGGTTCATACCTTTCGCTTTTTATACTTTTCTAAGTATTTACTTGATCATAAATCTCATTTTCAAACAACCTTTAAGGGTAGTTTGCTCGATTTAGCTTACAAGGGCGTTTTGGTCATCTTTAACCCTTCTTTTACGACGAACGACTTTTTAATGATATGTTTGACCAAAATCCCATATTGTAACTATAATTTTGTTTCGAAATCCTTATATTTCTTGAAACATAATTACTATTATTGAAATTATCGGGTTTACCTATTAAGGTAACCAAATGTCAAATCTTGACTTCATTTATCTTTCATTGAACCTTAAGTTCTAAATGAGTAGTTAATCTATTACGCATACCTGGCTCGGATCAATATATTGACCCGTTTTAATACCTTGCTTTAATAACCGCTAATTAATAGCGATGCTAATATCCATTAGATATCTATTCCTGTAAGCATATAACTCGACAAAGAATCATTAGTCGATATTGTCAAAGGGTGACATCTTCACCTTTTGACCCGGTTGGTCGAAGTGACCGTTTATCTTTGCGAGATGATATTTATTACCATCTCATCTACATGACTCGCTCCGGTTGACACCGTACGGTCATAGTATTTATAATTCATTTTTTTCACTCTTTTGACCCATTATGGCTTACGCTATAAAATGTCTTTTCAACAACTAACGGTTATTGTCAACGCGTGACCGAATTACCGTTTTACCTTTATTATTTATTTTGGGTTTACCCTATAAGGTAACCATTTTAATCTCCTTGCATATTTGTCATTGTATGACCAAATGATCATATTATTTTCTTTTTAGCCATTAACATGGTTTCTTATTGTTTTCACTTATTTCGTTCTGTACGACTACGCGTCGGAACATCATATTTCAATTGCGTACCTAATTTATTCGTAATTAATACGATAAGAGAATATTCTACAATTTAAGAAGAGTGTAAGGTATACTTACCTTGCATCCGAATTATGCTTTTCCTTCACACTCGATTTTTTTGACACGCTTCCTTCCCAAGCTTCCACCTAGCTTGTTAAGCGTCAAATTATCATTATAATTTGTAAGATGGTTAGATTAGTCATAATCATTTATGACTATTCCATCCAACGATTTTATATCGAATTTATCATTCGATCATATCATTGGTCAGTTTGACTTTTAAAAACTGCCTATTAACATAAGTATTTACACGATGTAGCTCAACTACTCGTTTAAGTACGTTGTCAAATATCCGGTAAGCATTATCCTTATGCTACCGTTTTAGCTATTTATTAAATCAAGTTATCGAAATCATAACTTGTTAAATTATCATTACATCAATCATTCTTAACACATGATGATACCAACATCATTTTAACATGAATCTATCATCACTTTCATTTTATCATATAAAACCCTTTCATTAGTAAGTATGATTATATACTCAAACACACAATTTGTTCAAGTAGTTCCTTATTACTAGCATGCATGATAATTCTAAACACAATTATATCATCAATTTCATCATATGATTAAAACCCACTTATCTAAGTGTGCTAAATCATCTAGACATCCAAATCATAGCAACCTATTTAGAATTTTCACTTAGGGTTTTGCTCATAAGCAAGTATACATCACTAATTCGGCCATAGCCTCTACGATTCATACTTAAATCGCTTCTTGTGATGTTCATCAAATTTCACAACTTCATCAATATCAAAAATTCAACATACCTTATGATCGTTTAGGTGATCGGTTATATGCGTTAATGCATTGATTTGAGCCCTAATTCATCCTTCAATTTGATGATTCTTATGGATTAGGTCAAGATGGGGTTTTCCCCTTTCTTTCTCTGCTTCTGTACGACACACACACACACTTAGTGTGTGTGTTGTGTTTTATTATTTTCTTTTTATTAAACCCAAGTTCCAGGTTTTCCCCTTTTAGTCCCTCAAGTTTAGTTATTATATAAATGGGACTATAACTCATTGTTTTATAATTAATATACTTGTTACAAACTAGGTTAATTTGTTTCTAGTTATTACGTTTATGGGTTCACTTTACCACTAATGGTATTTTACCCACTCTTATTATTATTAACGTGGTTTGATTACCAAACCCGTTTTTTGGGGTGTTACAAATCTACCCCCCTTAAAGAGGTTTCGTCCTCGAAACCTTCTTACATAGTTCATTGAGTTTAAACTCAATGCACTTGATCTCGGTAATCCTTTGAGCTTTGCTCATTTAACCAATTATTAATATTACCAGAAAAGTATGGTAATATCTTTTTGGTTACAAAGCATATTCGTATCTCATGCAAAATAATATAACTCAAAATAACGTAATCTCGTTATTTCGACTAGTTTAGTTAACTTAGCGAAATTAATCGCTTTTATACATTCGGACTCTTCGTGAATCCGTTATTTTTTGAATATTTTAGTGAAATATTTCACTTTTGACAAACAAACTCTCTTATTTATGAATTTATTCATTAGGTTCATTCATACGGAATCCACAGCTTAAGAACAAGCCGAATTTCCTAATTTTTATCTTTTTTATATAACACTATGCACTATTAACGAAATTCTACAAAGCATATAACCACATACTGTAACATTTGTAAAAATCGGGTCTCCAAAACCCGCTTCGTTTTGTAATCAAGTACCAAGTTATGAAAGTGCATTAATTATTTATAGTTATTTTGAGTTAAAACGATACATAATTAATAAATAAACTAAACTATAAAAATTATATTTGATAAAAAGTTAAAATAAATAAATAAAAATATTTGAAGCTGCCGGGACTCGAACCCGGGTCAGCTGAGTCGCTCAACGACTTAACGTCCATTCCCTAAACCACTCCGCCACAAAGTGTTTTCTGCTAACTCTAGGAAAACAAATGGAACTTATACACAAACTCGATTTAACCGATGATGCCATCTGAAAACCGATAATCGGCAAACCAATCGTCAAATCGATTGTTTACCTCACAAATTCAGTTATAACCGATGCACGACGGTTTCTAATTAAGTCAGAATTAATTGAACTTAAAGCTTCATCATTTTCGGTATTTGAAACCGAAAGTTCATCAAATCCCTGGATAACTCAAGTTTCAGTCCATTCTCGCGATTCAGAACTATCACAACAATACTCCAATTCCTTTTCGTCGCATTTTCAAATCATCTGAGCACCTAAAACAGTTCGCCGGAATTCTCTGCAAAAGTCGCCGGAAAACCGTATTCAACACAAACCGGTAAAATACTCCTCCTTTACGATTTCAATCTATTGTTAGAACTTTACTAACATTAACCCATCACTCAAAATCAACCACAGACGACTTTGCTGGATTTTCTGTGTTCGCCGGAAAATTTCTGGAATTGCCGGAAACTCGTTAGTTATCGGTATGCACATTCCAACGTACTGATAATCAATACTCACTAGTTCAATTTCATATCTAATCCCTTAAATCTGTTGATAGATCCTCTCAGCCGAAGGTTCAAAAACAGAGCCGACAAGTTTTCGCCGGACTCTCTGAAGAAGACAACCTGTTCGGTATCTTCTTTCCCCAAACTGTTCGGTTTAGTACATTCAAGCTAGACATCATGTTTATTAACTAGATTAATCACGAATCGGATGTTTGATTAAGGTCTGTGTTCGTAACGAAGAAGATGAATTCAGTAATGACATAAGGGTAATTAAAATCCGGATTATAAACGGGTTAGACACACAGTCCAGCGGTGGACTGTGTGCAAATTTCACACACACGTCCCGAGTTCGATCCTTACTACACGCACGCCTTGTGTAATAACATGCCTTTTTGATCAAGAATTAAACCGGGTTAAAACAGTTAGTTGTTAAGTATAATAAAACCAAGAATATAACCGGGTTAGACACACAGTCCAGCGGTGGACTGTGTGCAACATGAACTTCACGTCGCGCGTTCGAATCTTGTCACGAGCACCGGTCCAATTGAATTAAAACGTTTTTGCAAATAAAGGAATTTCGGTTAATTCAAATAAGTATATAAATATAATTAAAACCGAGTTTATAACGGGTTAGTCACGTAGCTCAGTTGGTAGAGCTACGTGCACGCGAACGGAAGGTCGCCGGTTCGAATCCCACCCAGCGCAGAATTAACCGCTGACCGAACCGGTCAACGGTCAACGGTCAACACTAAAAAAATAATATTTTTTTATATATTTAATTATTTAATTTAATTTAAAAATCAATTAAAAATACTTAAAAATAACATTTTTAAAGATAGAAAATAGCCATAAACTCATAAAAATATATCTAAAAATTTCATTAAAATCCTTAATAACATCCATCCATTTAATATATTTTTCCATTATTATTTAGGTTAGTATTCCTCGTCGACTCGCTCATCTAAATCGTGCGCATCTCACCATCTCCAATTCAACGCACCCAATGTGAGTGAACCTTTCAAATTCCCCGTTTTAATCACGTTTTTGGGGTGTATCATGTGTCTTTGTTTATATACATATTATAACTAAACTATTGTGCATACATCATATCATGACATGTGTATTTAGTTTGTTGCTGTTAAGTAGTTATTATTGGATGCAAATTATTATTTCAGTACATGCAATTGCCGAGGCCGCCGCTCCCCATTTTATTATGAGGTTTGAGCCTGTTCCCCATTTTATTATGCGGTTGAACCTGGCGTGCCCGCAACGATCGGCTCCGTTTGATTGAGCCTTGATCGGTCATTTCATTTTACATTTCAGTTCATGCAATACGATCGGCTCCGTTTGATTGAGCCTTGATCGCACAGTTCATTTTACATTTCAGTACATGCAATACGATCGGCTCCGTTTGATTGAGCCTTGATCGCACAGTTCAACTTACATTTCCAGTTCATGCAATATGATCGGCTCCGCTTGATTGAGCCTTGATCGCACAGTTCATTTATGTTAGTTATCGTATGATATTGGTATGTTCATGTATGCTGTCAAGTGTTATTATATGCTATAATTGTAACTGCTATTTGCCAATGCTTGATTACTTACATTTGCTCTTTTATGATTATGCACAATATTTCATTGATAAACTAACCATAAAATCATTATCAAAGGTTTATCTAATAAGGTTCACTCGCCAACTTATGTTGACCCAAAAACTACCATTTTACACATGATACAGGTGAACCAGCAGCAGCTAGGAACACATAGGACCTGGATTAGAAGAATAAATCGATTTAGTTTTGGGATTGTTACCTTTTGATTATTTCCTTTGTATTGAATGAACATGTTTGGATGTTTGAAAATGTAACTTTGACTTCATTAATTATGAAACATAATAGTAAATGTCATGTGCTTTGGTGATAACCCAATTATGCCCCGACTCTTATTTCCGCTGCGGGTTGGGGTGTGACAGATTGGTATCAGAGCCATGACTATAGGGATATAGGATAGGTTATTAGACCCTTAGAGCCTATACTATAGTCGATTAGAAACTTATAAGAATTTTGTGTGTTATATGCCAAATTTCATGATGTTTATATGTTTTATGTTAAATGTTACATTTGATATTGTACAAGCATGTTCATAAGTATGTGTTATCAAATAATGCCTATCATGAAATCGTTTGATCATAACATATCACATCCATGAAAGCACACACCACATCGTGATTGATTTTACAATGATTTTCGTGTTTTCAAATCTCATCAAAGTGAGTTCTCATGACGGGCATGTAGTAACTGGAAGGGTACTAGTACCGGTAGTCGGAACGTCCTGTCTAGGCTGGCATTCGTATAAATCCAAAATAAAGGACCAGTTTGCCTACCTGGGGACTAACGATGAGAGTACGAAGTACCTATTAGGCCAAAGCATGCTATACCAAACGTCGTGTGAGCTAATCCCACTTTGAGTTGTCATTGTGTCTACACCTGGACATGTTCCGACCAAACATCTCATGAACATATTTTGTGGTTTGCATTCGGGGATGCGAGTGTTAAATTGCCAATATTAATGTGAATCCTACCAAGCCAATAGCTATGGGGGCCCACATGACTATGTAGGTGAAGGTATGGGGGACATTTGAGGCCCAACATGAGCGAACCCAAGACATCCTATGGATGTAGTTGCATTATTGATATTTATGTTATTTTCATTTTCTTAAAGACACATGACACCTAAAAAGACACCATAAACTCACAATCTTCTCATTTTATGATCCTGTAGATGTCATCTAGACAGCATCGAAGGGGAAAAAAATCGGGAAAGACTCAGGAACGTTTGGCCACACATATCGCGCAACAAATGGCTACGATATTGCCTGACATCGTGGTACAAGTACAACAAGCTCTTGCTGCAAATCCTACTAACCCTCCTCAACAACAGGACCAGAAACATCGACAACCCTCCTACCATCAAATGCTCTTACAAACATTTTAAGTCCTGTGATCCTCCAAAATTCGAAGGGACTGAGGGAGTCACTGCTCTCCTACATTGGTTCGAGGAGATGGAAAACGTTTTCTTAAACTGCGATTGTCCTGAAGATCGCAAGGTTCGTTACGCCACCGGGAGACTACTTGGTGTAGCTCTCACTTGGTGGAATACTGAGAAAGGAAAGAGGGGAACTGAAGATGCGATGGCCTTAACTTGGGAGGAGTTAAGGGAAATCATGACTAGGCGTTTCTGCCCTAGGAGTGAAATTAAGAAGTTGGAGGATGAATTTCATGCCTTAAAGCAAAAGGAGGGTGATCACTCTACTTACAACAAGAGGTTCTTGGAGTTGAACCAAATGGTTCCAAACTTATTCACTCCAACCTATCGTCTGATCGAGCATTATATTCGAGGACTTCCCTCGAAAATTCAAGATTCGGTTCTCAGCGTTTCACCGGTAACACTCGAAGCTGCCATGGAGTTGGCAACTTAACTGACCGAATACCGAATTCGCAATGGGAAGTTCAAAGAAGAGAAGAAGAAAGCCCCTGTTGAGGGACAAACCTCAAACCACCCCATTCCTTCCTCTAAGTTTGCTAACAAGAGGAAGCGTAACACCAGGAATTTTGCAGTCACCCAAACCAACACCCCTATTCCTGTTGCACCCATCACTCAAGCCACTCCTCCACCCGCGCCATACAGAAGACCCTACACAGGCCCATTACCGAAATGTAACCGTTGTCAGTATCACCACTCCCCTGATCATCCTTGCCAATACTGCACCGGCTGCGGTCGCGCAGGACATACTGTTCAAAACTGCCGCACGCTTCAACGAACAAACCGCCACCAACCTATAACCCAAACCCACCAATAGTTAATGGGTCAAGCACAACAACAACTACCATTTCCACCCACCCAACATTTAGCCCAAACATACTATCAACCCAATTACCCTATGGGCCAACCTATGCGGGCTTGTTTCAATTGCGGCGACCCAAGTCATTTCAGAAACACATGTCCAAGGCTAGTCAATATTATTCATGCTCAGGCCCAAGCCAACCCTGTGAATCAAGCGAACCAAGCTCCTCCACCTGCTAGAGGAAGAGCTTTCAATATTAACGCGAACCAGGCCAGAGCTGACGGCAATGTGGTCAACGGTACGTTTCTTATAAATGGTAGATATGCCTCTATGTTATTTGATACTGGTGCAGATAGAAGTTTCGTGTCATTAGAATTTGAACCTATCTTAAGCAAAAATCGGGATAAGCTCGTGGAATCCATAACGGTGGAAGTCGTGGACGGAAAACCAGTTTCATTAGACTCTATTTTACGCAACTGTACACTCACCTTAAACGACCACGATTTCTCAGTCGACCTTATTCCTATGAAGCTAGGAAGTTTCGACATCATAATCGGTATGGATTGGCTCAGTCAGCATCATGCGGAAGTTGTATGTCGTGAAAAATTTATTCGTATTCCTCTTTCAAACGGTCAGACTCTTCGAATCATTGGAGAAACCTCGTCGAAAGGGCTCAACTTAATGTCTTGTCTTCAAGCTCAAAAATACCTTCGCAAGAATTATGTCGCGTTTTTAGCCCATATCATCAAGAAGGGGACCACAGAGAAGAAACTTGAAGATATTCCTGTAGTAAAAGATTTTCCACAAGTTTTTCCTGACGACATTTCAGGACTTCCTCCAATCAGAGATGTCGAATTCCGTATCGATCTTATACCTGGTGCTACACCAGTTGCAAAATCTCCATATAGGTTAGCCCCCTCTGAAATGCAAGAGCTAGCCAGTCAATTGCAAGAATTGACTGACAAGGGATTCATACGTCCCAGCTCATCGCCTTGGGGTGCACCTGTCCTTTTTGTAAAGAAGAAAGATGGATCTTTTCGTATGTGCATCGACTATAGAGAGCTAAACAAGTTAACCATAAAAAATCGCTATCCTTTACCTCGCATAGATGATCTTCTTGACCAACTTCAAGGTGCCAGTTGCTTTTCAAAAATCGATCTTCGATCTGGCTATCATCAGCTTAGAGTGCATGAAGAAGACGTCCCTAAGACTGCTTTTCGAACTCGTTATGGCCACTATGAATTCATGGTTACGCCGTTTGGATTAACCAACGCACCAGCTGTCTTCATGGACCTAATGAACAGAGTCTGCAAACCTTACCTTGATCGATTTGTTATAGTCTTTATCGACGATATTCTTATTTATTCAAAATCTAAAGCTGATCATGAGCGTCATCTTCGACTCGTTCTTGCACTTCTAGAAAAGGAAAAGCTTTATGCCAAGTTCTCTAAATGTGAATTCTGGTTAAAAGAGGTGCAATTCCTCGGGCATGTAGTCAATGAAAAAGGAATACATGTTGACCCTTCAAAGATCAAAGCAGTTCAAGAATGGCAAGCTCCACGTACACCAACTGAAGTAAGGTCTTTTCTTGGACTTGCTGGCTATTATGTCGGTTCATTTCAAACTTCTCTCGCATTGCTGTGCCACTCACGGCTTTAACCCATAAGGGAAAACCATTTGTATGGGGACCCAAGCAAGAAGAAGCTTTTCAAAGTCTTAAACAAAAACTTTGTGATGCACCAATCCTCACTCTTCCTGAAGGTTGTGATGATTTTGTAGTCTATTGCGACGCGTCAGGGCAAGGATTAGGTTGCGTTCTCATGCAAAGAGGAAAAGTCATAGCTTATGCCTCGAGGCAACTCAAGACACATGAAAAGAACTACACCACTCATGACCTAGAACTTGGAGCCGTTGTATTCGCTCTTAAGATATGGAGACATTATCTCTATGGTACTAAGTGTGAAATATACACTGACCACAAGAGTCTTCAACATATCTTCAATCAAAAAGAGTTAAATATGAGGCAACGAAGATGGGTCGAACTCCTAAATGATTACGACTATGAAATTAGATACCACCCTGGTAAAGCAAATGTGGTGGCTGATGCACTTAGTCGAAAGGGTTATGCGAACTCCATTCATCTTCTATGTTCGCAAATTATAACCGATATTAAGGATCAAATTCGAGAAGCTCAACACGTTTCAATAACAGAAGAAGATGTAAGAAAAGAGATGTCCTGTGGAGCCGAGCTAAAGCTTGAAACTAAATCTGATGGTATTCTGTATTACCTAGATCGTATCTGGATTCCTAACCACAACAATCTTCGTGAAACTCTCATGAATGAAGCTCATAAAACGCGATATTCTATACACCCAGGAGCCGATAAGATGTATCAAGACCTACGATACACCTATTGGTGGCCTGGAATGAAGAAAGATATTGCCGTTTTTGTTTCCAAGTGTCTCACATGTTCTAAGGTGAAGGCTACACCAAAGACCCTCAGGACTTCTAGTCCAACCGGAAATACCTGTATGGAAGTGGGAAAATATAACCATGGATTTCATTACCGGGTTACCTCGCAGGTATGACACTATATGGGTGATTATAGACCGACTTACAAAATCAGCTCACTTTATTCCTATTCGAGAAGATTTCAAGAACGAAAAGCTTGCTCGTATTTATATCAACGAAATAGTAAGCCGACATGGGGTACCATTAAGTATTATTTCTGATCGTGATGGTCCTTTCACCTCACGAACATGGCAAGCAGTACAATCCGCTATGGGCACTCGATTAGATCTCAGTACCGCCTATCATCCTCAAACTGATGGACAGTCTGAGCGCACCATTCAAACTCTTGAGGATATGCTTAGAGCATGTGTCATAGACTTCAAGGGAAATTGGGACGCCCACCTACCGTTAGTTGAATTTTCGTACAACAACAACTATCATTCGAGCATCGGCATGGCACCTTTTGAAGCCTTATATGGTCGAAAGTGCGATCTCCTGTTTGTTGGCACGAAATTGGGGAAGCACAAATTACTGGTCCAGAATTGATCCAAGAAACCACAGACAAGATTCATCAAATCCGAAACAATCTTTTAGCAGCTCAAAGTCGTCAAAAGAGTTATGCAGATAAACGACGGAAGCCCTTGGAGTTTAGCATTGGTGATCATGTGCTTTTAAAAGTATCACCGTGGAAGGGAGTAGTTCGTTTTGGTCAAAAGGGAAAGCTAGCACCACGTTACGTAGGACCTTTCAAGATACTCGAAAGAGTAGGTCCTGTAGCATACAAGCTTGACCTACCGGAAGAACTCGACAGGATTCATCCCACATTCCACGTGTCGAACTTGAAGAAGTGCCTCGCTGATGAGAATCTCCATATTCCACTGGAAGATATTCAGATTGATGAATCCATGCATTTTATTGAAAGACCAGTGGAGATCATGGACTATGGAGAAAAGCGACTTCGACGAAGTCGCATTCCAATTGTTAGGGTACGCTGGGAGTCGAAACGGGGACCTGAGTTCACTTGGGAACGTGAAGACTCAATGCGTGAAAAATACCCGCATCTTTTTCCTACTACTTCAACTATTTAAATTTCGGGACGAAATTCCTAAAAGTAGGGGATACTGTAACATTTGTAAAAATCGGTCTCCAAAACCCGCTCCGTTTTGTAATCAAGTACCAAGTTATGAAAGTGCATTAATTATTTATAGTTATTTTGAGTTAAAACGATACATAATTAACAAATAAACTAAACTATAAAAATTATATTTGATAAAAAGTTAAAATAAAATAAATAAAAAATATTTGAAGCTGCCGGGACTCGAACCCGGGTCAGCTGAGTCGCTCAACGACTTAACGTCCATTCCCTAAACCACTCCGCCACAAAGTGTTTTCTGTTAACTCTAGGAAAACAAATGGAACTTATACACAAACTCGATTTAACCGACGATGCCATCTGAAAACCGATAATCGGCAAACCAATCGTCAAATCGATTGTTTACCTCACAAATTCAGTTATAACCGATGCACGACGGTTTCTAATTAAGTCAGAATTAATTGAACTTAAAGCTTCATCATTTTCGGTATTTGAAACCGAAAATTCATCAAATCCCTGGATAACTCAAGTTTCAGTCCATTCTCGCGATTCAGAACTATCACAACAATACTCCAATTCCTTTTCGTCGCATTTTCAAATCATCTGAGCACCTAAAACAGTTCGCCGGAATTCTCTGCAAAAGTCGCCGAAAACCGTATTCAACACAAACCGGTAAAATACTCCTCCTTTACGATTTCAATCTATTGTTAGAACTTTACTAACATTAACCCATCACTCAAAATCAACCACAGACGACTTTGTTGGATTTTCTGTGTTCGCCGGAAAATTTCTGGAATTGCCGGAAACTCGTTAGTTATCGGTATGCACATTCCAACGTACTGATAATCAATACTCACTAGTTCAATTTCATATCTAATCCCTTAAATCTGTTGATAGATCCTCTCAGCCGAAGGTTCAAAAACAGAGCCGACAAGTTTTCGCCGGACTCTCTGAAGAAGACAACCTGTTCGGTATCTTCTTTCCCCAAACTGTTCGGTTTAGTACATTCAAGCTAGACATCATGTTTATTAACTAGATTAATCACGAATCGGATGTTTGATTAAGGTCTGTGTTCGTAACGAAGAAGATGAATTCAGTAATGACATAAGGGTAATTAAAATCCGGATTATAAACGGGTTAGACACACAGTCCAGCGGTGGACTGTGTGCAAATTTCACACACACGTCCCGAGTTCGATCCTTACTACACGCACGCCTTGTGTAATAACATGCCTTTTTGATCAAGAATTAAACCGGGTTAAAACAGTTAGTTGTTAAGTATAATAAAACCAAGAATA
This sequence comes from Scalesia atractyloides, assembly GCA_947069175.1. Lineage (NCBI taxonomy): Eukaryota > Viridiplantae > Streptophyta > Magnoliopsida > Asterales > Asteraceae > Scalesia > Scalesia atractyloides. The sequence continues at coordinate 85,048,421 of CAMTDV010000030.1, forward strand.
TAACCGGGTTAGACACACAGTCCAGCGGTGGACTGTGTGCAACATGAACTTCACGTCGCGCGTTCGAATCTTGTCACGAGCACCGGTCCAATTGAATTAAAACGTTTTTGCAAATAAAGGAATTTCGGTTAATTCAAATAAGTATATAAATATAATTAAAACCGAGTTTATAACGGGTTAGTCACGTAGCTCAGTTGGTAGAGCTACGTGCACGCGAACGGAAGGTCGCCGGTTCGAATCCCACCCAGCGCAGAATTAACCGCTGACCGAACCGGTCAACGGTCAACGTAAAAAAAAATAATATTTTTTTTATATATTTAATTATTTAATTTAATTTAAAAATCAATTAAAAATACTTAAAAATAACATTTTTAAAGATAGAAAATAGCCATAAACTCATAAAAATATATCTAAAAATTTCATTAAAATCCTTAATAACATCCATCCATTTAATATATTTTTCCATTATTATTTAGGTTAGTATTCCTCGTCGACTCGCTCATCTAAATCGTGCGCATCTCACCATCTCCAATTCAACGCACCCAATGTGAGTGAACCTTTCAAATTCCCCGTTTTAATCACGTTTTTGGGGTGTATCATGTGTCTTTGTTTATATACATATTATAACTAAACTATTGTGCATACATCATATCATGACATGTGTATTTAGTTTGTTGCTGTTAAGTAGTTATTATTTGATGCAAATTATTATTTCAGTACATGCAATTGCCGAGGCCGCCGCTCCCCATTTTATTATGAGGTTTGAGCCTGTTCCCCATTTTATTATGCGGTTGAACCTGGCGTGCCCGCAACGATCGGCTCCGTTTGATTGAGCCTTGATCGGTCATTTCATTTTACATTTCAGTTCATGCAATACGATCGGCTCCGTTTGATTGAGCCTTTATCGCACAGTTCATTTTACATTTCAGTACATGCAATACGATCGGCTCCGCTTGATTGAGCCTTGATCGCACAGTTCATTTATGTTGTTATTCGTATGATATTGGTATGTTCATGTATGCTGTCAAGTGTTATTATATGCTATAATTGTAACTGCTATTTGCCAATGCTTGATTACTTACATTTGCTCTTTTATGATTATGCACAATATTTCATTGATAAACTAACCATAAAATCATTATCAAAGGTTTATCTAATAAGGTTCACTCGCCAACTTATGTTGACCCAAAAACTACCATTTTACACATGATACAGGTGAACCAGCAGCAGCTAGGAACACATAGGACCTGGATTAGAAGAATAAATCGATTTAGTTTTGGGATTGTTACCTTTTGATTATTTCCTTTGTATTGAATGAACATGTTTGGATGTTTGAAAATGTAACTTTGACTTCATTAATTATGAAACATAATAGTAAATGTCATGTGCTTTGGTGATAACCCAATTATGCCCCGACTCTTATTTCCGCTGCGGGTCGGGGTGTGACACATACCTTTTAGCTTTATCCTTCAATCGTGCTTTTGCTCGATTTGACTTTCCGACACATTGCTTGTATTGCCTTATGATCGCTTAGTATAAGTGATCAATCTACTTCGTTAGTAAGGCCTCATGGGCCGTCACTCTTGTTTTTTACACATTTACCTTTATTGTTTTATTTGACCGGGTCGCCATTTAGGCCACTTGGTCATATAAGTCTATTGTTCATGTTACGCTAATCTCATAATAAATAGCGGGTTAAGCAAATTCTTAATTTAAATTTTGACCTTAACCGGTCTCACTGACTAGACTTATTAGTCCAGTTACTCTATACCCATTGTCCAGGCTACAACGTGATTATACTTCACATTACTTTTCTTGACCGTGATCGCGTCACGTCATGTTTAAGTTTATATCAACCCTTCGTTATTGAGAAAATTTCTTTTCGGATGTATCGTCTTGCACCTATCGGTGTCAAGACCTGTTATCTTTTAATATTTAGTATTTCGATTTCCATCAAAATATTCATATTTGTGAAAACGTTGTTTCTTATATAAAAATGAATTTCAGTTTAACGTTTTCTCTTTAACTTATGTCAATTACACATATCAAGAGATTGACAACAAAGAACTTATTCTTTTCTATTCTTAATTTACGTGGGGAACCGTAACCAATTCCCACGCTTCACTCAAATCACCCGTAGGTCCTTTCACTTAGCCTCGTGGGCTATTTCATCAGGCTTTCACTTCATTAAGGCGAGTCCTTTATGATCCATTCCTTTTTATTCATGACCCGTGGGTCATTTTGGTCCCGTAGACCTTTATACTATTTATAACCCGAAAGTTATGATGATCACGTAGATCATCCTTTGTACTCATGTCATTTCGCTCTTAAAATATATGTTCTTGGTGTCCAAGCATCCTTTTTAAGTTTGAAAAAATCATTTATTTTCATTGATTTTTTTATTTCTATTGACCTTGACCGTAGTCTAGGGCTACATTCGTTTTCTTTTGACTAACCTTCCGACTCTATGACGTCTTACGTCATTTACACGTCGGTTCGTTCTACGCTTATCGTTACCCGGTTCACACCTATATTTCTTTACATCTCGTTACCCGGGTTCTTTTGTCTTTAGTGTTTTTAACGCTCCCGTTGCCCGGTTTGCGCTTTCCTTTTTATATTCTCTCATGACCGATTACATAAGTTTATCAATATTTTGCGCTCCCATTATTCGGTTTGCGCTTACTTACACTATCAGACGTTACACTTTATTTGACCCGTTTGACTTGTTCGTGTGAAATTCATCACTAATGACAGTCAAACTTTATTCTTTATTCGACTCGTTCAACCTTGAAATAGTTGAACATAATTATCAAAAAAAAATTTGCGAAATTTTATAGTCTTTTAGTCATAACTCATAATCCGGGTCTTTTGACTTTCTAATCCGCGTTCCCGTCTCTTGGTTTACGCATATTCTCAAAATCCTGCCCATCTATCGGGTATTTTTACCGAAGTCATCATCAAAGCAACCATTCTAGTATGCCTTTAGACTTCGTTTTAATTTATTTGGTCGTCTTAGCGAATTCCATCGCTTTTATTCAACCAAGTTATTTATTCTTTATTCAATCCGTTTGACTTGTTCGTGTGAATTTCATCACCTATGAACAATCAAACTTTATTCCCTATGCCTTAGCATTCTCATTAGTCGGTTTGTATTTTCCTTTACTTTGATTCTTGTCCCTTCCCTCGGGCTCGTTATTCTAATGTAATACGCTTCTGTTACCCGGCTTGCGTTTACATTTATTATCAAATATTTTACTTATTTGATCTGTTTTGGGTACCTTTTTAATTTGTCCCATTCACACCATCCTTACCACATCGGACGTAAATGTGTCCATTATAAGAAGTTCATGGTATCATGTGTTCACTATTTACTTGGCCAGAGTAAGCGATGAACACATGAGACACATGACCTTTTTATAATTTTCACATCACGCCCCATGTAAGTAACTCCTCTAATAATTCCCATATTCATGGTTTCAATCAGTAAAACTTTATTTAATTGTTATTTAACAATCATCAGTTTTACCCGTTTTATTCTTGAACATCTATAATGTTTTCCTTTTATCGAGCTGTTATACCATCACCTTCGTTAATGTGATCGCTACTTTTCTCAAACTGAGAATTATTTACTTGGACGATTAATTCCGTCCAAGTTTCTATGTAAACTAATTCTGTCATTTTCTTGTTATTCACAATTGTGAATAACATATATCTCTACTTAATTTCTCTTGGAAACATCACCCTGGATAGTTATCCTATTCAGGTTTTCCAAGTTTTTATCCTACATATGCAACAGTCAATCTCTACGTATTTGTTGCATATTATTGTTTGTGCAATGATTTAAAATGTGCACCTGTAATGGTTGCCCCAACGGGCTTTCCTTGTCATTACTCTTATTTGCGATTGTTACGCGATTTAGGTCCTTGGTGAGCATGCTCTACTTTGTCATAATTCGGACCGTTCCTTTGTCATATCCGTAAATTATTAAACTCTCGCCATCTTCGGATGCGAGTGTCCTTCAACTAAAACATTTACAAAACATTAGTAATGTTTACATTAACAAGTGCCCGTACTATAATACAAGGCTTTTACGATACTTGTTAACACACATAATTTGTTAACTATATCGATCTTTCGTCGGTTTAATTAGGGTAACGTGCATTTACACGATAACCTTATGTGTTGTTTACAACACTTTAACTTGCTAGACCGTTAATATACATATAACTTACCGGATTATGCGATCAAGCCTCGAACCGAACACTTTACTCTTTAACCTTGGGCTCTGATAACCAAATTGTAAGACCCTTACTTATTTTTAACAATTTCCGTATGGTTTCGACCATAATTGTGTAATTACGTTTACACATACATTTGAAAATACGGTTTCATTAAAACATTTTTATATTAAAATAACACAACATAATGTAAATAAGTTCGTCATTTAGAAATGACGACAAAACGTAGTGCGGAAGCTTATATCTTGATTGTGTTCGTTCTTCGTTGAGCTTCATCCGTCATGAATTAAATTACACATACATTGTGAATTTATCACAAACGTTATGATCGCTTAGTATAAGTGATCAATCTACTTCGTTAGTAACGCCTCATGGGCCGTCACTCTTGTTTTGTACGCATTTACCTTTATTGTTTTATTTGACCGGGTCGCCATTTAGGCCACTTGGTCATATAAGTCTGTTGTTCATGTTTATTCCACGCTAATCTCATAATAAATAGCGGGTTAAGCAAATTCTTAATTTAATTTTTGACATTAACCGGTCTCATTGACTAGACTTATTAGTCCAATTACTCTATACCCATTGTCCGGGCTACAACGTGATTATACTTCACATTACTTTTCTTGATCGTGACCACGTCACGTCATGTTTAAGTTTATATCAACCCTTCGTTATTGAGAAAAATTCTTTTCGGATGTATCGTCTTGCACCTATCGGTGTCAAGACCTGTATCTTTTAATATTTAGTATTTCGATTTCCATCAAAATATTCATATTTGTGAAAACGTTGTTTCTTATATAAAAATGAATTTCAGTATAACGTTTTCTCTCTAACTTATGTTAATTACTATATCAAGAGATTGACAGTAAAGACGGTAATAGCGGTCATGACCCAACCGCTATTCCCTTTATTTCTTAAATATATTTTTGTCTTAAAATTATCAAATGGGAGGATCGTGGTAATCATGGTTTAATCCATGAAAACCACCATCCATCAAAAAGGGGGATAGTGTACCATTTAATTAATGGTCATATGTGAAAATAATGTTTCAATCCATGACCTCCATACCCTATAACCTTATAACTGGTTCGGTTACTGTTATATTTCGGTTCTATTTTTGGATAATTCCGGATTGACCCAAAATATGCTCATCCCTAAAGAATAAGAGGGTTAAACTTCTACTTATATTCATTGTTGAAATAATTGTATTTTTTTAATAGTCTTGTGTGTGGTGGCGTGGAGGTAGGGTAGGATGGGGGTGGGGTAGGGGACTAGGGAGTCTCAGAAGTTAGAAGGGATTGTTTTAGTCAAATTATAGATAAACTCAAGGTTCTAGTTTTTATTTATTTATAAAAAAGCTAAAATATAAATATAAATATAAATAAGTTAAAAGGGGTCCAGAAATTGTCGTAGCACAATATTATTTTATAAATATTTTAAAAAGTATATATGAATGTAATATATCAATTTAAAAAAACTAAAAGCACTGAATTACTAATAAAAATGTGTTAAAGAAAAATAATTGTGTTAATTTTGGGGCGGTCCACGTGCTTCGGTTACGACAACTCCTTTCCTTTTCCATCTTATCTCCTATTTTTGTTTAATAGTCTTTTTATTATTTGTTCTTTCTTTTTATCAAACTTTTATGTGGCTTTCTCCAATTCTAACATGTACTTATCTTAATTTGTATCGTCAACACTATTTATAGAAACTTTATATATTTGGCTTTTAGTTATAAATGAAAATTTCAGGCTAAAATGTACTTGTTTAGAAAATGGTAGGAGTTTTAAAATGATATACTACTTTAATAAATGATTTTACATAGGAGTAATTAAAAAAACGATTTCAACAATATATATGTTTTAAAGATGTAATGTATATGTTTATATTTTTTGTTCTTAATTATTCTAGAGTAAATTACACGGTTTGTCATTTAACTTTACATCAATTTGCGTGTGTGTCATTTATCTGTAAAAATTACACCGAGTGTCATTTTATTGAAAATTTTGCACACAGCATGTCCTTTATACTAATCCACATCCATTTTCATGGTTAAAACCAATCATTTGCTCTCACATGAGAGGCAAAACTGTTATTTTGTCATTTTTATTTAATTTACGTGTATTGTCCTTAAAAAACATCTCATGTATATGAAGAGATGGCATTAGTGTAAATATATAATAAAATTAAATCAATCTTCCCTGTCCCTCCTCCTCCTACTAGACTTCAAACAACAATTAAATCATCTTATTATTCTGTTCACGTCCCACACTTCAAAATCCCCAAAATTCGTCATCTCAGTTCACGTCCAACACATCAAAATCTCCAAAATTCGTCATCTCAGTTCACGTCCAACACATCAAAATCTCCAAAAATTGTCATCTCGATCTTACCATTCATCGTGTATTTGTCGTATAATCGAAACTAGGGCAATAAGAACAGAATCATCGATCATATACTTGCCATCTATTCGAAATCAGGGCAATAAAAACATAATCATCGAAGACTGTGACAGAGAGAATATGAAGAACAAACATCCAACGGACTCGCCATAATACAGTTATTCTCGGAATATTGAGCGTCGCTACACCGTTCCGTGAATTTGTTTTGTATTGCAGTTTTATATGATACATGTCGCTTAATCGTCGATTCAAATTTTTATATGTTATTTTGACGCATAAATCGCCGTTTCATATCTGCACCAGTTAAAATTGTGTGATATATATGATTTTTGAAGGATTAGGGGTAACTGTTGTGATAGAACTATATGTAATGTGGTATTATTGTGTTTTCTTTTGTATGTAGACTAATGTTAGATATGATTAGTGGTAATACGAAACTTAATTTGGTAAGGGTTAGGGTTTTCATTTAAAGCAAACCTGTTGATAAGGTCAACCATGTGTAATGCACATGTGCATAGTTATGCACATATGCATATTTTACCAGATTAGGTTAATAAGGTCAGACATGTTAATGCAAATGTGTATAATTATGCACATGTGCATAATTTTCCAGAATAGGTTAATAAGGTCACTCATGTTGATGCACATGTGCATAACTTGTTGATGTGCATATTTTGCCAGAATATGTCAACAAGGTCATTTATTTCGTTGTACGTGTGAATAGTTATACACATGTGCAGAATTTCCCATAATAGTTTTATTACTGATTAATGTTAATTATGATTGGTGGTAATACGAAGTTTGATTTGGTAAGGGTTAGGGTTTCTTTTTATTGAAGCAAACCTTTTAATAAGGTCAGTTATGTTAATGCACATGCGCATAGTTATGCACATATGCATATTTTGCCAGATTATTTCAATAAGACCAGTCATGCGGATGTAAATATGCATAGTTAGGCACATGTGCATAATTGGCAAAATATGTTAATAAGGTCATTCATGTTGATGTACATGAGCATAGTTTGCGAGAATATATTAACAATGTAATTTATGTTGATGCACGTGTGCATAGTGTATATGGTAACGATAAAATTAATGTTAATGCACATATTCATTGAGTATGTATGTTTGTTAATCCTATGTTTTTTTTTTGTTTTGTTTATTATTGTAGATCAATAATGGAAAAACTCGAAGACGATAACTTTTGTTTTGAAATCAAGGGATGAAGGGTTAAAAATGTCGGATGCAATGGAAGATGATTACGCAACGGTTAAATACAGAGGTAAAAAAGGTTGGTTAATATTTGATGATGCAGTTGGGGGTTTATGCATATGTGCATCCCTTTATTACTTTCATGTTAAAATGATATCATTTATGTAAACACGTGAAATATATCACATGCAGATGTACAAGAAGAAAAAAAAAGCATAAAGATGAGGGCAAGTAAGCGAAATCATGATGAAACATTGAACAAGTAAGCGAAATCCCTTTATTACTTCACAGATTGCGGGGGGTGTTCGATATGAGACATATTGAGATGTATAAAGGGGGTGGCGAGAAGTACGATTGCAGATTCAACAAAGATAAAGAAATTCAAGACATACAACTTAAGAACATGAGGATGAAGATAGCAACAAAATTTACGTTATTAGAGGCGAATGATCATGTTTGTTAAGATATGATGTGTTATGTTGTTTGGTAGAGGGAATGGTTGTACTGCACATGTGCATAGTTTGAAATAGCATACATATTGGTATTGTATAATGTATTACAGATGGTTATATTTGTTAATTTAGGATGTAATATGCTGTTTGGTATAGTATATGTTGGTGATGCATATGTGCAATAATGATTGTTGATCGGATTATGTGATTCTTATGATGAGGGTGTTATGTTTACTTGTTGTAGCGCGAAAGTTGTGTGATAATGTGTTAATGTTGCTAATGCACATGTGCATTAATAAAACGCAATAAACATGTCGGAAATGAATATGTGTATATTTTGAAATATTGTATATTTGTTCATATCATATTACGTATGTGGTACCCTATTACGTATGGGGTACCACATTACATATATTGATGTATATGTAAAGGAAAGCGGATTATATGTGGTTAAGATATTCATGTATGCACATATGCATTGGTCGAAACCATAACAATGTGTAGTGAAACAATAAACATGTATGCACATGTGCATTGTTCGAAACATTAACCATGTGGAGTGAAACAGTAAACATGTATGCACATGTGCATTTTTTCAAAACAGTAGCCATGTTGGTAATATATGTTAGGTGGTCAATAATGAAATTACATACGATTATGTCTAATAAGTAATTGATATCAATGTATCATGATCACAATCATAATCTATGAATACGTATACAGATAGTGCAAAATGATTATAAACAAAAAAACATAAACAGATAGAATAATGCTTAGAAACTGTTTGTCATTATATATAGGATAATCAACAATCGTTGAATGCATTACGACGCCTGGATGAACGTTTACGAGGTTGCTCAGGTTCATATATGCATGCAAGTTCTTTAGCATCATCATCAACATCTTCATTAGTGTTATATTGGAATCAACATCCCCCAACTATTAAACGTGTTGTTTATAATAGAGATGTATTCAGCATCAAGTCAACGCATCAACATCGGGTATCCAATATGGTGTGCCATTAGGTGTAGAGTCTTAATTGTTCCTGTATAAAAAAAAGAAAAAACATATAATATTGTGACTAATATGGTATATGGTGTGTGTACGCACGATGTATATTTTTTTGGGGATGAGTATGGGGTGTTGGTAATGTGATGCACATGTGAAAAATTATGTACTGATGGTTAACAGTTTATTTGTGATGCTTACGGAGTGTTGGCAACATAATGCACATGTGCAGGATTATGTAATGTATGGACATATAAGTAATGAATGTAAAAAACAGTGATTTGTTTAATGTTTATTAGTGATGAATATGGGGTGTTGGTAATGTGATGCACATGTGCATAATTATTAATTATGCACTAATGATTAACAGTTTTTGTGATCATTACGGATTGTTGGCAACATAATGCACATGTGCATGTCATGTAATGTATGAAAATATAAGTAATAAATGTAAAAAAAACTGTGTTTTGTTCAATATTTATTAGTGATAAGCATGGGGTGTTGACGTGTTGTTAATGTGTTGCACATGTGCATAGTTATGTACTGTTGGTTAACAGTTTATTTGTGATGATTACGAAGTGTTATCAACATAATGCACATGTGCAGGGTCATGTAACGTATGTAAATGAAAAATAATGGTTGTATAAAAAAGTTATCTACTTTATAATGGAATAATGAAGCATTTAAGAGTAAAATATGAAACACATATCGATGTATAATACCTTTAGTATCAAAACATATGAATTGCAACTGTTGCTGATCTATATTTGTAGGTGATGTCGCGGTTGATGTTGAAGTAGTGTCATAAGAGATTGATTTTTATATACGATAACACTGTCTTACGATAACACAGTTTGATGTAGATATACAGTCAAGAGTTTGAATATCAAAGGTATTAAAATTGTGTCGACTATCAACTGATGTTGACCTAAATCTGTATTGTAACAGAGATGGATGAGAAGTATCAGCAACAGGTGGACGAGGATCGATGTGTGATGAATCGGAAGTTGCCATAGCTGTATCAACAAGAGTATGTCGCTATCGCTATGTGATGGAGTTCTTGTCGGAGTATGTCGCTGTAGATGGTTGAGTTGTCGTTAGAGGAGTTATCGTGTTCTGGTGGTGGGATGATGTGTAAACGTTGAATAGGTAGCTGTGGATGCCGCTATGAACGCCACTGTGGATGATGCCGTGAATGGTGGTGAACGGTTGTCAAACCCTATTAGGCTAATTGTCATATCAGTATTATGAAAAAGAAGCACGCGTGTTTTATAAGAAACATGATATATTTATAAATTTGCCATGCGTTCACATTGGTTCTCGTGTGTTCTACGACAATATATAGGATGTTTCTATAGATCTTATACTATATATATATTATATATATATATGGAGAGATATAGAAAACTAGATATAAATGAGAAAAAAAACTACAAAAAACACACAAATTTTATTTTTTACAATTTTTTATTAAAAATTGCTATTTTTAATATATAAAAATCTTTTTTTAAATAAATACATAATTAGCATTGTACATGTGCATTATATGTATATATTGCACATTCAATTTAGGTTTTTTTTATTGGGGGGGGGAGAGAGGGGGTAGGGTGGGTTAGGGGGTTAGGTTTTTTCGTAATAATGCAATGTGTAGTATTTATTTTATTTTTTTTAACTTTTTATATACAAAAATAGAGAAATTTAATAAAATAATTGTAAAAAATTGTATGTTTTTAGGCTATTTTTGTAGTTTTTTAGTTTCTCATTTAAACTAACTTTCAAAACTCCTAATAGATATCAATATTATATATATATATATATTTATGTGTGTGTGTGTGATATTTTTTATCATTTATTTATGTATTTTTATGATTCGATACATGTTAAAAGTAATTTACATATGTGTAATAACCAAATTATATATACGTGTTATAAATAATCATATATGTAAAAAATTAGTTTACATATGTGGAATATAAAATCTCATATAAAAATAATAAAATGACATTTTTGCCCCTCATATAAGGGGCACATGATTGGTTTTAATCATGAAAATGGATGGATGTTAGTATAAAGGACATGCGGTGTACAAAAGTTTCAAATAAAGGAATTCGGTGTAATTTCTAAAGATAAAGAACACACGATACAAGTTAGTGTAAAGTTAAACATGTAATTTACTCATTATTCTATTTCAACTTCAAGTACAACTATACCATAAGTTTATATGTTCATTGCAATAATGAGGTAATTTATACAAAGGTAAGTAGAATTTGATTGGCATAATTTTTTTATTTACATATTTATTTAATACTATAAATTTAAAACGTATTGATGCAATAGGAGTTGTACACATTGCAGTATTAGTTGTATGATGGTTTTCGGGAATATACATGGTTTTCAAAACCAAACTTTTCTAACTAAAGCCACACATAGCATCTGTGTTTCTGGTACACAGGAATAGAGAGAGAAAGATGGATGTCTCTCCGCACACCCGCCTCAAACCACCGCAACACCTTATGATTGTGAAACAGATTATGAAACCCAAGAACAGACGCATGATAGCTAAAGAGTTACGACAGTTTTTACGGCGAATGAAGAGGATAGTTTGGGCGGCATAGTCGCCGGAAATGTCATGGTTGATTTTCGGATTGGGTGGTGGTGGTTGAAGACGGTGGCAGTAGGATTAGGGCAAGAAGATGTGAGTTGAAGGTGAAAGTGAGATCTGAATTTATGGCTCCCTTTTGAACAGGTAGGGTTTCATCTTCTCCATGCCTGTTACTTTCTCTATTAACTTCCCATTTACTTCACAACTTGCCACCAATCAGCCACAAAGACCACAACCTGAATCTTCAACCAATATCTTTGTTTAAAGCACATCTCTCTCACTCTTTCTCTACATATAATTTTTCATTGTTTATGTTTATGTAAATGTGTTTTTGTATTAGCAATAGTAGGCTTATATAGTTATGTGTTCTGTTAAGTTGTGTGGTTTTACAATTATGAACGACTGAAGTGCAATGTAAATATGTCTATTGTTATGATCCATATGAATAAATTGTTGTAATTTGGAAGCGGTGTTTTCCAAATTGGGGGTTAGGGTTTATCTTAGACCACCAATAGTTGGTTTTTTTTTTTTTTTTGCGTTTTTCCCCAAAAAAACCGCCTCATAATGCCTCTTTTTTCTTCAAATATTTCTTCATTAGTTTTAACTAAAAAAACAAAAAAATAATAATAATTGGGTAATCATTGGATGAACATTATACCATTACGCCCGTTTATAAAAAAACGTCCCATAATGCCATTGCTGACTGGACCGCCACATGGCGCAAAACACCCAAGGTTTGGGGCATTATCTTCCCCTCCCACTATGGTTATTGTTTGTGAATATGTTATGGTTGTTTTAATTGATATAATTGCTTGATTCAAACCAAAATCACAAATATTATATACATTCTTCTTTGTAGGGTTCGTTCACTTTAACCACTATACTCTTCAACTTCAGTATCTTGCAACTCATATTACCTTTCATACGATTAATGGTGTTGCAACTCATATTACCTTTAATATAATCAACTCACCCATGGGTTATAGAAAGCTTATGTATGTTGTTGAGCTTTTATTTTATATCTGTTGCATTTATAATAAATTAAAACTTTTTTTATAGTATTATTTTGCAGATAGTCATCAACAGGAAACTGCCTTATTGCAGGCTATCCCAATTTCTTCAAACAGAGCATCCGTTGTTAAGGATAGCTGTTGGGATTCAAGTTTATGGTGTTAAAAAGTAAGTCGATTTATATGGACAAAGTACACGCTTTTGAAATGTTTATCTTATGTAAAGCATAACGAATAAAGCAAATTGCTGATGAATATGTTAAAATCATTAAAGTTGATATAATCTTTGCTTTGCAGGCAACAATAGTTTGAGGGAAGAAGATTGTTACACAATCAATTTGATGGCAAATTTAGTGTGTTCTATGTGGAACTCCTTGGAGGTACAATATCATCTCATACAGTTGATAACATCCGCGAGCTGGTCTTTGGAGTGAACATGAAGCGCCGAAGATGTCAACCGTAACTGAAACTGCCACACTTTATGTACTTATACTAGTTATATTTTAATTTCATATTTATTACTTAGCATGTTTAATTAGAAAAGTAACGAAACTATAAGGAAATTAATTTCCATCAAACTAGTACCTTAGCGAAAAGTGAATTTCAAAGAATTACACGTATTTTGACCCACAAATATCCTTTAAACTTACATGAGATATATAGTGGTTAAAAATAAATAGTACACAATGATCGGGTCAGGTGAAAGGTTTACAACTTCCAACACCTCTCACGAACAAAACACGCAAACCATTAACAATCTTTGAACACCTACGAACCCTTGACCATCACTTCACTACCAATGCTCACCACCTTACACACCTACTTTGATTACACCACCAAACCCATGTTCCTATGGGATATATTGAAATTTGATTTGGTCATGGCCAACCAAGGAGGGAGGTGATTTGTCCTCAAAATAAACAAAGAACAATTACTCCCTTGATAGTCTTACAAACCAAACACCAAAACAAATTATAATGCATTCCCTTTATTATTTCAAAAAAAAAAAAACATTTTATAAACAAAACACAGCTTAATTAAATATCTTTGCCTAATTAAAAAAATATAACAACTTAATCATAAATCAATGAACACAATATTTTTACCAGCAACAAGTCAAAAACCCACAACACCAACAAAGAGAATATGTTGATCAACTTCATTCACTAATGAACTCAATCATTTGTTTCTAGAATCTTGATTGTTATTTAAAGGTATGGATATTTACATATGTCCCTCTATTAAGACCTTTTATTATTTACCTAACCTTTAAGATTAATTATGTATTTTTACCCAAAAAAAGATTAATTATGTATTTCTCCTTTTCTTATAAGATTGCCAATTTACCATTTATATTTTATTGGGATAGTTTCTATTCATTTTGAGGAAAAGTGCTGAAATCAAAAAAAGAAATGATTTTTAACAGTTAATTTTAAAAGATATTTTTATTTTAACTGTTTTTAAACATTTTAGGTTGAATTTTTAATAGTGTTCTCTGGTTCTCTACTTTTTTAGTGTTCCCCGATGAACCCTCCTCTCTTTCTCTCTCTCTCTTATATATATATAGGGAGGTTCACTTGAGAAGTAAATTAAATTGAGTTGAACAAAAAAACAAAGGGTACAACATCAAATAGTTATTCTCTTATTTCATTTATTATTATCTTTAACTAATTAATTAGTCATAAAGATCATCATTCTCCACACTAAAATTTTCGATTACACACATCAAAATTTATTATACACATTTTGAAATTTATCATAAACAGCTCGTAATTTATCCTACATACCTTTTAATTTATCCTACACTTAATTTTTTTTTCTTCATTGAAAAAAAATCATTTGAAAATAAGTTACAAACATAATGTAGTTAGCTATTAAAAAGAAGATTACCAATTAATGATCTATCTAAGTTTACCAATATATCCTCACACTAATATTTTAAATAAAAAAATTTAAATGAAGTGAAATGAAGCATTTCTTATTGATTGAAATTTCTTTTTTTTATTCTTACAATATATTTCTTTTTATTTGAACCTTTCACTATATATGTACACATACATATTGCAAAATAGAGATTTAGGGTTTGAAAGTTGATTTATATAAATGTTTATAGTAAGTAGTGGCAGAGCTTGAACGGATAATCAATGGGTGCTGGACTTTCAAAATCCAAATCAGGAAGACCGAACTCTTAAAAGTCAAATATTTTATAGTTAGAAAAAAACAAAATTTTCAAAGTTTTTTAGTAAAATTAATATTACGAGTGAAAATTCAGTGAAAGTCTAGACACCCGACCACCGTAATATTTCGCAATGTAAGGTTTTTAGATTTAGAAGTGTTGTGTAGTTGAGGAGTGTAAACAAATTTTTCTAGTATAGGATAATGAGGCCATGGTTCGTCCCCCAATGTTGTGAGTACAACCACGTGACGGAGCCTTTTGACTTTCTACACGTAAGTCCCTATCATATCATATATCTCACACAATACATAAAGATGTACTCATACATTTCGTATATGCATACATAACGGGACCATGTATATCTTGTGAAACTCTATAACCTCTTCTATTTCTTTTTATTATATACAACGATCATTATTATTATTATTATTATTATATATTATATATATATATAAATACAAAATAAGTTATTAATAAAAAAATGAGATGTAGGAAAAGATTATCTCTATAAGGAATTAAGGATAAAGAGACTAATCGCAAGTGAAAGAATATTATGTCGACAAAGTTATCTCTCTCTATAAAATTAATGATAAAAAGATTGCTTTCACTGTTTCACATAGCCCCAACACACAAAACAAACAGTAGACACATAACCAAAACTAAAGTGTTCAGGATGTTCAAGATTTATAATCTCGTTCAAAAAGTAAAGTGTTAAGGACTTCTAATCTCGTCCAGAATTTAAGTGTTCAAACCTATAACTTTTTTTTTTAAATAAAAATTAAGGTGTTCAGAACTTATAACCTTGAACAGAATTAAACGTGTTTGCGGATGTGAGATCTTAAATGAGTTCAATGGTAAGTTTAAATCAGCTTATAAAAATGGATCATGAAATTGGGACTGTAAACAAGCCACCTAAGTTACTAACTGTTTCCTAGTATGTTGGTTGGAAAGATAGGTTTGGATCTTTTTTTGTTAGGGTGTGGATTTGCGTTACAAATAGTTGAAGGTAGAAAGCGTATAACTACCTATGATGCCATGTCTGATCAGAGAAGAAGATGTTCGAATTTGAAAAGAGAGCCTTAGTGTAAGATCCTTAGTTCATTTATACGATTTTCATATAGATTTGACTATAATTGTGTAATTACGATTAAACATACATTAGTAAATACAAATTTCTTAAAACATTTCAATATATTATAAATATATTCGCCTTTTAAAACATTACGATAGAACGAAAAGTGGAAGCTGGAATCTTGATCGTGTTCGGTTCTTCATTGAGCTTGATTGCCATCCGGTACTTCAAGATACACCTACATATTATAAATCAAGAAATGTGTTAGTTATACGGAGTTTACAACATGTTAAACAAGTCCGTAAGTCCAAAACAAACAAACAACAACTTTTAACAGCTTTTTAACTCGTCGCGGGCCGCGACCGGATCGGCAAAAGCCGTCGCAGGGCGCGAGGGTCCGTGTCGGGCCGCGACCGAAATTAATAAAACCCGTAGCGGGGCGCGACATCATGATTTCGACGGAAAGCTTTTAAGCTGGAGCTGCATATTCCCAACATTTGCCAATTTTCACTTAATTGGTCATAACTTACTCAATTTTTATCCGTTTTACAATCCGTTTCTTCCTACGCGATCGTAATTTGATTCTCCATCATGTGGAGTAAGAAACCGACATCTGAATTAACAAAATTCTAAATTTTAAGCCCTTGACTTAAAAATTCAATTATTAAACTTTTGACCCATTTCATGATTTATTAACAAACTAGTTTCTAAATCATCACAAAGCCATGGACTACTTATTAACTCAAAACCTTTAACTCCTGATCATAACTTTTATGAATTACGTGGCCAATACCCAAGCTATGCGCATAATTCATTTTGACCCGTTTAGAGGATTTAAAGATTTAAGTTTAAATCACGCTCTTTCTTTTCATACATCTCATTCCCACATTAAGATATCTACTTATCTTCCACCACAACTATATTTTTGGTGGGTTTAATAAATGAACTATTTATTTCGAATTCAACACTTCGGTTAGTCATTTTACGGAAAAGACCCATTTTGAGGGCGTTTGACCCAAAAAGGATTATGCTTATAACTTATTACATTTATCAAAGACTTACTTGATCATAGTGCTTATTTCTAAACAACCCTTATGGGTCGTTTGTCCTGTTTATCGATCAAGGGCATTTTGGTCACTTTAGTCCATTCTTTTACGATGAAGGACATTCATTGACATGTTTGACCAAAAACGTACCATCTAGTTATAATCTAATTTACACATACCTGGCTCGGGTCAAAGTATTGACCCGTTTGAATACTTGCCTTAATAATTTGCTAATTAATAGCAATGCAATTTCCATATGCCGTTTTACCCTGTGAGCATAAGACTCGACAAGCACTTATTAGTCGTTATTGTCAAATGATGTCAACATCACCATTTGACCCGTTTGGTCTAAACGACCAAACATTTTACATTTATAACTACATGGTATTTATTTACCAAAACACACATTTGACCCATTATGGATTTTCACCAGAAGGTCATATCTCTTAAATCTTATTTTTTTTTTACATTTTTAACCCATCTCGGCTTACGCCATAGGGTATCTTTTAAGTTTCAATTTACATTCGCCAACACATGACTAATTTACCAATTTACCCTTTTTCTCAATATAAGTTACACCATAAGGTAGCATTTCAAAAACTCATTGTATGTTCGTCATTTTATGAATAAGTTACCGTTTTCCCATTTGTACCATCAATTATGGTTTTTGTTGGTCCCAGATGGACAAAGAAAAAATAATTCCTTTATTGTAATATGGCAAGTGATTTCAACAATTGTGAAAATAGTGTGCGGAAATAGAAATCAAACTTTCAAGAAACAAGCACTTACAGAATTTTCAAGTTTTATATCACTTTGAAACAAAATGGTTTACAAGGTGATTGGATTATTATTGGCTAATACAAAACGAATACTTGTGTAATTATGTGATGAAAGGGCAGTGGAGTTTTGGTAGTATGTAATAAATGCTAGGCTTAACTCATGTCATTTCATAAGAGACCTTCTATTTATAGAAAGTCTTGTGCATGAATAAACATTTATTTATTCATGCATTAGTAGCACGTTGTCATATTCATTGAATCCATTTGGAACAACTTGCATTATGAATAGTGGCAGAGCTGCTTTTCAAACAAGTGGGTTTCATCAGATAATCAGAAAATCTGATGATCAGACTTTTACCAGAATCTTCTGATATTCATCAGAAATATCGTTAGGTCCATCAGAATGGCCTTTTCTGATCGTCTTTTCTTGTTTGGCATCGGTTTCTGAATGATGTTGAGGATGTGCTCTTCTCTTCTAGTGTTCTGTCCTTGTATCTTCTTGTTGTGTTGGCCTTCTGTAACCTTTGTCCTCATCCATTAATCATGACGATTACATTTTTCTTCAATACCTTACATAAAAAGTTTCCTAAAAGTTTTTCATCATTTTCATTTGTTCCGACCCATATCCTTTTGCGTCGGAACATCATAGTGGTATATTAATTTTCCGTATTTATAACCCATACAACAATGAGTATTCTATAAGAAGGGTGTAAGCTTTACTTACCTTGCATCCAAATTACGCTTTTCCTTCATCCTTGATTCATTTGACCCGTTTCTTTCCCAAGCTTCCAGCTAGTTTGTTAAGCGTCAAACTATCATATAATATTCACAAGGTGATTAGATTAGTCATTGTAGATCATCACCTTCACACCTTATGAACCTTTATACCACTTTTACTTATTAACTTATCATAGGTCGGTTTGACTTTTAGAAGTCAGTCGCCTATTTACTTATATTTTTGCAGAATGAAGTTCAACGAATTACCCGGTAAGCACTATTCTTAGGCCATCATTTTAATTACGTTTCTTAACTAAGTTTACGAATTGTTAACATTAACTTAGCATAACTTCAATATCATAACACATGATGATCTCAAACATCATTTAACATGAATATAACGTTCATTCCTTCATATCATACAAAACCCACTCAATGGCAAATATGAACATATACCCAAAATCATAGATTATTCAAACACTTTCTTATTACCATCATGCATGATGATTCTAATTATGTTTATATCATCAATTTTATCATAATATTAAAACCCACTTATTAAGTGTGGTAAATCATCTAAACATCAAATCATAGCAACCTATGTAGAATTTTCACTTAGGGTTTTGTTCCTAAGCAAGTATACATCACTAATTCGGCCATAGCCTCTATGATTCATACATAAATCGCATCTTATGATGTTCATCAAATTTCACAACTTCATAAATATAAAAAATTCGAGATACCTTATGATCCCCTAGCTTGGTGATCGTTAATTCACGTTCATTCATGAATTTGAGCTCCAATTAGCCCTTCAATTTGATGAATTTGGTTGATTTAGGGTTTTGGCTCCGATCCAGAACACGCACACACTTAGTGTGTGTGGTGTTTTGTTTTAATTTTATCATTAAACTTTCAATTTATCCAACTTAGCTCCTCATGGTTGGTTAGTTATTAAGTAGGCCACAACCTACTTAGTTCCAACAATATTTCCTTTTATTAACTAGGTTATACATTCCTAGTTAACTTAGTGGGTTCGGGGAGATTACAATCCGTTTTATTTTAAGTCCCGTTAACTCGGGCCTTTTATAAACTTTATTTCCTCAAAAGCGTTTATTCACCTTTATTTAATATTAGGATTATTTTTAAATTCCTAATATTTACCGGGTTAATTTTTACCACAAACGGTATTTTACCCGTTTATTAATATTAACGTGGTTTGATTACCAAACCCGTTTTTGAGGTGCTACACTTAGCATCCATTAAAATGTCTCTCCCAGATGAAATCAAACATAACTTCCGGAGGTACACTAATTCAAAGGAGCTTTGGGATGCATTGGAGAAATGATATGACGGCAATGCAGATGTAAAGAAGAACAAAGTTGATCTTTTGAAGAAGCAGTTTGTTGTGTTTAAGTGTATGAAAAATGAATCGCTTGAAGAGATCATCAAAGATTCTATCATTTGCTAACAAAGATGCAGAATTATGATATCACTGGATACACTGATAATGAAAATAATGATAAGTTTCCGGATACTCTTCCAACAAAGTGAGATTTTTATTCACTAATGAATAAAGAGTGAAGCATGATATGGGATGAAAATATGAAGAAGAAGGGGACGGGGTATGATCAGGTTCAAGATCCAGGGATGTATTATGGAATCGGTCTTCATCGACAAGAAATGCGTCAAGTGATAGTGCAACTGCATTTCTTTCTGCTGAGAACGTATCTGATAGAGTTATGGCTGATGCAGAATGAATGATCTGAACTTCTGGAAGCCTTAGATTCTCTCATACATGGAATAAAGGCCAAGCCTTCAGGCTGGCCCACACAAACTCAACACCTCCACAATAATAGTTCCAACCTAGTTCTTAAGCCCAACATACATTTAGTATTATACATCTCAGATTCTCAGGCGTCTCGTTGGAGGTCGATCGGTGAAGCCAGATTTAAAAGAGAGAGGAGGAGGAGGTATCGTGTTGACTTGATAATTTACAATAATAAATGACGCCTTATACATCATCTTTTTTTTAAAGGTAAGTATTATACACACCGCCAAAACTCCCCTCGGGGTTATACATCATCTACACCTCGCCAAATTTATCATGAACTACTATTATCGATTATGAGTGTGAAAATTCATAAAGTATAAGAAAGGTATATTTTATAATTTTACAACTTTACGCTTTATGTATTTATGTATAGAAAGTATTGAGTCAACTAATAAGCTAACTAAGTCGAGGCAAGACGAGTGGTGTATTCATCAAGTTGGGTTGTAGCTTGAAAATCTTCAAAAACAGAATCGAGTAAGTACTCGAGAGTTTTTAGCTTCAAACTTTAGGATCGAATTAAGATTAAGCTTAGACAATATAACTCTATTACATGTTTAAAGAAAAGCAACTATGAGCCTTTAGTCAGTTAACAACGACATATAATGTTGATGAAAATTATGAATCAAGCCGCTAACCATGACTTTGATAAATGAAAACCAAGCCGAAACAGTGTTAACGCTTTGAAAACTTTCTTTTATAAAAATCATTAGTTTGTAACAAAGTTTCTAACATGATAAAGAGATGTTTTATAAATATATTGCATATATACATAACTGCATAATAATATTATAAATGAAAATATAGAAAATAGTGGGGCTAAAAAGCCCCGAACACGGCCAGTTCAAGTTCCAAGCTGCCTCCCGGACGATCAAAATGCCAAAACTAAACTGTATAATTTTAAAACCGTCGAAAAACTTGCTTCAGTTTGGACGGTTTTGTTAGTTAAGAAGACCAAATCAAATAGCACATGTCATAACCATGAATAAGTAATGCAGGCTTATTATAAATTTATATTATACTAAAAAGGTTCTTCTCCTGTAAATTCCAACTAAGAATTTATAAATATACTCGAAAACTATATAAAAAAAACAAACAAACGCCCAAACTTATTACAAACTCGTTAACGCATATATGTATGTATATCTATCTATCAATCAATCTATAGATGTTTTTAAAACCCAAAACTCAATCCAATACTCTGCAGATAAACCAATCAGATGAGGCCATTAAACTTAAGCCTAATGTAACTGGTGTTACCCAACATAAACAAGGAAAAGATAGCAGCAACAGCAAGAGCCCATTTCCCCCATTGTTGCCACCGCTTCCGGTTTCGGTTCACGAGTGGTGGCGGGATGGGCTTCGGTTTCAACTGCTGCTGCTGCTTTATGACATGTGGTGGGGGTGCTGCTGCTGTTTTTTTCTTACTCTTCTCCTTCGAAACGATTTCGGTATCTTTAGATGCCGCCTCGTTTGCACTCTCTGAGCTTGCCACCACCGCTTCTTCTCTGTTTACGCCGTCCATCTCCGCCGCCTGTCTTCTTCTTTTCCTTCTTTCTCAGTCTCTTCTCCCTCTCCTGCACAAACTCACATTATATATTATTATAAATATGCTATTTGTCCCATCAACCAACTTTGGCCCCTCAACTTTGACCTTAACCAACTTTAGCCCCTCAACTTTAAAAATGATATATTTAGCCCCTTAACTGCATCAAACAACTTTAGCCCCTCAACTCAAATATTGGCATGTATAGCCCCTTAACTAAAACATCAAATAACTTCAACTCTCGCGATTTGCTTATTCTTAACTGTTTCGAACCCGCTGTGGTGAGCGGGTGGTAACCCACTAGTTATTAATTAAATTACTATTATCTTACTTATATTAGGTATATCGAGTAAACAGAAAATACCAAATAATGGTTGAAACATACCTTTTCTTTTTGCTCAGCTTCCTTGCGGGCCCGCAGCTCAGCTCTGATTTGGGCCTTTTCAGCGTTTCGTTTCTTCCTCTCGAGTGCCTCGAGTGCCTTAGCCTTTTCCTCCAGGCGGCGTTGCTCTTTCAACTTGGCGGCAATCTCTTCTTTCCTCAGTTCCTCAGCCTTTTTAGCCAACTCAATCTCCTCTTTTGTCGGTGCATTCTCTTCCTCCTTTTTATTGTCGATTGCCAACTCGGTAACAACTGCCACGTCATCACTTCTCACACTCGTCGGTTTTGCAGCACCTTTGGTTTTCAATATCTGGTGCTTTTGACCCGATACATTCTCAATAGATCTATTATTAGTATTACTACCACTATCAGTGTGCTTCTTTTCAGTAGATGAAACAACTGACACAGATTTCACTTCACCGGGAATAGAAGCAGAAACCGCACTGTTATCAACTTTCTCATTCACATTACCGGGCAGTACAGGTGCCACGTCATCAGGAACGAGTGCCCGTTGTCGCCTGCTTGCGTTTACATTGCACCTGCTGACATACTCTTTCCTGAACTCATCATTGTTGTTCCATTGTTCCATAAACGTCTCCACCTACAACAAGTGGCTTGTTAATCACAACATTAAAAAATACACGATTCCATGTAATTACAAGCGTATGTAACAAAATAAATTACTTAAATAATAACCTGATTTGCGCACAAACGATGAAGTGCATCTTTATTTCCATGTGATGCAAAATCCCTTGCTGCCATTAAATCTTCCTTGAACTGGCGGAAATTTTTGTTCTGTACATACAAGTAGCCAGAATTATTTATTATAACAATTATGCATATTCACTCATGAATTGCTAGTTATTATAACAATTATGCCTATTCGCTCATTTATCTATATGATGCAAAAAGTGAAAACATACCTTGTCATATGATAGTTTTTTCAAACTATTTAACTGAGCATACGCATTTTGGCGAACATCATCTGCAGCTCTGAACCGAGCTTGGAGTTCTCTTTCCATTCTACTTTCCTCATTGTATGTTTTCCCAGCTGTTCTGACAACAGCTTCAGCTTTCGAAGCCTTATCTTTTAACGATTCCAGTTCCTTCCTCAAAGTCTATATATAATAATAATATTAAGATGAATTAAGAAGTATAAGAAAAACAAAAACAATATTTGGTAACTTATAGGAAGGGTTTTTCATCTAAAGCCGAATGCACCTACCTTCATACGTTCCTCATTTTGATCTTTCTGGTCTATAGCCTGTCGTATTTCTTCTGGGCTTCCCATATTAGACGCTAACTGTTCGCGTAGAGTCTTAAGCTGCTTAATCTCACGAATGAACTGTTTTTCATCTTTTAAAAGCAATGTTTCATGCTGTATCATCCGCTCCATATTTAATATCTGCTTCAAAAACATACACGCAAGGCATGATCAAAACATGCCAGCTTATGTGTTGAAAAGAGAAAGGAGTGAATCATAATTCATACCCTGCCATCAATATCTTCAACCGACATTGCATTTTTTAACCTGTTGATAATAACCTGGACGGCGTCTATTTCCTGTCGCTTTAATCTAACTAACCGCCTTGCTGCGGTTTCCTCCGTTTTTGCTGCATTATATTCCTCATTCTGAGCTTTCAACCTTGCCTGTAGAAGAAAACATTAATCAAATTTCTAAATTTATACCGAAAATGGGAAACCGACAATTTAAAATTTTCTCACCCTTTTTTGTTGGATCTCCACTCGGATTGCGTCTCTGAACGCGTGTCTTCTCTTCAACTAGCAACTGTGCACTTCTAATCATGGTCCCTAAGGTTTTCATCCTCGCATCTAGGAATCTTTATCAAAAAGTTATATGGTAAAACCTCCTCTACTTCATTCTGTACATCAATGGCATCGATAACAGAACCTTCTACGGATGAAGTAGGAATCTCGTCCCTTTGTATGGCGTCAATGTCTTCGGCTTCTTCGTTCTGTGTGTTTTGAGTTGTCTCGTGACGCCCAATTGAGCCGAACTCAATCACAGCTCCACTGTTCACAATTGTGTCGGAGAAACTTAATGTGGAATGAACTCCAACTGGGACATTGTTAACTTCGTTTTCTTTTTCTTCAGCATCAGGGGAATCGATATTTTCGACCCCTGTTCCAGAATCCATACCTTCAGCTGATAGGTTCTCTGTAACCAGATGAGGTACAGATTCATCAGGCGCATCCTTAACCTCAGCTCCTTTTACTTCATAATCGGATGCATTGACATTTTCGACCCCGGTTCCACAATCCATACCTTCAGAAGATATATCCTTTGTAACCACATGAGGTACATATTCTACAGTAGTAGAGAGTGAACTGTTGTCCTTAACAATAGCAACTCACTGTTATTGCATTCAGATATCACGAGATCAACAGTTTCAATATATCCAAAACTACCCTCCGGTTGGAAGCCTTCTTGAGGTTTATCAATTGAATCACTAACTTCACATTGTGAAGCTGTATTCTCATGAATAATGGACTCGATGTTAGTTTCTGTATCCAATGGTACTTCAGGCTCGTTAGAAGATTCTGTTGTGTTATTTTCCAAATTCAAATCATCTTCAGAGATGTCTGTAGCCGCTATATGAGATTCCCGGATCTCATCTTCTACTTTAACATGCTCTACTACTGTCAGTTCATCAGGAGTAGAGAGTGAATCACTGTCCTTAACACCGAGCAACTCACTGTTATTGCGTTCGGATATCACAAGATCAACAGTTTCAATATTTTCAGAACTTCCATCCGGTTGGAAGTCTTCTAGAGGTTTAGCAATTGAATTGCTGACTTCATAATGTAAAGCTGTACTCACATGAATAATGGACTCCTTGTTAGTTTCTTCAGCATCATTGGCAGATTCGGTTGCGTTATCCTCCACGTTCAAATCATCTTCAACAATATCTGGAGCCACTATCTGGATTCCCGAATCTCATCTTCTTCTTTGACATGCTCCTTCTTGTCTTCAGAAATCGCCTCAATTTCTACAGATTCTGTAACTTCAAACGGTGTTTCTGAGCTTTCCTCCATTTGCTTCTCATGCTTCTCTTCTGATTTTTCCTTCTTGGCATTAACCATTAACGGTACGCTTATATCAGCCTCGGTTTCAGAAACTCCATTAAACTTTTCAGCTTGCCCATTGGCCAGGGCTTCAGTGTTCTCAGACAGCACAGGTCCCGAGGCTGGATTCTCTTCCGATTCTGTGCTTAATCCAATGTCTGTCACTTCAGTTTTATTGTTGTCAGATTGGAAAGGAACTGACACCGTCACACTTTCATGTCAGACTTTAACCCACCACCGACATTATTTGGCTCAGCTTCTACATTGATCTCTGAGGTGATAACTAAAACCTCTTGATGCTCTTCTGACTTTCCATCTACCTCCTCCGTATGACCACCACTAGGTTCTGACTCAACCGATGCTGAACATTCTTGGTTGTCAACTAAGTTGCCAACGGAATCTGACTCGTCAACTGACACTTCACCTTCTCGTTCCTTTTTTAAACTTTCAAAAGCTTCTGGCTCGTCCGCTGTAACTTGACTAGCCAAAGCTTCAGATGGCTTACCAGACTCATCAACTGTTTGTTGACCTTCTTGTTCCTCCGTTGGACTTACAAAAGATTCTGACCGGTCAGCTGAAACTTGGCATTCCAAATCCTCAGATGGCTTACCAGACTCATTGACTGTTACTTGACCTTCTTGTTCTTCTGTTGGACTTGCATCAGATTCTGACCCATTGGCTGAAACTTGGCATTCCAAATCCTCAGATGGCTTACCAGACTCATTGACTGTTACTTGACCTTCTTGTTCTTCTGTTGGACTTGCATTAGATTCTGACCCATTGGCTGAAACTTGGCATTCCAAATCCTCAGATGGTTTACCAGACTCTTCAACTGTTACTTGACCTTCTTGTTCCTCGGTTGGACTTACAGTAGATTCTGATGCATCAGCTGTTACCTGGGATTCCAAATCTTCAGACGGTTTGACAGACCCATCATCTGCCTTGTCAGTTAAATTACTAATACACTCTGGCCCGTCATTAACCGTCACTTCACAATTTGTACTGCTAGTTGTATTAGGGGTAGATAATGACTTGTCTGTTCTGTTGATTACATCAGGTGTAGTCAATGACTGAGTTATGGTCACATTGGACGGGTGAAACAGTAGAAACGGACTCAACGACTGTAACATGAGAACTCTCTATCGTGTTCGGAGTAGACTCTACATCAAAAGTAACCCCAGAACCAACACCGTCCATTTTGGTTTCAACGTTTTCAATCCCGTTAGTATCATCCTCTTCTTCAGTACTCTTAACAACCGCGTGATCTTCCCCTGAGATCTTATCAACACCACCATTCACATCCTGAACAATAGCATTACTCTCTACCACCACCGAACGATCAACAGTAGATCCATTCTCGAGATTCACATCATCTTTAACACCATCTTCAACCTCAGACACATTACTCTCTAACGCCAACGGATCAACATGTATATCCCCATTCTCCACACCAAACTCTTCCTTCTTCACCCGGTCAACTCCATCAACCAAATCAGATTTACAATCAAACTCACCAGAACTCAACTCAACACCATCACTAACAAACACATACGACGAATCATCCGGATCATCCTTCACATCACCACCGACATAACCATTACCGTCACCATTACTATTACCACCACCACCGACATTATCATCAACAGTAGCAACAGTAACACCACACTTATCCTCAATCTCTACCTTACGCACTACATCATTACACACACACTCACCACCAGCCGTCATTGCCAAACAATCACAAATTCTACAAATTCAAATCACAAAATTAACACAATCACACAATTAAGCATCACCGACACTAAAATACGATCACATCTACAATTCACAAATTCAATCACAACAAATTACAAAACTACAATAGATATCTAAAGGATCCGAATCGTACGTACCGGAAAGAGATTCGGAATCGGTGCGATCCAGATGCGTGAAATCAGATCGAACATAAACCGAATCTGAATCTGCCAGATCGAGTTGAAGAACGGCAGTGAGGTTGATGATGAGCAGAAAGCTATCGTTTATGAGAATGCATAAGTTTTAGGGAGGTGAATCGAAGAGGAAATAGGGGCGGGAGATCTGTCTCTCTCTCTAGATTCTCTCTCTAGAATTTCTGAAACACACAGAGAAAAGAGAAAACCTTTTGGGCCTCTTTGTTCACGTCTCACTCAATGATTCGAACTCGGATGCATCATTATATCCAACTGTTTTTTCATAGGTCTTCTCTTTTTAATATTATTTTATTTTGTTAAAATTCAAATTTATCTGAAAAATATGTTTATAGGTATCTTATATTTATCTCTATTTAATTTAATAATATCTTTATATCTTTTTTTTATCATACTTTTATCTCTCTTTCACCGTAAAAAGGGTAATTTCATGTAAATAAGGAATCATAAAAAGGATAATTTCATATAAATAAGGAATTTCTGTTAAATTCAAATATTTATTTCTTATTTTAGAAATTTAATGAAGTTTAAAGTTGATGATATGTTTTAGCCCTTAGTTTCTTGATATGACTTGTGTCAAACCTGTTGTGGTTTTGAATAAGCTTTTAACTAGTATTAATTATCATTAAATGGTCACCTTTTCTAGCTATAAAGCATTTGATTTACAAGAACATTATTTGCGTGTTTATATGAAGTTCTAACATGGATGTTGTGTGAGTATACTTGAATTAATATGCGTAAAGTTATATATATATTTGTATATTATGCATATTTGTATATGTGTAGGTTCGTTATAATTTTATGGTATACCCCATGTGTATGTAACTTAATATGGTAAGAATGAGAAGGGGGAAAGGAAGGAAAACAGTTTATTAAAAAGATAAATCAACTAAGCTTCAATGATTATACAATTTTATTTTATTTTTGATAATAATAAAGGGATTAGATTGATTTTCGTAAGCACAAGGAATGTTCTGTGATTCTGAAAAGGATACCTTATACGCGCAAGAAAGCGCACACACATAAAAATGTACTTTTTTGCATGCTAAATGTAAGAATTTGGGTAAAGGGCAAAGGCCAAACAAAACAACCCCCGACCCAAACGGGCAAAGGGCAAACAATTGCAACATATACGACTAAAATTTACATTATTCTGTCCAACTGATATATTTATACGAAGTTCTATTAAATATAGGAATTAATTGGGCAACTCATCTCACCGTTTCCACGATTAAGATACACTTTAAGATTATATAATAAAATAAAGAACACATGTAATACTAGTGAATACGTAATTATCTGATAAATAATTTATTCACTGAAAACATAATAAAGATATTATATATAATGAAAATAGATGTTGTATTTATTATTTTTATGGTTAATAAATATTTAGTTGCTTCATAAACACTTTTGTTTCCTTTTTAACTAAAAGAACAAGTAGTTGTTAAATACTAGAGACAGCTGCAAGCATTAAATTAGGATAAGAAGGAGCATATTGCAAGCAACATATTATAACACTATAAAATATATAATTAAACATGTATTTTACAGCCTATAAATAGTGTACTTAATCTTATTTAAAATATTGGATGATAAGTTGATAACTGTTAAGTACTTCAACTGTATATTTTTATTAATTTCATTTATTTTATTCTTCATTTTTGTGACAATGAATACACCAGTAATATAAAAAAGATTTATTTATTTATTTTTGTATGTAACTAATAAAACAAATCTAGCACTAAATATCATGTTTATATACTTTAAAAATAATATTTTGGGTTAGGCACAGACAGGAAATTAGGATATAAAATTAGTCAAAGTCAAAAGAGTATTAAGGGATTTACGGTGGGGTGCATTGCACACAAACAAAACGTGAAGGAGCAGCTGTCATCCAACCATGTGATGACGTCATTCTGAACGCAATTGTTTCCGCGGATTCATCGTTAATATAAACCGGAGTTTTCTCCGCCTTATTCGTATCGTATCCCTTTTGGGGACCCCACTAAGCAAACCGGTTTATACAACTTGATTCTAAACTAAGAGAAATATGGATCCTACCGGTATTACTTTGATTTGACATTTGATTATTACTTTGATTTAGACATTTGATTTATATATTTCTTATATTAATTTCCAATAGGGCTGCTGTTCAAAAAGCTTGCCTTGTGGTCGCTCGAAACCCGTTTGAAAAAACCTATAGCTCGCTCAAAATTGACTTGGTTTATAAACGAGCCAGCTCAGCTCGACTTGATTATAAACAAGCCGATCCCGAGCTAGCCCTGGCTCGGCTTGTGAGCCGGCTCAAATTATTTTCTTTTATATATATCAATTTTAGTTTTCGATAGTATTAAACCTAATCCTCTGGTAACTAACATCATCATGCCATCAAATCTCAATCTTGATTCCATAGTATTAACCTTATCCTATGCAAAGCATTAAAACTTTGCATCACTTAATTTGTTTACCTTAATTTACTAAAAGAGTTGTGTGAGCATGCTCTTTCCATGGCAGATAATTGGCAAGAACTGGTTAATACTTAATAGAATCAAATCCCATAACTAGTTTGTTGAGTTTTAATGAACATTTCTTAATTCTTTTCTATTGTCTATCCCTCTATTTGTTGATTAGTTGGTTCATACTATAATCCTACGTTATCTTTATATTCTTGTACAAATCCACCTTTTGTTTTGTTGTCCCACATTGCTCACAGTACTAAACATCACAAATCTCTCTCTATAAAAGGCAGAGGAAGTCCTTGTAAATATGATTGACCATATTGTGTCTTTAGTAAGTTGAATTTTAGCATTTTGGCTTAACTGAGTTGTATATGGCCTTTTAGGTGTTTATAAGATTAGTAAAGCTAACTTTTCTTGTTTGGATTGCGAGCTAAATTGAACTGAGCCGAGCTAGCTCACTTTTTAATCGAGTTTAGCCCGAGCTCACATATTCAGTTCAATTTGTAATTTGAGCTCAAGCCGAGCCAGTTCGATTTAAGTTCGAGCCGAGCTCGAGCTAGGCTTGGCTCGGCTCAGCTCGATAACAACCCTAATTTCCCAATAACGAAAGCTAATACATCAAAATAGAAGGTAAACGAGCAACAATCTACATCATTATTCTTTTTTAAATAGTAAAATTAAAGGCAAACGAGCAACAATCTATATCATTATTCTTTTTTAAATAGCAAAAACCAAGTTTTTAAAAAATAATATTCATAGATCTTAGTAGGGTTGTTCACGAGCCGAGTGGAACCGAGTGGACCTTTGCTCGTGCTTGGCTCGTTTACAAACCGAACCGAGCAAAGCGGCTCATTTAAATGTGAGCCTCTAATCAAACGAGCATTTTTCGACCGGTGAATATTCCGAGCGAGCGTCGAGAAACTTCAAGCGATTTTGAAATTGTGTGGCCCGAATTAATTTTGCGGAGATAGATAGTGACAATGTTAGGTCTCAAGTTTTTATATCTTTTAAAAACAGGCACATGGCATAGTTTTTTTCTTATGAATAACAATGTTGTGGTCAATGAAACGATGATTATATTGCACGAACAATGACATTAAGAGCAGAAGACTATCGACTTAGGGTAACAAAATGAGACATTAGGTGTTAATTTTATCTATTGGTATCATTGGCCTAGTACGTATAGATATAGTTGTAAATTTATACATAGTGGACCAAAATATAATAGAGTGGTATATATAAAACTATAAATTTATTTTATATTTATGTATATATGTATGTGTGTGTGTCTATATAGGGGTGTGTGTGTGTATATATGTATAAATTATATTTATGTATATATGTGTATGTACGTGTTTATATATGTATGGTATATGCATATATATACTAATTAAAATTAATAATTCGCGTTGAACCGAGCAGACCTTTGCTCATGCTTAGCTTGTTTACAAACTGAACCGAGCAGGGCGGCTCGTTTACAACTGAGCCTCAAATCAAACGAGCAATTTTCGAGTGAGCGTCGAGCGAGTGACAAACGGTTTGGACGGCCCTAGATCTTAGGGTCATAAAGTCACTATGCATGAACCGTTGGACTCAACTAAGTAGCTCCACAGTCTTAGACGCAAGAGAAACCAAAAGTATGAAATGCAAATGGTAAATAACGTGTTGATTGTCAAAAAAATCTGATTTCCAAACCCACAAAAAAGCACCTTAACCTACTGTGAAAACACTGATATCTAGACCCAAAAAAAAAAGGAGACCCCTATTTATCAATAATGAGAATATTGGTAATTTTAATTTTATGTGTGCACGTATAATATATAATTGTTTTTTTTTGTTACAAAATACTCGCTTGTTATGAAATTAGTTAATAAGGAAAAAGGATATGTTATTTTGGTGATCAAATGTGTAATAGAATGATATATATATATATAAAAGAAAGAAAAGCTTGTGAAACAAGACTAATCTATTTTAGATGTTGATAACCATAATAATACATATATTTCTAACACTCTCTTGGATATCAACTTCATATGCTTGAAGGTTTTTGCCACATTATATAACCTTGTCAGGAAAACTTTGAATGTGTTTGATATGAGATAATAGAATAGACGAGTGAATGAAACGGGAAGAGAAATAAATAATATTTTTAAAACACTAAAAAAGATACCCCATGAAAACCACCACCCTAAAAAACCTAACAAATCATGGAGGAGAAGTTGGGGCAGAGATAGAGCATTTTGGTATTGGTGCCGAAAAATATAGGTACCGAATGATACCGTAGGCATTAAATTTTGGTACCAATTCGATACCTATTTTTGTCATTTTGGGATCGGTACTTTTGATTTGGTACCAGTTGAGTATGGTACTAATGTTTTCAACCCTGGATCTTTTTCTAGATTAGGCCCAAAAAAAAAGTTGGGATAATTCACATTGCTTGAGCTACTCGATTTAGGTATGTTTCTTTTCATTTATCGGTTTAATCTTGTAATCCATTAGACTTGTCATGTATGTGAAGATGTTAATCTATGACTCCGTAACCATTGCAGACACGAAGCCAAGACACGAGTAGTCATCGGCCACCACCGTGTAACTGATGCTTGGTTACGCGCTTATTCCATCAATTGCTTCTAATTCACCAACTTCAAACCTTTTCAATTTGCATAACTCTAAATAAATGATACAAATCAACGTTAAGCTTTTCTATTTCGTTTGTGTCTAAAAAAATGATACAAATCAATCCATACATCCTCGACTTCTTCAACATAACTTCAAAAAAGAAAACATACACTAACTTGAAATTAATTGAAAAAAATACAAAGAAAGAAAAGAGTTGAGCATACCAGCTTCTTTATATGGCCTTTTAGGGGTTGTTTGGCAACTTCTGAATGGTTAAGTGCTGAATCATTTAGAGGTTTGAACCATTAAGTGCTGAACCAGTAAGAGGTCTGAATCATGAAGAGCCAGTAAATGTTTAACCGTTAAGAGGCAAATGTCTGACCAATTCAGATTAGAGGTCTTAACCATTCAGACTTAATATAATGCTTAATCATTTAGAAGCAAATGTCTTAACCATTCAGACATTTGCTCACGAAACAAACAATCTGAACCATTAAATGCTGAACCGGTAAGAGGTCTGAACCATTAAGAGGCTCATTAAAAGGTAAACAAACTGCCCCTTAGTTACTTAAGTACCATTGCTTTTTCTTCTACACCATTAGGCTAGCATGACGCGAGTGCATTATATGTGTTGGTATAGACATGCACATGTGAATTGTGAGAGGACTACGCAAATGTGAACATGTGAATTGTGAGAGGACACTTTATCATTTCAGTTGGTTTAGGAATTTCATGTGCATCAAGTCTTGTGTGTAATATGCTCATTAGTTAATAATAAATGCATTAGGTTTACTATATCTATAAATATTATATAACAAATAAGATTCGGACACTTTGGTTAGGTGTTTTGGCGGAAAACTTGAGAAAAAGTGATATTTTGTATATGGATCCCGCACTGGATATTCATACCCGGGTATATAATGAAGAAAAAAAACCCTAAACGTTCTACCCACCATTTTCTCACACCGTCAAATGATTTTCTTCATTCGCCTCTCCAAGCTCTGAAACCCTAGATTCACAACTTCATCAATTGCTCCGATTTTGTTGGGTTAGATCGCCTCTCTAAGCTTTGAAACCCTAGATTCACAACTTCATCAACTGCTCTGATTTTGTTGTTTTAGAAAACTAAAGATATTCAACGATTTAATCATCCCCAAGGTTCGATTCCTTACCCTTTTTCGATTGATTGATTGATTTCGAACTCACTCGACGTTTTAGGTTTTATCTATCTGCTATGAACAAACTCAAAAAGATGGCTTTCAAATTTATGTTTTAATACCGTGTTCATTTACAAGCTTTTAAGGAACAGCCAAACCTTAATTAGTTCTTTTTCCGGTGAATTAAACCCTGTTAATGATCGATCTATGGTTGCATGTCAGTATTTGACTCATTGCTCTATTTTTTAGTTACGGTTCCTATGCGTTCTATGAACTACTGTTTTCTTCATCTCTCACCTTTTGGTAATGATCTTATATATAAAAATCGATCGTCTACGAAGAGGAGAGGGATCTGGGTTTTGTTAATTTTAAAAATATTAAAGCCAATTAGATCTAAACTTGATGGGTTTGTGTCGTTTTTTACAGGGATTGAATTGTAGAATTTAAAATGGAGAATGCAATTAAGTGGGATTTTGAATATGATGAAGATGATTTTCAACGCTGTTAAGGAGATACAAGTAACTATTCAAATTGATTCTTGCAGATGATCCCTGCATCCAACTGGTTTTACAGGTAACGACTCAAACCGATTATGTTTATAGTAGTGCAGCCAAGATTCTATAAGAAATAGTTGTGCAACCATATTCTTCGAAATGTCCATGTTTGATTTGGGTGTGGTATAGATTAGTTGCATACAATCATATTAAAATTTGCATTTGACAAACAGTTGGCGTACGTAAAGAGAATATGTGGAAAAGATTAAGGAAACAAGCGGTGGCATTTAAAAGTTTGATGTATTAATGAATGATTTGATCTGATACTAGCCTTATAAGGAAACAAACTTGCAAAATACGTTCTTTTGCAACCTGATTATATGTATGCATTAGTTCAGCCGTTAATAGTTTGTCATCTTGAACCCGCTAGGAGCAGAAAAAAGGCGAGTAGTTTTAGAAATTTCAATTCTTCAAATGATACACAAAAGTATATACTTTTTAGCCAAAATAACGAAGTAAGAAACTTCGTTCTGTAGTGAAATATGATAAAACTATGTGTGGCTGGTTGCTTACTAGCCATGAGGAATACACACATAGCATCGTCACTGTATTTTGCGCATTTTACTGAAACTAACACTTACATTTTGTAACACGGAAATACAATAGGTTACTTTTCGCAGGAGCAAGTTATGCTTTTTGTTCATGGACAAGAATGTAAGCCGTAACTAATTTCAAATACGTGTTTTCGATATTGCTGATATCATATTTTGCATTTTAATCTCAACACGAAGGTGCAGTTGAAGCAATCACGAACTCTTTGGGCAGCAAATATTTTAATGCTTCTTTTGACGAGGAGTGTGACAGAGTTTCAAGGTAAACATATTCCCATTAATTCAATCATTATATCTCTAGATATTTCACTCATTTCAGTTGACCTGTTTAGGGTTAATTTTTAATGTTTGGGCCACGATGAGCCAACTAAAAATATGGTAATGATGGGTTTGAGTCAAGATGGGTTTAGGTCAGGATGGGTTTGGGTAAGATAAGCTGAAAAATAATTACTATGTTGGGCTTAATTTTCATTGGAAGTCAACGACTTTCATCGTTGGATAACCTCAACGACCGCTTTTTAAACAACCCGTTTGACCGGTATTTATTTTTGTCAATACCCCTATTGAGCCAAACCAAACTGATCGCTTTTTAAAACGACCTGTCCTAACCCGAACCTTTTCCCACACGACCCAACCAGTCCATTATGCCATGTATATTAATTAACTTATATTATTTCTGATGCTAACCATCTATTAATATTCACATACAACATCATGCTTGCAATATTTCACAGCACTTACACACTCTTATTATTGCAATATACTTAAATAAAAAGAAGTGAAGTTCTCAGATCTTGGCTAAAGAATCAGAATCAGATGATCACTAATATATCATCTCCTAACATGTTTACCAGTGAAGATGGATTTTTGTATTATTCAATTATTTGGATATAGTAATATTATTTTTATAATCATTATCTAAGTTCTTAATTAGATAATATAATTGTTATTCAGTATTTAAATCAGGCATCATGGAACACGCGTCTAACGAAGATATATTAACAGTATGATAAAAGGAAACAAAAGTTACATTGCATTTGAAAAGGTTGCTATCGCTATATCCAACCAGGTCACATTCCTTAGAAGGGTAATGCCCAATTAATAATACTCTTCTATTTATTTTATTAATTGTCGGATATATATATATATATAATATATCTTTTTATACATGATAAGTTGACTATTTTCTAGTTTGTTGAATACTGTTTTTCTTATTAACTTCACAGGGATCCGGTCAAAGCAATTTCAAAGACTACTTAGTTCCCAAAAGTCGAGGAAAGTTTCAGCGTAGGATTTACTTCACGATGGATTTACTTTGTGATTTACTTCATTTTTGGGTAGTTTAGAATGTAGCATTCCTAATTGAGAATGGTAGATAAAGAGAGCTGAGAGTGATTACGGTCACAGCCCGCCCTACGATCTCTTAACATGTGTTTTTTTTATGTGGTTTTTAGATGGTCCTTGGGTAGTGGTTTGTTGCTCTGCTTAACTCCGATTTTTGTATAGCGTTGAGTGATTATAAGACTAAACTGAACTTAATATAGTATGGTTGTAGTTTTTGTGTGAAGGGTTTGTAAAGTATGACAACAATTTCAGTATAAATATACGAAAAATGTGTTGCAAGGTGTTCTTATGTGCAGATATGTTCTATACGTTAAAACGACAAGATGGTTTATTGTGTGTGATAGGCATAAAAAACCTTGAACTCGACAACATCATCTAACCTATCATGTATCCCAGTTGTTTGTGACAGGAGAGTCGATAGTGGGACGAAACTTAATGGATGTTGGCTCAAAAGAAAAGATGAAGTCTAGAGTGCACCAAAGATCTTAAAACCTTCTCGAGCTTACATAGTTTGCATTTGATAGCTTTGGATTTTGATGCATTAGGAATGCAGCTAATGTATTCATGGATCAAAATTTGTATTTATAGGGTATGTTTCTTAAACATACTAACAAATCTTTATAATTTTTTATTTTTACTTTTTAGGTTTTTTAACTTTCGTTTCTTTCCTCTCCATAGAGTTTTAAGAAGCTTTTTTTTTTGTATTTATGAAGTCGTGATATTGTTTGGTTGACGTTTTTCATTGTAATGAGGATATCAATTCTTCTTTACACTTTTTTTTTAATTTTTAAAGTTTTTTAATTTCCATGTTTACATTTTCAAAGTTTAGTATAAATTTTAAATTCTTTTTTTTTTGACACTTTTTAGTCCATCCCAAACCTATATTATATTATTTAGGCATGAGGTTGGGATCATCAATACACATCCCAAACCCGCCCGGGCCACTTGGTTGCATTTACTATTTAGGACTTAGAAGAGTACCCTTGATTTGAATTTAGAAATTAATTAATTATTAATACATACATGATCTATATAAGAGAATAAGATATGAGTCTATTAAAAGTTGGCCTTTCAATTAATAGAATATACACGTGAATATTAGGAAAATATGCACATCTTGTTAGACAACCTACTTTTTTCTTTATACATTTTGTGAACATACTTTCACTGGGAGGTTTGTTACCTTGTGATGTTATTTAACATTTGTCTTTTAACTTGCAGATCTATAGTGATGGTTGTGGGAAAAAAAATCTAGATGGCTCTGAGAAAGAGTAACTATTGTTTGTCTGAAGACACCTTAAAATTCTTAATAACAGTAAAAGATATAATGTTTTATACTTCAATTATTTTAACTATATTTTCACTTTGTCAATAAGTAATTTGTGTAATGTGTTATTCTTTCTATTTATATTATTTATACACTTTGTGATAGTAGTGTAGATTAAATTTTCCGACCCGCAAAGTTCACGGGTGTAACTATTATCTATGTGTTTTTCTTAATGACCATTTGGAAGATGTGTATGCGTTGAAATGAACAAACCAGAAAAGAGAACCATATTATCTATGTGTTTTTCTTAATGACCCTTTGGAAGATGTGTATGCGTCGAATTGGTAAGGTTTTTAGAGGAAAGAGTATGTCCTGATGCAAAAGTTTTGTTAAAGGAAAAGTCTGTTCTTGACCATTTGGAAGATGCGGACATGTTAAAGTGCGGGTCTGTCCTTGAATAGCTAGAGCGATTTTGATGTTGGTTTATGACGATCCAGCGGGTTTTAGCATTATTATTACTTTTTGGGTTATGTATGTTTATTCTTGTGTTTTTTTTTTGTATTATTATTATTTTTTTGGGTTATGTATGTTTATTCTTGTTTTTTTTTTTTTTGCATTATTTTTTTTTTTTGGTTACGTATGTTTATTCTTGTGTTTTTTGGGGTTGTATTCTCTATCTTAGCTTCCGGCTAAGATGGAGTTTGTGAGGTTTTTAAATAAATTTGTCTCCTTTGCTTAGGCAAAAATAATGTTATAAAGTTTATGTTTGTTATTATTATTATATTAATTATTAATTAATTCTAAATGTTTATATTTTATTTGTTGTAAACAGTTGGTGAGTGAGGATCAACAAGTATGTGTTATTTTTTTGGGAAAAAGGGCTATATAATCTATTGTGGCGATACAAGTATTTATTGCGGCACGATTGATGATACCTTTATGTGTGTTAATTTCTTGGTGTTGAGTGGGTATTTGTTACTGGGCTAGGGGTACATCACTTACTAATTAGTTAAATAAGGAGGTGGTAATCACATGTTCATGAAAATATACGAAAACGAGTATGAATAGAGGTGTAATTGTGGCGGGATCAAGATAAATGAATAAGGGGCTTATACAGATCATATTGATGAAGTTCCTTGCGTTCAATGTTGGGTGCATTAATACTATATATTATATTATGTGTTTTAATTTTGTGGCGGTACATCAATACTATATATTATATTGTGTTTTATTTTGGGGCATATAGTGTGAGTGGGTGTGATAGAAATATGTCATTTCTTGATTATTCTTTTTTCGTGTTGCGTGAATTTTTTCTAATGTCCAAACATATTCTTGATTATGTGTTGTGGGTTCCTAGCATCAAATTGACTCATGACCTCATCATTATTTATGTGTTTTTTGTGGCATACAGTGTGAGTGGGTACGATAGAAATATGTTGTTTCTTGATTCTTCTTTTTCGTGTTGCGTGATTTTTTTTTTCTAATGGTCCAAACATAGGTTCCTAGCATCGAACGGACTCATGGCCTCATCATTTCATGGCATATGGTGATTACTATTATTGCATATTTTGCTCACTAATGTTCATTGTTGTTTTAGTATTATTGTTTAGTCATTGTTGTATAAATTATTTTTTTCTTTATTTTTCACTAGATCAAATTGTAATGCTTATAGCTCTCCCTGTTCAGACACAAGCTTTTATTTATTTATAAATTCATGTAATATTCTTTTCAAATGTTTTAGAATAATCACACTTTATTTTATATCAGTACATGTAAATTTGTCCCGTTTACTTTATTTTATCGCTTTTGGTGCCATATGGGTTATGTTTATCCAAGTGGGGCAAATATTAAATTCTGTGAAATGGGTTAGAATGACTCAAATCATGCTTAAATTAAAAAAAAACTGATAAAAATGTTATTAAAAGCCAGCCAGTCACATTGACCCTTTTTACTTTGTATCCAAATATCAGTCCATATGTTATAGAGTGGTGAAGGATGTCAAATCCCCTATATTTTTCAAACTACTTTGATTGTATAAGTATTGAGGCGCCTCGTAAGGCTGTTAATTTGGGTGAAGAGTATTTTCCTTCGGTCATTAACAACATTCTTATATTGAGATCTCATTTTCAATTAAAAAGGAATTAGCTTTACTTGAAAACTTTGAATACATATGGAGGCAAAGTTGGGATACTTATGAAACCGAACTAAAAACTTGTGGTGGAGAAGGAAAAGATGATACTTAAGAGGTTCAAAGTGTTATTTATATATTTTTGTTTATTGTAAACTAAATTTTTCTAGCCCGGGAAGTTCCCGGTGATAGCCTAGTTCATATATATAGGAATAAATACATGAATAAAATGTCACCTTGTATAACTCAGTTTTAATTTACTAAACGATAGTATGTGTATAAAAGTCACACTCGAGAAATTCAATCAATCAATAACTATGATGCTACCATTTCCAACTACATTTAATCTCCCAAAACTAATGATCTCTGTCTAGTGACATTAGGTTCAAGTCCATATATGAACATTAAATAGATTTTAGGAGTAAATTTTACAGGTTGTATTTACGTTAGATCATCTGTAGTGGTAAAATTTTTGGCGTTTTTCTCCTCCAAACACGCCCAACCATGCAAAGGCCCCACCCCCTTGGCGTTTTCGCCTTTTCGGGCGGTTTTTTTTTTCAAAAAATCCTTCAAGGCGTGCTTCATTCAACGCCTTTCTTCAAATTGCTTAGCCAATGAGATCATTCCAACTCAAATACCATTAACTTTAAACTAAAAAAACAAGGAACTAATAATTGGGTAATCATTGATGAGGCATTATTGGGCATTATCCCAGTACGCCCATTTGTGAAAAACGCTCATATTGCCTATTTGCTGACTGGGATGACACGTGTCGCACAATGCCCATGGGTGGGGGCATTATTCATGTGTATCACTACACATGGTCTTAAAGAAAATTGATCTCCTAAACCTCTCTAATGCCCATGGGTGGGGGCATTATTTATGTGTATCACTACACATGGTCGCCGTTCAAAAAAAAAATATATATATATATACTTAGTACTCCTATACAATTATAGAAAGACACTACCAGGAGCGATGACTCTACTGTTAGTAAAAACCAGTAACACCTATCATATGAAAAGTGAAATCACAACAATATAGACATGAATAATAAGCAAAGT
The DNA here is from genome assembly GCA_947069175.1 of Scalesia atractyloides. Classification (NCBI taxonomy): domain Eukaryota; kingdom Viridiplantae; phylum Streptophyta; class Magnoliopsida; order Asterales; family Asteraceae; genus Scalesia; species Scalesia atractyloides. The sequence continues at coordinate 85,089,068 of CAMTDV010000030.1, forward strand.
TTTTAAAAAACAAATGAAAATTCATAATTCATAATTCATAATAATAAATCCATATAAAGGCCATAATGATGAACAGTTGATAAACTTTAGCAAACGATATATGTGTTACAAATTGGCCATAAGATGAACAGTTGATGAACTTTAGCAAACGATATATGTGTTACAAATTGTTTGAAGTTAGAGTTGTTGGTTAATTAAAAAGTTTTAAGTTGTTAGTGTAGGAACCGTTCGTGCAAATTAAAAATAAAACAATTTTTTTATTACGATTACAATAGGAAATAAAAGAAAACAGTAAATTACGAGTACTGATTACAATTGAAATAAATAAAAATACAAGAACTTGACGACGAAAATAAAGGCCGGAGAACGCCGGTGGCTGAGGGTCGTGTTTAACACGTGGCCCTTAAAACAAATTCCGAGCCTCCCGAGAGAACTCGTTTTGTTTCCTAGGGTACAACAGCCGGAGCAGTATGTACTGCCGGAGAAGGCTCGAGGACCCGAAGAATACCTTGAAAGAAGAAGAACGAAGATCAGAGAGTTAAGAACAAAACACATAGAGTTGCAGTCTGTTCTGGTGTATCCTTTTCAGCATCCCAAGTCCTCTATTTATAGTGGAGCTTGGTTCAAACAGCAAAACTGAATCAAATGAGAGAATTAAACTGCATTAAACGTCTTTAATGCACTTTAATTCGTCATTTAACTCTCAGTCAAAGCTCTTAATTCGTCTGTTTCAGTTGCAGATATGAAACTGCTAAAGTTTGGAAACCATGCGTGCACGCGCGCAAGCACTGGTGCTTCAGTGTCTGGCTTCTTTGGTTGCGCGATGCGCGCCCCCATAGCGGGACACACGCGCGGGGCTATCTGTGAGCCTATACCTACGCGCGGTCAAAAACACATCTGGGAGTGTGCGAAGTGCAAAGGGCGCCATCAAAGTGCCACATTGCGCCTCAACGCACACACCACGAGCACGAGTCTGAGTGCGAGTTAGGGTGCTCTCAGTCAAAGCTCTTAATTCGTCTGTTTCAGTTGCAGATATGAAACTGCTGAAGTTTGGAAACCATGCGTGCAGTGTCTGGCTTCTTTGGTTGCGCGATGCGGCCCCCATAGCGGGACACACGCGCGGGGCCATCTGTGACCTACGCGCAGTCAAAAACACATCTGCGAGTGTGCGAAATGCAAAGGGCGCCATCAAAGTGCCACATTGTGCCTCAACGCACACACCACGAGCACGAGTCTGAGTGCGAGTTAGGGTGCTCCGCACCGCGGACACTAGTGTGTGCTTCCATTAAACAATAAAAGGAGAGTCTCCACTTAAATACCCATTTAAGTTTCATCACTCCTTCTATGTGGGACAATGTGCTACTTTCCCATTCCACTTCATCATTTCAGCATTCAATGCTTCAAACACCCAACTTTGAGCTTCGATATCTCATTCATCTTAGTTCCATTTTGGACGCGGTTTGGCTCGTTACGAATGCCTCCAACATAGATTACAAACCCACAAATAAATATATAAAATAACCTCACTTTCTATTATATATTTATCATCCAAAATCTAGGAAAATGCATTTCCTATAATTGTGAAAATTACTATTTTCACAAATTTTCCAACAGTTAGCAGGTCACATGGTGTTACTCATATTAGCAAATGAACTTCAAACGGGTCGACCCAAAACATGACACAATATTAAATGTGTCCGGGTCAGTTTGATTTCTCGGACGCAGATAAATACATGGTTTGGGACATCAGGTTCCTTGACACAGTTTACACCCATTCAAGTCTAACACAAAATATATATTTAACGATATGAATAATTGATGTGTACATATTTCATTATTTCCGTATCATGTACAAAATTTAGAATAAAAACTACAGGAACATTGCATATGGCGATATCGACCCATATTATGAAACAACAATCTGGATTTGGTCAAACTGATTTTGAGAAAGCTCCATTTGCTTCCCAGCTCCAACAAACGGTAGTGAAGCACAAATGTTGTGATCACTGATCACCTTAGATGGAAGTTGGAGTAGGCGCCATTGGCCTCATAGCTTCACGAGACGACGGTTTGGCGTTGGATATTGAATCTGGAAGTCTACATAACAATAAAATCATTTATAAACTTTTTTTTGATTCATATTCGTACGAAAAAACACAAGACGGACCTCATTCCTTTGAGAACTGCTTCGGCTTTTGAAGCATTATGTATTAAGGAGACCAGTTCCACCATCAAAGCCTGTACATAATGAGGATATGAATGGTGAAATATAAATCCAAGTTCCTTCAAAAACATCACAAGAACCAAACACACCCTCAGTTTCACATCTAAGACCAAATGGGCATACCTCTAAACGTTCCTCGTTATAATGTTTCGGGTCTTTAGCCTGTTGAATTTCACCGAACGTCTTCTTAAGCTGCTTGATCTCATGAACCAACTGTTTTTCATCTTTTGAAAGCAATGTTCCTTGTATACTCGGCTCCATATCGAATATCTGCTTCAAAAACATATACTTAATTAATAATATGCCTGCCAGCTTATATGTTTAAGAGAAAGAAGTGAAGCATACCCTGTCATCGATATCGCTTATGTTCTTCCGCCAATTGATGACATCCTGCACACAGTCTATTTCCGCCATCTTTAAGCTAAGCAACCGCCTTCCTCTAGTCTCCGCCATCTTTGCAATATCATCAGCCATTGCAAGGGCATTAACCCTTTCCTCAACGGCTGCGTCATACGCCTCAGTATAGGCTTTCATACTTGCCTGCAGGAAACAAAAACATTAAGCAGATAACATTGGGAAAATAATGATTTCAGAATATCTCACCTTTGTTCCTTGGATCTCCGCTCGGATTACATCTCGAAGGCGTGTCTTCTCGTCACAAACATTTTCGCCACTAGTTGGTGGTCCACCATAAATATTGTGATCATCGTAGATGTTAGTTGGCTTAGGCACCATTGGTCTCATGGCTCGGGCAGTTGGTGGTTCACCGTAAATAGAGTCATCACGTTTCATAGCTACACGTGAGGGTACGCGACCATATTTTGGGTCATGACCGTGGACGGAAAGTTGATAAAAGAACCTTTCAGACACAAACTCTGGTACTCTAAAGTTGGACTCAAAATTTGGAAATCTACATGCCAAAGAATTCATTTATAAACGTATTTATTCATTTCCTACACCCGTATTCATAATAACACAACACGTACCTAGATGCTTTGACAATCGCTTCAGCTTCTGAAGCCTTGTGTCTTAAGGAGTCCAGTTCCTCCCTCAAAGTCTGTATCCATGAAAGCCAGCTAAAGAGACCGAGTTGTGTGAACCGGGCATACCAAAGAATGCATGCCATATCCAAAGATCTTGTGATGCAACGGATTCAAGCATCATAGCCGGCGTTCCGTGATATCCGCTTGTGTGGGAGCCTTGCCACGCAGTGGGACAAAGTTCCCACTCCCATTTCATACAATTTAAACTTCCTAACATCCCGGGGAGGCCATGATATTCAGCATGATGTTCCAAAATTTGTTACATATCACTAAACGTTGCTTTTCTCAAGTATTTTTTCTTATATAGTTCAATGATACACGAAAAAAAATTGTGAAGAGTTTCCCTAGCTACACGGGCCGACATTTTTAAATAGTCGTCCATTATGTCGGAACTACACCCATAAGCTAATTGTCTTAAGGCGGCCGTAACCTTTTGCCACGTGTTAAATCCTAAATTACCACGTGCATCCGGTCTTTGACGGAACAAGGTATAGTTATCTTCTAAGTCCTTCGATATTCTAAATTTTTTTTACTCATACGGAAACGACGCCTAAACATTTTTTCATCATACGTTGGTTCAGGTGAAAGATAATCGCTTACCAGCAAATCATTTGCCGTATCGCGTTCACGAACAATATACTTCCTCCGTTTGGGTGGACGTTGGGAAGTCCCTTCGTCTGAATCTTGAACGACAGCTTGCAGGATCGTCGCCACTTATGTGATTAATAATTCCCCCCCCCAATCTGATGAGGACGACGATTCGTAACTCTCAGACAAAGACGAAGACGATTCACTTGAACTTGAAGAAGCCATTGTATGTATTTTAAAGTTTGGATAAAAACTAATTAGTAAATGGGTTTATTTATATAAGGATTTTTTTTATAAATAGCCGTTGGCCAAACGGCTAGCCCAATGGTTAGCCTAACGGCTATGTTCATCTAACCAATCATGGCCAGCCACATCACCATACAAGACCGCCCCACGCCAGGCCAATTTCCCACGCCAGCAGGGCAACGCTGGTTCGGTGTGGCTGCAGCGGCGTTGCTTGGCTAGCCACGCCCAAACCGCCGCCCACACCCAGCGATTTTAACAAGAGGCTTAAATTTCTTTCACTTGCTTACACATGATTTCAATACTTAAAACTAGTGTCAGTTAAACCTTTTAAGAAGGCTTGTTCTGGTTGTTGAAATTGATCTGATTATTATTAAATATTAATTTCAATCAATAATATGTCATATTATTATTTTAAATTTTATGATAATTTATTGAAAATATTACTTACTGATTTATCATTATAAAATTATAGTAGGTATATGTATGATCCATTCAATTCTCATGACTTTAGCATATCATTAATTTATTGTAGCTGGGCATAAATTTGGATCTAACAAAAGTTAAAAAAAAGGGTATTCTGTTATTTTATATTTTCATCAAGTCAACTCAAGGTGAACAATATCAAATTTATACTTAGTTGAATTTGTGCCTCATCTGGTTATAGAGAACTGAACAGATCTGCTGAAGGTATGGATTCAGGAACAGGTGTAGAAAATGTTTCTGTTGAGAAGGTGAGAAATTAATTTTGATATCATTGATTTCCAATGTTATTTGCTTAATGTTTTCTTCTGCAGGCAATGTTGAGAGCCCATATTAAGCTATATACTGATGTGGGATATGCGACGTTGGAAGCCTATAACGAGGTATATAATGCAAGATCAAAGAGCGAGGAAATAGACTATGTTGAAGTAGTTGATGTGGAGCATATCGTATGGAAAGATTCTTTGCTTTCAGAAGATGATAAACAATCCATGCGCGGATTTATTAAGATGTGTCTTGATGATATTCAAAAGACTAAAGACCCGAGAGATGATGTTGACGAACGTATGAAGGTACATAGGTTTCGTTCTAGATGAGAAACTAAGGGTGCGTTTGGTTGGTGTAATTATTCGGTCACCTGTCCTTGGAATCAGATTCCAAAGAGGTTAAGAACGAATTCAGATTATTAATCCAACAAACCAACCGCACCCTGAGTTACCAATTTCATTCCATGTATACTACCTGACAGTTCAGCATATGTATCCTCATTATGTGCAGACATTTAGGAATATGAATATTTTTTTTTATAAATTAATCGTTTGGCATGTAGACTTCCACATTTAATGTCCGACTTCAAACCACCTCCTTTTCCACCAGAACCGGTGAGCCACCTGGTGCCTTCTGTCTTCGGTGGTCAGTATTATTTTGGTGGACTGCCGTCTCGTGAAGCTGTGAGGCCAATGTGGCTTATTCCAGCTTCCGTCTTTGGTGATCACAATAATTATGCTCCACCACCAGATGCTGAAGCCGTAAGGCCAATGCATGCTACTCCAGCTAACATCTACGGTGATCACAATAATTATGCTGGACTGAATCCGTAAGGCCAGTGGACGCTACTCCAACTTCCGTCTATGGTGATCAAAATATTAATGGTGGACCACCGACTGCTGAATCCATAACACTAGTGGATCCTACTCCAACTTCCGTCTACGGTGGTCACAATACTAATGATGGACCACTAATTGCTGAAGGTATAGGTTGTGCAACTGGGGTCGAAAATGTTTGTGACGAGAAGACACGCCTTCGAGATGAAATCCGAATGGAGATTCAAGTAATAAAGGTGAGAAATTCTGAAATTATTGATTTTCCCAATGTTATTTGCTGGAAGTTTTCGTCTGCAGGCATATTTGGAAGCCTATATGGATGCATATGACGCAGCAGTATGGGGAGAGTTACGCCCCCTTGCAGTGGCTGATGGTGTGGCGAAAATGGAGGAGTCGGATGCAAAGCAGTTAGTTAGCTTAAAGGGGGAGGAAATAGATTCTGTGTCGGGTGTCATCAACACGTGGTTCATCGCAAGGAATATTGATGACTGGGTATGCTTCACTTCTTTCTCTTAAACATGTGGTGGAGTTGATAGCCGAAAGACAAGAGAGTACATGCACTAATTGGCTTTTGTCTTAATTGCCGAGTGTTATGTGCCTTATGTCCAAGGCTTGATGCAAAACAACTATCGAGCCGGGGGTCTCACTGGAAGCAGCCTCTCTATTACTACGGGGTAGAGGTAAGGCTGTCTACATCTTACCCTCCGCAGACCCTACCTTAGCTTTGCTATTGGTGGGATTTACTGAGTATGATGATGATGATGATGATGATGATGATGATGATGATGTAAGCTGTCAGGCATATTTTTAAGTATATGTTCTTTAAGCAGATATTCAATATGGAGCAGAAGATACAACATGGAACATTGCTTTCAGAAGATGAGAAACTGTTGGTTTATGAGATTAAGCATCTTAAGAAGGCTTTTGGCGAAATTCGACAGGCTAAAGTCTCGAAACATTATGATGAGCAACGCATGAAGGTAAGCGCATTTTGTTTTAGATGAGAAACTGAGGGTGTGTATGGTCCGTGTGATGTTTACGAAAGAACTGAGATTTGCCATATGAATTGGAATTTATGATTCATTTGGGTTGCTGGTTTCCGAGTTCAGAACCTGATCTTCTGTTTCTTTTTTATCAAACACACATAAAACTTGCACAAACTTTGTGCGACACTTTTATTAATATTGAACTTAATAAAAATGATTACAAATACAAAGAATGACCAAAAGTATATTTATAGTACTACTAGTTGTTAATCAAGTTACCTATTCTGATTCAAATAGAACAAATTCAAAATTCAGATAATCTTTAATATAAACTGAAGACTTTATCACTAATATTAATATAGATATTAATGTAAATGTTATTCCTTTTCCGCTCGACCTCTTTAGCCGACTTCCATGGATCGGTGTTGCTATTTTCACACTCCCTCTCAACACCGACCTTCCTCATCCTTGTTAGGGTCACAAACGAGTATCATAAGAACACAATAACAAACACACAGCACGCTCACTCACACACACACACACACACACTAAATCACAGGAACAAGAACAAAAGGGTTTTAGTGGTTCGATCAAGCTTGATCTACGTCCACTCTCCACAACTTGTTGTGCTCAAGAAGTTTACACTACATGATATAAAGTATATATAGTGGGTACACTTAGGTTACTGATTTAACATAACATAATAAGACGACCCCTACTTGGGTCAAACCTGGTCAAATCCTCCACACCTAACAATCTCCCACTTGGAGGATTTGACAACTTCAAATTGCACTCCATGCAACTTCATCTTCATAAGTACTTTTGTAAACTCTTTATCTTCACTGGTTGTGGCGACCTTCTCATCAATTAATTAACCTGAAAGCCAGTTGAAGCTATACAAAGCTTCAACTTCTCTAAGGTAACAACCTTAGTCAACATATCAGTTGTATTTTCGGTTCCTTTGATATTCTGCAACTTCAAAGTGCCATCACTAACTTGGGCTCTGATAAAGTGATATCTCAGCTATATGTGTTTCGTCTTTGAATGGGAGACATGGGTTCTTTGCAAGATGTATTGCACTTTGATTATCACAAAACAGTGCACAATCAACTTGTTTCTTGCCAAGCTCTTTGAGAAAACTCTTCAAACCAAATAAGTTATTTGCTTGCTTCAGCAAGCAAGTGCCATATACCTTACTTTTGTGGTTGAAAGGGCAACAGTTTTCTGAAGTTTGGACATCCAACTTACTTCTGTAGTGCCTCCCACTTTAAAGACATACCTTGTGGTGCTTTTGAATGACTCGTTACAACCACCAAGGTCTGCATCCCGAAAACCCTTTAGAATAACATGTTTCCCCTTATATGCAATGCCACTTTTGAAGTCCCCTTCAAATATATTAGCAGCCATTTAAATGCTTCCCAATGTTCTCTCCCTGGATTGGACATAAACCAACTAACAACTCTCACTACATGAGTAATATCTGGTCTCGTGCACACCACTGTATACATGAGGCTACCAATTGCAGATGCATATGGAACTTTAGCCATTTATGTTTTAGCTTCTTCTGATTTGGGTGACTGAACTTTAGAAAGCTTAAAGTGACTTCCCAAAGGTGTCTTCTGATCTTGGCATCTCTAATGCTCAATTTCTTAAACCCTTTCTCAATGTACTTCTTTCAAGAGTGTCAAAGAACCATCTTCTTTGTTTATGAAAATACTCATCTCAATCGAGTATTTGGTTTGCAGCTCCCAAGTTTTTAATCTCAAATTCTTCAAACATTGGCTTCCTTAACTTCTTGATCTTTGTCATGTCTGAATCGACAATTAACATATCATTCGTATAAAGTAGTAAAATGATATAAAAACCCTTAAACATCTTGATGGTTAGAAGGATTCTTGTCACATCTCTTGTAACCAACTCTTCCCATGAATTTATCAAACTTCAAATACCATTGTGTCTGGGAGCTTGTTTCAGACCATACAAGGTCTTCTTCAGTTTACACACCAAGTTTTCTTTACCTTTAACCTGAAAACCTTCTAGTTGTGTCATGTAGATGTCTTCTTCTAGGTCACCATGTAGAAAAGTTGTCTTGACATCTAGCTGCTCTAGATGCAAGCCTTCTGCTACTACAATACTGAGAACAAGTCTGATAGTAGTCATCTTCACACTAGAGAGAATATTTCATTGAAATCAATTCCCTCTTTCTGTTGAAATCCCTTGACTACCAATCTTGCTTTGTACCGTTTGGTACCATTATGTTTATCCTTGGCCCTGAGAACCTGGAAGAGCCTTCTTCCCAACCGAAAGCTTTGTTAAATGTCAGGTCTTATTCTTCTTAAGCGACTTCATTTCATCTTTCATTGCAAGCTCCCACTGCGATGAATCTTTCAACCCCATAGCTTCAGAGTAAGAGTAACACTGGGTTTCACCATTTTCTGTAAAAAAAAAAAAGATATGTAGTAGTGGGTATCTGTTTGGTGGTCTAGAGACTCTAGACGATCTTCTTGGTTGAACTTGAGGTGTTTTTGGGGATTCTGGAGTTGGAGGAGTAGTTTTTTCTTCCTCAAAATCATTACTATAATCATCCCCTAAACTCCCATTGCCCCTTGACCCATCCCCATTTTCTGGAATGTCGACTGAAGCTTCTTTTCTTGTTTCACCACTTTCAAACTCAACATATTCTTTCTGAACTTCTGGGCTTTTGGTGTTTCTGTCTTTGTACAATTCGTTTTTATTAAAGATGACATTCTTGTTCCGCCACTGGTTGAGGTTGTAACTGACAATGGCGACGACGGCTACTGGGTTACCAAAACCCTAGTCGCAATCTGCAGCAGTCCCAGCGTCGATGGACGATGTCTTCAATTGGAACCCTAGTCCCGATTTCACTGGCCAGGTATCTTCTTTTCTCCTCTGTTTGATACTGGTTCGTGTGAACTGGTCAAGAGCCTGACCTCTGATACCAGTTGTCAGGGTCACAAACGAGTATCACAAGAACAAACACACAACAAGCTCTCACACATGCACTCTAAATCACAAGAACAAGAGCACAAGGTTTATAGTGGTTCGATCAAGCTTGATCTACGTCCACTCTCCCCCAAAAACCCACGTCAGCTATATTCCCCCAAGTGGAGCCCACCTTTGTCACATGTCAACCCAAGCCACACCACACCCAGCGGTCTAAGAAAACAACCATTACCAATTTGGAAACAATAATTAACGTTCTTCCAAAGGTTGGATCAGTGTCACAAATAGCGTCTAGCCTACCGCTTCACCATGAGCGTTAAGTTGTTTATCACCTATTCGTATCAACTTCTAGTTGGCTAAGGCCACAACTGAAAATGCCTCATTTATTCATGACAAGATCTAATGTTACCACTCATTAATCTTCTTAAAATCATCACACTTGTTCATAAAATATCTATTAAAGCAGCCTAGCTTGTTTCATCAACGTATTTTCTATAAGCATGCAACGATTTTCATATGCTTTATTGTCACATTTCATAACCATTGCATTCCTTCTTAAAATAATACGTCGTTTCCAAACCATATACAAAAGACAACATTTTGCTGCCACATCGCGCGTCATTAGAGTGCTTCTTAATCAACAACTGCTTTCAATACGAAATCACCAAAATCCTTTTAGAGTAAATTGCAATTTACGTCCCTGATGAAGGAGCCCGGTGTCAGGTCGCATCCCGATTTTCAAAGTTTTGCTTCCTGCGTCACCAGTCATGTAAAAGCGACGCTAACCCAGTTTATGATTTCCAGTTAGACTGTGTAAAAGCATTTTTTTGTTACTTACCCCATGGCAACTAACCATCTTCAACATTTGCGTCCCGGGTAAATACACCTGCAATTTCCCACCATATTCTTCCTTTGAAAAACTTGTTATGTAGCCCATTTCCTCACAACAACCATATTCTTAGTGTTATCTAGCTAGTTAACTTTTGTAGTTCATGAGTTACGGACACTTCTTACCAGTCCACTTACATTGTGGTGTGACAATCTTAAAATTATATATATAGTAGCCAATGAGATACGAAACATCTTGGGATAGACAGGCGCATCATTCCAGATATGGTGCTAGCACATAGTCTCAAAGTTCAGTATGTGGCTACCACTTTTCGTATTTGCATATCTTTTAACCAACGAGTTCTCTTCAACGTGATTTAAAAATCTTTGTTCTAAGTTAGTGTCATTGTGAATTCCCGTGTTGAGAGGCAATTTAGGGTAGTTATGATGACAGTTATACCGTTGTATTTTACATTTGTAACACTTATTAATAAGGGTGCATGTTTTAGATTCACAAAGTGAGAATTGAACACAAAACACTTTACATTTCTTTTCTATGTACCAAGTTATGTGAGTTTAACTTGGATTTTAGTTTGGTTAAGAGTGTGTTTGCATTTAATTAGTGGGTTTACAATTATTTGTGCTTCTAACAATGGGTTTGTCATCCCTTTAAAATAGTGGGTTTGGGTGGGTTTTGATTTCATGATGGGCTTGTTTCAATTTTGGTTTTACCATGTGGATTTGAAATTAAAAACTGCCCAATACATGTTTAAAGTTTGTTGAGTATACTAAACACTAAGATCATTCAAGTAGAGAATATTTATAACTTGTTAGTTGATGCTCAAGTTTATTATGAACTAGCGTAAAGTCAAATAAGTATGTAATTCAGTAATATATACACGGTAGAAAAACGCCACAAATACAACAAAACTTTAAGGTTTTGAATTTAGCCTAACAGGAGTTCCGTGAATTAATATTTAATATTTGAATCTACAAACATGGTTAGCTAGATAGATCGGTTTCGGATCAACATAGGTTGACACACTTGGTGTACACTTTTCTGGCATAAACATAACTATTTATTGAAATTTGTGTTTAATGGTGTAATTTTGTAAAAAAAATAATAATAATAATAAATAAAAAAAATCTTGTCATAAAATTACACAAAAAAAATTATTTTAGGCAAACAATTCATTCCTTCACATCATAACAAAATTTTCATGAAAAAAATATCACATGAAGTTATATGTATGTTTATTATTCATCTTATTAAAAAAACAAAGTAAAAAAAAATCATTTACTCATCTCAAACGAATCAGATAAAAGAAACCAAACTATTATTCCAATCATAATTATCACACCACTTATCTCAACCGAATCAGATAAAAAAAACCAAACTATTATTCCAATCATAATTAGCACACCAAATACTTAATTAAGTTTTCTTATAAATGTGCATAACCACGTTAGTACATAACCAGGTTAAAAAGGCCATATTATTATTACAATCATATTCTATATATAGTATTAATTTATAACATATTGGAATGAATAGTGGCTCTATTTTGTCTTCTTGTGTTTTTTTTTAATTTTTTTTAACATAGTAAAATTTAGGTTTATTCATACTTCATGCTTGTAGCACGATTTGGTTACTTGAGTCTCTTTGGTATTGGAAATCCATGTTTTTTTACTTCACGTTTTCTTTTTCAGTTATGATCTTCGTTTGGTTGTTACTTAGAATAGTGTTTGATGGTTACGTTTGGTCCTTCAGTTTTTTTTCTTTTAGTGAAAGGTTTTTGTCTTTCCCCTCAACTTTCAAAGTAGTCTATTTTGCCTTTGTTTTCTTAAAACTTTTTACAATATCATTTTGACACCCTTGAATTTCTAATACATGTTGGTACAAATGTTATTCCATCGTTGTTTTACGTCACATGGTGATAGAAATTTTTATTTTTATTTTATGTTTTTCTTAATTTTGGTCGTCGTTTGGTGACTACTTAATATGGTTTTACGACCCCCGCAACGCGGGGCTTAAGACCAGTTAGAGTAAAGTTCCGTTTTGCTCCCTTGGTTTGGTCGTTTTAACGGTTTTGCTCCAATCCTTTAAAAATAGTCATTTTTTTGCTCCACATCTTTAACTCCATCCATCTTGTATGTTAATTGAAAGGGTATTTTGGTAATTTGAAATATATAATAAAGATACTTTGCTAATTTATATTTAAATGTAAATAATTAATATATGCACACATAACAATACGGTCTTTACTCTCTCGACAACATCTCCCTCTTTCTTCTACACCACCACCCACCACCGCCTGGCCACCCCCACAATCTCTCCCTCCACTACTGTCGTCAATCAACGCCACCCCTCTGCCAACAACTCATTTCTATCAAGACCCCCCCCCTCTCCACTGTACCATCAATATTTTGATGTTGACATCAAAGGTGAAAGAAATGAACCAAAATTTTAAAGTAATTTTTGTTGTGGCCATAAAGACCTCCGCAAGTCAAACCAAAAAAGAGAAGGCTTGTAGTTTTGGGTGTTCTTGGGTCCGCCACCGTAACATAACAAAATAAAAGGAATTTTTTTTTTAATAATTGGTGGTGAAGTTACACGAGCAGGAGAAAAATATTAGGGTACTTTTGTATTTGTTTGGCTGTTGATACAACAGACCACAAATCCATATTCGCCCCTTTTCAAGTTGGAATGCTTGTGGATGTTGGATTCTGTTCAGAACTTTTTAAATCCACTCATATCTTCTTATATCAGCTTCGATTTGCTCAGATTTTCTTACATTCGCTGAGATCTGCTTCGGTCCTCTTGTTTGACGGGGTATGGTGGTTGTTACTGATGGCGAGGGTGAACCGCTTGTTTGCCGGAATCGGAGTTGAATCAAAAGTTGCCGGCGGTTAGATGATGTTGAAGGTGGGGTGCTCAGGTGGTATTCAGCTAAAGAGTGTGAGAGAGAGAGAGAAAGGGAGAGAGAATGATTATATATATTATACATGTATAAAAGACCAAAATGACCCTGCATTCATATAGAAAATTATCAAATTACCCTTTGAGTTAACAGATATTATGGACGGAGTTAAAGCCAGGGAGTAGATTAGAGTAAAAGTATTAACATCGGGAGTAAAATGACTATTTTTAAAGGATTTGAGTAAAACCATTAAAATGACAAAACCATTAGGGAGTAAAATGACAATTTCATCAAGCTATATGATAAAGTTAGTTGTTGCAATATTGGAGAAAGTCTAGGGGCAAATGCGTAAATAGATCAATTAAAAGGGAGTTAGTTACTCGTCAGACAACAAGAGAACGTTCTTCCAAACGGCTATACATATATAAAACCCAAACCCTTTCTTCATCCTCATTTCAAACCCTCTGCAACTTTTCTAGAGAGAGAAAGAGATGGAGTCCACTAAGACGGCAATGGAGGCGTTCGAGAAGCTAGAGAAAGTCGGTGAAGGAACGTACGGCAAAGTGTACAGAGCACGAAACAGAGCCACCGGACAAATCGTTGCGCTTAAGAAAACCAGGCTTCATGAAGACGACGAAGGAGTTCCGCCTACAACGCTTCGAGAGATCTCGATTTTAAAAATGCTATCACGCGATTCTCATGTCGTTAAGTATGTGAATATCTTCAACTGATCATTTGCGATCGATGTTATTGCTACGGTTTCGTTAATTGTGAATCTACTATTGTTTCGTGTTTTCGTTACTTTAATGGAGGTTTAGCAGTTATGTTATCGGATTTCTTGATTCTGATTGTTACAATTTATTTATTTGAATATTATCAGTTTATTACTGTGTTAGGTTATGATAGCGGTTTAATTAGGGATTGATTGATCATTGATGAATATGCTTGTAGTATTGTGGATTGTGATTTTATTGTACATGTTAGGGTTTTGGTGATGAATAGACTAGATCTTCAACTTTTGTTAGGGTTTCATGTTTCTGTTTGATCAAAATTGACGAATTCTGTTCGTGTTTTTTGGTCTTAGATTTGAGCATAGTAATCAAATTGAGACTGTCAATGTATTGTGCTTCTAAGGTTTGTGTGATGAGGAGACTAGATCTTCATCTCTTGTTAGGGTTTTATGTGTATGTTTTTCTCAAATATTGTGATTTTGTTGGTGGTTTCTTGCCCATGATTTGAATATAGTAATGAAATTTGAAATGGTTTTGTGCTTCTTAGGGTTTTCGTGATGAAGAGATTAGATCATCAACTCTTGTTAGGGTTTTGTGTTTATGTTTATTCAACTATGTTTGGTTCTGTTAGTGTTTTCTTGCCTGTGATTTGAACATAGTAATCAAATATTCAAATTGAAATGGTATTGTGCGTCTTAGGGTTTGCGTGATGAAGAGATTAGATCCTCAACTCTTGTTACGGTTTTATGTTTATGTTTCTTTAAACTTATCTGCTTGTGTTCGGGTTTTATTGCCTGTGATTTGAACATAATAATTAACTTGAAATAGTGTTGTGCTTCTTACGGTTTGTATGATGAAGAGACTAGATCCTTAACTCTTAGGGTTTTTATGTTTATGTTTGTTCAAATTATGTGATTTTGTTGGTGTTTTCTTGCCTGTGATTTGAGCATGGTAATCAGATTGAAATTGTCAAAGTATTGTGCTTCTTAAGGTTTGTGTGATGAAGAGACTAGATCCTCAACTCTTGTTAAGGTTTTAAGTTTATGATTGTTTGTCTGTTTTTGTTGGGTTTTCTTGCCGGTGATCTGAACAAGTGATCAAATTGAATTGCTATTGACTAATCCTGGATTTGAGTACGGCATTGGCATTACGTGAATGTGTGTACTATGCTGCGGTTTTGTGCTTCTTTAATTGTAAATACTACTTTTTACTAACCATAAAACATTTGTCAAACCTCATGGTTCGAGTACATTTTACCCGCCAATCCTAGTTGTCAAATTTCATGGTTCAAACATTTGTCAAACCTTTGATTCTGTTATTTGTTTTTTGCCTGTTTTGGAACATAGTAGTTAAATTAAAATGGTATTGAGTATTGACTAATGGTTTAACTACAATAACTGACCAAACAGGCTGATGGATGTGAAGCAAGGTGTGAATAAAAATGGGAATACAATCCTCTACTTGGTGTTCGAGTACATGGAGACTGACATGAAGAAATTCATTCGATCCTATCGTCAAGCTGGTGATAACATTCCACCCAAAATCGTCAAGGTACAATTTCATCAAAAGTCAACTTCAGAATTCCTATCTGTCAACTTTTATTGAACATTGGTTCTTGCACTCGTTGCAGAGCTTGATGTACCAACTTTGCAAGGGAGTTGCTTTCTGTCACGCACATGGTGTATTACACAGGTATCCATTGTTTTGAGAAATCAGAACTTGTTTATGCTTTTGGTATGAATTTCGTTTTTCTGTCTGTTTCAGGGATCTTAAACCGCATAATCTTTTGATGGATCGAAAGACATTGATGCTTAAGATAGCTGATCTTGGACTTGCCCGAGCTTTCACTGTACCTATTAAGAAGTACACACATGAGGTATCATCCTCGTAAATTCGTCATATATTTTATTTCTTAACACTTTAGTACTGTACCCTTGTAATTTTTTCTACAATTGCAGATTTTGACCCTTTGGTATAGGGCTCCTGAAATCCTCTTGGGTGCTACCCATTATTCGACCGCTGTTGACATGTGGTCTGTTGGGTGCATATTCGGTAGGCAAAGTTTATACACTAGTTCATGAGGGTTTATGCTAGTTTCACGTGTTGGAAAGAACTTATCATCTCGTTTGATCTTTTTTTTAAATTTGTAGCTGAATTAGTCACAAATGTCGCCATTTTCGCTGGAGATTCCGAACTTCAACAATTGCTGCAAATTTTCAGGTCTTTTAAGTTATAACTTTTAGGATGTAAATTATCATTTCTTGAATGCATGTAACACCGGTTTCTTCAGGTTGTTGGGTACTCCGAATGAAGAGATCTGGCCAGGAGTGAGCGATCTTAAGGACTGGCATGAATTTCCACAATGGAAACCGAAGCTAATTTCATCTTCTGTACCGAATCTGGATCAAGATGGCCTCGATCTGCTTTGGGTAAGTAATTAATTCAATTTATTTTTTAAATTTACCAAAATGAATTGAACTTGTATATATATCTTCTGATTATTTTTATGCTTTTGTGCAGAGAATGTTGCAGTATGAACCATCAAAAAGGATTTCAGCTAGGAAAGCAATGGAACATCGATATTTTGATGATATCGACAAGACCAATCTTTGAAATGTATCATCTATGCTTATCTCGAGCAAACTTGACCTTATTACTCTGTCTAAAAGTTGACTTCTGATTTTGGAGCTTATGATGCCACTTGAATAGTATGCTATGGTTTTGTGGTTCTTGAAGTGTAGCTACAACTTTTACCCGACATAACATTTGTCAAACGTCATAGTTCAAGTAAATTTTACCTGCCAATCTTATATTCTGGGAAAGAAAGATATTGATTGGTTTACCCTTACTAAAATGATGTTACCATCAATGCTTAGACCATGTGTAGTGGACAACCAAAACAAAGCCCCCACCTTTGGGCGTTTTGCAACACGTGGCAGTCCAGTCAGCAAGGGGGCTTTGTTGGGCTTTTTTCAAAAATGGGCGTAGTGGAATAAAGCCCTGTAAAACCCCAACCAATCATTAACCAATTATTATTTTTTTGTTTTTATTTTAATTTAAAACTAATGATAATTGAGTTGGAACAATCTGACTGGCCAAAGAAACAAGGGTGGGGTGTGAAAAAAAAACGCCAAGGGGGATTTTTTTTAAAAAACGCCAGGGGGCGGTCATGGGGTTTGGTTGGACGTTTTTTTTTTTGGGAAAAACACTAAAAAAATCCTCACTATGGATGATCTTATAAGGCATATATGTATCAATTAGTATGTTTTCCCTGAAAATACAAGTGGTTATTTATGATCAAAACATGAGAAACAGTGGCCAAGTAAATAGTTTTTACTTAGCAGAGTAAATAGTATTTTATAGAAAAAGGGCAAAATGAATAAAGCCTGAAAATGACTCACAAAGTCATAATACAATTGATGTTGGAGGTAAAATATATCCTAAAGTTCGTATGTGTATTTTTATGAATTTAATACAAACGTGTCGTACTGTCGTGTGTATTTTTAGGCCTCAAATAAAAGATTAATATATTAGTTTGGAGTAAATTGCACAAAATGTCCTTTAAGTTTCACCAATCTTGCTGGTTTCAGCCTTAATCTTTAAAAGTTGCCAAAACCAGCCTTTAAGATTAATTTTGTTGCAGGTTTCATCCTTTATCACTAACCCAGTTACTAATCCATGTTAAATGGCCTCACATGCATAGCATGTGAGGGTAAAACCGTCTTTTCATATCTCTCTCTCCGTCTTTTCATCTCTCTCTCTCCACTTCCTGGTGTGATTACTGGAGAGAGAACCCAAAACCCACCTCTCATTTTCCATTTTCCAAGAACTCGACACACAAGATTTAAGCAACCACAAGCCCAAGGTGGTTGTGATCATCACCATCATCATCATCAGTATCTTCTTGTTCCTTCAAGTGTTGTGGTAACACCTACACACACCATCAAGATAAGATCACCAATCTTCTTTTTCTGGCTCAGAAAAGTCAAGAATCCAATTTTTTCCATTTGATGTCTTGGGAGTTTATAGCAGTGTTCCCTGCAAATCTTTATTTCAGAGCAGTAATTGTGTTGTGTCTCTCTCTGGTTTCTCTCTCTATATCTATTGTCGTAGCTGTCTGCAAAATCTCTTATGTTTTAAAGAGAATTTCAGAGACCCCACCATCTATCTATACACAGACTGGTACATCTTCTCAGATCTTGTATCTTCTTCAACCCTATATTCGAATTTGGTAGAAGAGATTTGAAAGGGGTTCTCTATGACCAAGGAGTAGAAACAAGAGATAGCTTCCCCAATTTCTCGGAACTTCACCTGGGCGCCACCGGGAGTGGGAGGAACGTCGATGGTTCTTCATCCTCGCCGCTGCTGGACACATCCGATGTTTTTGCATCATCCGGTGGTGGTGGATTGCTTACAGGTTCAACCTACGGTAACCCAATAAATTGATTCTAGTTTTTCTTTTTACAAAAAGTGTCGTCTCAGAAACTTCATGGAAACTGATTGGCTGCGTGGCATTGTGTCCCCTCCGACCCATCCGGTGCCGCCGCCCTCCGCCGTGTCTCTGTCGTCTGGTTCCGCAACTATCTCCGTGTTCATGATAACGAATCTTTGAATAAAATCGGGCTGCCGTCGGTGGACCGAATGGATTTAGCCGGAGAACGGCTGAATTCGAAGTATAAAGAGGCGAGAATCGAGTCTGAAGCGAGGATTCGTGACGCGATGTTCTTTCAATCGAGTCTTAAGCGAGACAATTAGGGAGATATGTGGGAGTAATTTGCAGCAGTGTGTTGGGGAACCAGAATCAATTTATTGAGGAAGTGGAGAGAGAGAGGAAAAGACGGTTTTACCCTCACATGCTATGCATGTGAGGCCATTTAACATGGATTAGTAACTGAGTTAGTGATAAAGGATGAAACCTGCAACAAAATTAATCTTAAAGGCTGGTTTTGGCAACTTTTAAAGATTAAGGCTGAAACCAGCAAGGTTGGTGAAACTTAAAGGACGTTTTGTGCAATTTACTCTATTAGTTTGAGATTCGTTTGGGTGTGGTCGAACTTCGAAGAGTGAGAGAAAAGAAAGATAAGATAAATACACAAAGTGAGATGTTGTAGACTTACTAGGGATATTCATTAATAGTATTTTGACCAGCTAAGCTTGAAAATATATTGACATTTTGACACCTCGTTGAACTTGAACTGAGTGCAAAATTCGTTGGCGTAACAAATTTGAAAATGGACCATTAAAACCGAGCTACATAGGCAATTACGCTGGCGGATTGAGAATTTGGGTGAAATTCGCTGATGGCTTCTTTGGGATAAATCTTCCGCATGCTTTTATTCTTCGAGCGAAATTCACGAGCTAGCAAAGGGGTATGCCAACTGACAGCAAAATAAGCTGGCCAACGGGTACACTAAACATGTTAGTCCTTCAGGTTAACTAGATTTACACTAATATTTGAATCTCTTTGTATCTTGTATTATTATTATTATTATTATTATTATTATTATTATTATTATTATTATTATTATTATTATTATTATTATATTCCTCTAAAGTTCATCATGTTATCAAAGGATTAACTCGTACATAATGTTTTAGTTGGAATACGATTCTTCGCGGTTAAACACTCACGAATCTTTATTATGGAGAAATCTAACTCAAAAACTCCAAGTTACAATTTCCACTATGAAATTAGACTATAACTAGGAAACCTATTAATTAATTACATGATAATTATCTAAACATACTTCTTAATCTAACACGTACAGGAACCTTATACAATAATCCACTAATTAATAATATTGTTTATTACTTGTATTGCACTCCAAGCAATCCTCCTAGCCATCCTTCACACATTTAAGCCATGGATAGACTAGGAATTCCCAACAGTTATTAAGAGCATTGAAAGCACATAAGCAAGCATGACAAGAGAGCATATCTCACATCAATAATTTTTAGGATATGTGTAATGATTTCATGGTTACTCTCTCAGTCCTTTTTAAAACTTCTAAAGGTTCATAATATGATATATGTGCTTTCAAAGTTAGCCTCATAGCTAAAAGCCGATGGCAAATTTCACAAATCCACTGATATAATTGTCTATGTTGTTCGGTTTTTATTGGTCCTTTTTTTAAACTTGTGCCACTAGCGAGTTTCATATTCTCTGTTCATTCACGCCAGTGTTAAGATGTCAATAATTTATTTGGTCAATGTTCATAAGTAAAACCAAAAAAATCAAGATTTCTTTTATTAAGTTGTTGAGTGAATTATGCTCGTTTTGATGAATTTTCTTACAAAAGTAACCTACTATGTATGAGTTGAGGAGTAAACAGTCAATCATAACGAACATTTATGAAATTAACTTCACCTTGAATATATGAAACACTGAGTAATGCTACTGTTACGTGCCATCCATCTACCAAAATGGCTAGTGACGAGGAGAACGCAGGCTTCCTTATATCATTCTTATTTTTCTTTATTTCCTTTAGTTATCATGTTTTGTATTTCCTTTTGTAACCCTATAAAATGGGCACCACTTGTATTGAGTTGATTATGAATAAAAAATGAATTGATTTTCTATAGTTCTCTTTTTATTTTTCTGTCTCGAAACCGACCATATCAAATGGCTTGGAAAAGTAATGTTTTATTATTATTGTTGTTGATATTATTATTAAATTAAAATAATGTTTAAAATAAGCCTTAAGTTACTAGTGGCAAGAAATGTAATATTTTTTTTATTATTATCTTTAATAGGGCCGGCCCTTAGGGTGGGTGAGCCGCACCCCCGGCCGAGGCCCATCTTTTCCGAGGGCTCTAAATTTTTATATATTATATTATATATATAATGTATTACCAACTAAAATGCTATCTTGTTGCTGAGGACAGTGCAGCGGAATTCGTTTGGCTTTTTAAACATAGTGTTGCCTGTTCGATTCATGTTGCTACCTTTTTTTTTTCATTTTTTCCTGTAATGTAAAACATTAAGCATTTATTTCTAAAATTAAAACATCTTAATGGTTGGTAAATTGGCTAGCAATTATCTCATCAACCAATGTTTGTTGTGTTCGATACCCACTTCTTTGTTTTGCTCAACTATTTTTAGACATTATAATTTTAAATTAACAATTTTTTAACTCATGAAATTTTATATATCTATCTGATTTCTATTTTTTCTTTCTAGATATATATACATTTAAGATTAAATAAGTGTTTATCCAGTAATTTTATATTCAAAGAACACGCATATTTGTTTCACCATAAAAATCATCATTATTTTCTTCGATTCTGGTAAATCATACGATTATGTGTAGAATATAGTTATAAACGTTTTATTCAAAATCAAGCCGGTCTTCTTTTCGATGAATTTTTGTTTAAATTAAACCGAGCTGCGTCAAATATCATACATTTGTACTTTTTTTAAATAAGCTTGCGTGTTTCTCAACGCTAACTTTTTTACAACAAGATAAGTTTTTTTCTTGATTTCCGAATATACGTTATAACATTTTTCTTATATTCATTTATTATGGTTTTTCAAATTTTATTAAAAATCGGCCCGTCATACATTATCCGGTATGTCATTCAACTAGTATGATTTTGTTATGTATATTGCTTTAACGTTAATCATCGTTTGTAAAAAAACTTAGTTTATATAATTCTTTAGGGTCTAAGGGTCTTTTTTCGGTTCGTACAGGACACTTGAATTTCAGGACCGGCTCTGATCTTTTAACATTATTATTATTAAAATAAGGTTCAAAATAAGCCATAAATTATGCAAAAATACATCATAAAAGTATCACTATCATAACATGCCACTCCATAAAAAAAAACCATTAAACCGGCAACTTTTATTCACCAACGTCACAAATTCAAATTTCAAAAAAAAAATACCGTTAACCCAAGCGCTCTCTTTATAAACTCCACCCCCTTTCCACTTCATCTTCGTCATTTGAAACCCTAACTAATTCATCCTCTTTTCTGAGATCGAAAATGGAGTCCACGAAGACGGCAATGGAGGCGTTCGAGAAGCTCGAAAAGGTCGGCGAAGGCACCTATGGAAAAGTGTACAAAGCCAGAGAGAAAGCCACCGGCAAAATCGTTGCTCTCAAGAAAACTAAACTTCACGAAGACGAAGAAGGCGTTCCGCCTACTACGCTTCGAGAGATCTCCATCCTGCGGATGCTCTCACGTGATCCTCATGTGGTTAAGTATGTGTTTCATATCATATGAATCTACAATTCCTTATTATGATGAAAAGTTAGGGTTTGTATGTTCTTTTAGCGGTTAATTGAGTATTTTTGTGATTATTTTGCGATGATTTATGCTTCAGTTTGTTTAATTACAGATAATTTGTTGGTATATTTGTGATTAAATCGAAGAGGTCAGATTTAGGGTTTGGATTGAGTATATTAGTTCGTTTTTTCAGATTTATGCTTCTATTTCGTGATGATTTATGCTTCAGTTTGTTTATATAATCATTATTTGTTTGTATTTTTGTAATCAAATAGAAGAGGTTAGATTTAGTGTTTGAATTAGTGATTTCACGTTTTTGTTTAAGGTGAAGAGGTCAGATTACTTTGCTAGTAATGTGCAATTGGAATGATGATTTTTTTAATTAGGGTGATTTCATGTTTTTGATTAAATTGAGCAGATAAAATTAGTGATTTCATGTTTTTGCTTGAACTGGACGGGCCAAATTTAGGTTTTTGTAGTCACATTTAATTAAATTATGGTTGATTAAATTAGTTATTTCATGTATTAGTCATGTTCAATTGAAATACTGCTGATTAAATTAGTGATTTCATGTTTTTTTGCTGGATTTGACTGATAACGACGATATCATACAGGCTGATGGATGTTAAGCAAGGTGTGAATAAGAATGGGAATACTGTTCTGTACTTGGTGTTCGAGTATATGGAAACCGATTTGAAGAAATTCATCCGATCATATCGTCAAACTGGTGA
The DNA here is from genome assembly GCA_947069175.1 of Scalesia atractyloides. Lineage (NCBI taxonomy): Eukaryota > Viridiplantae > Streptophyta > Magnoliopsida > Asterales > Asteraceae > Scalesia > Scalesia atractyloides. Next base: position 85,112,142 of record CAMTDV010000030.1, read on the forward strand.
AAACATTCCACCCAAAGTCATCAAGGTATATATTATCGACAATTTTATTTGTTGTTTCTAAATTGAACATATGCCAATAATTGTTTCGGGTATTTGATGCAGAGCTTGATGTACCAGCTTTGTGAAGGTGTTGCTTTCTGTCATTCTCATGGTGTTTTGCACAGGGATCTTAAACCGCACAATCTTTTGATGGACCGAAAGACATTGATGCTTAAAATAGCCGATCTTGGACTAGCCCGAGCTTTTAAAGTACCACTACCAAAGTATACTCATGAGGTATAACCATATACCGTTATAAACCGTTTTGTGCCTATTGTGTTTGGCTCATAATCTTTCATCTGCAGTTAGTTGACAGTTTGTTATTACTTTTATCATTGCAGATTTTGACCCTTTGGTACAGGGCTCCTGAGGTCCTTTTGGGTTCCACCCATTATTCGACCGCAGTTGACATGTGGTCTGTAGGCTGCATATTTGGTACACTTCACTTCATAGTTCATTCGTTTCATCCCACTAGTTAGGAGTCAGTGAATCAGGGGTGTTAAACGGGTCGTGTTTGCGGGCAGGGCCGTTCCGACATTTATGGAGGCCTAAGGCGAAATAAAATTTTGAGGCCCTTGTTGCTTTTTTGATTGTTACATACGATAATCCACTATCCGTTATCTAACACAACTATAGCAGATAATGGTTAGTTTGTATAAGAAATAAAATAAATCTAAACAATAATTTTGCACTAATATTACTAGTTCGCATATTAATTTTCTTTTAAGCGGAGGCCCTGTTGTTGTGGAGGCCCTAGACCCAAGACTGGGTTACTTGTACTATAGGTCCGGCCCTGTTTGCGGGTTGACGGATCCAACCCGATCCGAACCCAAAAATCTTATTAGACACATGAACCCGAACACGACACAAAAATTCACAGGTTGACCCACTTTTTTTTTGCATATCAATGTATTAAATTTAAAACTTTACAGCAAAAAAATACAAATGTATATCAAACAGTTGCATTTTAAATGTAAAATCTTATGTTGATTTTTGTTTTAATTTATAATTATAATCAATTGCATAATATAATATAAAAACACAATTTGGATGTAAAATTTTATGTTGATTTTTGTTTTAATTTATAATCAATTGCATAATATATATATAAAAACACAATTTGGAAAAATTAAAATATAATATAAATGGGTTAAACGGGTCAACCCGTAGTTTGACCCGAACCTAACCCATTTAGCTAAACAGGGTCGTGTGTTCAACCTGAAACTGACCCGAACCGTATAGACTAAACCCAAACCCACAATTCGTGTTAGGTTCGTTTTGGGTCATAATTTCACACCCATAATAGGGATATTAGTGGTGTCTGATCAAGTGGTTTGTTTTTAAATTTGTAGCTGAACTAGTCACAAAAAGCGCGATCTTTGCTGGAGATTCTGAGCTTCAACAGTTGCTGCATATTTTCAGGTCCATAATTCATAATGGGAAATCATTTCTCATTGTTTGAAACTATGTAACACGTAATCTTGATCATCATTTCGTGTGCATATTCAGGTTATTGGGTACTCCGAATGAAGAAATCTGGCCCGGAGTGAGTAAGCTCAAGGACTGGCATGAGTATCCCCAATGGAAACCGAAGCCAGTTTCAACTGCTGTACCGAATCTGGATCAAGACGGCCTTGATCTCCTTTCGGTAAATAAGAATATAAATTTTATATAAGTTTATTAAAAATAATTCGACTTGTATCAATATATAGTTCTAACTGTTAATATTTTTGTGTAGAAAATGTTCGAGTACGAACCATCAAAACGGATTTCGGCTAAGAAAGCAATGGAACATCCATACTTTGATGATCTTGACAAGAACAATCCATGAAGTATCTTACTTTAATTGCTTGTCTCGAGCAAAAATTTGTTTGTCATTAATTTCTAATTTGTTTGTCATTAATTTGTGGTGGAAATTCTAAAATCTAATGCGAAAGCAATTTATTTTCTGGTTTTAGGTGTGTTTCTGCATTTTTAAATGTTTGTGTCGTGTTTGAATCGAATGTGCAGGTGCATGGTGTATATAATAATCATTTTAAATGTTAAAATTCCTATTTTAAAAACTCACATAATCTTTTAAAAAGATAATATTTTAAGATATTTCTTTAACACTAGATAAAAAAAAGATAATATTTTAAGATATTTCTTTAACACTAGAAAATAAAATTTATTCCCAAATATTTTCGTAATTATAGATTTAATCTATCGTAATATGAGAGGAAATATACCAATTCAGAGTTGATAAATTCATAAACCAAACCAAAATTCGGCAAAAATGAAACAACCGTTGTTTGTTGTTTCAGGTTGAGGTTATTTCCTTTGACCAAGACCTCACGAGCATGAGGTGACCCTAAAAATTGTAAAATCTAGAAAACAGACTAAGTATCAAGGATGAAACACATGTATTTTAGGGCAAAGATATATGCCTTTGTTAAATTAAATGTGATTATAAATTAAGACCATTATTAATGGTTTAAACACGTGATTATAAATTGCATAGTTTGTTTATGCGTCACATCAATGTGTGGAATGGAGCTCCCGTAATCATTATTTTTGTTTTTTAATTCTAATCTATACTATATAATAAAAGCGTGGTTGCATGATGAGCGGAAATGGGAAGAATCCCAACAGTGGATGCTCCTTCAAAACGGAATGTCATCCATCATTGGTCTAGTCTAGGATGTTGCCCCCGGTGTAACGAAGATTCAGAATCGGCGGAAAGCATTCTCCCTACATGTCAAGTTACCAACAAAACCATTTGGCATTGGGTGAGCAATTGGTGCAACATTCCTCTTATCTTCGCTCTCTCAGTTAGGTTCCTCAACGTAAAATACGTAAGAAAAGTAAAAGCATCAGTGGGGGTAATTTAGACATTTCTCAGGTAACAAACTCTATCCACGTGGTACACACAGGAAGACTCATTCTCTGATTTTGACGAACAAACCGCAACAGCAACAGCAGCAGCAGACAGCCAGACACAACATTACCACCACCACTGCTCCCTGTGCTCTCACTCTCTTCCTCAACACATTTCACACAACCCTGGATAACCTATTGAAACCCTAGATAACATCATTATTTATTATTAAGATCAAACCCTAACTTATTCGCTTCATAACCCACGCAATGTAAGTTTATGAACCTCAATTGCTTTTTTAATTTGTTGCGAGTATGGAAATTCTTGTAGAATTTTGTTTTTAGAAGCTGTAGGATCACATCGATGCTGTTTTTGTCATGAATTACAGTTTTCAGAAGCTGATTTTGTGCTTATTGGTACTTTTTGACGGTAGGAAGCTAGGGTTTCTGTGTGAGAATGTTTTATAGCTTTATCAGTTCAAAATTTGTGGAAATGTGTTGGAACAAACCCTAGCTTATTCGCTTCATAACACACGCAGTGTAAGTTTACGACCTCTATAGCTTTTTTAATTTGTTGTCAATTTAGATTCCTCGTGTTTTCTTGTAGAATTTTGTTTCTAAGAGCTGTTTAAAAGTTTTAGGATCACATCGATAACAAAATTGTTTCGTGATAATGATGTTTTTGTGATGATTTACTGTTTTGACATGCTGATTTTGTGCTTATTGGTGCTTTTTTACCCTAATAAGCTAGGGTTTGTGTGTGAAATAGGGTTTTATAACTTTATTTGTTAAATTTTGTGGAAGTGTAATAGTGGATCAAATTTTTTTGTCATGAGTTACAGTCTTGGTTTTAAAAAGCGCGCCTAGGCGCGAGGCGACCCAAGGCGCAAATCATATCGCTTTGCGCTTCAAAGCGGGTGGTGTACAAGAAGCGCAAATGAGGCGCGCTTTTTAGGGGAAAATCGACCTAAGGCGCAGGCTGAGGCGCGCGCTTTTTGTACATGGGGTGTTTCTATGCAGCTGAGTGTTGTACAACACGCTTTTTCTGCTGTACATTTATGTTTTTTCATTTTAAAACATATATAAAGCTTAATTATAGCTAAATCATAGGTATTGGATGCTAAACACTTATGGGATATATATAAAATAAATTATATAATCACTTTGCACTTTGCATACGAAAAGCTCACCGCTTTTGCGCTTCGCTTTAAATCGGTTTTAGACCTCATCGCTTTTGTGCGCTTCCCGCTTTTTAAACCAAGGTTACAGTTTTGACATGGTGATTTTGTGCTTATTGGTACCTTTTTGACGGTAGGAAGCTCGGAGTTGTCTGTGAGAAAATGTTTTATAACTATACTAGTTCAACGTTTGTGGAAATGTACTAAACTGTGAGAAGATGTTTTATAACTTTAGTAGTTCAAAATTTGAGGAAATGTATTAAACTAGTTATGTATTGTTATTGGATTTTTGAATGTATCTATCTGCAATATTGATTTCTGTCTATAGATAGAGAGCTGTTGTAACCCTATTTGATACACAAATTTAGATACAAATTGACCCTGATTTATGTTTTTTAATCAAATGTTACTCCTACTCTATTTTACACCAAATATTACAAGATTCTCCTCTTGCATAGGTTTGAACCCGGGAACTCCCTTTAAGAGACATATGACTCTACCAAGTGGACTAGCCCCACTTTGGTATACCTGATTTATGCAAATATACTTATAAATGTATTTGAAATACTCTTTTGTAGAGTTTTAATGGATCAGAAAGAAGTTGAGATGGAGGATGCTGGAAAGTTTCTAGAAGATGAAGTGGTGGGTGGTGAAGAGCATGTTGGAGAAGACATCACAAGTGTGGAATATGTAGAAGGCAAACCGGAAGAGTCTTCTGGTTTAGTTAGCACAAGCCCAAAGAAAATTGAGCAAGATGAAGAGGAGATGCAAGCTAACACAGGCCCAGATGAAACCGAACAAGATGAAGAGGAGGTGCAAGGCAACACAGGCCCAAACGAAACCAAACGAGATGAAGAGGAGATGCAAACTAACACGGGCCCAAATGAAATCAAACAAGATGAAGAGGATATGCAAGCTAACACAGGCCCAGATGAAACTGAGCAAGATGAAGAGAAGATACAAGCTAACAAAATCGAGCAGGAATCGCCTGTGGATGAGGCCCATGATAGTAAGAAAGATGCTTCACCAATGGGTGATGATAAGGTTGAGGATAGTCATAATGATGCTACATATATGGATGATGATCATTATGGTTCTATGAAGATGCCAGAGAGCAACAATAATGAAGAATATCAAGAGCTTGTGGCATATTCACCTAATAAACCCGAGAATCATAGTACAGAGACATTGAAGAATGGGATAGAGGAAACAAAGGTAATATTACATTGAAAATTTTTGAATCGACGTCTTTAGTGGACTGTTAGCTATTTTAAGTTTTTAACAATTTGGTGTGTTACTTATAGATGGATGAGGGCTATGAATCAGGGACCGAAGAGGATCAAGAAGCATTTATGAAAGAGGTGGAAGCTGTGTATAAGGAGAAAGGCTTGGAATTTAAGCCTCCAAAGTTCTATCAACAGCCGTTAAATTGCCTAAAGTAAGCCTATTGGTTCCCATATCATGATATTTTGATGTTTGGGTGAAGACCCATTTTAGTTTTGTGCTTTTCTGATAGGCTGTGGAGGTCTGTTATTAAATTGGGCGGATACGACCAGGTATACCTTTTTTTCCTTCTTCCAATAATCGCGGGCTAAATCTTTTCAATAAAGCAAGTGCAGTTTAACAGTATTCAACATTCGGTCGCTCTTCAGGTAACTGTATCTAAGTTGTGGCGACAAGTAGGAGAATCTTTCCATCCACCAAAGTAAGAACATGAGTTTACGATTCAATATCATCTAGTGTTTTAATTAAAAAAACCGGAGATATTTGTCATTCACCCATTCCTCCAAATCTGTGATGGAGTCACATTTCAGTGTCTTCTCTAATCTGTAAAAAAATGATATTTGTATGTGATTATCATGCTACTAATCATGTATGGTTTATATGCTGAAGGACTTGCACAACCGTCTCGTGGACATTCCGCCAGTTCTATGAAAAGGTAATGATTATTTTACATTAGCAAGTTTTTAACTTTGGTAGTTATGCTGTCTTTGGTGGATATACATATCACATATGTAGCTACTTTGATAAGTTAATATAGTTTAAGGTGTCACAGGCCCTGTGTTATTAATTTCTTGATCACTAGTTGCAATAAATATTTTGTTTATTTGTAGGCGCTTCTTGAATACGAAAGGCATAAGCTCCAGGTTGGTGAGCTTGAATTCCCTCTTTCAACCGTCTTCCCTGAGGCCCCTATTGTTGATAATGAGGTTTGTTGATAAAGTTTCAGATTTTATATATGTTTTTTGTGTTTTGAGTCCAAAGATAAATTTATAAATGGGTTCTGCAGGCGAATGGTCATCAGACACCAGGTAGGGCCCGGAGGGATGCTGCAGCTCGAGCCATGCAAGGTTGGCATGCTCAACATCTCTTAGGTTTTGGTGAGGTTAGTAAGCCAATTGTTCAGGGGCATTTTTGTTATTTTACAACTCTAGAAATGACAAAAACATAATGAAGAAATCTTGCAAAGATGAATTGACTTGTTGCTTTTCATTTTTTAGGAGAAGAATTCCAACAGTCCACAGAGGCGTGAAAAAAGTCTCAAAAGCATCGGTAATGTCCTCTCTAAAAAGTATAGTAATTATAACATTATACATCAACAAAATGTGTTCTCTGAATCGAGTAATGATCACATATAGGGTCACTAAAACAAAAGAGACCTAGTGAAATGGAGCATTCTGTGAAAGCAGCACGAACAGAAACATCTAGGTAGTTTAGGGTCAATTATTTTTTTTTTCTTTCAATTTCATATTTGCATCATCGTTTTCATTTCATGTGTTCATATTCTTTTAATTATGATAGAGTTGTCACAACAATTGCTGATGTCGGTCCTCCTGCTAATTGGGTTAAAATAAACGTGCTAGTAACAGTAAGTATTATCAAACCAGTAACATTTATGACACGCATTTTGACTTTTTCAAGTCCTGGATGTCAAAGTTGACTATTTCTTATGGTGAAAACAGAAAGATTGTTTTGAGGTGTATGCACTAGTTCCAGGGCTTCTGCGAGAAGAGGTAAGAGACTAACTTGTGACTCTTACTTTTGTTTTCATTTTAAATTACCGATTTACTAAATCTTCGGCTAATAATCGAGTATATATCTTTGTTTTCTGATGGATTCAGGTGCGTGTCCAGTCAGATCCTGCTGGGCGCATTGTCATCACGGGTCAACCCGAGCAGCCTGACAACCCATGGGGTATTACACCTTTCAAAAAGGTTTGTTGATTTGAGTAAAACATTTAATAAAACAAAGCTGAATTATTCTTGTGGAAGTTGTTGTGCATTTGTATGTTGAGTAAAATGCCATTTTCGTCCCTGAAGTTTGTCCAGTTTTGCGACTTTCATCCAAAGGTTTGTTTTTCCGCATCTGGATCCTAAAGGTTTGAAATCTTACCATTTTCATCCGGCTTGTTAACTCCATCCATTTTTCTGCGTTAAGCCAGGGGTATTTCTGTCTTTTTTGCTAACTTAAAGGGCAATTTGGTCTTCTTCAGGGGGTATTCATTCTTTTTACATAAAGTGAAAAGACCGAATTGCTCTTTATGTTAGGAAAAAAGACGAAAATACCTCTTGACTTAATGGAGAAAAATGGATGGAGTTAACGAGCCGGATGAAAATGGCAAGATTTCAAACCTTTAGGATCCAGATGCGGAAAAACAAACCTTTGGACGAAAGTCGCAAAACTGGCCAAACCTCAGGGACGAAAATGGCATTTTACTCATATATTTTTTTACAAATAATAATGCGTATTAAAGTTATACCACTACAATGATAACCTTTTTGGATGAAACGTTTTTTGAAATATATACTTTACCGGACTTTTGAGATAAAACATGACCCAGATCAGAGCCATTTGTGTTAACAAAGGGTTAAAAGTGCCACATCTAAGTGATGGTTTGTTGATAATTAATTGATGTTTGGCTATAATATTATAGGTGATTAGCCTACCATCAAAAATCGATCCGCTTCGCACATCTGCGGTTGTGAGCTTACATGGACGGCTTTTGGTTCGGGTGCCTTTTGAGCAGTCAAGCATCTGAACTTCCTTACCCTTTTTACTTGTCAGTAATTAGGACATTGAAAGTGGTAGCTAGCAAATATTTAGTGTTAATTATGATTTAAAACGGTCTTTGTTGTGTATGGTTTACAGTAAAGTAGTTACAGCTTGACATGATACACTGTTTCAGTTCACAGTTGCCCGTAAGTTAAAGGCCTTTTATGGCTTCATTTGTAATATCAGTGGGCAAGTTTTTGGTATAGTTTTGTTGCTTCACTTTTTGTTATGTGTTTCATGTATTTGGTTATTTCTGTTTCAATATGTAATTACACGTAAGTATTTCAGTAAACTGATGGTACAAGTATATAATGTTTTACAAGAACTCGGTAATGCGATGAAAAACGCAATGACAGTTTTTTAATGTATAACACACCTAAAAGACATTGTATCACGGTAGATCATGCTTAAGTGATGAGACCATAATGAAATTGACACCTGCTATTCTGGGAGTGAGAACTGTGGCCAAGGGCTTGCATTCTGATAACTCTATGCTTCTTGCTTCCACGGGCCAAAATCAAGGCGTGAGACGAGAGTTTACGTGCACGTCACCGGCTATTTATATAAAATTTGTAAATTAATTTTTTATCTTGAGAAATTTTTGACTGTGAAATACCCAATAAAAATATATCTATACAAATTATCTAATATATAAGGAACCTCGGTATATATAAAAGTACTTCCAAGTAAACAAATATAATTTACTTTTCTTTTATATACAACCTAATAATTTGGTTTTAAAAGGCGTGCCTCATGCGTGATGTGTGAGGTGATGTGTGAGGTGACCATGAAAAGGCGCGCCTCATGCACTCGTGATGTGTCAAATGACCATGCGGCTGGAAAAACGGACGCTTCTGAGAAGGCACTGCACATGCATGCAGCGATACTTAGGTGGTTCTGAAGTGAGTAAAGGGCTAGCCACACTTGTTTTCTTATTATATATTTTCATCAACTAACAGCCCATTTTCTCATTTATCTGAGAAGTTTTTTTTGTTTTTTCTGTTTTCTGATCTGTTATCTTTTTTAAATTCTTTAGGTTTTACTTGTACATGTAGTAGGAGACTAGAAGCACAAGTAAACTTCCTAAACTTAATAGTTTGACTGATTTATGCACTGACCAGCCTTATGACCAAACCAGTATAATCTGATGGTGAAACCATGACAGCCCTCTGCTAAAACGAGAACTAAAACAGGGCGACCGTTCAATAGGTTTTGTCGATTCGTAAACTTCTCTTGCCTTGGGAGCCAAAATGATATCCAAACAACGATCGACTCTTAATCTCTTATATCTATGCATAAATGCATGTATATATATATATATATATGCATGCCTGGACATGCATATACCCAAATCATTCATAATCGAGCAGGATCCGTATGATATAACTTCAGACAGAACTTTGCGACAACCAAATGCATTCATTTCATCTTCCCAAAAAAAGAGTGCTTCATTACTCTGAATTAATAGTTCAATGGTTCAGATGCAGAAATGCTAAAACCAACAAAATGACAATAATCATAGATTATTTCTCCATCAAACTACCTCATACATAGTAGATTTAAACAATTACCATTTCAGATGTATAAATATTGTTCTCATACATGAACATTATTACAATGCAGACTTTATCTGCAAACTGAATAACTATAAGCTTTTTACTCCAAAAACCATATAAAATTTAACACCATAACCTTCATAATAATCACCGTATACTATAAACCTCTTCCAGAAATGCTCCCATCATTTCTCAGGATTATTAGTTTTACTTTTGTTCCCATAAATTAGCCCTGTTTCCTACATAATCAAACATCAATTCAGTTATTATCATCCATTTCTAACCAAATCTGGATCAAAAGCAGTTTTTAACACCGACCGAAATCAGTTCATTGTTATCAAATCGACTCGATTTTTGTATTCCTCAGGTAAAATATGCACATGATTAGGGATGAGCATTTTCTACCGAATACTCGTACTATACCCACCGTACAGACAGTGACAAAACAAAATCGGTACAGGTACCAGTATTCATCGTTAGAATTTTCGTGTCGGTACTAGTCAGTTTCAGTGCTTTTCGGTATTCATTTTCAGGATTTTCAGTTTCAGTACCAGTCGGTTTCGGAACACTGTACTTGTACCGAACAAATACTCACAATACAAACTCAGTAATGATACGAGTATTCATTTTTAGGATTTTCGGTTACGGTACTAGTCAGTTCCAGGGACTGTTTGGCAACTTCTGAATGGTTAAGTGTTGAACCAGTAAAAGGTTTGAACCATTAATTGCTGAACCAGTAACTAGTAAGAGGTCTGAACCACTAAAAGCAAGTATAATGCTTAACCATTCAGAGGCAAATGTCTGACAATTCAGATTAGAGTTCTAATCCTTCCGACTCACTATAATGCTTAATCATTCAGAACAAATGTCTGAACCATTCAGATATCTGCTTGCGAAACAAACAGTCTAAACCAATAAAAAGTTTGAACTATTAAGAGTCTCATTAAGAGCTAATTCACTACTGGTAATCGGTATGGTATTCTATTTTTACTAGTTTCCGGTATGGCGGGTTCACCATCATCAAAATTAGGGCAAAATCAAACCTGAGGATCCGGCACCGGTTTCACTTTCTCAACATATCGATACCGATCGGATGCTGCCGCAATTGCAGCTCTCTCCTGAAACAAAAACAAAACAATCAAACAAAAAATCACCAATCAATCAATCTCATAACACTCCGAACAATACAACAGTTAAAAAAGTGTACTTCTTGTTCTCGTTTGAGCTCTTGTGAGGGTTTGATCCACAAAAAGTAGGCTAGGGTTCCGGCGACCACCCAGGATGCGAGGTTGCTACCGCCGCTAAGACCGCCCATTGCATTTCCGACGGCGGAACGGACATTTCCTAATGATTTCTTCCAACCGGTAGCCATTGTAGTTAGGGTTTTGTTAATCTAGGGTTTTGTTTTGGAGTGTGAGAATGAACGTTAATGGGATGGTAACCGACTTCTTGCACGAGTTTCGTCGGGTCGTGTTATTCGGAGCTTTCACAAAAATTTATTTTTTAAACTGTAAAAACAATTCTAGTGTTTTTTTAAATTAATTAATTAAATAATAAAATTGTAGTTTTCAGTCAAAACAACGATTTCTATTACTATATACTATATAAAAGGTGAACGCGGAATGAATCGATACCGTCAATCGATACTGGTATTGTTATTATTAAAAGTGGTATTGGTATTAGTTTTTATTGTTTTCTACTGATGTAAAAATAAGAAGTTTCTTTTTCAATTATTACGGTGAGTGTTAATACCGTAATGAGCTAAACCAATATTGTCTAAATTTCTATATCGGAACACCGAAAAATCTGACTAATTATTTATCGAATTAAGTACAGTATAAGGTCTTCTATTTTATTTATTTTTGAATTAAGTACAGTATAAGATCTTCTATTTTATTTATTTATATATGTTATATTTTGACTAAAAGAATTTGGAATAAATATATGAAGTAATACTTAGTCCATATACCATTCCTCATATTTAAGGTTTCCTATGTTTTATGTTTTCTTGTAGAAGTTATAAATACGGTTTATTTTTTTACAAACGACTATATCAACAATATAAAACCGAATATTTTATATCTTGCTTTTTTTATTTTCCTAATGGAGAAAACATAACTAAATCTATTTTAGATGGGCCGTGGAACGTTTGGAAAGCCTTACAATTGCATAAGGGGAAAACTACGATTTCTGGTAACCAGCCGGCCAATAGACCATTTCAAGTGATAAATAGGTTGGATGATCCTTAGATAACATTTCCAAGTTGAGGTTTTCAAATCCTTAGGATTTTGGTTTTACTCCGTGTAAAAAAATATTTTACTAGCTAGTTTTTTTTTATATATTCCCTTTTATAATCAACCAAGCTTTTTTTAACAACATTTCCTAAGATTAAATAAACTACAATTTGTACTCTACAGATTTGAACCCCTGACATTTAAATTGGGAGACACATGCCTTTTAACATGAGGATTTCCTCAGGGCCGGTCCTAGGATTTTGGGGGCCCAAAGCGAATTAAAAATTCGAGGCTCTTTTTTATTTTTTTGGCTCGTAATTTCGGTTTGTATCTGACATGAAATATATTAGGAAGAAACTTATAAAGCACTTAACCATTATATAAACTAGATGATTTCCCTAATCAAATAATGTTGGGTATCTAATACATAAATCAAATCTAAGTTGGTCAAAAGAGTTAACCTAACAAATAACAACTTACATCACGTGTGAAAGGAACTAAAACATGTTACTTATTTTGAGTATGCCGTTGTTATTAGTTAGAACGATTTTTTTAAATAAAATTTACATGGACATACCATGTTAAAAATTGCATGGACAAAATTATTTAGCTTATTGAACTAGAAGAGGTGATTAAAAAAGATGCATTTATAACTCTTTACTAAAAGGGTGAGTGAGATGATTAATAGTTTTTAAAATAGAGTAAAATGCTAAAATTGTCCCCGAGGTTTGGCTACAATTGCCAGATCCACCCAAAAAGGTTTTTTTTTTTTCTCAACTGGACCACTAAGGTTTCAAATATTTTGCCAGATCCATCCACTTTACTAATCATGTTAAAAACTAATGTTAAATAAGGGATATTTTGGTAATTCTCTTAATTTATTTGAGGAAATACGTTTCTATCATACATTAGACATCTATCAAAATATGTCTCTTTGGTATGATTGTAAGCCTAGTTATATAATTGTTTTTATTATATGTGATTGGAAAATTTTCATTGTATACATATAATTACGTAATTATAATTTAGGAATAATTGTAACCGTTAATTATTATAGTAACTTTATCTTCTCGTTTCTTGAGGTATATTTGCATACCAAGCTAGTCGATCCATCTCTTTGCAATAATATAATTGTTAGTTTTGCAGCAACAAATAGAAACTATTATGCCAATTGTGTTTTGGCATTTGTAAGTTTAACCTTCTTTTAATAAAGAATTTGAATCTTATCATTGGTGTGTGTATATATATGGTGGGGTTTTTATGAAAGAAAATTTGCTTTTCACTTCAGGGAAAAGGTGAATTTATTTTCTTTCATTATTTGTTTCAAATTCCGTCATATATTATACATTTTTTCATGGAAAATATATACTTTCTTTTGTTGAGAAAGTTGCATCGACTTTTATTCGGTACCTTTCTTTATTTTCTCGTACATTATTTTCTTGCAAAGAGATGAGAACAACTAGGTTGGTTATGACGAAAACGTATTTCCTCAGGTAAATAAAGAGAATGATCAAAATACCCCTTATTTGACATTAGTTTTTAACATGGTTAGAAAAGTGGATGGATCTGGCAACAATTTTGAAACCCTAATGGTTCATTTGAGAAAAAATAACTTTTTGGATGGATCTGGCAATTGCATTCAAACCTCAGGGACGATTTTAGCAGTTTACTCTTTAAAATAAGTAGCACGTGGGATTCGAACCTAACCCTCCACAAAAGCCAAAACTTATTCCTACCACCAGACTACACGTATATTAATGTTAACAAATATCACCGAAAATATAATATTCATTTTTTTATAAATATAGATTTTTTTTTAAATTTCGGAGGCCCTATTTTTTCGGAGGCCCTAAGACGTCGCCTAGCCTAATAGCACTAACGGGCCTGCCCTGGATGTCCTCTTAAGGACCATAATCAACTAAGTACATCCAAAAACGACATCATATTAGATGACGTATATGCATAATAGGGTTAGACCTTAGCAACGAGACCGGATCCTAACACATATGAAGCTAAACATAAGACACATATAACTAAGGTATTAACCATTTGAAAACGTCAAAGTAATCTAACCAAGCCATCGATTGTGACCACGAACACATTAGGCCATCTATAGCAGTGGAGGTCTACGAACCTCCACTTCAGGCGTTGCTCAATGTTGCTCTACACAAACTGATGTCTTTAGTAATTCTCCCGCTCACAAAAGTGGCCTCCACCTACCATGTACAAGGACCTTTTTGTTTCCCTCTCTCTTCCACAACTACAACATCCATCCCATCTCCTCCATCTGTATCCGTTGGGGTTAGTGGACCCCATTTAGGGATGAGCTCGGTACCGACCGGTATCGAAAATTCTCAAAAATGGGTACCGGTACCGTACCCGGTACCAGTATTTGAGGTAAAAACCGGTAAACACCGATACCGAAAATGTCAAAAGTCAGTATGGAATCGGTACCGAAAAGGTACCGTTCGGTAAATTCAGTACCGATACCATTTGCTCATCCCTAACCCCATTTGCAAATGCTTATTATAGGTTTCTTAATATCACTAACTAAGAAAATCTACAATATTTTGATTTTTAGATTTTGATAATTGATAGGTTTTGCTTACAAAGAATTTAGTTAACGGGAAAGAGGTTTTGGATGCAGGTGGATTCAAACCAACTTGACAAATAAACTATTAGCAATCATCATTTTGATTTATATGAGGCAATTGATTTATTATTACTAAAAAATACAGGAACATTTCTACATATAATTAATTATTAATAGAAAACATAATATTAAGATTAATTTAAACGTCGAATTCCTCAATTCAGTTATTTATACACATATAACTATAACATAACAAGAAAAATCGTTAGCTTTAGTTATCTTGATGATAGTTTGATTATTCGGTTCTCCTACTCATCCTTGATTGTGTTAAGATACGGCATAGTTAATGTGAAATGGACCTCTCATAGTAAATTCCATTACTCAATGTTAATACAATATATTTCCTTTCTACTCTAGGTTGATCAACCATTCTATAAGCACACATATGCAATATCTTCTTAAAGACTAACCTGACTGTCAGAAAGAAAGTAGATCCCAAGAGTTTGGCCTAGACCACATTCTAACAAGTTCCTTGATGTTTGTAGCACAATCCAAACTCGGGATGACAAAGATTAACTACAATTAAATAGATTTGTTTCGAACCAAACTGTTAAGAAACATGATATGAAGATAATACAAGAAGTAAGACAAGAAATAGCGACAAAAAGGTGAAAGATCTTATTAAACCAACCCAAATCAGTACCCCCCAAATACCCAAAGATCTTACAATCCGTAAGATCAACAACAAATACAAAGTATTGATACAAATCTTGATGATCATCCATCAATACCAGAAATTACACAATCTCTCCAATACATATCAGAGATAATCACAACGATACAAGAACAACGAAACCCTAATTACAAAGAGGATATGAGCGTAAACAAAGGAGTGAATGAACAATCTAGAAGACTTCTCTCCTTTTATATGCTGCTCAAGAGAAAGTTACACTTAAGTCCAAAACTATCATCATAGATGATCGCAGTCCTCCAATATGAACACATAGCCCCCTCATAATTCCGGAACATAACAACCTGAACCAATACTCAACAAACCAATTATTACAAGCCCAATATCTCAATAAGGAAGCCCAATAAGAAATAAATAACTAGCCCATCTGAACATAGGAAAGCCCATATGAATGAAATATGAATAAAGCTAAATATTTTCAACATCCCTCCTTCATTCATATGGCTTAAACATATTCACAAGACCAAGTCTTTCACATAATAGATCATGTTGACTTACAGTCAACCCTTTAGTAAAAATATCTGCCAGTTGACTCTCTGAGTCAACTTTTAGTGTCAATAAAACCTGAAGCAACTTTTTCTCTAAGAAAATACAGATCCAATTCAAAATGCTTCATTTTTTCATGAAATACAGGATTTGTTGCTATTAACAAAGCAGCAATGCTATCACAAAACAATTTTATAGGTAAGTTATAACTTACATTTAGCTCACTCAACAAATTACCAATCCACACCAATTCACATGAGGCTGAGCACATTGCTCTATACTCAGCCTCCCCGGTTGACCTGGAAACGGTACTTTGTTTTTTACTTTTCCAGGAGACCAAATTACCTCCCGAAAAAATACAGAACCCAGTGACAGATTTGCTAGAGACTGGACACTTTGCCCAGTCTGAATCAGCAAAACATGACAAATCAAAGTTACTATCTTTTTTAAACATAAGACCTTTACCTGGACATAATTTAAGATACCGCAACAATCTCAGTGCAATTTTAAGATGAACAGTTAAAGGTTTATGCATGAATTAACTCAGTATTGCACAACATAGCTAATGTCAGGACGAGTTAACGAAAGATATATCAATTTACCAATTAATTTTTGATAACTAGTTATACTCTCCAACTCATCCTTTTCTTCTTTAGTTTTGCTATTAATAACATGGCTTAGTTCGATTGGAGTATTAGCCGGTTTGCAACCCAGATAACCAAACTCTCCTAGTAACTCAAGACAATATTTTCTTTGGTTTAAACAAATACCATTTTTATCATACACAACTTCCAAACCCATAAAATACTTTAAATACCCAAGTCTTTGATTTGAAAACTATTGCTAAGTAAATCTTTGATTCTACTGATCTCAGCATCATCATTACCAGTTATTATAATATCATCTACATATACCAGTAACACTACAAACACAGACTTAACAGACATTACATACAAAGAATGATCACATCTACTTTGAGTAAAACCCACATTAAGAAGAACATTAGTTAACTTTTGCATTCCACTTTCTAGGAGCCTGTTTTAAACCATATAGAGACTAACAAGTTTAAAAATTTTGACTCACTTTTAGAATAATATCCCTTGGTAAAGACATATAGACATCCTCAGAAATCGATCCATATAAAAAAGCATTGTTATCAAGCTGATACAAAGACCAACAGTTCTGAACAGCAAGGCTCAAAACACATCTAATATCACCATTTTTAAACAGGTGAGAATGTCTCACCAAAATCCAGCCCTTCTCTTTGGTTATAACCTTTTGCAATCAATTAGCTTTATATCTCTCTATCTCACCATTTGCCTTATACTTAACCTTATATATCCACTTGCAG
The DNA here is from genome assembly GCA_947069175.1 of Scalesia atractyloides. Lineage (NCBI taxonomy): Eukaryota > Viridiplantae > Streptophyta > Magnoliopsida > Asterales > Asteraceae > Scalesia > Scalesia atractyloides. Next base: position 85,129,239 of record CAMTDV010000030.1, read on the forward strand.
CCTATAGTTTCCTATCAGCAGGCAAATCTACCAACTCCCAAGTATTATTACGATGCAAAGCTTCCATTTCTAAGTTAATAGCTTCTACCCACTTGGGATCTTTAGAAGCTTCACTATAACTACCAGGTTCAGCAGACTTATTTAAACTACTAATAAAAGACACATTATCAGCAGATAAACATGCATAACTAACCACTTTTCTAATATCATACTTTGCATTATTATTCAACACATAGTCATCAAATCTTTTTGTAACACACTACTTCTGGTAGACCTTCTAGTCCCAGAAGTAGTTCCCTCATATGGGTTTATCTCATCAGCTGACACAACAATGTCCTCTGCCCTGCCAGACTCCACTCTAACACTACTTTCTTCACTATAACCTAAGTTTTGATTGCGAACTATCAATGTTGAACTTGAGGAGTTGGGACAGATGTAGAGGGAACTGGTTGCTGATCATCACTGTATGTTTCATGAGATACAACAGCACCCTCTTCATCATTGGGAGTGTGAGAACCTTCAGATATATTCATTTCATACAAATCAAAGAAATTAATATGATTTAAGGTTTTGTCAAATAATATTTGATCTGAAAGAAGTTTAGACTTGAAAGGATAAACATGTTCATAAAATTTTACATCTCTAGAAAAAACACCTTTTTCTCATATAATCTCCATAGTTTATAGCCCTTCTTAACATTTGAATACCCAATCAAAACACACTTATCAGCATGATAAGTAAATTTATCAGAATTATTTAAAATTGTACTAAAACAAAGACACCCAAAAGTTCTCAAATGGGACAAAGAGGGTTGAAATCCAAACATGAGTTCATAAGGACTCTTTCCTACTAATACAGAGGATGGAAGCCTGTTAATTAAGTAAACTGTAGTTAGAACACAATCACTCCAAAATTTCAAAGGTTAACCACCTGAAACATCAAGGCTCTGGCTATATTTAACAAGTGTCTATGTTTCCTTTCAACTACACCATTCTGTTGTGGTGTATATGAACAGGAAGTCTGATGTATTATACCCTTATTATTACAAAAGTTATTCATTTGAGCATTAACAAATTCAGTTCCATTATCGCTACGAAACACTTTAATTTTCTTTTTGAACTGGGTTAACACAAGTTCATAAAATACTTTAACATTTTCAAAAACTTCCATTTTATTCTTAAGTAAGTAACACCAGACAGATCTAGAATAATCATCAACCACAGTCATGAAATACTTATACCCTTCATAGCTAGTGACTCTATAAGGCCCCCACAAATCTAAGTGTATCAAATTTCCAACACCCTTAGACTTGTGCTCACTCAACGGGAAAGGAACTCTAACTTGTTTAGACCTATGACAAATTTCACATGGACCATGATCAACGGATACAATACCCAGACTAATTTTTAAAACAGCCAGAACTTGATCAGAAGGGTGGCCTAACCTACTATGCCATACATTGGATTTCAAAACACTATTAAAGCACATATTCACAGAATTACCATGTCTACCAACAAAGTACAACTCATTATCCTGCCTACCAATCACCAGGATTTTCTTTGATTTCAAATCCTGTAACATACAATTGTTTTCATTAAACAAGACAGTAACACCATTGTCTTAGCAAGCTTATAAACAGATAGAAGATTTACACTATAATCAGGAACATAAAAGACATCTTTTATTATCACATAATTAATTAATTTTAACTCACCAATCTTTAACACTCTTACACTAGTTCCATTAGGGTGACTAACAGTTAAACCACATTCAGACACATCGACACACTTTATCATATCTTTATCAGACTTAATCATATGTTGGTTGGCACCAGAATCAACAATCCAATTATAATCATGTTCAAAAAACACACCACTAGAACATGAAACATAACTACTACAACAATTTGATAATTAGACAACTCACCTCCCATATTAGACATAGACTGACTTCCAGCATCCTTTTCACCAACTAGAGACAACAACTTGGCTATCTGTTCAGATGTAAATGGCAACCCAGACACAACAGAACTAGAAGCAGCAGACATAGATGATTTATTATTATTATTATTACTGTTACCACTCCTAGCAGTCTGCCCTACAGTCCTTTTTTTCATTCCTGGAGGGTACCCAATTATCTCAAAAAATCTATCTACAGTGTGTCCTAACATGTTACAGTGGGTACGCTTTAGATTTGGATTAGGACCTCTAAAGTTTCTCTTCCTAGGGTCGAAATTATGATTAGTTTTAGACACAAAAGAGACATTCTGACCCTTACCCCCACTAGCAGACAACCTATGAGACTCCTCTCTATATATAATCGAGAAAGCAACCTTGACAGATGGAAATGGCTCTCTAGTTAACAGGTTAGTTCTCACAGGCTGGTATACATCATCTAACCCCATAAGAAATTGCATTAACTTGATTAGTGTTGAAAAATCATTATAATCTTTAGCTTCCTGACAAGAACATGTGGGAAGATGCACCATTGCATCAAAATTGTTTCCACATGGTTGTGAGTTTGTTATAATATTCAGCTACACTATTGCTATTTTGAGAAATACAGTTAATCTTTTTATACAAATCATATACCACAGAGCCATCCACCTTATCAAATGATTCTTTCAGATCAGTCCAAACCTCAGATGCTAGCTTAGAAAAAACTTGACCTAAGAATAAGTCTTCAGATATAGAATTTAATAACCAAGTAAGAACCACATAGTTGCACCTATCCCACTGTTTAACAAGGACCTCATCATCTTTAGACTTCTCGCATTTACCATCAATAAAACCATATTTATTTTTAGCCTCTAAAGCCAGTCTCATAGTATTAGACCACACAGAATAGTTTTCAGTACCTTTAAGTTTTATATTTAGTATAGTTAAGGCACTAGAGTCGCTAGGATGCAGATACAATGGATCTCCTATGTCCAATTTACTAATAAGAGTAGCAGATGTACTAGTATCACTCATAATGACAACAACAAACAGCCACAAATAAAACTACAAAATACAGATCAAACAACACACAATGATCAATAACAACCCTAGGGCGAAAGTGAGTCAGGGACCAGATTCCAGGATCGTCACTCTATGGTGCATGGACAAGCCTTTACTCAGGAGCCAACACTATATACAATTATTAGACTACAGACAAGATGAAAACAACAATGAAACAAACAAACCGGTCCTCACTACCCCGGCATCAACTAATCATCAACAAAAATAGACAAAGTACAACAAGAACAATCTTACAGTAGGTGCGTATAACTCCAAGCACCACCAGATCTGTAGTTTTCAAGAACTACAAGATCTGATGCAGATAAACCACAACGAACACTCCTGGTTAATTTGCCCTGAAACGTCTATGGTTTCAGAGACTAACACAGAAGACAGATCGGAAATCAAGAAACCCTAAGTTAGGGTTTTGTCCAGCACAAACACAAACACCACCAAGCGAACAGATCCAAGCAGATCTACAGCAGTCAAAAGTTTCCAAGAGCAGAAACCCTAACAAACAAGATAGCAACAATTAGAACGAGACAATAACACAACGGAAAAATTATCAACTGGAGCTTTAAAGCTCTGATACCATGTTAAGAAACATGATATGAAGATAATACAAGAAGTAAGACAAGAAATAGCGACAAAACAAGTGACAAGATCTTATTAAACCAACTCAAATCAGTACCCCCAAATACCCAAAGATCTTACAATCTGTAAGATCAACAACAAATACAAAGTACTGATACAAATCTTGGATGATCATCCACTGATGATCATCAATACCAGAAATACACAATCTCTCCAATACAGATGAGAGATAATCACAACGATACAAGAACAACGAAACCCTAATTACAAAGAGGATATGAGCGTAAACAAAGAAAGAGGTGAATGAACAATCCAGAAGACTTCTCTCCTTTTATATGTTGCTCAAGAGAAAGTTACACTTAAGTCCAAAACTATCATCAGAGATGATCGCAGTCCTCCAATATGAACACATAGCCCCCTCATAATTCCGGAACACAACAACCTGAACCAATACTCAACAAACCAGTTATTACAAGCCCAGTATCTCAATAAGGAAGCCCAATAAGAAATAAATAACTAGCCCATCTGAACATAGGAAAGCCCATATGAATGAAATATGAATAAAGCTAAATATTTTCAACACAAACAACGTTAAAAAATTATTATCTACGTACTAACAAACATTATCTTGATTTTTTTTTCTAATATCAAATGCTTGGAGATACATCAAGCATATGAACCAAACATACTGGCAAATTTTCTCAGATGATACAAGAATGACTTGCAATCCACACTTGCCTTTGGAGATGGTTCAAAAAATTGTCGCTACCAAGGTTTATATAGTTGAATACTTGTATTATATGTAGCTTTTAATGAGCTACTCATCTGAAATGCCTGACACTAAAGACCGTTCACAAGCCAAAACTGAACCTTAACATGTTACAAATTAAACTTAACAAAATTTTCAGCGAAAGTTAGTGTTAGTATATAAACTTATTACAAATTAAAAAACACAAATCTTGAACATAAAATTATTAAAAATTAAACTGGAAGGTGTTCCCTTTAACAAACCATTTGAACTATCTGTGTAATTAGCTCAATCATTTATCATTTATCTTGCTATATTTAAAAGATAAAATGGCCAATAGTTAACTTATATAACATTTAGAGTAAATTACTTAAAGTTATCCATTTTGTGTGATCTATTGCACAAACTTGATGGTATCCCTATTGGCCATCGTGCAAAGTATAGGCAATATTATGAATTTAAACATGTTATTGATGATATTCTTTCAAAGATCCGGTTTGTGAAATAGAAGTTAATACTCCCATCGTATCTTCTAGCACAGTAGTCGGAAATCTTGCTATAGTTACTCACTTACTCTTGGGTACCCATTCCATGATATTGCACTAAGTGGGATTCCTCTAGCTTTGGCATATGATTAATAATTTTATACCACTCGAGGACATTACCCTCTAATTTTATGATCGCATACCTCACTTTAAACACTTATGGAGCTTCGTCGATAGTAAAATTATTGTTCACAATTGCAAAATCAATCCTCGACATCTTTCCCACAAACCTTGGGAATTCATTTTTCCCTTATTGGTGCATTTTGTCTTTCTCGTACCTGAAATTTATTCCCATGGAGTTGTTCGGATTCCTCACTAAGCTTTCCAACATTGACGAATGCCCACAAATGATTGCTTTGCGTTATGCTGCCGCATCTACTCTTAGACGAGTCTTTTCATGGTTTTTCCAACTCCTATTTCCTTGTTGACATTGTCGAAGTTTCCACGATGTCAGTAGAGTAAACGCTTTGCTACCACTGATAAGGTTGAAAGAGAATTTTAAGAATAAAGACATTTTTAACGAATCATACCTGTATCATTCATATTAGAGGAATTAGTTTAAAAAAAAAAAAAAAAAAAACCATAATAACATTCAAAAACGAATTTAACATTCACATATAGTTTAGGGACTAAAGGCATACTTTACCCAACGGATAAACCGTCACCACACCCCAACCACCGGTTTACAACTGCAAATAATGAACACTCTACTCCTCCCGCCACCGTCCGCCGCCACAACCACCACCACACGCTTCTTCCGCCACCACAACATCTCCAAACCGCCACTCTCCACCACCTCCTACAAACACTCACCTCTCCGTGCATCCCTCACCTCACTCTCCTTATCAGAAGATGAAGTCATCACTCCACACGACGACGACGACGTCGTTTCACCCTACTCCAACCGCCGATACGACTTCTCTCCTCTCCTCCACTTCCTCTCCAACTCCGGCGACTCAACCGAGTCACAGCTCACGGAGTCGCAACTCGCCGAGTCATACCGATCAGTTCCGGCTTCACTCTGGCATTACCTTCTCAAAACCCTAGCGTCTTCATCTTCTTCACCGGACTCTGTTTCAACAACCTACGCGCTCGTTGATTGGCTCCACAGGCACAAATTATGCTTTTCGTATGAATTTCTCTACTCGATTTTGATCCACGCGCTCGGACGCTCCGAGATGCTGTACGAAGCGTTTTTGCTTTCGCAGAATCACGCGCTCACTCCATTAACTTACAACGTTCTCATCGGCGCGTGCGCGCGTAACGATGATTTGGAAAAAGCGGTTATTCTGATGAACAGAATGCGTGCGGAAGGTTACCAGTCGGATTTTGTTAATTACAGTTTAATTATTCAATCGCTTGTACGGAATAATCAAATAGATTCTGGATTGTTGAACAAGTTATATGATGAAATGGTTTCAGATGCTATTGAGTTAGATATAGAGTTGTTGAATAATGTTGTTTTAGGTTTTACGAAAGCCGGTGATGTTGATAGGGCTATGCATTTTTTAGGTGTGATTCAAGGGAACGGATTGACTCCGAAGGTTTCGACTGTTGTTTCTATTGTTTCTCTGTTGGGGAGTTTGGGGAGGGTGGAGGAGGCGGAAGCGGTTTTCGAGGAGATTAGTGATGGCGGATTGAAACCGAGAACTAGGGCTTATAACGCGGTTTTGAAAGCGTATGTTAATAATGGTAGTTTGAGGGATGCGGAGTGGGTAGTGGATGAGATGGAGAGGAATGGGGTTTCACCGGATGAGTATACGTATAGCCTTTTGATAGAGGCATATGGGAATGCCGGTAGGTGGGAGAGTGCGAGGATTGTGTTGAAGGAAATGGAGGTGAACAACGTGAGACCGAATTCGTATGTTTTTAGTAGGATTTTAGTCGGGTATCGCGATAGAGGCGAGTGGCAGAGATTGTTTCAAGTTTTGAAGGAGATGCAGGCGTGTGGTGTGAAACCGGATCGACAGTTTTATAATGTGATGATTGATACGCTTGGGAAGTATAATTGTCTTGACAACGCGTTGGCGGTGTTGGAACGGATGAGAGATGAAGGGATTGAGCCGGATACGGTTACGTGGAACACGATTATAGATTGTCATTGTAAATCTGGACAGCATGATAAAGCAGAGGAACTGTTCGAGGAAATGCAGCAGAGTGGGTGTTCGCCTTGTGTTGCTACGTATAATATTATGATTAACTCATTCGGAGAACAGGAAAGGTGGGAGGGAGTGAGGGCCTTGTTAAGAAAGATGAAAAGTCAGGGCTTACAGCCTAATGTGATAACTTATACAACGTTAGTTGATATATATGGGGGGTCAGGGAGGTTCATGGATGCCACTGAATGCTTAGAGGATATGAAATCTGCTGGTTTGAAACCGACATCGACAATTTATAATGCTCTGATTAATGCCTACGCTCAGAGGGTAATTTTATCATCTACTTTTGTTAAATCTCTTTATTTTATAAAATGAACATGAATAAACAACTTCACATGATTGAAGTTTGTTTATTGAGCAGGGTCTATCAGAGGAAGCGCTCAATGCATTTAGGGTCATGAGAAGTGATGGTTTGAAACCTAGTAATTTAGCTCTTAATGCATTAATAAATGCTTTCTGTGAAGATAGGAGAGACGTTGAAGCCTTTGCAATTTTACGTTCAATGAAAGAAAATGTAAGCGTCTTCAAAAACCTCATTTCAGCTCTTTCCTAACTATGGTTATACAAATGAATGAATGTTAATGTGTTATTTCTCAACTACAGGACCTGAAACCGGATGTCGTCACATACACCACTCTTATGAAAGCTTTGATTCGTGTGGAGAAATTTGATGAGGTATGGAATCTGTACATCTACTCTAGCTAGAACCATTGTTTTAATATATACATGTGTTTAATTTAATTTCCAAGAAATAATTAATAACTAACTATATAAATTTTATATTGAATATGTCCCAAAATAAGTGTAACTTCGTAAATGTCGTATATTGTTATTTTTTGGGCAAGATTACCTTCTTGAGTCTTGACCATTGGTAATCAATAAAAAGCAGCTTTGATGTCGATAGGTCTTTAAATAATACTAATGTACTTCCAATTTCATTTGTTTGTTTTGGGAGGAAATAGTGTTTGCAAAAGATTTTATAGCAAATTTGGAGCTCTTGTTTGACTCTGAAAAGTCAAAGGTGTTATTCTTATTTGAACATAAAGTATATGACATACTCCTATCACATGAAAGAAAGTTACAACTTACAACTATTTCCATTTTGAGCAGTCAGTCGAAACCGAAATGTTTCCCTTTTCAGTTTTTGCAAATTTACAATCAGGAATGATCTGTTTGCCTATTATCATTCTCCTGCCAGCTTTAATCGGAATTTTAGAGGGCATTTTAAACACGTTTCCAGTACCCTTTCTCTGAAATGGTGTTATATTTCAGGTCCCGGCTGTTTATGAAGAAATGATATTGTCTGGGTGCACCCCAGACCGCAAAGCTAGAGCTAAGCTACGGTCTGCACTGAAGTATATGAGACAAAGACTGAAATCAGAGTTCCATACCACGGCAAAGTACTGATATCATCATTCACCAGCCACCCACAACACCCTGGTCAACCATGGTCCACCAACATCGGGTGGATGGTCCGTTTTTTGCTCAATTGGGTTTGAAATAATCCAATATGAGCTTGTTTACTTCTGTAGCATACTTGCATATACCGGAACTATATTCACCAGGTAGCCCTTGTTCTTACTTGTAAGTGTTATCTGTTAAAAAGTTAAAAGGGTCAAACAAGAAAATACAACAAACTGGGAGCAGCAGATATGAATTTCACATGGGATTCTTAATTTATTTAAATTGCAAAGGTAGAGGCATACACAAGTACGTGTAATGGACTCATTCTTTGGATAATTTGTGCATATGCATGTTGTAGGTGATAATTTTGTAACTCTAAATATCAAGTTGAAATATATGTATTTGACTTTGTTTATATATGGTGAATTTACATGCAACCATAGTTTATTTTTAACAAGGATTAAATAAATTCGAAAGATAGATCTTGATCACAATGTGGCATTTCACTTTATATCATTTATGGTTATTTGTTTCTTAACATCATGTTATCACAATACAATTGCTCATATTTACCACCATATATGATTCTCATTGAACTACTAATTAAATTGGGGAAGATCCACTAAAAGTGAATTTTGCTTAAGCAGCCTAAGAATAACTGTAGAGATGATATGTGATGAATGAGCATTTTGATCCTAAAATATAAACTTTCACCCATTTTATTTTCTCAATATACAACACAAAAAATCAAGCAGAAAAACATAAAAAATCAAGCAGAAAAATTCAGTACAAAAATGTTATACAACATAGAAATACAAACATAAAAAATTTGTTACAAAAAAACCAGCACAAAAAACGTAGCACAAAATTCCAGTACAAAAAATTCAACACAAAATTGTTATACTACATAGAAATACAACAAAATCTTTAGGGTCTTTTAAGCTGTCATATTTTATGTAACAATATGGTACTCAAATTAAAGATAAAAATATGCTCAATTTTATGCTACAATTAAAAAAATGGCGTATAAAAAGTTATGAACATTTAAAAAATGCAGGTAAATGCATGTGTCTTGCATGTAGGGAGAAAAAAAATCCACAAATAACGTATTTCAAAAATAACCTCCTACAGTCATTTTTTTTCCTATTGTAAAACCCTAATAGGTTTTATCTTAAAAACAACGCAGCGGAAATGAGAGCCTTAAAAATTTCGTTGTTTAAAACGATTTAACATACTTATAAAGCTTCTAAGACATTATACATAAAGACTATTACATTACTTTTACAAAATGACGTAACAAGAATAACGTACGAATACTATTTACTTAATCCCCCTTTCGTACAATCCGAGCTACTCATCCAGATCTTCATTTGCATATTCTTATGTAACGATAACGGTATCCATGCAACCTGTGGTCATCATTCACAACCGACATGATAGTAAATAGCGATATTTTATAATTACATATATTCATAAAATAAAATCCATAATCCCTTAAAGAAAGTCCATTAATGTATATACTCCGAAAGATACTCTTTTGAATTACGCGCTTGCATCAGGCCTCATCTGTTCGAGAGCACAACGCTCGCTTTCCTGCATTTCTAGATTCATTCTCTGAAGCAACACGGTTATCTATACACAACTTCTGATAATCCAGATTTACGTCTTCACACAAGCACCTATGAAGCTACCGTATCCATTGGATTACATCACGTGTAATTGCTACAATATATAATTCCTAATACTTACTTATATGTTTCGTACATACATCTCTTCATACTCAAACTCCCTACTTAAGGCATATACCCACTTTTATCTCTGACCATGCTTGCAAATATTCAGTCCGTTCATATATATCACATTTGTTCCATCTTACGTTATAATCACATACTTACTTAGTTACTACAAGACACTTTTAATACGAAACCATGATCTTTCTTTTTTGCTTCAAGACTTGTACTATCACATGCTTATGAATTATATAAGTTTAACATGACTAAAACACCTTAAATGTAACATCCGTCAAAAAAAACGGATTTTATCAAACCCGCTCCGTTTATTAACCGAACAATCAGTTAAAAATTTCGTTGCATATTTAATGCCCAAAATAATTTTAAACGATACATAATTAATAAATATATTGGAATATATAAATTATATTTGAAAAAGTCTTAAAAATAGTGATTTAAAAATATATTAGTGCTGCCGGGTTTCGAACCCGGGTAAGCCAGCGAGTCAACAGACTTAACACATAACCATCCAACCACTGCGCCACTTGTGTTTCTTGTTCAATATTGAAGACAATTAATTCATATCATGAATCTCGAATTCAAATAACGACGCGCCCAATTGCAGTCTTCGGAAATCCCGGCGATCTCGCGAGACTGGACGGTTTCTTCAGTTATAACGTAAACCTTAATCACTACATCGGTTATAACCGACGCCTGAGTCCGCGACACAAGTTATAACCGCCGGAAAGTTTCTAACCGACGAATCAAGTCGGAAAACGGGCCAAATACGTCGATGTCCCGCCCTATAAATACCTCCTCGAACCTCTGCTAGCTTTTTCGCTCAAAACCGCACCTTTACCCGACGTAATTCCACTCGCCGGAAAAGTTCTGCACCTCGCCGAAAAACCGAGCCCTTCACTTCTGAGCCTTACTGAACACCCAGAACTTATACCGAAGCCACTCACATCCATCTCAAGCTCTCTGAAGACTCTCTGCCGCAAGACACACGTCGCCGGAAGTTTCTGCTGTCACCGGAGTTTCGCCGGAGAAACAGAGGAGTCCAATTTCGGTATATCTAACGCTTAGTCTTTCATTCTTTTCATTTATCTCACCTATAATTAATCATAACACACTAAAGAAACTTGATAAAATCGATGAATCAGTCGGACGTTAGTTCTGGTTAAATCCAACGAAGAAGACGAAGTTTGCTGTTGTCTATAAGTTTAATTTAAATCACGATATAACTCGGTTTAGACACACAGTCCAGCGGTGGACTGTGTGCACATTTAACACGCTCACGTCCCGAGTTCGATACATGTCCCACGCATACTCGCCTTAATAAAAATGTTCTTTTTTTACCGAACCGGAGTCACTGCGTAAGATGTTAAGTTTAATAAAGCCGGAATAATAACCAAGATAGACACACAGTTCAGTGGTGGACTGTGTGAATGTTTAATCACACGTCACGAGTTCGAGTCCGGACTACCGCACCGGTCCGGACAATTATCCAACTTTTTATTTAAGACAGAAATGAAAATACTTAGTTTGTATATAAGTATAATAAAAATCAGTTTATTTAACAAGTTAGACACACAGTCCAGCGGTGGACTGTGTGTTAACCTAAACCACAGGTCCTGGGTTCGAGACCTGTGGAGCGCACCGACTCGTTAGATTAAAATCGTTTTTAAAAATAAATGATTTTCTGTTTAATCTAATTAGTATATAAAGATAATTAAAAACAGAAATATTTCGGGTTAGACACGTAGCTCAGTTGGTAGAGCTGCGTGCACGCTACGGGAGGTCTCGGGTTCGAGCCTCACCCAGCGCACACAATTACACATACGAACCGGTCAACAGTCAAAGTCAATGGTCAATGGTCAACGGTCAAAAAGTCAACATTTTTTTTATTATTTTTATTTATTTATTTTATTTAAAAATCAATTAAAAATACTCAAAATTAACATTTTTAAGGTTAGAAAATAGCCTTAAACTCACAAAAATACATACAACAATTCTACAAAAATTGATTAATAAAATCCGTTACTTACCGAACCATTATGCCATTATCTAGGTTAGTTTCACTCGTGATTAAAACCAACTTCGTGCGCATTCAACATCGTCAACCGAACGCACCCAATGTGAGTGAATCTTACAACTCCCCTTTTTAATTACACGTTTTGGGGTGTGTCATGTGTCACCAAAAATTAACTCGTTTATTTAAACTTGTGCCATACCATATTGTGATCTAAACTTAGATTGTTTATATTGTTTGTGGTTATGTATTTCATTTTGTCAACTTATATGAAATTCATTCATTAAGCCCATCAGTTCCTCGTGGGAGACGAGTTGAGCAACGCGTGCCTCAAAACAAATCCATTATTGTTCGTGTGTGTATTATTTAGTTTATGTTGTTTGTAGTTACATATTTTATATTGTCAAGTTTATGCAAATCATTCATTAGGCCCATCAGTTCCTCGTGAGAGACGAGTTGAGCAACGTGTGCCTCAAAACGGTCCATTATTGTTCATGTGTGTATTACTTAATATTAATTGATTGGTGAATAAGTTTACATCTATTTTTACTCATGTGTGGTTGTGCACTTTATTTTACAATCAATTAAATAAACTTGTTCAAATGTTTTTCATAGGATTCACTCGCCAACTTTTTGTTGATCCAAAAACCATTTTTACACATGATACAGGTGAACAGGATGAAGCAAGGAAAACATAGGAAATGCCTTAGAAGAAAACAATGAAGCCTAGATTGATGTTAGGACATGATTGTAACATCCGTCAAAAAACGGATTTACCAAACCCGCTCCGTTTATCAACCGAACAGTCAGTCAAAATTTTCGTTGCGAATTAAATGCCCAAAATATTTTTAAACGATCCGTAATCAATTATTATACGGGAATATATATTTAGTTTTTGAAAAACTGTCAAAAATCGCAAAATAAAAATATTATGCATCTGCCGGGTTTCGAAACCGGGTCTGTACCGAGTCACTCAGTGACTTATCACCTCACACACAAACCACTGCGCCAACTGCTTTGTTTGTTATCTAGTAGAATCATTTAATTGATAAAGTGTCGTTACGAATTCAAAACCGGCGCCCAATCAGTTCAGTCGTCGGAATCCCGGTAAACTCGCGAGTCTTAACTATGATTTACGTTATAACGTAAACCATTAACCAGACATCGGTTATAACCGATGTTTGAAGTCCGCGACACTTTTCAAAACCGCCGGAAATTTTAAATAAACCAATACAGTCGGAATTCAGACCAGATTCTTCAACGATTTGCACTATAAGTTCACCCACAACCCACGACAAACACTTTCGCTGAAAATCACAGCTTTTCTCGGCGTAATTCCACTCGCCGGAATTTCCCTGCTCATCGCCGGAAAACCGACTTTCTTATTTCTGAACCTCACTGAGCCCCTGAAGCTTATCCCGGAGATACCCATACTCTTTCCAAGCTTTCCGGAGACTCGCTGCTGCAAGACACCTGACGCCGGAGTTGATTGTTATCGCCGGAGTTCTGCCGGAAAACAGACAGTCCTGTCGGTATACTTTCTCCGCCCAATTTCTTTTCCTTTTTCACATTTATCTCACCGTAATGAACTGTAAAACACTATCAGACCGATAAAAACTTTGAACCCGTCGATTTCCGAATTCTGGTTCAACCTTGATGAAGAAGATGATGTATTTCGTTATATTATAAGTATAATTAAAATCAACTTAGTAATCGGGTTAGACACACAGTCCAGCGGTGGACTGTGTGCACATAAAACGTTAAACATGCAAAGGTCTCGAGTTCGATTCCCGTTTCACACACGCTGCCTTAATAAAATCCATTTTTTTGTTTACTGAACCGGAGTCGCCTTAGATATATGTTAAGTATATTAATAACCGGAATAATAACCAAGTTAGACACACAGTCCAGCGGTGGACTGTGTGTTTGTTTATATCACAGGTCACGAGTTCGAGTCCGGTCTTCAGCACCGACTCGGACAATTATCTCCTCTTTTTAATTAAGGCAGAAAAGGAAATAAATAAATAGTATTTAAGTATAATAAAAATCGAATGATATAACATGTTGAACACACAGTCCAGCGGTGGACTGTGTGTTAGATTAAACCACAGGTCCCGAGTTCGAGACCTGTGGAGTGCAAGACCGGTCCGCTTAAACTGTTTTTAAAATAAAAATGATTTTCTGTTAATTCTAATTAATGTATATATGAAATTAAAATCGGATATATAACGGGTTAGACACGTAGCTCAGTTGGTAGAGCTGCGTGCACGCGTACGGGAGGTCTCGGGTTCGAGCCTCACCCAGCGCACAACAATATGCCTCGAACCGGTCAACGCCAGTCAAAGTCAACAGGTCAAAGTCACTGTAGCAAAAATAAAATAATTTTTTTATTATTTTTATTTAATTATTTTAATTAAAAATCAATTATAAATACTTAAAAATAACATTTTTAAGGTTAGAAAATAGCCTCAAATTCACAAAAATACACCCAACAATCCTACTAAAATAGTTTAATAAAATCCGTTTACTTACCAAACCATAATGCGATTTATCTAGGTTAAACCTCACTCGTGGTTAAAACCACTTCGCGTGCATTCAACGTCATCAACCGAACGCACCCACTGTGAGTGAATCTTACAATTCCCCCTTTTAAATTACACGTTTTGGGGTGTGTCATGTGTTATGAAATTAATTAATTTATTTATTTAAACTTGTGCCATACCACATCATGACTTAAACTTAGATTGTTTTTATTGTTGTGATTTACTTATTGCCATTTGTCAAGTCATATGAAACTCATACATTAAGCCCATCAGTTCCTCGTGGGAGACGAGTAGAACATCGCGTGCTTCACATCAAATTCATTATTATTCATGTGTGTATCATTGAGTTTATATTGTTTGTAGTTGTGTTATTCATATTATCATGTTTATGCAATTCATTCATCAGGCCCCTCAGTTCCTCGTGAGAGACGAGTTGAACATCGCGTGCCTTTAATTGTTCCATTATTATTCATGAGTGTTTCATTTAACATCTTATGATTGCCGATCAAGTTACATCTAATTTTACTCATGTTTGGTTGTGCACATATTTCATAATCAATTTAAATAAATTGTTCAAATGTTTTCCATAGGATTCACTCGCCAACATTATGTTGATCCAAAAACCTCTTACACATGATACAGGTGAACAGGTTGAAGCAAGGATAACATAGGATATGCCTTAGAAGAGAACAAAGAAGTTAGATTGTTAGTTAGATCATGTTGTAGCAATCATTGTAAATTTCCATTTAATTTGTATTAATGAATATGAAACGCTTAATAAATGTCATGAGCTTTGATGATAACCCAATCATGCCCCGATCACCTTTTCCGCTGTGGGTCGGGGTGTGACAGATTGGTATCAGAGCCATGACTATAGGGATATAGGATAGGTTATTAGACCCTTAGAGCCTATACTATAGTCTGCCTAAATTTTAAATTGATTAGGTGGTTACATACAAACTTGTGATATTTATTTGTTTCATATTTGTTTACATTTCAGTCAAACATACATGCTTATATACATATTCATTATACATATATACATATTCATTATACACATATCGATATTCATGAATTCAATTTATTTTCATATTCTCATTATCCAAAGATTTTGTGCAATTTTCAAATCTCATCAAAGTAAGTTCTGCGACGGGCATGTAGTAACTGGAAGGGTACGAGTACCGGTAGTCGGAACGTCCTGTCTAGGCTGGCATTCGTATAAATCCAATATAACGGACCAGTTTGCCTACCTGGGGACCAACGATGAGAGTACGAAGGACCTATTAGGCCAAAGCATGCCACACCAAACGTCGTTCGAACTAACCCTACTTTGAGGTGTCACCGTGTCTACACCTGGACACATTCTGAACATCACACGTTGTATACATATTTCTCGATTTTCTCCGGGTTTTTGTGTACGCAACCAGGCAGAAACCGTGCGAACCATATGAAAAACCGGTATTCATGGGGGCCCACATGATTACACAGGTAAAGTATGGCGGCATGACGGGCCTAACAGCGAGCAAAGCCCAAGACATCCTATGGATGTAGTATTTTTGTATAATTATTTTATGAATGTTCATTCTTGAATGCGACCCGTGATCCCAAAAGCATCCAACTCATACTCTTGTCATGTATTCATTGTAGATGTCTTCTAACCTCGCCCGTAGGAAGACGAGAGCAAGAAAAGCCCGCGAACGCATGGCTACCTTAATCGCTCAACAAATGGCTGCCGTAATACCCAACATGGTAATCCAAGTTCAACAAGCACTTACCAAAAATCCTGTCAATCAAGCAAACCAAAACATTTTCAACTCTCCCCCAAATACCACTAAATGCACCTACAAGCATTTCAAATCATGCGATCCTCCGAAATACAAAGGGACTGAAGGCGTCACCACTCTCCTCCATTGGTTTGAAGAAATGGAGAATACTTTTCTAAATTGCGATTGTCCTGATGATCGCAAAGTGCGTTATGCTACCGGTCGATTATATGGGATAGCACTTATTTGGTGGAATACAGAGAAGTCCAAACGAAGTGTGGAAGATGCCATGTCCTTAACTTGGAACGAATTGAAGGAAATCATGACCAGACGATTTTGCCCAAGGAGCGAAATCAAGAAGTTAGAAGATGAATTTTACTCATTGAAGCAAATGGAAGGAGACCACACCACCTACAACAAAAGGTTCCTCGAATTACATCAAATGGTTCCCAACATGTTTACTCCCCTCTACCGTTTGATCGAGCACTACATTCGTGGTCTTCCGTCAAAGATTCAAGACCCTGTGATAAGTACCAAGCCTGCAACTTTGGAAGCAGCAATGGAGCTAGCAACAGAGCTCACCGAGAACCGAATCCGAAACAAAGACTTCAAGGAGGAGAAGAAGAAGGATAAAGAATCGACTGAAACCTCCGACTCCACTCAAACCGAATCCCCTTCTCAACCCAATCCTAAGAGAAGAAGAGTTGGGCGACTTTTCGCTGCTACTCAACGAAATCAACCAGTTTTTCATGCCATACCCATCCGAGCTATCCCAATCACCCAAGTGGCACCCAACTCAGCTTACCCAAATAAGAAACCATATCTTGGACCTCACCCTCGATGCAACAACTGTTTTTATCACCATCCCCTTACCTTACCTTGTCGTCTATGTGCAACTTGTGGACGCTATGGTCATTTGAGCAATGTTTGTCGCACCTTTCAAAACCAAACCTCTTCCCCTACTCAAAACATGGCCCAAACTTATCACCAACCCCAATACCCCATGTTCCCATATGCTCGAGCTTGTTTCAATTGTGGCGACCCTACCCACTTTAGAAACACATGCCCTCAATTGGTTAATGTTATCAACACTCAAGCCCAATCAAACCCAGTTAACCAAGTAAACCAAGAAAACCCAACCACTATGCCACCAGCAAGAGGAAGAGTCTTCAATATCAACGCCAATCCTGTCGAAGATAATGACGGCCCAGATGAAGATACTCAACTAGTCCTTTTCGCCGAAGATCCAGATTCAATTCCTATCGTTTAGTTTTATGTTTTTCCATGTGTAGACTGTTAGAGTGATTATGGTACATTATATATTATATATTGTTTTCAGTATATACTTTTGCTGAGGCCGCAGCTCCCCATCCATCGAGGTTGAGTTTGATCCCCATTTTATTATGCGGTTGATCATGGCAGGCCCGCACGATCGACTCCGTTTGTTTGAGCCTTGATCGGTTATTTCATTTTACATTTCAATACATGCAATACGTTCGGCTCCGTTTGATTGAGCCTTGAGCGCACATTTCAATTTACATTTCCAGTTCATGCAATACGTTCGGCTCCGTTTGATTGAGCCTTGAGCGCACATTTCAATTTACATTTCCAGTTCATGCAATACGTTCGGCTCCGTTTGATTGAGCCTTGAGCGCACATTTCAATTTACATTTCCAGTTCATGCAATACGTTCGGCTCCGTTTGATTGAGCCTTGAGCGCACATTTCAATTTACATTTCCAGTTCATGCAATACGTTCGGCTCCGTTTGATTGAGCCTTGAGCGCACAGACAATTTCATTATCAGTATCTTATGGTTGTGGTGTTTGTAGTAGAGTCGCATCAAACTAACCATAACTTTCAGATAAAGTCAACGAAAATTTGACAAGGATATGGTGGATACGCCGATGGTACTTCCTATATATAAGTATTCTTGTCAAATGATCGGAGGCATTATCAGGCAGTTATGAGAGGTTCCATGCATAGGCTGATTGTGTGATGGTTGTTTAGATTAAGTTGTTCAATTTCAGTACATTCAATACGTTCGGCTCCGTTTGATTGAGCCTTGAGCGCACATACAATTTCATTCAATACGTTCGGCTCCGTTTGATTGAGCCTTGAGTGCACATACAATTTCATTATCAGTATCTTGTGGTTGTTGTGTTTGTTGTAGAGTCGCATAGAACTAATCATAACTTACGGATAAAGTCAATGAAAATTTGAAAAGGATATGGTGGATACGCCGCTGGTACTTCCTATATATAAGTATTCTTGTCAAATGATCGGAGGCATTATCAGGCGGTTATGAGAGGTTCCATGCATAGGCTGTTTGTGTGGTTAAGTTATTCATATTCAGTACATGCAATACGCTCGGCTCCGTTTGATTGAGCCTTGAGCACACAATTTCAATTTCAGTACATTCATACGTTCGGCTCCGTTTGATTGAGCCTTGAGCGCACATCCATCTCATTTTCAGTACATGCAATACGATCGGCTCCGTTCGATTGAGCCTTGATCGCACAGATATATTTCATTTCAGTAATTTATGTTTGTTGTATTGATTGTAGAGTTATAGGACTAATCATAATTCACTGATAAAACCAATGAAAATTTGACAAGAATATGGTGGATACGCCGCTGGTACTTCCTATATATAAGTATTCTTGTCAAAGGATCAGAGGCATTATCGGACGGTTATGAGAAGTTCTATGTAGGATTTATTAGTTTCTTGGTAACCAATCATAACTTGTGGATAAAACTAATGAAAATTTGACAAGAATATGGTGGATACGCCGCTGGTACTTCCTATATATAAGTATTCTTGCCAAAGGATTAGAGGCATTATCAGGCGGTTATGAGAAGTTCCATGTAGGATTTAGTATTGCCTTGGTTGGAATTTGTGATACATTTATATCATCATGTTATTTAAAGAGATTGGATTGTGTTCCATTTCTACATAAACTAACCTCTCCATCATAACAAACGAGAGAGGAACTTCCATCATTCAAACATATATGTTATCAGAATGTGGATTCAAATATTTGCTGTTGTGTTTATTCATGTTCAAATATTCGCTGATGTGTCTATTCATGTTCGAATATTTGCTGTTGTGTTTATTCATGTTCAAATATTTGCTGATGTGTTCATTCATGTTCGAATATTTGCTGTTATGTTTATTCATGTTCAAATATTTGCTGATGTGTTCATTCATGTTTGGATATTAGCTGTTGTGCTTACTTATGTTCAAATATCAGCTGTTGTGTTTTTATTTATGTTCCATGTAGATTGTAGTGTTAAAGGTTTTGCCTTAGGATATAACCATATTTTCCCAAACGTATCTAAACTCTTATGCATGATATCATTTTTTTTAGCAAATCATTCCTGTTTATCAATACTTATACAGTAGCCAACAAAAAGCGATTCCTGAATAGGGTACTTAACTCTTACAAGGAACGTTACCGCCTCGAACAAAAACTTAAGCCCTTATTTTGTTAAGCATACAACTGTCAAACAAAACATCATCATCCTGTTAGTCAAAATATATCAATTTAAATTTCGGGACGAAATTTCTAAAAAGCAGGGGATACTGTAACATCCGTCAAAAAACGGATTTACCAAACCCGCTCCGTTTATCAACCGAACAGTCAGTCAAAATTTTCGTTGCGAATTAAATGCCCAAAATATTTTTAAACGATCCGTAATCAATTTTTATACGGGAATTATATTTAGTTTTTGAAAAACTGTCAAAAATCGCAAAATAAAAATATTATGCATCTGCCGGGTTTCGAACCCGGGTCTGTACCGAGTCACTCAGTGACTTATCACCTCACACACAAACCATGCGCCAACTGCTTTGTTTGTTATCTAGTAGAATCATTTAATTGATAAAGTGTCGTTACGAATTCAAAACCGGCGCCCAATCAGTTCAGTCGTCAGAATCCCGGTAAACTCGCGAGTCTTAACTACGATTTACGTTATAACGTAAACCATTAACCAGACATCGGTTATAACCGATGTTTGAAGTCCGCGACACTTTTCAAAACCGCCGGAAATTTTAAATAAACGAATACAGTCGGAATTCAGACCAGATTCTTCAACGATTTGCACTATAAATTCACCCACAACCCACGACAAACACTTTCGCTCAAAATCACAGCTTTTCTCGGCGTAATTCCACTCGCCGGAATTTCCCTGCTCATCGCCGGAAAACCGACTTTCTTATTTCTGAACCTCACTGAGCCCCTGAAGCTTATCCCGGAGATACCCATACTCTTTCCAAGCTTTCCGGAGACTCGCTGCTGCAAGACACCTGACGCCGGAGTTGATTGTTATCGCCGGAGTTCTGCCGGAAAACAGACAGTCCTGTCGGTATACTTTCTCCGCCCAATTTCTTTTCCTTTTTCACATTTATCTCACCGTAATGAACTGTAAAACACTATCAGACCGATAAAAACTTTGAACCCGTCGATTTCCGAATTCTGGTTCAACCTTGATGAAGAAGATGATGTATTTCGTTATATTATAAGTATAATTAAAATCAACTTAGTAATCGGGTTAGACACACAGTCCAGCGGTGGACTGTGTGCACATAAAACGTTAAACATGCAAAGGTCTCGAGTTCGATTCCCGTTTCACACACGCTGCCTTAATAAAATCCATTTTTTTGTTTACTGAACCGGAGTCGCCTTAGATATATGTTAAGTATATTAATAACCGGAATAATAACCAAGTTAGACACACAGTCCAGCGGTGGACTGTGTGTTTGTTTATATCACAGGTCACGAGTTCGAGTCCGGTCTTCAGCACCGACTCGGACAATTATCTCCTCTTTTTAATTAAGGCAGAAAAGGAAATAAATAAATAGTATTTAAGTATAATAAAAATCGAATGATATAACATGTTGAACACACAGTCCAGCGGTGGACTGTGTGTTAGATTAAACCACAGGTCCCGAGTTCGAGACCTGTGGAGTGCAAGACCGGTCCGCTTAAACTGTTTTTAAAATAAAAATGATTTTCTGTTAATTCTAATTAATGTATATATGAAATTAAAATCGGATATATAACGGGTTAGACACGTAGCTCAGTTGGTAGAGCTGCGTGCACGCGTACGGGAGGTCTCGGGTTCGAGCCTCACCCAGCGCACAACAATATGCCTCGAACCGGTCAACGCCAGTCAAAGTCAACAGGTCAAAGTCACTGTAGCAAAAATAAAATAATTTTTTTTATTATTTTTATTTAATTATTTTAATTAAAAATCAATTATAAATACTTAAAAATAACATTTTTAAGGTTAGAAAATAGCCTCAAATTCACAAAAATACACCCAACAATCCTACTAAAATAGTTTAATAAAATCCGTTTACTTACCAAACCATAATGCGATTTATCTAGGTTAAACCTCACTCGTGGTTAAAACCACTTCGCGTGCATTCAACGTCATCAACCGAACGCACCCACTGTGAGTGAATCTTACAATTCCCCCTTTTAAATTACACGTTTTGGGGTGTGTCATGTGTTATGAAATTAATTAATTTATTTATTTAAACTTGTGCCATACCACATCATGACTTAAACTTAGATTGTTTTTATTGTTGTGATTTACTTATTGCCATTTGTCAAGTCATATGAAACTCATACATTAAGCCCATCAGTTCCTCGTGGGAGACGAGTAGAACATCGCGTGCTTCACATCAAATTTCATTATTATTCATGTGTGTATCATTGAGTTTATATTGTTTGTAGTTGTGTTATTCATATTATCATGTTTATGCAATTCATTCATCAGGCCCCTCAGTTCCTCGTGAGAGACGAGTTGAACATCGCGTGCCTTTAATTGTTCCATTATTATTCATGAGCGTTTCATTTAACATCTTATGATTGCCGATCAAGTTACATCTAATTTTACTCATGTTTGGTTGTGCACATATTTCATAATCAATTTAAATAAATTGTTCAAAATGTTTTCCATAGGATTCACTCGCCAACATTATGTTGATCCAAAAACCTTTTACACATGATACAGGTGAACAGGTTGAAGCAAGGATAACATAGGATATGCCTTAGAAGAGAACAAAGAAGTTAGATTGTTAGTTAGATCATGTTGTAGCAATCATTGTAAATTTCCATTTAATTTGTATTAATGAATATGAAACGCTTAATAAATGTCATGAGCTTTGATGATAACCCAATCATGCCCCGATCACCTTTTCCGCTGTGGGTCGGGGTGTGACAGATTGGTATCAGAGCCATGACTATAGGGATATAGGATAGGTTATTAGACCCTTAGAGCCTATACTATAGTCTGCCTAAATTTTAAATTGATTAGGTGGTTACATACAAACTTGTGATATTTATTTGTTTCATATTTGTTTACATTTCAGTCAAACATACATGCTTATATACATATTCATTATACATATATACATATTCATTATACACATATCGATATTCATGAATTCAATTTATTTTCATATTCTCATTATCCAAAGATTTTGTGCAATTTTCAAATCTCATCAAAGTAAGTTCTGCGACGGGCATGTAGTAACTGGAAGGGTACGAGTACCGGTAGTCGGAACGTCCTGTCTAGGCTGGCATTCGTATAAATCCAATATAACGGACCAGTTTGCCTACCTGGGGACCAACGATGAGAGTACGAAGGACCTATTAGGCCAAAGCATGCCACACCAAACGTCGTTCGAACTAACCCTACTTTGAGGTGTCACCGTGTCTACACCTGGACACATTCTGAACATCACACGTTGTATACATATTTCTCGATTTTCTCCGGGTTTTTGTGTACGCAACCAGGCAGAAACCGTGCGAACCATATGAAAAACCGGTATTCATGGGGGCCCACATGATTACACAGGTAAAGTATGGCGGCATGACGGGCCTAACAGCGAGCAAAGCCCAAGACATCCTATGGATGTAGTATTTTTGTATAATTATTTTATGAATGTTCATTCTTGAATGCGACCCGTGATCCCAAAAGCATCCAACTCATACTCTTGTCATGTATTCATTGTAGATGTCTTCTAACCTCGCCCGTAGGAAGACGAGAGCAAGAAAAGCCCGCGAACGCATGGCTACCTTAATCGCTCAACAAATGGCTGCCGTAATACCCAACATGGTAATCCAAGTTCAACAAGCACTTACCAAAAATCCTGTCAATCAAGCAAACCAAAACATTTTCAACTCTCCCCCAAATACCACTAAATGCACCTACAAGCATTTCAAATCATGCGATCCTCCGAAATACAAAGGGACTGAAGGCGTCACCACTCTCCTCCATTGGTTTGAAGAAATGGAGAATACTTTTCTAAATTGCGATTGTCCTGATGATCGCAAAGTGCGTTATGCTACCGGTCGATTATATGGGATAGCACTTATTTGGTGGAATACAGAGAAGTCCAAACGAAGTGTGGAAGATGCCATGTCCTTAACTTGGAACGAATTGAAGGAAATCATGACCAGACGATTTTGCCCAAGGAGCGAAATCAAGAAGTTAGAAGATGAATTTTACTCATTGAAGCAAATGGAAGGAGACCACACCACCTACAACAAAAGGTTCCTCGAATTACATCAAATGGTTCCCAACATGTTTACTCCCCTCTACCGTTTGATCGAGCACTACATTCGTGGTCTTCCGTCAAAGATTCAAGACCCTGTGATAAGTACCAAGCCTGCAACTTTGGAAGCAGCAATGGAGCTAGCAACAGAGCTCACCGAGAACCGAATCCGAAACAAAGACTTCAAGGAGGAGAAGAAGAAGGATAAAGAATCGACTGAAACCTCCGACTCCACTCAAACCGAATCCCCTTCTCAACCCAATCCTAAGAGAAGAAGAGTTGGGCGACTTTTCGCTGCTACTCAACGAAATCAACCAGTTTTTCATGCCATACCCATCCGAGCTATCCCAATCACCCAAGTGGTACCCAACTCAGCTTACCCAAATAAGAAACCATATCTTGGACCTCACCCTCGATGCAACAACTGTTTTTATCACCATCCCCTTACCTTACCTTGTCGTCTATGTGCAACTTGTGGACGCTATGGTCATTTGAGCAATGTTTGTCGCACCTTTCAAAACCAAACCTCTTCCCCTACTCAAAACATGGCCCAAACTTATCACCAACCCCAATACCCCATGTTCCCATATGCTCGAGCTTGTTTCAATTGTGGCGACCCTACCCACTTTAGAAACACATGCCCTCAATTGGTTAATGTTATCAACACTCAAGCCCAATCAAACCCAGTTAACCAAGTAAACCAAGAAAACCCAACCACTATGCCACCAGCAAGAGGAAGAGTCTTCAATATCAACGCCAATCCTGTCGAAGATAATGACGGCCCAGATGAAGATACTCAACTAGTCCTTTTCGCCGAAGATCCAGATTCAATTCCTATCGTTTAGTTTTATGTTTTTCCATGTGTAGACTGTTAGAGTGATTATGGTACATTATATATTATATATTGTTTTCAGTATATACTTTTGCTGAGGCCGCAGCTCCCCATCCATCGAGGTTGAGTTTGATCCCCATTTTATTATGCGGTTGATCAGGGCAGGCCCGCACGATCGACTCCGTTTGTTTGAGCCTTGATCGGTTATTTCATTTTACATTTCAATACATGCAATACGTTCGGCTCCGTTTGATTGAGCCTTGAGCGCACATTTCAATTTACATTTCCAGTTCATGCAATACGTTCGGCTCCGTTTGATTGAGCCTTGAGCGCACATTTCAATTTACATTTCCAGTTCATGCAATACGTTCGGCTCCGTTTGATTGAGCCTTGAGCGCACATTTCAATTTACATTTCCAGTTCATGCAATACGTTCGGCTCCGT
Organism: Scalesia atractyloides; assembly: GCA_947069175.1. NCBI lineage: Eukaryota > Viridiplantae > Streptophyta > Magnoliopsida > Asterales > Asteraceae > Scalesia > Scalesia atractyloides. The sequence goes on from CAMTDV010000030.1 coordinate 85,154,600, forward strand.
TTGATTGAGCCTTGAGCGCACATTTCAATTTACATTTCCAGTTCATGCAATACGTTCGGCTCCGTTTGATTGAGCCTTGAGCGCACAGACAATTTCATTATCAGTATCTTATGGTTGTGGTGTTTGTAGTAGAGTCGCATCAAACTAACCATAACTTTCAGATAAAGTCAACGAAAATTTGACAAGGATATGGTGGATACGCCGATGGTACTTCCTATATATAAGTATTCTTGTCAAATGATCGGAGGCATTATCAGGCAGTTATGAGAGGTTCCATGCATAGGCTGATTGTGTGATGGTTGTTTAGATTAAGTTGTTCAATTTCAGTACATTCAATACGTTCGGCTCCGTTTGATTGAGCCTTGAGCGCACATACAATTTCATTCAATACGTTCGGCTCCGTTTGATTGAGCCTTGAGCGCACATACAATTTCATTATCAGTATCTTGTGGTTGTTGTGTTTGTTGTAGAGTCGCATAGAACTAATCATAACTTACGGATAAAGTCAATGAAAATTTGAAAAGGATATGGTGGATACGCCGCTGGTACTTCCTATATATAAGTATTCTTGTCAAATGATCGGAGGCATTATCAGGCGGTTATGAGAGGTTCCATGCATAGGCTGTTTGTGTGGTTAAGTTATTCATATTCAGTACATGCAATACGCTCGGCTCCGTTTGATTGAGCCTTGAGCACACAATTTCAATTTCAGTACATTCATACGTTCGGCTCCGTTTGATTGAGCCTTGAGCGCACATCCATCTCATTTTCAGTACATGCAATACGATCGGCTCCGTTCGATTGAGCCTTGATCGCACAGATATATTTCATTTCAGTAATTTATGTTTGTTGTATTGATTGTAGAGTTATAGGACTAATCATAATTCACTGATAAAACCAATGAAAATTTGACAAGAATATGGTGGATACGCCGCTGGTACTTCCTATATATAAGTATTCTTGTCAAAGGATCAGAGGCATTATCGGACGGTTATGAGAAGTTCTATGTAGGATTTATTAGTTTCTTGGTAACCAATCATAACTTGTGGATAAAACTAATGAAAATTTGACAAGAATATGGTGGATACGCCGCTGGTACTTCCTATATATAAGTATTCTTGCCAAAGGATTAGAGGCATTATCAGGCGGTTATGAGAAGTTCCATGTAGGATTTAGTATTGCCTTGGTTGGAATTTGTGATACATTTATATCATCATGTTATTTAAAGAGATTGGATTGTGTTCCATTTCTACATAAACTAACCTCTCCATCATAACAAACGAGAGAGGAACTTCCATCATTCAAACATATATGTTATCAGAATGTGGATTCAAATATTTGCTGTTGTGTTTATTCATGTTCAAATATTCGCTGATGTGTCTATTCATGTTCGAATATTTGCTGTTGTGTTTATTCATGTTCAAATATTTGCTGATGTGTTCATTCATGTTCGAATATTTGCTGTTATGTTTATTCATGTTCAAATATTTGCTGATGTGTTCATTCATGTTTGGATATTAGCTGTTGTGCTTACTTATGTTCAAATATCAGCTGTTGTGTTTTTATTTATGTTCCATGTAGATTGTAGTGTTAAAGGTTTTGCCTTAGGATATAACCATATTTTCCCAAACGTATCTAAACTCTTATGCATGATATCATTTTTTTTAGCAAATCATTCCTGTTTATCAATACTTATACAGTAGCCAACAAAAAGCGATTCCTGAATAGGGTACTTAACTCTTACAAGGAACGTTACCGCCTCGAACAAAAACTTAAGCCCTTATTTTGTTAAGCATACAACTGTCAAACAAAACATCATCATCCTGTTAGTCAAAATATATCAATTTAAATTTCGGGACGAAATTTCTAAAAAGCAGGGGATACTGTAACATCCGTCAAAAAACGGATTTACCAAACCCGCTCCGTTTATCAACCGAACAGTCAGTCAAAATTTTCGTTGCGAATTAAATGCCCAAAATATTTTTAAACGATCCGTAATCAATTTTTATACGGGAATATATATTTAGTTTTTGAAAAACTGTCAAAAATCGCAAAATAAAAATATTATGCATCTGCCGGGTTTCGAACCCGGGTCTGTACCGAGTCACTCAGTGACTTATCACCTCACACACAAACCAATGCGCCAACTGCTTTGTTTGTTATCTAGTAGAATCATTTAATTGATAAAGTGTCGTTACGAATTCAAAACCGGCGCCCAATCAGTTCAGTCGTCAGAATCCCGGTAAACTCGCGAGTCTTAACTACGATTTACGTTATAACGTAAACCATTAACCAGACATCGGTTATAACCGATGTTTGAAGTCCGCGACACTTTTCAAAACCGCCGGAAATTTTAAATAAACGAATACAGTCGGAATTCAGACCAGATTCTTCAACGATTTGCACTATAAATTCACCCACAACCCACGACAAACACTTTCGCTCAAAATCACAGCTTTTCTCGGCGTAATTCCACTCGCCGGAATTTCCCTGCTCATCGCCGGAAAACCGACTTTCTTATTTCTGAACCTCACTGAGCCCCTGAAGCTTATCCCGGAGATACCCATACTCTTTCCAAGCTTTCCGGAGACTCGCTGCTGCAAGACACCTGACGCCGGAGTTGATTGTTATCGCCGGAGTTCTGCCGGAAAACAGACAGTCCTGTCGGTATACTTTCTCCGCCCAATTTCTTTTCCTTTTTCACATTTATCTCACCGTAATGAACTGTAAAACACTATCAGACCGATAAAAACTTTGAACCCGTCGATTTCCGAATTCTGGTTCAACCTTGATGAAGAAGATGATGTATTTCGTTATATTATAAGTATAATTAAAATCAACTTAGTAATCGGGTTAGACACACAGTCCAGCGGTGGACTGTGTGCACATAAAACGTTAAACATGCAAAGGTCTCGAGTTCGATTCCCGTTTCACACACGCTGCCTTAATAAAATCCATTTTTTTGTTTACTGAACCGGAGTCGCCTTAGATATATGTTAAGTATATTAATAACCGGAATAATAACCAAGTTAGACACACAGTCCAGCGGTGGACTGTGTGTTTGTTTATATCACAGGTCACGAGTTCGAGTCCGGTCTTCAGCACCGACTCGGACAATTATCTCCTCTTTTTAATTAAGGCAGAAAAGGAAATAAATAAATAGTATTTAAGTATAATAAAAATCGAATGATATAACATGTTGAACACACAGTCCAGCGGTGGACTGTGTGTTAGATTAAACCACAGGTCCCGAGTTCGAGACCTGTGGAGTGCAAGACCGGTCCGCTTAAACTGTTTTTAAAATAAAAATGATTTTCTGTTAATTCTAATTAATGTATATATGAAATTAAAATCGGATATATAACGGGTTAGACACGTAGCTCAGTTGGTAGAGCTGCGTGCACGCGTACGGGAGGTCTCGGGTTCGAGCCTCACCAGCGCACAACAATATGCCTCGAACCGGTCAACGCCAGTCAAAGTCAACAGGTCAAAGTCACTGTAGCAAAAATAAAATAATTTTTTTATTATTTTTATTTAATTATTTTAATTAAAAATCAATTATAAATACTTAAAAATAACATTTTTAAGGTTAGAAAATAGCCTCAAATTCACAAAAATACACCCAACAATCCTACTAAAATAGTTTAATAAAATCCGTTTACTTACCAAACCATAATGCGATTTATCTAGGTTAAACCTCACTCGTGGTTAAAACCACTTCGCGTGCATTCAACGTCATCAACCGAACGCACCCACTGTGAGTGAATCTTACAATTCCCCCTTTTAAATTACACGTTTTGGGGTGTGTCATGTGTTATGAAATTAATTAATTTATTTATTTAAACTTGTGCCATACCACATCATGACTTAAACTTAGATTGTTTTTATTGTTGTGATTTACTTATTGCCATTTGTCAAGTCATATGAAACTCATACATTAAGCCCATCAGTTCCTCGTGGGAGACGAGTAGAACATCGCGTGCTTCACATCAAATTCATTATTATTCATGTGTGTATCATTGAGTTTATATTGTTTGTAGTTGTGTTATTCATATTATCATGTTTATGCAATTCATTCATCAGGCCCCTCAGTTCCTCGTGAGAGACGAGTTGAACATCGCGTGCCTTTAATTGTTCCATTATTATTCATGAGTGTTTCATTTAACATCTTATGATTGCCGATCAAGTTACATCTAATTTTACTCATGTTTGGTTGTGCACATATTTCATAATCAATTTAAATAAATTGTTCAAATGTTTTCCATAGGATTCACTCGCCAACATTATGTTGATCCAAAAACCTTTTACACATGATACAGGTGAACAGGTTGAAGCAAGGATAACATAGGATATGCCTTAGAAGAGAACAAAGAAGTTAGATTGTTAGTTAGATCATGTTGTAGCAATCATTGTAAATTTCCATTTAATTTGTATTAATGAATATGAAACGCTTAATAAATGTCATGAGCTTTGATGATAACCCAATCATGCCCCGATCACCTTTTCCGCTGCGGGTCGGGGTGTGACAATGATGTAATAATGATTGTATAATTCCCTTTAAAATTGTATTAATGAATATGAAATGTTATAATAAATGTCATGAGCTTTGATGATAACCCAATCATGCCCCGATCACCTTTTCCGCTGCGGGTCGGGGTGTGACATTAAACTTCAGTTTACGGGGTTCCGGGACGAAGCTAAGAGCAACCGGATAACAAAACAACAGAAACAGAAAAATGCATCATGGGGGTGGCGTCGACGACGCCCCCTTGCTCGTCGGTGACGCCAGCTGTAAAGCTGCGTCGGCAGATTACTCGCGTAGGCAGTCAGATAGTGCGTCGGAGCTTTTTGTGTGTACCACACAACGTCGGCGACGCCCAGAACAGCCGTAGGCGACGCCAGACCTGCACTTCCTCGCTATTTTACTTATTATCAGTAATTTCGACTCTCCGGACAAGTTCCCGGGCAATCCAAAACATAAATATCGATATATAAGGTCCTTAAATGTAACATCCGTCAAAAACGGATTTACCAAACCCGCTCCGTTTATCAACCGAACAGTCAGTCAAAAATTTCGTTGCGAATTAAATGCCCAAAATATTTTTAAACGATACGTCATCAATTATTATACGGGACTATATATTTAGTTTTTGAAAAACTGTTGAAAATCGCAAGATAAAAATGAAATGATCCAGCCGGGTTTCGAACCCGGGTCACTCGCCGAGTCACTCAGCGACTTATCTCACACACACAAACCACTGCGCCACTTGTTCTGTTTGGTAAATATTGAAATCATTTAATTGATAAAGTGACGTTACGAATTCAAAATCGGGCGCCCATTAGTTCAGTCGTCGGAATCCCGGAAACCTCGCGAGTTTTTAACACCATTTTCAGTTATAACGTAAACCATTAACAAGACATCGGTTATAACCGATGTTTGAAGTCCGCGACCAAACCATAACCGCCGGAAAATTTAAATCAATGAACCCAGTCGGAAATCAGACCAAATACATCTCGATTTTCCCCTATAAATTCACCCTCAACCCATTGAAAACCTTTTCGCTCAAAACCACACTCTTTCTCGGCGAAAAGTCCCTCGCCGGAACTTTTCTGTTCGTCGCCGGAAAACCGATTTCCTTATTTCTGAACCTCACTAAATCTTTTAAACTTATACCGGAGTCACCCATACCTTCTTCAAACCTTCTGGGGACTCGCTGCTGCAAGACACCTGACGCCGGAGCTTATTACTGTCGCCGGAGTTCTGCCGGAAAACAGAGGGTCCAGTCGGTATACTTCTCCGCCCAATTTCTTTTTCTTTTCACATTTATCTCACCGTAATGATCTGAAACACACTAATAAACCGATAAAAACCTTGAACCAGTCAGTCGTCTTTCTCTGGTTAAACCTTGATGAAGAAGACGATGTATTCGTTATATTATAAGTATAATTAAAATCAACTTATTAATCGGGTTAGACACACAGTCCAGCGGTGGACTGTGTGCACATATAACGCAAAGGTCACGAGTTCGAAACCGGTTTTACACACGCTGCCTAAATAAAAATCAAATTTTTGTTTAACTGAACCGGAGTCGATACTGGTATATGTTAAGTATATTAATAACCGGAATAATAACCAAGTTAGACACACAGTCCAGCGGTGGACTGTGTGTTTGTTTATATCACAGGTCACGAGTTCGAGTCCGGTCTACTGCACCGACTCGAACAATTATCTATTCTTTTTAATAAGGCAGAAAAGGAAATAACTAAATTGTATTTAAGTATAATATAAAAATCGAAATATATAACATGTTAAACACACAGTCCAGCGGTGGACTGTGTGTTAGATTAAACCACAGGTCCCGGTTTCGAGACCTGTGGAGTGCATGTCCGATTCGCTTAAAACTATTTTTAAAATAAAATGATTTTTGGTTTAAACTAATTAATATATATATATAATTAAAATCAGATATATAACGGGTTAGACACGTAGCTCAGTTGGTAGAGCTGCGTGCACGCGTACGGGAGGTCTCGGGTTCGAGCCTCACTCAGCGCACTTGTGTTCCACATTCGAACCGGTCAACGGTCAGGTCAACGGTCAACGGGCTGGTCAACGGTCAGAAAAAAAAAATCAATTTTTTTATTATTTTATTTAATTATTTTAATTAAAAATCAATTAAAAATACTTAAAAATAACATTTTTAAGGTTAGAAAATAGCCTCAAACTCACAAAAATACACCCAACAATCCTACTAAAATAGATTAATAAAATCCGTTTACTTATTGTTGTAATTTACTTATTGCCTTTTGTCAAATCATATGAAACTCATACATTAAGCCCATCAGTTCCTCGTGGGAGACGAGTAGAACAACGCGTGCTTCAAATCAAATTCATTATTGTTCATGTGTGTATCATTGAGTTTATATTGTTTGTAGTTGTGTCATTCATATTATCATGTTTATGCAATTCAATCATCAGGCCCCTCAGTTCCTCGTGAGAGACGAGTTGAGCATCGCGTGCCTCTAAATGTTCCATTATTGTTCATGTGTGTTTCACTTAATATCTTATGATTGTTGATTAAGTTTATATCTACTTTTACTCATGTTTGGTTGTGCACATATTTCATAATCAATTTAAATAAATTTGTTCAAATGTTTTCCATAGGATTCACTCGCCAACATTATGTTGATCCAAAACCTTTTTACACATGATACAGGTGAACAGGTTGAAGCAAGGAAAACATAGGATATGCCTTAGAAGAGAACAAAGAAGTTTAGATTGTTAGTTAGAACAGTTGTAACCCTTATTGTAAATTTCCATTTAATTTGTATTAAAGAATATGAAACGCATAATAAATGTCATGAGCTTTGATGATAACCCAATCATGCCCCGATCACCTTATCCGCTGCGGGTCGGGGTGTGACATTAAATCATACCGATACGTTTCATCAAGGTGTTATGGGCAACAGCCTTCTACATTACATTTTCTACTCTTGACCCGTTTGATATTCATTCAAGCATCTCTTAACTCATTCAAATGTTCCCGATTAGAACATATAACTTACTTAATACTACTTACTTGATATCATCATCAATAACACATTTCAACATGACTTCTAACAATTTTCATACAATTAATCTCTTTTACTACTAGAGAGGGAGTCCGGAAATTTACCTACCTTGAGTACTCCAATAAGTGTATTTGTCACCTTGCCTTATCTTGACCCGTTATCCTCCTATGCTTGAGCTCTCCTTGACACGTTCCTATTATTTCATTCCATCACATCCATTCAATAGTTAGTATACATAATCATACGCATCACTAATCACACTCCTATTCACGTGTCAATCGCTTAACGAGTTCTACATGTATCATAATACTACAATGCTAATCAATCTAGCAATTTACCATTCCATCATCACAAAAGCCATACATGAGCTTCTAGCATGCATATTTATGTATTTACATCATGTTCATTATTCTTTCAAAATTTCATACTTAGAATGATAACATTTTCTAAGTTAAGCAACTTGCTTCATCCGTTAAACATTTCATACAATTTCTTAACACCTTGGTTTTTACACATCCATTCTACTATTTTCTATCAACAACCCGTTTCGACCCATTAGTGCAATTATATGCTTAAACTAGTTGGTAAGTGTTTTTAGACACTTAAAACAATCACATAACTTACTAATAATCCATTAAAATCAGTATTTCATATTTTATACAAGTGTGCATAACAATACAACTATTTTTACTGAACATTTATAGTAAAAAATTGTGCAGCAACTTTCTGCGCAGCAGCTGTTCACGACACATTTTAACCCACTTATCATCCGATTCAGTTCTTGATGTTCAAATATGAAACGAACTAGACTCAGAGACCTTTCTAAGCATATAAAGATCGTAACAATCGGACGTTCCTATGATTTCATATGATTTTTGCAAAACTGTTGCGCAACAATTTTTAATCCCAATCAGCTTTGTTACTCAATACACGTAGCATATCATTTTGCACACGACATCATAACTAAGCACTTTTCATACTTATAATACGTGATCATCTTCATTACTACTTAATTAGCATTCCTTGTAAGTGATAACACATAGTAACCTATACTAGGCATTTTATCAAACACTTGGTGTGCGTACTATCTTCCAAGCATAGTGTACAAGTAACTTGTGCCAAATCATACCAAATCTTTATGAAGATCATCACATTCATCATTTTCACCTAATCTGCTGGAAATTAATGGAAATAATATTATATTAATGATTGATATAATATTATTTAGTGATTAAAGTAATTGAATGAGAGATCATAAGCTTTAATTATGTGTTGGAACCTTAATGTGTGGGGAATTGTGCTTGTCCCATATTGGTGGAGAGATAAATCTTTTGTAGATTTATAATTAGAATTCTCTACACGAATGTATTCTGGTGTGACAACTCACACCCAGTGGCAGCCAGATTGGTGCGAAGCACCCGACACGCCTACGCGCCCGGGCACCGGACCGGGACCGGGACGAGGGCGATGGGCGCAATGTGGCGCTTTAATGGCGCACTTTGCACTTCGCACGCTCGCATCGCCGCGAGCCGCTTGGGTCTTTGTGTGTTCAGCTAGAGACTATTCAACTTCTTAACTGACAAGTGATTAAGTCTCGGAATTCATTGTGTAATTGAATTCTAGAAGTTATTTTTATTGAATTCTGTATTCAATAGGGACTTATCACTTCGAATTCTAATCTGGTTTGTTTTAGATACCGCAGACAGAAATCGTATGGGTCATACAACACACACATCAAACGAATTCCTTAACCTTTCTTCTCTGCGCACTCTTGTTTCAGGTATAATTTTAGGTGCTAGGCTAATCCCGGTAGTACAATCTGCTTAGGCTGTTATACCTTGGGAAACAGACGGGTTCACCTGGGTGGCCCGAAATCTGTTTTAAGGAAAACGTGATCTTCACGTGCCTCAATCACTTCTGTTTGTTTTGTCTAAATTTCTTTGTAATTTGTTATTAGTTAATTTACATTATCGTATTGTATTTCCTTTCAGTTTGGTTTACTTCTTCTTTATGTATTGTAATTCGAATTCGAATATTGCGTAATAAATATTTTTATTTTATTTATTTGTGAACGGCTGTTCTACAAGCTTAAAACAGATTTTAAAAACCCGTTCACTATTTTGGTTTTTAAAAGTTTTTATAAACTGTTTTTTAGCAAACTTTTGTAGTTTGCATTGGATTTATGTAAACCAATTTATTTCTACCTTCACTAATTTTTTGTATCTTGTTTCAGAAATGGCTACTGTTCAAGCAACCACATTAACCACTGTTGGATCCACATCCACCACCATGGGACCATTAGTTGGTACCAAAGCAGCCCAAGCTGTGGCTAATCATGCTGAGAAGCCAGAAAAGTTCACTGGCTTGAACTTTAAGAGGTGGCAACAGAAAATGTTGTTTTATCTGACCACCTTGAACCTTGCGAGGTTCTTAACTGAGACCCCTCCTGTTCTTGCAGAAGGGACTAGTGATGCCCAATCTGTGAGTGCAGTTGATGCATGGAAACATTCTGAGTACCTATGCCGCAACTATGTGTTGAATGGCCTCTCAGATGCATTATATAATGTGTATTTCAAAGTTCCAACTTCCAAAGAATTATGGGAGTCATTGGAACGCAAATACAAGACTGAGGATGCGGGTACTAAGAAGTTTGTTGTGGCAAGATTTTTGGACTATAAAATGATTGACTCAAAAACTGTTATGAGCCAAGTTCAAGAATTGCCGATTATTCTTAGTAACATTTTGTCTGAAGGAATGAATCTTAGTGAAACATTCCAAGTGGCAGAAATTGTTGAAAAGTTGCCTCCTGGTTGGGTGGACTTCAAGAACTACCTTAAGCATAAGCGAAAGGAAATGACAATTGAAGACCTTATGGTTCGGTTTTGTATTGAGGAAGACAATAGGCTGTCACACATAGGAAGTTAAGTTGAAGCTTCAGCAAAGCAAACCTTGTGGAACATGGTCAATCCTCAAGGGGTCACAAGGGTAACAAAGGCCACAAGTTCAATGGCAAGGGAAAGAACAAAGGTGTTGACCTTGGGCCAAAGAAAGGCGGTGTGAAGAAGAAGGTTGGTCCCTTTAAAGGGAAGTGTTACAATTGTGGACAAACTGGTCACCGTGCTGACCAATGCAAAGAGCCTAAACGTGACAAGGCTCTTATGGTTGATGATGATATGCCGCAAGTGGCCATGATTTCAGACCTCACTGCCATGATGAAGGAGGTAAACTTGGTGGGTAATGAGCCAAAAGGGTGGTGGGTTGATACTGGGGCAACCCACCATGTATGCCCAGACAAGAGCCTTTTTAATATGTTTAAAGAGGTGGTGGGAGAAGAGAAGTTGTACATGGGAAATGCTGCTACAGCTGATATCAAGGGAGAAGGAGATGTGATGTTAAAGTGGACTTCTGGGAAAGAGCTCACTTTGAAGAATGTGCTTTATGTTCCTGACCTGCGCTAGAGTCTTGTGTCAGGTTGGATGCTTAACAAGTTTGGTTTTCGTTTGGTTTTTGAGAGTGACCAGTTTGTTTTAAGTAAGCTGGTATGTTTGTTGGAAAGGGATATGCCCAAAATGGCATGTTTAAACTTAATGTAATGGCTGTTAAGAAAAACATGAATAAAAATGCTAGTATTTCTGCTTACTTGGTTGAGTCTCCTAATGTTGGCATGGACGTCTTGGTCATGTAAATTTTAATTCGATGTCGTTTAATAATTAGATTACATGCCAAATTTTGCCATTGACTCTAAAACAAAATGTAAAACATGTGTTGAAGCCAAACAAACAAGATCATCCTTCAAATCAGTTGAAAGAATAACGAACCCCTTGATCTGATTCACACTGATGTGTGTGACTTAAAATCAATTCCCACAAGAGGCGGTAATAAATATTTTATTACTTTTATTGATGACAATACAAGATATTGTTATGTTTACTTACTTAAGAGTAAGGATGAAGCAATTGACAAGTTTAACTTGTATAAAGCTGAAGTTGAGAATCAACTCAACAAGAAAATAAAGCGTGTGAGAAGTGATAGAGGAGGTGAATATGTTTCACCATTTGGGGAAGTATGTGCAAAAAGTGGCATAATACATGAATGTACCCTTCCTTATACACCCCAATCAAATGGCATTGCGGAACGAAAGAATCGTACACTAAAAGAAATGATGAATGCCATGTTAATAAGTTATGGGATGAGCCAGGACATGTGGGGGGAGGCCATTTTATCGGCCAATTTTTTGTTGAATAAAATACCTTTCAAAAATAAGGATGTAACACCACATGAGTTGTGGTGGGGACTTAAATCATCCTATAAATACTTGAAAGTGTGGGGGTGTCTGGCCAAGGTGATTGTTACAACCCCTAAGGCACTTAGAATAGGGCCCAAAACTGTTGATTGCATTTTCATTGGATATGCCAAAATGGTAGTTCACATCGGTTTCTTGTATGTGAATCTAAGAATCCTGATGTGCACAAGGACTCTATCATAGAAACAAGGCCAGGAAATGTGACTTACTTTGAAGAAGAGTTTCCTATGTTAGTACAAACTCATACGAGTTCTTCAAATCATGCAAGTTCATCAACAATGGTTGATGAGATTGTTCGAAAGGAAACTCAAGAACGATCAGAGATTGAAGAGGGTGAGCAAAGAAGAAGTAAAAGGCAAAGGATTGAGAAATCTTTTGGACCTGACTTTCTTACATACATGGTTGAGAGTGAGCCTCAAACCTATCGAGAAGCAGTCACTTATTCAGATGGACATCAATGGAAAGAAGCCATCAAGAGTGAAATTGATTCTATCTTGCAGAATCATACTTGGGAGTTAGTAGATCTTCCACTAGGGTGCAAGCCACTTGGATATCGATGGATATTTAAGAAAAAGATGAAAGTTGATGGCTCTGTCGACAAGTATAAGGCAAGGCTTGTGATCAAAGGGTTTAGACAAAAGGAAGGTCTTGACTATTTTGACACATACTCGTCTGTGACTAGAATTACCTCTATTAGGTTGGTGCTTGCAATAGCAGCTTTGAGAAACTTGGAAATACATCAAATGGATGTAAAAACCGCATTTCTCAATGGGGAATTAGAGGAAGAGATTTACATGGAGCAACCAGAGGGTTTCTCTGCTCTTGGCCAAGAGGGCAAAGTGTGTAAACTCGTCAAGTCTTTATATGGCTTGAAGCAAGCTCCAAAACAATGGCATCAAAAGCTTGACCAAGTTATGCTTAACAATGGTTTCAAAATAAATGAATGCGATAAATGTGTCTATGTGAAAGACACTTCTAAAGGTTATGTGATATTGTGCCTTTACGTAGATGATATGCTTATCATTGGGAGTGATGATAAGATGATCAGATCTACTAAAGACATGTTGAAAGCGAGATTTGACATGAAAGATATGGGTCTAGCTGATGTGATTCTTGAAGTAAAGATCATTAGAACCCAAACTGGCTTGGTGCTAAGTCAATCTCATTATGTTGATAAGATCCTTCAGAAGTTCAATCCAGAGGACACGAGTGTGGCTCAAACTCCAATTGATACCTCTCAACATTTGTCAAAAAATAGAGGCGAGAGTGTTGCTCAATTGGAATACTCAAGGATCATTGGTAGTCTTATGTATCTCATGTCATGTACTCGGCCAGACTTGGCATATGCTGTGAGTAGGCTAAGTAGATATACTAGTAATCCTAGTTCAGAGCATTGGAAGAGTATGAAAAGATTATAAGATATTTGAGATACACGAGACACTATGGGCTGCATTATTGCCAAAATCCAGCAGTTGTGGAAGGATTCAGTGATGCCAACTGGATATCCGATCAGAAAGATTCTAGATCTACAAGTGGATATGTGTTTACCCTTGGAGGTGCAGCTATATATTGGAAGTCGTCAAGCAAACTCTTATAGCTAGATCCACCATGGAATCTGAGTTTATCGCGTTAGATAAAGCTGGAGAAGAGGCAGAATGGTTACGTATATGTTCCAAGATGGCCTAAGCCTGTGACAGCTATTTGCATACATTGTGATTGCCAATCAGCTATTGGTAGAGCTAAAATGCAATGTATAATGGCAGATCAAGGCACATACGACGTCGGCATAATACGATACGACAACTACTCTCAACTGGAGTTATCACGATTGACTATGTGAAGTCAAAGGATAACATTGTGGATCCGCTTACAAAAGGCTTAAGCAGAGACGTAGTACATAAGTCGTCGATGGGAATGGGACTAAAGCCCTTGGAGTAAGTTTGTACAACGGAAAACCTATCCTAGAAGATTGGAGATCTCATGATCTAGGCTCAATAGGACCACCTAACTGTACAAGCTAAGGTCACTGTGGGGGAGTACCTCAACATACAAAAGGGAGTTACAAACTTCCTAGTACATTCCTACACGAAATTAGTGATATCAAGAGAGGTTAAGCATATGGCTTTTAATGATTTGTAAATCACCTATGTTAAAAAGAAGTGGGGTCGCTTCGAATGGAATTAGGGGCACAATTCCTAGAGCTCTCGCAGAACCAGGATGGTGTTCCATGACCATAACGGACACAACTATGAAGGGTTAGCCAGACCAGGAAGAGTAATGCGTGATGTGTAATAACGTCTACGTAAAAAGGGGTTGGTTCAAGGACATCGCGTCTACTAATCGCTAGGAGACTAAGTATGCGTCACAAAGGGGGTTCAAAGGGAAACCTACCTATCCTGCATTACTTGACCGCTGATATTTTATGGTGACACTTGAGTGTGTGAGATGATCTCCATTCATGTGGGGGATTGTTGGAAATTAATGGAAAATAATATTATATTAATGATTAATATAATATTATTTAGTGATTAAAGTAATTGAATGAGAGATCATAAGCTTTAATTATGTGTTGGAACCTTAATGTGTGGGGAATTGTGCTTGTCCCATATTGGTGGAGAGATAAATCTTTTGTAGATTTATAATTAGAATTCTCTACACGAATGTATTCTGGTGTGCCAACTCACACCCAGTGGCAGCCAGGAGGGTGCGAAGCACTCGACACGCGCCCGCGCGCGCCCGGGCATGGGCACGGGACCGGGACCGGGACGAGGGCGATGGGCGCAATGTGGCGCTTTGATGGCGCACTTTGCACTTCGCACGCTCGCATCGCCACTTGGAGCCGCCTTTAGTATTTTTTAGATGGGTCTTTGTGTGTTCAGCTAGAGACTATTCAACTTCTTAACTGACAAGTGATTAAGTCTCAGAATTCATTATGTAATTGAATTCTAGAAGTTATTTTTATTGAATTATGTATTCAATAGGGACTTATCACTTTGAATTCTAAACTGGTTATATACAAAGCTTTGTGCTTTGTTTTAGATACCGCAGACAGAAATCGTATGGGCCATTCAACACACACATCAAACGAATTCCCTAACCTTTATTCTCTGCGCACTCTTGTTTCAGGTAACCTGTCTCGATCAGGAAACTACAGGATCTAAAAGAATATCCCAATCCTAAGGATCCATAGGATTAATTGTTTCAGGTGCTAGGCTAATCCCGGCAATACAATCTGCTTAGGCTGTTGTACCCTGGGAAACAGACGGGTTCACCCGGGTGGCCCGAAATCTGTTTTAAGGGAAGCGTGATCTTCACGTGCCTCAGTCACTTCTGTTTGTTTTGTCTAAATTTCTTTGTAATCTGTTATTAGTTAATTTACATTATTGTATTGTATTTCCTTTCAGTTTGGTTTACTTCTTCTTTATGTATTGTAATTCGAATATTGCGTAATAAAATTTTTATTTTATTTATTTATGAACGGCTGTCTACATAATCTCCTTTCAAAATCAGATTTATATAACATCAACATTCAACAATTAACTTCACATATCAAACTACAACTAGTATAACACATATTTCATCAATATTTCCATGACATTATCACCTACAAGTGGGTTTACATAACAACATCAAATTAATCCGAATTTCAAGCATAATTCAAGTCTCATATGATGATTATAGTCTCTTCCCATCTTAATTTCATACACGCACGCGGATTAATCAAGACCCACTTCCTTTCTCATCAAATTTCATGAATCCATGACTTACCTTACCTCAAGAACACTTAGACAAGTGTAGATGATGTCTCATGCACTCGATTTCCAGCTCAAATCACCCCAATTTATACAGAATTCTTGTGTTGATGAAAGATTTAGGTGAGAACCCTAAATCCCCTTTTCAAATCCACGACACATAAATACTTGCTTATGAAAATTCTGCATTTTTCATTGTTTAATCAAACGTTCTTTCATTTTTAACATATCTAACCCCTTTATCTTTCATAACATGACTATTTTCATCCATCCTCTAACTTAGTTAACTTGGTTATTTACAATATCTTACTTACCCACATTTACTTCCTAGTATCTTATTTACTTTCATATGGTAAAATTATATTTATCATTTTCTTTCTTTTTTTATTTGCGTCAAGATAATATAAAAATATTATAGTATGACTTACAAAATTTTGGGGTGTTACAAGTTTACCCCCCTTAAAGAAGGTTTCGTCCCCGAAACCTGCTTCTTCAATATCGATTTATTCATTAGTAATGTCCTATTTTTAAGTACATCATTTTTTTAAAATCAGACATATAGTCCATCCATTCCATTCATAAAGGGTCAAGGTTTTGACTATTATCGTAGCCCATTATGCGTTGTCTTATTTGACCCATCCATAACGGGTCAATAAATACCATTTCTTCATCATCATCATCATAATTTCATCCATTGCGACCCATTACAACGAGTCATTTATTTATACATTTCCCTTATTATGCTTTCTACATCATATTGACCCGTTCGTAACAAGTCAACTACACATAATTCACATTTCCGTATTTTATCACTTCTTCTTAAATTTTCAACTCATCACATTATCGTACTTATCTAAAGTGTCCAAACTTGCGTTAATCTAATGAGTCCAACACCATGATTTACATTCCTGGAAAAAGGCGTCCATATTATCCTACTAATGTATTTCACTGCTAGTATTAGTTCAAATGGTTTCATTTATACCTAGAGTTTTATTGCATCATTCTTACTCATACACGCACACTTCATTCAAACATGACGTTTATTACATCACCTTGTTTACATATTAACCCTTTCTAGATTCTTTTTAAAACATTAGTGCATCTGACCCGTTCAAAACGGGTCAATACGTGACCATTTCTTAGCATATCATTTTCATTGTTTGACCCGTTCACGATGGGTCAATACATAAGCCTTCTTTCGCAATTGTTTAACTTATTTGGCGTACTGCATTACACCTTTCCTTTCTTCCCTAGTACTCCCACGGCTTGTAATTACTTGTTTGTCAACTTCTGCAGTTTGATTTTTCAAAGTCAAACTGCCACTTTTTTTATATATATGTATTGAAGTATAGTTTGTACTTCTCTTCAATTCGAGCATGCATACAATTCGCTTCATTATTTGCAGGGTTTCTTGCAAACACTTGCCCTTCTCATTCATACTTAATTATTTCATCCGGGTAGTAAACCGCCATTCATTGTGACTCTCCTGAGTCGATTACTAACATACCTCACACATAACTTATCCAAGGTTTATTCCTACAACTAAAGCTGCTTGTCATAACAACCGTTTTCGTCGGTCTTACTTACTTACTCAAGGAACCAAACTTTTTCTTTCTTTTTGACTTTCCAAACCGTAACTACTTTCTTACCTGTATTTTACCGTTTAGCTACAGTCTATCCCAAACGTGTCCACATACGCACTACGTTTACATTACTTTAGTCAGACAACATATGTAACTGGTCAAGGTTACCGTCACTACTTGTTGACAAGGTTTGTACCTATCTTACTTAGGAAAGGAAACACATTTCCTCCTCCACCCTAGTGTGATCCTTACATGTTTATAGGTCCGGTTCTTCACTTCCACGAGTTTAGTTCATACTTACTTAAGGATTTTAAAGCTTTTCAACCATACACGTTTGATCCGTTTCACCTACAAATTCAATCTTTCCATTATTACTCGTTTAAGTTTCGTTCCTACTTTTCATTCTTACTTGTTTAATCTGTTTCTATTTACGGATTCAAATCTTCCACTCTTTACCCTTCATTCGTTCTGGTTTTATCCGTGTTTACTTACAGATCCAACCTTTCATTTCTTATCTTTCATTCTTATGGGTTTGATCCGTGTTTACTTACGGATTCAAACCTTTAATTCCTTACTGGTTTGGTCTGCGTTTACTTACGGATTCAAATCTTTCATTCCTTTCATGTTTGAATCCATTTCTCGGATCCAAACATTTTCATCCATACCATTATTTCTTTCATCGCATCACTTTAAATCTCATTTCTTATGATACGTTTTTGTATCATCTTCTACATTCAACTTCGAGTGTTGTGTCCCAACACTACATTCCACATTCTATTTCATGTGTCGCGTCTCAACGCGACATTCTACTTTCTGTTTCTAGTGGTGTTTCCACCCTTCTTTCTTAAGTTTGGTTTGCATCATAAGCTTAAACTTTTCATTATTATCTTTCTTTTTTACTTTTGATCCGATCCTTTAAGAATCGTTGGTCCCCTTTCCATCCCCGCACGACCCATACTTACTAGTTTGACCGGATATACGTGAGATGATTCTCATGTTTTCTTGAGCTTCCTATTCTTCTTACGCACTGGCCAGGCGCGCAATCCACATACTAGTCTCGAGTCATCATGGGAACCATCATCTTATATCCGGGGAAACCGTTTTCAGTTTGTGCCCCGCTCAGTCAAATCCTTTTAGGGTTTTATTCTCGTCCTTGAGGGTATTCTAAATATCAGTACTTACAATTTTTTCTTAAAATTCGTGTACCTGAGGTCCACTGCTTGCCTTATCACTTACCTTCACCTCCATACTAGCCCGCTACTGCGTAACACCCTCATTGTCCATGCATGCTCACCTTAAAACATCAATCATTATTAGTATCATCACACATATACTTACTTGTATTATGTTTTTACCTTTCGGTTTTTTTGATTGAGTCTCGGATTGTACGGGTCTCTAATCACAAGAGCACACGGGTTTGAGTTCAAGTACTTACCTATTTGTACTTGATTTCACTCAAACCATGGCTCTAATACCAACTTGTAAAACCCTAATAGGTTTTATCTTAAAAACAACGCAGCGGAACTGAGAGCCTTAAAAATTTCTTTATTTAAAACGATTTAACATACTTATAAAGCTTTTAAGACATCATACATAAAGACTATTACATTACTTTTACAAAATGACGTAACAAGAATAATGTACGAATACTATTTACTTAATCCCCCTTCCGTACAATCCGAGCTACTCATCCCGATCTTCATTCGCATATTCTTATGTAACGATAACGGTATCCATGCAACCTGTGGTCATCATTCACAACCGACATGATAGTAAATAGCGATATTTTATAATTGCATATATTCCTAAAATAAAATCCATAATCCCTTAAAGAAAGTCCATTAATGTATATACTCCGAAAGATACTCTTTTGAATTCCGCGCTTGCATCAGGCCTCATCTGTTCGAGAGCACAACGCTCGCTTTCCTGCATTTCTAGATTCATTCTCTGAAGCAACACTGTTATCTATACACAACTTCAGATATTCCAGATTTACGTCTTCACATAAGCACCTATGAATCTACCGTATCCATTGGATTACATCACGTGTAATTGCTACAATATATAATTCCTAATACTTACTTATATGTTTCGTACATACATCTCTTCATACTCAAACTCCCTACTTAAGGCATATACACACTTTTATCTCTGACCATGCTTGCAAATATTGAGTCCGTTCATATATATCACATTTGTTCCATCTTACGTTATAATCACACACTTACCTAGTTACTACAAGACACTTTTAATACGAAACAATGATCTTTCTTTTTTGCTTCAAGACTTGTACTATCACATGCTTATGAATTATATAAGTTTAACATGACTAAAACACCTTAAACTTCAGTTTACGGGGTTCCGGGACGAAGCTAAGAGCAACCGGATAACAAAACAACAAAAACAGAAAAATGCATCATGGGGTGGCGTCGACGACGCCCCCTTGCCCCGTCGGCGACGCCAGCTGTAAAGCTGCGTCGGCAGATTACTCGCGTAGGCAGTCAGATAGTGCATCGGAGCTATTTGTGTGTACCACGCAGCGTCGGCGACGCCAGACCTGCACTTCCTCGCTATTTTACTTGTTTCCAGCAATTTCGACTCTCCGGACAAGTTCCCGGGCAATCCAAAACATAAATATCGATATATAAGGTCCCTAAATCATACCGATACGTTTCATCAAGGTGTTATGGGCAACAGCCTTCTACATTACATTTTCTACTCTTGACCTGTTTGATATTCATTCAAGCATCTCTTAACTCATTCAAATGTTCCCGATTAGAACATATAACTTACTTAATACTACTTACTTGATATCATCATCAATAACACATTTCAACATGACTTCTAACAATTTTCATACAATTAGTCTCTTTTACTAATAGAGAGGGAGTCCGGAAATTTACTTACCTTGAGTACTCCAATAAGTGTATTTGTCACATTGCCTTATCTTGACCCGTTATCCTCCTATGCTTGAGCTCTCCTTGACACGTTCCTATTATTTCATTCCATCGCATCCATTCAATAGTTAGTATACATAATCATACGCATCACTAATCACACTCCTATTCACGTGTCAATCGCTTAACGAGTTCTACATGTATCATAATACTACAATACTAATCAATCTAGCAATTTACCATTCCATCATCACAAAAGCCATACATGAGCTTCTAGCATGCATATTTATGTATTTACATCATGTTCATTATTCTTTCAAAATTTCATACTTAGAATGACAACATTTTCTAAGTTAAGCAACTTGCTTCATCCGTTAAACATTTCATACAATTTCTTAACACCTTGGTTTTTACACATCCATTCTACTATTTTCTATCAACAACCCGTGTCGACCCGTTAGTGCAATTATATGCTTAAACTAGTTGGTAAGTGTTTTTAGACACTTAAAACAATCACATAACTTACTAATAATTCATTAAAATCACTAGTTCATGTTTCATACAAGTGTGCATAACAATACAACTATTTTTACTGAACATTTATACTAAAAAAATTGTGCAGCAACTTTCTGCGCATCAGCTGTTCACGACACAGTTTGACCCATTTATCATCCGATTCAGTTCTTGATGTTTAAATATGAAACGAACTAGACTCAGAGACCTTTCTAAGCATATAAAGATCGTAACAATTAGACGTTCCTATGATTTCATATGATTTTTGCAAAACTGTTGTGCAACAATTTTTAATTCCAATCAGCTTTGTTACTCAATACACGTAGCATGTCATTTTGCACACAACATCATAACTAAGCACTTTTCATACTTATAATACGTGATCATCTTCATTACTACTTAATTAGCATTCCTTATAAGTGATAACACATACTAACCTATACTAGGCATTTCATCAAAAACTTGGTGTGCGTACTACCTTCCAAGCATAGTGTACAAGTAACTTGTGTCAAATCATACCAAATCCTTATCAAGATCATCACATTCATCATTTTCACCTAATCTCCTTTCAAAATCAGATTTATATAACATCAACATTCAACAATTAACTTCATATCAAACTACAACTAGTGTAACACAAAATTCATCAATATTTCCATGACATTTTCACCTACAAGTGGGTTTACATAACAACATCAAATTAATCCGAATTTCAAGCATACTTCAAGTCTCATATGATGATTATAGTCTCTTCCCATCCTAATTTCATACACGCACGCGGATTAATCAAGACCCACTTCCTTTCTCATCAAATTTCATGAATCCATGACTTACCTTACCTCAAGAACACTTAGACAAGTGTAGATGATGTCTCATGCACTCGATTTCCAGCTCAAATCACCCCAATATATGCAGAATTCTTGTGTTGATGATGGATTTAGGTGAGAACCCTAAATCCCTTTTCAAACCCACGACACATAAATACTTGCTTATGAAAATTTTGCGTTTTTCATTGTTTAATCAAACTTTCTTTCATTTTTAACATAACTAACCCCTTTATCTTTCATAACATGACTATTTTCATCCATCCAACTTA
This sequence comes from Scalesia atractyloides, assembly GCA_947069175.1. Classification (NCBI taxonomy): domain Eukaryota; kingdom Viridiplantae; phylum Streptophyta; class Magnoliopsida; order Asterales; family Asteraceae; genus Scalesia; species Scalesia atractyloides. Next base: position 85,176,313 of record CAMTDV010000030.1, read on the forward strand.
GTTAACTTGGTTATTTACAATATCTTACTTACCCACATTTACTTACTAGTATCTTATTTACTTTCTTATGGTAAAATTATATTTACCATTTTCTTTCTTGTTTTTATTTGGGTCAGGATAATATAAAAATATTATAGTATGACTTACAAAATTTTAGGGTGTTACACCTACATTTTTATTTTATATATTGATTTGAAAAATGAAAAGTTATATTCTCTTATACCCTACGTAGGCAAAATCAACTTTTTATTTGATTCCACCTTACAACTGGGTGTTGTCAAGCATCATATAATCTAATTGATGCCACCTCTCCCAGTTTAATATTTTGTTTTTTTCTTATTATTTAAATTTTATACAGTTTAATATTTTGATTTTTTCTTATTATTTAAATTTTATAATTTGTTTTAGACATATTTTGTTTTTATCTTATTACTTTTAGAATACAATATTTTATTGAGTTCCAAATACATCATTATGGCATGCTTAATTTTCTTAAGTATAACTTTTATTCAAAATTGATTCGGGTCAAACATATCTTCACTTTTTTATTTTTAAATTTTCTACAAAATACAATGTTATCTTAGATTATGAATACATCATTGCTACATGCGTAATTGTACTATATTTTTTATATAAATTTTATTTAGACCGAGTGGGTTAACTTTTTACTCTTTTCTTTAAATTCAATGTGGTGTTCTTTAACGGTCACTTTCACGACAATGTCATTTTGTATCACGACTTTTATTTGTTGGTTTTCTTTTCTTGGTTGATACAGTGTGACGGTATTGTAACAAATAAACTGCGACCAAATAATTATTTTTCGTATTTTCTTTATATTTAAATTTAAACAACTTAAAAACAAAAAGAAAGAAAGTTATTTGTTTGACGAAAGTACCCTTGACCTTATTTCCCTGTAATAAACCCAATCGCTGCACTCTCCATTTTCAAAACACTGCAACCCTTGCCGCCGTCCCCACACATTTCTAGAGAGAGAGTCAGATAATCCGGCCAGAATGAGTCGGAGCATAGGGATTCCGGTGAAGCTGCTACACGAGGCCGCCGGACACATAGTCACCGTCGAACTCAAGAGCGGCGAAGTTTACAGAGGCAGCATGATTGAATGCGAAGACAACTGGAATTGTCAATTAGAAAACATTACTTTCACTGCTAAGGTTTCTACTTAATTCCTGTCCTCATTTTTATGCAATTATACTTTCTGTTTTTATTCGTTCGTTCACTACTTGATGTAAACCCTAATTGTTCGTAAGTAGATCTGCAACTGCAAGAACGTCATTTGTATGATTTTTGATAAAGAGTTGGTCATAATTTAACACTGAATTCCTTTTTTTGTGTGTTTCTAAATCCTAAACCCTAAAAACAATTATAGGAATGTGCTTGTTATGGCTCTTTGTTAGCACTAGGCCTCCAAACGAACCGAGTAAACACGAAAGACGGTGTGTTCGTGTTTATTTGTTTAGCTTTTACCAACATAAATGAACGAAAATAAACTAACGTTCGATACATGTGTTCGTGTTCATTCTTTTAATTAAATGAACAAAAAAATTGTGTTCATCTTCATGCGTTTATTAGATAAACTAACTTCGCACATATGAATAGGGATGTTTGTTTGATAATGGTGGTTTAGACAATAGCACCAATTTAGTTGAAGTTTAAAGTTAATTTTGTTATGGAATTAAATTGTTTTTCTTGAACGTTTGCAACACTGTAGTGTAATGTAGTTCTGCATGTCTGCAGGATGGGAAGGTGGCTCAGCTTGAACATGTGTTTATTCGGGGCAGCAAAGTCAGGTGTGTATTCGTTCTTTGAGATTAGCTATTTGGCCTTTTTTGAGGGAATACTAAGCATAGTTGTTAATAGCAATGATAGCGAGCACTATAGCGAATAGCGTAGCGCTGGATCACCGCTATCTGATATTTAGTGCTCAATAGCGTGAAATAGCGACAATTACGTTTTTTTTTCTTTTTAAATATTAAAAACCAAACTTTTAGGCATTTTAATCGACCAAACAACTGTAATCTTCACTCTTTTTAAATATTAAAAACCTAATTTTTTTTTTGGTTTTTTTTCTAATACGTTATCGCTAAACATCAAATAGCGCCTGCTATTTCATCGCTATCTCTATGTAGCGTATAGGTAGCTTGCGGTATTAACAACTATGATACTAAGGCATCTTAGGGAGTACTGTTTTGTTTATATAGTTTTTTGTTCTAGTTATCTTCTTAATTTTGAAAAGCGCCAGCCTCAGGGACTTGAGTTGGCGCGTCCTGCACATTTGGGTCAAAATTGATATTTAAATACAACCAAAGGATGAAAAAATTGTGAATGGTTTACTAGATAAAAAGGCTGATATTTAAAAGATATGAGAGAGATGCAGCTTCTGGTTGTACATAGAGGCATACAACAAAACCTTGAGTCCCTTTAGTATGTGAAGCTCACGCCTCACGCTTTTTTAAACCAAGGTTATCATTAGAAAGTATGATCCAAAAGCCAGAGTTTAACGACAATTTACGTTTTCAGAAAACCAAAATTACTGTACATGTGGGTTTCTAAAAGTCTGTTCAAAATTTATAACCAGGGGATCGGTTAACTATTTTTTTATCAATCAACTTTTGTCAACCATTTGGAACAGTCAAACTAGTCATTTAGAAAAGTATTTGTATCCAATACTTAATATTCGTATGCTCACATATTCTAACTGCAACATTTGACATTGTATTCTGTATATGCCTCTTACACATTGTTCTTTCTTACACTAGAATGATGCAGTCACCTAATTAAGTTGAGCTTATCAAATCTTTTCAGGTTCATGATCATACCAGACATGCTTAAGAACGCTCCAATGTTTAAACGTTTAGAAGCTAGAATTAAGGTACTATCTTTGAATCCCTCAACTTGTCATGTGTGGATGTTTTTAGATAAGCATATATCTCTAATCTTACGTTTTTTTCTTGTAGGGGAAAGGTTCAGCACTTGGTGTTGGTCGGGGCCGTGCTGTTGCTATGCGAGCTCGGGTAACTATTGCAATTATTTTTCACAATATTACTTGAAACAGATTTCAAGTCAAAGCCCATGAGTAGAGGGTGTAGGTAACAGTCAAATGGGTTTACTGAAACGGGTTCAAATCCAAACAGACCGGTTCGGTCTGGGATGATCCACAAACATGTTGGTGTTCTTTTTTTGTTACATTTTTCTTTATAAATTTTTAATGAGTTAGTTATAAGTAGAAAAGCTATATTATCACATTAGTATTCTTGATCATTAAATAAAAACAACTTAGGAAGTTTCATGCATTAAAATAGACTTAAGACAACATATGATGTGTTATTCATTTAGCTAAATTTTTCGAATTGATCCATTTGAGATCAAACACGATCCAAGCGCTCCGAGTGACGGTTATTTGCTGTTATGCAGGCTCAGGCTGCTGGTCGTGGAGCTGCGGGTCCGGGTAGAGGGAGGTGATATTTTTGTGAATCATCATCAATTTTATCATCACCGGATTCTAGTTATCATTTTCATTTAGGTCTTTGTTTTTGGTTTGTAAGATTGAGAATGTTGTTTGATATGAAGTTTAAGCATATGTTCCAAAAATGTGGACTTGTTGGAAGCTCAAAGATGTTTCAAAACTTTAGCTGTCCTACTCTTTAACTGCAATTGTTAAGCTTTCTGTTTACCATTTCTTTCAACCTAATTTGATTCATTTTACTCCCATTATGTTTTCACACAAGTGTCCTTTTGTAATCATCTTAATTATTATTCTTTTTTGAGTAATTAAACGACGTTTATCTTGTGACAATGTTAGTGCCATGGTGAATTATATCTATGTCAATCCCGTGTTTCATGCTTGTACGAAAACACACTGAAGTTAAATTTCAACTTTTCGAGAGAAGGTTACTTGTTTGTTTTTTAAGAGGTAAAATTTCTTTAGTCTGCGGACCACATTTGCAGACATCTGTAAAATAAAAGGTGGACCAAACCTCTGCAAAAAAAAGCTGTTTGTTTTTTAACGTATGTAGACTTTTAAAATAAACTGATGGTGGTGTACGGACGGTGGTGGTGGGTGGTGGTGCTAGTGCTGGATGTGGACGGTGGGTGGTGGTGGCGGACTGTGGTGGTGGGTGGTGGTGATGGATGGTGGTGGATGGTGGTGGTGGGTTGTGGTGGGTGGTGTGTTTAACCCTTTGCAGACCTTAGAAGCGGCTGGGCCAGGTCTGCACCAAGAGGAGCTCGCACAGACGTTTTTTAATGAAACGTATTCGGAAAAACAAACAGTCTGCAGATTACAATGTCTGCGCGTGATCTGCTTACAATGTCTGCGCGTGATCTGCGCGGCGCAGACAGAAGAGCTTGCGCATTTCTTTTTTAGAAAAACAAACACCACCAAAGAGTTGCAAGTTCATGTCAATGACCAGCTTACAAACATCTAAACTAAACAACTCCCTTTTTTCTCATGTTGCCTTTCTTTGTAAGAAGCTTAGGTTGCTTTGTTCTTCGCTTGCACGGACCTATCAAACATAGCGTAGATGAGCCAAACTCAATTGTATACATGAGCTAGACCCGGTTAGGTTAGGTTTATTGTTTCACAATGTAATTTTAACACTATAAACTATATGCATAATCCTTCTTGTAACTTCTATAGTTATACATACAATAGAAGAAGATTTTAAGTATTTTTTTTTAATTTATTATTATTATCACTATATAAAGTTACTGATCATAAAAACAATGTAGTTGTCTAATCAAAACTTAGATGCATGTCACATATGACATATGGGTTGATTTCCATACATGGGCCAATGTCATATGGGTCGATTTCCGTACATTGTACATTATACAATGTGCAAAGTAGTTTTAAAAATTGGCAATAAAAAAATGTGTGATATGAATTCGGCTTCTAAAAGTTACCACATTATTTCTATAATCAAACAGATTATATAGATATAATAACATGTTGTCGTATTACATTTTGTAATTTTTTGGTGCACCATTCATATATCCGCAAAGTTCGTGCGTTGCGCTTGTGAACAATTCACTATACATTAGACGTAATATTTTAATTTGGCTTAAATGCATCATTGTAATAGTTTACTCGTCGAGTTGTAATTAAACAATTTGATGTACTGTCGGTCATATTTTTTCTGGAATTCCCATGTATTTATGTTTGCAAGTTTTAATTTATTTCCATGTTTATTTCATTTGTTCGTTGTTTTTGCATTTGTTTCTAAATTCTTAGGGTGGTGGGAGTGGGCACCGTCCCCACCCTATATAGCCGATCGATGAATTGGTCAATCGGTAAGGTTTGCCGCTTCGGTGAGTGTGGTTGTTGTTGGTTAAAAAAACTTTAAAAAAAATGCTATGCTGTTGATAATAAAAAAAACATTATTTTTTAAAACCAAACGATGGCACTCGGTTTTTCGAAGCTGCATTCGTGTCCGCAGGACGTGCGGGCATGCACGAGCCTAGCCAAATTCCGGTTGGGTTGCACCCCCTGCGCACGGGTAGGACTTGTGGTAAAACATGACACAAATAATTCAATGGAGTGATAGATTTTAATCTTATAAACAACTCCTTAGTTTTGTTCCCACACCAATGTATGACAAAGTATTTTTTTTGAATTAATTTTAATGTTTTTGTTGTTTTATTTTAACACATAATTTAAAAAAAATGAAAAAAATAAAAAGAGTTTGCCACTTTCAATTGGCAAAACCACTCCCACCACTTTTCACCCAAAGTTTAAACAATTTTGACCAAATGACATGGCACACTCTCATTGTTTGGTTTAAAAGTTTGCCACTTTCACTCGACTAACCACTCCCACCACCCTTACGTAAGTTTGGCCTATGTTTAGAGATCAGGGGTGTAGTGGGTTGGTTATTTATAGAAAACTCTTGTAACCCCTTTTTATTCAAAGAACTGATCGAATGCAAAGAGGAAGAGAAGAATACCAGAGAACTAGTATTAAGGCCCTCCCATTACGACGGATTGTAATATCGTCCTCAGTTTTTTTGAAGATTAACTTTCATTAACACAGGGTTGCCAAAAAATATAAGACAGACCCACCAAAACTAATTACAGCATATAAAGAGGGTTTTTACACAACTCCTTCCAAACAATACACTTATGTGTGGATCTATATTTTACCCAAAGATCTGATATCCCCCAAAATGTCATCGCTTTCCTCTTTACCATTTGCAAAAAATCTTTGTATTCCTTACCTTTCAAATACACCAACACGTAATAATTACGAGGCCATTAATTACCTCCTTCTCTTTATTTCCCAGCCCGCAAACCTTATAAAACTCCATCAAATACCAGAATGAAAAAGCGTACGACGAACACCGGAAAAGCTCGTGAAACAAAGTAAATAAAAAACAAACCGAACGAAAAGTAGACGTAAAACGTTGAGTCATGCACACCCGTTGCGGCGTGTTAATTCGAAAAAATTAGACCGAAATGTAAAACACGACGCAACCATTAAACAGAATGGAACCAAAGTTGAAAGTGAAAAAGTGTTAGGTTAATTCTAAAAGATAAAAACTACTAGTGTTAAAAGTAAAAAAACAAAACAAGGTAGAACCTATAAAATATTAGGTATAAACCATAATTCATATTTATTTAAGTTGAAAGTTAATAATATGTATAACTTGTATTGTTGTCCATGGTTTTATAGTCTAGTGGCATCTTGGTGGTGGGATAGGATTTGGGACCAATAGGTCCTGAGTTCGATTCCCACAAGGGGGGTTTTCCCATATTTAATGGGTTTCCTCCTGAATTGGTGTGGCATTATGCCTAGTGGAGATGGATATGATCGGGTGGTTCCTCTGGTGGCATGATGATACTCTAATGGTCCGTCAGTGATCCAAATTTGCCGTTCAAAAAAAAAGTATACCTTGTATTGTTAAATGCACATTTAACTAACCACAATTATAAGTTGGAAGTTAATAATATGTATAATTTGTATTGTTAAATGTACATTTAAGATAACGACAATCAATAAAAGAATATTTTTATTTAAATTGTCTTGGAATATAGTGAATTAATTTTATAGACATAAAGTGGGTTGGCGGGCAACGTCCAAGTCACCACCCCGAAGGGGTTTGGCTTATGGCGTGACCCGTTGGGTGGTACCCTGGCACCCGACGTTGGGCGGAGCTAGGTGGGTGAGGTGACGGATGGTGATTGACGGGTCAACCTAGCCATTTTAAAATTTAAAAACAAACCGTTTGGCTTGGCCAAACGGCTAACCCGAGCGGTTATAAATAAGTATGTTTTTTTTGTTTAATGTTTTAGGAATGTTTAATAATATTTTTAGGTTTTCTTAATTAATATTATGTGTATTTAAAAAAAAATCCACGTGGCCTAGTCAACGCCCCAAACCCCCGCCCCACCATACCCACCGCTGGGCTGCTTCATGGGCGGTGCCCCTCCTTTTCCACGTGTCAACTAACGCCCCAAACCCCCGCCCCACCATACCCCATAGCCTAAGCTGAAAGCCTCTCATTACCTTGTGCAAAATCGACGATTAATAAAAATATATTTTTTAAAATTCTTACTAAAAATGGAATAAAAAATATGTTCACGATAAATAATATGGTTACATGTGCTTTGGATAAATCTAATAATTGTAATGCTATGATGATATGTAGTTAAGTAGTCAAAAGACCAAATACAAATACTTTTAACGTACAAAACCTACGAACTGAAGATTTTGCTGAAAAAAACTCGGTGACATTTTCGTAATTATTTATTCTTAGAGAATTATCAAAATTACCTACAAATGATCTTCTATGGTAATTTTGATATTTGTAGTGTAATTTTGTAGAGTATTATAATTACACCACAAATAATCTTGTAAGGTAATTTTGAATTGTGTGTTGTTTGATAAACTAATAGAGTAATCTGATACACTTGTAGAGTAATTTTGATTATTACCCTACAAGCATATTTTACAAAATTACCTTACAAGATTATTTATAGGGTAATTTTGATAATTACTCTACGAGTAAATTATTACAAAAATGTTACCACATTTTTTTTTGTTTTTTCATACCTTCCGTACGTTTTATATGATAATGTTGTTTGTACGAGAACTTTTCCCTAAGTAAATCAACTATTTTTTTATAAATTATATAGTTTACGGATTTGTAAATCAATTAATAAAAGGATAAGGATTAAAACATACGTTAAAACATTAATCTAAAATTAAATTTAATTAAAAATAGATAAATAATATAAAATAAAAGAAGAGTATGACATGTGACATTATTTAGAATCATTTATCATAAGTTAGATTTGTTTTGGGTTTTATCTCTCGTTTGTGGAGTGAAATTTTTATCCAATGTTAATTTACTTTTGGCAATCTGAATGGTGAACTTTAGACGTAAATTAAATTCGAGTGGTGTGTTTGTATTTCAGTTTGAATTTAGTTTTGCCTTACAAAATAGATTGAGTGGTGAATTTTGTAACTCAAGTTATTCATAACATCTAGAGTAAATTGCACAAAACATCCTTTATGTTTCCTTAAACTTGCAGGTTCCAGCCTTAATGTTTAAAAGTTGCTAAAAACAGCCTTTAAATTTATTTTTATTACGGGTTCAATCCTTTAAAGCTAATCACGTTATTTTCTTCAGTTAATAAAAAAAATATTTAAGGTTTAACTTATTTTAAAAAGAATATCTATCCAATCTTATTGTTTGGTTCGGTGGTGTTTTATGTAAACGAACTAAGCGTAGAATTATCCTGCCCGACCTCAGACCTATTGCGATTCCTATCATGTACTGTTGTAATCAACAACCAATAGTAAAGGGTTTTTATTTTTTTAAATTAAAGATAATAAAATTCTCAAATTACAACATAAACTTTAAATAAATTTCAGGTTATTACAACATAAACTTTAAATAAATTTCAGGTTTATAAGTGTTACTCGGGATTTAACTTAAAACCAAATAAAAAAAAATAAATAAACGTATGCATATTTATTTTGCACTTACCTATTAAAATGGGATCAAAGGTTTAAAACGATGTAATACATTTATTATAATAAAAGGGTAGAATTTGTATTCAGTCCTCAATCTATTTACACATTATAATCAACTTTTAACATTTGATTATGTAACAGATAAATCATTCAAACAATTGCGACTTATAAACTAAAAATTTCATAGAAAAAAATATCCCAATCGTCCATTAAATATAACTTAAAGAACAAAATTCTTATATTAGGCAATTGGTATCTTTTCATGTACCTTAACTACACGTAGACGTCATATCATCCACTTTACCCTCTTTCACTCCACCTCACACAAAGGAAATAGATATAGCATGTTGTGTGTGTGCGTAAATTTACCAATGCTTAATTCCTTTTCTCTCTCTCCTAGTAAACTTCTTAACACGTAAAGCTTTTAATGTCCCTTTAACACCCCAGGAGCAGTGTGACAGGCGTTAACAGACACCAACTAGAATTAACGCATATGAGTGTTAGAGTATACAGACTAAGTTACTTAGTGTCTAATTATAGTTATCTAAGCCTCACTCGTGTATATATGTGACTAGAAAAGTTGCTTGTTTAAGAATCTATCCAAAGTTAATAATTAAAAAAACAAAAATAAAATAAAATAAAAAAAGGAAGGTGACCTAAGCCTGCTTTTTGTTGGAGCCAAACCTTGTTTCAAAACCCCAATTGCGCCGTCTCTCTCTCTCTCTCTCTTTCCGATCCGCTGAATTCAACGCTATAAACGGTAATTCTTCAACCTCTAATCCTCTATATTTACTTCAATTAACCCATAATTCAATTCAAATTCAAATCCAAATCATATTGTTACCGGAGTTCGATTCACAGATGAATTAATTGCAAATTGATTTGAATTTTCATGTGCTTTGTAGTTGTTTCTGATTTTATGCATTAGTGAATTATGAGCCAAATTATGCAAATCTCATTTCTATTTGCTTGATTTTGAAAATGGATTTTGAGTTTTATTTTCGATGCTCTCAGTTACATCTTATTTTGTTGTTAATTAGATAGGTTACTAATTGATTGCCGTTAGTTGCTTGATTTTGTAAATTGATTAACTTTCATGTTTGTTGCTCAGGTTAACAAACCTAAGTCTGCTGTTAGTTAGATCTTGGTTTTAAAAAGCACAAAAGCCATAACGTCTAAAACCGAGGCGCAAATAAATATATCATCTCTTTATATATTTTCTATAGGTTTCTAGCATCATTTACCCGATTGTTTTTTTTTTTTTTGTGAAAACATAATATTATATTTCACCAATTAACTTGCCAAGTTACATCAAAACAGAAGGTAGACGGGCAACAAGCTACGCCGCCGCCAGCCGATGTTTAGACACAAATAATCTTTATGTTTTTAATATTGAAATTACATACACTTACAACCTGAAACGCATGTTGTACACTACGCAGGTAAAATTGGTGATATATAGGTTATATCGGTCCCCTGGTAAAATATCAGTGTCAAATATCGGTAGGAATATCGGTACCGATATTATTGGCGGTATTGACCAATATTTGACCGATATATCACCGATATTTGACCGATATAACTGATATATCACTGATATTTGACCAATATATCACCAATACATCACTTAATTATTAGTGTTAAATTGGTATATATATAAATTCTGCATTATATTAAAATTACCGATATCCCATCAATATCTGACCGAGATAACCTATATCTCAAATATCGGTCCTTGACCGATATCCGATATTTTACCACATTAACTGCATAGGTTGTATACAATAACTTGCGGCACAAAAATATGGAAAATACGTAAGGCGTGCGCCTCAGGTCAATTTTTTGCCAAAAAATTTGCCTCATCTGCGCTTCTTGTAAACAGTGCGCCTTGTGTAGGTTGAGACGATAGGGGTTGTGCCTTCAGCGCCTCCATCATGCTTTTTAAACAAGAGTTAGATAGGGTTAGTAATTGATTACCGCTCGTGGTTTGATTTTGATAAATCGATATTGTGGTTGATGTTCAATTACTTTAAATTATTGAACTTTACAGTTTCAGTATGTATGCATTGTTTAGGATAATTTCTAAGTCTATTTCAGTAGTGAATAGTAAAAAAATGGAATTCTTGTGTCTGAAATTCTACATTGGAGTTATATTGCTTTTTATTGATGAGTTTAATCTTGTCACTAGGTCAGTTAAACGCTTTGGTGGAGTGTTGGTTTACAAACATATCGAAATGATCAACTCTGAGTTTAACACAACTGATCTCAGTACCAATGTAGCTGGCACAACCGCATTTCACAAACAGCCAGTCTTCCCAGCCAAAAAAGTAGCGTTAAGAGAGGTGCAGAACAGTAACAGTAACATAACACGCGACACCCATCCAGAACGTTTACTTCCAGTCGACGGACAACTGTTTGCAGACGCATCTAAAACATGCGGTACTAAAAGGGCTATACCCGACTATGCGTCGTCTCCTATCTTGACCAATAATGGCGCACACGAGCGTTTTAATTTCCTGCGTAGTAAACATGAAGGATACCAAGGGAAACACGTTGGTTATTCGCAATCTGCGAGTTTACCTCAAGTTAAACAAGAAGTGAGCCAGATTAATGGGAATAATATGCGTTACGGTTCTTTAGTGGTGCCGAACCAAATGGCTTCGAAGTCGTCTGTTTCTCGGTTTAAAGAGTATAATGAGGAACAGAGGGCAGACCGATTGGTAAATTTGCAGAATTTTATCAATCAATGTGATGGGTCGGAGTATAGAGATAATATTCAATGTATATATTCTTGATTCCCCTTTTTTTAAATGGATTACTACCGAGAATAAGACGTTTAATAATTTATGAATCTATTTTGATCTAATGGCTCTTATGATCTTACAGTGCTCTTACGTTTATCGCCTTTGGAGCTTAGTAGACACGCAGTTGAGTTAGAGAAAAGAGCGATTCAGTTAACCATAGAAGAAGGTATGGGAAATAGACAAATATTACAAATCCCCTTGACTATTAAAGTCAAATGAGATGAAGATCCTATTTGTGTCAATAAAGTTTTGCTTTTTTTTAATTGAAAATTTTGCCTATTGGAACTGAAAAACTAAGTTTTTTTTTTTAATTTATGTTCTTGACTTCTTGCAGCATTGAACTCAAAATTTGGTAGCCTCGTGTATTTGGTTCTGACTGTTTTTTGGTTGCAGGAAAAGAAATGCAACGAATGCAAGCGCTAAATATCTTGGGGAAGTCTTCAATAACCAGAAATTCAATGCCAATAACACAACACATCCAACACAAGAACTGAATTCTAAGGCTGCAGATAGGTAAATTTGACTTTGCCATGTCATCGCATGCCAAACTTTTCGTATTAGTTTTTTCTTTATTTTAAAGTTTTTGCATCTTATGAAAATGAATTTATGCATTATGTAATATGAATTTTACTCTTTCTTTATAGATTTTTTTTCAGTTTTTTTATGTTCTTGGTGTTTTAGCTTTAGAACTCTTTTGAAATGATAATTCATTTGCACTTCTCACAGGTTTGTAACATGAGTTCACATTGTCACTTTAGAAATCCTTTATTGTTATCTAATGATTTGTTTTTAAAGTAACATGGGTCCAATCCTCGGTATCGGAAAGTTTTATGTGGTTAGGTTAGTTTGTTTGGACCATGATCTGAATCGATGAGTTTGATTTATCTATCACGTGATGAGCTTGAGCCTTCGCGGTTTTAAGATGAACCTGTTGGGATTTAACCCTTCTATACATATTTATGCAATGTTTATTTTAGGATGAAAATGAGATCATTGAGACTTGGGCCCATTTGAAGAAGAGGTAAGTTGGGTAATGCTCTCTTTATATATAGTCATTAGTTGGCCCAATTATAAATGTTAGGGCCTCTACCTTTGGACTTTAATCTCTATTGTCATTATTCTGAACAAAGGAAGTAAATAAATATAATCAAAAAACCAATTATCCAAATAATTAATTGACATTTATCCAATGAGTTATGTATGACATGGAAATTGATTATTTGTAAATAATTTATAAAATGAGTATGATTAAAAATGTTTTTGAAATAAGTCTAAGTCGATTTTGGTGCGATATTTTTTGCTAAGATTCAACTCCTATCAAGAGATTTGTTTGAAGAGAGAGAGAGAGAGAGAGAGATAGATTTTTAAACTAGAGTCTTAAAGTAGAACTGAATTAATAATTAAGTATAGGAATAATGGATTTTAATAATCTTAACTATTAGCCGTTGGTCGGCAACGATCCTAATTTCAAAAATAATAGGTGGTGGTCCCACTTTTTCACATATTGTAAACCAATGAACTTTTACTAAACCGAAAAGGATAAGGGGACAAAAAGAAATTAAGTTCTGTTAGTAAAAGTCTATTGGTTTTACAACATGTGAAAATGTGGGACAACCACTGGTTATTTTTGAAGTTGAGACCGTTACCGGCCAACTGCTAATAGTTAGGATTATTAAAGTTCATTATTCCTTAAGTATATGATTAATTAACATGTTTGTTTGGGTATAAAGGTAGAAGACATCTAAGATGAAAGATAATGATAGGCTTTAGAGTCACATTCTAAGTTCATCTACTAGTTTTGTTTATATAGACGTATGACGTTCAACGAATGAAGGTGTGCCACACGAACATGATTAACATATCATTGTAGAAACCAGAAGAAAATTACTTCTACGTTTTCCTATAAATTAAATATTAAATTAAATTATACAATATTTGATATCAAAAACATTTTTTATTAAATGACTAAAATAAAAATTACAAGATAAAGATCATATACCACTGAAAGATAGAAGAAGAGTCAATGTGGGTTGCGACGTGGGGTTCCAAATACTCTCATCCTACGTTATATTATCATTTAAGTATTAGTATATGATATAAACTAGTTTAATACCGTTCAGTGGACGAGTTATGCTAACAACGTAACAACCAAAGATAATCTGTGTTGAGGGTGTTTGGGATTGCTTCTCCTTTTCCATCTCTTTTTCTCCTTTTGAAAAAGTCACAACTATCTAACTTTTCGTTTTCTTCTTTCAAACCACAAAAACTCCTCAATACATTATCCAAACACTACAAATATGACTTATTAACTTTTAAGAAGTCAAAATGTAAAAAGAGCTCAAAATAAGCAATTCCAAACACTCACATTTAATTGGACAAAAATCTAAACAACATCACAAACAAAAGCACCATTATTTAAAATATATTTATAAAAGGAAAACGAACTGAATAGTGTACAACCACAAAACAATATAAAATAAAACTGATAAAGTGATAAAACATAAAATGGTGTCATTTTAATGTAAAAGTAAACGATAGGCAAAATTAGGGGAGAGTGTAATAACATTTAAACATGAAAGTACTACATCAAATAGTACTTTACCCGTCCAACAGACGGAAATATTAATGTCATAATGTAAACGCTACATCAAATCATATTCGCTACAAAAATCATGTTGCTTAAAAAATGAAAAAATAAACACAAAAACATAAATATATACCAAACATCATCCGAATTGTTTTAAACCCACTACATCTTACATGTTGTTATGATTCTTCTTCCACATTTTACATCTTTAACCACCAACTTTTCCCTTCTTAAAATCTTTTCCATATGCAGATGCCCTTCCATACATAGTGCCCCAGCATTACAATTTCTTGTAGAATGTGTCTTTGACTATATTGAGTTTGACTCCCTTTTGTAACTTCATCAATTATCTATACCAAAACAGCAGCTTGTCATCACCATGATTATCGACCCATATATTTCACCCGCTAACCCAACAGATCAAAAGAATCAATGCTAACATATAAAGGTTCGACTCAAATAGTTTGACCAAAGGAATCCATACAACTGTACAGTTCTAGAAAATGCAAATTTAGGGGTGTATTATGAATGCTAATTACGGTTCATCTATATAAAACAAAATACCAAATTCTCCCTAAAAGCTTCAATCATGTATCATTTCAAACCATTTGACCCGTTCGATGAAAATGATAAATTTGACCGGTTCACTAAAATAATATGTTTGACCCGTTTACTGAAAACAACAATTTTTACCGTTTTACTTATATGATAACTTTGACCCATTTACTAAAAACAACTAAACCTGTTTATTAAAATTGTAATTTTGACCCGATCACTAAAAATGGTGAGTTTGCCCCATTTACTAAAAGTGACGAGTTAGGCCCGTTAATTGAAGTAGCATATTCTGACCTGCTGATTAAAAATGAAAACTTGACCCATTTAATGAAAAAGCAAACACAGAGCTAATTGGAAGCACAAATACACTATAAGGAAAAGTTATTAACGTGTATAGAGATATAAATGAAAATCACAACCTCAAAGTATGGACATCCGAAAATGTTACTTCTCTTATGATTATTGAGTCTGCATAAAGCAATATTAATAATCAGATGCATATGCTAATACAATTTTACTTATAAGGAGTAAGACACACAGGTACACTATGAATAGTTATAAAATGGGCTAACCTCTTCCAAACAACCTCACATTTGAGCTTTATTTATTGAAACAAACATTTACCAACTATAAGAAATTAGAAGAAGCACATCCATGCCCTTGATTTCACCAGATGACTTCCCTACCTGTAAATCACTCAATACTGCCATATACCGATAAAAAAATCTTACAAATAAATCAATAGGAAACTTAAAAAGCAAAAAAAAAAAAAAAAAAGAAATTAGCGTGAAGTTTTTTATTCTAAACACGTAGATTACTTGTTTATAAAGCGAAAATGTGTAAAATGTTTTATAATTTATAAACATGGTTCATATTTGTAATCAAAATTTTCAAAAATACAAGACGCAAGCAGAACCATAAATGAAATGAAATATTAGTCTTGTATAATGTTTATATACAAACATTATTCATTTATAAAACAATAAAAGCTATTTTTTTTAATAAAAGAAGCTATTTTTGAATAAAAGCTAAGTGCTTGATATTTAAAATATGTTTTGCTTTTAAATTAGTTTATTAAAAAAAACAAAACAAAATGGGTCAAGAAACGTTGGGTACCTTAAGCATCGCATGAATGAGGGGTATAGTCATTAATTTCTATTTTGTCCTCATTTGCAGCATTTTGGCAAGTGTTTAACATAATACATTACGTTTAAAAAATAGTTGTAGGAAAAAAGATATTGAAACATGTTGCAGCATTGATCAATTGTGTTTATGACTCAAAGTTTACGGTGTGGTTTATTGACTCTTCTTCACAATTTCTTCGATCTTTATTCCTTGCAGCCATTTGAATCTGTTTCATCTCAAATGCAATGGGAGAGTAAGTATACAAATATGAATCTTTATTTAGCTTTTACTAATTTAAATGTTTACTTACAAGTGGTACACCACATTCTCTTTCTCTTTCTCTTCTCTGATGATTCGGTCACTTCCATACATTGGGTTCATAATTACATATTTTTCAATGTTAACTACTGATGTATAAGTGAAAAATGAATTGCAAGCAGAAGTTTCTATTACAAATAGGCCTTCTGCTTCTTTTTTATGTTAAGCTTCATGACACTGTTTGCAGGTTTTGATAGCAGAAAAGAAAGGAAGGAGTAGCCTTGTTTGTGTGTATGTGAGGCAGAAGGTAAAAAATTATTTCATGAGGGCTTTAAATACATGTTTATATGCTGCCACGTGCCCCACGTTGGATGTAATAACTGTCTTGACAGTTTCCTTTCTTTTAGAGGGAAATGAACGTGGCCTGAACTGTTTGGGGTAAAACTACCAGCAGGAAAACTGCCAATGACTGCCCTGAACCGCTATGGGAGCCGTTATTTTTGTGAGTTTAAACGGACATGATTTAATATCAGCAAGGTCCAAGGGCTAAGAATGATTTAAAAGTTGGTTAGACTTAATGGGATCAATATATATATATTATAGATTTAAGGGTACAAATAACTTTCTTTTTAAAATGGAAACTTTTAGGTTGATTGGGTGGTCGCAGGTCGGCTTGCGAGACCGACCGCGGTTCGAGAACTCACAGGTTTTCTCTATAGAGGGCATAACACCTGCTTAACGGCCCAAACAACGTCCTCGGAAGAACCATAACCCTTGATACCACTTGGTACCAGTTGCGCCACCACAAGAATCGAAACACTCTGTCACACCCGACATCCACGTGTCTACCGGTGGGCCCGGTGGGGAGTACCGTGACGTAAAGTTGATATCATCATAACCAATTATAAGATAACACAACGGAAGGCATTGGATTTATAAACTATTACAAACCGATAAGTGTCCAAAGTTCAAAATAAAATATACACAACAAGGCTTGTAATAGGATCCACAAGCGGATCGCAAAAACATACAAATGATACAGACTATAAACAGGCAAGTCCTAAGGGCGCAACTCCTCGGTATTCGCCCCGCAGCTCCCGGCCTATTACGTACTTGCACCTGTAACTTAAACTTTTGAAAATACGTTAGTTTACACTGGTAAATACGCTCGACCGACTCATTTTGAAAATCTTTTCGAAAATGGTTTTAGGCGCACATGGCACAAATTAGTAAATAACTTGGGACAGTACAAATGACCTTGTATACAGATTTACATGCTGGCTTTTACATATGAGGCCAGTACAGAAACCGAGACCTGATCGACTGACACACCACTCTGAACTTTCACACAGAAAACAATAGCAATTACCCAGTGTATGCCTACACGCCATGTATGTTGTCGTGGTCACTACCAATTTAGTGAGCCAATGGATATCCCAGACACGGTCAAGCCCACCCCTAATGTTTTAGTTTCAAACAAGACAGATTAAAACGGGTTATGTAAGAATCTAGTTAATTACCACAATTGGATAAAACATGTTTCCATACCCGACCAAGCGGTAGTAATCTACCGTGTCCCAAGCCCGTATAGGGAAAATAGGTTAAGAGTATTTACCTGAGTTGTTTATGTGTAGAAGCTCCAAACTCAGCCTAGTTCCAAAGCAAGTACAAGACAATTTACCGGGAGGCGTTTAGTCTGGAGTGATGGTAATTATTAACCAATATTAGAATGCTAATGGGTCCTTAATTAAGTCTTAGACTTGAACCGGTTAGTCTTACGCTAAAATATGATACGGTGCGATACGCTAGATTAAGCGGTGATCGGAATAGAATGTAGTTTAAACCAGACAAGTGCTAAGACTTGTATAATATGGGAAAACTATTTACATTCTAGAATTTGAGATAAAAATGATAAGGTTAAACCCGTTTTGGTTAAATTACGTAAACTAGTTACATAAGCTTAACCGTGCCCATATAAGCGATACCGGGTAACCGGATGAGTCATGAACGAGTTCCATATGCCAATATACTTTAAACAAGTTCTAATATCAGTAGGATATCAACTTGTATGTCCGTTATAGTTTTAAAATCAAACATGCCTCAAAAGGGCATTTTGGTCATTTAGCGACGTATAAAAGGAACTTGCGTATAATATGATGTTAAACCATAATTATTCTGGGAAAATACTCTATTTATGATATAATATCAGTAGGGTATCAAACATATGTGTGTTTTATAGTTTAAGACCAAACGATGCACCCAGGAGCATTTTGGTAATTTCACACATAGTTTCGCAAGCTATTTGGGATTCTGAGTTTATATTATGCACCTACTGTAAAAATACTTTAAATGAGTTATAAAATCAGTAGGTAACAAGTCTTGGTTGGTAAATATGGTTTAAAACCATACTATGCGCCGAAAAGGCGTAAAAAGTCGTTAAATGACGATATTTGCGATATTTTGTGAAAGCTGATGTTATGACCATGATTTAAATAATTATAATATGTTATTTAGTATAACATATCAGTAGGAAAATGTTTCATATGGAAATCACGATTAAAAACCATTTTAAGTGTCGTAAGGGCGTTATCGTCATTTAAGAGCGTAACACAAGAACTTGTGCATAAACTCAGCTTATAAACTGAAATGATATCCCAAAATATCCTATCATGATATTACATCAGTAGGCCATAAGTTTGGTATGAGAAATTATGTTTAAAATTGTTCTATGCGCCGAAAGGGCCTTTTGGTCGCTTTAAAGCATATTTTACGACATTACGAAAACTTGATTTATGATCAAATTTGTAACATCAAAATATGTTAAACATGATATCATATCAGTAACTAATTCATTCGCAAGTTCATTAGCGTTTAAAACCTCATTTTTGAATAAAATGGCAAAATAGTCAAAGTATGGCATATTTGCGAAAACTCGCATAAAACTCGGATTACTACTATGATCATGTAATATAACCTCAGAGAGTTATGCTACATCTTAATATGATCATAACGAGACCTTAAATCAGAAGCATAATAATCTAATTCAGTTCATAATCGAAAGTCAACGCAGAAGTCAAACTTCACGACTTTCGGTTGCGAATCGATCCTAAAACTAAAATTGACGAGCCGAACTTGTTTACACATGTTCTAATATTTATTACCAAGTTGTTTATGTGTTAAAACATATTTTATAAAGCCTTTAAACTTAATTTATGAATATTTCTAAAATTGACCCGTTGACTTTTAAAAATATATATTTTGACTCGTCAATTGATCTAGCAAACGTGGTAATTAAGAGGTGCCCTTTTGAGGGATTAACACCCACCTATTTACGATCATGTAGCCACATTCGGATTGATCCATGGCTGGACCATAATAGTTATAATTGAAAGTCAAAGCGTTTATCGAAAACACTTGACTTTTGGCTATGAAAATCTAAACCAAAGAACAAACTATGAAAAGAGCACTTACAAATGATCCTATGAACTGAATAAACTCATAGGAAAACTCCTAAGTGATCAAGAACCTCCAGAATTAATTATTGGAGAAAGGATTGAAAGATACAAACTTAAACCCATATGTTCATCACATATTCATAAAGATTGAGGATTGCTAGGATCATTCCAAGTGTTATCAAGGGTTAGAGGATCATTACAAGTGTTGGAGAGGTGTCAAAACCAGGTTAAGAGTGGCAAAAATGAGATAGGTGTCGAATTGTGAGAGTTGTGCTTGATGAGCAAGCAATTCTGGTCTGCATACATACATACGGACCGTAAGGTCCTATACATACGGTCCGTAAGGACCCAGGTCAGCAGGCATAAGTTTCATTTGTTGTCAAGTTTGGCCCCTGGACTTGTTTCGTCGCGTTTCATCACCCGTAACCCCTTATAACTTGATTTCAAGGCTCAATAAAGGTGTTAAGGCATAAGTGAATTGGAAAGTGTTCGGAAATATCCCATATGTCGGTTCGTTCGGTTGTACAGTTGCGCGTTTCGCGAAAATGTGTAAAACGCTTCAACGGACACAAAAACGATCGAAATTTCGCAACGATGGACATCCTCGCATCCTTAACAATAAAAAACTTGATTTTATTAAATATACATATTTGGATTTATATAAAGGGCTTGTATTCCAAAAATACGAGAATTCCGTAAGTTTCCGCAGTTTGTCAGGAATTGTCCCTGGACTTTCAACCTTGCGTGAAACATTATAATTAGTACGTAAAGCCTTCATGGGCATATAATAGACTCCCATAAGAGTATGAGTAATATTATACGACTCTCGGTTCATTAAAAGGTCACTCAGAGGCTTAGTTTGAGCATGTTGACACTTTTAGTCCCTTAATTATTAATTTGTCATTCAGATGTTATAAATAACATAACGATGCATTTGTTCCCACTCGTTTTAGCACGTGGCATACGAGGATTAGTGGAACACGTGTCGGAATTTTACAGACGGGTTTTTACGAGGTGTTACACACTCTAGTGTAACTCGGGTTGGACAAAACCCATGTGTGGCTTAGGTTCGAACAGGCAATCTCCAAAGAGGCATAGAACTTATCTTCATTGTCGGTGCCAACTTCATAGTAGAGAAGACAAGCAAACAAATAACTAGAGTTATTATGTTAACACTAGAGTAATTATTATTACTCTAATTCATTAATGTGTAGTGTAATTACTTGAATTTAAAATTGTAGAGTAATAATAATTATTGTAGTTGTTTGTATGTTTAATAGATTAACTTTATTTGTACCGGATTCCACCCTATTATATTAATGGTACAAACTTAGCCTTTTAAATTATTTAAAAATTTGTTACTAAGGATTGCTTAAATGATACGTTAAAATAATTTTATTTTAGGCTATATGAAAAGGTACGACTTTCTGAAATTTCATTTTAAGTTCCTGAAATTATAAATTATTATTAACTACTACAATTTATAAATTAAAAAAAGTAAGTGCTCGCTAACCATTCAAACGTCTTTATCCAAATTGTTGAGTAATCTACTAAAAGAAATGTTTACGTGGTTCATACAGCTTAATGTTTACTTGCTAATTTGACCGATTTATATGAAACGTCGTTATAGAAATGTTTATGTGGTTCTTACAGCTTAATGTTTAGTTGCTAATTTGACCGATTTATGTGAAACTATATTGTTTCTTTGTATATGGGTCCTAGTTTAAATGAATTGATCAAAATGTCCTCGATTTCTTCCTCTTTGAGACTTGAATTTCCACATGGTTTTTAGTTGTTTTTATAAGAAAATATAACACCCTAATATTCAGGACACTATTTTGCTAATAATAATAATAATAAATTTGGAAGGACAACTTTCTTATATTAGTGCTAATAATAATAAATGAAGAACTCATTTTCAATTGTGTTTGGGTAATTTTATATTAAATGTTGTTAAATAAGCACCAAAATTCGACACAAACTAATATGTGTAATAATTGAAAATGCCCAACATGGTCGTGACCATCGAGGACGTTGGCCCTTAAGGACGGTCGATTGTTATGGATTAATACAATTGAAAGGTATGAAACTTGTCGCACATCGATTATATGGGCAACTAATGTGAGGTTTATATACCAAATGAGTCATCTCACCAACCAAACTAGTCTTTTTGGTTGAGTTCTCTAGTTCGGTTTGTAATAGATGACCAAATGGATACCCATAGCTACGGTGCTATTCCATGTTTTCGCTTGTCCTACAATGATATTTGAGTTATAAAGGTTCGCTAGCATTATAAGAGAAAGGATCAAATACAAAAGACTTTAATTGTAAGAAGGGTAAGAATTATAGGAATATTCTCTAATGTGAACACAACCACAAATACTTTAAAAAAACACATGATTTTTTTCAATATTCTATTAAAATAATCGCTACTTTATGGTCACTAGTATTTTTTTTGTGACGATAAAGTAGCGTTTTTTATAAACAATATTAAAAAATGTGTTTTTTAGATTTTTTTAGGTTTTTTGGGGTTTAGTTTTTAGCTTTAGCTTGGGTTTATGGGGAGGTTAGGTTTTTTTTTTTTTTTTGAGGGGGGGGGGGGTGGAGGTTTAGGTTTTTAGGTTTTTGCATTTGCATGTTCGTTTTTTTTATAGGACAAATTATAGATACAATTGTCACTCTATAATTCCTTTTTACATTTCTTATTTTAAAACCCCTTTATATTATAACTCAACCCAGCAAACATTACAATGCACTAATGTAGGTGTAAACTTGCCTTATAGTTCATTTTCCAACATATTTCAAAATGTTTTCCAAATAATTTTGGGTTTAAATTTTTTTATGTTCATTTGGTTTTGGTAATGTGTGTTTGGTGTCTACTTTTAGGTAAATCACTTAAAAAAATCACTTAACAAAGTATGAAAGGATATAGCCTCACCATGGATCAAATATGTCTTCATGTTATGCGAAGTAGTTTCGTGAATTTATGTTGTTACTTTGTATGAAAGTACATAAAAGCTATTGTTATGTTTATGTTTATATTTGTATATGTATATTATTTTAAAGTTTATATCTTTCAGAAGAAACATATACAAAGTATACAATTTATCGACATGAATTTTAATAATTGAGAGTTTGGCATGTGGAAAAATCTGCTACAAGGGCACACGTTATCGGGTCCAGAAAAATATAAATTTGGAAGATGCCTTGTTATTTTGTTATTATTAGATATATTCCATTTAATATTCCATTATTGATTGATTGACATATCTTAGTTATGATTTTAACCATTTAGTTTCTAAAATTAAATATTGAAATTTTATAAGTAAATATATAGACTTAATACACATCATTTGTTGTTTAAGGTAGTTAACACCCACCATAGCACCCATAAAGAAATAAACCTCTTTTTTTCAATAGGAACGCTTATTCCTATTATTACACAAAAAAATCTAAATATTTACATATGTCTAGGATTGAATTTGGGACCTCTTCCCTAAAAGACATATGTCTCTACCAAATAAATCTGTTGATTTAACTATATTAGTGGTTTAAAAGTTTGATATGAATCATGCATTCATGCGATTTAGTTTTAAGCGTTTGATGGTTGGTTTGGTAGACAATTTGAAACATGAAACCGTTTTTTTTTTACTTTTTAAATATGCATTTTTGCACATCTAATATATATTATTATGGATTTTAATAATCTTAAGTTTCACCTGTTCGTCGATAATAATCTCAACTTTGAAAATTCTCCCTAACTATCCTAACTTGTAAGAATTTGGCCATCATATATCTTTTTTCTAACATATAAAAATCTATCTACTCAATACATTCAAGTGCATCTGTAATATCCTTAATAGATTCAAGATGCACAACAGTTAAAAATGATCGATAGGTGCCAAATTCTTACAAGTTGGGATCGTTGAAGAATTTTTAAAGTTGCGATTATTATTGATCAATAGGTGAAACTTAGGATTATTAAAATCCAATAACCCTATATTAATTAACCACATTTACTTAAAAAAATTAATATACACTAAACAATAAAGAACAAACCATTTTGACCGGTCCGATCAACCAACCATATCAAACCAGCCATTTGGTTTGTCTTTTGCACCTGGTCAACCAGACTGTAAACACCTGCAAACGTTCAATACAAAATCGCTTACAATGATCTGTTAAAGAATTCCGCGCAGATTTCTGTCCTTCCAAACTAATCAACCAAGCTAAAAAACTTTCCTCTTTTTATAACCAAACCTAAATTACTTTTTAGTCACCCATCCCTGAGACCATAACAATTTTTATCATTCTACACATTACACATAGAAATTTTCTCCATAAAATTATCAAAAAAAAAAAAAAACTATAAAATCTTTTTTAAAGATACAAATGCTGAAATCCACATTGATATAGTGCCTCAGTTCTGGTGTTACCCTTTTGTCTTTTAGCCCTCCGTAGTGGGGCGGTATGAGGAGGAAAACGCCGGTCAAAGCGTCCCCCCACATCATTATGTGGGGCGCTTTAGGTTGATTTTTTTTATCCCTGCTTTGTACACAACGGCGTTGTGTTTGTGAATTTCAAAATATATCCGTTATTCAACGGATCTTTTATTAAAAAAATCATTTTACTATATATATATATATTATATATATATATATATATATATATATATATATATATGGTTAGGATCATGTGAGAAGCACTAGGCTAATTGAGAAACTTGAGAAGCATTCTGGACCACACATTTTCTCTAAGCTTTTCGTAATATACACATACGTATAGTTTAAAATTGACTATATACATATGTGTATAATTCAATATACATATATGTATATAGTGAATTTTAAACTATACGTATGTGTATAATACAAAAAGCTTAGAAAAATGTGTGATCCAAAATGCTTCTCAAGTTTTTCAAATAGGGTGGACTTCTCTTAGGATCCCTACCCTATATATATATAGGGTAAGGTTATTGTAAAAAAGACCAAAAGTGTGAGAAAGGTAAGAAAGAATCTCAGCCATTAGATCTAAATTAATTGAAAAGGGTAATCAAGTAATTTTATCATTAATTTATTAATTAAAACCTTCCATAAACCGCCACCTAATTTATAGGAATACCGAATAACACTGCAAACACCATTCAGCACGTATATAACACCATTCAATAATTATATAACACTCTTCAATAAGTATATAACATCATTCCATAAGTATATAACACCATTTTAAAGATCTCTATAAAAACACTACGAATAACACTGCAACAACCATTCAGCCATATAATTTATAAACACCATTCAATAAGTATATAACACTATTCAATAATTATATAACAACATTCAACACATATATAACACCATTCAATAATTATATAACATCATGAACTGAGCCATTAACTGAAACATTCGATTGAACGTAATTTTTTTCGTATAATATAGTAAGGTACTCATATTAAAGATTAAAAAACACTCGTTATTATGGTGTAATTTTTTTAAAAAAACGAGTTACGTGTAAAAAGTTATTGGCGTTTAAAAAATAAAAGGAGAACTTGCATGTGGATTGCATGTGACTTTCTAAAATTAAAAAATGTTAATTTTACCTTTATACCCTTAATCTAGAAAATAATTTTAATTGTTATACTATTTACAAGATTGCCATCAAGATCTCAACCATTAGATTAAAGATCTAATGGTTTAGATTCTTTCTTACCCTTCTTATACTTTAGGCTTTTTTACAGGATCCTCTACCTATATATTTATATATAATATATATATATATATATATATATATTTCACCTCTCATTTTATTCGCACGAACTATCTCAACCAAATACATCTACCATTCTAAAAAAATAATGGGTTCTCCATCGGATGATTCGTTCACCAATATTTCTCGGAGATTCTTTTCGGCTGAAGAAACCGCGGAGGAGGAAGAATCGGTTACGAATGCATGCGGTGCGTTGATACAAGCCATGGGACACGTTGTACCTACTCCTCCCGTCCCATATTGAGGCGCACCTATATATTGAGAGACCGGGAAGCGGCAAACGAGCGTTTGATGAAAGACTACTTTGACCCCACACCGGTTCACGGACCAAACGTTTTTAGACGTCGGTTTAGGATGAGCCAAAGTTTTTTTGCGCGTTAACGAAATTTGGAAGCAAAGTATGACTACTTTAAGCAAGAATAGATGCTAGAGGATATTAGGGTTCACCTGAATTCAAAAGGTAACTTCTGCTTTATGTATACTAGCCTACGGGAACACCTACGACATAAATGACGAGTACTTGAAGTTTGGGGAGAAAACAACACGTGATACCGTGGAGCAATTCTGCTTAGGTCATTATTTATACCTATTTTAGTTTTAACGATTCGTCACTATTTATTAAATTTTATATTTTTAATTATTTTTTAGGTATATGCCAATTATATGGAAAATGTTATTTAAGAGATCCATCTTGGAACGACCTTCAAGAAATATACGAGGTGCACTTAGAAAAGCATGGAATTCCTGGCATGATCGGAAGCTTGGATTGTCGTCATTGGCGTTGGTATAATTGTCCAACCGCATGGAAAGGTCAACATACACGCGGTGACCAGAAAGGCCCGACTATGGTACTACAAGCGGTGCATCGCATGACCTGTGGGTTTGGTCAGCCTTCTTTGGTGTCGCTGGGTGTATGAATAACATTAATACTTTGAGTGTTCACCTTTGTTAGAGAGCTACATTTCTGGAACGATACCAAAAGCCGGATTTCATGCTAACGGGAACGACTACGAACATGGTTACTATCTGGGCGATGGTATCTACCCGAATATTCTAATATCGTTAAGACGTTTTCTGAGACGCTCGATGAAAAAAGGCAATATTTTAAAAAACTGCAAGA
Organism: Scalesia atractyloides; assembly: GCA_947069175.1. Classification (NCBI taxonomy): domain Eukaryota; kingdom Viridiplantae; phylum Streptophyta; class Magnoliopsida; order Asterales; family Asteraceae; genus Scalesia; species Scalesia atractyloides. The sequence goes on from CAMTDV010000030.1 coordinate 85,202,981, forward strand.
ATCTACGCGAAAGGACATTGAGAGGTGTTTTGGGTTCTCAACAACGATGGCATTTTATTAGAAATCCCTGTTGTATGTGGCATAAAGATAGAATTCGAACGGTCATATACGCTTGCATCATTTTGCATAATATGATCATAGAGGATGACGGGAAAGCAATATGCAAAAACTACTTTCCAGAAGATGAAGTTGTAGCAACCCAAGCAACATTGGAAGAGAGGTTGATGAATGCTCAACTATTGCGATCTAGGGAACTACATAACGCATTAAAGGGGATTTGGTTGAGCATGTTGGGCGATTCATCCAATTGGAGGCACTAGTGGCGCCGAAGAAGAAGAAGATGAGAATTCGAAGACGGGTACCATGCAGACGGGGGATTTGATGATGGAGAAAATGAAGAGGAAGAAGGAGAGAATGGCGTCGAAATCGAGGAATAAATGTTTTTATTTTTTTTCTTTAATGTATTTTTTATTATTTTTAGTGTAATGTTTTTATTTTTATTTTTAGTGTAATGTTTTTATTTTTATTTATTGTAATTTTTTTTATTTTCAGTGTAATTTTTTATTTTAATAAAATTTGTTTTTATTTTTATATAGTTAGAAATTAATATTAAATAATGGGAATTAATAATTGAGTAATGATGATGACGTATGGGTGTTTTGACTACGCATCTAATGTCAAAATGCCTCAAAAAGCCCCATGCTAACGTGGCACGCCACGTGTCAGACAACGCCCCTTCATGGACTTTTTGACTACACATGGCCTTTAAGGAATGTGTCAGATTGATGCTTCGTTCATCTTTACGGCCCATTCCGTTAAGTTAACGTTCGAGAGTTTGGTGGATATATATAATTTATAATGTCCATGTATTTTATTTAAATAATATAATTTTATTAACCCGTCAGAACAATAAAGTTATATTTTAAGTGAAATGATTAACCATAAAAAACTTCATTGAAATTGTAGTTTAGTCAGTTTAATGATTAATTACAAGTTGGTTAAAACGTTTTTCTCTTTAGCTCTTACAACTTGTACTGTAACGACTCAAAAGTTATGGTTAGTGATATACTATGTACTTACTTATACCAACTTCTCACACCAATTTCATAAAACCAAAAACGATCCAAAGAAGTGGAGAAAGACTTCACATTCGGGAATGATGGATTTAAGATGGTTAATGGCAATGATTATGAGAGAAACGAACAGAGAAGAGGATTAAGATGATATACATGACCGTCCCTAAGAATTAGAGGGCTCCTAGGGACCATATGCGAGTAGAAAAATAGACCCTCCTATATAGAAAGATAAATGATCCCCTAAATTAGCTATTGTTTTGTTTCAAGTCCCAATCGAATATCAAACACAAGAACAAGAATGGATGGAATAACTCTCCAAGAACTTTTATTATAACCAAAAAAAATATAACTCAAAAAACTTGATTACAATAACTGATAAACCATAGCTCGGTTTATCTTCTCTCGTCTTAGAATAATGTCTAACCCTTCTTTGGTTTATATAGGCTAACCCTAACTTTGTGACCAAGACATTACCAAATATAATTATAACATAATTAGGAAACTTAACCAGCTATGACCGACTTGTCAACATTGATCCCTCAAGTTCACCTACTTGTGACTTGAAGTCCTTTGCCACCCTTTCACATCACCGACTTGTGATGGGTCGGGAATTACCGCCAACAATCACCCCCTTAATTTACGACTCGAAATAGGTAGGCTCTAATATGTCTTCTTTGTCTTGATTCTCATAGAACTCATCTTGATCTCTAGCTATGTTTTTACGGCTCCTTCCTAGCTCGAACCTTCTTGCAACCTTGTACTCGACTAGTCTTTTCTCCACGACTCGTCCTTTGGTCATAAGAACTCACACCACCATTGACTCGGCTGCGACCTTGAGCAAACACCTGCTTTCTTGGATCATAACACGTACTTCCTTGGGTTTGAATCCTTTGCTTGACATTTTCTTTGAATTCTTCAACATTTTTCTTTGGACTTTGAATTTTGGGTTTCTTCATTGAACTAGGATCTTTGAGAAGATTCTAACTTGTACCTGGCGTATCATCTTTCAGTTCAACTCTTTGTAGATCTCCACCCGCAAAATTCTTCATTCCAATCATGCTAACTTGTGTACCGGGACTTGCTATCTTGAGGCTGATCTTATACAAACGGTTCTTGGTCCTTGTTAACTTCATCATAAGCTTACCTTTATCATCATGAATGGTTAGCAAATCACGTTTCATGTGAATGTCGCATCCACCTTCCGTTGCTTGACCAAGACTTATGATATTGCTTTGCAAACTCGGTATGTAGTAAACATCGGTTAACAGGCGCTTCTCCCCCGTTTTCCCTTCAAGTAATACCGATCCCTTTCCCCGTATATCAATACAAAACCCGTCTCCAAATTTCACCTTTCCTGTGACACGTTCATTCAACTAAAAAAATAAGCTCGATTACCCGTCATGTGATTCGACGCTCCGTTGTCGAGATACCAAGTGTCTTTTTCCATTGGCTCAGTCTCGAGACGTTTTGGATTCACCCATTCTTCATTAAGAAAAACCGTCTCTTGATCACATCTCATCATAAACAAAGATGGATCAAAATCATCAGTTTTAGCTAAGTTAGCTTCATCTTGTTTCTTCATACGATTTGGACACCCTGACACAAAGTGACCAAATTTATCACAACGGTAACACTGAACCTTTGATCTATCTTTCCTTCCCCATTGGCGATCATTGGTTCTTCTTTAACCCGTCTGCTTTGATCCCCTGATCTTGACCATCTCGGCTTTAACTCCCATCTTGGTCCTCATCATCCCGGTCTTGACGTCTGCCTCGGTAATGTAACATTTGTAAAAATCGGGTTTTCAAAATCCGCTCCGTTTTGTAATCGAATATCAAGTTATAAAAGTCACGTTGAATATTTATGATTATTTTGATTTAAAACGATACATAATTAATAAATAAACTAAACTATAAAAATTATAATTGATAAAAAGTTAAAACAAAATAAATAAAAAAAATATGTTGCTGCCGGGACTCGAACCCGGGTCAGCCAAGAACAACTCCAACGACTTAACACACACTTGCATCACCACTCCGCCACTTTGTGTTTTCTGTTATCTCTAGGAAACAAATGAGATTTATACACAAACTCGGTTAAACCGGTTGCGGCAACTGAGAAACGGAAATCGGCAATTCAATCGTCAGATCGTTTGATTACTCGCGCATTCACGTTTATAACCGATGAACCGATGTCTTTAATCAATTCAGAGGTGATTGAACATAAATTTCATTACTATCGGTTTTTATAACCGAAAAGAATCAAGGTCTCAATTACTTCAACTCTAGACCACTCTCGCGACTCAGAAATATCATACCAGCATCCCATTTCACTTTCGTCACATTTTCAGACCATCAGAACGCTTAAATCAGCTCGCCGGAATTTTCTGCAAATTTCGCCGGAAAACCGTATTCATCCTCAAACGGTAAATCTTTCAATATCGTTGTAGTTCAACGATTATTAAGCTATTTCTAACTTAAACCTTCCAATTGAAATTGAATTCAGACACCGATACCAGATAATTCCAATTCGCCGGAAAGTTTCTGGAAATCGTTATCTTCGTCTGCGAAACGGTAAGGACCTTCAAACACATCGTTAACGTTTGTTTATCATTTCAATTCCACAATTGACTAATCAAAAACGGCTAATCGTCTGTTCAGTTGAGGTGCACAAAAACAGAGACCGACGCCTGCCGGAACTCTGTAACCAATCGTTCACCGGTATGTTTTTCCTCTAATTGTCATCCCTGCTATCTCTTATCAGTTTGTGTAATGCTTAGCAATCGAATTAACAAGTTTTAATGATGTAAACTGCTGTCGGTAAAATTCCAGTGAAGAAGATGAACTCTGACAATACTATAAGTATAATTAAAATTGGTAGTTTAAACGGGTTAGACACACAGTCCAGCGGTGGACTGTGTGCAAAATACACACGCAAGTCCCGAGTTCGATCCCTGATACACGCACTCCTTATATAATAAAATGCCTTTTTGTTTAAAAACTAAACCGGGTTAACTCAGTTAGTTATTAAGTATAATAAAAACCGAGATAATAACCAGGTTAGACACACAGTCCAGCGGTGGACTGTGTGCAACACTAAGTCACACGTCGCGAGTTCGAAACCCGTCACTGGCACCGGTTTGTTGAGTTAAAATGTTTTTGCAATTAAAAGAATTTCGGTTAAACTGAATAAGTATATAAATACAATTAAAAACAAGTATATAAATACAATTTATAAGTTCTTCGTTTAAAATGATGACGAAACATAGTGCGGAAGCTTGTATCTTGATCGTGTTCGGTTCTTCTTTGAGCTTGATCGAAATCTGATACTATTAGGCAACCTACATCTCATAAAACATGAAATGCTTTTAGTTAAAACATGTTTATAAAATGTCTAAATAAGTCCATATGTTAAAACGAACAAACAAACAACATAAACACAAGAATATATATATATATTCTTTTTTTCTTTTGTTTGTTTTTTTTTCAGCCCTTTCACCCGGCCGTGTTAGCTTCCCACCCGGCCATGTCAAATGTCCACCCGACCTTGTCAGCTCTGCACGTTTACTTTTCTCTCAATTTACATCCAAACTTATTCCAAACTCATTCCTATAACTTGTGGTTCGTTTCTTAACATGTCTAAGTTGTAATCCATTACCCGGATCCAAAATTCATATAGTTTACGCTCCCGTTACCCGGATTGCGTTTTACTTGATTTTGACCCGTTTGACGTTTAAGCACCTAAGCTCAAATCATCCATAACTTTTTAGTGGAATTATTTTCCACGATTTTACCCATTACCCGGACTTAATAACTTCGTGTTCCACGCTCCCATTACCCGGTTTGCGAGAACACGTTTACATTCACCGGTTTATTCTGTAACTTTCTAACACATAAACCAACATTTAACCACTTACTTTATTTTGACCCGTTTAGAGGTTTCTAGCATATAAGCATAAATTTCACTCGTCATTACTCGCATTTTATTTCTACATTCAGATATCTATTTGCCTTCCATCACCATTGTATTCGTGGTGGATTTACTTTGGTAATCTAACTATTCCGAAGTCTACCCTTCGATTAGTCAATTTTACGGAAAAGGCCCATTTTTGGGCGTTTGACCCAAAAAGGATTATGTAAATAACTTTTACGTTTATCAAAGACTTACTTGGTAATAATACTCATTTCTAAACTACCTTTTAAGGTCGTTTGCTCAGTTTATTGATCAAGGGCGTTTTGGTCAATTTTAGCCCCTCATATTACGACGAAGGACTTTCATTAAATATTTGACCAAAATCACATGTTTAAGCTATAATCTTATTTATGCGTACCTGGCTCGAATCAAAGTATTGACCCGTTTTAATACCTCATCATATAAGTTGTTAGTTAATAACAACGGCGTCTCACGCGCTATTCGTTTCTGTCAGCATAAAACTCAACAACAACATTAATTACTAATGTCGATTAGTGATTTCATCAACTTTTGACCCGTTTATTCCATTTGACCATTTGTTCATCGTAAGATGGTATTTATTTACCATCTCATTCATGTACTCATTCCGGTTTACACCGTATTATCATATTACTAAAAATTATCTCTTATTTGTTTTGGCTTATCATGTTTTACGTCTTATAGCGTCTTTTTTCAAAAACAATTATTGTTCTGTTAGCTCGTAGCCAATTACCATATTGCCCTTTTTACTCATTATGGTTTACCCCATAATATGTCTTTTCTCAAAACTCATTTTTATTCGGTCTATTCAAGACCGAATTGCTGTTTTACCCCTTTTTACTTATTCCAAACCGTAATATTTCGCGTCGAATCACCATAATTAATTTACGGTTATATCATAATCATAACAACTTCAACGAGTAAATGATCTAATAGAAAAGTGTAAGCTTTACTTACCTTGTATCCGATTATGCACTTTTTCCGTGTGCTTGATCCGTTTGACCCGCTTCTTTCCCAAGCCTCCACCTAGCTTGTCAAGCGTCAAACTATCATCATAATTCGTAAGACGGTTAGATTAGTCATCCTTACTTGTGACTATTCCATCTTACGGATTTTATGTCGAAACTACTATTCAACTTCATCATCGGTTAGTTTGACTTTCAAAAGTTAACTACCTTTGATCATATGATATCCACAATTTGATTTCAATCACCATCATGTTTAGAACCCGTACTACTTCATATCACATGAAATTAGTCAAGTTAGACAATTACGTGTTTCTTTCATAATTTCAACATATCAACATTCGGTCAGGCACTTTAACAAACACCTTGCGGGCATGATTTTTATATATTATCTAGTTAGTTCATATTTAACTTTTAACTAAGTTTTCAATCATCAAACTTCAAGTCCTTATGGCTAGCATTCATAAACAATATCAAGACTTGTATCATAACATCAATTCTACACTATTTCAACGTTGAAATTCAGTGTTCATCACATAGTTACAACACCCACTTAGCACATGCACGAGTAATTATCAATTTCATAATTTTCATCACTAAATCATCAAACTTTCGACTAGGGTTGACATGGATTTAACATAACATCATTCATACATTCAACATTCAAGCATGAATTTCACTTATGAGTGTTCATCAAGAATTCAATATGTAGCCAAAAGATAAAATTCGACATACCTTGTGATCCCTTCACTTGGGTGATCACTAAATTCAGCTTGGTTTATGTTAATTCTTGATCTTTGCCTTGAATTTTGACTGATTTGTATGAATTAGGGCTAGCTTGAAAGAGCCCCTTTTGGCTCCTGTGATTCTCACGACCAGAACACACACATAAGTGTGTGTTTTGGTGTTTTTGATTTTTATTTATTAAACCATTTCTTTCTTTTCCCCTTTTAATCCCTCAACTTTTGTAGAGTTATAAAAGGATTATTAACCAAGTTTCATTGGTATTTAACAACACTTAACTAACTAGGTTGATATTCCTAGCTACTTAGTGGTTTCGGGGAAGTTATAACCCGTTTTATTTTAAGTCCCGTTAACCCGGGACTCTTATAAACTTTGCTTTCTCAAAGCATTTATTCTTCTTCTAATTAATGTTAAGATTATTTAAATCCTAATATTCACCGGGTAAATTTTACCACTAAGGGTATTTTACCCATCCTTTTAATATCAACGTGGTTTGATTACCAAACCCGTTTTCGGGTGTTACAAGTCTACCCCCTTAAAGAGGTTTCGTCCCCGAAACCTTCCTTACGTAGTTCAATGGTTTAAACCAAACGAACTTAGTTTCATTTTCAAGACATTCATTCTTTTGGTCAAAAGTTATCATTTGCATTGACGTGTGCGTCTTTCATGTGTAAGTCCTCACAGACCGTAACTTTTATCTTGTATTTCTTATCCTAGTCGCATTTCATGTGAAATAACATAATTTAAAAAAATTGTGAATTCTTTCGCTATTTCTACCTGTTTGGATGTTTTAGTGAAATCTTTCACTTTTGTCAACCAGACTTTTCATGATCTCTTCATTTTAACCCATTCGGTTAACTTAGCGAAACAAGTTGCTTTTATACTAACATTGCCTTGCCAAGGCTTACAAGCATTCTAAATCCTCCATGCCTTAGCTCGCACTACAATGCATTACGTTTTATATTACTTTTCTTGACCATGATCGCGTCGCATCACGTTCTGTTTAAGTTTATATAAGTTTTTCATACCAAAAATCTTCCTTTTGAATTTATCGCCTTACACTCATTGGTGTCAAGACCTGTTTCTTTTAATGTTAATCGTTTCCCAAACCATCTCATACTATTTAAGCTCGCTAAAACGTTCCTTTTGACTAAAAACTGAATTTTAGTTTAACGTTTTTCTTTAACTTACGTTAATTACTCATATCCAGAAACTGACAATCAAGAATTTTATTCTTTATTACTATTATATTACGCGGGGAATCGTAACCAGTTCCCACACGGTACCCAAGTGACCCGTAGGTTGTTTCACTTAGCCTCGTAGGCTATTTCCTAGGTTTTCACCTTTTTAAGGTGAGACCCCTATAGTTCGTTTCTTTCTATTTGTGACCCAATGGTCATTTTGGTCCCGTAGACCTTTTACATTGTTTATAACCCGAAGGCTATGGTGATCCTGCAGATCATCTTTTACTCGTGTAATTTCGCTCTTACAATATATATTCTTGGTGTCAAAGCCTTTTTTTTTGTTTTCTCATAACCCATTGCTTAGGTTTATTAATATTTTGCGCTCCCATTATTCAGTTTGCGCCTGCTTACACTATCAAGCATTATATTTTATTTAACCCGTTTGACTTATTCGTGTGAAATCCATCACTTATGACAGGCAAACCTTATTCTTTACTCAACCCATTCAATCTCGAATTAGTTGAACATAATTATCAAAAATTATGTTTGCGAAATTTTATAATCTTTTAGTCATAACTCATAATCCGAGTCTTTTGACTTTCTATCCGCGTTCCCTCTTGGTTTACGCATATATTTGAAATCCTACCCATCTATCGGGTATTTTACCAAAGTCATTAAAGCAACCATTCTGGTATGCATTAAGACTTTGTTTTGAATTATTTTGTTTTCTTAGCGAAATCCATCGTTTTTATTCAACCAAGATTTTATTCTTTATTAAATTTGTTTGACTTGTTCGTGTGAATCTCATCACTTATGAACAATCAAACTTTACCCCAATTTCTTAACATTCCCGTTATTCGGTTTGTATTTTCGTTTACACTGATTCTTGTCCCTTCTCCCGGGCTCGTTATTATAATGTAATACGCTTCCGTTACCCGGTTTGCGTTTACATTTGTTATCAAACATTATGCTTATTTGATCCGTTTGGGTACCTTTTAATCCGTCCCATTCGCCCCATTTTACTACACATGACGTAAATGCGTTCATTATAAAAAGTTGATGGTATCATGTGTTCACAACTTACTTGGCCACGCGATCAACACATGGTACACATAACCTTTTATAATTTTCACTTCACACCCCATGTAAGCAACACCTCTATTAATTTTCCATATTCTTGATTTCATTTGGTAAAACTTTATTTAATTGTTATGTAACAATCATTAGTTTTACCCGTTTTGTTCTTGAACATATAAAATGTTTTCCTTTTATCAAACTATTTTTCAATCACATTCGTTGATGTGATCGTTACTTTTCTCAATAGTATTTAATTGAGAATACTTACTTGGATGATTACTTCTGTCCAAGTTTCTATATAAACTAAGTCGGTTATTGTCTTGTCATTCACAATCATGAATAACACTTATTTTTGCTTATTTTCTCTTGGAAAACATCATCCTGGATAAGTATTCTATTCAGGTTTTCCAAGTTTCATCTTACATATGCAACGATCAATCTCTATGTATTTGTTGCATATTACTATTTGTGCAATTAAATTTAAAACATGCACCTGGTAAATTCTTGCCTTTACGGGCTTTCCTTGCCATTAACCTTATTCACGATCATTACGCGATTTAGGTCCTTGGTGAGCATGCTCTACTTTGTCATAATTCGGACCGTTCCTCCGTCATATCCACAATTTGTTAAACTCTCGCCATCTTCAGATGCGAGTGTCCTTCAACTAAAACATTTATAAAGATTAGTAATGTCGACATCAATAAACGCATGTACTATAATACAAGGCTTTCTACTATACGTGTCAACACGCGTAATTTTGCTATCTATATCAATCCTTATCAATTTAATTAGGGTAACAGTGTATTGCACGATAACCCTATGTGTTTTTACAACACTTTAACATGCTAAACCGTTAATATAAATATAACTTACCGGATTATGCGATCAAGTCTCGAACCGAACATCAACCCTTACTGAGAGCATAAGGTTTAAGTCCAAGCATAGTCCCCCACCATGCTTGAATCTCTTAAACCAGGGTTCTGATACCAACTTGTAAGACCCTTAGTTCATCTATACGATTTCATATAGGTTTCGACTAGAATTGTGTAATTGCGATTACACATACATGTGAAAAATGCGGGTTTGTTATGTCACACCCCGACCCGCAGCGGAAATGGTGATCGGGGCATGATTGGGTTTTCATCAAAGCTCATGACATTTATTATAAAGTTTCATATTTATTATTTCTTTTTAATGGAGAATCATTACAATAAAAAATACAAGTACAACATGTTCTATACATCTTTCAAGACTTTATTATTTTTCTTCTAAGGCAATTTCCTATGTGTTCCTTGCTTCAACCTGTCCACCTGTATCATGTCTAAAAATGGTTTTTGGGTCAACAAAAAGTTGGCGAGTGAATCCTATGAAAACATTTAAACGTGTTTATTGTATCGATTATAAAATAAAGTGCATAACCACATATGAGTAAACGTAAATGTAAATTAAATCACAAATCACATAATATTAATCAATACACACGCACACACCAAATGTTTGTTTTTGAGGCACGCGTTGTTCAACTCGTCTCCCACGAGGAACTGATGGGCCTAATGAATGATTTTGAGGCACGCGTTTTTCAACGAACTGATGGGCCTAATGAATGTTTTTGAGGCACGCGTTGTTCAACTCGTCTCCTACGAGGAACTGATGGGCCTAATGAATAATTTGCACACAACTTGACAATATGTAATACATCACAACAAACAATATTTACATTATAAGTTTAGATCATATAATGGTAATGGCACGAGTTTGAATAAGCGAATTAATTTAAGCGACACATGATACACCCCAAAACAGAATAAAAAGGGGAGTTTGTAAGAATTCACTCACAGTGGTTGCGTTTTCTTGGATTGATGATGAATGCGCACGAATTTGGATTTAACCACGAGAGAAACTAACCTAAATAATAACATAATGGTTCGGTAAATAAATGGATTTTATTTGAGATTAATAATTTTAATTCATAACCTTAATAGGATTTCTAGATTTATTTTTGTGAGTTTAAGGACATTTTCTAACTTTAAAAATATTATTTTTAAGTATTTTTAAATAATTTTCTGATTAAATAAATAAATAAAAAAAATGTTGACCGTTGACTTTGACCGTTGACTTTGACTGTTGACCGGTCTGATTGTGATTAAGTGTGCACTGAGTGGGGTTCGAACTCGTGACCTCCCGTACGCGTGCACGCAGTTCTACCAACTGAGCTACGTGTCTAACCCGAAATATTTCTGTTTTTAATTATACTTATATACTATTTGGATTTATTCAGAAATCATTTATTTTAAAAAGATTTGTAATTATGTCGAACCGGTGCACATAACAGGTCTCGAACCCGCGACCTCAGTCTTGCAACGCACCCAGCCCTACCAACTGGGCTGGGTGACTAACCCGGTTAAAATACCGTTTTTAATTTAGTTATATGATATTTTTAATTCGTCTTCTTCATCACAGTAAACCGAATGGAGAATCTCAATTGAATTTGATTATTTTGATAACACCTTACCCATTCTTAACGGTCTACACAAGATATAATTAAAACAAAAGAGATTAGATGAACGATATACCGGATAGAGTCGATCTCCGACGAAGTTCCGGCGACTGAAGCTTTTCCGGCGAAACCGAATCGAACTTCCGATAAGAACAGAGGACTTGAATCGGTGTAATTTCGAGAATGATTGAAAGTGTGGGTTTAGAATGATTGATAAGAATTATTTATAAGTAGAGGTGATTTCAAGTTTTCGGTTATGAAATTCACGGTTTATGAATAAAATTGTTTTGAGTCTTCGGTTATAACTGATGTTTATCATCAGTTATATCCATTTGCAATCAAACCGGAGCCGTTTCTTCCTTAATTTCCGTGGTTTGATCTTGACGCGTGAATTCAGAAATTGAAACTGAAGTTGTAGGTTTTTATATACTAACTCGGCTATATAAGATATATGTTTCTGATTTAATCAACAAAAGCACGTGTAGTGTAGTGGTGTTTAGTTTGCGTGTATGCACGGGAGACCCGGGTTCGAAACCCGGCGTCTGTAAATATTTTTTTTTATTCACTTTTTATTAGAAGTTTTAAATTATGGTTTTTAAATTCTAATATATTTATTAATTATGTATCGTATAAAATTAATTTGAGCATTAAATACGCAACAAAGTTTATAACTGATTATTCGGTTTAATAAACGAAGCGGGTTTGGATAACCCGGTTTTTGATCGGATGTTACATGTTAAAACATTTAAGAATTTAAATCATTTCAACATCATATTTATAAGTTCGTCGTCTAAAATGACGACGAAACATAGTGCGGAAGCTTATATCTTGTTCGTTTTCGGTTCTTTGTTGAGCTTGATCGACATCCGATACTTTTAGGCAACCAACATTCGTAAAACATGAAATACTTTTAGTTAAAACATGTTTATAAAATGTCTAGATTAAGTCCATATGTTTAAAACGAACAAACAAACAACATAAACACAAGAAAATATATATATATTCTTTTTTTCTTTTGTTTGTTTTTTTTCAGCCCTTTCACTCGGCCGTGTCAGCTTTCTAACCGTGCCATGTCAGCTAAACATTGTTTTTTCAGAACATTCACCCGGCCGTGTCAAATGTTCACCTGACAGTGTCAGCTCTGCACGTTTACTTTTCTCTCAATTTACATCCAAACTTATCCAAACTTATTCCAAACTCATTCCTATAACTTAGGGTTCGTTCTTAACATGTCTAAGTTGTAATCCATTACCCGGATCCAAAATTCATATAGTTTACGCTCCCGTTACCCGGATTGCGTTTTACTTGATTTTGACCCGTTTGACATTTAAGCACCTAAGCTCAAATCATCCATAACTTTTTAGTGGAATTATTTTCCACGATTATACCCATTACCCGGACTTAATAACTTCGTGTTCCACGCTCCCATTACCCGGTTTGCGAGAACACGTTTACATTCACCGGTTTATTCTGTAACTTTCTAACACATAAACCAACATTTAACCACTTACTTTATTTTGACCCGTTTATAGGTTTCTAGCATATAAGCATAAATTTCACTCGTCATTACTCGCATTTTATTTCTACATTCAGATATCTATTTGCCTTCCATCACCATTGTATTCGTGGTGGATTTACTTTGGTAATCTAACTATTCCGAAGTCTACCCTTCGATTAGTCAATTTTACGGAAAAGGCCCATTTTTGGGCGTTTGACCCAAAAAGGATTATGTAAATAACTTTTACGTTTATCAAAGACTTACTTGGTAATAACACTCTTTTCTAAACTACCTTTTAAGGTCGTTTGCTCAGTTTATTGATCAAGGGCGTTTTGGTCAATTTTAGCCCTCATTTTACGACGAAGGACTTTCATTAAATATTTGACCAAAATCGCATGTTTAAGCTATAATCTTATTTATGCGTACCTGGCTCGAATCAAAGTATTGACCCGTTTTAATACCTCATCATATAAGTTGTTAGTTAATAACAACGGCGTCTCACGCGCTATTCGTTTCTGTCAGCATAAAACTCAACAACAATATTAATTACTAATGTCGATTAGTGATTTCATCAACTTTTGACCCGTTTATTCCATTTGACCATTTGTTCATCGTAAGATGGTATTTATTTACCATCTCATTCATGTACCCATTCGGTTTACACCGTATAAAAAAAATGGTAAATGCACGGTACCCCTGACCGCGGGAGGGTTCTCTCTCCCCAAACTAGCTTAGCCCCATAGCTGCCTGGCGGTTACTACCCAGCAGGATTATTCGGGCCGAGCTGGACTCGAACTCACGTCCTCCGTTTGGAATGGGTGAGGCTGGCCACTGGGCTGACACCCCAGTGGTTAAGGTTTACACCGTATTGTCATATTACTAAAAAAAATATCTCTTATTTGTTTTGGCTTATCATGTTTTACGCCTTATAGCGTCTTTTTCAAAAACAATTATTGTTCCGTTAGCTCGTGGCCAATTACCATATTGCCCTTTTTACTCATTATGGTTTACCCCATAATATGTCTTTTCTCAAAACTCATTTTTATTCGGTCTATTCAAGACCGAATTGCCGTTTTACCCCTTTTTACTTATTCCGACCCGTAATATTTCGCGTCGAATCACCATAATTAATTTACGGTTATATCATAATCATAACAACTTCAACGAGTAAATGATCTAATAGAAAAGTGTAAGCTTTACTTACCTTGTATCCGATTATGCACTTTTTCCGCGTGCTTGATCCGTTTGACCCGCTTCTTTCCCAAGCCTCCACCTAGCTTGTCAAGCGTCAAACTATTATCATAATTCGTAAGACGGCTAGATTAGTCATCCTTACTTGCGACTATTCCATTTTACGGATTTTATGTCGAAACTACTATTCGACTTCATCATCGGTTAGTTTGACTTTCAAAAGTCAACTACCTTTGATCATATGATATCCACAATTTGATTTAAATCAACATCATGTTTGAACCCTTACTATTTCATATCACATGAAATTAGTCAAGTTAGCCAATTACGTGTTTCTTTCATAATTTCAACATATTAACATTCGTTTAGGCATTTTAACAAACACCGTGCGGGCATGATTTTTATACATCATCTAGCTAGTTCATATTTAACTTTTAACTAAGTTTTCAATCATCAAACTTCAAGTCTTTATGGCTAGCATTCATAAACAATATCAAGACTTGTATCATAACATCAATTCTACACTATTTCAACATTGAAATTCAGTGTTCATCACATAGTTACAACACCCACTTAACACATGCACGAGTAATTATCAATTTCATAATTTTCATCACTAAATCACCAAACTTTCGACTAGGGTTTGCTCCTTGACATGGATTTAACATAACATCATTCATATATTCAACATTCAAGCATGAATTTCACTTATGAGTGTTCATCAATAATTCAATATGTAGCCAAAAGATGAAATTCGACATAACTTGTGATCCCTTCACTTGAGTGATCTCTAAATTCAGCTTGGTTTATGTTAATTCTTGATCTTTGCCTTGAATTTTGACTGATTTGTATGAATTAGGGCTAGCTTGAAAGAGCCCCTTTGGCTCCTGTGATTCTCACGACCAGAACACACACATAAGTGTGTGTTTTGGTGTTTTTGATTTTTATTTATTAAACCATTTCTTTCTTTTCCCCTTTTAATCCCTCAACTTTTGTAGAGTTATAAAAGGATTATTAACCAAGTTTCATTGGTATTTTAACAACACTTAACTAACTAGGTTGATATTCCTAGCTACTTAGTGGTTTCGGGGAAGTTATAACCCGTTTTATTTTAAGTCCCGTTAACCCGGGACTCTTATAAAATTTGCTTTCTCAAAGCATTTATTCTTCTTCTAATTAATGTTAAGATTATTTGTTTAAATCCTAATATTCGCCGGGTAAATTTTACCACTAAGGGTATTTTACCCATCCTTTTAATATCAACGTGGTTTGATTACCAAATCCGTTTTCGGGGTGTTACACCCCACGTATTTTCATAGGATTTGAATTTTGAGGAAGATTCTCCTTTGGCAAACATTAGATTACCTTGATTTTCTGCTAAAGACTCAATACTCCTTAATCCTGTCTTCGAATGTCTTTAGTCTACCGATTGCTTCCTGAAACGTCATAGCCTTCAAATCTGCGAATTGTTCAATTGAAGCTACAATTGGAACATACTTTGCTGGAACTGAGCCTAATAACTTTCTGGTTAGCTTTTTGTTTTCGCAGGTGGTTCCCAAACTGGCTGCCTTGGTAACCAACTAACTTATTCTGCCTGCGAAAAAATCAATTGTCTCTGTTTCTTTCATCTTCAAGGATTCGAACTCATTTTCCTGTTGCTCAATCTTTGCCTCTCGAACTCGTTCAACCCCAACATACCGTGTCTTCAACGCTTCCTAGATTTCCTTTGTAGTTTGAAACTGAGCTACTTGAAACACGAGCTCTTCGGGTATTGCCTCAAGCAGAAGTGCAACTGCCATGTCATCCTTTTTGGCTTCTACATCCTCTTCACCTGGTTCTAAAGCCTTTTGTACTCCATAAACCTTGAATATCGCTTTGATGCGAATTGCCCATATATTGTAATTAGTTTATGTTAATATTGGACATTGTAAAGTTGTGGTACTTTGATCCTTAACCACAACTGGTGGTGGTCTGTTCCCGTCCGCCATCAATTTCTGAACAACTTTTCAGAACCGAATTGTCTACACGAAAGACTAATCACGAATCCTGAATTGAACCCACTTGTTCAACTCAACAAGACTTGTCAAACTCTTTACCAAAGAAAATACCAAGTTTTTCTTGTTTTTCGATTCTTGTTTCTGCTTTATGTTGGTCGAGAGCGAGAGAGCGACACGGCAAGTCACCCTGACCTGCGTAGCTTGTACACACTGCATGAACTTACTTTTCCGATGCAAATCTACCGTCGATTACTAGCTACGTTCTCGGCTGGTAATCGAACGAAGGAAAATCACCGGTGCCCGTAGTTCTCGTGGCTGCCGCACGAACAACCTACATGCTGCCCGTAGTCGTAACAGTACCTGCCGATCTCGACCTTCCTAATCAGCGACCCGTTAGACTACTTAGTCACCGATTAAGAACCCGAGTACGCGTTTGATATCGACGATTGAACTTGGCTCTGATACCAATTCAAGTCTCAATCGAATAATCAAACACAAGAACAAGAATGGATGGAATAACTCTCCAAGAACTTTTATTATAACCAAGAAAATATAACTCAAAAAACTTGATTACAATAACTGATAAACCATAGCTCGGTTTATCTTCTCTCGTCTTATAATAATGTCTAACCCTACTTTGGTTTATATAGGCTAACCCTAACTTGGTGACCAAGACATTACCAAACATAATTATAACATAATTAGGCAACTTAACCAGCTATGACCGACTTGTCAACATTGATCCCTCAACTTCACCGACTTGTGACTTGAAGTCCTTTGTCACCCTTTAACATCACCGACTTGTGATGAGTCGGGAATTACCGCAACATTGTTATTTCTTTTGTTAGGTTCTAAATTTAAGTACATGCTTTCGTTTGAAAGTTAAAATCCCCAACTCTGACATCGAGAAAGTAGGCTTTGTGTGATCGCCTACATTATACATGGCCCGAGTCAGTCCTGCTGATAGAGGTTCATTACTTTAAAAGTTTATTAGAAATTTGTTTTTTTTTTAGATTTTTAATTTTTTTAATGTACAGCGTAAATGGTAACACCATCACGGTGCCTTTTCTATAATGATCAGTTGATTGTTTTAATAAAATAAAAAAATAGACCGAAGGAGCATGTGTCAAATGGAGCCCATCATGGATTCGCGGTCCATGTTCATAGCGCACCATGCTATATATAGATTTGTACAATCTCGACGATGTAGCTTTGTAGAAAGAATATTATTTTTTTGCTTTAGCCTTTTTGTTTATTAATTATTTTTTTATTTAAAACTATAAACTGCTTGTTAAAAATCATTGTGGCAGACTAAAGAATGTATACAGCAAATGATGTCAGGACCGGCCCGTAGAAGGTGCGGGGTGGGTGACGGCACAAGGCCCAAACCTTCCGAAGGCCTAAATCTTTTTAAGTTTGTATAGAATTTACGTTGTATAAGATAGAATATAAATATACTAAATCAAGAGATAACATAAATGAGCACTTGTACTAGTGGTTACTATCTTGCTTAAACAAGGAGAAGACTTAGGTCTAATCTTAGCATCTCCAATTTTTTATTTTTGCTTATTTTTTGGTTTTTTAGAGGCATTTAATACTTAATTTTGCCAACTCCATCTTTCCTTTTAATTAATTAATTACTTCCTAAATTTAACTAAAAATAACTATTTAAATTACGTCTATATAAATTTTAGTGATTGATATTAGTTTATATTAAATGGAGATATCAAATAGGGTCCAAATTTTTTATCTCGCATAAAACCAAACTTATTTTAAAAGACGGCCCTGCATGATTGGACCTCCTATTGATTTTTAATTAGAAGTTAAATTAGAAGTTAAATATAAACTGATGTATATCTTGTTATCCTTTTCTGGAAAAAAGATTATATGAAGCAGACAAGCACCATTAAACAAATATATAATCGCAAACAATATTTTCAAAATCTCGTGTTTGACTTAAATTTATTTAAAGACAAACTGGTAACATGATTAAAACGTTACGTCTGTAACCTGCGCAAATGAAGATTTCTTATTGTCAGTTGATGAGAATTCGTTTCGAATGTGAAAAACTAGAATTTCGTTTAAGTTCGATTCAATTATCAAGAATTCGTTTCAATTATAAGAATTCGAATTCAAATTCGATTCAATTCGACCGATTCAATTCGAGTCAAGTAATCGAATACAAATTTACAATTTCAAATTCGATTCGATTCGAAGTTCTAATAAAAATTATACTTTTTTATTTATAATTTTTATATATAATATTTATTAGGCTATACTACAAATTATTTTAAAAAATTGTTTCAAGTATTAAAATTACCGATTACTAAACCAACTACATGGCCCAAAACTAAAACCTAAGTAACAAATGTATCAATAAATTTCTAGCCTAAAAATATTAACTTGTAATGTGGAGTGGTTATTCCCTTTAACTTCTCGTTTTGAATTTTAGATTTATGATACTTTATTTGGAACTGTTTTAATATGATATCGTGCTTTATGGTTGCTTTAGAATTTATGTTTCATTTGATAGTTTTTACATGTTTTTAAAGAATCTAAATCAAATTGAATTTATTCGAATTCGATTTTTTAATCGAATACGAATCGAATATGAATTGGGTTTTTTATTCGAATACGAATTCGATCGAATTTGGTAGATTTTAATCGAATATGAAGGGAAAATAAAACTTATTCGAATAATTCAAAATTTTGATATTCGATTCAATGAACACCCTACTTAATGTTGTTTTTACCTTTTGATTGGATACCAACAAAGGTCACCCAATGGGCTCCACATCTGGCCTTATTAGGAGAATACCTGGTCAAAGGTATTCATTTTTCTCGCCCATCAGAGCACTGTTCCGACAAAGCATGTGTGATGCGACTATTCTTCTACATTAAATGCTCCAAAGACCGTAGGTTGTGTTTATGTCTCATCCCCGCAAAGAATGGTTGGCTTTCGTAAAGACGAGGCATACATTAACTGTGATCCCAGGAGATCCTGCGGAGGAGACAACATCTGAGTAATACCCGGATATTCTTGTTGTCCGGAAAGACATCCAGTGGTCTCTGGCAGAAGGTGACCCACCTCAGATGAAGAGTTTTGTTCAACATAAGCAAGAGAGAAGATCACCACAAGGTAAGTTATCAAAAGACACACAACAAGAGATTGAGAAAAGCTCTCTAAGGTATTGAATTCTTGCATTCAATCCGGAGATCTCATCCATAACATTCCGACTAATTTACTACATTCATTTATTATCAATCCCGTCCAAGGCACCAGACTTATTTTTATGCCGGAGCTTAGTCACGAATTTCTCGCATTGGCTCTTCGTGACAAGGCTTACGGTGTTCTCTTTTATATATTTAAACACTTAATTTTTTTTAAATTTTCTTCTTTTCATCTTTAAATAAAAAATAATAATAAATTAATGATGTTTGGTATGACGTGAGAGACGCGCGGTAGTGATGTTTGGTATGACGGATCAACGAGGGGAGATGGGGTACAAGTGCGGAGATAGAGGGGGTGGTTGTGGCGGCGATAGTGGTGGTGATGGTGGTGGAGGTGGAGAAGAGAGAAGGATAGAAGAGAAAGAGTATGTATGGTGTGTGTGTGTATACAATGGCCGAGATTCAACAAAAACTCAGTAGGGAACGGACACTTAAAAAATCCAATATTCTACACTACAAAAAGAAATTCATAATATTTTGGTAAAATTATCACTACGAGCGAAAAAATCGGTTGGGGCCTAGCTACCCCTAGCCCTAATAAAGTTTCGCAAATATATTTTAATTGTATATATAAAATTATAAATGTGTGTATATGTATATATATTTATGGTTAATTTATTATTTTTTATTTTAAAGTTAAAAAGGAAAATTAAAAAAATAAAAGAATAAATGCGTAAATTGCCAAAATTGTCCTTAAAGTTTGAGAATTGCTAAAATCGTCCATGACTTAACAATATATTTTAATTGAGTTAATGATTTAGATTGAAATGGAAAAAATGAAACCTCAAAAACTCATATACAAAAAGTTTCATTTTGTATATTATTTATGGTTAATTTATTATTTTAAAGTTAAAAAGGAAAATTAAAAAAATAAAGAATAAATGCGTAAATTGCCAAATTGTCCTTAAAGTTTGAGAATGCTAAAATCGTCCATGACTTAACAATATATTTTAATTGAGTTAATGATTTAGATTGAAATGGAAAAAATGAAACCTCAAAAACTCATACACAAAAAGTTTCATTTGGACTGAAGTCAACTTAGAGACCATTTTGGCATTTTACTATATATTATACTGAACAATATTAGGCTTAAGGGTGTGAGGTCATGGTTGGGACATGATTCGTCACGTACGATCATGACGGAAGGTTACACCACCCCCTTGACTCATCCACTATTGTTCGCATTGATTAAACCTTGACAACCATGATCCTCTTTTTATTTTTCAAGATTTCCTTTCCTTTTTTAGACTAAAATAAATTAAAATATATAATAGGATAGTGATTTGGGTCATGACCACAACCTTAGGATAGTAGTTTTAGATGGTGGTTTAAAGTTGTGTGACATGACGCTAAGGTGGAGGGTTATGATGATTATAAAGGTTATAATCACACCCTATATAGTATATAAGAAACAATAACTAAATATTTATAATGATTTAATTTGATAAAATTGGTATAAGTATTTGGTAAAAGTTTGAGGCTATTTTAGTCATTTCTTTATAAAATTATTATTATTATTATTTTAAATCCTTTTAACATTAGCTTCTTAAAAAGTTTTATAACTTTAACTGGTTTAGATCTTTATAAACTCATAAAATAACTAGTAAAATGTTTTAAAATCAAGTTTATTATTAAAAATATATATAAGTCAGTTAATGTACATTTTCATACTATAAATTTGCAATATCTTAGGGGGTTTTCAGAAAACGAAATTAATATTACACTTTTAACTCAAAATTATTTGATTTTATACTTTTAACTCAAAAGTTTTCATTTTTTTTTGCAATTTTACGTTACAACTTTTATACTTTCACCCGTTGGTCCCCAATACTTTTAATGTTTCACAATTTTTTTATGTTTCATTATAAATTTTACGAGTTAACATAACGTCACATGTGTGTGTGGTTTAATGCTTTACGTCGTCTATTTTTTCATGTTTCATATCTTCGTCGTAATGCGTGGGTCCTAAATTGACTTAGTTATTATTTCATATGTTTTACGTGTCAGTCTAATTTATTCGCATTAACACACCATATCTTCAGTGTTGATGATTGTTGACGGTGTTGATGACATTGTTATTATTATATATATTAAAACACATCATACTAAGTACAATTAAGATTTGGTTTTTATGATTTGGCCATACATTTTTATCTACTTTTCTTTTTAACCACCTAACTAATAGCTTTTCACATTTGGTGTTGAAAGCAAATATTATAATTATATTTAATTTACATCTTTAACTACATGAAACTTTTTGATGTTTTTATTTTTGAACTCATTCTTTTTGTAGGTTATTAATTTTGACAAGACAAGAGTTCCCTCTTTTGTTTTTTTGTTTTTATGTTTTGATATCATGTTTGTTTTATACTTTTGCCCCTCAATTTTGTTAATTTTTTTAAACCATCTCTCAAGATCTCTTTTATTTTGTTTAATATTTTGACCACCAAGGTTTTTGTTCTTACACTTTTAGCAGCTACATTTCTTCTTTTTTTTTTTTTCCTTTTTTTAAGTTTCAAATTAGCCCTATACAGTATAATAAATTACGTCTTTAACTCCAACAGTTTAAAGTTTTATTTTTCTTTAATGACTTTCATTCGTTAGTTCTTTTTTTACCAAAAAAAAACTAAATACGTTGGAAACAGGCTTAAAACCACGTTACCACCACCATGTTTTCCGTTCGTTTGTTCGGGTCGCAACACTACGTCATAGGTGCCATGTCACCATTTTTTCTTCCATTTGTTACATTTTATTTCAACTTTAGTTTTTTCGCGCATTTATATTTTACGTCTTCATGTCGGTTTTTATCGTTTAGTTTGTACGCGGATTCTCCGTCGCAACACGCGTGAGGAAATCCTAGTTGATATTATTTGAACGGTTTTAAACCTCCAACACAACACGAGAGACTTATTACTCGTTTATGTAAATTTGTAACATATTAAGGTTCAAGCTAATTTGGGGACGCAACTTGATAAAAGGGCATAGATTTTTTTTTCCTAGGTGAAAGTAGCTGAAAGGATAAACATCTTCACTCTTGAGTTGATGTTTTGATGTTCCATCTTGCATAATATGACACCCCACTATCACTTCCAACTTTAACATCTTTTCATTTCATTATATAATTCTAAAAATACTTAATTTCATTTCATTATATAAATTATCCTACTTATTTAAAAAAAAATATACTTATTTCATTTCATTATATAATTCTAATAATACTTAAAAGTATATATATGTTTTATCTATTTTATTGATAACTTAAATACGATTTCACTTCAATTTATTTTAACTAGTCTTAAGCCATAGAGATAATATCAGGGTTTTTTATGTTTAATATTTTGTAAAACATGTGCTTTCTAATCAAGAATTAGTTCTTGTTTTATGGAAAGTATCACATATTAGTCATGTTATCTCACTAAGAAAAAGGTAAGAACTTATTTTAAAACCTAAAGTAAAATGGTAAGCCTTACTATAAGAAAACATGGTTGGTCATGTTGATTTATCTTTGATAGTATCTTAGTCTACTTAAAATACTGATAAGATCCAATAGAAATGACATATAAAAAAAGTGTTAGAACCTTCATATACAAAAACAAAACAAGTTGATTCATTTCTTTTGCCTGAAATAACCAATCTTGATCATGAAAGCTTCATTGACATGATATTAAGCAAAAGTTGAAGGATGGCTCATGAAAGCTTCATTGACATGATGTAAGCAAAAGTTTTCGACCCCCGGTTTTATAATTTTTTTAAGGTATATACGTTTTCGACCATCCGGTAGAAAATCTCAAGCTTCCCCACTGGTTCAGCTAGTCTCCGGTTAATCCAATCAAACTTTAAAACATGGTTATGAACTTATGATTGTTCACTAAAGAGTAATAAAGATGTTTTCTTTAGCTACTGCATGTGTGCTTGTTAGACTTAATATCAACCCGGCCTTAAATGGTAATTGTTGTGTAACTTATCTATTTTGTTCATTTTAGCAAAGTTGAAAGATTGGCCAGTAAACGGATAATCTATAAAGTCACTTCCAAATATACTTAATACTCACAATATTTTAATTCATTTTATGATAAATAGTGATAAAAAGATCGTTGTAACATTAACACGTGTTTTGGAGGCTGTCAGAAGGTTTCAAACCTAGAACAAAAGGGAAATCATGAGCGTATTAAACTTTGGCGTGAGAATAAGTATATTCGTTTTCTTATGAATTTTAAAACGATAAAGTTAGTATAGTAAATAGGTATTACTTGAGTCATGGTGGATATGTGCCAGAGATTGGGTAATTAACAGGTGCAACCCTAGATGCACATACAAATTATATAATAACTATTAACGTATTAGTTAGATAGGGTTAGGGTAAAATGAAAATTTATACTAGTTGTGAGAATTTAGAGAACTCGGTTTTACAAAAGATTTTTTCAAAATTTTTTTACCAAAAAATCCCTAAAAAATCAACTTTTCCCAAAAAAAATACTAGTTTTTTTTTTTCGTTTACGGCAGCCGTAAATGATATAAAAAGTTATCTTATGCTTATGTCATCAGCTTTTTACAAATGTTGTAAGGAGGCTGAAAAACACCACTTCGAATTTTTTATTTCATTTATGGCAGTCTTTTCGAACATTTTAATCTAGATGTGTGAAAAAACAAGGGCAAAATTTGCACGGAAAAGCCGAGTTCTCTAAGTTCTCACACTCGAAAAGGGGTTTTCCCTTGATCTTGATCCTACTTAGATATTATATTAAAATTAAAAAAAGTAAATAAAATATAAATTAACACACTCCACTTCAATCCATTTGGCAAATAGTAAAAAAAAAGCAGCTATAGGTTTCAATCCAAACCCGTTATTAGGTTACCCAACCCATGCTTGTTTGGTTTACCTCTTATCAATTACAATAGGAATAATGGATTTTAATAATCCAAACTTTTAGTCATTGGCCGACAACGGTCCCAGCTCAAAAAATAACTGTTGGTGGTCCCAACTTTTGACATATTGTAAACAAATGGACTTTTACTAAAAAAACCTTAATTTCTTTTTGTCTCTTATCTTTTTCGATTTAGTAAAGATCCATTGGTTTACATTATACGAAAAAGTTGCCGAAAAGGATAAGGAGATAAAAAGAAATTAAGTTTTTTTTAGTAAAAGTCCATTGGTTTACAATATACGAAAAGTTGGGACACCACCGGTTATTTTTGAAGTTAGGACCATTTCCGGCCAATAACTAAAAGTTTGGATTATTAAAATCTATTATTCCATTACAATAATGCATATCCTTAATATAATACTAAAGTTAGCCCACATCATATGTTATTGTCTTCTTTTGCGACCAAAAAATAAGATTTTTTGTCTTATAAATAGTCACAAGCATTAGCAGTGTCGATCACAAACAACAAGCTTCAATTCTCTCTTCTTTCTTATCCTTGCTATCATCAATATCATGGATCCCTACAAGGTAAAACTCTATAATGGTGATCAAATCTAGTTTGTTTATGGTGAAATTTCATCACGAAGATCGATAAACAATCTTCATGCTCACACTACACGTGAAGCGTGTCAAAATATATTTTTATCGTGTTAGATTTAGTTATTTTACTGTGCGTGTGTTGAGTTAGTTTCTATAAGGTACATCGCACTACTTATAGCTTGAGCTTATACGAGTGTTGTTTTTTTTATCGTATGAATCTGATATGAGTGATACTTTGAGTCGTTGCTTTGAGCTTATACGAGTTTATATAATACAAACATGTTTGCATCCGATCTAGCTAGGCTTAAAGTGTTTGAACCCACACATGGACTAGGCTTGTTTCGGTTGCTTCTTGAGCGATCACGAAACGTCTTTTTGAACTAAGTAGGTTTTGTACCATATATTATTATTAGTTAAAGAACAAATACAAATAACTTTAACATACAAAACGTATAAACTAAAGGAAAAGACAAAAAAGTGCGGCGGCATTTTCGTAATTATCAATAACTATCAAAATTACCCTACAAATGATCTTGTAGAGTAATTTTGATCTTTTGTAGAATAATTTTGTAACATGTTCTTGTAGAGTAATTTTGTAAAATGATCATGTAGAGTAATTTTGTTAGCATTCAGTTATGAGGTTTAGTTTTATAGTTTATTTTTTAGCTTTTAGTTGGGGGGAGGGGGGTTAGGTTTTCTTGGGGTTTTTTGGTTAGGTATAGTTTTTTGATCAAAATTATTCTACAAGAACAATTTACAAAATTATTATACAAGATCAAAATTACTCTACAGTATCATTTGTAGAGTTATTTTGGTAATTATCCTACAAGCAGATAATTACAAAAATGTCACTGTGTGCTTTTTGCTTTTTCATTCTATTCATACGTTTAGTACGTTAACTTTATTTGTACAATAACTTTCCCCTATAATATTATACAGATAGACAAATAAGTAAATATCTATAATTTTATTGAAAATGATATTTTCTACTTATTATAAACTTAATTACACATTATTAAGTAGGTTTGATTAAGTACAGGTCGTTATTGGGATGTTGAGTATTCATTATATGAACTAATTGCTTGTCTATTGAATTAAATGATTAAAGTTGTTTTTCCATAAAAAGTATCAATAATTAGTACTAGAAACAAGTTTTTTTAGATTTATAAAACCAGAAATTTAGGAGAATACTCCTTTTCTTTTATATATATTATTATATATACGTCATATATTTTTTTAGATAGTAATAAATTACATGAAATTACTTCATTTATCTATTATTCTATTTTATATGTGTGTATCATTGAAATGCCTTAGTTACCTGCACAACATAAAAAAATACTATCGTTTGTTAGCAGGGTATTGATGGGTTTACGTAATATTTTTTGGTAAAATTTTGGTTTCGTTTGTTTCCGAGGAGCTGACTTGTTTCGTCCTGTGTGCAGGATGCAAAACTCATCCTCCCTCCGCCAGATGTAATCGCCGATGGCGCTATTGTCTTTGTATTGCGATGATAATATTTATACGGTGTTTGTTGATTAATTTGAGTTGTTTGATTTGGTACAGCAACGCCCTTCGAGTGCTTACAATACCCCTTTCTGGACTACAAATGCGGGTGCACCGGTTTACAACAGTACTGCATCATTGCCTGTGGGCAATAGAGGTACTTTGCTTTATTCAGTGGCGGATCCAGGGTCCCAGGAACCCCCTCGGTTTGGAAATAAATAGAAAAATTTAGTGTAAACCTCGTATGATTTGGAAAATTAGTGAAAATTATTGAGAATATAGCAAAAGGAACCCCTGAAAAAAATTCCTGGATCCGCCACTGGTTTCATTCCTTATGATTACCAATCCAGTGTCGCTAATGTTGTAACTGATAGGTCCAATTCTCCTGGAGGACTATCATTTGACCGATAAACTAGCCAACTTCACTCGTGAGCGGATCCAGAACGTATTGTGCATGCAAGAGGTGCGAGTGCAAAGGGGTTCTTCGAGGTCACACACGACATTACCCATCTCACCTGTGCAGATTTCCTCCGTGCTCCTGGAGTTCAGACTCCGGTTATCGTTCGATTCTCAACCGTTATGCATGAACGAGGAAGCCCTGAAACCATCAGAGACCCCAGAGGTTTTGCAACAAAGTTTTACACCCGAGAGGTATATTATGTGTTCCTACAAACATACCTAATAAAATCCAGAAACCGGTGTATTATAAGGGTTGATACATGAAATATTAAATAATTAGTGATACTGATTTAGAAATTATAAGACGATATTTTGATATAAGATATGATGATTAAAATTATGCATAAGTTAATAACTAATAATTTAATATATTTGAATAGGGTTGACATATCGTGTCAACCCGACCTGTTAAGACACGGACACGATAAGACACGAACCAGAAACAAGTAAACACGAACACGAAATCTTATCGTGTTAGCTTTTTCAAACACGGACACGAACCTGATAATAAACAGGTTACGAAACGACCTGTTAAGATACGAACAGTTTACCAACGTATCAAACAACCTTTTAAGACACGAACACGACATGTTAAGACATGAACACGACCTGTTACTATATGTTTGATATTTAGCCATTAACGTGTCTTAACAGGTATTGTATAATGGTCTTAAGTGTTAACAGGTCTTAACAAGTCATATCGTTCCTGACACGACTTGTTAAGACATGAACACGATAAGACACGAACACGGAATAGGTAAACACGTATACGACACGAAATTTAACAGGTCTTATCGTGTCGATCTGTTATAGACACGAAACATGTTAAGGTTAAACACGAAATCTGTTAACTTCGTGTAGGTTCGCGTCGTGTTATCGTGTTCGTATCAGAATTGCCAGCCTTATATTTGAAGTCAAATATCTCAAATAAATTACTATATATAGTATATTTAATTTTCTTGAAGTTTTTGGTGTTTATTGTCACACCCGACCCGCAGCGGAAAAGGTGATCGGGGCATGATTGGGTTATCATCAAAGCTCATGACATTTATTTTAACGTTTCATATTCATTAATACACTTTAATGGAAAATTACAATCAGTATTACAACATGTCCTAAATATCAATCTAGGCTTCATTGTTTTCTTCTAAGGCATTTCCTATGTTTTCCTTGCTTCATCCTGTTCACCTGTATCATGTGTAAAAAAGGTTTTTGGATCAACAAAAAGTTGGCGAGTGAATCCTATGGAAAACATTTGAACAAGTTTATTTAATTGATTATGAAATAAAGTGCAAAAACCACACATGAGTAAAAATAGATGTAAACTTATTCATAAATCGATTTAATATTAAACAATACACACATGAACAATAATGGATCGTTTAGAGGCACGCGTTGCTCAACTCGTCTCTCACGAGGAACTGATGGGCCTAATGAATGAATTGTATAAACATGATAATATGAAAGACATAACTACAAACAATATAAACTCAATAATACACACATGAACAATAATGGATTTGTTTTGAGGCACGCGTTGCTCAACTCGTCTACCACGAGGAACTGATGGGCTTAATGAATGAATTTCGTATAAGTTGACAAAATGAAATACATAATTACAACAATAATAACAATCTAAGTTTAGATCACGATATGGTATGACACAAGTTTAAATAAACGAGTTAATTATTTTGTGACACATGACACACCCCAAAACGTGTAATTAAAAAGGGGAAGTTGTAAGATTCACTCACAGTGGGTGCGTTCAGTTGATGATGTTGAATGCACGCGAAGTGGTTTTAACCACGAGTGAAATTAACCTAGATAAATAGCATTATGGTTCGGTAAGTAAACGGATTTTATTAATCCATTTTAGTAGGATTGTTGGGTGTATTTTTGTGAGTTTAAGGCTATTTTCTAACCTTAAAAATGTTATTTTTAAGTATTTTTAATTGATTTTTAATTAAAATAAATAAATAAAAATAATAAAAAAAAGTTGACTTTTTTGACCGTTGACCGTTGATCGTTGACCATTGACCTTGACTGTTTGACCGGTTCGTATGCGTGTATGTGTGCGCTGAGTGAGGCTCGAACCCGAGACCTCCCGTACGCGTGCACGCAGCTCTACCAACTGAGCTACGTGTCTAACCCGAAATATTTCTGTTTTTAATTATATTTATATATTAATTAGATTAATCCGAAAATCAACTTATTTCTAAAAAGATTTTACTGAATCGGACCGGTGCTCTCCACAGGTCTCGAACCCGGGACCTGTGGTTTAGGTTAACACACAGTCCACCGCTGGACTGTGTGTTTAACTTGTTATATAAACCGATTTTTATTATACTTATATACAAACTGAACATTTCCATTTCTGTCTTAAATAAAAAGTTTAATAATTATCCGGGCCGGTGCGGTAGCCCGGACTCGAACTCGTGTCCTGTGATTTAAACATACACACAGTCCACCGCTGGACTGTGTGTCTATCTTGGTTATTATTCCGGTTATTATTATACTTAACATATACAGCGGTGACTCCGGTTCGGTTAACAAAAAGACATTTTTATTAAGGCAAGCATGCGTGGGACAAGATTCGAACTCGAGACGTTTACGTGTTTAATGTGCACACAGTCCACCGCTGGACTGTGTGTCTAACCCGAGTAATAACTTGATTTTAGTTATACTTATACACTACAGAAACTTCGTCTTCTTCGTTGATTTTAACCAGAATCGGAAGTCCGACTGGTTCGATGATTAAATCATGTTCGTTAGTGTCTGATGGTTAATTACATGTGAGATTAAATAAAAGAATGAAGGATTAAGCGTAAGGTATACCGACTGGACTCCTCTGTTTCTCCGGCGAAACTCCGGTGACAGCAAACACTTCCGGCGACGTGTGTCTTGCAGCAGAGAGTCTTCAGAAAGCTTGAAAAGGATGTGGGTGACTTCGGTATAAGCTCAGGGGTTTAGTAAGGCTTAGAAGTGAAGGGTTCGGTTTTCCGGCGATGTACAGAAATTTTTCCGGCGAATGGAATTACGTCGGGTAAAGGTGCGGTTTTGAGCGAAAAAGCTTGCAGAGGTTCGAGGGGGTATTTATAAGGCAAGTCGTCGATGAATTTGGTCCGATTTCCGACTTGATTCAAAGTCATTACGTTTTCCGGCGGTTATAGCTTGTGTCGCGGGTTCAGGCGTCGGTTATAACCGATGTGGGTTTAAATGTTTACGTTAAGACTTGAAGAAACCGTCCAATCTCGCGAGATCGCCGGGATTTCCGACGACTGAAATTTTGGGCGCCGGTTTTGAATTCGGAAAAACATGTTATGAATTAATTGATTCTAATAATTAACAAGAAACACTAGTGGCGCAGTGGTTGGAGAGTTGAGTGTTAAGTCGTTGACCCGGCTGATTGACCCGGGTTCGAAACCCGGCAGAAACATATTATTTTTATTTTCTTATTTTAACAGTTTTTCAAAAACAATTTATATATTCCAATATAATAATTAATTATGTATCGTTTAAAATTATTTTGGGCATTAAATTCGCAACGAAATTTTTAACTGATTGTTTGGTTAATAAACGGAGCGGGTTTGGTAAAATCCGTTTTTTGACGGATGTTACATTTATATTTGGTGATTCATTTGTGATCAACTTGCAGGGTAACTTTGATATTGTAGGGAACAACTTCCCGGTGTTCTTTACTCGCGACGCAATGGCATTCTCCAATGTGATTCACGCTTTCAAACCAAATCCGAAGTCACACATCCAAGAAGACTGGAGGATCCTCGACTTCTTGTTACACCATCCTGAGAGCTTGAACACGATGACGTTTTGGCTCGATGATGTCGGTTCCCAACCGATTACAGGCACATGGAAGGGTCAAGTGTCAACACTCTCACTTTAGTTAACAAAGATGGAAAAATGCACTATGTGAAGTTCACATGGAAGCCCACATGTGGAGTCAAGTGTTTGATGGATGATGAAGCTATCAAAATCGGTGGAGCTAATCACAGTCACGCCACTCAAGATCTTTACGACTCGATTCAAGCGGGTAACTTCCCTGAATGGAAGCTGTTTCTCCAAGTTATTGACCCCAATCATGAAGACAGGCTTGACTTTGACCCGCTCGATGGCACCATGACCTGGCCTGAGGATGTCATACCGTTGCAGCCTGTTGGGCGTATGGTGTTGAATAAGAATATTGATAACTTCTTTGCGGAGAATGAACAGCTGGCGTTCAACCCGGGCCTTGTTGTCCCGGGAATTTATTATTCTGATGATAAGATGCTTCAAGGTCGGATCTTCGCGTATTCTGATACGCAGAGGCACCGTCTTGGACCGAACTATTTGCAGCTTCCGGTTAATGCGCCTAAATGCGCTCATCATAATAATCACTATGATGGACATATGAATTCCATACACAGAGATGAGGAGGTACACCTTTTTTATATATTAGAATTTTTGGTTCTTTTATTTACCAGAATTATATTTTCTTTTAGGTTGATTACTTTCCTTCGAGGTATGACCGTGTTCAACATGCTCAGCAGTACCCGATCAATCCGGCTAGGGTTACTGGAACCGTGAGAGGGTGAGTTTCTTGTCTCATTGGTATCCATTTTTTAAGTTTCATATATAGTTGAATATGTTTTCAGAATCTATATTATTATAAAAATAAACTTAACTTTCTTTATCAAAGTAATTTGGAGGCTGTTATGCAATCGAATACAACTCGATGATTTCTAAATATTTCGACACATTAAATTTTTAATCCTTTTTCAATATGTAAGTAACTAAATGAGTATGTTGTTTTGTGGATGCAGACTGTGATCCCAAAATATAACGATTTCAAGCAGCCAGGGGAGAGATACAGATCATGGGATCCTGCCAGGTACATGTTGTATTTCGTTATTTATAACGGTTCTGAGATTCCATTGATTGTCTTAAGGTGTTCATGTTTATTCTATAGGCAAGAAAGATTCATTGTCCGAATGTGTAAGATGTTGTCTGACCCACGGGTTACCATGAACTTCGCAGTATTTGGATCTCGTATTGGACCAGGCTGACAAGTCTCTGGGGCAGAAGATAGCATCACGTCTCAATGTGCGCCCCAACTACTGAACTATTATCTTAATGAGGGGCCTGATCATAGTGAGTATGGTGAACATGCTGGTATAGATACGGTCCGTCTCTAGGTTGGTTATGTCACATAAGTGGTGTCTATGTTTCCGTTCTACCTTTCCTTTTGTTGTATTTTCATGCGCTTAAGGAACCTGAAACTTAGTCGATGTGTGGAGTGAGTTTATGGGTTTCAGGTTCGGGTCAGTAAAGAGAAAGTCTAAGCTTTGTGGCACACATGTTATGGTTCTTTTTTTAAAATAAAATGTAATGTTGTTTTGGCCATCTATTTGATTCTTATGTGTGAGTTTCCGTTCTAAAATATATAAAAATGAGAAGTAAAATTTGATGCTTATGTTCATTTATTTCTTGCTTGTGATTAGGGTGTGTTTTTGATTGAGCCCACTTGTGTGAGAAATAGATCGGCTCGGGCTCGGGCTCGGGCTTGGGCTTATATATGTGGTGGTTGTGTTTTATTCTTTCTTTTGGTGGCATCTGTTATCGGCTTTGTGAGACATGATCCACTAGATAACATATGTATCTCTGCATTTGGGCCTGGAGTCCACACAAGTGTAGCCCATTGAGCTTGACCCAAGGTAACCAACATTACATAGTTTATTGTTTGTAAGATTTGGAATTCATTCCTTGGTCCACCCTTGATTCAAAAGTTATCATATGATAACGGTATGAAATAGCTCTGAGAAATTATAAATTCAGTTGATTATTAGAATTTGATATCTTTGTCGGGCCTTGTTGGGCCAGTTGGCCCCCCAATACAGTTTAGCCTGTTTTATCTCCAATGCAGATTTAAGCAACAGAAAATTTCACTTAATGGCACTTTGAAGATATTTCTAACTACCATTTTGTTTCTTGACTTTTACATGTTGACTTCTAAGGCTACTGAGTATGGTTAGGCTCATCCTTGGGAGGATGGGCCGCCACGTAGGATAGGTGTGAGGATGGGCCTAAAGGGATGGACCTAGGGGTGTGGGATAAGCCTCTTTATATATATGTATATGTATGTATAGGGGTGTGTGAGAGGTGGAGGGGCGGCATGAGCGGCAAATGTTTGCCGGGTTTGCCAGACCAAGCGACTTGCCGGAGCAAGGGGATGGAGGCGACTGGAGCGGCAGTATGGGGACGGGCCTATGCCGTGCCCCATACCCACTAGCCTAATAGGCACCTCATGTCAGCATTTCATATCATTATAATTGGTAAATTAAATTTTAATCATGACCGAAAATAGTTGATAAAATCCAATTAACCCAGTGGAATTTCTAATATTCACTTTCGTTGCCTTTTCACTCGCATAACCATTTCATATATTTACACTTAGATTTCGTTTACAAGGAAGATACATCCCAATTTTGCTCATAATCATCCATATAAGCCAAGTCAAGTGGAAATTGAAGTGTAAATGTATGATAATTATGCGAGTAAGAATGTTATCAGTCAAATTACATGTATAAATTATAATCGGCTATTGAGTTATATGAATAAAATAACACATAAATTGTTATGGAAAATTTTAAAGTCAGAAATTGAGAATATAAACAAATTTGGGTTAGCTTCGAATTATGGCTGGCGTGATGTATTTGGCAAGTAAGGAACAATGTCGTTTTCTGAAACAAGACGACAAACATCAACTAGATAAAGGAAAACAATAAGGCGTTAGGCTATTTTTGAATTAAAAATCGCTCTCCTTATAAAAACTGAGGATGAAAGAATTAATGTAATTTTGTTTTCTAATCGTTTTGTTAGTGTTTGGTGCTCTAGCGGCTTGCTAATTGCGTTTGGTTCTAAGTCCCTCCGTAATGGGGCTGTATATGGCGCCGGAGAGTAGTATAGAGCCCCATAGTGCCCGACAACACCATTACATCCGGCGCTATGGGGGTTGATTTTTTGATTTCTCGCGAAAATTACCACACCATTCCCCTTCCTCTCCTACTCACACATATATATTTACCACCAGGGGCGAAGCTTGAGATTTCCGACGGGGGTCGAACACGTATATACCCAAAAATTTCTATAGAACCCAGGGGGTCGAAAACGTATAACCACAAAAATTTCTATACGAAACTACATATATAACACTACTGAACGAAAAGTTCGAGGATCGGACGCCTCCTGGCCCCTTCTATACTTCGCCCCTGCTTACCACTACACCCTCTTGTGATATAACCCCATAAAACTTCCTCTTGCCCTTTTTCACCACTTGTCATATAACCTATATCAAAAGGCTTTATAAACTTTATGACTGCATATGGTATAATGAAAATTGTCGTTAAAAAACTTCGAAATATGGGGAAAAAAAAATAAAACTTTATCAAAAGGTGTCTTCGAGACTGGGATATGTGTTCACACATGCAGAGTGGATGGAGATGATGATCAAACGTTTCAAAGCATGAGTTCACATGTGTTGGGGTACAAGAGGTCCAGTCATCAACATAACACAAGTGTTTTTTTTTTTTTTTTATCTTTATAATATTGCTAAAATCGAAAAGTAAAGATAACTGTTGAGGATCGAGGAAAGACGAAGCATCGTAGAACTTTCAAAAACAATCCATATTCTAATAGTTTTATAAAAGAAAGCCCTATAGATAGTTGGCCCAGGCTTCCAATTATGAACATACAAAACCAAACACAATTGATTTAGAGACTAACACGTCTCATATTCTTTGTATTATTAAACTAAACTCGATAAATAAAACTGAATACATAACTCTGTAGTTATACTAAACATAAACTAATCCTAAACCTACTCAAACTCTATTTAATATAAACCTATCTAATAAATAAATAATTCAAACTAATTTTATCTCCAACTAACTTTAATTATCTTTAACCCTTATTAAATTTCTGGATAATCTTTCAAATCAGAATTATCTCTTCATTCACCCCCTTAATTCTGATTTGGACCCGCTTCACATTCGGTTTTGTCTGAAATACTGATCACAACAACCCCATGTTGTGATTTAACGGAGTCGAATGATCAAACTACACAAGTTGACCCGCTGTTCTTCGACTATGAACTCTTCCTTTACATTTGGTATAAACTGTTCGTGGTAGCAACAAGTTTCTATAACGGTAGAAACTTTCCAGAAAATATCAACTGATGTGTAACTGATCTTGACGGATTCGATTACTCCTTAATCGAATTACAAGATTTCACACCTTCCTTATTACTTGCACGGATCTTGTCGGATTCGTTCACACCTTGATCGAATTACAAGATTTTGCACCTCCTTCGGTTTCTTGGCCCTAATCTTGTCGGATCCGATCACATCTTTATCGAATTACAAGATTGCCACGCCTATTCTGATCAATTTAACGGAGTGATTTCTGTTCTGATCACTTAAACGGAGTGATTTCTCTTCAAATCACTTAAACAGAGTGATTAATCTTCTTCGGTTTCGACGAGATTGGTTGCTTCCATACAACCTAAAACGGTCTCATATTCTTTTACTAATCTACATCGGAATTAGCTCTGATACCAATTGTTGGCCCAGGCTTCCAATTACGTACACACAAAACCAAACACAATCGATTTGGAGACTAACACGTCTCATATTCTTTGTATTATTAAATTAAACTCGACAAATAAAACTGAATACATA
The DNA here is from genome assembly GCA_947069175.1 of Scalesia atractyloides. Lineage (NCBI taxonomy): Eukaryota > Viridiplantae > Streptophyta > Magnoliopsida > Asterales > Asteraceae > Scalesia > Scalesia atractyloides. The sequence goes on from CAMTDV010000030.1 coordinate 85,238,551, forward strand.
ATTATGTATTTATACTAAACATAAACTAATCCTAAACCTACTCAAACTCTATTTAATATAAACCTATCTAATAAATAAATAATTCAAAATAATTTTATCTCCAACTAACTTTAATTATCTTTAACCCTTATTAAATTTCTGGATAATCCTTCAAATCAGAATTATCTCTTCAAGCAAATGGTAACGGGTTTCGGTTTTGAATGGATGTGCATATTGGCACCTATGCAGTTAATGCGATAAAATAGCGGATAGCGATCAAGATCCGCTATATAATATATAGGTTATAGCGGTGGTATAGCGGTAAATTTTTGTACCATGCATAATTTATGTATTTTATATATATATATATATAAATATATCTTTGAAAAAATATATATAAAGTCACAAGTATGAGAACTAAATATAAACTAATGAAGATGAAGGGGGTTATATGTTAAAATACCCAAACTTAAATAACCATAAACATCCTAACTTTCATCATACGCCGTTTTCCCACTCCCCATCTCTTCTTCACTGCTGCAAGAGGAAAGGTCGCATCCTCATTCACACTGTTCCTAGATACACATCCTTTAGACGATGATGACGATGGATGCTCTGTTCCGGTTACAGTAGGGAAGGTAAGGTTCGATCAGCAGGTAAGCTTCGATTCAGCAACTTCAATTAGCCACCATTTCTTCTCTATTATTACCTAGCAACTAAGGACCAAGCAGTACACTTTTTGACTTGGGTTTTTAATGAGTTGAAGCTATAACCGCTATATAGGTTTTCAATTAGCGGCCAAATAACGGTATTTAGCCCCGCTAATAGCGGAACCGCTATAGGCCACCACTATTTGGACCGCTACACACCATGAGGTCCGCTAACCGCTATAGCACCGCTATTGACTGCATAGATTGGCACATCATGTTGCCTATTTGCACACCGAAACCTAACAAACCCTACCTTTACCTACGCTGTGTATAGGTCTATATGCAGCGTATAGGGTTACACCTATACGTTGCGTATAGAGCTATACGCTACGTATAGTTTGCATGTGTTTCAGAGCCTGATCAACAATCATTGCACAGAAAAACAAGGGTTTATATACGCTGCGTATAGGGCTATACGCAGTGTATATAAACCATCAGATTTTTTGGGTCATTTTGGTGGGGTTTGAAGCATAAGTTTTTCACAAAGTTTATATACGCTGCATATAGAGCTATACGCAACGTATATAACCTTCAGAATTTTTTTTGGTCATTTCCAGCCTTAGTCAATGTCGTCGGTCACGCGTCGAAAAGCGTTAATTCGCTTAGAATATATATCGAGTTAAAAATATATAACGTTTTTCATTACTTAGTCGATGTCGTCGGTCACGCGTCGAAAAGCGTATAACGTTAAAATTGTATAACGTTAATTTTTTTTTTGAAAAGCGTATATACGGTTCGAATATATAATATCGTTATCGTTTAAAATAAAGTATTATACCAAGTCTAGTGTCGTTCGAATACTATAAACGTTTGAATATTATACTGTTAATTATTTTTAAAAACTTGTGTACGGTCAGAAAATATTATACCGTTTAAATACTATACCATTTAAATTAATATACTATACCGAGTATGGATGCAGTTCGAATACTATAACGTTAAATTAATACGACTGAATATAATATATGCAACAAAAGTTTGTACATACATAACAAAATAATATATAACTATGGTTGCTCCTGCTCCGCAGCCGCAACGAAGTGTCGTGGAGGTAACCCCTCACGCTGTCGGCGCTCCTGCAGCTCTGCAACCACCCACTCCATCACATACGTCAGCCTGTCAACTTCGCGACGTAGTTGCTGATACCCCGCGTATGAGGAGGCAGGATCGGGCCCAACATGTCGTGGGAACTGAGGGGCCCCTGGTGGTCCACGCGGCTATGGTGGCTCCGGAATGTACATCTCCGGCTCATGCTCCGGCACCTCCGGATCGCGCGAGGGATATGCCAGCTCGACTCGTGTCGACAGCTGCGTAGGCCCGTAAGGCGGGTCGTCCGCACCCTTAAACCGCTTCCCGCATGGAACCTTTTGGTAATGTGCATTCCCGATATCGTGTTCATCCCCATCCGCTTCGGCGGTATCGCCGAGCCTACACGCTGGTCAGTCTCTGGGTGATAGCCAAACGAAAGGGCTATCACAGTGACGTAGGCGCCGCCGTATAATAATCCGCACTGCTGCCGATGATGCGCGGAGGCAAAGTATTGTGCCAACCCGTGTGTGAGAGCGCACGGCCTCTTGTACAAGAGACAATACAGGAAAAACAGGTCACCGCTCGTACACCACTCCCGGCTCTTGTTTCGAGCGGTGATGGAAGTGGATATCATCTTGTGAAGATACATGCACAAAAGAAAACCAGATAGTAAATAATAAAAATATAATATATTTTTGACTTGTTACGGATTTCGACGCGCGTAACGGACCTACGCTCGATGCAGACGACGTTGACTAAATAATAAAAAAGATTGTATATTTTTGACTCGTTACGGATTTCGACCGCGTAACGGACGTACGCTCGTTACGGAAGACGTCGACTAAATAATATAAAGATTATATATTTTTAACTCGTTACGGATTTCGACCGCGTAACGGACGTACGCTCGTTACGGACGACGTTGACTAAATAATAAAAATATAATATATTTTTGACTCGTTACGGGAAGACGGTATAGCTCCCTTCGATGCTTAGCACATAGACGGTGATATTATACCTTTGCGCTACGAGAAGCCCTGCGTGGGGCATTTCCATCCAGTGACTTGGAGGGCACCCTTCCACTGAATGCCAAGAGATGTTGTTACGTATCCGGTTAAAGTCTCTTTCATCCCATCGTTCGAATACATTCGTCCATAGCGAAATGTTGTTGTCAATCTCCAGTACTAAATCATTTTGAATACGGGTCCATACGTATTCCCCATAACCTAACCCGACAACCACAACCCTGTACCCACAATGACCTTCCGGGATCACATCTTGTATATGCGATATGTAAAAGTGTAACTCCGGGAATTTGATGCTCAAACCTTTTAATGGTTAACAAGTCCTCGACCCCTTTATTAATGGAAAACCATGATCATCCAGCGTCTCCTTCTTTTTAGTCTCTTTCTTTTTAAAACTCGTTGTACGGCTTCGTTGCATTTTAGGTTTTTCAGACTTTAACACCGAACCAGTTCCGCGAGAGCTCTGTGACGGTACATAAGAGCTGTGTCGGCGTAAATCGTACCTATGTTGTGGGGAAGCTGCATATACATTGCTTGTCTCACCATAGGAGTTGTTTCTCGCAGCTTCGTTTACCCTCGCAGCTTCGTTTACCCTCGCAGCTTCTTCCAGCCTTTGTTGTACTTTCTTTGATGTAGGCCGACCGCGAGTATCTTGATGGACAATTGGTGGTTTCTTAGTTGATTTTGTCGGGGTTAAGATCGCTTTTATCTTAGAAAGCAAACTTTTTTTATCAGGGGATTGCAACTCTAATTGTTGCCGCACAATATTGAGCTCTTCTACAACATCGACCTCCTCATCTACTAGTTTACACGGTAGTAAGTCAAGCTTACGGCAGAATACATCTACGTCTTCGAGTTGTATCTTACGCCCTTCACAGTTAAATCAATATTGTCACACCCCGACCCGCAGCAGAAAAGGTGATCGGGGCATGATTGGGTTTTCATCAAAGCTCGTGACATTTATTATAATGTTTCATATTTATTATTACAATTTACAAGGAATCCTACAATCAAATCAAACAAATACAACATGTTCTATTCCTCCTTCTAAACTTCATTATTTTTCTTCTAAGGCAATTTCCTATGTTTTCCTTGCTTCATCCTGTTCACCTGTATCATGTGTAAAAATGGTTTTTGGATCAACAAAAGTTGGCGAGTGAACCTTGTTAGAAAACATTTATTATTTATTTCTTATTGTGTTTAATATGGAAAAATTGTGCAATATTCATATATGAACAAACGTAAATAAACATACAATAACAACAAATAGCATACAATAACAAACCAATAGCATACGATATCAAACAATAACATACATTAACAACCAATAGCATACAATAACATATCAACTTGCATGAATATATAACATGAATGAAACTGTATATGTTGGCAACGTCACTTTCACGCTCATAATGTAATGGGGAACGGACGGCCTATGATAAATGTATGTACTGAAAATGATAAATGTCTGTGCGATCAAGGCTCAATCAAACGGAGCCGATCGTATGTTGGCAACGCCTGGTTCACGCTCATAATGTAATGGGGAACAGCTCAACGCTCATAATGTAATGGGGAGCGGCGGCCTATGATAATGTATGTACTGAAAATGATAAATGTCTGTGCGATCAAGGCTCAATCAAACGGAGCCGATCGTATGTTGGCAACGCCCGGTTCACGCTCATAATGTAATGGGGAACTGCTCAACGCTCATAATGTAATGGGGAGCGGCGGCCTATGATATTGCATGTACTGAAAATAATAAATTAAATCTAAACAATAACCACACAAACAGTTGATATAAGCTGAATACACATTTGTTCATGATATGATGTATGCACAACGATTTAAATATAATAAATGGTAAGACACATGATACACCCCAAAAACGTGATTAAAACGGGGAATTTGTAGAGATTCACTCAACTTGGGTGCGTTCGGTGAGTGATGTTGAATGCGCACGAGTTTAGAGGATTGATCGACGAGGAATAACTAACCTAATTAATAACGAAAAAGTAAGGTAAATAAACGGATTTTATTAACAATTTTAATAGGATTTTTGGATATATTTTTGTGAGTTTAAGGCTATTTTCTAACTTTAAAAAAATGTTATTTTTAAGTATTTTTAATTGATTTTTAATTTAAATAAATAAATAAGATAATTTAAAAAATGTTGACTTTTTGACTTGACCGTTGACCGTTGACCATTACTGTTGACCGGTTCGGTCGTTTGTATGTGTGCGCTGGGTGAGACTCGAACCCGTGACCTCCCGTACGCGTGCACGCAGCTCTACCAACTGAGCTACCTGTCTAACCCGAAATATTTCTGTTTTTAATTATATTTATACACTATTTAAGTTAATCCGAAAATCATTTATTTTAAAAAGGATTTTAATTGTATTGAACCGGTGCCGTTAACCAGTCTCGAACCCGGGACGTGCGAGTTAGTGTTGCACACAGTCCACCGCTGGACTGTGTGTCTAACCTGGTTAATATTCCGGTTTTTATTATATTTAACATGATTCTGTGAGTTATCCGGTTCAGTTTAAAAAGGAACATTTTTATTACCGAGAATGTGCGTGTGTCAAGGATCGAACTCGGGACGTATGCGTATTTATTTGCACACAGTCCACCGCTGGACTGTGTGTCTAACCCGTTCATAATACTGATTTTAATTAATCTTATACACTAAGCCGACTTCATCTTCTTCGTTCAAACACAGACAACGGTTAACCAAACTGTTACTTGTTAAATTAAATTAACGAACTTTAATAACGATTGTAATGTGATGAACAGAGAGGGTTTGGGGAAAGAATGTACCGGAACAGGTCGTCTTTTTCAGAACTCCAGCAAGGATCGTCGGCTCTGTTTTGTATATTCCGTCTGTTCGGATCAATTAGCAACTTTGATCGATTAGATGTGAAATTGAATTACTGAGTAACGATTATCAGGATGTTTAGATGATCATACCGGCTCACGGCGAAATTATGGAATTTTCAGAAATTTTCCGGCGAAAATGGAATGTCGTCTGGAATAGATTCTGGGTGAGGGATTGATGTTAGTATTAGTCTCACAGTAGAATGAAATAGAAAAAGTTGAGGTATTTACCATGGGTGATGAAAGTCTCGGTTTTCCGGCGACTTTCAGAGAATTCCGGCGATGTTCAAAAAGAAATTCCGACGACCAGAAAATAGAGTAAACGTGAAATTTGATGCTCTGGGAATGTAATTGAGTCGCGAGATGAAGATTTTGTTGAAGTAATTCCAGAAATGAATGTTTTCGGTTATAAAAATCAAACATCACCTGAATTCAAGTTCATTAACGACTGAATTGATTTAATGTCAGTCTATCGGTTATGTTCAAGATTCCGCGAGCACTCAAACGTATTGGACGGTTTGAAAGCCGATATCGGTTTCAGTTGGCGTAACAGGTCGATTCCCAGTTGTAGATATGATTTAATTGTTTCATAGAACTCACAAAAACATCAAGTGGCGGAGTGGTTATATGAGCGCGAGTTAAGACTTTGGGGTTCCCGGCTGACCCGGGTTCGAAACCCGGCTTCAGCATTTAATTTTTTTCTCACTATTTTTAATAAAATTTCAAATATAAATTTTATATTCTAATATACTTATTAATTATGTATCGTTTAAAATTAATTTGAGCATTAAATTTGCAACGAAATTTTTAACTGGTTGTTCGGTTAATAAACGAAGCGGATTTGGATAACCCGGTTTTTGACGGATGTTACAGTATCCCCTACTTTTAGAAATTTCGTCCCGAAATTTAAGTAGTGGCATGTTTGACTCAAAAGGATGGTGTTTAATTTGACAGTTACATACCTTGAAGGGAGTAAGAGTTTAAATTTTGTTTGAGGCGGTAACGTTCCTTGTAGGGGTTGAATACCCCGCTACAGGAATCGCTTTTTGTTGCCTAAAGTGTATGAATACGGAACATGGATACCCAGAGTTGATTGACTAAGTATAATTTCATGCGCAAGAGTTTGGGTACGTTTGGAAAGATAAGGTTATATCCTAAAACAAAACTTTTACTACTAAAACCTACATGGAACTTCTCATAACCGCCTGACAATGCCTCTGATCCTTTGGCAAGAATACTTATATATAGTAAGTACCAGCGGCGTATCCACCATATTCTTGTCAAATTTTCATTGGTTTTATCAGTAAGTTATGATTTGTCCTATGTGACTCTATAACATATACAAACACAACAACCAAAGCTTGAGTCTTAATTCTGATAGTATAAATGTTTGATTGACGACAGTACCTCTCTCGTTTGTTATGATGGAGAGGTTAGTCCTTGTGGAAGTGAGACATAGCTCAACTTCTTTAAATGATGAAATTGAAATACGTTGAGATGTATGATGATATAATTGCTAAATCAGTGAGTATAAAACAAACTTCAACCAAGACATTACTAAATCCTACATGGAACTTCTCATAACCGCCTGACAACGCCTCTGATCCTTTGACAAGAATACTTATATATAGGAAGTACCAGCGGCGTATCCATCATATTCTTGTCAAATTTTCATTGGTTTTGTCAGTAAATTATGATTAGTTCTATGTGACTCTAAAGCATAAGTAAACACAACAACCAAAGCTTGAGTCTCAATTCTGAAAGGATACATGACTGAATGATGACGGTACCTCTCTCGTTTGTTATGATGAAGGGGTTGGTCTATATATAAGTGAGACACAACCCAACTTCTTTAAATGATGAGATCGAGGTACGTCGAGATGTCTGATGATATGAATGTTAAAACAATGAGTATAAAACAAACTTGAGATAGTAATTCGCATTAAGATTCTTGGATTCAATTTTCAATTTACAAATGAGATACGTGAAGATTGAGATAAACATAAATAAAACATAAACACTAAGCGGTTGGAGTTGAATTCTTGATTTTTGGTGAAGAAACTAGTTGGGTGATTCGTTTGGGCCGTCATTATCTTCATCAGGATTGGTGTTGATGTAAACCCTTCCTCTTGCTGGTGGCGTGGTGGTTAGTTTTTCTTGATTTGTTTGGTTAACTGGGTTTGCTTGAGCTTGGGCGTTTATGATGTTAATCAATCGAGGGCACGTGTTTCTAAAGTGGGTAGGGTCGCCACAATTGAAACAAGCTCGAACATATGGGAGCATGGGGTATTGAGGTTGTTGATATGTTTGGATCATGTTTTGAGTAGGGGGTAAGGTTTGGCTTTGAGAGGTGCGGCAAACCTTGCTCGAATGACCATAGCGTCCACAATTCGCACATAGTCGACAAGGTAAAGTAAATGGATGGTGATAAGAATAGGTATTGCATTGAGGGTGAGGTCCAAAGTAAGGTTTCTTATTTGGGTAAGTTGAGTTAGGTGCTACTTGAGTGATTGGGATAGCTTGAAGGGGTATGGCTTGTGACGTTGGTTGATTGTGTTGGGTGACAGCGAAAAGTTGCCCATCTCGTTTTCTCTTAGAAATGGGTTGAGAAGGGGATTCGGTTTGGGTGGAGTTTGAGGCTTCAGTTGATGCTTTATCCTTCTTCTTCTCCTCCTTGAAGTCCTTATTTCTTATGCGGTTCTCGGTGAGTTCTGTAGCTAACTCCATAGCTGCTTCCAAAGTTGCAGGTGTGGTACTTATTACAAAGTCTTGAATTTTTGAAGGAAGACCTCGAATGTAGTGCTCGATCAAACGGTAAAGAGGAGTGAACAAGTTGGGGACCATTTGATTTAACTCGAGGAATCTCTTGTTGTATGTGGTGTGGTCGCCTTCCTTTTGTTTCAAAGAATAGAACTCATCCTCCAATTTATTGATTTCGCTCCTTGGGCAAAATCGTCTTGTCATGATTTCCTTCAACTCTTCCCAAGTCAAAGTCATAGTATCTTCAACACCTCGTTTGGCCTTCTCTGTGTTCCACCATGTAAGTGCTATTCCAAGTAAACGACCGGTAGCATATCGCACTTTGCGATCATCGGGGCAATCGCAATTTAGAAAAGTGTTTTCCATTTCCTCAAACCAATGGAGGAGAGCGGTGACACCTTCAGTCCCTTCGTATTTTGGAGGGTCGCAGGATTTGAAATGCTTGAAGGTGCATTTAGTGGTATTTGGGGGAGGGTTGATAACATTTTGATCTTCTTGGTTGACGGGATTAGCGGTAAGGGCTTGTTGAACTTGAACTACAATGTTGGGTATTACGGCAGCCATTTGTTGAACGATTTGGGCAGCCATACGCTCGCGAGCTTTTCCTGCTCTCATCTTCCTACGAGCGGAATTAGAAGACATCTACAAGGAATACATATCAAGAGTATGAGTTGGATGTTTTTGGGATCATGTGTCGTATTTAGGAATGAACATTCATAAAATAAACATAGCATAATAAATCTACTACATCCATAGGATGTCTTGGGCTTTGCTCGTAATTGGGCCTTGCATGCCGCCATACTTCACCTTCGTAATCATGTGGGCCCCCATGATTACCGGGTTTTTCATATGGTTCGCATGTGTTAGCCTGGTTACGTACACTAAAACCCGGAGAAAATCGAGAAATAAGTATGTAACGTATGATATTCGGAATGTATCCAGGTGTGGACACGGTGACACCTCAAAGTGGGGTTAGTTCGAACCACGTTTGGTGTGGCATGCTTTGGCCTAATAGGTACTTCGTACTCTCATCGTTAGTCCCCAGGTAGGCAAACTGGTCCGTTATATTGGATTTATACGAATGCCAACCTAGACAGGACGTTCCGACTACCGGTACTTGTACCCTTACAGTTACTACATGCCCGTCGCAGAACTCACTTTGATGAGATTTGAAAAATGAAAAATGCGACAAAATCTTGAATAACGGAAGTATGAAGATAAATTGAATATGTGAACATTGAAATATGTATGATGAATATGTATGTAAGTATGTATGTTTGACTGTAAGTATCATTCATTATGTATCACAAAATGTAATATTGGAAGTGTTTGCATGCATTTGTATATGTAATAAATATGAAAGAAATAAACATCATGAGTTTGCATGCATTTGTATATGTAATAAATATGAAAGAAATAAACATCATGAGTTTGCATGTAACCACATAAACAATTAAAATCTAATCAACTATAGTATAGGCTCTAAGGGTCTAATAACCTATCCTATATCCCTATAGTCAAAAGCTCTGATACCAATCTGTCAAACCCCGACCCGCAGCGGAAAAGGTGATCGGGGCATGATTGGGTTTTTCATCAAAGCTCATGACATTTATTATAATGTTTCATATTTATTATTACAATTTACAAGGAATCCTACAATCAAATCAAACAAATACAACATGTTCTATTCCTCCTTCTAAACTTCATTATTTTTCTTCTAAGGCAATTTCCTATGTTTTCCTTGCTTCATCCTGTTCACCTGTATCATGTGTAAAAATGGTTTTTGGATCAACAAAAGTTGGCGAGTGAACCTTGTTAGAAAACATTTATTATTTATTTCTTATTGTGTTTAATATGGAAAAATTGTGCAATATTCATATATGAACAAACGTAAATAAACATACAATAACAACAAATAGCATACAATAACAAACCAATAGCATACGATATCAAACAACAACAAACAATAACATACATTAACAAACCAATAGCATACAATAACATATCAACTTGCATGAATATATAACATGAATGAAACTGTATATGTTGGCAACGTCACTTTCACGCTCATAATGTAATGGGGAACGGACGGCCTATGATAAATGTATGTACTGAAAATGATAAATGTCTGTGCGATCAAGGCTCAATCAAACGGAGCCGATCGTATGTTGGCAACGCCTGGTTCACGCTCATAATGTAATGGGGAACAGCTCAACGCTCATAATGTAATGGGGAGCGGCGGCCTATGATAATGTATGTACTGAAAATGATAAATGTCTGTGCGATCAAGGCTCAATCAAACGGAGCCGATCGTATGTTGGCAACGCCCGGTTCACGCTCATAATGTAATGGGGAACTGCTCAACGCTCATAATGTAATGGGGAGCGGCGGCCTATGATATTGCATGTACTGAATAATAAATTAAATCTAAACAATAACCACACAAACAGTTGATATAAGCTGAATACACATTTGTTCATGATATGATGTATGCACAACGATTTAAATATAATAAATGGTAAGACACATGATACACCCCAAAAACGTGATTAAAACGGGGAATTTGTAATTCACTCAACTTGGGTGCGTTCGGTGAGTGATGTTGAATGCGCACGAGTTTAGAGGATTGATCGACGAGGAATAACTAACCTAATTAATAACGAAAAAGTAAGGTAAATAAACGGATTTTATTAACAATTTTAATAGGATTTTTGGATATATTTTTGTGAGTTTAAGGCTATTTTCTAACTTTAAAAAAATGTTATTTTTAAGTATTTTTAATTGATTTTTAATTTAAATAAATAAATAAGATAAATTAAAAAATGTTGACTTTTTGACTTGACCGTTGACCGTTGACCATTACTGTTGACCGTTGACCGGTTCGGTCGTTTGTATGTGTGCGCTGGGTGAGACTCGAACCCGTGACCTCCCGTACGCGTGCACGCAGCTCTACCAACTGAGCTACGTGTCTAACCCGAAATATTTCTGTTTTTAATTATATTTATACACTATTTAAGTTAATCCGAAAATCATTTATTTTAAAAAGGATTTTAATTGTATTGAACCGGTGCCGCTAACCAGTCTCGAACCCGGGACCTGCGAGTTAGTGTTGCACACAGTCCACCGCTGACTGTGTGTCTAACCTGGTTAATATTCCGGTTTTTATTATACTTAACATGATTCTGTGAGTTATCCGGTTCAGTTTAAAAAGGAACATTTTTATTACCGAGAATGTGCGTGTGTCAAGGATCGAACTCGGGACGTATGCGTATTTATTTGCACACAGTCCACCGCTGGACTGTGTGTCTAACCCGTTCATAATACTGATTTTAATTAATCTTATACACTAAGCCGACTTCATCTTCTTCGTTCAAACACAGACAACTGTTAACCAAACTGTTACTTGTTAAATTAAATTAACGAACTTTAATAAGGATTGTAATGTGATGAACAGAGAGGGTTTGGGGAAAGAATGTACCGGAACAGGTCGTCTTTTTCAGAACTCCGGCAAGGATCGTCAGCTCTGTTTTGTATATTCCGTCTGTTCGGATCAATTAGCAACTTTGATCGATTAGATGTGAAATTGAATTACTGAGTAACGATTATCAGGATGTTTAGATGATCATACCGGCTCATGGCGAAATTCTGGAATTTTCAGAAATTTTCCGGCGAAAATGGAATGTCGTCTGGAATAGATTCTGGGTGAGGGATTGATGTTAGTATTAGTCTCACAATGGAATGAAATAGAAAAAGTCGAGGTATTTACCGTGTTGATGAAAGTCTCGGTTTTCCGGCGACTTTCAGAGAATTCCGGCGATGTTCAAAAAGAAATTCCGACGACCAGAAATAGAGTAAACGTGAAATTTGATGCTCTGGGAATGTAATTGAGTCGCGAGATGAAGATTTTGTTGAAGTAATTCCAGAAATGAATGTTTTCGGTTATAAAAATCAAACATCACCTGAATTCAAGTTCATTAACGACTGAATTGATTTAAAATGTCGGTCTATCGGTTATGTTCAAGATTCCGCGAGCACTCAAACGTCTTGGACGGTTTGAAAGCCGATATCGGTTTCAGTTGGCGTAACAAGTCGATTCCCAGTTGTAGATATGATTTAATTGTTTCATAGAACTCACAAAAACATCAAGTGACGGAGTGTTTATATGAGCGCGAGTTAAGACTTTGGGGTTCCCGGCTGACCCGGGTTCGAAACCCGGCTTCAGCATTTAATTTTTTTCTCACTATTTTTAATAAATTTTCAAATATAACTTTTATATTCTAATATACTTATTAATTATGTATCGTTTAAAATTAATTTGAGCATTAAATTTGCAACGAAATTTTTAACTGGTTGTTCGGTTAATAAACGAAGCGGATTTGGTTAACCCGGTTTTTTACGGATGTTACAAATATGGTGTGAAAACCAACTAAAATCGTACTAAATAACAAAAGGTTTGTAGGTTTAATATTTTTTACCTGTACGTCTTTACTTTTCCAGCCTACAAGCACACGGCAACCCACAACTAAGCCGCATATGGCAACCACATGATGCGTTAAGTTTTCGCAACACCTCCAGCTTCCTCGTTAGCTCTCCTTCCAGCAAATCAAGTGCTGTATGGGAAACATTTCCACGTAGGTTGTCCAACAATGGTTGTCTGTCTCAAACTTTTTTGTGAAACTTTTGACGTAGCAAATCAAGTTCATGGTTTTTTCAATGCTTTCGGTGAAACTTTTTTGTATTTCTCCTAACTGACTTTTAACTATATCAATGACGGATCTCGCCATTCGCTCCAATGAACTCCTGTCTCAAACGTATCTTTTAAAATTTGCGTGTTGGCTCTCAACCATGTTAGTGGTGCGCTGACCAAAGTTGCGACACCTATTAGTCCACACAAAAACGAACATTTTTTATAGTCTTTGAGCCTGTTTTCGTAGACATAATTAAAGACCCCTGCAATAATAAAATAACGAAATGTAAAAGCGTGTGTAAATATAATAAATCGTGTGAGACATTTGTTGAAGACACACTTACTTAAACGGTTGGCAGCCGAGAGTTGGTTATACAATTTGTCCAAGTTGTATTCGTACATGGGCTCTGAAGCAAACTTGCACACTCTCCGCCAATACGACATAAATTTCTCCCAGTCTAATTTATTGAACCCTTGCCTGCAATTTGTAAATATATTTTGTTCAATGTGAAACCGGCATAGAAACCTAGACGCGTTTGGGAATACTTGTTTGCACGCGTTAATTAGGGCTAGCTCTCTATCCGTGACTATCACACGCAGTATCATACATTCATGCAAATCCGCTCAAGAACCCACACGAAGTTATCCCTTCGTTCCTTGCAAATAACGGCATGTGCGACATTGACAATAGTTATAATTTTAACAATAATAATGATAATTATAATTTTAACAATAATAATGATAATTATAATATAACAATAATACAAATATTAATGTGATACCTCGTTAATTTGAAACGGATTGCCTGGGGTAGAGGGTTGATAATCATCATACAGTGGTGTGTTAGGAGACTCGTCACTGTATCCTCCGTATCTCTCTGAACTATCTTGTTGCACGTAAGAAACTTCACCCCCGTATCCTCCGTATCTATCCGAACTATCTTGGTGCACGTAAGAAACTTGACCCCCGTATCCGTAATCCGGATACGATTGCTACGTCGGGTAATATGGTTCATCAACAGGAGCATTCTCAGCACCGTATCCTATGTATCCATCCTGATTACCTTGTTGCATGTACGGAGATTCATACCCATATCCGTAATCCGGATACACTTGATGCGCCGGGTAATATGGTTCATCAATAGGTGGAGTCGGAGCCTCGTTCAAGTCTGGCAACTGTATTTTTTGATCTACAGGACGCCAAACACACTTCCTCCTCCTCATTAGCATCGTTTACTCTCCAAGCGTCGTTAGAATAGTGATTAAAGAAATAATTCCCGTCCCAAAAAGATGACATTTTACCTCCACCGATGAAGTAAGTGTATACAGAGGAAGTGAAGAATGCGATGTGTTGTTTGAATTCGTAGGCAGAGATGGATGTCAAAATACACTTTTGAATTCACAATTATCAGCCTCGTATAGCTTTATACTCCGCGTATAGCTTTATTCACGTGCCTAGACAACATCGTATCAGTGTCAAATCCATCTGACATACGCTGCGTATAGCTCACGCTGCGTATAGAGCTATACGCAGTATATGTAAGACGAATTTGACATTGTACGAGGTTGACTGTTTGGTTGTGTATGTCACACCCCAATCGATGGCGGAAACATCGGGGTTAGTGGCACTAGGCGACCAGATTGTCTCATTAGAATTCCATAACAATTATCTATAAACATCATTTAACATTTAACGTCCCATACCATTAAACACAATATCTCAAAATAATCATTACAGAAACTTGTTTTTCCCACAAAACTAATCGGGTTCGATATCCCCTAGATTTCATTACAATTCAAGACTAAACAAAAGCAAAATAAACTAAGCACGCTACATCAAAGCATCCAAGCTAAAATCCTCAACCTGTTACATACGTTAAAATACAAGTCAATACAATTAAGTAAAGGTGAGCATACAGGTTTTAGTAATACTAGCATAATAGAGAAACCGTTCGCGAAATACTCCAATTACATATCATGATACACCAAAACACATCACACAGATAAACATAGGCTTATTTCTCATGCTAACTACCGTGAGAAGGCTTGCGCGTCCATCCTCACTAGACCCCGTCGGGTGTTAGCCACACTATAGTACCATACTAGCTAAAGAGGCAAGTTAACAAAATAAGTCCTAGTCACATGTTTCTAGTATCACGTATTGAGCATATATAATCAGATTATTCGCGTGTGATAAACAGTTTGATTTGTGAGGTGATTGTGATATAGGAACGTATGTAACACCCAAATAGTGCATTAAAGCGAAAACGAGTCAAGTATAATCACAGTCGGTGCGTTTAGGAGAGAGTAGAAGATTGTCGAGAGGTGAAGAGGAGCGCCAGATCAGCCTGCATATGCGAACGGAAGTGCATCTGTCTCCGAAAAGCTGAAACGGTTAAGTTTGGGTTGAGCAGTAGACAAGTTCGAGCGAACTTGTATAATCTGTTAAGCTGAGAGTCAAGTTCGGGCGAACTTGTAAGTTTCTCAAGGAAACTTGACAAGTTCGGTCGAACTTGTGGGGTTTTGATAAATGGGTTGACAAGTTCGTCCGAACTTGTGAAGTTTCCTGAGAAACTTTGCAAGTTCGAGCGAACTTGAGGGTTTCTGTTGAATATTGGCCATTTTCACTCAAGTTCGGCCGAACTTGACCCCTGAGGGCAAGTTCGAGCGAACTTGGCTACTGTTGCTGTAAAAAATCAGTGCAATCTCGAGCAAACTTGATGTTTTCGGGTCTAAAATCTTGCGTTTTCGCGTCGTTTGCTGAGTAAATCGAGTGCCCATCCCTCCAACCTTAAGCCACTGAGTAAAACTTAGGCGGGAGAGGTCTTTTGGAGCGAACTTAGCCATTTTACAGAAACTCGGGCTAATCCGGGCGAACTTGATGGTTCGTACGGGTTAGTCCAGCTTGTGTAAAGTGACGATATCGTCCTTGTGCTTCCGAATCTTAGATCTAGCTTCAACAACGCCTCGTTCCACACAAAAGTGAACGAAACATACGTCATTAGTCCGAAAATGGTGTAAAATCAAGGATTTAAAAGGTTTTGCTCAGATCTAGTATAGATGTGAGTAAATATAGAAGTTTTTATGGAAAAAGATGAAGATTTTCGTAAACAGAAGAGATTTGATGAAAACGAAGGCAATGCCTTGTGCAAAATCGCTGTAAACTGTTGTAAAACGTTGTTGAACATCATTGTAGTAGAAATCGGGTTGATTCTTACTTAGAAACAGAGGGTTTTGGGTTTTAGGAGCTCTGGGCGAACTTAAGCACGTTCAAATGAGATAATGGAGCTGAGTATTTATAGGTGAAGGCAAAAATGGAGAGCTGGGAGTCAAGTTCGGTCGAACTTGCATGAATTTCATGCAAGTTCGGGCGAACTTGCTAGGTATTTGAGGGAGATGAGTCAAGTTCGGCCGAACTTGTACGTAATTGTACAAGTTCGAGCGAACTTGTGGTTAATGAAGAAATTTGAGTTTGGCCAGCCAAGTTCGACCGAACTTGGGGTCACCCAAGTTCGAGCGAACTTGTCCAAAGGTTGGATTTTCTTTGTTTATTTCGCGTTAAGTGCTCGTTTGGCGATTCGGTTTGTATTAGTTAGTTATATTAAGCGTTATAGTTGATATAATAGTGCGATTTAGCAATTCAAGTGTGTGAGAGCGATGCGATAGCGAGTGTAACCATAATCACAAACATACACAACACATCGATGCGATTTAATAAGCGATTAGATGCGATATAACTGTAATTTAACATAATTTAATTAACATAACTTTCTTATAAACGAATCTCGAGATTTATAAAGGATAGATACGATCGACAATAAAAGAAAAGATAACAACGAAATTCTGAGTTGTTACAGTGTACCTACCCTTTACCTACGCTCCGTATAGATCTATACGCAGCGTATAGGTGTAACCCTATACACTGCGTATAGGTCTATAGGTGTAACCCTATACGCTGCGTATAGGTCTATACGCAACGTAGGTAAACCTAAGTGTGCAGATAGGCAGCCTTGGTGTGCCAATAGTTTAAGCCTTTTAAATTTACTAAACCTGGTACATTTTCGGTACTGATTCAGTATCGACTCTTGGCATTTTCGGTACTGGTTCGGTAGCAAAAATTTACCATGTTTTCAAATATATAACAAACTAATATTTAATAATCTGTAATGCTTTTTTTATTGAGAAAGCTTACTTCTACCTTACATTACATAAATTAACTAAATAACTCTTCTCACTTAAATTTGAACCTAAAATTTCTTCTCTAAAAAGCATGGGCCTTTATCAAATCGGCTAACCCTACATTGACATATATAATGCTTTTCTAACCACTATATTTAGCTTCAATGTGCCAATAGTTGTAGAAATTACTTAAAAAGAAAAACTAATGTTTGTCTTCTTAAAAGATAAAACTCACATGGTTACTACTTACTATGGCATTAATGGTTCATTAGGTTATCTTTAAGGGGCTTAATGAAAATGAATGCAAACTTTGGGATGTTGCATGCAATTTTGTAAAAAATTTATAGATAAAGTCACAAAAAGCTATGCAATATCTATTTATGGGCTTTATCCCAATTTTCACCTGTACAAATATATCAAGTTGTGGGACCCACGTGACCATGAAAAAACCAGGCGTCTTTTTCTGAAATATCGGCGATTGTTTTCAACTCCACTTGAGAAAACCGTGAGATTTTGTTTATAATATTATCGAATTAAAATTTTAATCTTCCATTACGTTATGTGAGTTGTAAAACTTATTAGGCTATGGGGTATGGGTGGGGATTTGGACGTGGGTTGGGGGGAAATGTCTATGTAACCACCCCGGATGGGCTTGGGTTTGAGCGTGGTCCTTTTAGCGTGGGTTTCAGCTCGGGCATTGAGCGGGGCTACCTATCTGAGTTGGCGGGTGGCCATTGGGTGGACCATACCCTATATTATCTATTAATTTAAAAAAAAAAAATTTGGCCAAGCCATCCCTAAACCTAAGCCCCACCATACTCCCAATTTTTTTGGGTCTTGCTAGTGCAGCCCACCCAGTCCACGTGTCAACTCATGCCTCAAACCTCCGCCCTACCATACCCATAGTCTTAAGCAAGTCTTATGTCACGGGCCAAATATTTGAAGGTCGCAATGATGTGGGCTGTGCTTGAACGCTTGGGTTACTGGCTAGTCCTGGATTTTATTAGGGGACGGAGTCAGTGTCAATGAAGAGGTGTACGTGCCTAGTCGTGCAAACGACGAACGCACCACTGGTCGAGAGCTGGCGCCGCTCTCCTGATGAGTCCAAGGCAGGACGAAACCAGTGACCCACACAAAGAAGCGGGATGGATTGGCTTATCCCCAGGGATTTGGGGACGCCACGCGGGGTCGAAAACTAACCCCGTGACAACTTGGTATCAGAGCAGAACGATTCTCGGATACGTTGGAACGTGACTCTTAACCAAACGAGCTTAACATTTAGAGTATGGTTGCGCAATGGTGGTGAGAGAAGACCAAATATGGGTTTGCTTCGGCAAAGGTCTTTGTACTCCGCGAGTATGGGATCGTGAGAACCGCTCAAGTATAGTTGCAGTGAAGCCCTCCGTGTTATGTTCAAAAATCTACGGTAAGCAGCGCCGTAAAAGGGAAGTTTTGGGAAGCTGCTACATTTATTCAGGTTCCCCGTATTCCTGAAACAAGGTGAATCATCAGCACCATATCCGATGCGACGGACGTCAGCGCCACTTAAAACCAAAACTGACATACTATATTGAACATGCACGACAGAAGATCATTGTTGTTGTGCTTCCGGGTGTCCTACCCTCCCAAAGTGAATCATGCTCAACATAAGGGGATCATGCATTGTCAAGTATGCGAGCTGGTATGGGACAACAAGCATGCATGAAATGGTGGTGGGAGAGTGTCACGAGCCAAATATTTGAAGGTCGCAATGCTGTGGGTTGTGCTTGAACGCTTGGATTACTGGCTAGTCCTGGATTTTATCAGGGGACGGAGTCAGTGTCAATGAAGAGGTGTACGTGCCTAGTCATGCAAACGACTAACGCACCACTGGTCGAGAGCTGACGCCGCTCTCCTGATGAGTCCAAGGCAGGACGAAACAAGTGACTCACACAAAGAAGCGGGATTGATTGGCTTATCCCCGGAGATTTGGGGACGCCACGCGGGGTCGAAAACTAACCCCGTGACACTTAGGTAGGTTTTCATTGTTTGATTCAAATTTGGTTTGGTTTTGAATTACTCATATTAGATATGTTTTGGTTTTTAGTTTTGATTTGAAAAAGATTCAAATCTAATAAATAGTAAATTGAATAAATAAACACCTTTAGTTTTAGCTATTGATGATGAAAATGAATCCTAACATAACAAGATATTATCGTCCCCAATTTATTTTGTCCGGCGGGTGTCTGCGGTTCGAGGGTGTTTATCTCCAACTCGTAAACTTAGTCGATACAAAGCCATATGATAACATCCAATTTTTCCGATTCGACGGTTTGATCTAACCTCTTCCTTTAACCCTTTGTTCGTTTAACCTGGAAACATTAGCAAGCAAACACTTCACAGCCCCTAAACTGCAACAAAATTTTATTTGGATTTAATTTTGCTCTTAAGTAAATTCATTACATTAAACGAATTAATGACACTCAAACCTAAAACCACCATGAGAAAAAAAAGGGACGTCAATGACTCCCAGATCAACTAGTTTGGGAGAAGACACCCGATGATCTTTCAATGTGAAGGTCATGAGTTCGAGTCTCACCTGTTGTAATTTGCTTTAGTTGGGCCAAGGGTTTTACCGTGGCGGAAAAAAAGGTCAAATTTTTCTAAAATTTACATTAATTTTACACTACCGTCAGAGCGCCAAGCCGTAGCGGGGGTTGCCCCTTCTTATGCTGTAGATCCACCCCTGGTTTTACCATAATAGACGTTAGAACGGTGAGTTTCCTCCGGAATGGTGGGTGAGCTGGGTCATCAGCGGTGTCTTGTCTATGTCCACAGGGGGTAGGAGACCTTTCGCCAATGAGTTTACCCTGATAACGGGTTTGTATAGTATTCATTGACCGAGTAAAAAAAAAAAGAAAAAAGAGTGAGGGGTTCCATTTTCTCACGTTATTTTGATCCCATCATCCAAGTACGAGAAAAAACAGAAGTAGATAACTGAGAAAACTCAAAATACTGTAAATATATAACCCCAAACCACCTCGATAAAACATTCAAAACTCCCTCAACATCATCAACCTGCAAATCAATGGATCCTTACAAGGTACAACAACACTCTAATGCTGTTTTTCAATATTACAAAATATACCACTTCACCGTAGTATTCAGCATCCTGTTCGATTATTTCCTTCAGAATCCTACCACTTAGGTTATATAATATTATATTAGATGATCATCATCCTGCATTTTGTTGTGTATAAGTATATTAAAATTCATGTTTAGTTACTCTAGTTCACATGATTTTATGTGAAAGTCTGTTGAATTATATTACCTTCGCCCTAATCATGAGATTAAATTCATGTGAAATTGTTAATTTTGAACTCTAGTAATCGAATTCGATACATACAATACATACGCATTTTCAGTCACGTAGGTTTGGTTATTATATAGGAGAACATGAAACAGGAGCCACTTTTTCGTGTTAGATTTTTGTAGTACTTACCTCGTAGCTTTGTCTTTAGCAGGATCGATTTTGTTGTTGCGACGTAGTTTTTTGTCTGTTTAGCTGTCACTTTATTGTAATTGGTGGTTTTGATTTTACCATGAAATTAACAAAAGTAACTTATTATTCATCATCAACATACTCAGGAAATCCCACCAATAGCAAAGCTAAGGTAGCTAAGGTAGGGTCTGAGAATAAGGAGAGTACGATGTAGACAACCTTATCTCTATCACATAGGGATAGAGAGGCTGCTTCCAGTGAGACCCCCGGCTTGATAGTAGTTTTGCATCAAGCCTTGGACATAAGACACATAACACTTAGCAATTGGAACAAATTAAAGCCGATTAGTGCATATACCCCCTTGTCTTTCGCTATCAACGCCACCACATGATGCATGATTAACCGTCCCTCGATTTTTAACGTTATTTTCACGAAATTAGTAAAATAACGTTAAAATTAGTGTACTTTCACTTTTGCCCATCGCGCGCCCACACATGTATACATTATATGCGCATATGGCGTTTTAAAAGTAACTTATTATTCAAAACTTAATGAATTAGCTAACATATTGAAAAAAAATTGAAGAATTAGAGAGCATTTGGATTAATTTTTGGACTTATTGAGCTCGAGTTCCGGTTTTAAAGGATTTGGAATATGCTATTAGCTAATTATCTCAACACTCATGGCAGAAAACATGTAAAAAAATGTTTTAACTACACAGTAAGAACCATGTTTAAGTTATGTCGTTTTAGCTATACAGTAGTACTTTTTGCTCATGAATTTTAGTTTGTTGGTTGATGCAGTACCGTCCTTCAAGCACTTACAATGCTCCGTTTTGGACCACTAATTATGGTGCTCTGGTTTACAACAACGACTCCTCATTGACTGTTGGCACCAGAGGTAATCTAAATCTAAATTTTATATATGTTAGTTCTTTGCTATAGAAGCCGTCTCATGACTCGTTTTGAACTTGAGTAGTATCACTTTTTGTGTATCATGAAACTTAGCATACAAATTGCATATAGTGCATGAAAATATCAGTAATCATAGTTTATTTTGCATATGAAAGGCCCAATCCTTCTAGAAGATTACCATTTTGTGGAGAAACTAGCTAACTTCGACCGTGAACGTATACCTGAACGCGTGGTTCATGCCAGGGGTGCTAGCGCAAAGGGCTTTTTCGAAGTCACACACGACATTTCTGCCCTCACATGTGCCGATTTTCTTTGTGCCCCTGGTGTGCAAACACCTGTTATCGTCCGTTTCTCTACTGTTATTCACGAGCGTGGAAGTCCCGAAACCCTCAGAGACCCTAGAGGTTTTGCAGTCAAATTCTACACCCGAGAGGTAACAATTAACACATTACACATATATAAAACATGTAGTCAAATGTGCTTTAGCATTTTTAAATTTTACTGATCTTTTATAACGATAGGGAAACTTCGATTTGGTGGGAAACAATTTCCCCGTGTTCTTTATTCGCGACGGGATGAAGTTTCCGGACATGGTTCATTCACTGAAACCGAATCCTAAGTCACACATTCAAGAAGACTGGAGAATTCTCGACTTTTTCTCGCACCATCCCGAGAGTTTACACATGTTCACGTTTCTTCAAGACGACGTTGGTGTGCCGCAAGATTACCGACACATAGACGGTTCTGGTGTTAACACCTACACTCTGATTAACAAAACCGGGAAAACACATTACGTGAAGTTTCACTGGAGACCGACATGCGGAGTAAAATGTTTGTTGGAAGACGAAGCCATCAAAGTTGGCGGAACGAATCACAGCCACGCGACAAAAGATCTTTACGATTCTATTGCGGCTGGGAATTATCCCGAGTGGAAGCTTTTTATTCAGACTATGGATCCGGATCATGAGGATAGGTTTGACTTTGACCCGCTTGATGTGACCAAGACCTGGCCCGAGGATATCTTGCCGTTGCAGCCTGTGGGTCGTATGGTTTTGAACAAGAACATTGATAACTTCTTTGCGGAGAATGAACAACTGGCGTTTTGCCCTGCG
The DNA here is from genome assembly GCA_947069175.1 of Scalesia atractyloides. Lineage (NCBI taxonomy): Eukaryota > Viridiplantae > Streptophyta > Magnoliopsida > Asterales > Asteraceae > Scalesia > Scalesia atractyloides. The sequence continues at coordinate 85,261,300 of CAMTDV010000030.1, forward strand.
ATTATTGTGCCTGGGATTTATTATTCGGATGATAAACTGCTTCAAACGCGTATTTTCTCGTATTCTGACACGCAGAGGCATCGTCTTGGACCGAACTATTTGCAGCTTCCTGCTAACGCTCCTAAGTGTGCTCATCATAATAATCATCATGATGGATTCATGAATTTCATGCACAGGGATGAGGAGGTATACTCTTTTTTTTTCTGAAAAAAGAATTTCTTTTTTATTTACTAATCTTTTCTTGTTATTTCCGCAGGTGAATTACTTCCCTTCAAGATACGATCCTGTTCGTCACGCTGAGCAGTACCCTATTCCTCCCGTAATGCTGTCCGGAAAGCGCAATAAGGTCCGTTTAGTTATTGTTATATATATATATGTATTTTTTTAAAGTTTGGATCACCTAAACAGTATGAAATTGGTTACTAATGTAAACTCTTAATGAGCAACTAATCGACGGCTAGGATTTAATTTACTAAAAATGTGTTGCCTAATGCAGTGTGTGATTGAGAAAGAGAACAACTTCAAGCAGCCAGGAGAGAGATACAGATCCTGGGATCCAGACAGGTATACATGTTTGCTTTAAAATGTTTCTAACCTTAATAATCATCTAACATGGTTTTCGTTTCTGTTTTTTTTTTTTACAGACAAGAACGATTTATCTGTAGACTTGTCGGTGCTCTGTCTGATCCGCGTGTTACCCACGAGGTCCGCACAGTTTGGGTTTCATACTGGTCTCAGGTTTGGATCTCCTTTCCTTGCCTTTACAGTTTGACCAACAATAACGGTTAATCGAGTTGACTTTTATATGGTACAAATAGTTTTGAAAGCAACTTTTTTTTTGCAGGCTGACAAGTCTCTTGGGCATAAGATAGCTTCCCGCTTGAATGTGAAGCCAAGTTACTAAAGAGTAAGATCCGAATGACGTATTAACAAATCCATCAGGTTGTCGTATGCAAAGTAGTTTAGACTGGTCGTGTGAGTCGGTTGTGCTATCGAATATGGTGTTAAAAGTTTCAAGTCTCTTCTCTGGTTGTAGTAATGTTGAATAGCTTATGTGATAATGTTCTTTACATGCCAACTTTTGGGTGGAAAAGATAGATCAACTATATGTTATATGTTATAACTGACTTTACTTGGATTAGTTAACTATACATGATAATCGACCTGTAAGACGCTTGAACCAAGTGCGGCTTTGGCTTCAATGTCTCTCAAGTCCGAGTACAACAGAATTGGAGTGATGGAACTTGGTGGCATTCGAAGATATTGAACCCTCGATATGATCCGAGTGAATTTATTTACCTCATGAAACAGAAGTCTCAAATGGGTACAAAGCACAAACAACTGAACAAGAGATATAAATCCCCAGAACGCCAACGCTTGTTGGACAAATGGATCGAGCCGACTATCTCTATTATGCATACGTTTCGATATACTATTACACCTTCATAGAATCATAGTTTAAAGGGCATGGTACCCGGTAAATTTGGTAAAAAAATATTACAAGTTACGAAAGTTTATTTTGTAAAAGGTCCCAAGTAAAAGTTAAACTCTCACAAGTCACAACTATCTAAGTTGGGCTCCCGGCCCAACTCTTACCCATGCTATACCAAGTTTCCTTTATGGACTTATTTTTGGCCCAATAAGAGCCATACAACCCATTTACACCAATATAGCTAAATAATACTATATCTAATACAACATAACTATAAAACCCACTAGCAGACGCATACTATATTAAGAAAATCATGTAAAACTTATACGGGATAGAATATATTCGATCTAATATGTGATTTTAGATTAACCTATATTTTACATTTAAACCTTTATGTTTAGTTATGTTGGATCGTTTAAATATTCATTAAAATATATGGGCGTTTACTTTTAGTTTAGTTGGTGTTTGTTCATCTGTGTTCAGTTATATGTGTTCGTTTACGTTTGTGAACCGTTCGTTTATACTATTAACGAACAAACATAAACAAACACAAGCATGCTCATTTTCTTGTCAAACAAACACAAATTAACAAGAAAACCTTGTTCCTTTAATTGTTTGTGTTCAATAGTTTTTCGATTAAATTTAAACGAACAAACACGAACATGCCTCGTTTATGTTCGTTCGGTTCTTTTACATGCCTAGTCCGGTTCTTCTTAAATGCTTTTATGTATTAATATCTCTAGCAAAACAAGCTAGCTTGATTTATAAACGAACTGAGTTCTAGCTCTAACTCGTTATGAGATTTCAAGTCTCATGTACTTTCAAGTTTAAGCCCGAGTTGAGCCTGGCTTGCTCGAATTATCTTCGTGAACACCCTACCTTACAATGGTGTAAACACAAAGCCAATTCACCTAAAAACACAACCTTTATAATCAAATAGGAATAAGAAGACTTATCAAGTATAACTTCATTAGGTTTTTAATTAATTTTCTAGCTTAATTAGTTTTTTTTTTTAACCTATGATTCTTATGTCATACAAAAATTAATCATAGACTCTTAGAATATTGTTTATTAGTTCCACGAGCATGATAAGCTATTTGTTGTTTTCAAGCTAGAAACATGATGACGTTGTTCTCCAACTACACCATTTCCCATGTGTCGTGTAATTATAAAGTTGAATAAGTTTATAGTTGAAACAGACTATTAACGTTTATCTTTGAATATTCTTTTTCTTTGAAAGATTCTAAAATCGATTAAATATTTTTAGTTGTTTAATGACTGCCCTGAAAGGGCATTTGGCTCTACACGTTTATTTTTTTATTCTTTTATAAACAAGTTTGGCTCTACAAGTACTCGTAATTTCCCTATTGAAATAGTTCTTGAGAAGCGGAGATCGTACGAGACAAAACTCAACAACCTTGTTTAATGGCTCGAGCTCGTTTGAGCTCGCATAGGTTTGAATAAATGTCGTTTTAGTTGTTTTGGTGTATTATTTAATTGAAGTAAATGCGTACGTATGACATTTTTACAAAATATTAGGGTTTAAATGAAACTTGCTTGATCATGATTTGCCGATATATCATAAAGTAGGGGTGTCTACGGTTCGATTTGATTTTTTGACAAAAATTATGGCCAAACCGTAAGTTATGATTTTGGTAAATGACTAATCAAGCTTTGGGAGTTGGGTTGGTCAGTCAAACCGACCAGTTTCAAGGGTTTGAACAGTTTTTTTTTAATTTATTTTTTTAAAATCATCACTTTGTATAAAAAAATTAAAATGACAATATTGTGCATGATTGTAATATATATAAACTAGCAGGATGCCCGCGTGATGCAGCGGGAGCGACACATTACATTGCGATACTCGTTTTTGGTAGTTTTCTTATTAATATGTATTTATTGTAGCATTAGGGAGGGGGGGGGGGGGGGTAGGGGTGGTCATCACTTGCAAAAATTCCATAACTTGCAACATCTAATCAAGTTCCGCCATATCATCAACCATTATTCCATCACTCACAACCTTTTTAGTGGAAATTGTTATCACTTGTCAAATTCCATCACTTGCAACTTTTTTTATTTTACTTTTTGAAATCATAAATTATATAAATTACAAAATTCATTAAAATAAAACCTAAATTACATGCTAAAACAACAAAAAAAACTGTTTTTTTTTATTAAAAACTGTTTTTATATAAAAAACTGGTTTAATTAAAAAAGTGTTTTTTTATAAAAAACTGTTTTTTTATTAAAAACTGTTTTTATATAGTTTTAATTAAAAAACTGTTTTTTATAATATGGTGTTTTTATAAAAAAAACTGTTTTTATATAAAAAAGTGTTTTTATTAAAAAATGTAAATTGTTTTTAAAAAATAAAAAACATACAGTTTTATGAAATAAAAAAATAAAAAATCGGTTTTATAAAAAACGTACCACTTGAAGGAAACAACCGTTGAATTTGCTAATTTTGCGGTTCAAATCGCCCCACTTCGACGTCATTTTATCTCGGTTGCACCAGGAAGTTTGCTAAAATAAGCCATGACTCGTCTCCAAAACCTGTCTTTCGTTTGCTCGTTGGAAAATGGGGGGGGGGGGGGGGGGGGGTAGGGGTGGTCATCACTTGCAAAATTCCATAACTTGCAACATCTAATCAAGTTCCGCCATATCATCAACCATTATTCCATCACTCACAACCTTTTTAGTGGAAATTGTTATCACTTGTCAAATTCCATCACTTGCAACTTTTTTTATTTTACTTTTTGAAATCATAAATTATATAAATTACAAAATTCATAAAATAAAACCTAAATTACATGCTAAAACAACAAAAAAACTGTTTTTTTTATTAAAAACTGTTTTTATATAAAAAACTGGTTTAATTAAAAAAGTGTTTTTTTATAAAAAACTGTTTTTTTATTAAAAACTGTTTTTATATAGTTTTAATTAAAAAACTGTTTTTTATAATATGGTGTTTTTATAAAAAAACTGTTTTTATATAAAAAAGTGTTTTTATTAAAAAATGTAAATTGTTTTTAAAAATAAAAAACATACAGTTTTATGAAATAAAAAAATAAAAAATCGGTTTTTATAAAAACGTACCACTTGAAGGAAACAACCGTTGAATTTGCTAATTTTGCGGTTCAAATCGCCCCACTTCGACGTCATTTTATCTCGGTTGCACCAGGAAGTTTGCTAAAATGAGCCATGACTCGTCTCCAAAACCTGTCTTTCGTTTGCTCGTTGGAAAATTTCTTGGTTTCGGAGTTGTGCAAGAACGCCTTGACCGAGGCGACCTCCTCCTCGCTACTCCATGGTCTCCGACCGTATTTCGGGACAACTTCTTGAACATCGTGTTCGTCGTCTTCTCGCACGTCGTCTTCTTCTTCTTCTTGAACGTCATCTTCATCTTCATCGTCATCGAGACTTTGTTGTGGTTCGCGGTACGCACTTGCAAGACGATGGATGAGGGTGTCATCTTCTAGTGGGTTGACTTGGTGGGGTTGGGTTTCAAAGTGTGGAAACGGTTGGGGTTGAAATTGTTGAGGTTGATACGGTGGAACATACAGTGAGTTTTGATATGGTTGTGATTGAAAGGGTGAAAATTATTGGATTTGAAAGGTTGGAAAATGTTGGGTTTGAAAATTTGGGATTTGGTCGGGTTCGTCTTGCAACCTAAAGCGCCCTGGCTCACCAAGATTCGCTCGAACCTTGGGTCGTACGGGATTTTTTCTCGCACCCGAACCTCTTTTGCTAGAACCCGAACCTCTCTTGCTTGAACCATCCATCTTTGTATTGATTTTTTTAAAATTTTTGGGTTTTAAGAAATAAGTTTGAAAGAGAATTTATTGGATGAGAAGGAGAATGTTTGGATTTTAAAAAAGGGTTTCGTATATAAAACAAAAAAATCAAACGGTCATATTCCCCCCAACGGCTATATATCACGCGTTACAAAGTTTCACGCGTGGAAAAAGGGGCGGCGGCGGTGTTTCGAGGAGAATCACGCGTGGTGGGGGTCGATAATGAGACCACCCCGGGTCCCCTTATTGTGATAGATATACAACAAAAGCGAAGTAATTGCGTAATCCATTTTATTGTGCCGTGTATGGTTTGGCCAGTTTGGTTATTATCCTCAACCGAAGCCAAAACCAAAGTCATTGGTTAGTCTATTTTATTAACCAGTCTCACTTCGGTTTATTTGGTTAAATTGACAGTTTTTGGTTTGGTTCATTCTGTTTCAGTTAATAACAAAAACCAAACTTGGCTAAAACTTTTGCTTAAAATATATGAAATCAAGGTATAAATACATGAAAAGAAAGTATATATGAAATGGAGATATACAATATGAAATATATGAACTAGAGGTATAAAAGCTGGAAAGATATGAAAATATGAATGATTCGGTTCGATTTAGCATATTTGGTTAAACAAGAGTACAAAAAAATGATAACCGGGTTTTGGTTAATTCGGTTTTCAGCTAATTTATTTTTTGTTTGATTTCGGTTCGGTTTTGTCAGTTTCCGGTTCGGTTTAGGTTAACGATTTAGTTATTGCTCACCGATAACTGGTTTTGGTTAATAACCGATAGGCGCACGCGCGATGTGGCGAGAAACACAGACATTGCCACGGTCATTGTTCGGTTGGTTAGATTATTATCCTCAACCGAAATTCAGATCATCGATTAGTCTGTTTTATTAACTAATCCATTTTCAGTTAATTGTTCGGTTTATTCAGTTAGATTGACGGTTTTTGGTTTAATTCATTTAATTTCGGTTAATAGTCAAAACCAAACTTTGGCTAAAACTTTTGATTAGAAATACATGTAATTTAGTTATAAATACATAAAATAGATGTATAGGTAGATGAAATGGAGGTATAAATACATAAATTGGGGGTATAAATATGAAAAGCATGAACAAAAGGTATAACAGCTAGAAATATATGAAAGATATGAATGGTTCGATTCAGTTAATTTTTGTTAAATGATGGTACAAAAAAATCGATAACCGTTTTTGGTTAATTCGGCTTTTGGTTAATCAATTTTTAGTTAATTTAGTTTTTGGTTAATTTCGGTTAGGTTTCGATTTCGGTTAACGATTCAGTTATTACTCACCCTTGGACACTGTTAATCACGTAACATATCAATTTTTTAACTAAAAAACTACAGCAACACTATACTCAAAGTAAAGAGAATAAAAACTCGTTTATATGATGTATTTAAAAAAATATGAACGTACCAAAAAGTTATAACCGTTTAAAAATTGTGAGGGGGAGTTAGTTTTTTTATAAAAGGGATAAAGTATAACCACTGATTAATTATCTATAATTTTGTTAAAGATGAGAGATTAAATTGACGGTATCTAATCACTTGCCATTCTGAAGCCATTAAACAGTCTGGAATAATGACTAAGTAAATTGGGCTTTAATCACTTCTACCCAAAGACATCATCTACTTATACCTTTTAATCCACACGTCAATACTGACCAAGACAACTATGGAAACGTCGACAAAAATGAGTAGGTCATCACGATACTTTTGGATTTTTTTTAAAAACATTATAGGCTATCTTAAAATGCCAATCTCTTATGCATTATAATATAGTATAGATAAATAACTTCATATTTCAAAAACATAAAAATATATATGCAAAACAAAGGTTAAACAACCAGTTCGATTGGTTCCAAATTCCGAAGCGAACTGTTGCAAATCATAAAACCACATGGGTATGGCCGTGGAAAAGTGACGTTGTGGCCCTCTCACGCCGGAACACCACCCCTTGTGGTGGCGTGGACATGGCGTCGTGGTGAGGGCGGGGAGTTTTCCACCGGCGTGAGGGGCATTTGGGTTGTGAGGTGGAGGCTCTTTATTGGTGGGTGGATTGTGTGTGTGTGTGTATGTTTTTTTCGAATGAATGCTCAGAATGAAAGTGGACTACCTTCAAACGCATAAACTCCTCATGAATTGTAGGATCAAGTAATAATCTTATTACCCACTGGACACAACGGACGATCACAATCCATTGCTCGTAACAGATCCTAGATTACCCACCCAACCATTCCTTTTATCCACATCTGAAAACCCATTAACAACATGTTCATCAGAAATGGGAAGCTTGGTCATGTTTTGTACAACAGATTCAACAATAGGTTGCACGAAAACGGGTTCGTCTTCTTCCATTTGAACATAAACAATAGCGTTTGAAGGCTCCTCTACATCGACAGTTTCAATTTGCTCACAACAATAACACTTGATTTCGACCCTCTTGATTTAGGGTTAGAAGATCTATTGCCGCCAAGGGTAATCCTGCTTCCTTGTAACACTACTGTGTTCAAGATTCTAGTCTCAGCAGTAGAAACGTCTTTTGGAGCCAAAATTTGAACGATTGGCCAGAATTACTGGTCAAAATTAGAGCAATTGCATTGCGTTAGATTGAAATTGAGTGTGAATGTTATGAAATTAGAGGTTTAATTGTAGAAATATGTGATTGAATGCTCAAGAACATGCGCATGTGTGTGTTTGTTGAAAAGGGAGTTATAAGGGTAAAGGTTGGGTAGATTACCATTTTACCCTTGAACATGGACGACAAGTTAACGGAAGTAGACCACCGGCAGACAAAATGCAACAAAAATGAAGTATGGGGTGTCAAAACCTAAAGCGTATGAAATCTGGAGGCAAGTTGTAATTTACTCTTATTTTTAATATAGTAAAGTGATTTTATTGGTTTCACGTGAAACCGAATTCACAATGTCTTCTTAACTTGTTTATGCATAATAGAACTAATGTTGTGTTCTCAAGTTTCTTTCAAGGAAATAATAGATTCTTTGGGAAGAAGTAAGGGAAAATTATGTTCCATAGGTTTTTATTATGGAGAGAAGGGAAGAGAAATGGAGGGGGTTTTAACTAAAATTCATTCTTCCAAATTAGAAAGAAATGAAATGGAAGGAAATAAAGAGAAAGGGAGGAGTTTCCTTCTCTTCTCTACTTAAATGCAGGGGTGTGCAAAAAACCGAATTAACCAAACTATAACCGAATTAACGACAAAACCGAACCGAAAAAACCGAACCAAATAAAAAACCGGTGGGTTGGTTAATGTTTTTTTTTTGAAAACCGAAGGTGGCGGGTCGGTTATGGTTATTGATGTTTCCATACCTACCGTAACTAAACCGAACCGACATGTAGTAAATCTTTGTAGGATTTAGGACTTTTCATCTTTTTTTTAATATTTGATGTTTTTGAATAAAGACTTTTAGTATAATGGGTTTAATATTTGATGTTTTTTATTAAAGATTTTTTGTATTTATGGGTTATTTCATATCGTTTTGCGATTTTGGTTGAATTTTTATTTGAATTTATGGAATATATCATATCACTTTACATATTCGGTAATAATCGGTACTAATATTATAGATTATATGTATTTTTTAATACTATGTAATATACTAATATATACAAATATGTAATAACAATTTATTCCATGTTAAAAAAATTAAGTTATTTTAAGCTAGGCTAAATAGACGGTTAATCACCCACAACCAACCCGCTATAACCATCAAAACCGATTAACCATAACCACCATAACGGATCAGTTATGGTTATGGTTATCCATTAACCGACATCGCGGTTATGGTTATGGTTTTAGGCAAAACCGACCCAAACCGGCCCATGCACACCCCTACTTAAATGAAACTCAAGAACACAACGTCAGGTGATACATGGTTAAATGTTCATTGTTTCCTATATTTATATTTGTATTTTTATGCGAATTGGAGTTCTGAATGATCTACTTTGATACGGTTTGCATTTTGTAGGTATAAAAGAGTTTAAGGAGCACTTCGGGAGCTAAACGAGTTATTGGATTGAAGCTAGGGGAACTGGGTGCAAGAAATGAATAAAACGGCTAACCAGGGACTTAACTGCGTCGACAACGCCAAATTGGCGTAGAACCCCCCGTGGGCAATCATTTTTCGCGTCATTGGATCATATGGCGTTGATGATGCACCACTGAGGCGTCGCCAACGCAACAATCTGGTCAGCTAAGCTGACTTTGGTCAATAACACTGCTTTTCGGGAACTTTTGAATGGGATTGATTAAATACGATCATTGGGGGTTACAAACTCATTCCTTATCACTCCTAAACCATCATTCATAATAGGATCCATCTCTAATCACTACTAATCATCATGAATAATCAAGAGATCAAAATTTTCATGGCATTTTCTTCACAATCATCACTGAACTTCCAAGTTTCCACCATGATGAACGGCTAATCTTCTAGGGTTTCACCCCGGTATGGATTTTGTAAGACATTTAGGGTTCTTGACATTGTGATTAGTTGTTAATTTTTGTTAACTACATGTAAACGTTTGAATATTCATAGTAATTGTATTGATCTTGTTTTGGATTCACAGATTGTTGAAATACACCGTACCTTTGACTTCGTGAAATGAATTCGTTCTACTTTGCTTTGATATGAGATTAAGGTGTACATGTTTTTGAGTAACGAAACATATCTTTGTTCGTCCTATGACATTAAAGTTATTGGCGCCTAAGCTTGTATGGGAACAAAGGGTATGGATGTTCTGGCACAAGTTTCAATTTTTTAACTTAATATTAGTATTGTGGTGAATAAACATTTCTTTATAAAGTGAAAGAATCCAACCAAAGGAATTAAGTTTTCTCACTCCCTCACATTGCCACCGTCATGATCACCATTGCCACCACTACCACCGCTGCAAAATGTTGCTACCACGGCCTCCACCGGAGTCACCATCGCAGTACCACCAACATCATATTTTCGTCAACATATTTACAAAATCGACTCCTAGTTCCTTTAACCAATTTTTATTCAAATTCTCCTTTAACCAATTTTTATTAAAATTCTTTAAAAAGTAAATAGACACCCCTTAATGCCATAATCAACTCGGTTTTGCTTAGTTGTTTCCAGACTACAAGAAAGGAAAAAGAATGAATGATTAAAATTTACTCATATTGATCAAATGAGAAAAAAATGAGAACCTTGTTGTTTACAAAATAAATTGACAGCGGTTCTCTATATTTAAACCATAGTTGTAAAAGTCGCGCATGGCCTCTGATTAATCGCTAGTCGAAGGTTCGAGTAATTTCATCTAATCAGACAATTAATCGCTAGGCGGTCAACAGTGGTCAATTCTGGTCTAATCGGCCAAAACAGTGGCAATCCAGTTATTCCGGCCAAAACCTGTAAATTCTGACAATTAATCATATTTACTTCAAAAGACTAGTCGAATTAAGGTGTTAAACATGTCTGCTTAATAAAATTACATATAAAATTATGTGAATATACATATAAAACTGAAAACTGCATATAAAATCCCTCTCTGATTAATCGCTAGTCAGTACCCCATAGGCCGACTAGTGCCTATCTATTCTTACAACACTTATTTAAACAACTATTTAGATCAAATTGTTTGGCTTGTACCTTGTGTATTCATGTGTTTGGACTTTAGATATTAATCAAACAAAGAAATTAAAAAAGTGTTCACAATATCTAAAACATGAATAACACATTTTTTTACTAATTTTAGAACAACCTTATTCAGTTATATGTGTATGTGACTACATCCTGATTTGCTCGTATTTAAATGAAGAAAGCGAAAAGTAAGGGCATTCTTTCCAATTCAACATGTCCAAAATCTCAAAGGAATAAAAATTTCGATAAGTTTACTAGGAGCACCTGTATAGAAAGTCCAAGGGATTTACCTGGGGTTATATTGCGATAAAGTGACGATTTAAGCTAGGGGCGACACTAGTTTCTAAACAAAAAGTCATTGGGGACAGATCATACGTAGAGGAGAGAGAAGCTTGCTATGAAAGAGAAGACATATTTTTGGTGGCCCACGGAGGTGGCTCCCACTTTCTTCACGCATCTACGTGGCCTCGTCCGTAGGCTTATCCCACTGTAGATGATCTAAGAGACGTAAATTGTTAGTTACGAAAGATTTGATATGCTTTAAGTGATGAAATGAAACCCTAAGGTCCAATTACTTAAAGAAAAAGTTAATCTCGTTAGCTTTTTGGATCAATAATGAAAGAGAACAATAAGCTTAAGGTCCGAGCATAAAAAAACCCTTAGAAACAAAACCATAATTTACCAATGGGGTGGTGCTCTATTGGCAAAGGAAAAACCTAGCGGGATTCAGGAGGAAGAGGGGGGGGGGTGGTATTGGGTTTAAATCCCACAGATGATAAAGATTAAATAACGTAGCGTTAAAAAAAACAAATTTAACCCATCTCACAAATACCAGGTAAATTACTCCTAGATGATAGAGATTAAAAAACGTAGCCGTTAAAAAAACAAATTTAACCCATCTCGCAAATACCAGGTAAATTACTCCTAAAAATTGACAAACCCTCATAATTTATTAATCTTGCAAAAAGTCTATTTGGGTCAACATTTGAACCAACCGATACACACTTATAATATGATCACCATGGTCCATGATCTTGATGAAGACGATTATTAAGGTAATTGTAATATTTCTAATCATACATCCATGGTAAAGTAAAGTAAAGGGGGTACATCAGCGGTTTTACAAAAGTGTAGGGTCTAAATACAACTTTTTTAATCATGCTTTGCTCATCCTCTTAAGTGCATTATTTAATTATTTAATTAATGAAAACAGTGCTGACGATATCACGAATCTCTCATGATAAAAATCCACACGCTCGCTAACGCGTGTACTCCACGGACCAAGAAATAAGAAGTATGATGCGACTGTTACACAGGCGCTATGATGATGTTGCTGTATCTCCGGCATTTTTTTCTCTTATTTTTTTTAAATTTAAATCTGAAAACTTCATAATTATTAAAGATTCTTTTTGACACGTAGTGAGAGAAAGAAGCCATTTTGATTTGGAATCTTTTAATTTTCATATTTTGGCCACTATTTTTTCATGAGATTTTATTTATGTCACTTTTGCTTTGTTTTTCTAGTTAAAGATACTAAAGTACTTAAAGAGATTTTATTTTGTTACTTTCGCTTTGTTTCCTAAAGAACTTGAGCTTGTGATCATCTAAACCTAAAACATTACAATACTTTAACCGAATAACGACCAACTTCTGTGTTACACTTTGTTGTTCAAAGAAAAGGTTACAACGAGTTTTTTTCCAAATAGATGGAGGTGGAAAAATTCTTTTTCAGAATGGGATATTTGAAAAATATTTATCAAAATAGGTTTTTTCCTTATTTACTTATTTTAGTTAATAAATTTATAATTCTTTTCTTTTTATTTATCATTCAATTAACAGATTATCATTTTTTTCTTCAATTCACTCAGTATAAGTTATTTTCTTCATGATTAAACTAACTTATTATAAGTCCTTAATTTTATGAAACTAGAAAAAAAAACCAAAGCTTGATCGCTGGATGTTTAAAAGCAAAAAGCAAGCAAACAAACATCTAATTAAAACAAGGGAACAAAGAAAAAAAAGCAAAACAATCTTTAAAACTTGAACCGTCCATGTAAAATACAAACAAAAATAAAAACGACGAATAAAGTCAACTAGCTAGCGGTCCTAAAATTAAACACAAATTAAAACAACTGGACCCATTTAGGCATCTATTCTTTTAGGCTTAGAGGGACATCTTGCTCGATTATGGCCACGTTGTCTACAAATTCCACAAAGGTTAGATTTTTTGCCTTCTTTGAGGTCCATTCCATTTCATAGCCTTGTTGAACGTGGGCGACCCTTTTTATCCCGTTTTAGATCCGAATTGGGAAGTAATTTTCTAGTAGATGATGATTGTGGCCAATATGCTTCATGAGGAAGCGGGATAAACTCGGATGACCAAGTAGCACAATAATCTACAATTGAGTAACACTCATGAACATATTGCCAAGTGTTCAATGAAAGTTTGGCACATGCACTCAAAACATGTGAACACGGATACTTATATATCTCCCACTTACCACATGTGCAAGTTTTTTCCTCCAAATTAACTACTTGAACATTTTCCCTTTTTGAGTTACTACCTCAAATATTCCTTTCTGCCGGTTAAAAGATCTTAAAGAATGTGCCCCGGCTTTTGACATTGAAGCTGCTTGTTTTGCCAAAACATGAGGTCTATAGGCATCTCCATTAGCTTGAGCATTAAGTTCCATAGGGCGTCTCACATCAAAATAGTTAACCAACCTATAAAATGTTTATGCGTTTTAGTACTATGCAACTTGACAAGCCTAGTAAATTCTTCCTTGTCACTGTAGGAGTCTTTTCCTAGGTCGCTAGTAAAATCATTCTTACCTCTGGTTATATGTTATCTTTCAATTTTCATCAATATTCAAATTAGTTTCCAATTTCGTCTTCTTCAAACACATCATTCACATCATCATTGTTCACAACCGCAAACTGAGACATTTTGTTAAAATCCTCGTTTTGAATCAATTCCGTTACTGCGTTAACCTAATACATTCTGGTTTAAAAAAAAATAACACAGTTGTTGATACGAGGCAAATAGCAAATTATGACAGTAAAAAAGAAAAAAACAAACACCACAAATCATGAAGATAAAAAAAGCAAACAACATATATGGTGAAAAAAAAATAATAAAAAGCAACTGATGACGAAGGTATGACAAAATCATCGAGAAAGTCAAAAAGAAAACAAACAAAACATTGATAAACAAAATTCATGAAGATAATGCATATAATAGGGATTCGTGGAAGGAAAAGAAAACAAAAAGCTTACAATACAATTCATGGAGGTAAATTTATAGTATAGCCAGCATTCTTTTTCTACGGGTTTAAAAATTTTTAAAGGATGAATAACAGGTTATCTATTACTAAGTTTCGGCTTTTTCAACGGGATTTTAAAAAAAAAGTCAGATTACAACCCCACTATCATTGCTGGTACTGCTGTTGCCACCACCATCACTACATTTTGCAACTTTCATAAAAAAATACGAAATCAAACATGATTATTTTGCCATCTAAATGTATGATGATTCAAAATTTATACAAATCAATTAGTATGATAAATTCAAATTGAAAATCAATTATTTTTACATTTCAATTTCCTGTGACGAATTCTAGTTATTTCGAAAGAAAATTCAATTAACCAGACACCCTTAGTACAAGAATTAACTCCAGTTTTATGTTGGTCTTTGGATCGTTTTCACTTTACTATTATAAGAAGATGCTCACAAAATCCGAAAGGTTAATAACTTTGTTTATTATATTAAAAACTTACATTATCTATTTGTATATCTATGACTAAAAAACACATGTACTTTTATTTTATTTTATTAAATTTACCTTATCTACCTGTATGTATGGTTGTATATCATTGACTATAATCCAACATGTCTTTGGTCTCACTCTTAGGCAATAAAGAAACCGAAATTTCACCGTATACAAGTTTCTATAAATTTACTTTACAAACCCAATGCACAAGGCTTTAATATGCATACGGAATACAAGTTTCCATTAGTTTATTGGACAAACCCGTCTAGGAGGTATCTGTATAGATCCTTTACCTGCTTCATTACTAGGCCTATAAAAGAATCGAATGAACAAGAATATAGGCATGTTTGTGTTTGTTTATTTAACCTTAATCGAACATGAACATATAACAAACACATTTTTTCTGTTTGTGGTCATTAATTAAGAAATCGAGCATGTTCGTGTTCGTTCGTTTAAAGCCTAAACAAACTGTTCACGAACACAAACGGACATAAACAAAAATATTTAACCGAGCATATTTGAATAAACATAAACAAATGTAAATTAACATGATTGAACAAACATAAACGAACACAAATGAACGTAATTGAACAAATATAAACAAACACAATTTAACATTAATGAACACAAACACACAAGTCTAGTATATTGCAGTTCATCCGAAAACACATCTAAATTAGGGTTCATAGATATACTAATTAGTTATATTTATATAAGTAGTTAGAAAACCTAATATTTATATAAATATAACTATTTATGTATGTACTAAAATTTAAACGAACATAAACGAATGTTCACGAACATAAATATACGAACACAAGGTATGTTCATGTTCGTTCATGTAATTAAACGAACAAAATTTTTTGTTCGTGTTCGTTCGTTTATTAAATAAACGAACATAAGCGAACTTCCTGCCAAACAAGTTTATAAACAGTTTATGAACGTTTGGTTCATTTACAGGCCTGTTGGTTAGCTTGCATTTCTACGATAACAATACAAGTTTCTACAAGTCTATCAAGTGACAAATTCTTAAATTCTGAAAAACTCAATGCACATATAGTCATAAATGAAACCGTAGGAGCCAAATCGTTAACATGTTGATACTTAAGTGACAAAACCACAAGTTTTGCCCCAACACCCACATTAAAAAACTAATATAAAACCCCATTATTTATTAATCTTACATCAGCAACCTTTAGTTCTGTACCTCTATTTCCCATGAATCATCATACTTCAATCTTAAAAATTGAATCTTTCATTCTTTAACCAAGGATCTTGATCAGCTATGGGATTCCCTTGAGGGTTATGGTGGGGCTCTGAGATTGCAACAAGAAATCTTTAACAAACAACAAATCAGCAAGCTTACAAGGTAGAATGTAAAGATGATTCCCAGGTCTTTTCTTATGATAATACATGTTGTGTTCTTGATTAAGATTTCATCAATGGTTGATCTTGTTGCTGTTTTGTTGATGATCATCTTACATGTTTGACCAGTTACATAAGTCAAATTAGCAAATCTTTACAGAATATTTTGAGTTTCTGGTGTTTTTAACTTGTTATTTTTGAATGTTTAGGGATGGAATATGGTAATCTGAAGTGGGTTTTTAGTTTCTGGAATGATTGATCTTTTTGCATCTGTTGATTAATGATAATTATTTTGCATTTTTGACTGATTACAGAAGTCAAAATGGCAGTTTTTGATGAGCCATTTGATTTTCCATGGGTTTTTATCATTTTATGTAGGATATTTTATCTGGAGTTTCTTCATTGATTGATTTTGTTGCATCTGTTGATGATTATTTGAAATGTTTGACCATATGGACAAGTCAAAGTTGCAAATCTTGCAAAAAACTTTCTAGTGTTTATATCATGCCAGTTCACCTCAAATCTAATAACATGTTAAAGAATTTAATTGGTTTTTGTTTTTAGCTTGGATTTCTTCTTAGATTGATCTTTTTTGCATCTGTTGCTAAATGATAATAATTATTATTATTATTTTTTTTTAATATAATTTTTCATTCCAATCAACAAGGCAAATTACATAAGGATAGCAGGTAGACGGGCAACAAACTACACCGCCATCCCCTTCTGAATGGAGAATCCTAATCTACTAAAAATAAAGCCTCGCCCCTGAGGGTTCGTAAAAATTAGAGAAGTCAACATAGCAATTTCTGAAGAACCATTTGATTTTCCAAGGGTTTTTATCATTTTATGTAGGATATTCTTATCTGGGTATATTCATTGATTAATTTTTTTTACATCTGCTAATGATTATATGTCAAGTTGACTATTTGGACAGGTCAAAGTAGCAAACTTGAAAAAAAAAAAGTTTGATTTTTCCTAGTGTTAATTCTTATCATGTCAGTTCACCTTGAACTTAACATGTTATACAACTTTATTGGGCTTTTCTTAGCTTGGATTGTTTCTTAGATTGATCTTTTTGCATCTGTTCATGATTATATTACATGTTTGACCTGTTACACAAGTCAAAATAGCAAAATTTATATAAGTTTCTTGATGTCTAGTTCTGAAGTTAAAGAATTTTTCTCCCATTTTGACACATTTCAGTTGAAGAGTTTGAACAACACATCAAAATAGTAATTGTGGGAGTCAACTTAAAGATTAGCCATGAGTAGAAACATTTTCACATTCGAAAATTCATCGAATTCGCCTATGGATTTCAGTTACATGGATGAACTCTTGTTAGATGGATGTTGGTTACAAACAACTAATGGATCTCAAATCTTGAACAATAATCCCTCGGCTCCCAACCCCCCTTTTGATCCTTCATTTCAATGGCCCAAAGTGGAATCCAACATCGAACAACCGGTGTCAAATGATCAAGAACGAGAATCGCCGAAATCCCATGTCAAAAGCCTCATTAATTCACCAAACCCATCTGAATTTTTTTTTGAATCAAGCAAAGAATGGTGGATTGCACCAATGGCAAGTTCTGGCTCTTCATTATCTGTGATGGAAAGATTGATTTATGCTATTGATAGCATTAGACGTTACGCGATTGACAAGCATGCACTTATTCAAGTATGGCTACCAGAAACTAGAGAAGGAAACAAAGTTTTAAGCACAAGCCGACGGCTTTTCTCTCTTGATTTGAATTGCCCTCAGCTTTCTTATTACAGAAATGTATCAGAAAGTTACCATTTTCCAGCTGAAGGGGATGCTAAAGAAAATGTAGGATTGCCCGGAAGGGTATTTATGGAAAAAGTACCCGAGTGGACTCCTGATGTTCGGCTTTTTAAGATTGAAGAGTATTCGAGAGTTTCTCATGCTCAAGAACACGATGTTCGTGGGAGTTTTGCGGTTCCGGTTTTTGATCATGATGTTAAGAATTGCATTGGTGTTGTTGAGGTTGTTATGACTACTCAGAAGAGTAAATACACTCCAGAGATTCAAAGCCTTTGTAACGCTCTTGAGGTATGCTTTTTATAGTTTTTCAAGATTATTGGTAGTTAAAAAGTTTAATACAAACCTTCAAGGGGTGGTACAGTGGTAAGCACCTGATTCCCCTCTGGCAGAGGTCTTAGGTTCGAATCTTCTTTCCACTGGTTTCCTACCATAACCTCTTGAAGGCTACTTGCCCAGTGGAAGCTACGATTGGTTACAAGAGTATTGGTGGGTCCCGTGAGTTTTCTAGTAACGGGTTTTCATGGTATAAAAAAGTCTAATCCAAAAGCACTTTCATGATTTTGATAGGCAGTTGACCTCAGGAGATTCTGAAGTTTCAAACACACAAAATATCAAGGTAATTGGAAGCTAACCTCAACAAGAAAATGCAACAAATTTCAAGAAATTAGTACGAAGTCTTTTAAATTTCTGATTATGATTAGGTAACTGGTGGCTTCTATCATCCTGCATTACCGGAGATTCTTGAAGCCCTTAAATGTGCATGCATGAAGCATAATCTACCACTAGCTCAGACATGGATTCCATGCATCAACCAAGGTGGAAAAGGTGGTTGCCGCCACTCCGACGAGAACTTAATCCGCTGTATCTCCACGGTTGATTCTGCTTCATACGTATCTGACCATCGATTTAAAGATTTTCAAGAAGCTTGTTCTGAGCATCACTTGTTTATAGGTCAAGGTGTTGTGGGTAAAGCTTTCACAACCAATGAGCCGTTTTGTTACTCGCCTGATGTCACCGCATACTTGAAAGCCGAGTACCCCCTTGCTCATCATGCTAAAATCTTTGACTTGCATGCTGCTGTGGCTATACGGGTCAGAACCAAGTATGCTCCCGCGGTTGACTTTGTGTTGGAATTTTTCTTGCCTGTTGACTGCAAGAATCCTGAAGAACAAAAGGCGATGATTAATTCGTTGTTGGTTATCATACGAAAGGTTTGTGGAGGCTTGAGGATCGTTGCGGAGATGGAGTTGCAGGAAGATGGTGTTCACAAAGGTTTACTTGTAGCTTCCGATACTGAACCTGTGCCAAAAAAAGAAGAAACAAATGGTCACAGTCATGGTCCGGGGTCGGGATCGGGGTCGTGGTCAGGCTCAGGCTCGGGTTCAGAACTAGAGAAACGACGTGCTGGTGCCAAGTTGGAGAAAACTATCACTTTAGAAATGATAAGGCAACAGTTTGCTGGCAGCTTGAAAGAGGCTGCCAAGAATATCGGTGGTAAGTTTTATTCTTTTTTTGTTGCAAAATGACGCAAAGCGGAAACATGTGGTTGCTTTATAGTGAATTATAAATGTGACAGGTTTCACCAAATTTTTGAATTTAAAAAGTGTGAAACATATATTGAAGTTAAAGACTAAAATAAATGCGTAAAGAAAAAAATTGGTAATCACTAAAAGAGGGGAAAATCTCTAGTGACAAAATTGTAGTCCTAGATTATGTCACTTGGGCCCGACAGCTTGGCGTTTGCCACACGATCTGGCTCGTCGAGATCTTTCGTCCACTGCTTATGGGCCTCGTAACTCTACAGCTCCACTCATAGTCCACTTATGCTCATTTTATGTTTGGGCTTTCCTGTCATATTTCCATAAGTGTAGCTATTCCTCTCACGAGTCTGCTAACTCTTGGATCAACTTGTCGACAACCATGGTTCTATCTCAAATCTTGACTCGTGTTATTGTACTTGCAGTTTGTCCAACGACTCTAAAACGGATATGCAGGCAGCATGGGATACAACGATGGCCATCTCGAAAGATCAAGAAAGTCGATCACTCGCTAAAGAAGATCCAACTTGTAATGGAGTCGATCCATGGCGGGTCGGGTTCGTTTCAGATCAGGTCTCTCTATTCAAACTTCCCGAAACTTGCATCACCCAACCCATCAACAATCACCCATTCTCCCTATCCAGCTACAAATACCGAAACCTTCGACTCTAAGCCCACTGACAGCACCATCGTGACCACTTCATGCAGCCTGAGTTCGAGTTTGGGCCATTCTTTATCTGGTGACACCCACAACGTACCAATCTTCAACGAAGTTACCAATGACGGAGCTCTAAAAAGAACCAAAAGCGACGCAGATATTCATGCATCGAACAATCCAGACAAAGAACCAAAGATCTTTCTAAGATCTCAGAGCCATAAAGTGCTGAACAAGCCTCTCAATACTAATCAAAAGAGTATCACCGACGAAATATTACCTATTAAATGTGAAAATCATCCCCCTAAACCACGTGAAGGCAATCTTTGGAGGGTAAAAGTGACGTTTGGTGAAGAAAAGTTACGATTTCGGATGCAAAAATATTGGGGTTACAGTGAATTGTTGCAAGAAATTACAAAAAGGTTTTGCTTGAACGATACCAGCAGGTATCGGTTAAAGTATCTCGATGAGGATAACGAATGGGTGTTACTAACTTGTGACGCTGATGTAGAAGAGTGCCTTGATGTTTATAAGTCGTTTAAAAAAAGTGGCACCATTAGGCTCACTCTTCGTGAGCCACAACTTCGTGTCGGTAGTAGTGTGGGTTCAAACCAAACTAAAACCGAAATATTCAGTTATGGAATATTGTAAACCAATCGGTTTCGGTTAATTAGTTTGGGTTTTTCGGTTATGGTTTGGTTTTTATGTTCACCATGGTATTGATATATGGTGTTGTTTTTTGTTTATAGCAAAGGAGCTTTGTGTGACACGTTAAATGTATAGTAGATTTAATATTATAATATATAGCAAATGATATAGGTACAACATCATGTAATGTATAGTGTATAAGTAGTTATGCGTGTTGTATTGCAAATGCAAGATACTATTGTGTGTATTGCCTGTATAAGTTAATACTTCCCATTGATTTTTTTTTTTGCATTCAGCATTCTTTCATGCATGATATGATATGTATTTTGTTACTATCTACTTAATTTTTTTTTTTTTTTTGTACATTTGGGCTTCAATCTTGTTCATCATGATTATTGGCTTCTAGATAACATGACATATTGCACAGGCATGGAGATATATACCATACACAGTTTACAAATCTGGTTACATTTATTTTTAGTACAAGATTGTAACTACCTAACGGTGTCCTGACGATACTTGTCATGGCCAGCATAACTACCAAACGGTGTTAGATTGTGTCGTCAAATGCTCTGCTGTTTGCCGTCCCTGTCTTCACCGAGTCCCTTAAGGCTGGTGGGTGTGGTGATGAGCCTACCTTGGAGGATGATCTCCACGTGGGTGCCACGTCATAGTCTTAGGATGATGCCCCTCCATGGTAGAATCAATGGAAATGGATGATGAGCCTACCCCACAATCTTTATTTATTTATTTTTAAAAAAAGGTATTTAAATTTTGAAAATCAATCCGTTGCCAACGTTCAAATGCATTTGATTTTGTCCTTTTGTGGCCGGCTTCAGCGGGGTAGGCATGCCGGCCTTGCCGCGGCATGCGGGGGGGGAATGGTGTTGCGCCGGCGCCGGGCCATGCTTGGGGCATGCCGAGCCCCACACCGAACAGCCTAATGGCTTGTGGGAATAAGGCCAATTTGGTTCAACAAATAGTCAACCCTTGTGATTTTACATCACCTTCCTTGAAATTCCATCTCATTTATATAATTCATGGCAGTGTAAAAACACTTCATGAATTCATTCATAAGATGACACAAATATAATAATTTAAGGAAACATGAGACAGATGTAATATAACCTTATCATCTACATCGTTAGATTTAAAGATCCTTCTGGCACTAGCTAGACTGTCCATAACCATAAGCATGTACCTTTTCACTCTTCTTACATATTTCCTTACTCTATTGAATATAGTTGTTTATTACATATTTCCTTACATATTTCCTTACAATGCCTGGTTCTTCAGTTGGTGCGTGGGTTACAGGCTGACTACGATGTCATTGCCTTGTATGTTAATCAGACAGTGCCTTTGTGGGAAGAAGCATGTTCCATGGTGCAACTGAAACAACAACACTAAACTGCAGAGAAATATGTGACACCAGTAATCCCATTGTTGTTGCTGCTCAAGCTGACCCACCTTTTGACCGTCGACCACCTGTTAATCAGAATCGTGCTGGAAACAGACCACCTGCTCGTCGCTCAAATGGACTAGCTAACAACAGGCTCAATGGTAATCATGGCCTATCAACAGGTCAGCGGGCCTGTGGACCTTGGCCCAACCAGCATGCGAAGCAACAGGCCTGGCCCAATCAACCTTGGCGTAACCAGAACTGCTCTGGACCATCTTACTGGGCTAGCCCACAGACCTGGCCTGCTCCCTGGTCTGTTCCACCCTGCCCCTACCCAACCCAACCGGGTTGGCCCGTTCCATGGACACCCATGCCCAACTCCTCTGGCCCATCATCCTAGTAAGGTACTTCTCAGCCCCCTCAAGCCCATTTAGCTGAGTATTCTGATGTTGATGCACTGGAACCTATAGAAGCTCTACACTCTACGGCTTTAGACCCAAATCAGGCTGACCCGCAATGGATTATGGACACCGGGGTGTCCAACCACCTAACTGCAGACGAAGGTATGATAGCAGTTCCCTATCGTGTTACTAAAATTAATTTGTTGGAAATGGTACTAGCTTACCGGTTCTTGGATCTGGCCATACCACGTACCTAACCTGCCTAAACCCTTTCAACTAAAAAATGTTCTTCGTAGACCAAATGTAATTAAAACCTTATTTTTGTATGCCAATTTACCACTGACAATTGGGTTTCAGTGGAATTTGATCCATTCGGTTTTACTGTGAAAATTTTTCAGGATGGGAAGATCCTAAGCAGACATGATAGCACAAGTCACCTCTATCTGTTCACAAGTTCTCAAACGGCATCTGCTTTAGTCACATCATCTCAGTCCAATTTCTAGCATGATCAACTCGGACATCAGGGCACTCCTGTCATGGAATTTGTATCTTCTCGTCAATTTATTTCGTGAATAAACAAAGTATTTCATCTTTTTGTTCGTCGTGTCATGTTGCTAAGAATAAAAGATTGTCGTTTTCGTTATCTACTTCTTGTACTTTGTTACTGTTTGACATAATCCATTGTGACTTGTGGACATCAGCTATCCAAACTAAAAACGAGTATAAATATTACATGATTTTAATTGATGATTTTACCCAGTATACTTGGATTTACTCCCTAATATTCAAAGCTAACACCTTTCACAAATTTAAACAATTTCATGCCTATAGTAAAACTCAATTTAACCTTATTATAAAATCTTTTCAATGCGATAATGGAGGTGAATTTGATAACCATCTGTTTCATTCCTTTGCTAACACAAACGGTCTTCAATTTTGATTCTCTTGCCCCCATACGTCCCAACAAAATGGGAAAGCGGAACGCATTATCCGACGTATCAATGAGATCATGCTATCCCTACTCACACATGCTTCTTTTTCCCCGTCCTTATGGGTCGAAGCTCTTCACACCGCCGTTTACCTCCACAACATCTTGCCGTCAAAACTTCTAGACTTCCGCACCCCAACATCCCTCTTATACCCCCGTCACCCTTCCTATAACCATCTACGAGTCTTTGGTTGAGCGTGTTACCCCAACCTCACCCCAACTCGTCCGCACAAACTCACTCCTCGTTCCACACCATGTGTATTCCTTGGGTACCCTCCCGACCATCGTGGCTATCGATCGATGCCTTGACCTCTCAACGGGTAAAGTCATCATTACCCATCATGCTACATTTGATGAACTAACTTTTCCTCTTGCCTAAACTAAAAACCCAAAACCTTTTGACTATAGCTTCTTGGATACCGAACTTTCCCCACTCATTTTCCATCAGCCTTCAACCCAATCCTCTATCCTAAATAACACCACAACACACCCATCATCTATTCCACCTAATACTAGGCACTCCCTAACACCCTACCCTTTAACCTATTCCCGCCGTACCCGACAACCACCTGACCAAACCACGAACCCAAACCCTTCTTCCCAGCCAACAACACCAAACCCACCCACGGACTCCCACAGCTCACGACCCTCTTCCACTTCTTCAACATTCTTATTCCGCCACAGCCTCCCACTCATCCAATGACCACTCGGTCCAAAAGTGGTTTCCTTAAAAACAACCATCCCCTAACCTTCATACCAGTTCTAACCCTACCATTTCACCTTTACCTAAATCCCATCTTATGGCACTAAATGATCCAAACTAGCTAGCTGTCATGAACAACAAGTATCGAGCAGAGTTTTGGTACAAGATTACACCATGAAAAGCTCCACAAAACTCTCTCTCTCTCTCTCTAGCTCTTGCACGCTCTTTTGTTATACAAACTACACCTATATGTAGTTTGGACTTTTCCAAGTGACACCACATTTCCAAACTACACCACATGTAGTTTGGATATTACTTGTCGTTTGGAAATGTAAAGCCAAGTTAAATGACAGAGGAATGTCATTTGACTTCGGTCACCTTGCACAAACACGGACGATCACTAGCTGCATACAAAAAGTGCATCAACATATTCATCTGAATAAATGAAGATACTATACATATAAGTTCAGCATACTCATACACAGATGTTATAAGAAAATATTATCGCCAGTCATACTTCATAAATTTTAAAATCTTAAATATGAATTCATTTTTGTAGTGCTTTGCATAGGTGGTTTTGCGGCTAGCAGAGGAAGCATAAGAATAGATCTTTGTTGCTTAAAAGACCCACCAGCTACAAAACTACCAACCTCATCCCTGGTTAGCATTTTAGTTTCCCCATATATTTGTGTTTCGGTTTGGTTTGTTTCGGTCTTGGTCTTGCTTCTAACAGATAGCACTGCTAAACCTGACAGCCAGCTACTGTGGTGCAAGCATTACCAATGGAAGACCGTGTACTGGTGGTTTTAACGATAACAATTACTCAAGTGCTTCGTATTAGCCTTTGACTGGTTCGGTTTCATTTTGATTGCATAGATATCTTGCAAACCCAACACCACTTCTTCCATAGAAGGCCGGTTCTTGGGTTCTTGCTCAAGACAATTTATGATGAGGTCCATGGCTTTACTAGCTCCTTCTGAAGGGTAACATTGTTCCAACTGTGGATCTATAATTTTTTGTAGATTCTTTTCACCACTAATTACTAAAGGTCTAGCACAATCCACCAAGTTATGATTCACGGAGTGCCGGATAACATCTAGAACTTTTAACCCTGTTATCAGCTCCAGCATCACCACGCCGAAACTATAAACATCACTCTTGACATATAGGCAACCTGATCATGACATCCTTGTTATAAACTTTTAAACCACATGGCAATGAATAATAACAATAATAAACATATAATAGTTTTGATAATTATCACAAACCTTATCAAAACAGTTATATATCACAGTGATAATATAGTTCGGAAATTATATTCATAGCATTAACTAAGTATTTATAAACTAAAAAAGCAATGGGTAGATTAATTTTCACCCATATAGAAGCTAGTAACTCATTTTGACCTATTATTCAAACCGTATAATCTGTTCCTTATGCAACCTCTAGCTAGCATATATGCTTGCACAAAGAGATAGGAGAACGGACCAGTGGCCAGATACTCAGGAGCTGTATAGCCATATGTGCCTACTATGACTGTTGAGACATGAGACTCTCCATTGACCGGACCTACTGTTGCCAGGCCAAAATCCGAGAGCTTCGCATTATAATTCTGAGATATTAAATTTAAAAAATTAATAAAAAAATATGGTATTGAATCAAGAACATCAAAATTCTTAACATGATGCATCCATAATCGTATACAAATATTTAAAGTAAGTTCTGTTAGTTTTATACTTGCCTCGTCTAACAATATATTTGCGCATTTCACATCCCTGCAAATGAAATTATTATCTGTAGTGTGCAAGAAAGCAAGACCTTGAGCTACTCCCATTGCTATTTTAATCCGTGTGTCCCATGGAAGAGGTTCTGCACCGTCTGCAGATTCCAACTTAGAATAAATAAATTTGTTTATGAACTTTTAAGTACAATATTTTCATGTTATTGGTGTGGATTTGTATACATACCGGTGAAAAGATGCATATCTAAGCTTCCTTTTTGCATATATTCATAAACGAGAAGAAACTTCCTCTTTTCGCAGCAATATCCAAAGAGCTTAACAACATTCGGGTGGCTAAATTTTTCCAAGAAGTTCACTTCTGCCCATCACATTAAAAAAAGAAAAAAAACACCACACACACACACACACACAAAATTAAGAGTTTGATTGTCCCTTTCTTTATAACTAGCTACTAGGTAGTTTAAGTCTTAGTATTTAAACAAGTATCCATACTCAATAGTAGAGTTATTAACTAACTAACCTCCCACTCGTTGAAGCCTTGAGTGCTGTAGGGATTTGATTTCTTGAAGGCCACTGCAAGCCCATCACCAGCCTTCTGTGGGGCAAATGTTACACTATCCAACCACCCTTTGTAAACCGTCCCGAAAGCACCCTCTCCAAGAAACGTGTCCTGTTTGAAATTCTCTGTGGCCTTCTGTAGCTTGGAAAACTTGAACATCTTCAAGCTTGATATCATTGTCTGCCCACTAGACGACAGTGGCACCATCTGCCGAGAAGCAATTATGGCATGTTTTTTCATCCACATGACTTTCTTATATTTGCCGATGCTTTGCCCCAGTGTTTTTGCATCAGAACTTCTGAGGACTGTTGAAAGGATAATTAATATTTCTAAAAAGAACTAAATGAAATATGCAACAAAAATGAATATGAAAATTAACCGAACATGGTTAATATATATAAAAATAAAAATTAACTATTGTATTGTGTATGTGTAATAAGGATCTGGTTCCTATTTGTACATACTAACTTGTGTTATCCTAAAATGTGCATGATTTTTCAAACTTACTTGAACCTTTGGTCAAAAACATTGACCAAGCCTTCTCAAAAAACATGGATCTTCTGATGTGTTTTCGGTCAACAGCCCTCTGCGCACTTTGCAGGGTCCATGTTAACACAAACTCGAGCCTAGCCAGAACCTTAGTCATTGTGGGTCGATCCTTGGAACGAGTAAGGATGCATTCATATGCAATTTGCCCAAATTCCTTCAGGCAGTTAAACGGGGCTTGCCCCTTCAAACAAGGGTCAAAAATCCGACCCATCCTACCTTCTTTAATGCATTGTTTGGCCCATCCAGCTAGGCTGTGTTGCTGCTCATCCAATGTAAAATCCAGAGCAGGTCTGCCACTCAACACTTCCAATAACACCACACCGAACGCATACACATCAGACTTTCGTGTCAGTCTGTGAGTTGAGAAATACTCAGCATCCATGTACCCAAAAGTGCCTCTGATCTGATTGGTAAAAACATCTGCGGTAGAGCCTGACCGATATGTTTGACCAATCCTGGACACCCGGAAATCGGAAATCTTAGCTACCAAATTGTCATCCAGCAAGATGTTTGAACTCTTGACATCACGTGGACACCTGTACCCGTATGGAGATAGTCTAAACCACGTGCCACACCTATGCAAATGTTGAGCCTTTGAACCCATGTCAATGGAGAATAATTCCTTCTTCTTTTGTGCAAACGATCATCAAGACTTCCATTGGGCATGTATTCGTAAACAAGGATCATTTCTTTTTCACAATATCCTAATAAAGAGACGATATGACTATGATGAAACTTGGAAAGCATTTCAATCTCTGCCCAGAACTCGGCTGCTCCTTGATTGGATTCAAGATTTGATCTCTTGATGGCAACATCTACTCCTTCCCAAAAGTCAAATTTACCTTTGTATGCCTTACCAAAGCCCCCCTTTCCAATGACAAGAGCATCATCAAAATCATTAGTAGCTTGTTTGATTTCGGCCAGTGAAAAACGCCTACATTGTTTATCAAGTGATGATGATGGATCCTTCTTCTCAACATCATCTTCCTCCTGTTGTTTCTTTGAATAATAAACAGCTATATTCAGTAGAGTAAGGAAAAATATAAAAGCAGTGAAGAAGTACATGCTTTTAGGGGTGTTCAGAATTCGTTTCGAATTCGAAAAATTCGAAATTCGATTAAATTCGATTCGATTATCAAGAATTCGTTTTGATTATAAGAATTCGATTCAATTCGAGTTTCGAGTTGAGTAAATCGAATACGAATTTATAATTTCAAATTCGATTCGAAATTCGAATAAAAATTATACATTTTTATTTATTATTTTTATATATAATACATATATAACTTTTATTGGGCAATACTATAAATTATTTTCAAAGTTTATTCCAAGTATTAAAATTACTTATTACCAAACCCACTACATGACCCATAACTAAAACATAAGTAACAAATATATTAATAGATTTCTAACCCTAAAAATATTAATATGTAACGTGGAGTGGTTATTCCCGACTTTTCATTTTGAATTTTAGACTTATGGTACTTTATTTTGAACCTTTTAATGTGATATTGTGCCTCATGACTGCTTTAAAATGTATGTTTTATTTTAGAAGTTTTTTACATGTTTTAAAAGATTCTGAATCAAATCGAATTTATTCGAATTCGATTCGAATTCGAATTTTTAATCGAATACGAATTGGGTTTTTTATTCGAATACGAATTCGAATCGAATTGGGTAGGATTTAATCGAATTCGAATCAAATACGAATTCAAGGGAAAATAAAAACTATTCGAATAATTCGAAAATTCGATATTCGATTCGATGAACACCCCTATATGCTTTTAGAGAAAAGATCCTTAAATCTAGAGGTGGGGATGCTTGTGTATGGGGTGTTTTGAGTGCTAGAGTTAACTTTGATCATCCAAATAAGTGATATTCTTTGTGACTTAAGTTACCTTTCATCTTTATATTTATGTAATCTTATGAACAAAGTATTATCAGGCTGAAAAATATCATTCAAATGATAAGATGGAAAGAAATTGACAAAAGGAAAGTCGTGGAAACTTCTACGAAGTGTAAAACATAACTAGCCAAGATAGGACGTGTAAAACCACAAGAGTTGTCTGACTTTTAAGGTATTTGCTCCTCCCATCAATGGACATCTGTATTGTCATCTGAACGAACCGGATCTAAAAATTTCTAAAACCCGGGGTCAAAACGTATATAGCCAAAAATTTCTCGTCCACCAGGATTGTTTTTTTGCTTTGTCCAACAAAACGGTTGAGTTGCCCTTGCTATCTAACAACATGAGAATCTCATTCCCAATCTTAGACTATGTGTAGTGGTGGGTGAACGTCAAGCCCTTTCCCTTGGGCATGATCCGATATGTGGTAGCCTAGTCAGCAAAGGGGCATTATAGGGCTTGAAGTTAAAATGGGTGTAATGGTATAATGCCCTATATGCCCCAACAGTGATCACCCAATTATTATCTTTTTAGAAAAATAAAACAAATAATATAATCATAAATGAGTTGGAAATTTCTTACTGGTCCACCAATTTTCATCCTGCGTTTTCAAGCCCACGCCCAAGCCAGATTTGACGAAAAAACGCCCTTGGGCGTAGGGAGGGGCGTTGTGGATGGAAAAAAAGCCCAACTAAAACCCTACTATGGGTGGTCTTAGGAAGCACTAAAAAGATGATAAAAGATAAAAGGTAATTATATAAGACCAAAACAAAATTAAACTCCATTCAATGTTTTAGACAATGATTAACCATTTGGTGCATATTCCAATTAGTCAAACTTAGCAAAGTCCCACCCGATCCAACTTATAGAAAAACTCCCATTCTATCACTATCAGTTGGTCATGCTTCCACCAAATGAATTGTTTTATATAATCCCCTTCATAATAAGGTCCATATCATCTAGAACCAAAGTGAAATCAGAGTTTAAAGATAAGATTTATCTCACCATGATCAACTATTGGTCATGGTGGTGGGAAGTCGACAATGAAAGAGATGAGCTTGCTCGCACAATACTCACCATTTTGGTTACAATTTTAGTCCTTTTATGGTATAAGTGGACCAGATTGTTGGCGAACGGTGGAAGAAGCCAGCACCACCAGGTCCCTGCGGCTTACCGGTTTTCGGGTACCTTCCATTTTTGAGCCACAACTTACATGAAAGATTCACGGAGATGGCTCACAAATACGGTCCTATCTTTAGCCTGAGGCTCGGAAGTAAGTTACATGTTGTGGTGAACTCCATGGACCTAGCAAAGGTTGTGGCTCGCGATCTTGACAAGACTTTTGCTAACCGCAGTCCCCCTGTGGCAGCACTAGTCCTGACTTATGGTGCGCTTGATGTTGTATGGTCCAACAACAATATACACTGGCGTAACATGCGTAAACTTTTGGTGAGTCAAGTGTTGAGCAACGCAAATCTTGATGCTTGTCAGGGTTTTAGAACAAATCAAGTGAGGAAAACAGTTAGTAATGTTTATGCAAGGATGGGGACACCAATTGATATTAACGAAATTGCCTTTGACACAAAACTTAATGTTGTAACAAGCATGCTATGGGGTTGTAGTAGCAAATTTCTGATGATTTTTTTCGTGGGTTTCGCGAAATTGAGTTCAAGATTGTCGAGTTAGTAGGAGCACCAAATATCTCCGATTTTATCCCGATGTTATCATGGTTTGATTTACAGGGAAGAAAGAGAGAAACACAGAAGCAACGGGAACATCTTGATAGGATTTTCGACAGCATAATCGATGAAAGAATCGAAACAAACTCTAGAAAAAAGAAGGGTGCGGTTGAAGAAGATGGAAGGAAGGATTTTCTTCAGATGATGTTAGAGCTTAAAGACCAGAACGATGCTCCAACATGATTTGACATAGTTCAAATAAAGGCCCTACTATTTGTATGATCTTCCGTATTAATTCGCATTATTTTTAGACACCTACATTGAAAGTACTAATTAATGGATAATTATCATAACAGGACATCTTGACAGCAACAACAGACACATCATCAACGATGGTAGAATGGGTAATGGCCGAGATTATGCATAATCCAGATGTAAAAGCAAAGATTCAACAAGAACTAATGGAGGTTGTTGGTATGGATATTGTTGAAGAATCTCATCTGCCCAGGTTAACATATCTGGATGCAGTAGTCAAGGAGACATTTAGGGTACACCCTCCACTTCCTCTCTTAATCCACAGATGTCCAGATGAATCTTGCATGGTGGGTGGATACACAATTCCAAAGGGTAGTATCGCCTATGTGAACGTTTGGGCGATCCAACTGTTAGAAAACAATTTAATCAAACAGAAAATTAATTATTTTATTATTAATTACCGAGTTATTGACCAAACCAGTTTATTCCAACTTGAACAAACGGATTGAAGAAAGGTAGAAGGAGACTGTCCCGTTATCGGACGAATTTAAATAACACGCAAAAACTAAAACCAACCTGGCGATTTAAGAAACCGAGATTCTTGAACTGCACGGATGATTCCTGTCCTTAAAGGATTTTACGCGCTCGTATTGTTGTGAGCTGCAGCGTAAACTGACAGGATTTAATGCAGAACTGATCTGGTATTCCAATAGCAATGGAAACCAGAAAACGCAAAAGCTGGAGAAGAAACAGGAACACCAGAGAGGAAGGCTGCGAAAATTGTGTGTATGAATGGGTAGCAGGAGGCCTTTATTTATAGGTTGGGATTTCAACAGAGAATGAGAAAAACGGGGAATGGGATAAACATTATCAACTAATTCGAATATAAACTCCTAGAGATATCCATCTCAAATTCGAATTCCTAGACTAATCCCATACGAATTCGAACTGGTGGAGATATAACCCCCACTATTTCGAATTCATCTCTATCCCAATCTTAACTCAGCTCTATCTCGATCCACAGATCTAACACACCTGAACCGGACCCTAGCTAAAAATAAAAGCTCCTAGCGACGATGCGTACGTGCGAAGTGCAAAGTGCGCCTCAAACGCGCCCATTCGCACCTCAAACGCGCTCATTTGCGAGCTCGCGGCTGGCTCGGCTCGGCTCGGCGCGCGTGTGGGCTTGACCCACTTCTCAACCCATTTAACACTTTGGAGGCCCATAAGGGGTAATCCCTTATAAGGCACTCAACTTTCACCTCCCCCACCAATGTGGGATGGAGGAAACATACCAACTTGTATGTTCCCACCATTAATATTTCCAACAATCCCCCACCAAGTTGGAATGTTTCCTTTCACTTAGACAGATGATGTCACTAGGTGTCACGAAGATTAAACCCAGTTTATGTTGATAAACAAGAAGAGACAGATCCGATGGTGTCCTATGGAATTAAACCATTAACCTGATAGCCCCCTTCGGTTTACCCCCACACATCACCGGCCCACTTTGCGTTCTCACTGAGCGCGAATATGGCCGTGCGCTATAAATCCTTTTCATGACCCTTTAGAAGACAAACCACTTATCTTCACTCAAGGCGGCACCACCCCTAGATCATATAGGCAAAGTTTTACATCATCCACGTTGCTTTGATGCCTCCAAAACTTTGTTAAGAGCATTAGCTCACCCTTGTTCTCGGCAATGACGTACTATCATACCTCACATGGATCTATCAAAAAATTGATAGTACCTTCTATCGTTAAGTGACTTCGTTTTTACCCATTAAACTTGAGAAATAGGAGCACTAAGTTCAAGTTGGGTTTCCATCACTAACGATTCTATTGTGGTTTTAGACCCATGTCTCTCGCGGTATTCACTACCAAATCTCTCGTCTGAGGTTTAGTAAACGGATCAGCCAAGTTCTTACTTGTCTTGACATAGACAACCTTGATGGTACCACTTTCAAGAAGTTGTCTCACATAATTGTGCGTAGACCTATGTGTCTTGACCTCCCATTATACACTGCGTTGTATGCTTTAGATAGTGTGGCCTCACTATCACAATACATGGGAATATACGGCATTGGAACATCCCACAAACGGATGTCCGTAAGTAGATCTCTAATCCACTCTGCTTCCTTACCAGCCGCAACTAGTGCTATGAACTCAGCTTCCATAGTTGAGTGGGCAATACACGTCTGTTTCTTGCTCGCCCAAGAAATTGCTCCTCCTGCTAGAGTGTAAATCCACCCACTTGTGGATTTTGAATCACTGGTGTGATCAATCCAGCTCGCATCAGAATAACCTTCGAGTATTCTGGAATTAGACGTGTATGTCAGTTCTAAGTTACTGGTCCTTTTCAGGTATCCAAGTACTCTACCCACTGCTTTCCAGTGTTCTGTCCCTGGATTGACAGTATACTGACTCAGTTTGCTTACAGCAAAAGCAATATCAGGACGAGTGCAATGTGTTGAATACATCATACTTCCAATAGCACTCGCATACTCCAGTTGAGCCACTACTCTCCCTGAGTTCACATTAAGTTTCACACTTTGATCAAATGGGGTATTAAACTCTTTAATGTTCAAGTGTTGAAACTTAGTCAGAATTTTCTCTATGTAATGAGATTGACTTAGAGAAATCTGACTTTCAGTTCTTTTCACCTTGATCCCAAGAATGGTATCAACTTTCCTAGATCTTTCATCTTAAAGTTCGAGGACAGATATTTCTTAGTTTCAGAAATACCTTCAAGGTGAGTGCTAATGATCAACATATCATCAACATAGAGACAAATCACGACTGTATAACCGGGTTCGCATTTAGTATAGATACACCTATCAGCACTATTGTGTTGAAACCCAAAAGAGTCACAGTGGTGTCAAACCTCTCATGCCACTGTTTAGGAGCTTGCTTCAAATCATAAAGAGATTTAATAAGTCTACACACTTTGTTCCCTTGTCAGGCATCACAAACCCTTCTGGTTGCTCCAAATAAATCTCCTCATTTAGATACCCATTACAGTCTTTACATCCATTTGATGGATGTACAGCCCTTTCAAAGCAGACACCACTATTAGAGTTCTAATAGAGCTAATTCTAGCCACAGGTGCATAGGTATCAAAATAGTCGATCCCTTCTCTCTGCCTATACCCTTTAGCAACTAATCTCGCTTTATAGGCAGAGATGGATCCATCTGGATGATACTTCCTTTTGAAAATCCATTTGGATCCAATAGGTTTCTTTCCCTTGGGTAGATCAGCTAACTCCCAAGTTCCATTTCCCATAATGGAATCCATTTCATCATTGACTGTTTCCTTCCACAAAGGAGCATCTCTTGATGACATTGCTTCGCTGAAAGTTTTAGGATCATCATCCAAATTAACAGCGAAAATGACCTCTCTCGTAACTTTCTTTTGAGTTCCCTCAACCAGGTAAGAAAAGAAATCATCTCCATAACTTTTCTCTTTTCTAACTCTAGTACTTTTCCTCGGTTCTTCAACCATTGGTGAAGGTTCGACTCTTTTCACAGAAGTACTAGAAGATGTGGTGTAATTTGAGTTTTCATCATCTCTAGAAAACTTGTTCTCAAAGAATTCCACATCTCTGGATTCTATAACTGTACCTGATTCGTCATCCAACAACCGGTAAGACTTACTTTGCGGAGCATATCCAATGAATACACTCTTGTAAGCTCGTTCTCCCAGTTTGAGTGTCTTTGGATCAGGTACGCGATAATAGGGAAGACACCCCCAAACCCTCAAATACTCTAGGTTTGGTTTTCTTCCTTTCCACAACTCATATGGACTCGTAGGTATGACACGATAGTGATCCTATTGTGAACATAACATGCGGTTAACACAGCTTCCCCCCACATATTACGAGGTAGACCCGATTGATTTAACATACAGTTAGCCATCTCTACCGAGGTTCGGTTCTTTCTCTCACCAAACCATTTTGTTGGG
The DNA here is from genome assembly GCA_947069175.1 of Scalesia atractyloides. Classification (NCBI taxonomy): domain Eukaryota; kingdom Viridiplantae; phylum Streptophyta; class Magnoliopsida; order Asterales; family Asteraceae; genus Scalesia; species Scalesia atractyloides. The sequence continues at coordinate 85,296,075 of CAMTDV010000030.1, forward strand.
GAGAATATGGTGCAGTTCTCTCATGTATGATGCCTTCTTCTTCGCAGAATGCATCAAATATTCGATTAAAGTATTCTCCACCTCTATCCGAGCAAAGAATTTTAATGCGTTTCTCCTTTTGTTTTTCAACCTCAGCCTTATATATTTTAAATGCCTCAAAAGCTTCGTCTTTTGAATGCAATAAATAAACATATAAGTATCGGCTGAAGTCATCGCAGAAAGTGATAAAGTATCTCTTACCCCCACGAGTAAGGACTCCATTCAGTTCACAAATATCTCAATGGAAATTAGTTCTAATAGTGATGTATTACATTTATGGACACTTGGAAAAGGTTTCTTTGTGAATTTTGATTTCACACAAGTTTCGCATTTTTCAAAGTCTTTATCTTTTAATTTCAATAAACCTTTAGTTTGCATGTTCTCAATGTTTTTAATATTTGTATGAGCTAAACGTTTATGCCATAAAGAAATTGAATAAGCGATATAATCAGAAGACCTAATTTCATTCAAATCAAAACCAATTGCATTACATTGATAAAAGCTATCACTACCACTATCACCACTATCACTATCACTTTCATTCCCAAACCCATCAATCACTGAAACGCCACCTTCATCCGAGTCTTCTTCTTCATCAATTCCATCTTCAGCTAGGTCAAGGCGATACATTCCACCTGTGTTCTTTGCTTGACCCACATAGATGTCATTTAGAGAAAACTTCACACGGAGATTCTTGAGAACCAGCTTGTACCCATTTCGATCAAACTTATCAACACAAACAAGACCATTGGTGATACCAGGAACATGCAACACGTCCTGAAGGGTAACCGTTTGACCATCTTTAAAGTTTAGTCGCACTGTGCCTTTACCACGAACTTCCACTCGATGTCCATCAGCACATACCACCACTATTCCTTGAGGAACAGGACCATAAGTAAGAAATGAGCCACGATTCCCACAAACATGAACAGTTGCTCCAGAATCCAAAAACCATCCTCTACATGCCACAACGCGTGTATATTGAGAAAGCATGTTAACATCTCCAAGACTCACATTAGCCACTAGATTGGTGACTTTCTCAATATCAACAGCACTTGTAGAACCAACCGTAGATCCATATTTCCTTTGAGAACACTCTCGTGCATAATGCTCGGTTTCTCCACAAATATGACATTTACCCGATCTCTTTGGTTGATGGTTGGTCGTTTGATGTGACTTTTTGAATTCCTTTTTATTTGGTGCTGTAAACTTTCTATTCTTTGATGCCCCTTTTCCCTTTTGACCAGATCCTCCAACAATATGATTCACACTCGATCCGACTTTACCTCTTTTATCCCTGTTGCGTGTTTCCTCCTCAATTCGAAGGTGCTTCAACAGTTCATCCAAAGATTAGTCCTCAGACTTGTGCATCATTCTCTTTGAGAAATCTTTCCAAGTAGGAGGAAGTTTTGCTATAATGACCCCTACTTGAAAATTTTCTGGCAGCGGAATAGAAAGCGCGGTCAGTTTGTTAACAAGAACTTGGAGTTCATGCACTTGCTCCAAGATTGACTTGTCATCAACCATTTGAAAGTCTAAGTACTTGGAAATAAGGTATTTGTTAGTACCTTCTTCATGAGCCTTGTACTTATCTTCCAAAGCTTTCCACAATTCTCTAGCACTTGTTACCGGCGCGTATAAGTCCTAGAGACGATCCGAAAGAGAATTCTTGATGTGGCCAAGGCAAAGATCTTCAGCTTCCTTACGGACAAGTCTTTGCTTAGCCAAATCTTGATTCGGGACCTCTCCAGCCTCAAGAGGAGGATCATCAGGGATTGCGGGCAAGCTTGGATCAAGGATATAGTAGAGTTTCAGCACAACGAGCATGAACTTAACCTTGTCCGCCCAACGGGTATAGTTCTGGCCATCGAATCTGTCCAACTTGACAAACTCTTGATTCATGAATCTCAGATTAGCTGTTGGTAGTTCACCGTCCATTAGTTCTGACGATTAAACACAAAAATAAAATCCTTTAAGATTGTTGAAAACAATTTAATCAAACAGAAAAATAATTATTTTATTATTAATTACCGAGTTATTGACCAAACCATTTTATTCCAACTTGAACAAACTGATTGAAGAAAGGTAGAAGGAGACTGTCCCGTTATCGGACGAATTTAAATAACACGCAAAAACTAAAACCAACCTGGCGATTTAAGAAACAGAGATTCTTGAACTGCACGGATGATTCCTGTCCTTAAAGGATTTTACGCGCTCGTATTGTTGTGAGCTGCAGCGTAAACTCCCAGGATTTAATGCAGAACTGATCTGGTATTCCAACAGCAATGGAAACCAGAAAACGCAGAAGTTGGAGAAGAAACAGGAACACCAGAGAGGAAGGCTGCGAAAATTGTGTGTATGAATGGGTAGCAGGAGGCCTTTATTTGTATGTTGGGATTTCAACAGAGAATGAGAAAAACAGGAAATGGGATAAACATTATCAACTAATTCGAATATAAACTCCTAGAGATATCCATCTCAAATTCGAATTCCTAGACTAATCCCATACGAATTTGAACTGGTGGAGATAACCCCCACTGTTTCGAATTCATCTCTATCCTAGCGACGATGCGTACGTGCGAAGTGCAAAGTGCACCTCAAACGCGCTCATTCGCGAGCTCGCGGCTCGGCGCGCGTGTGGACTTGACCCACTTCTCAACCCATTTAACACTTTGGAGGCCCATAAGGGGTAATCCCTTTTAAGGCACTCAACTTTCACCTCCCCCACCAATGTGGGATGGAGGAAACATACCAACTTGTATGTTCCCACCATTAATATTTCCAACACCAACGTGATTCGAAGAACTGGACGGATCCGTTGAAGTTTAGGCCAGAGAGGTTCTTGAATGGAAAATGGGATTACAATGGAAATAATTTGAAGTTTATACCATTTGGATCCGGGAGAAGAATATGCCCGGGAATCCCCCTAGGGGAGAAGATGTTGATGTATATATTAGCGTCACTCTTGCATTCTTTCGAGTGGGTCTTGCCTAAGGATGAAGAGTTTGAGCTTTCAGATGAGTTTGGATTTGTGACCAAGAAAAGGAAAACACTGGTTGCTATACCATTTCAAAGGTTATCTAATGCAACCCTCTACAAAGTCCATATGAATTAAGAGTAGAAATATGTGCTTCTGGTTCAATAAATCGTTCAATAAGTAACATGTCATAAATCGTTGTTAAATAAAGTCCTTATGAATTAAGAGTAAAAATATGTGCTTCTGGTTAAATCAAATTATGTATCATTCAAAATGAAATATCATGTATAAATTGAACTTTATTGCTTACTAGTTGGCAATCTAATTAAGTAACCCTGGCTACGGACCCTTTGATTATTAACGGGGACATTTAATTTCTTTTTTCTCACTCTTTATTTGACTTTTTTACACTTCAACCGATTTGGAAATTAAAAAAATAATAATAATAATTTGGTCTTTATTGACTTTTTTCACAATATATTATATTGTGAGAAAAAAAACTCTGTCATTTAAAATTCATTTTTTAAATTTTACGTTCATTTGTGTATTATATATACATAAAAAGGTGAGGATGAAATAGAAAGTTTAGTTAAGATGAGAAGGCTAGAAAACAATAATGTCATAACATGTGGCAAAGTTGAAAAATATAAACAGGGACATTTTAGTAAAAAAAAAAACCTATCTCTTTAAAACTGACCATCTTCACCACATTATAACCATTTCAGATCTGAAACCTTTCTACTATCCACCACCGCTTCCCAACCACCACCACCGTTAACCACCCCCATGACCACCACCTATCACTTCCTACTTCCGATTTACCTACCCTAACCTCCGGCGACAATCACCTGCACCAGCTCAAGAACACCACGCGCCTGAAAGCGCCATTCACAGTTCTCATTTTTCTGTTCTCGACAACACATGGCGAACATTCCTTTTTGCAGCGATGGTGGCTATGGTTGACGGAGGTGGAGCTCTGACGGACTATTTATCTTTGTGACCAAGGAAAGGATATGTTGCGGCGGCAATGGTTTTCGATGACGGTGGGTTTATTGCGTTTTAGAATTATTGTGGTTTATGTTCAGGCTTGTTGTGTCTGTTTGAATTTTGCGAAGTTGTTGCGTTTTAGCATGTAGATAGACTGCAACAAATTAATGGGTTTCATAAAAGTCAACAGTTATAGCTGTCTGTTGTGTTTTTATAATAAAGAGGTGCAATCTCTTTAATTTATGTGGTTAGTCAACAAATTGGTGCTCTATTGGGAAATGTTCCAAATTGATGCATATATAAAAATTTTAGAATATATGACAAGATAATTCTACTACAAAGTCTTCACCATTTCACAAGACAAACCTAAATAACGGAGACCCGTGTGACACAAGTTTATCTCGTTTTATTGTGTTTTGTTCATTGCGTTTTATAACATAATGAAAAACATTATTGTGTTTTATAACATAATTAAGAAACATTTTTTATGTTTTATTTGTCCATTACGTTTTAGAAAAAACACATTTATTTGCGTTTTTTATCAATTGCATTTTAGAAAAAAACACATTTTTGTGATTTTGATCCATTGCGTTTTAGGGGGAAAACACATTTTGTTGTGTTTTTAGTCCATTGCGTTTTAGAAAAAAAACAGTTTCTTTTGTGTTTTTTTTATCTATTGCGTTTTAGAAAAAATACATTTTGAAGTGTTTTTAGTCGTCCATTGCATTTTAGGTGAAACACATTTTTATGTGTTTTTAGTCCATTGCGTTTTAAGAAGAACACTTTGTATTGTGTTTTTATCCATTGTGTTTTAGAAAAAACGCTTTCTTTTTTGTGTTTTTTGTCCATTGCGTTTTAGAAAGAACAATTTGTATTGTGTTTTTATCCATTGCGTTTATACAAAAACACTTTCTTTTGTGTTTTTTGTCCATTACGTTTTAGAAAGAACATTTTTTTGTGTGTTTTAATCTATTGTGTTTTAGAAAAAAATCATTTTTTCGTGTTTTTTTTTCCATTGCGTTTTACGTATCTGGATTATTGAAAACTTTTTTTCAAAAGTATGGCAATAGTGTGCTTGTTTTAAAGATAAAAAAACGCTCATTTTTATGGTGCAATTTTTTATAAAAAAAATAATGACATATGAAAGAGTTATTAACGTTTAAAAAACGAGGGGGAATTGGAGTAGAGAGAAACTATTGACTTGGATGGACTAGATTACCCTTACTAAAAACTCACGCGCTTCTCATATTGACCAATTCAACCCCTTTAATCTCAACCATTTATTACTTAATGGATGGTCAAGATAACTTCTTATTCTTCCTACCTAAAACATACTTCCTATTATATCCTGCCCTACATAAAAAATCATATATTTTACATACACATAACCTACATACATGTAGGAAATTTAACCTACATATAGCCTACAAATGTGTAGGTTATATAAAAACCTGAAAACTTTTCATATTTTGTTTTAAATTATTTTTAAGGTCCCAGACCAAACATGTACCGAACAAAAAAGTACAGGTTATATAAAAACCTGAAAACTTTTCATATTTTGTTTTAAATTATTTTTAACGTCCCAAACCAAACATGTACTGAACAAAAAAAAACTGTACCGGTACCATATTCATTCCTATAGTTTCCTCTAATTAATGAGAGGCGCCCAAGATAAAAATAAACTCGCTCAAATTTCAACAGTCGCTAATACGTTGGCAATTCAACCACATCTTTTTATTTTTAGATGATATTTTATAAATTATTTTTTTGTCATGAATTTGCAACCGAAAATATACAGTCATAAAGTTTTTGACCGCTTACACACCGTCCAACAACAAATACGCTTATTTCTCATTGTAGCTGGAAATTGGTGGCTAAATTTGCTACGGTTTTTTTTGACAAATTTTGGTGACAATTGCCTTTTCTGGTAGTGAGCTATATTAAGTGGACCGAACAAATACTGGCCAAATAACATCGGAACCGATACGGGTATTCATTTTTATGGTTTTCAATCAATGTAAAATACATGTTGATTGCTATGTTAAGTGCTAGTATCGTACTTATACTATAATGAACTGGGCTGAAAATGGCCGAAATTCCATCGCAAAGCGCAGGGGAATCCGATTGGCATATATTTCACAATTATCAAAAACTTTTCTGAATAGTAATTTTGACTTCTGACATTTAACTTTTTATTTTTGTTTTAATTACACATCTTATATTATATACAATATTTTTTTGAGGTAATTACAAAATTTGTCCTTTATATTTATACCTAATTTTAGACGGTGTCCTCTAACATTAAAACTAACGAGTTTTGTACTTAACATTTAAATATCTTGCACGTTACGTCCTTTGGCCCTAACCAATTTAATTTTTACTATTAAGTCAGTTATGTGCAAGGCACATGAGAGTAGTTTAGTATTTTCCCTATCTTTTTAATTTCCCCTTATATATTATATATATATATATATATAGGGATAGGATATGGAGAAAACACCCCAAAGTGTGAAAACGGTGAGAAAGTTTCACAACGGTTGGATCAAAATAATTTACGTACTAAATTGACTCGGTGGTGTTTTTGTAAATATCTATAACTTTCGAATCTGTGCGGGTTTCATTAAGGGTAAAAAGGTAATTGTGCATATAAATAACCTTCCAAACAAACACCAAACATATAACTTCCCACAACTCCCCACCTTCTATAGAAAACGCGAAAACCCTAGCTTACGCAAAGACCTATATTATGGAGTCAGAAGATCAATCACGATCCACAAGTAGAAAACAAAGTGAGTTAACTGGGTTTTAGATTATACAGGTTATTTGATGTTATCGGCGTTTTAATTTCAACAATATATGTGCAGTTTCTAGAGGAAAGGAAACCAGAAAGTCACCTCATCGTAAACTCCAAACATCTGACAAGTAAATGAAGAACGCAACATCAAAACAAGGTTATAATCGCTACATTTGGTGTCATTTAAAACGCCAACATAAGGTGATGTATACATTAATTTTACATTCTTCGAAATGTAAAGCAATAACTTAAACACCATATGATATTTTCCAGGGATACAGTGTTCAGGATAACAGGTCAGCAGGATCTCCCTAGGATTATATTCAAGAGCATGAGACCTGGATTATATAACAGCTGTATTCAATCTTGGAGGGGGGATACTATACTATAAAGAGAGATTTAAGGCCCTAGAATCACCCTCAAGGTTATTTTGCACTCAAATAATGATTATAAGTGATTATCTGTATAACTTAATACTCTTCATCAAATTATCACCCATGTTTTATTTTAATAAAATGTTCACATAAAAAATTACAACAATTTACCTATTAACATCATTTTTTTTACGATCGTAATTTTTTTTACATATATAAATATGATTTCTATACATTTTTTCTTTTTGACATTTTTCTATGTGCATATTTTTATTGGAACCATGAAAAATACGAAGGACGATCAAGAAATGAAGAAAACGGTCATCTATAGATTTGTTTTTCCTTTATAATTACTTTTTCGCTAAATTTTTATCTAAGGATATAATTTGTATCAAATTTGTAGGTTTATTTTCAATAAGAATTTTCAGTGGTTTAATTAATTTGTTGAAGTTCAAAAAAAACATGTATGTGATACTTAGAACATCAGATTTTATATTTACTTACATATAATTTTTTACATGCATGTAAAATACGTAAAGGAAAAAGAGGAGAGGTGGTGGACTAAAAAAGTGGAGAGAGAGTAGAAAAACATATATGAGATATTTCTTGACTTTTTGCATAAAAAGAGAAAGAAAGGCTTGACAAAATGACTTTATTATCTTTTTTTACCTTATATATTTTTTTAATCAAAAAGTTTTTTTATACATGTCAAAATCTCAACCATTGATCACTAATACATCAAAGGCTCACAATGGTTCCTATAGTTCTTTAACTCATACTAGTCCTCATTTTACTCAATTCATATATATATAAGGTAGGATTCAAGAGTAATCTAGTGGGGGTTTTTTGAATAAAATGAACCAACTTTACGATTTATTATTTTTTGTTTTTATAGATTAAAAAATAAATAGAAAGAGTATTATAATAATAAAGTTTAAATACTTTCTCTTTTCAATTAGAATTAAATATTTTCATTCTCCAATTAGACACATGTGTATGAAAAATATATGTATAATAACAATGTGTCTTGGTTGTGTGTATAAAAACAAAAGAGTCACTATACACATATGTATAAAACCAATTACTCAGCTAACAACAATTATAAACATATGTGTAAAAAACAAGCAGTCACTATATACATGTGTATAAAACCCAAATTGTTCCAAACAACAAACAATCACTATACACATGTGTATAAAACCTAAATTGTTTCGAACAACAAAGAGTCACTATATCCAAAACAAACAACGAACCCCCCACCCACCCCACCAAAAAGAAAAACTATACCCCGCTCAACTTTGGCTCTTTCAAATTTTAGCCACCCCTTGAAAAAAAAATTGGATCCAGCGTGTCACTGGTTAAAACCTTTCAACTTTAAAAAAACATTGTTAAAAGCATTTAAAAAACTTATCGGTCCCACATTTTTAATAAAAAGTTAAAAACTATAACCAAACTATCAGTTTTTGAACCGGGTTCAAATATTTTGGTGGCAACCTAAATGTCGTGTGGTGGTATATATAAGTCAAAGAGAGTGTTATCTGCATGGGCGAAGCTTTTAAGTGGCGGGAGGTGGCAGTCAACCCCCGAAGTTTTCGCTCAGTAGTAGAGAGTATGTAATTTTCGTATAGAATTTCATATAACAATGGTTCGTATTTGATAAAATTGAAGATACGTGTAGGACCGATCCTTGATGCTAAGGAACCTAAATTTGATATCTAACGTTCATAATAGCGGAAATATTACGTCGTGTTTACCAACAGACAAGAGTTAATCAGTTTAATCTTCAGTTTCATTGATTAAACGTTGAGATTACAAACTGACAGAGCTTCGCCTCCAAAATGCCAAAGTTACAAATGAATGAGGCTAGCTAGGTATTTATACTATTGCAAGTTCGCCCTAGAGGACTCAAGTTCGCCCGAACTTGCTATCGCAAGTTCGGCCGGACTTGTCTACATATGACATACCATGGGCGAACTTGGCTAAACTATACATAAATACTTCATATACCTAGCATATTCAGCTCTATACTATACAAACTCGATATAAAGACTAAGACATAGACATTATGCACCAACAGACTCCCCCTTGGATATAGTCTTCGTCTTGTATCAGTCTTCAAAACTTTGTCTTCATATAAACGTTAACGCATACAACCGAAGAATTTCTTGTACGGCTTCCTTCGTCGTTCTTGTTTCGGATCCAGCGTCTGATCTGTAGGAGGCACTTTGTTCAAATGCTGAAATCTTTTAAAACTTGCCTTCCTAGTTCTTTCATGAATCGCTTCAAGACTTCTCCTCCTTTAGAAACTCAACCCTTTCTAAATCTCTCCACTTCGTTTGCCACATCTTTTCAGAATTGACTTCGCGTGCATAACAAACGTTTACAACTCTCTGAAACTGCATCGCTTGTACCTTTTCTCGTTCTTCAAAAACAATCTTGCTATAGAACAAGGTTTTGATATCTTCTCTCGAGCAGTTCACAAGCCACATGGGATCTAGAATCCTTATCGTCCTCCATAAACCCTTCATACCCTGATGACCCATCACCTCAACCCTTTCCTTTGTTATATCCAAGTGTTCTTCAAACTTCAGAACAATAACTGCTTCACAAGTAGCTGGATCTATTTGCCACCACTTGAACAAAGGATAGAAGTCTTGTTCAATCGGCATTAGCGGCATATTTCTCATGGCTCTTGGACGTTTCATAATCAACGTTATGTCTTTTTCTCCCGTTTTCTTGTTTGTCTTGATTCTGCGGCTAGGAATAAAAGGCTTCCAGTAGTTGAATCCTTTCACCGCTTCATACTTGATCATTTTCCACAATATCTGATCAATATACTTCATGTGGTATGTAACGTTCACAGTTTGTACCAACTCTTCCACATCCCAATATGGTAATGTCTTGAAATCAGCAAGGTATTTGAAGTATTGCACTCCAAACTCTCTCTTGATTGCATATACGTTAAGCTCTTTGAACCAACCCCAACTCAAAATATCTCCCAATTAAACATCTTTGTCTCTGGTAAAGAATGCTAGAGGACATCGAAACTTACGTTCGCGAGGCATCTCTTTAAACCAGGACTTCTTCGCTTGTGGAATTTCTTCTTTAGTCATGGGTTTAGGAATTTTACCCTCTCGTAGAGATTATTCAATCTTTTCTTTAAACATGTCTTCATTGAGTTGCTTGTACATCTCCTCGAAGTAGGAAAACTATTAGAATTAGGACCGACGTACTTCGCAGTATGATCTGTTTCATCATCAGAAGACCAATCCTCTACGATCACCTGTTATACTCATCAGCCTCAAATCTTCTAGTATACTGATAATCGTTTGGCTCAAAAGTGTTAACATTCAAAACTTCCTCGAAATCAAACTCTAAACTTTCAGCTTCGACTTCAACCAATCTCGCCAAATCTTCTTTTGAGTAATTGTGCACGTACTCACCTTCTTCCACATTATGTTCCAACATCAACATTAACGGCTTTGTGGGTACTACAGCAACTGCCTTTGCAAATCGATAAATATTCAACAAATCAATCTCATCAGTTGGTCCTTTATGCCCTGACTCCCCCTCACTTTTATCATCCATCTTGTTCGATTCGTCATCCATTAGCGAAGAGAAATCAAATTCACTTGCGATTTTGGCTTCAGTAATCTTTATACCAACACCACCCTGATCGTCATCATCATCGTCGTCGTCACCAACATTCCAATCCTCATAACCTCCTTCCTCTTCATCCTCTTTATCATCTTTCTCAGCTTCTTCATCGTCTTTTCTTCAGAAGCAGTGATAGGTTCAAAGGCTTGATAGATTCGTCAACCTTTGGTATATCAGACTCAGAAGCTAGAATCACATCATCGATAGACTTCTCTGCAGCTACAGAAGGAAGTAGGTGCTTCACCTTCAACATTCTTTCTTTACCGCTCACAGCTAATTCTTTCTCAGAGCGTTCTTTAGCTTCCTGTTGATCTAGACGATCATATTCTTTGATGAAGTCGATACCCAGTGCATTAGATAACACTTTCTGCATCCTGGAGAATCTTCGATCATTTAGGGATTGAATTGACTTTAACTCTGAAATTTTGTCTGCATTTTCTCATTCGCATCTTGCAGACTTTCGATCAACGCTTTAAAATACTCACGCTCATTTTCTAACACTTTAATCTTGTCATCCAAAATCTCTTTCTCAACCGCACTTTGATTCATCTTTTGAATAAGCTCTGCTTTTTCAACTTCATTATGTGCCACTTTGTCTTCTAATGCCTTGACACGTTTTTCCAGAAGTTCAACGTTCGTCTCTGGAAAGAAATCGTTTAAATCCTGCAGACTTATCGGATCGCTATGCATATCACCAAAAATATTAGGCCCTCTTGGAGTTTTTGGTGTTGACTTTGGAGTCGCAGTCTTTGGTTTAGACTTCTTTGACGTAGAGCTTTCAGGAACAGAAGTCGTTGCAGTAATTGGAGACTGAGTAATATGAACTTCGAGTAAACTAGTCACAGGAGATTCTTGTGTAACACCTTGACTTTCAGTCTCAGCATGAATAATAGCAGAGGTTCTTGTGTAGGATGTTCTTGTGTGACTCCTGTCTCCTGTGCACCAGAAGGTTCTGTGGGGCTTCTGTGTTTTTCGTCTTTCCAATATACTTTCTGCTTGCTGCTTTTCTTTTCTTACCTTTTGCTTAGGAGATCCAGTAGTCTTTGTTGATGAAACAGTGGCAGAGTTCACACGTTTAACTTTTTTCTTGGGCCTTTCCTCATCAGATTCTTTTTCCTCATTTGGATCGAAATCAGCATCAACCTCTCTTTCTTTCTCTGCTCTAATCTCAGCCTCTGATTTCTCTGGTTCTTTAACTGGAATCTTTAACAGAATCATCTTCGTTTTCAGAAGTAGCAGAAATGACATCTTCTTGAGTCGTTTTCTCAGTCTCTTGACTTTCAATATTAACTGCTGCACTTGAACCTGCTCCGACTTGAACATTCTCAGGTTCATCTTCATCTACGAGCATTGTTTCAATTTTCCTTGCAGCTCGTTTCTTCTTAGGCTTATCAGCTTCTGCCTTTAAGAACCATTCGCTTCTTGCTTTTGGTTTAAATTCCTTAAACCATTCTTTCTCAGCATTAAGCTCTTTCTCATCGTCGCTACCATCTTTTCTCCATTTGTTTTCTGGTGGCGCGATATAGTTTGGATCTTTGATAGCCCTGAAAACTGGTTTTGCAATAGGAGCTGAAGCTTGCTTCTGAAATTTAATGAGCTTCTTTACTGTTGTTTCATCAAGATGAACTAGATACAACACATCGTTCGGATCTCGTGCTATATTCTCGAACTTTTCATCAATCATCATTTGCACGAATCTCGGATAAAGACAAAGTCTTGAATCCTCCATATTTTTGGACATGTGAGTAAAACTAACTTCGAGAAGTTGAACAGCTTTTTCAGAATAAGTGTCATTGCCATGCAAGCTAAATAGTCTTGAACATCATCTACACCCGCCTTACGATGGCTGAATGTGTAAATTATAGCATGCATTAGAAGCTTGTAGAGATTTGGCACCTCCCCTTTCTTCAATGTTGGTTTGTTCACACTACCCTTGTAGCCCATACGAAAGAAACAGCCACGAACCATCTTTTCGTCTAGATAAATAGGATCGTCTTCTTTATCATTGAATTACAACACTCTGCGTATATCATCTTCAGTTACAGTGATCGGTTTGACTTCATTGCCGACTTGCACGGTTGAAATAATTGTCTTCTGATCATCACTTAAGCTTGCGTTCATCCAGAAGTGAAAGGTGTGTGGATCTATACGAAACTGTACGCTCTGTGATCGCTCTGTGAATAGGGCTTTCTTCTAAAAACTTCAATATACTCTCGTATTCCTTTAGCAATGGACAGATCGACTTATCGAGCGTAATACATGTGTTGTGCGTCTTTGAAAACTCAACAGAAATTATACGCTCTGGTTCTTGAACCTGAAAAACGACGCAAAACAATTAGCACGCTTTTCTAGAAAAATTTCACAAAATTTTCTAACACTTTTATCAAGCTCGGGCGAACTTGATTATGTGTTAAACATTCTGTTTTTAACAAGTTCGCCTGAATATGTATCAATACATGTTCACATTTTTTTCTTAATAAGTTCGGGCGAACTTATATCAACAACATTCAGATTTTCCTAACCAAGTTCGGGCGAACATACATTAGATTAATCAAAATCATTTTGGAAGTTCGGTCGAACATGACTTAGTTCTATTTATTTAGTTTTGTTATACAAGTTCGGCCGAACTTGTCGTCTCTTTCAAAGCCAAACCTGTTAAACAATCAAATAACCATTTCAATCCAATCAAAAATGTTTACACGGTCGTTTTTATGTGTAGATTATGATTTTAAGTTCAATTTTATCCAACAACACCTAGAACTATCTGATTTTGATTTTTCAGATCTTGTTTCGTTCATTAATGGTCCAAACATGGTTCAAGGTCCAAATCTCACCTCTATCATAGTAATTAGTGTGCTAATCACCAAAAACGGACAAGATTTGAGCAGCGTAAACGGTATGAAATTGCCAAAATCGCTCAGATTTCTCTCTTAGCTTATGTTCGCTCAGAGGATATGTTTTGCTGTTGAAAGAGTTCGACCGAACTTGATTGGTATTTATACCATGTCAAGTTCGGGCGAGCTTACCAGCCCATAACATAGGTTCAACTAAGTTCGAGCGAACTTAGCTTTAAAAACACAGCAAACCATCTGCAAGTTCGGTCGAACTTGCTTGTTTGTTAAACATGATTTGTTTAGCAAGTTCGGCCGAACTTGCCAAATCCTAAAACCAATTTTTCAAAATTTTCATTTTAACCCTGAACTTTCCAACTTATTACCAGTTATGAAAATCCACTCAGTTGACCAAGTCCAAGCTAATGACCTTGGTTAACCGATTTGTCTGCCGAGTCCAAGTTAATGACCTCGGTTTGACCCGTTACGAACAAACTGTTGATTTTTTCAAAATCCAAGTTTCAAATTAATGAACTTTTTATCGTTTTGACTTTTCAGATTTTACAGATTATCTCCCAACCCATTGTCAAAGAGATTCCCACCAGTTCTAGCATCTTACCAGATTTCGAAGACTCGTTCTCTAACATTGGTTTGCTGAAAACAATGTAGAAATAAAATCTTTTTGAATTTTTGTAAGTTTATGCTAAAACACACTGAAAATCTTTTTGATTTTAATCTGTAAAGCTGATAAACTATGTACAGGACAATGTAAACTATGTACAAACATATTCACAGACATATTTTTGTGAATTCGTGTCTAAGGATCATATCAGTTGATTGAGACATATCACCAGTACCGTTGACCTTTAAATGACTTTAAGCTTTAAACTCGGTTACCTAGATTGTCGATATGTTTGTCCACTTAAGCTTTACCACATTTCTCAACTGTTTCAAGATATGTTAAGGTAAGATTTATGAAATTTCACTTATCTGTGGTTCCCACTTCTTGAATATACTCACGTATCCAGATTCCCTAGATTTCATCTTACAGGTGAATATAGAGTAATTGATATATGTATCTGGGTTATGCGAGACCTTGAGAGCTCAGGTTAGTACTACCGTACAGACAAAGAGATGAAGGCTCGTCTTTAGGTGTGTTCCACTTAAGGAATCTTTTCTGTACTGCAAATGATTATATCTTTCGATACTTTTCAAGTTTTGCATACAGTTTGGGGATTTTTGGCGAAAATATTATAGAAGTTCTAGGCTATTGCTTCCGCAAAATCAGAAGAACTTGTATAATACCCCAGATATCAATTATCTATAAAGACCTTGTATCTCAGAATCAGGCAATATTTCAAACGAAATTTCGGAGTACTAAGTCCATACATCCAAGATATGTTAATCCACAAGATTAAGCAGTTGCTAAATTTAGTTTATATCTCGAAAACAGTTTACTGAACGTGTTAAGCCTATCGACACATCCACAGTAAGACTCGTTTATTACTTTTAAACTTTACATTTCTTTAGCATACTGTGATAGTCCACTGATGTACTATCATTTCCTTATAAGATACTGAATTCTTTTTGTCTTTTTCAATGTTTTTGTACATTTTGAATTTTTCATATGTTTTTGGATTTTAAAGTTTTTCAAATGTTTTTGTATTTTCTCTAACATTTCTCCCCCTAAAATAAAAACATCTTTTTGGATTTTAGTTTTTAACAAAATTCTAAACTAGAAAGATATTTACAAACCAATGTGGATCACGCGAACTCGTTGTCCGATCCGTATTCAACCTCAGCGTCCGCACCTGTCAGCAAATTTTTCATACCATTAAATCTCAACAAGTATTTAAACCGTGACAAAGAAAATGGTTTGGTATAAAAATCAGCCTTTTGTTCGTCGGTGTGGATTTTTCTATTCGCACCAATTTCTTTTCGTAGCAATCACGAATGAAATGATAACGAATTTCAATGTGTTTTGTGCGTGAGTGATGAACCGGATTTTTAGTTATATCTATGGATGCCTTGTTATCAATAAACAGCGGAGTGTCTAGAAATTGCAGACCATAGTCTCTCATCTGCTGTTGAATCCACAAAATCTGTGAACAACAGCTGGAGGCCGAGATATACTCAGCTTCACAGGTAGAGAGAGCGCCCGTAGTCTGTTTCTTACACTGCCAGGTTACCATTCTTGTTCCGAAGAACTGGCATCCCGCTGTAGTTGATTTTGAATTCAACTTATCTACACCAAAATCAGAATCAGCATAGCCTGTGAAGTCAAAATTGTCGTTCTTCGGGTACCACAAGCCGGTGCTTGGGCATCCTTTCAGGTATCTAAAGATTCGCTTCACGATCTGCATGTGCAAGAACCTTGGGCTTGACTGATATCTGGCGCAGAGGCAGGTTGGATACATAATATCTGGGTGCGATGCCATCAGATACATCAGCGATCCAATCATCGATCTGTGTAATGTCTCATCAACTTTGGCTCCAGTCTCGTCAATGCAAATCCCGTGACTTAGAGCAAGAGGCGTAGATAGAGGCTTCAAGCTTTCCATTCCAAACTTCTTCAAGATGTCGTGAACATACTTAGTCTGATGAATGAAAATACCATTCGGAAGCTGATCTACTTGCAAACCAAGAAAGAACTTCATTTCGCCCATCGAGGACATTTCGAATTTCTTTTTCATGATTCCCTCAAACTCCTTGCAGAGACTATCGTTTGTAGATCCAAAGATGATGTCGTCGACGTGGATTTGAACTATAATCAGATGACCATCAACTTCTCTGGTGAAAAGAGTACTATCCACAGTTCCTCTGATAAAGCCGTTGCCGACGAGATGTTGCGATAACGTCTCGTACCAAGCTCTCGGGGCTTGGTGTAAACCATAAAGAGCTTTATCCAAAGGTATGCTTTCTTCTTGTTGAGTGGATCGACAAACCCCGGTGGTTGTCCAATATACACCTTCTCGCTAATTTTATGTACAGAAAAGCCGATTTGACATCCAATTGATAGACTTTAAATCATTTCCATGATGCGAAATCTAGAAAGATTCGAATAGATTCCAAGCAAGCTACTGGTGCGTAGACTTCCGTGTAATCTATCCCTTCCTGCTGGTGAAATCCCTTGACAACAAGCCTAGCTTTGTTACGAACAATAACCCCTCTATCATCACATTTAACTTAAAGACCCATTTTGTATCAATCGCTTTCTGATTTTCTGGTAGGTCTTCAAGCTTCCACACTCCCAACTTCTCAAACTGCAATAGTTCTTCTTGCATTGCTTGTACCCAGTTTTCATCGGCTAAAGCTTCATTAACTGTCTTTGGCTCTATCTGAGAGATGAAACATGAATAGAAGCAATAGTTCTAGGTTGGAGCAACGCGAGTGTAGGAACAACTAAGTGCTTTGTTAATTTGACTTCGAGTTCTAACACCGGTTTGAAGTTCTCTGATAATATTTGATGACGGATGGTAGGAATATGATCGCGGCAATTTTTCACTTGAAACATCTACTGAGTTTTGCTGATTCGTGATGTTGAGATCAACGACCAATCAACATTTGGAGAGCTTGATGAAGCTTCATTTCTGTTGCTCGGGCCTGCAGATTGATTAAGAAGACTTGTTATCTGCTCCACTTCCTCGTCTGAAGAAGATGATTCCCCATCAGCATCAAATGTTGGTGCTTCATCTGAGTCAGAATTCTGATTCTGAGGCATACAGGGCTCCGTTTTTATATTCACTGGTTCAGTAGAGGCATTTATTGGAGGAGTAATAGGTGTTGCTAATGTTTCAAAAACATTTTCAGCCGGAACACCACTATTGCTTGAACTTGCGCCAGAAGAAGATGGATCCAACGTGGGTTGATTAACCACAATTGGTCGAACAATTTTTCTTGGTTCGCCGACTGGTGAAGATAATATAACGCTGCAACTTCATCGTCAGACGGTTCTTCGGGCAAGTCAAATGACTTCCAAAGGTCTTGATAGTAAACAGCCACGCGTCACCTCTCCTTTGAATAGGATCTGTGTAGTTAAAACAATCCACGTGTTGTGCTTCAATAACCTTTCTCAACGAAGGAACATATACTCTTCTCAACGGACTCGCATATCCGACAAAGAAACCTTCAAGAGATTTAGCTCCGAATTTGCCATCTTGGTCTATTACGGTACATGGCGCACCAAATGACTCTAAGAACTTCAAATTTGGCTTTCGTCGGTTTATCATCTCAAAACATGTTTTCTTTGTTGGTTTGATAGTGAGAACCCTGTTTAGCGTGTAGCAAACCGCAACAACTGCTTCATTCTAGAAGCTGATTGGAAGTTTAGAATCTGCAAGTATGGTTCTCGCAGTTTCAATCAAAGTTATGTTTTTCCGTTCAGCTACTCCGTTTTGCTATGGAGTATAGGGAGCACTAAACTCGGTGCAGAATCCCTTTTGCGTTGCAGAATTCCTTCATTTTGTTATTCTTAAACTCTGTGCCGTTGTCACTTCTAATGCGTCTGACCGGCAGATGATAAAGGTTCTCGAGTTTCTTGAATAGAATAACCAAGTTCTCGAACGTTTCGTCTTTTGATTCTTGAAAGAATACCCACAAATATCTCGAATAGTCATCTGTCACGACCAAGCAGTATAAGTCTCCTGAGATGCTTCGAACATTTACAGGACCAAATAAATCCATGTGGAGACGTTCCAATGGCAACTTGATTGAGTTTAGAATTTTCTTCGGATGAGATTTCTTGATCTGCTTTCCCTTTTTACATTCTAAGCAGTGACCAGTCATATTAAAGCTCCGAAGATTTACACCTTCTACAAGATCATTATGAACCAAGAAATTCATTTTTCGCAAATGACTATACCCCATCTTACGATGCCACAGAATAGAATCCTTTTCAGTAGCCTTTGACACAAAACACTGTGCTGATTTTGATGAAGTGGTAGCGACACCCATATCAAGAACATATAGATCATTCTCACGTGGTGCTCGCATCAAAATCTACTCATCCGGTATTATGAAACCCGGCTTCAAGATAAAACACTCTTTATCATTGAAATGCACCGTGAACTTCTTGTCACAAATCTGCGATATGCTCAGAAGATTATTTTCCAACTCTGCAATATAATTCACGCGATCGAATGATACAACGCCATTGGAGAGTTTTCCCTCAGCGACTATCCTTCCACCTTGATTTCCTGCAAATCCAACATATCCACCATTGATAGCTTTAATGTCGAATAGCAACGCTTTCATTCCCGTCATATGCCTAGACGCTCCACTATCCAAAATCCACTTAGAAAGTACGGATCTCTGAAGCCCCTTCACATTTCAACATTCTATTTAAAAAGCGAGACCCAAGCCTTTTTGGTCTTGGGTTGAATTGGATAACCATCATCAAAATCAAACTCACACTCATCAGCATAATCGAATCCACACTCATCTGCATAATCAAATTCATATTCATCATCTGGATTTTCTGTGATGTTTATGTTTGAAAACTTTACTGTCTTTTTATCTTTTGAATTGTTACCACTTGTAGTTTTGACATTTTCAGATGTGGTTTCAATTATGATTTCAGATTTTGATTCTTTCATGCTATCACTAGTCTTAACAAGCTCAGACTTAGTGATCTCAGATGTTGTTGACCGTTTCTTTGCAATCCAGGCTTGAGATTTTATGTTAGCCTTCTTGATGTAAAAATTGTTTTCATTAGCCTTTGAAGTTTCACCTTTTTCAAAAATTGAATTTGCAAACTTAGGTTTGACTTCAGCTTTTTATTCATTTCTTTTCAAAATCTTTACAGGTTTTACAAACACTGGTTGCTTCGGTTTCACAACATTTGAACTTTCTTTCCTTCGAAGATAAGCCGGCTTTGATTTCGGACAATAACATGCAATATAACCAATTTCGTTGCACTTGAAACAAGTCCGAGAATCATGTGGATGTCCTTTAGTGGGTTTTACACCACTTGTTTTGTCACCACTTTCAATTTTGACTTTATCTCGAAGTTCTTTTTGTTTCTTGAACTTATCGTTTGATTGTTTCCCGATCAAACTTTCCTCATGAACCATATTCGTCCCATATACAAAATTCATGTTTTTATTTTTGTATTCATGAAATGGTGACACTTTCTTTTTAGGTTCATCTGATTCCTCTAATCCTAACCCAGCTCTCCGGTTTTCTGGATGATCACCACCATTCTTTCGGTAGTTATTTCTTTTAGGTTTGGAATAAATTTCTTTTCATTGATCTCCAGATCATCTGATGTGACTTCCACGAGTTTAAAGAATTTGTCTAACAATTCTTCCTTCACGTTCTGAATCGGAAAACTGTTATCAAAGTATAATCTATCAGATTCCTTAATCTTGTACATGACAACATTAGGATCATCACATAGATCATTCTCCGATGATGTATCGTCATCTTCGGACTGTGAATCAGAATTCTTTGAGCTCGAGTCGGCGCTTTTAAAGCTGCCTTCATCAGAATTGTTCAAAACATTTTCAACAACCTTTTTAACCACAGCATTTTCGTCATTTGTTTTAGTATAGATTACATCAATGTTCTCTGGCAATTCTGTTTCTTTTCAGATAACAACTCAATATTGAGTGCCTTATCCATCCCATCAGCGGATTTGCGACAATACTTCTCGCAAAGGGGTGGAGGAACATTGTTGTATTCTTTACCAATTTTCTTTTTAGGTTTCTCTTCCGATGGAATTGTCGGAAGGATGTGATCAATGACATATGCATTACATGTAACTTCTCAAAAGTTGTTGAACACGCTCTGTTTCAATTGTCATGTCCTGGAGTTGTTGCTTAGTTTCAGCAATGGTGTTAATATAGATATTAATCGCTTTTTGCTTATCCATTACTGTTCCTTTTAACATCCTTATTGTATCATGTTGTTCGATGTTATTTCTATCAAGCCTGCCATAATCATTTTTCATTTTATCATATGCTTCCTTCATTGTGCGATAATCGTATTTCAAAAGTTCATTATGCACATTGTTTTCAGCGATGATTTTTGATTTTTCGACACACTCAGAACATGGTTCGGTACATTTTGTACAAGGTTTCTCAACCTCTACAATTTGTACTTTAACAACTTCATTTACCTCTGGACCTACCTTGGTTAGATTTGCCATCAAGGCTTTATCGGCAATGTCCTTGAGGTTTTCAGCATTCACTTCTTTAGTAACATCAATGACCACTTCATCAGTTGATTTCTTCTCGAGAACTTGCTCCTGAGAACTTCCACCAAAATGACCTGCAAAATTTTCACAAGAGTTAGGAGATAAAATTCCTTGCTTCTGCATGTGAATATACTCCCCTTCTTCTCGTTGTTGTTGTAAATATTGTATCTTCAACTATCTCAGCCATCAACGCAACTCCGGTCTTCTTACCGATGTATGAGTTCCAGTCGAAACCATCATCTTCGTTTCATGCAACCATAGCTTTCTCATTGTTGTTGCTATTTGGTTTCTCTTGGATTTCAACCTGAGTCTTTTTTGGGAAAGGCTTGTAATGAAGTGACTTCTTGTAATACTCGTTGCCTCCTCCGAACGGACTCTGATTTCCCGTTGCTTCAGTATTTTTGCATTCTCTCTTGAAGTGACCCTTTTGGCGACATCGAAAACATGTAACCTTTGACTTGTCGAAGCCCAACTTGTTGCTAGAATTTCCGATATCTCGGCCTGTGAGAGCAACAAACTTGGTAACCCTTCGAATGATAGATGCTAAACACCACTTGATATCCATCAACTCGAGTTCTTCTTCATCCACTTGGTCATAATCTTCTGCCGTCATTTCAGGATTTCCAATTTTACCGTCTACAAGACTTTCGTATGACTCCAGGACATTGGCAAGAAGAGACATATGTTGTTTAGCGACTTGTTCCAAAACAACATTGTTTACATTCACTGCGATGTTGCACTTGTATACATTCGAATCAGAATTTGTTGGTTGATTCTGATTTGCTTGACTTTGATAAGATGAATTTGAACCAGTGCTGGAGAACGAACTTTGTGGACTCTGATCATAATGAGGTTGTGATTGACTCTGGTTCTGTGGAGAAGCATTCATGTTCGCACTAAACGTTGTCCCAATTTTCGGACTTGAAATGTTATCTTACATTCCACTCTTATAGTACAAACCAACGTCTTGAACAACATTAGCGTTCTTTGACTTTGCAATCTTCAAGAGTTCCATTTCGTGACCTTCGAGTTTATCGATAAATGTTGACAGCTTGAAGAATTCTCATTTATCGCTTTCCTTTAGAACCATTAGATAAGTAGTCCACTCTCCATCTGGTAGAGCGTCTGCAAGCTTGTCGATGTACTCTTGTTCCGTCTTCTCAAGATCGTGTCTTCGCATTTGAACTTTAAGATGACAGAAGCGTTCAATCATCTGCTTCATGGTCTCACCCTTCGGTATGTTGAAGATACCGAACTCTTTCATAATGAGAGCTTTCTTGCTTTTGATCATCTCCCCGCTTCCTTGATACTTCTTTTGAAGTGAGAGCCAGAGATCTCTTGCTGTTGTGTATTCCGGTAGCAAGACGGGAATATCTTTTTTGACGGATTGTTGGATAAGATTGATCATCTTTTTCTCAGCAATGTATTCCTCTTTCTTTACCGTCGAGTAATTGTACTTCTCAAGAACTTGCTGATGTTCATCCACCGGAACAGTATAACCTCTTTCAGTCGACACCTAGCCTGCAAAATGCATGGCTTGAACCCAATATGTAAACTTCTCCTTCCATGCTTCATACTCGTCCATGCTCATTAGCTTGGGCGGTTTAACAGTCGTTCCCATTTCGTTATCAAGATTGACTTGATGAATATTGGCATTTGACGAACTAGCTCCGGACATAAAAGCTCTTTGAATATCATCCATCGTGAATAACGAGACGTGTACGCTGAAAATACTCAAAAACTTTTGAAAATGTTAGAAATACTACAAGTTCGGTCGAACTTGTAGTTTGAAATGAAGAATTCTTGAATTATCACAAGTTCGGTCGAACTTGTGATATTTGTTATGAAAGTTTTGATTTATCTTCGGTCGAACTTGAGACACAAACAACCAGATCTTCGAGCAAACTTGCTAACAGGACTTTGATGAAACACTAGCAAGTTCGGGCGAACTTACTCAAAATTTCCTTGATATTACACAAGTTCGGTCGAACTTGCTATAAAATCAGTAACTTCGAGCGAACTTGAACAAGATTCCTCAAAAACCACTCAAGTTTGAGAGAACTTGCTAAAAAATCACTTGAAAAGTGACTTTTTATATCATGTTCGGCCGAATTTGATTAACAAGTTCGATGATTAGGGTTTTGGAAAATATGGTTTTTTCAAAATTTTTGACATGAATTCGGTTGAATTTGGTCTCCTATCTTTCAGGGGTTTATCTTTGTTGTATTTTACATGATATATTCAAATTTGAAAAGTTTTTTACCGTGAATTCTTCATTTTATGTTCAAAAGTTATGAAAAAGAGAAGAATGGAGTAGAAATAGAAGTGTTCTTGTCTTGATACTATCAAATCAGGCTGTTCTAGCTCTGATACCACTTGTAGGACCGATCCTCGATGCTAAGGAACCTAAATTTGATATCTAACGTTCATAATAGCGGAAATATTACGTCGTGTTTACCAATAAACAAGAATTAATCAGTTAATCTTCAGTTTCATTGATTAAACGTTGAGACTACAAACTGACAGAGCTTCGCCTCCAAAATGCCAAAGTTACAAATGAATGAGGCTAGCTAGGTATTTATACTATTGCAAGTTCGCCCTAGAGGACTCAAGTTCGCCCGAACTTGCTACTGCAAGTTCGGCCGGACTTGTCTACATATGACATACCATGGGCGAACTTGGCTAAACTATACATAAATACTTCATATACCTAGACCTATTCAGCTCTATACTATACAGGCTCGATATAAGACTAAGACATAGACATTATGCACCAACAATACGGAATTAACCATTTCTGAAATTTGAGCTAAAGTGTCCCTCTATGCAGTGTCGGACAAAAACACAAACAAAACTTGTATTAAAAAAACAAAGATGCAAGTACTAAGAGTTTTGGTAGGCTTGTACTTAATAAAGATTTAAAAAAAACAAATAAACATGCGAGTAAAAATTAGGTAGCGTTTGATATGCAGGAATGTGAGGCAGAACAAAATGAACCATTGTAAGTGAATGAAAAAAAAGTGTTTTGTTAGTTAATGGAATGAAATCCCCTATTACATAAAGATTCCCATTCCCTCCCTCCGAATAACCCAAGTTCATTCCATCCACCTCTGTTTTTCTTTTATCATTACATTCCCTATTTCACTTCATCACCACCACCATCGCCATCGCCACTCCCGACTATCGCTACCCACCACCACCACTCCTACCAACCACCACCCACCACCACTGTTGCCACCACCATCGATTTTGTTCCTTGATATTTTCATGCCTATCAAACAACGTACAAATACGATTAATTCCATTTTCACATGCTAACTAGACAAAAAATGAAATGGTAATGACCCATTTCATGCCTTTATCCATTCCATTAACGCATGTATTTCATTCCCACATACATTCCATTACCCCATACCAAACCACCGTTAATGCTTGTGGGATTTTATTATAAAATAATTAGAAACAAAACCGCTTAAGATCTATCTCGAACCTTTGACTTTCTATTCACAAACATACGAGCCTATCACTACACCGATAAGTAGCTTTAATTAAACAATTCACGTTAACACGCGCGCACGCGCATACACACACATGTATTAAAATTAGGGGGCCCAAAGCTCTTGCTTTTGTTTAATGGCCAATAGGTCGCCTACGACAGATATGGGTATTTTATAGTAACAATTTTGTGACTTCTAAGTTCTAACTCATAACTCATTGCTCTTGTGATGGAGGTCTAACTTGCTTGAAATAAACACTAAAACAAGTCAATGTATGCAATAAGTTTATAAGTTTATTTTAAGTAACATTCATTGTAAATAACATAATTTTCTTTGTAATCAATATTCAACAATAAAAAGGTTACTGGTACACGTTTAGTGTCAACAGCTAGGAGATCTCATCTAGATGTTGTATTAGTTTTGTTTGTATCATGATAAGATTAGAGTTTGGTTATAGGATAGTGTTTACACATGAACTAGGTTCATGCGAACGGCTTTATACATGTGTACCAACTCTATAAAGTTCAAGTACATGTACACAAACACAACAACAGAAATACCGAGCGATTTGATACGATCATTCACGTGTAACAAAACTCTTATCGTTTGAATACAAATAAGTTTATTCAGGTCCTTGTTTCCATGTGGTGTGTCGATTAGATATTTTGCATCTAATCGATTCGTGTGGTTAAATTACATGTTCTTGAAAAACAAGATCCAAAACAGGAATCTACATTTTTAAAGCAAGCTTGCATATGCGAATATTCATTAAGTGTGTCATGAACATCCTGTAGTGACGTAAAACTCTTATACCCTTGCATCAAAGTAGTTTGAAAGTACTCAAGATTTCTCTACAAATCACCCATGATTGGAAAAAATAGATTTTTATCCATTCAAATAATCTCGAGGGTGAATGTTGGACTGTCATCAATGAAGTATTGTGTCACTAGTCGTTTATGAGACTCTTGACGGTAGTCTCTGTTATGGGTGAATATTTCAATTAATATTCCACACAGATACTAACCATCAAGGATATTTGATAGGTTTGATATACTGAACCTAATTCCTAAATTTATCTAACCCATTTCTTTCATGTGTTATATAACTAATGCAAGAATGAATAAGCAAGAGTTAGTCACACTCAAGACTCGCTCATTTGGTTGAAGAAGTGACTGTTGTCCCGTTGAAGGAGTCACCAATTTTTCACTTGAAGAATATTCGAAGCACCCTAAGTATATCGGGATAGTTAATTTGGCTTTTACCACTATAAATTGAGGCAAACTGATCGATTGTTAGGTTACACACTACTTTCACACACTGCTTTTGCACACTGCTTTCGCACACTTATGTTGAGTTAGAAGGTCTGGTTTAGTTGGTGGGATAACAGTGTTGTCTGCAACAATCCGAACATAAGGTAAAGAATGTTGGATGCTTGATGTTTGAGCATATGTTTGGTTGGGAAAAGGTAGAAGATTGCTAAGGTTGGGGAACGGTGGTGGTGGCATGGCCGGCATCTTTATAACAACAGGTTGAGTGGTTTGCGATAGTGGTTCAGGTGGGATGGTTGTATTTGGTACTGGTTGTGTAAGTGTCGGTGAGAACTATGTTTGTGAGAAGGAGTGACTCGCTGGGTTTCGTGACTACCCGAGTTTTTCATTGCTTTGGATGTTGTTATGGTGATTGCAGAATTCTGTTTTCTCGATGTACAACTCGAGTATGTCGAGCTGTTCTCTCGATTTCCGGATCAAAGACTAGCGGTGATGATTTCCCGGAGTTCCGAGTATGATGCATACACGATCGCGATCCTCTGCACAACACAAACAAAAGAAACCTAGCGTAATTCCGAACAAAATAAAACAAAACAGAACTATTTTTTTTTAATTATTTCTAACTAAACTTAACACTAAACACTTTGCGCACGCCTCCTCAGCAACGGCGCCATTTTGATGACTGTCGTTAGTGTCATACAAAAACCAACTAACTCTGTAGGTAGGGTAAGTCGGGTATCGAACCACATGAGGATTGTGGAAAGTGTGTAACGTTAAGTATTGACTAATGACTATGAAAAAGTAAACTTTTGATTGTTTGATTTGTGAATTAACTAAATTACGAACTAAGAAATTGAGGTTTTAAACAACAGGAAGAAGAATGGTTCCTTCGAATTTCAGGTTTGCAAACAAGTTCAGTTATGTGCTTAATCAAACATTCACATAGACATAAATGTTTAACCTAATTAACCAATTGTGATAATCAAAGACTAAGTACTCCGGTTAACAGATAACGGAAAGTTATCATATAATCATCAATTACATTTACCAGCACTAATCCCATGTCAAATATATCCCAATAACTCTCTGGAATTGAATGCTTAAGAATTGAAGATAAATAAATGCAACCAATCACAATTAGTCAATCAAATTCATGGTGAAAAGCATCGAATGCTTAGATCACCAAGTTACAATGATTAAGAACACATAAAAGTACCTAATTACACAAACCCTCCATCCAGAGGAAACCAAAGAAGTTTAGCCATCTCGCAAATAAAATCGACAAAAGCTTGATCAAAAGATGAATTCATGATTGTGATTGATGATTCGGTAGCATAAATGATGGATTGGGATGAAAAAGCTTCAATCTTGATGCCCTAGGTGTGCCCCAGTTTGTGGTAGAAGATGAGATAATCATCTTCTTTCAAACGCTAATATACTTCCAAGGCCTCGAATGCGTGTTTTTCCGTCAATGAAACCTTAAGCTACGGTTATGAACCGTAACCTACGGTTCACAACTTCTATTTCAGTGACATATCCTCAACCGTAGCTTACGGTTGGGAACCGTAAGCTATGGTTCGCACTTTATGAATAAAACTTCCTCACACACATCCAACCGTAACCTATAATCTCGCAACCGTAGGCTACGGTCGTGGCCTTCACTCCCCATACTTCACAACTGCAACTTTCACAAAATGACTATTTGGTCCCATGCACTTTGTTTCTTCATATTATATTCCTCACATATTTAAACACAACACAACTTCCGATAATTACTAAATAGCCCCTAAACTTTGTTCTTTCATGCTTCTTGTACTCTCAAGCCTCTTTCACACCCGATCCGAATCTATACCGAAAGTTGTAATAACCATTCCAATGCATTCCTCGCCATCTTTAATCATCATAACTTCGTCGAATTACGTGCTTAACCTGCAATTCAACAAATACTCGTAGTTATCTCATCCAAGACAAGTAAACGCATAGAATACATATAAAACTCATGATTTAAGCACTCTAAAGCTCGGGTTTCACCCTCTCCATCAGATACAAATACATACACACACATATGTATATGGGAAGACACCTGCACAAGAAGCTAATTTGTGCAAAGTGTAGAAGGCCACAAAAATCTGACACATTTACTTTAAGCCAGGGGTATAATCGTCAATGTAATCATGTAGCAGGAGTACGTAATCATGTGTTGTTATGTACTTATATCATGGTACATAGTCACGTAGTGTTACGTAATTAGGTATTGATACATACATGTAACGCAAATGTCTACTAGCTCACTTGGTAGAGGCATATGCCACTCCAAAGGTAGGCCTCAGGTTTAAATCTAGGCAAAGAGAGAGTAATTTGGAATGTTGGTGTGAAGTAGAGTAACATTTGCCGTAAAAAGAAGCATAATCACGCAACGTTATAAAAAATCACATAACATTATACAAAATAACATTTGCCGTAAAAATGAAGCATAATCACGCGACGTTATAAAAAATCAAATAACATTATACAAATCACTTTAGGTTATACTTGTTTATGAATATAATGCAAATTACGTAATGACATACTAGTACATAATCACTTTACGTTATACTTGTTTCTGAATATAATGCATATTACGTAATTACATGATGTTATGTAATCACGTATCTATACGCAGTCACATAGTTTGTCATTTTTTTTAAAATTAAAAAGATTATAATAATAATACCCTATCAAATTTAAGAGAATAAAATGTTCATTGGTGTATTTTTATAAAAAAAATATTGTTAATGTTGAAGGGTTACGGTCGTTTAAAAATATGGGGGAAGTTGGTTCAAAAGTCAACAATTGTGGTTCTTCCTTTTTTGTATTTCACAAATTGTTTTTGTTATGTGATTGCTTGATATAGGGACTACCTAATCTCAACCATAGGATTGTTAAACTAATGTTTCAAAATGTCTATCCCATGGTTTTATAACTTTGTACATGATCCAATCCAACGTCTCTAGTGGCCGGAGGCATTCAAGGGTTAGGGTGGGCCTAGGCCCACCGTCCAATCAGTTTCCAGCCCACTTTAACTTTTGTTTTTAAATGCAAACAGTTTTGGATTTTCTAATTTTATTGGCCAATATTGAATGGATTCCTTTTTTATTTTCATATTAAATATACAAACAATCATTTTTTGTCTTAACTTAGCTCAAGTGTTATCTTAATTTAGCGGCAAACAGTAAAATTTTCTTAAATTAGCTCAAGTGCTTTATTAATTTAGCGGAAGTTCTATAGCTTTTGTTTTTGAATGGCCCAAGTGCCATTCAAGTAAAAAAAGAAAATCTAAGAAATTTTCTTTGAAAAGAAAGAATCATCTTCAAGTGAAACTTATCGTATTATTAAGTAAATAGCTATGAATGGTTCTACAATATCATTAAGTGTGGACAAGTATGACTTAGTCTTACCCGACCCATTTTGACCCGTCTTGTTTTAACCCAACTAGTTGTGCCCCCCGTCAAAAATAAACTCTAGATCCTCACTGAACATCTCAATCTCTCGTTTTAACGGTCATGTGAGTGTTGTTGTGCCTTGGGTGTTAAATGGTGAAAAATCCTTGATTGGGGAAAGGAAAAAAGTCCCAGCTGGGGAACGGTATTCTCAGCCGGTGGGGAAAAAATCATTGGTCCGTGGAGGACTTTCCCCTAAATTTCCGCTCCCGTGTTAAAAGAGTTTCTAGATCCACCACTGACTACCAGATGCATTGAATTATTAACTTTATCTTAGTTTTATGACTTGCCAAGATTTAGACCATCCATATTTACTTATTCAACTTCCATTATACCCCCAATTGGGTAATTTTCTGAAGTTCAGAGTATTAGTTGAGTATGATGAGAATTGTTAGCCTGATTAATTCAATTGCACAGAACTGATTTCTGATTATATTAAAACCAACTGATTTCTGATTAGATTCTATCTTGATATATCTTCTTAATTATCAGATCGAGTGTTTCCTTCTGATCGATCGGTGGTCTGTGTGCTCTTGTTTGACCGCTCTGATACCAATTAAGAGAGCTTAACTAGATCGTTCACGATATTCGTAAATGCAAGTATGTCATTTCTATAATTCTAAATGAAAATTACATTCAAAGTGTTGTAGCTAATACATATTTATACTTCATACTTGAATCATTATGACTACTCCTAAAATTCACCATGTTACACTTGAACCAACATATTTGTTCCTTTATTCTCATGAGGGAATAATTTAAAGTGATCCAATAAGTTACGAATCAATAGTCAAACTTTTTTGGTTATTCACACATTTCAGCTTGAGAGGCTAAGTACTCGAGTCCAACAACAATATCACTAATCAAGGGCCGAAAATTTGCTTCATCCTGAAGACACATTGCTGTTATTGCAACCATATGGTGCACCGAACGCATAGAAAATCGACCAGGCAGTAGAGGGTCCACCAATTGAACATACTTCTTACGGTCTCTCAAAAAGGGACGCGCCTGCATAAATTCGAAGATGTTATTGAAAGGAGTGAAAATTCGAGAAAAAAAATGTACTATTAGAAGGGACATTTTTGACCCAGTTTCTTGTAAGCGGGTCATCTGGGTCGTCTTTGATCATAAAAGAGTCAAACATCATTCAAAGTTTTGATATTTGTGACCCATTTCAAGCAGTAGTTTGAACCATTATCAACCCACCCATCTGATCATAATTCACAAATCGCATATAGGAATATACTGGTAAACACATCATAAAAAAAAACCTGTGAATGGGCTGATAACCACAACTAATAAGAGAATGAGTATTTTAAAGTCAAAAAGTCAACTCACCCAAGAAACCAAATTCTGCTCTCCGGATTTCTTTGTCTTATCGATAGCCTTTCGTCCAGTAACCAACTCCAACAAGACAACGCCAAAGCTATATATATCAGACTTTATAGTTAATTTCCCACTCATTGCATAATCAGGAGCACAATAACCATATGTACAAATAACACGGGTTGACACATGAGTGTTATCGCCAACTGGGCCTAGTTTGCCATTCCAAAGTCTGAAAGCTTTGGATTGAAGTCATTATCCAATAATATATTCGAAGATTTTAAATCACGATAAATTACGGGTGGATTTGCTTTGCAATGGAGCTACTCAAGGCCACGAGCTGCACCAACATCAATCTTTAATCTGGTGTGCCAATCCAGTGGCTCCTGATCAGGCTTTAGATCTGGAAATAAAAAAAATATATCATGTTAAGATAAACAAATTGGTAAGGTTAGGGACATAGGATATTTTTATGATATTTTTGTGACAAATACATCAAAGGGTCTAGATAAAAGTCCAAAAATGCACCTCAGGCGGTTAATTTTATAATGAAAATATAATTCGACCCAAATGGATGGAACAACATAATCTTTGAGACAACACTTGTATGTTAATTGACAATTATCCAAAAGCGATTAGTTCGTATAACAATCATTTTTAGCACTCAAATCTAAAGGCACAAGTATACCATAAGGCCTACCAAAAAGATGATCTTCTAGGCTACCCAATGGCATGTACTCATAAACCAATAGTCTCTGATCTCCGTCTGCGCAATAACCTATCAAAGTAACAAGGTTCAAATGGCGCAAGAGACTCAACATAAAAATCTCCACAATGAACTCCTGGTTCCCTTGAAGACCATTGAGGTTAAGCTGCTTAACAGCAACTATCTGTTCATCAAATTCAACAATTATTCCCACAATCGCATCACATAAACGAAACACATCCTCAAAATGATTATATTTATCTTAAGATGATAAAAGTGGCAATGGTAATTGGTGAACAATTTACTTCCCCTGATTCTAGTTGGCACTTATAAACACGACCGAATCCACCTTTTCCGATCAAATTAGGTCTCATGAAATTGTTTGTTGCAATAGCAAGCTCATGAAATGTAAAACAATGTGCCATATTAGCTCTCTGACTACTAAACCCTTTGCCGCCACAAGAATCTGTTACGTTCCCATGCAGAGAGATATTACAACCAAACCACATTACGATGCATTAGTTATGCGAGCCCAAGATTCTTTTTCCGAATTCTGTTATTTCACCCTTTTGTATTTACAGTAATAATAACACATAATATGTAAAATATACAGATATTTCACTTCAAATGTATTAAATTATTAGTTAGGAACTTATATATAATTTCATATCATATCTAATCTCAAATTATCATTTTATAATTTCTAAATATTCATTACTAAGTATTTAATAAATCTTTATTCAACCGTATACACACCTTTCTAATCTAGTATCTTCAATAAAGATATAAATGTTGAATTATGTTCTTACCAGTAACATCCTTACATATGTTTCCCCTTTCATCCACACTAAGACCATGTGTAGTGGTACGTATGAATAATGTCCCCACCCATGGGCATTGTGCGACACGTGTCATCCCAGTCAGCAAAGAGCATTATCGGGCGTTTTTTTTAAAATGGGTGTAGTGGGGATGTGAGCATTGTGGGGCATTATGTTAAAAGATGTATAATAAAATTAAATAAAAAAAAGCCATGAAAAATGTTATTGGACAAACAAAAAGAAGATCACGGGTGATTGACCAAAACCATTGAAGCAAGGCGTGGAAAAAAGCACGCCAAAAGCATTTTCTAAAACGCCCCTGGGGCGGAAGATGGGCGTTGTGGGGCGTTTTTTAGGGGAAAAACGCCCAAAAACTCCACTATGGATGGTCTAAGTACCAAAAAACATGAATATTAAATCAAATTAAACGATAAGCTACCACACATCAAATGTAATGTATTATTTACAGTTTCATACCTGCAACTTCAATGGATGCCATATCATCATCATCATCATAATTTTTGACATTTTTGGAACGAAATTTAATCCAACAAAAGCAGCTCATCTTTAATAACTGATTCAACACATTAGGGGTGTGCATGGTTCGGTTCGGTTCGGTTATTAGCATTATCCGTAACCGTACCCGAAGTCATCGGTTAATCGGTTCGGTTAATTCGGTTAATTTGTCGGTTTTCGATTCGGTTCGGTTCGGTTAATAACCAATTCAAACAAGGGCTAATTTTTTTCTTAGAATTACATGTAATGGAGATATAAATACATGAAATAGATGTATAAATAAATGATATGAATGTATAAATGCATGAAATAGATGTGTAAATACATGAAATGGAGGTATAAGTAAATGAAATGAAGGTATAAATAAACGAAATGGAGGTATTGTTACATGAATGAAAGTATAAAACATGAAATAGAGGTATAAAAGCTAGAAATATATAAAAAATAAATGGTTCGGTTCGGTTCGGTTAATTTCGGTTAACCGATGGTAAAAAAAATTATCCGTTAACCGACTTCGGTTAATTCGGTTTCGGTTAATTTCGGTTCGGTTTTGTCGGTTTTCGGTTCGCTTTCGGTTAACGGTTCGGTTATTGCACACCCTTACAACACATACACAGAGATGCTTCAAAACGATTCAGAAATTCATATAACAAAACAACAAACTACACATTATGAAATAAAAACATTACATGAGCACAATAAAAACCGACCTAAATAGACTTACGAAAACTCTTAATTCAATAACGCGGCATTGCCAAAAAAATCAACACCCCAACGAATTAAAACTAAATTTCCATATTGAAACCATTAAATTATATATATATATTAAACAAAATAGAACAGTAAACAAAAATTTGCAATAGTTTATGGTGTGAAGTAGCTGTTACTGCTTGGAATTTAGCACCGAAAGTCTTTTAGCGATCTGTATGAACACAGAATTTAATAGTGACAGATGAACGTATAGAATCCGTTTTGGTTAATTGATGCCACTACATTACATATCATGTTACATCTTTGAAAAAAAGAGAAATGTATTACATATTATATTACTTCTTTGAAAAGAAAAAAAATCAATAATAGTATTTATTTTACAAGGTCAATATCATTGCAAAGTAATTTTTTCTTTCATGAAAAGGACTTTCTGACTTCTAAATTCCTTATCAATTAATGTATTTAAAATGGATCCTATTATTAGCACACATTGGTTTCTTAATATACGACCTTATAAGACAATAACAATTCTCAAGATCAATCAAAGGCTTACATTGTCTGTCACGTACAAACCTTATACGGGTCGTATAGGTCTATGTAAACGTATTAGGTACGAGGTAATACGACAGAATATGATGGATGTGATATTACGTCAGCCCTATACGAGTCGTATAGGGCTACACGACCCGTATTGGTCTCTGAAAAAATGTATTCAACTTTCTGCCTTTATAAACAACGATGGGGAGACAAAGATTTCATTGTTTCTTCTTCTCTTCTTTCTTTCTTTCGACAAACGATTCCACCATGTCTTGGTTCGACCTCAATTATGTTTTTGGCGAATTGTCCGGAAACAACAAGAGCATGTTTATTCCCGGAAAGCAGTGTTGTATAGTATTTATGTTGGTGCATATGTATGTCCCCTACGTCATTATGTATCGAGTCTGAGTTAATAGGGCTTAATCTGTTAGAAACAAGGCGTATTTATGTAAAGTTTAGGCCAAGTTCGCCCATGAATGCATGTGAGAAGGCAAGTTCGGCCGAACTTGACTAGGTCAAGTTCGGGCGAACTTAACTCAAGTTCGACCCCAAGTTCAGGCGAACTTACTCCTTATCATATCCTTTCCAGCGAACTTGTACTACTATATATAGGTGCCTTGGGATTTCATTTGTAAGAGTTGGAGAGATTTTGGCACAGAGACGGCGAAGCTCTGTCGGATCCGGTTCTCGAATGTATTGAACTTTAGATCAATGAAAACAACATTTAATGAGTAATTCTTGTTATTTGGTTAACTTGTCATTAGTTTCCGCCTAATCGGACAATATATAACAAATTTAGGTTCCCGTGCTAATAGTGGACGTTCCTACAAGTGGTATCAGAACCTGGATACCTAAATTTGGTGGAATCAAGACAAGAATCTCTCTATTTCATCTCCATTCTATCATTTTTCTTAACATTTTCACATATTTGATGATTTCATGGTCAAAAATGGGTGATTTTTGAATATATCATGTAAAACACACTATTAGCAAACCCCTAGAGTTTGGACATCAAATTCAATCAAATTGATATCAAAAAGTTGGAAAAACCATGTTTTTGGAACAAGCCATGGCCAAACTTAACATCAAGTTCGACCGAACTTGATTAAAATCTCACTGATTTTCATCAAGTTCGACCGAACTTGATAGGATTTTCAAGTTTTTTGTGAGAAGTTCGCTCGAACTTGAAGGATATTTCAATAGTTTTGGTTAAGTTCGACCGAACTTGATCGAATCTCATTGAATTTTATTCACAAGTTCGCCGAACTTGACGAACTCATTGAAATATTACCTAAGTTCGACCGAACTTAAGTGTTTGTCTTGAAATCTTACACAAGTCCGCTCGAAGTGTGATTTTTCTCAAAGAAATACCAAGTTCGACCGAACTTGAGGATAAGTGATAAATTCTGAAAATTGTTATCTAAAGTTCGACCGAACTTGTTGAAACTTGATTCAAAATCTGTTTTGACACAAGTTCGACCGAACTTGCTTGTTGCTAATCAATTATCAAGTGTTTTTTATTGTATTCTCAGATAAGTCCAAAATGGAATATTTTCACAACGTGTTCGTTTCTCAGGTGGCTTCCGCATCAAACGCTAACATTCTCATGGCAAATCAGATGAATATCGACAATGAAATTGGTACAACATCGAAACCGCCGAAGCTAATGAGCATGGACGAGTTTGAAGGATGGAAAGGAAAGTTTGTGAACTGGATACAAGCGAATCAATTCAACAGCTGGGTTGCAGTTGAGGATGGTTACAAATGGCCAAAGGATGAGCGCGATCAAGATCTTCTGCTGAACAAGTTTTCAAATGCCGACAAAGATAATTATGTTGCAGAGAAGAAATGATTATGTTGTAGAGAAGAAAATGATCAGCTTGATACAACAATCAGTGAAGGAAGATATCTTGATACTTTTGCCAGAATATGATACTTCACAGGAATTATGGAATTCTCTTTGTGAGAAATTCAAAGGAAGTGATGAAATGATCAAAAGCAAAAAAGCTTTAATCAAGAAAGAATTCGAGATCTTCACGATGATAAAAGGTGAAACAATGAAGCAGATGATCGATAGATACTCTCACCTCATGGTCCAGATGCGGAGACATGATATCAAACGATCTAATAAAGAGCAAATCGAGAAGTTAGCCGATGCACTTCCAGAAGGAGAATGGACAACATATCTGACGATTCTGAAAAATAGTCCATCTTGGAGACACTTCAAGTTGTCATCTTTCATTGACAAATTAGAAGGTCATGAAATGGAGTTGATGAAAATTGCGAAATCAAAGAATGCTAATGTTGTTCAAGATGTCGGTGTTTATTTTCAAAGCCTGAAAATCGAAACAGCATTTAGTGCAAATGCAAATTCTTCTCCAAGTCAAACTTCTCCATATGTTGGTTATACTAGTGCTAGTTCAAGCTCTTCATTCCAAAATCAGACAAGCCAGCAAGTTCTGATTCAAATGTTTTCCAGTGTAACATAGCAGTTGATTTGAATAACGTATTTCCTGAAAAGGTGGCCAAACAGCACATAGCACTTCTTGCTACCATTCTCGAATCATATGAAAGTCTCGTTGCTGGAAAGATCGGTAATCCAAAAATGACCGCCGAAGATTATGATCAGGTGGACGAAGAAGAGTTGGAACTGATGGATATCAAGTGGAGTCTGGCATCTATCATCAGAAGAGTTTCTAAATTTGTGGCGCTCACTGGAAGGGATATTGGTAACTTAAGCAACAAGCTTGGATTTGACAAGGCTAAAGTCACATGCTTCAGATGTCGACAAAAAGGACACTTCAAACGATAATGCAACAATCAAGAAGCAAGTGGAAACCAAAATCCTTTCGGCAGCAACAATGAGTACTACAAGAAAGCTCTTCAATACAAGCCATATCTGAAAAGAACACAAATCGAAGTAGAAGATAAATCTGCAAAGACAACCGAACAAGCTCTTGTTGTTACTCATGAAGAAGATGGTTTTGAATGGAACAGATACATTGGAAAGAAAACTGGTGTTGCTATGATGGCAGAGGTAGTGAATGAATCTGATACATCGTATGTCGATGGTGCTTTGAAAAATGCCATTCTGTAAGGATATAGACAGAGAGCTGAGGAAGAAGAGTTAGCTTATCTGGAGATGCAGAAACAAGAAACTTTGAAAGCAGACGCAGAAAAGGTAAAGGCTAAGGTAAGTGTGTCTGAAAAGGAAGTTGTGAAAGTTGTGGAGGTTGAAAAACCTTGCAGAAAGTGCGCAAGTCCTTGTGAACCATGTCTTGATAAAGTCAAAGTCATAAAAGAATTGACTGTACACAACGAAAATTTTTGTTATGATTACAGAACCATAAAAGAAGCTTATGATAAAATATCAAGCAAATATAAATATGTTGAACATACTAATAGTGAACTTAATGCTAATGTAAAAATGTTAAATGCCACAGTAATTGAGAAACAAAAGGCAATTAACATGTATATTAATACAATTGCTGAAACAAAGCGTGAGTTTCACAGCATGAAAATTGAAACGGAACGGGTAAGACAGCTTCTAAAGAGCTACACCACAAACCCGTATGTCATTGATGTAACATTTGTCAAAAACGGGTTTTCCAAACCCGCTTCGTTTGTAATCGAATATCAAGTTATAAATGTTTCGTTGCGTATTTATGTTTATTTTAATTTTAAACGATGCATAATTAATTAACAAATTAGAATTTAAAAACTATAATTAGTAAAAAGTGAAAAGAAATTAAATAAAAAAAGAAAACCGGCTGCCGGGATTCGAACCCGGGTCAGCCGGGTAAGTATAAAGACTTAACACGCACACATATAACCACTCCGCCACTTGATGTTTTCTGTGAATTCTAGGAAACAATTAAATGATAACTTCACTCAGGAATCAACCGGTTTATGCCGAGTGTAACCGTAATCGGTTTTCAAACGTCCAAAACGTTTGAGTGATCGCGATTTTCTGTTAATAACCGATACACCGACATTTCTAATCAATTCAGTCATGAATGGACTTGAATTCAAGTGATGCTCGGTTTTTATAACCGAAAACATTCACTTCTGGAATTACTTCAACAAAAGCTTCATTTCGCGACTCAATTACATTCCCAGAACTTTTATTCTCGCGTTTACTCTCGTTTCTGATCGTCGGAATTGCTTTTTGAACTCGCCGGACTTTCGCCGAAAAACCGTGTTTTCCATCAAATCAGTAAGTCTCTCAATTCTTTCATCGTCTATCGGTTGTTAAGCTTTTGCTAACTCAAACCCTTCAATCAGAATCAGTTTCAGACAACGATATCGGATAATTAACTCTCGCCGGAAAACTTCTGAAAGTTCCCAATTCTCGCTGTGAAACGGTATAGCCTTTTAAACCTTCTGGTAATTCTTGTTCAGTGCTTCAATTCCGCATTTAGCTAATCAAATTTGTTAATCTGTCCGCTCAGACGAAATCCATAAAAACAGAGCCGACGACTTCGCCGGAATTCTGAGATAGATCGTTTCTCCGGTATGTTTACTTCCAAAATTTTCTCTGCCATTTCATTTTAGTCCTTTGAATGTTTGTCAATCGAATTAAACAAGAAACAGTAGAGTAATCGTAGTCTGTGATATTGTAACGAAGAGGATGAAGTTAGGTTGTTTATAAGTTTAATATAATTTGGATATTATCTCGGGTTAGACACACAGTCCAGCGGTGGACTGTGTGCGCACATATATCACACGCCGCGAGTTCGACCTTGACACACACGTATGCTCTGTAATAAAGATGTTTTATTTTTCTAACCGAACCGGATTAACTCACGGTAGATGTTAAGTATAATAAAAATCGGTATATTAACCAGGTTAGACACACAGTCCAGCGGTGGACTGTGTGCAATACTAACTCACAGGTCCCGGGTTCGAGACCTGTTGCACACTCCGGTTCGATGATTAAAACCTTTTTGAAAATAAAAGAATTTTGAATAAACTAAAACAGTATATAAATATAATTAAAAACAGAATTATTTCGGGTTAGACACGTAGCTCAGTTGGTAGAGCTGCGTGCACGCGTACGGGAGGTCTCGGGTTCGAGCCTCACCCAGCGCATACATATACACGATTGAACCGGTCAAACAGTCAAACGGTCAACAGTCCCGGTCAACGGTCAATGGTCAACGCAAAAGTCAACATTTTTTTATATTTTTATTT
The DNA here is from genome assembly GCA_947069175.1 of Scalesia atractyloides. NCBI lineage: Eukaryota > Viridiplantae > Streptophyta > Magnoliopsida > Asterales > Asteraceae > Scalesia > Scalesia atractyloides. The sequence goes on from CAMTDV010000030.1 coordinate 85,334,980, forward strand.
ATTTATTTAGTTTAAAAATACTTAAAAATAATGTTTTTAAAGATAGATAATAGCCTTAAACTCACAAAAATATATATAAAAATCTTATTAAAATTATTAATAAAATCCACTCATTTACCATACTTCCCGTTATTATTTAGGTTAGTTAAGTCTCGTCGATCAATCCTCCAAACTCGTGCGCATTTCATCATCTTCAACCGAACGCACCCAATGTGAGTGAACCTCTACAAATTCCCCGTTTTAATCACGTTTTTGGGGTGTATCATGTGTCTTAATATTTATTATATTTAAATCATTGTGCATACATCATATCCATGAACAAATGTGTATTCAGCTTGTATCAACTGTTTGTGTGGTTATTGTTTAGATTCAATTTATTATTTTCAGTACATGCAATATCATAGGCCGCCGCTCCCCATTACATTATGAGCGTTGAGCAGTTCCCCATTACATTATGAGCGTGAACCGGGCGTTGCCAACATACGATCGGCTCCATTTGATTGAGCCTTGATCGCACAGACATTCATCATAGGCCGTCCGTTCCCCATTACATTATGAGCGTGAACGTGACGTTGCCAACATATACAGTTCATTCATGTTATATATTCATGCAAGTTGATATGTTATTATATGTTATTGTATGTTATTATATGTTATTGTATGTTATTGTTTGTGGTTGTTATTGTTATTGTTTGATTATTTACATTTGCTCACATATGACTATTGCACAATTTTTCCATGTTAAAGATATCAAGAAATCAATAATAAATGCTTATCTAACAAGGTTCACTCGCCAACTTATGTTGACCCAAAAACCCCATTTTTACACATGATACAGGTGATCCAGCTGCAGCAAGAAACACATAGGATTGGCTTAGAAGAATAAACTGGTTTAGAGCTTGGATTGTTTAGTTGATTATTTTTCTTTGTATTTGTATGAACATGTTTGGATTATTGAGGATGTAATTTTGACTTAAATAAATATGAAACATATTAGTAAATATCATGAGCTTTGGTGATAACCCAATTATGCCCCGACTCTTATTCCGCTGCGGGTCGGGGTGTGACAATTGATCACATTTTACCTACGATTAAATCAGAGGAAAATGGTGAGAAATCAAAGCGTAAAGAGTACGGATGTGTTCCCTCCACCATTTCTTGCAAGTTATTCATGCAAGAAAGATGATGAGATCGAAAAGGCATTTAACTTACTTATTTTGTCTGATAAGAAGAATAAATTGCATGATAACATTGATGTAGACTTTACGAAATCAAATGATGACAATGAAGCGGTGGTTAAAAATGTGGTTAAAATGTGTTAGGAAATGATTCTGATGAAGGCAGCTTTCAAAGCGCCAACTCAGGTTCAAACAGTTCTGATACACAGTCCGAAAATGACCATACAGCTTCATAACATGATCTAAGTGATGATCCAAACGTTGTCATATACAAGGTTAAGGATTCTGATAGATTATACTTCGATGATAGCTTTCTGATTCGGAATGTAAAAGAAGATCAAATTGATAAACTGTTTAAACTTCTAGAAGTTTCATCAGATGATCTTGACAAAAATGAGAAAAGATTTTACTCGAAACCTAAAAGGAATGCTAACAATTATCAAAAGGTTGGTGGTGATTTTCCTGAGCACAGGAGAGCAGGTTTAGGTTTGGAGGTTGAAGAAGAAGAACTGAAGAAGAAGGAGAAACCAGTGTTCCAGGAATACAAGGTAAGAATATAAAGTTTGTGTACAGAACGAGCACGGTTCAAGAAGAAAGCATGATTGGTAAGCAATCAAATGATGAATTCAAGAAAGAAAAAGAACTTTGGTACAAGGCTAAGACCAAGTCCACAAGTGGATTAAAACCCACTAGTGGAAATGTTTCTGATAACCGGACTTGCTTTAAATGCAATAATATTGGACATATTGCACGCAAGTGTCTGAATCTAAAGCCTGTGTTTCCTCAAAGAAAAACCGAATCAAAAGATGAAAAGCAAAAAACAACCAGATATTGTGAAATCTATTAAAGAGTCAAATAGAAACTATGAATCTAAACAAGAAGTGAAACCTAAAACTGAGTCAAAGTTTAACATTTGAAAAAAGGTGAAACTTCAAAGTTAAATGAAAACAAATATTCTAAGTTCTATATCAAGAAAGATAGAAACAAGCTACAATCTTGGGTTGTTAAGAAAAAGCTTTCATCATCTGAAAAGTCAAAATCTGTTGCTGACAAAACTGAAAATGTTAAATCAACTGAGTCAGTAATCAAACAGACAAAGAAAGAAAAGGTTAAAACGTTTTCAAAATCGACATTGGACGAAATGTTCGATGATGATTTTGAATATGATGAAGAGTTAGAATATGGTTATGATGCTTATCAGTACAAACCTAAAACCAAAAAGGTTTGGGTTTCATTTTTCAAATAGTTGTTTCATGTGCAGGAGTCCCAAGATCCACTTTATCAAAGTTTATACAGGATAGCGGAGCTCCATGAGTTTTTAACTTATCTAGAAAGTCATAATTTTTGACGTTTTTGAAATCACAAGTGGTTGAAAAAGAAAAATTTGAAAATTTTTGAGAAAATCCACACCGTTGAACAGAACACTGATTGTTATATTGAAAAATCATTTAAAATTTGATTTCTACAAGTGGTTTCTACAAGTTGATGTTATCAAATATTAATGGTTTGTTTTGCTCACATATGGTAATGCAGAAGATGAAAAAAGGATCGGACGACGAGTTATCGGGATCCTCATTGGTTTGTTACATAGAAGAATTTCTTTAAATCTAAAATCCAAAAAATATGTTTTTGATTTTAGGGGGAGTAAGAAAATTTGAAAATTTTTAGAAATTCAAAAACATATGAAAAAGTTGAAAATTAAAAAAACATTGAAAAAATTCAAAAAGTACAAAAACATTGAAAAAGACAAAAAGAATTTGGTTGTCAAAAAGGAAATGATAGTACATCAGTGGACTATCACAGTATGCTAAAGAATTGTAAAGTTTAAAAGTGATAAACAAGTCTTACTGTGGATGTGTCGATAGGCTTTACACGTTCAGTAAATTGTTTCCGGGATATAAACTAAATTTTACAACTGCTTAATCTTGTGGATTAACACATCTTGGATATATGGACTTAGTACTCCGAAATTTCGATTGAAGGGTTGCCTGATTCTGAGATACGAGGTCTTTATAGATAATTGATATTTGGGGTATTATACAACTTATTCTGATTTTGCGGAAGCAATAGCCTAGAACTTTTATAATGCTTTTACTATAAACCCCTAAAAGTTGCATGCAATCTTGAAGAGTATCGAAAGATCTAATCATTTACATAGCTAAAAAGATTCCTTAAGTGGAACACACCTTAAAGACGAGCCTTCGTCTCTTTGTTGGTACGGTAGTACTAACATGAGCTCTCAAGGCCTCGCATAACCCAATACAGATATCAATCACGCTATACTCACATGTAAGATGAAATCTAGGGAATCTGGATTCGGGAGTATATTCAAGAAATGGGAACCATAGTTAAGTCAAGTTTCATAATTCTTACTTAACATATCTTGGAACAATTGAGAAACGTGATGAAGTTTAAGAGGACAAACATATCGACAATTTAGGTAAGCGAGTTTAAAACTTAGAGTCATCAAAAAGGTCAACGGTACTGGTGATATGTCTCAAAACAACTGATATGATCCTTAGGCACAAATTCACAAAAATAAGTCTGTAAATATGTTTGTACATAGTTTACTTTTCTTGTTAAAAAATTTCTGTAAATACTTTACTTGCTTTTCAAAGATAAAACTAAAAAGATTTCCAGTGTGTTTTAGCATAAATTTTCTAAAATACAAAAAGATTTTGTTTCTACATTAGTTTCAAACGAGCAAATGTTGGAGAACGTATCTTTGAAGTCTGGTAAGAAAATCTGATGAATGTTGAAAAGTTCATTAAATTGAAACTTTAAAATCAGACTGTTCATAACGGTTTTTCAAACTGAGGTCATTAATTTGGGCTTGGTTGATATATTTGGTTAATCAAGGTCATTAACTTGGACTTGATCAACTAAGTGGATTTTTACAAAACAAATGATAAAGATGTGAAAGTTGAAGGTTTTAAAACGTAAAATGTATTCAAGGTCATTAAGTTGAACTTGAAACAATTAATGTCTCTGAAAATATTGAAGTGAAGATTAAAGTTTGAAATGTTGATGGTACAAAATGATACAAAATTTCAAAACAGTGAATCTGAAATGTTTATTTGAATGTCAGAAAGTATTTAGACAGGTAGTAAAGTTTGAGGGGGAGCTGGATAAAACACTGTCCAAAGATTTCAGAAAGCTCAAAGCTAGGGGGAGTTTGAAGTCTAAAGACCAAAGCAAAGGAGAGTCTGATTCTAAAGCTTAAAGCAAGGGGTAGCATGGTGATTAAAAGTTTTATCATGACAAAGCTCAAAGAAAAAGGAAGAGGATTTAAAGATCAAGATGGTAAAGTTTATACAAGAACTAAAGATCGGAAGACTCAGAAGATTGTAAATGTCAAGATGACTGCGGCAACATCCAAGGGGGAGTCTGTTGGTGCATATGTCTGTTGCCTACGTCATTATGTATCGAGTCTGAGTGAATAGGGCTTAATCTGTTAGAAACAAGGCGTATTTATGTAAAGTTTAGGCCAAGTTCGCCCATGAAAGCATGTGAGGAGGCAAGTTCGGCCGAACTTGACTAGGTCAAGTTCGGGCGAACTTAACTCAAGTTCGACCCCAAGTTCGGGCGAACTTACTCCTTATCATATCCTTTCCAGCGAACTTGTACTACTATAGGTGCCTTGGGATTTTATTTGTAAGAGTCGGAGAGATTTGGCACAGAGACGGCGAAGCTCTGTCAGATCCGGTTCTCGAATGTATTGAACTTTAGATCAATGAAACCAACATTTAGATGAGTAATTCTTGTTATTTGGTTAACTTGTCATTAGTTTCCGCCTAATCGGACAATAGATAACAAATTTAGGTTCCCTTGCTAATCGTGGACGTTCCTACAAGTGGGGTGACGATGGTTGTTATAAGGTGGTCGTTGGTGATGATTTTAGGAGGTTGCCGGTTTAGGAGGTGACTAGTTGTGGTTATAAGGTTTCCTCAAAGTCAGGGCCGTCTCTGAAGATCACAAAAGTTTTTTTGGCCCTGTGCGAGATAAAATGTTTGGGCCCTATTCGCACTAAAAAATTGGAAGTAATGCTCTCGGTCAAGTATTTATAGTCCATATCGATTCTATTCTATATTTCAACATATCAAATTATCCATGTTCATAGAGGATTGCACAACTCAAATTAGTATCGATTAAAAACAATAAATCCTAGTTTTATGGTATAAATAAATTAATACACCTAACATTAGTTTCAACACCCCTCCAGAGAAGCAAAAATAAATAACCCTTGAATACTTTCAACAAAAAAGAACCATAATATGTATAAACATATCCAAATTAGTTTTGGAACACAAACTTTTTCATACAAATAAAATAAATTGAACTAGAAATTGAGTTTACTAGGTTTTTATTGTAAATGATTAAATAAGAAATAATAAACAAAAACTTACAAATTAAAACAAGAAAATATAAAGTTTTTTTTTTGTGTAAATCGTTAAGTGAGAAAAAAAACTTACAAAAAGGCCTAAATTTATATGTGAAAAAAAAATTAAAGAATAAAATGTGAAAAAAAACAAATTTAAAGACTAAAAATAAGCTTTTCACTCATGTGAGAATAGAGGACTTGCAATGAATATACTGAATAAGCCCCTTAGGCCCAATACAAAACACTGAGGATACCCAAAAAAACAAAAACAACCGGATCATGTGAGAGTCAAACACGGAACAACCCGTTTCATAATAAGCTTCCCACCCATTGAGACAAAGATTGGATGTGAATGTATTTTTCTACGATCATTTTATATATAAAGCTATATATCTTTTAAACAGTTTTGGGCCCTCTGATATTTTGGGTCCTGTGCGGTGGCACCTTCTGCGCAGGTCCAAGACCGGCCCTGCTCAAAGTGAGGGTATAAAGATGAAGAGGAAGTGAGTCCTACGTTTTTTTATGTTTACTACTAATAAAAAAATTCTACTAAAAATTTTGTACATTTAATAAAAGACTAAATTACCATTTAATTCAACAAATATTTAAATGAGGATTGCAAATTAGATTATAATGATTGACGACATTAAATTGTAAGGTAAATGGAATGGACGAGATAATTAAATGAACAAGGTAATGTAATGAATGAGGTAATGCAATGGATCATTACAATTGCATGTCTTGTTTGGTTACTATGTCTGAAATGAATGAATTTTTATTGTGTATTGTTTGATGGGTTAGAAAAACGAAGGAATAAAATCAGCGGTGAGTGGTGGCGGTGGTAGCGATTGTGGGTGGTTATAGGTGGCGGTGCGGCGGGCGACGGTGGCGAGTGGCAGTGCGGCGGCGACGACGGGTGGCGGCGGCGACCGTCGGTGGTGGTTGGTGGTGGCGGCGGCGACGGCGGTGGTTGTCGGGGTTGCAACGGAGACTGTGGCGGGTTGCGACGATGATGGCGTCAGTGGTGGTGGCAATGGTGGTGTTGTTGATGAATGTTGCATTAGGAGATGAAATGAAAAAAACATAGGGTTGGATGAAATGATTTTGAGGGAATGCAATGTCTTGTGGAATAGATGATTCTATTCAATTAACCAACCAAACACCATTTTCTTCATTCACTCGTAATAATACATTCCATTTCGTCTCTTATTACTGCATGCAAAACACTATCTAAGTGTCTTATTGTAATTTTTTTATATAAATCACATAAATCCACTTAATTCTTAAGGATGACATTTTATCATAAAGAAAATTATAAAGTACATTTTGAACAAAAAAGTTAAACGAATGTCAAAATGTGCAAAAGTATATGAATCTAAAACAGATTCAAAAACTAGAAATAGTTAAATGCCAAAATGGTCCCTGAGGTTTGCTCACTTTCGCCACTTTAGTCCAAAATCCAAATTTCTTAAATCTGGATCCCTGTGGTTTGCGTTTTATTGTCATTTTAGTCCAAATTTCAAATTTGATCAGATTCTCAACTTAAATCCTGATATTTTGTATTTATCCTTAGAGGTATTTTGGTCATATTAGCATCACTATATATACATATTAAAAAATACAGATCTGCAAACTCTCTCTCTCTCTAAACAACACCCTATCTCTCTATCTGAATTACCACCACCACCCCCACCACCTCATCATCCCCACCACCACCATCCCACTGCCGCCGACACCACCATCCCACTGAAACCCCAACACCACCATCAAACTGCCGCCACTTCTGGACAACACCCTATCTCTCTGTCTGAACCACCACCATTACACCACCACCACCACCCCCACCACCGCGTCATCCCCAACCATCACCATCCCACTGCCGCCGACACCACCTTCCCACTGAAACCCAACACCACCATCCAACTGCCGCCACTTCTGGACAACACCCTATCTCACTCTCTGAACTACCACCACCACCGCATCATCCCCACCACCACCATCCCACTGCCGCCGGCAGTCACCCACAAACAAAATCAAATTTTGATCAAAACCCAATAAACACCATTCTCTTCAAAACCACCCCCAACATCCACCCTTGACCCAAATTCACAAGAAACCCTAATCCAAACCCTAATTCCACTGCACTTGACCACCGCCGCTGCTAGCGGCTTTCTGTTAGTCTGCTCCCCCTTCTCCCACCGCTATCTCTCTCTCCTAATCCAAACCCTAATTTCTCTGCTCCCCCTTCTCCCACCGCTCTCTCTGTCCTCGTACTCTTTATCTTCGTAAGTCTCTTCCTCTCTACTCATCTCTCTCTTCGTCGGCGGCAGTGGGATGGTGGTGGGGGGATGATGCGGTGGTGGGGGTGGTTGTGGTGTGGTGGCGGTAGTTCAGAGAGAGAGAGCAAAGTGGTGGTTATTGGGGTGTATTTTAGGGTATTATATATATATATATATATATATATATATAGTTATAATAAATCTAATATGACCAAAATACCCCGATGATAAAGACAAAATATTAGGATTTAAGTTGAAAATCTGACCAAATTTGAAATTTGGACTAAAATGGCAACAAAATGCAAACCACAAGGACCCAGATTTAAAAATTTTGGATTTTGGACTAAAGTGGTAAAAGTGAGCAAACATCGGGGAACATTTTGGCATTTAACTCAACTAGAAAATCTAAAAGAGATTCAAAAACTAGAATTCTCCCGCCGAAATACAGATAATATAAATAAATAAAAATATCTCTGGCATCCGTTTTCATCTCATAACATTAACTCCCCATTGTAAACCCTAACCCTAACCCTAACCCCCCTGCGTAAACTTCCCACCCAATTCCGCTATTTTCAACCATTTTCGCCCAGTTTTGACCTAATTCCTTCTTCTCCCTTCAATTTTCAGGATCAAACAATGAAAGGAGCCAAATCAACCGGTGCTCAGAAGAAATCGAACGCCAAGTACGGTTTTTGCGTTAATTTCTTAGGGTTTTGTATTTGTGTATATTGATTTTGTACTTTTGTAGGCTGGCTGTGAAGAAGGGGAAAGCCGCGAAGGATCCGAACAAGCCGAAGAGACCGGCTAGTGCATTTTTCGTGTTTATGTAGGTGGTTTAATTTTATGCTGTGTGTTGTTTAGATTTTTATGTTTGTTTTGGTTAAATTGATGAAGGGAGGAGTTTAGGAAGCAGTTTAAGGCGGAAAATCCCGACAACAAATCTGTTGCTGCTGTGAGTCATTTTTTTTTGTAATTTAAGCTTTGCTTTTGCTGTTTTGATTATTGATTCAATTCGTGTTTACATGTGGTGATTGATTTACAGGTTGGTAAAGCTGGTGGGGCAAAATGGAAAGCCATGTCTACTTCTGTAAGTAGTACTTTTAACATGTTTGTTTTCATCAAAAGATATCATTAGTAGTCCTTTTTAGGGCTGTTTAACGGATCAGAACCGGACCGAACCGAATTGAACTGGAACTGTTTAATGATAAATATAAGAACCGGAATCAAACCGCATTGTAACGGCATAAACGGTTCTTGCTTGAACCGGTATAAATGGTTCTTGCTGGAACCGGTTGTCAATTAAATTCTAAAACTAACAACAAAATTAGAAAAGGTTAAAACAATCAAACCGTTTAAAACATATACCTAAGAGTTACAATATCTAAAATTCAAACCAATAGTAGTAAAAATAACAACAATAAAATGTTTCAAACCATGAAACGAAAGTAGACAATTTAAAAAACAAAAGTCATGTAAAAACTATTATTTATACTCTTTAATCCTATAAGCATTTTTTAAAATGTAATATTTAAGGTTTAAATAAATTAATAGGGTTTTTGAATATATTATTGAAAGTTTAAATCTAAACCGGTTCTAGCGGTTCTTTAAACAGACCGTCGGTTATAACCGGAACCGAACCGCGAACCGTTTTCTCCCAATTTAAAAACCGGACCCAAAATATAACAATACGGTTCGGATCTAGCGGTTTCGGTTTGGTTCCCCGGTTTTGACGGTTCGGAACCGTAACTTGCTCAGCTCTAGTTTTTTGGATGCATGCCTACGCCTTTAAGCCTTGGTTTTAAAAAGGAAGGAATGAACAAAAAGCCACAAGGCCCAATATAGTGACAATTAAGCTTTTTGTATGTTTCAATAGAAAATTACATACATTTACAACCTGAAAAGCATGATGTACAACAACCTTCTGCACAAAATTATAGGAAATACATGACGTGCATGTCTCAGGGTAAACTTTTTGCCAAGAAATCGCGCATCAGGTGCGTTTTTTTCAAAAAGCTTGCCTTAGGCAACCAAAATTTGCAAGGACTTGAGCCTTGTTTCTGGCGAGGCAAGGTGCAGGAAAAATGTCTTGCTGCCATCCAGTCACTCTTATGACTTTCAGATGAGATCTTGATTTGAAACATCCAAAACTAGGCTGGAACCAGCTTAAATTAGCCCTAAACACACCTAAAATATGCCTAAAACCCAAAAATGGTATGTTTTTGGTATGTTTGTTCATCTTGGGTCTTAGCTATTTAAGCGCTTTGCGTCTAGGCTCAAGCTCACACTTTGCATGTTGAGTGTGTCTTGCACCTTTGACAACTATGTGTATGTTCTACAAAGGTGATTGGATCTGAGATTGCATGTATTTGTTAAATCAAAATATTGATCTAAAAATTCCAGGTGATATTTCAAGTTTATAGAGTTAATAAAGGATTTCTGCTTGTTTATTGATCCATAGCAATTTTGAAAAGTTAAGTTATATGTTAGTGGTGTTATGGATCATGTAAACACAGGAAAAAGCACCTTATGTAGCCAAAGCTGAGAAAAGGAAGGCGGAGTATGAGAAGACCATGGTAGCATACAACAAAAAGCAGGTAAGTTTTGTTAATTACATTGTTTTATATATTGGCTTATAAAGAATTTTTTTTGTTGATTATGAGTTTGTTTCAATGAAAACAGGCTTCTGGTGGTAAAGATGAGGATGATGATTCTGACAAATCCAAGTCTGAGGTTAATAATGAAGAGGACAGTGATGAGGTATGATGTTAAATGTTTTTACTTTTAAGTGCTTATTTATTTTGTTAAAAGGTTGTTTTTAGAAAGATCTATAAAAATATTAAGTTTATCGTGATCCTGTTTTAATTTAAAGAAACATAATGTGATTTATTATTTTTATAAAAGAATAAAAGAAGATTTGAAAGTTGGTTAGACCTTTGATAGTTGTCAAGAAATCATCATCATCATCATCATACTCAGTAAATCTCACCAATAGCAAAGTTAAGGTAGGGTCTCAGGAGGGCAAGATGTAAACAACCTTACCTCTACCCCGTAGGAATAGAGAGGCTGCTTCCTGAAATCGATTACTCATATCTTACTTGTTGATGTTTTCCTTTTGTGTTTTGCAGGAGGAGGATGATGACTAAGTTAGAAAATCAGAAAAAAGGGTTCGCCTGTTGACGGTTTGAATAGTTACTATGCTTTGTAGTTTTTATGTTACTGTTAGCCTGGATTTAGATCTTTGAGTGATGATAATATGCGCACTCGTATTCTGGTAACAAATCTTATGATATGAATAGTTGAAAGAAGTTATGTTAGTTTGTGCATATTCTAACTTTGATTTATATCAAGAATACAACAGCTTATGATTACAAACAAATCGTAGAAATCTAATTCAGAATGTTCCGAAACAATGTAAATGAATAAGATATCTACGACAGCTTATTTAGCGACTCATGATTCGTTGATTCATTGTTTAACAATGTACCGAAACAACATTTCATAATACCATAACAAATAAAGAATCTGACTATCAAGCATATTTAAACAATGAATCAACACGTTGTCTTAAGGTTTCTATGAGAGTGAAAAATATCCCCATTGTTTATACATCGAATTTTCACCCCTAGCTCTATCCAGTCCTTTAAGCCCAACTTTCTTTAGCTCATCTTCCAAGCCTAGTAACATCCAAACCTTAGCCCAATAACCAGAATTAATCTCCCACATCCAAACTTTAGCCCAACCCTCTTTAGACCATCTCTTATTTTAAAAGATCTCTTACATCCCATTACCTTGTGCATTCGATTAAAAGGCTTCGTCGGTGGGCACAGCCTTTTCAAAGTAGAAAAAACCGCATCCAATCCATCTGAAAGCTCATAACGATTTTTGCACTATTTTGGGCCACTTATCGTAGGCATGTATATTAAGTTTGTAACATATGAAATGTTTTATAAACTATATTATTACAATTAACTTTAGAAATACTTTGTATTTCACTTATAACTTTTAAGATACAATGTATTATAAACTTTCGAGTATAACATTGTGACGTGCTTATTTTTATCTACATAAAGATATAATATTTACTATAAAATGAGTTGTTAATACTAATGTGCAAGTAATTGAAGCACAAACAAATCAATAGTTGTCACTTTGTTTACTTTTTAGTGTTTTTTTATAACTTACATCGTTTATGTTTTTTCGTTATTTTAGTAAAATAGTATAATGTATTATAAAATTTTGAGTATACAATTGTGTCTTGTTTATTTTTATCTACATTTGATAAAAGTTTTATTTGAACGGGTCAGATGCGTGTTTTTTTCTTTACCATGAGGAAACAAACCGATATTGGCTGAAGTCTAAACATTTATAACTGTACCATGTTTGTTTTATAGTTTCCTTAACGTGATGATATAAAATTTGTTAAGTTGAATATGAAGTTGTAGGCATAACAAAGTTTTTTTTATACCGGAAAATATAGTGAGTGCCAATACAGTAATGGTACCATGACAAATCGACGGGATACATGCCGAATATACATAGAAACCGAAAGTCGCTTTTACTGTTTGCAATCGATATAAAACATATCTCTTTCCGTTGCTATATCAAGTGTTGTATCGTACCAAGCCAAACCTATACCGATCGAAAACCCGCTGCGGAGCGCGGATAATCCAACTAGTTCATCTTATTCATCATAGATACCTATATATTCTTTTCTTATTATTTTTGTTCTTTCAATTTTATTTTATTTCTAACTTTATGTGTATGTATGTGAGAAAGATGATAGTTTTTTTAAACTTAGGGGGAATGTGTGGGTTTTTGTTAGATTTTAAGGGGGTGGATGTAAACGTAGTGGATGGAATGTAATGATGTTTTTGTTAAATTTTTAAAATTTTGAAGATAGGGTGAGAGATAGTGAATAGAATGTGAGTTCTCTAAGAGCATTCACATATTTTTACTTTATAATTTAACTAAATACATATTTTTCAAAATTTATCTTTCATTTGAAAAAAAAACTCCAACATCCTATCTACCATTTTTATCTTCATTTTAGAGTAAAATGCTTGAATAGTCTTTCTGGTTTGTCTAAATTTCACCTATAGTCGCTAACTTTCTAAAATTACACTCTTGCTCCCTGTAGTTTTATAAGTTGTTACTCGGATAGTCCTTAAGGCAAATGGAGGTTAGTTTTTCTAGTTAAGTATATATGTGAAATGACTAAATATCCTTAATGAAAAAATACAAGAACTAATAATAAAGAGTAAACTTCCGTTTTGCTCCCTGTTGTTTGGTCGTTTTAATAATTTTGCCCAGTCCTTTAAAAATAGTCATTTTACTTCCTGATGTTTCGGTTTTGTCGTCAGTTTGCTCCATAACCTTAACTCCATCCATATTGTATGTTGTATGTTAACCGAAAGGGTATTTGGGTAATTGAAAATATAAAATAAGGGTACTTTGGTAATTAAAATTTAAATATAAAGTATTAATATATACATACACATAACAAATACAGTCTTTACTTTCTCAGTAAGATCTCCCTCTCTCTTCTACACCACCACCTGACACCACCCGCCACCCACCACCCCGACGCCACTACCTGACATCACCACCTCTCTCTCTCTCTCTATTTCTCTCTAAACTTAATACCCCACCTTCATTATCACCTAACACACCACCACCACCGTCATCACCATCATCTCTCTCATCTAACCGGCCACCACCACCAATCACCACAACTCAACCACCAGCACTAGCCACCCTCTGCCTTTCAACAATCAAAAGACAAAACCCAAAATCAAGTTTGAAACCCTAGCTGTCGTTGCCTCCTTTCAGAACTGGGCGAGGCCGAATAAGAGAGATACACTTGGTGAACGTGAAAGAGAGGGGGGGAGAGAGATAGAGATAAAGTTGTCTGGCGTGTGGGGTGGTAATGACGGCGACGGTGGTGGTGGTGGTGTGGAAATGGCGGGGGCTGGTGGTAGGGATGGGGTCTGATTGTGGTGGTGGTGGTGGCGGTGTCTAGTGGTAGAGGTTGTGTTAGTGGGTGTTACACACACAGACAGAGAGAGAAAATGAGATATAGTAAGAGAAAGGGGGTGATGAAGTGAGGGAAGGGTTCTAATTGTTTTTGTTTTACATATATTTTTAATTTATATATCACCAAAAAAGACAAAACAAATGGATTTTAAAAATCAATTTAATTACATATTTATAGAATTACCAAAATACTATTATCTTTAACAAACACTTAACACAAAGTTAGGGGTGAGGAGTGAAATGGAGACAAGTTAAATAGATCAAGAAGTAAAATGACAATTTTTAAAGGATTGAAACAAAACCATTAAAATGACCGGAAAACAAAAATTTACTAAAAATAAATATAGAAACACATCCCCGCATTTTTTCTTTATAAACTAAGTGTATATTAAATAAAAAAAACACACACATCCCTATTTCCTCTTCATCTTCAACCTTCATAGCCATGAAGCAAAACCTTCTCCCAAACTTCAACCAAAGCCCAACAAAACCCTTCTCCATCGCCATATCTCTAATCACATACCATTCAACCTACGGTGTTCGATACTGACCTGGAATGACGGTTCATCCGGTGAGCAGAGGATGTTTGAAAGTGTGTTCGATAACGACCCGGTTCTGCCGTCGAATTCTTCAGATCCCGTTACGGTTTCAGATCAAAAGAAGTTTCTTTTTAGGATTTGCAAATTTAATATATGTTTGGATCCCTGGATTATGTTGCCTTTTTTTAAGAAGTGGGTGTTCTAATTTGTTTGTGGTATTTTGAGATTATGTGTTGATTACCTATTTAGTGTTTTATTTGTGTTTGATCTGTGAATACATACATTTGTATGTACTATGTTCTAGCACTTTTGTTTGAAGTGATGATGAGTACTTATTAATTCATGGTTACATGTTAATATTTTTTTTATATAAAATTGGAAAAACTAACCATCATCCGCCTTAGGGACTATCCATTTAATAACTTATCAAATCACATGGAGCAAGAGTGTAATTTTATAAAGTTAGGCCCTATAGGTGAAATTTTGGTAAACCACCGGGACTATTCGAGCATTTTACTACAAAAACAATTATTTTATTATATTTCTTGTTTTTTTACACCCACAACAATTTGATGGATGATGAATAGTAGTTTATCGTATATAAAAATTACCATAGCCACTTTTAAAATTAAGGTTTCGGGGAGATATATAGGGGATGGGATGTAATCTATTTTTATATTTTAAATTATGAAGATGGGAGTGCTTTGATGGATGGGATATGTTATCTATCCTCATTCATATAATTAAGTTAAAATCATGGTTGTAAAACAAGTTTTCAAGTCTGTCATCTATGTACTCTCTGAGTATTCGATCCAAGGTAGTCTGTCGAGATGACTTTATTCAACTCCGCATATTTACTTGGAATCGATCAAACGCGGTCAAACTCGGCCAGAATCGGATCTAGCAGGTCAATTTTGGCCAAGTTTAACTTAAAAAAATAAAACATAATTTACATGCCTATCATATTAGAGAATGGATATCATTTTCACGTATTGTGTTATAATTATTAGTAAATTTATATTATTTGACAGGGTGAGGTTCCTGTAAAAAGAACCCTTTACGTAAGAAGTGTGAGAAGGCATAAGATTTAAGATGTAGGAATCATGTTTTCAACCTAGCCATTATGTTTTGGGTTGTTTTGGCAAGAAAAACACCAAACGTAACAATTTAAAACACAATGCATAGACGCGCAATTTAAAAAACACTATTTAACACTTAAAACACACTACTTAATGTTCTTAGCATGGTGTTTTAAGTTTTAAGTCTAGAATTCATTGCATTGTGTCTTAAATTTGTTATGTTTGATGTTTTTCTTGCCAATACAACCCAAAACATCATGCCCAAGTCCAAAACATGATGCCTACATGTCAATTTCTATGCCTTCTCACACTTCTCATGAAAAATTGTTTTTTTACAGGATCCTAACCTTATTATACATATATTTAATTTCCAAAAACTTGTTTCTTTATACTTTAGCATGTCCGAGTATTCCTCGAGTACTCTCCGCCTATGCCGAGTACTATCAACTCCCCGCTTAGCGACTTTTGCAACCATGGTTAAAACTCATATGTGTATATAAAACTAGGTGGAGGTGGGCTGTTCATCGAATCGAATAACGAATTTTCGAATTAATCGAATCGATTTTTTCGAATAATTATTTTTTTACTTGAATTCGTATTCGTATTTGATTTGATTCAATTTATATTTGAAACTTGAATTCGAACCGAATTCGAATAAATTCGACTAAATTCAAATTCACCGTAAACAATACATTATTTTACATTCATTTTTTAAAACTACTGCAAAATAATTATATTTAACATCAAATATAATAATATGCAAAAATAATTAACTATCAGTATGTCAAAACACCAAAATATAGAAGAGAAATTGGTTATTGGTAACGGTTTAAGTTAGATGAAAATTTAGAAATAAGTAGTATATGGTATTTGTCATTAGGTTTGGTAATGTTATGAATAATAAACTTGTCACTTATGGATGTAATTCATACTCTAGCCAAATTTAGAAGTTAAATGTGTGTATATATTATTTTTTATATATAAATTGAATCCGAATTTCTAACCGAATCGAATTGAAAATCATAAATTCGTATTCGATTCGTATACGATTACCGGAATCGAATACAAATCAACTCGAATTCGAACCTTGATAATCGAATTTGAATCAATTCGAATTTCGAATTTTTCGAATCCGAATCGAATTCTGAACACCCTTAGCGATAGTGGTTGTTTTATGGTGGAGATGATGCAATGATGGTGGTTTTGTGGTGCAACAACGATTTTTATAGGGTGGAGGTGTTGCAGCGGGGTTGTTTCGTGGTGTAGGTGGTGTGGTGACGATTGTTATAGGGTGGAGGTGTTGCAACGGGGTTGTATCGTGGTGGAGGTGGTGGTCGACGATCGTTATTGTAACAGCCCAGCGTAACCACACCATGATATTGTTCGCTTTGGCCATCACCTCATATATTTAAAACGCGTCATGATGGTGAAGGTATCAAGCCCCTTATAAGGAAGCCTTTGTTCCCCTTCATAGCCAATGTGGGATGTCACAATCCACCAACCTTACGGGGCCCAGCGTCCTCGCTGACATACCAGTTCGATCCCTGGTTCTGATACCATCTGTAACAGCCCAGTGTAACCGCCCCATGATATTGTCCGCTTTGGCCGGGACGAACCGCCATCGGATTTAAAACCTGTCATGATGGTGATGGTATCAAGCCCCTTATAAGGAAGCATGTGTTCCCCTTCACAACCAATGTGGGATGTCACAATGTAAGGGGCTTGATACCTTCACCATCATGACGCGTTTTAAATCCGTGAGGCGATGGCGGTTTGTCCCGCCAAAGCGGACAATATCATGGTGCGATTACGTTGGGCTGATACATATGGTATCAGAGCCAGGGACCGGACTGGTGTGCCAGCGAGGACGCTGGGCCCCGTAAGGGGGTTAGATTATGACATCCCACATTGGCTGTGAAGGGGAATGAAGGCTTCCTTATAAGGGGCTTGATACCTTCACCATCATGACGCGTTTTAAATCCGTGAGGCGATGGCGGTTCGTCCCAGCCAAAGCGGACAATATCATGGTGTGGTGGCGCTGGGCTGTTACAGTTATGAGGTGAAGTTGTTGCGGTGGGGATATTTTTGTAGCTGAGGGGGTGCAACAACGATGATTGTTTTGTGGTAGAGGTCGTGCGGCAACAGTTGTTATGTGATATCGTGCGACAATGGTCATGTGGTGGAGGTTTTGCCACGATATTATTTTGTGGTGGTGCGGGGATGAATTTAGGAGGTTGCAGATTAGGAAGTGGCTAGTGGTTATGTGGTGGAGGTTTTGCGACGATATTATTTTGTAGTGTATATATTATTTTGTGGTGGTGTGAAAAGGAAGCATGTCAACATTTTATTATGTCTAATACTAAAAAAAAGTTCTAACAAAAATTTTGTACGAGGATTACAAATTAGATGATAATAACAATACATTGCAAACCTTAAGGGTCTATTTGGTATCTATGTCCACTAATTTTAACATTGCTCCGACATTACACATGTCAAAAATGTATATACCCCCCCCCCCCCACTTGTGGCCTAGTGGTAGGAAGCTTGTGTTTTCAAATAGATACTCAAGTTCAATTTCCACTTGCGGCATATTGGGTGAATATATGCAATAAAAGATTTGGACTAGGCCTTGTGTGAGGTTTTCAGTTCGATTCCCGAGCCCAACCGGGTTTTCGTCCCACCATATGCTTTGCCAGAAAGTTTTGCTCTTGTGGTGGCACAACGCGTGTTAAGTGGCAACCGGTGGTATAGTTTCCTGGGAGAACACTAAAAAAACCAAACTTTGAAGCCAATAGTGACCCAATTAAGACATCATAATCTGATTAAAGTGGGACAATACGAGAATCTCTAATTTGAAAAGTCAGATAGTTCACCGTTTAAGAGAAAAATGTCAAAATGGATATGAACCTAAGGGGGAAGGGAGTGGGCGGTGAAATGGATCGGCAAAGTAGTTTGCTGGGCGGTAACACCGCCGCCAACTACTTTTGCCGATCCGTAAACTTGTAACCGTGGTAAACCCTTGCCCATCGGTAAAATGGGATGATTGTGACCGTTGGACTGTATTGTAATAACTCTAAATTTCGCTGTTATCTCTTTTCCTTTGTTTTCCTATTTGTAATCTCGAGGTTCGGTTTATAAGAAAAGTTTATGTTAATTAAGTACAATTATGTATGTTATATTGCATCTAATCGCTTATTAAGTCGCATCGCTAATCTCATCGCAACTCGTAGTTAATTATATGGTTTTATGTTATTTATGTGTTGTGTATGTTTGTGGTTATGATTACGCTCGCTATCGCATCGCTCTCGCACACTCGAAATGCTAAATCGCAATATTATATCAATTATAACGCTAACTTATCACTTAATCGCTTAACGTTACCATATAACTTGATTACATCGCTAAACAATCAATAAACGAACGAAAAACAAAGAAAAACCCAACAATTGGGTCAAGTTCGCTCGAACTTGGTGTTACCAAGTTCGGCCGGACTTGGTTGATTAACTCAGAATCCTTCAATTATCTCAAGTTCGCTCGAACGTGCCCTTCAAGGGTCAGGTTCGGCCGAACTTGACTCATTTCCCTCAAATATCTCACAAGTTCGCCTGAACTTGCATGAAAACATGCAAGTTCGACCGAACTTGACTCCACCAGCCCTCTGTCACACCCCGACCCGCAGCGGAATAAGAGTCGGGCATAATTGGGTTATCACCAAAGCTCATGATATTTACTAATATGTTTCATATTTATTAAAGTCAAAGTTACATTTCCAAATATCCAAACATGTCCATACAATACAAAGAAAATAAACCAAACATAGCAATCCCAAACTCTAAATCATTTTATTCTTCTAGTCCAATCCTATGTGTTTCTGGCTGCAGCTGGTTCACCTGTATCATGTGTAAAAATGGGGGTTTTTGGGTCAACATAAGTTGGCGAGTGAACCTTGTTAGATAAACATTTATTATTGATTTACTTGTTAGTTTATCAATGAAAAATTGTGCATAATCATAAATGAGCAAATGCAAATAACCAAGCAGTAGCAATAGCAATCACAACTATAACATACAATAACACATGATAGCATATATTAACATACCAACATCATACGATAAATAACATGAATGAAACTGTGCGATCAAGGCTCAATCAAACGCAGCCGATCGTATTGCATGTACTGAAAATAATAAATTGCATCTAACGATAACCACACAACAGTTGAAACAAACTAAATACACATGTTCATGACATGATGTATGCATAATGATTTAAATATAATATATAGCAAGACACATGATACACCCCAAAACGTGATTAAAACGGGGAATTTGTAAAGATTCACTCACATTGGGTGCGTTTGATTGGAGATGAAGAGATGCCCACGAGTCGGGAGAATTGAACAACGAGAATTACTAACCTAAATAATAACGGAAAAATATAGTAGATGAGTGGATTTTATTAAGGATTTTAATGGAATTTTTAGATATATTTTTGTGAGTTTAAGGCTATTTTCTATCTTTAAAAATATTATTTTTAAGTACTTTTAATTGATTTTTAAATTAAATTAAATAAATTAAAATATAAAAAAAATTGTTTATTTTAGCGTTGACCGTTGACCGTTGACTTGTTGACCGGTTCGGTCAGTGTGCAAGTATGCGCTGGGTGAGACTCGAACCCGAGACCTCCCGTACGCGTGCACGCAGCTCTACCAACTGAGCTACGTGTCTAACCCGAAATAATCTTGTTTTTAATTATATTTATATA
This sequence comes from Scalesia atractyloides, assembly GCA_947069175.1. NCBI lineage: Eukaryota > Viridiplantae > Streptophyta > Magnoliopsida > Asterales > Asteraceae > Scalesia > Scalesia atractyloides. The sequence goes on from CAMTDV010000030.1 coordinate 85,355,233, forward strand.
CTAATTCGATTTATTCAAAATTTCATTTGTTTTTAGAAAAAGATTTTAAATCATCGAACCGGTGCCGTTAACCAGACTCGAACGCGTGACGTGCGACTTAGTGTTGCACACAGTCCACCGCTGGACTGTGTGTCTAACCTGGTTAATATCTCGGTTTTTATTATACTTAACAACTAACGGGGTTAACCCGGTTCAGCTTTAATCAAAAAGGCATTTTATTACATAGGGGTTGCGTGTATCAGGGATCGAACTCGTGACATGCGCGTATTATTTGCACACAGTCCACCGCTGGACTGTGTGTCTAACCCGTTTAAAATACCAATTTTAATTATACTTATAACTTAACTATCTTCGTCTTCTTCACTCAAATTACAGTCGACGGTGTTACTAATCCGTTTTCTTGTTTCTACGATTAACAATCATTCTTAAGGCTAAAATGAAATGGCAGAGACGGTGTTGGAAGTAACATACCGTAGGAATGATTTATCACAGAATTTCCGGCAATGCGTCGGCTCTGTTTTTGTGCACCTCAACTGAACAAAACAATTAACCGTTTTGATTAGCCAATCGTGGAATTGAAGTGATAAACAAACGTTAGAAGTGTGTTTGAAGGTCCTTACCGTTTCACAGACGAAGATTTGGAAGGCTTCTTCTTGCTTGGGTCCCCATATGAAAGGTTTTCCCTTATGAGTTAAAGCCGTGAGTGGTACAACAATGCGAGAGAAGTTTGAAATGAATCGACGATAATAACCAGCCAAACCAAGAAAAGATCTTACTTCAGTTGGTGTACGTGGAGCTTGCCATTCTTGTACCGCTTTGATCTTTGAGGGGTCGACATGTATTCCCTTGTCATTGACTACATGTCCGAGGAATTGCACCTCTTTTAACCAGAATTCGCATTTGGAGAATTTGGCGTAAAGCTTTTCATTCTCTAGAAGTGTAAGGATGAGTCGAAGATGACGCTCATGATCAGATTTAGACTTTGAATAAATAAGAATGTCGTCGATGAAGACTATAACAAATCGATCAAGATAAGGTTTGCAGACTCTGTTCATTAGGTCCATGAAGACAGCTGGTGCGTTGGTTAAACCAAATGGCATGACCATGAATTCATAATGGCCATAACGAGTTCGGAAAGCAGTCTTTGGGACGTCTTCTTCATGTACTCTAAGTTGATGATAGCCAGATCGAAGGTCAATTTTTTAAAAGCAGTTGGCACCTTGAAGTTGGTCAAGAAGATCATCAATGCGAGGTAAAGGATAGCGATTCTTGATTGTTAATTTGTTGAGCTCTCTGTAGTCGATGCACATACGAAACGATCCATCTTTCTTCTTTACAAAAAGGACAGGTGCACCCCAAGGCGATGAGCTAGGACGTATGAATCCCTTGTCAGTCAACTCTTGTAATTGACTGGCTAGCTCTTGCATTTCAGAGGGGGCTAACCTATAAGGAGACTTTGCAACTGGTGTAGCACCAGGTATAAGATCAATACGGAATTCGACTTCTCTAACTGGAGGAAGTCCTGAAATGTCGTCAGGAAAAACTCGCGGTAAATCTTTTACTACTGGAATGTCTTCAAGTTTCTTCTCCATGGTTCCCTTTTTGATGATATGAGCTAAAAACGCGACATAATTCTTGCGAAGATATTTTTGAGCTTGAAGACAAGACATTAAGCTGAGCCCTTTCGACGAGGTTTCTCCAAAGATTCGAAGAGTCTGACCGTTTGAAAGAGGAATACGTATAAACTTTTCGCGACATGCAACTTCTGCTTGATGTTGACTAAGCCAGTCCATACCGATTATGATATCAAAACTTCCCAGCTTCATAGGAATAAGGTAGTCTGAGAAATCGTGGTCGTTTAGGGTGAGTGTACAGTTGCGTAATATAGAGTTTAATGAAACTGGTTTCCCGTCAGCAACTTCTACCGTTATGGATTCCGTGAGCTTATCTCGATTTTGGTTTAAGATAGGTTCAAATTCTAAGGACACAAAACTTCTATCCGCACAGTATCAAATAACATAGATGCATATCTACCATTTATAAGGAACGTACCGTTAACCACATTGCCGTCGGCCCTAGCCTGATTAGCGTTGATATTGAAAGCTCTTCCTCTTGCAGGTGGAGGAGCTTGGTTCGCTTGATTCACCGGGTTGGCTTGAGCTTGAGCATGAATAATGTTTACCAACCTTGGACAAGTGTTTCTGAAATGGCTTGGGTCTCCGCAATTGTAGCAAGCCCGCATAGGTTGACCCATAGGATAATTGGGTTGGTAATATGTCTGGGCTAAATGTTGGGTGGGTGGTAATAGTAGGGGTTGTTGGGCTTGACCCATTATTTGTTGGTGGGTTTGGGTTGAAGGCTGATGGCGGTTCGTTCGCTGACGCATGCGGCAGGTTTGAACAGTATGACCTGCACGACCACAGCCGATGCAATGTTGGCAAGGATAATCAGGAGAATGGTGATATTGGCAACGGTTGCATTTTGGTAACGGGCCAGAGTATGGTCTTTTGTATGGTGCAGGTGAAGGAGCGACTTGGGTAATGGGTGCAGCAGGAATAGGGGAATTGGTTTGTGTAACAGCGAAGTTTCTGGTGTTGCGCTTCCTCTTGTTAGCAAACTTAGAGGAGGAGATGGAATGGTTTGAAGTTTGTCCCTCAACAGGGGCTTTCTTTTTCTCTTCTTTAAACTTCCCGTTGCGAATTCGATTCTCGGTCAGTTCAGTTGCTAGCTCCATAGCAGCTTCAAGTGTTACCGGTGAAATGCTGAGGACCGAATCTTGAATTTTCGAGGGAAGTCCTCGAATATAATGCTCGATCAGACGATAAGTTGGGGTGAACAAATTTGGAACCATTTGGTTCAACTCTAAAAACCTCTTGTTATAGGTGGTATGATCTCCCTCCTTCTGCTTTAAAGAATGAAATTCATCCTCCAACTTTTTAATTTCACTCCTAGGACAGAAACGCCTAGTCATGATTTCCCTTAATTCCTCCCAAGTTAAGGCCATTGCATCCTCAGTTCCCCTCTTCCCCTTTTCAGTATTCCACCAGGTAAGAGCTACCCCAAATAGTCTTCCGGTGGCGTATCGAACCTTGCGATCCTCGGGACAATCGCAGTTGAGAAAAGTGTTTTCCATCTCCTCAAACCAGTGGAGGAGAGCAGTGACACCTTCGGTCCCTTCAAATTTAGGAGGATCACAAGACTTGAAATGTTTATATGAGAACGTGCTGGTAGGAGGGTTGCCGATGTTCTGGTCGTCTTGTTGGGGAGGGTTAGTAGGATTTGTAGCGAGGGCTTGTTGTACTTGGACCACAATGTCAGGCAGTATCGTGGCCATTTGTTTCGTGATTTGTGTGGCCAAGCGTTCCTGAGACCTTCCTGATCTTTTACCCCTTCGTTGTTGTCTGGACGACATCTACAGGAACATACATGAGAAGATTGTGAGTTTATGGTGTCTTTTTAGGTGTCATGTGTCTTTAAGAAAATGAAAATAACATAAATATCAATAATGCAACTACATCCATAGGATGTCTTGGGTTTGCTCATGTTGGGCCTCAAATATCCCCCATACCTTCACCTATATAGTCATGTGGGCCCCCCATGACTATGGGCTTGGTAGGATTCACATTAGTATTGGCAATTTAACACTCGCATCACCCGAATGCAAACCACAAAATATGTTCATGAGATGTTTGGTCGGAACGTGTCCAGGTGTAGACACAATGACAACTCAAAGTGGGGTTAGCTCACACGACGTTTGGTATAGCATGCTTTGGCCTAATAGGTACTTCGTACTCTCATCGTTAGTCCCCAGGTAGGCAAACTGGTCCTTTTTTTGGATTTATACGAATGCCAGCCTAGACAGGACGTTCCGACTACCGGTACTGGTACCCTTCCAGTTACTACATGCCCGTCATGAGAACTCACTTTGATGAGATTTGAAAACACAAAAATCATTGTAAAAACAATCATGATGTGGTGTGTGCTTTCATGGATATGATGTGTTATGAGAATATGATTCATGATAGGCATTATATGATAATATATACTTATGAACATGCTTGCATAACATTGAATGTAACATTTAACATAAAACATATAAACATCATGAAGTTTGGCATGTAACACACAAAAATCTTAAAATTTCTAATCAACTATAGTATAGGCTCTAAGGGTCTAATAACCTATCCTATATCCCTATAGTCATGGCTCTGATACCAATCTGTCACACCCCAACCCGCAGCGAAATAAGAGTCGGGGCATAATTGGGTTATCACCAAAGCTCACGATATTTACTAATATGTTTCATATTTATTAAAGTCAAAGTTACATTTCCAAATATCCAAACATGTCCATACAATACAAAGAAAATAAACCAAACATAGCAATCCCAAACTCTAAATCATTTTATTCTTCTAGTCCAATCCTATGTGTTTCTGGCTGCAGCTGGTTCACCTGTATCATGTGTAAAAATGGGGGGTTTTGGGTCAACATAAGTTGGCGAGTGAACCTTGTTAGATAAACATTTATTATTGATTTACTTGTTAGTTTATCAATGAAAAATTATGCATAATCATAAATGAGCAAATGCAAATAACCAAGCAGTAGCAATAGCAATCACACCAATAACATACAATAACACATGATAGCATACATTAACATACCAACATCATACGATAAATAACATGAATGAAACTGTGCGATCAAGGCTCAATCAAACGGAGCCGATCGTATTGCATGTACTGAAAATAATAAATTGCATCTAGCGATAACCTCACAACAGTTGAAACAAACTGAATACACATGTTCATGATATGATGTATGCACAATGATTTAAATATAATATATAGCAAGACACATGATACACCCCAAAACGTGATTAAAACGGGGAATTTGTAAATATTCACTCACATTGGGTGCGTTTGATTGGAGATGAAGAGATGCCCACGAGTCGGGAGAATTGAACAACAAGAATTACTAACGTAAATAATAACGGAAAAATATAGTAGATGAGTGGATTTTATTAAGGATTTTAATGGAATTTTTAGATATATTTTTGTGAGTTTAAGGCTATTTTCTATCTTTAAAAATATTATTTTTAAGTATTTTTAATTGATTTTTAAATTAAATTAAATAAATAAAAATATTAAAAAAAAATTGTTTATTTTAGCGTTGACCGTTGACCGTTGACTTGTTGACCTGTTGACCGGTTCGGTCAGTGTGCAAGTATGCGCTGGGTGAGACTCGAACCCGAGACCTCCAGTACGCGTGCACGCAGCTCTACCAACTGAGCTACGTGTCTAACCCGAAATAATCGTGTTTTTAATTATATTTATATACTAATTCGATTTATTCAAAATTTCATTTGTTTTTAGAAAAAGATTTTAAATCATCGAACCGGTGCCGTTAACCAGACTCGAACGCGTGACGTGCGACTTAGTGTTGCACACAGTCCACCGCTGGACTGTGTGTCTAACCTGGTTAATATCTCGGTTTTTATTATACTTAACAACTAACGGGGTTAACCCGGTTCAGCTTTAATCAAAAAGGCATTTTATTACATAGGGGTTGCGTGTATCAGGGATCGAACTCGTGACATGCGCGTATTATTTGCACACAGTCCACCGCTGGACTGTGTGTCTAACCCGTTTAAAATACCAATTTTAATTATACTTATAACTTAACTATCTTCGTCTTCTTCACTCAAATTACAGTCGACGGTGTTACTAATCCGTTTTCTTGTTTCTACGATTAACAATCATTCTTAAGGCTAAAATGAAATGGCAGAGACGGTGTTGGAAGTAACATACCGTAGGAATGATTTATCACAGAATTTCCGGCAATGCGTCGGCCCTGTTTTTGTGCACCTCAACTGAACAAAACAATTAACCGTTTTAATTAGCCAATCGTGGAATTGAAGTGATAAACAAACGTTAGAAGTGTGTTTGAAGGTCCTTACCGTTTCACAGACGAAGATAACGATTTCCAGAAATTTTCCGGCGAACTGGAATTATCTGATAACGGTGTCTGAATTCGATTTCAATTGAAAGGTTTAAGTTAGAAATAGCTTAACAATTGTTAGACTACGACGGTATTGAAAGAATTACCGTTTTGATGATGAATACGGTTTTCCGGCGAACTTGCAGAAATTTCCGGCGAGATGATTTAAGCGTTCTGATGGACTGAATGTGTGACGAAAGTGAAATGGAATGTTTGTATGATGTTTCTGAGTCGCGAAAGGGGTCTTGATTGAAGTAATTTGGACTTTGATTATTTTCGGTTATAAAAACCGATGATGATCAAAATTGAAGTTCATTCAAATCCGAATTGATTTAAATCGTCGGTGCATCGGTTATAAACCTGAATTGTGCGATTAATCAAACGATTAGACGGTTGAATTGCCGATTTCGGTTTCTCAGTTGGCGCAACCGGTTTAACTCGGTTTGTGTATAAGAGTTATTTGTTTCCTAGAGATGACAGAAAACAACAAGTGGCGGAGTGGTGATGTTGGTGTGTGTTAAGTCTTTGGATTTAGATTCCGGCTGACACGGGTTCGAGTCCCGGCAGCCTCCTTTTATTTTTTTATTTATTTTGTTTTCACTTTTTATCAAAAATAATTTTTATAGTTTAGTTTGTTTATTAATTATGTATCATTAAAAATCAAAATAACCATAAATACACAACGTGACATTTATAACTTGATATTCGATTACAAAACGGAGCGGGTTTTGGAAACCCGTTTTTGACAAATGCTACACCCTCCTTATTGCCTTCACCTATAAATACTAAGCTCCATTCTCTCATTTGAACTTACTGTAAGTTCGCCCAGAGCTCTCAAACCCGAAACCCTTTGTTTTTTTAAGTAAGAATCAACCCGATTTCAACTACAATTATGTTCAACAACGTTTTACAACGATTTTGCACAAGGCATTACCTTCGTTTTCATCAAATCTCTTCTGTTTACGAAAACCTTCATCTTTTTCCATAAAAAAATCTGTTTTCACTCAGATCTATACTAGATCTAAGCAAAATCTTTTAAACCCTTGATTTTTACACCATTTTCGGACTAATGACGTACGTTTCGTTCACTTTTGAGTGGAACGAGGCGTTGTCAAGCTACATCTCAAATCCGGAAGCACAAGGACGAAATCGTCATTTTACACAAGCTGGACTAACCCGTACGAACCTTCAAGTTCGCCCGGATTAACCCGAGTTTCTGTAAAATGGCTAAGTTCACTCCAAAAGACCTCTCGGCCTAAGCTTTACTCAGTGGCTTAAGGTTGGAGGGATGGGCACTCGATTTCCTCAGCAAACGACGCGAAAACGCAAGATTGTGGACCCGAAAACATCAAGTTCGCTCGAGATTGCACTAATTTTGACAGCACAAGAAGTCAAGTTCGCTCGAACTTGCCCTCTAAGGGTCAAGTTCGGCCGAACTTGAGTACTAATGACCAACTTTCCAACAGAAAACCAAGTTGCTCGACTTGCAAGTTCCAAGGAAATTTCAAGTTCGGCCGAACTTGTCAATCCACTATCAAAACCCACAAGTTCGCCCGTACTTGTCAAGTTTCCTTGAGAAACTTACAAGTTCACCCGAACTTGACTCAAACCTCAGCAGAACTATACAAGTTCGCTCGAACTTGTATGTTTACATAAAAGTTCGGCCGAACTTGCCTAATGTTCAATCCAAACTTAACCGTTTCAGCTTTTCGGAGACTGATGCACTTCCGTTCACGTATGCAGGCTGATCCGGCGCTCCTCTTCACCTCTCGGCATTTCGTCTACTCCCTCCTAAACACCACAGTGAGTATACTTGACCCGTTTTTGCTTTAATGCACTATTTGGGTGTTACATACGTTCCTATTTCGAAATCACCTCACAAATCAAACTGTTTATCACACGCGAATAATCTGATTATGTATGCTCAATACGTGATACTAGAAACATGTGACTAGGACTTATTTTCGTTAACTTGCCTCCTTAGCTAGTATGGTACTATAGTGTGGCTAACACCCGACAGGGTCTAGTTAGGATGGACGCGCAAGCCTTCTCACGGTAGTTAGCATGAGAAATAAGCCTATGTTTATCTGTGTGATGTGTTTTGGTGTATCATGATATGTAATTGGACTATTTCGCGAACGGTTTCTCTATTATGCTAGTATTACTAAAACTTGTATGCTCACTTTACTTAATTGTATTGACTTGTATTTTAACGTATGTGACAGGTTGAGGATTTTAGCTTGGATGCCTTGGATGTAGCGTGCTTAGTTTAGCTTGTTTTTGTTTAGTTTCTAAATGTAATAAATCTAGGGAAAATCGAACCCGATTAGTTTTGTGGGAAAAACAAGTTTCTGTAATGATTATTTTGAAGTATTGTGTTTAATGGTATGGGATGTTAAATGATGTTTATAGATAATTGTTACGGAATTCTCATGAGACAATCTGGTCGCCTAGTGCCACTAACCCCGATGTTTCCGGCATCCGTTGGGGTGTGACAGATTGGTATCAGAGCAAGCCCATAACCTTAGGATAATAAGTAGAATTGCCATGATTTGACCTAGTAACTTGTTTAAGTACCTGAGTGACCTATCTTTGACTTAAATGTTAAACTACTTGTCATAAATGCTTAAATGTGCCTTTCCTAAGGCTAATACAATATACACACTTGGAAACGCTCGTATCACACAAAATGAGTGATCAGTCGAGATTAGGTGTGAAAAGTGAGAACTCTCGATGAGATCATTCACTCCACGCAATCTCTATCGAACGAGATACCTTCGTTGAGTTATGAGTGATATCCAAACCTCGACGAAAATCTCCATTTCTATCTAGTGGAACGCCCGATGTGATCGGTGGCGTAGCCACTACTAGGAACGACGTTGCTAAGTTAGGGGTGAAACCCGCATCTTAGTAACAAATTCCGCCTTTCGATTTTCAATCTCACCAAAGTCTCGATTATTCCGATGATTTGGAACACGTAGTAACCGGAAGGGTAATGCCGTTAGCCGCTTGCGATGAGAGCATCTATCTGTTAGGCCAAAACGTGGGTCCAAGTTCAGAGGGTAGTTGAACCACTTTGGGTAGTCAACGTCTCAAAACCCCGGACACTCCCAATTGATTTAAGCCTATATCGTCGATTTACGCATCATCGAGTTTATTATTATTTATGTGTTTAAAATTTTGAGAAATTTCGCTTTAATTGATTTCTCGCTTTATTTATTTATCGCATTATCAATTTCTCGCTTTATCGCTCAACGCTCCATAAACGCATGCACTACCCACACAACTCTCGCAATCTAAAACGCTAACTAATACATCAACCAAACTAATCACTTAACTCGCTTACGCCTATGAGGACATGTGTACCTCATGCACGGTATTATCTCGCATATATATTCGCTTATATCTCGCACCTCATATCGCACTACGCATGATGGCTAATTAGAAGTGACCACGTGCAAAATATGTGCTTACGTGCCTACTGATTATGTGCTTACGTGCCTATGTGCTTACGTGTTTATTTGCCTACGTGTTTATGTGTTTATGTGGATACGTGTTTATGTGATTTTGTGCCTTGTATGAATAATAATAATAAATATTTTAAACATAAACATTATTATAATCGAATCTCATCCTATCAAATCCTTCAATGTAGATGTCGTAAATGGGATCACATACCAGGAGGAATCTCCAGCGCAGCAACGCCGATAAGCGCATTGCTACAATGGTAGCCAAGGAAATAGCTAAAGTTATCCCGCAAATCGTCTCGGAAATTCATGTTGTTAGCACTAACTCATCGGTCGACTCGAAAGCTGAAAACCCCAAGTCACGATTCAGCTTCAAAAATTTCAAAGCTTGTGCACCTCTCGCCTTCACGGGCAACGCTGGATCGACTTCTATGTTCCATTGGTTTGACGCTATTGAGGTTACCTTTAGGCAAAGTGGATGCCCCGATGACCTTCGCACAGTGAATGCTACATGAGCTTCCAGTCTCGTGCTCTCGATTGGTGGACCGCCGAAAGGAATAGGCGGGTAATGATGAAGCCTATAGTCTGTCTTGGGAGGAACTCAAGGAAGTGATGATGAAGGAGTTCTGTCCTCTGCACGAGATTCAGAAACTCGAGAATGAGTTTTTGGGTATAAAACAAGATGGTCCCGACAATGCTGGATTTACCGCTCGATTCAAGATTTTGAGCATCATCTGTCCCAGCCAAGTTGATACTTCTAAGAAAGCTATCAACAAGTATATCCGTGGTCTACCCGAATATGTCGTGAATTTTGTGAAAGTTGCTCGTACTACAACCATCGAGGAAACCTAAATGCTCGTCGCTGAGATCCATGATCAGCGAGTTCAAGATGGTTATTTCAAGAACCATACGAAAGTTGCCAATCAAGCTGTCGCCGAACCAACTGCTGCTAACGAACCACCCAGTGACCCGAAGGGAAAGCGTCAGGGAGCAAAAGAGGAAACCCTAGCAAGAACTACGCCGCTGCTACACCACTCAACTCTCAGCCTTATCAGGCTCTTGCTCAGGACGCACCCCCAGCTAAACGTGCGTACTACCGGTCCTCACCCACTGTGCCCTAAGTGCACATACCATCACGTGGTGGGTGGAAACTGCCTTTTTGCACAAACTGCAATATCTAGGTCACTTTGCTGTTAGTTGCCGTACTGGCCCTCGTCAGCCAGCTCCTCAAGCTCCAGCACTGCCAGCTCCCAGCGTACTCCCCAGAACAACCAACAACAAGCAGCAGCTCCAAAAGCACGTGCGTGTTACGTATGTGGTGATTCGAACCACTTTGCCAATGCCTGCCCAAACCGTACCGTCAAGCAAGAGCCTCAACAACAGCAGCAGCCACCACCGCAGCCTCAGCAGCAACAACAAGCTACGCGTTTAAGGGCTTTCAACCTGAATCACTGCCAGGCCCAGAATGACAACAATGTTGTCAATGGTACGTTCCTCGTTAATGGTATTTATGCTTCATGTTTATTTGATACTATGCCGATAATTGTTTTGTATCGTTAGAATTCGAAAAGGTTTTAAAATGTAAGCGCGCTAAACTCCCAAAGACTTTCGATGTGGAAGTCGCCACCGGAAGAACCGTTACCATAACCTCCGTCCTACGTGGCTGTAATCTCGATCTCAACAACCACATCTTCTCGATTAATCTCATACCTATGCAGTTGGGTAGCTTTGATATCATAGTAGGTATGGACTTTCTTCGTGAAAACCATGCTGAAGTTGTATGCTTCGATAAAATGATTCGCTTCCCTCTCCCTAACGGTGATCAACTCCATGTTTACGGTGCAACTCCCTCAAAGAAGTTGATGCTTTTGTCATGTACTCGAGCACACAAATGCTTGCAAAAGCGATGTGTTGCCTTCCTCGCTCATATCGTGAACCCAAGAAAGAAAAGAAGACTTTCAAAGATGTTCCCGTTGTTTGTGAATTTCCTAAAGTCTTTCCCGACAAATTTACCCGGTTTACCCCCTACTCGCGATGTTGAATTCCGTATCGATTTAGTTCCCGGTGTTAATCCAGTTGCTAAAGCTCCTTATCGCCTCACACCATCCGAAATGCGCAAGCTATCAAGCCAACTTCAAGAGCTTCCTGATAAAGGTTTCATACGCCCGAGCACCTCGCCATGGGACGCACCCGTCCTTTTCGTGAAAAAGAAGGATGGATCGTTTCGAATGTGCATCGATTATCGTGAACTTAACAAACTCACGATAAAGAACCGCTATCCTCTTCCTCGTATAGACGATTTATTTGATCAGCTTCAAGGTGCTACCTGATTTTCTAAGATCGATCTTCTTCCGGTTATCATCAGTTACGCGTGTGGATGAAGATATTCCGAAAACCCCTTTCTACCCGTTATGGCCATTTCGAATTGTGGTCATGCCTTTTGGTCTTACAAATGCGCCCGCGATCTTCATGGATTTGATGAACCGTGTGTGTAAAGCTTTCTTAGATCGTTTCGTCATTGTTTTCATTGATGATATCTTGATTTACTCGAAGTCCAGAGACGAACACGCGCGCCTCTCGTCTAGTCCTTTAACTTCTTCAAGGTAATCGCCTTTATGCTAAGTTCTCTAAATGTGAATTCTGGCTCGAAGAAGTCCAATTTCTCGGCCACATCGTTAATAATCAAGGAAATTCATGTTGACCCTGCGAAGATCGAAGTCGTCAAGAGTTGGATTACACCGAAGAATGCATCTGAAATCGTTCATTTCTTGGATTGGCGGGTTACTACCGTCAATTCATCGCCGACTTCTCGAAAATCGCCGTTCCGCTTACCGCTTTAACTCATAAAGACAAACCTTTTGTTTGGGATTCCAACCAAGAGGAAGCTTTTCAACCTCTCAAGCGTATGCTATGCAACACTCTTGTGCTCGCTTTACCCGATGGAAACGACGATTTCGTTGTTTACTGCGATGCCTCAAACCTTGGTCTTGGTTGTGTTCTCATGCAACGAGATAAGGTTATCACGTATGCGTCTTGTCAACTCAAAATCCACGAGAAAAACTACACAACCCACGATCTCGAACTCGGTGCAATTGTTTTTGCATTGAAGATATGGCGACACTACCTTTACGGTACTAAGTGTACGGTCTTCACTGACCATAAGAGCTTACAACATATCTTCAATCAAAAGGAACTGAATATGCGCCAACGCAGATGGGTTGAACTTCTCAACGATTACGATTGCGAGATACGCTACCATCCCGGCAAAGCAAACGTCGTCGCCGATGCTCTAAGTCGACGAAGCTATGTATACAGTGTTCGTGACTCTCAAGCTTTGAATGATCTCGAAATCATGATTCGCTCCGCCCAATTCGCTTGCTTTAACGAGAATACTTTGGGGGAAGAAATGAAATGTGGTGCCGAAACTCAACTCGTTGTCAAACCTAACGGTATCTATTATTATCTCGATCGCATTTGGATTCCCAGCCGTGATAATCTTCGTGAATTGCTAATGACCGAAGCCCATAAATCTCGATATTCCATTCACCCCGGTGCCGACAAGATGTACCAGGACCTTCGTCCTAAGTACTCGTGGCCGGGCATTAAAAAGGATATCGCCGTGTACGTTTCAAAGTGCTTAACCTGCTCGAAGGTTAAAGCCGAGCATCAAAGCCCTCTGGCTTACTCGAGCAACCTGAAATCCCGATGTGGAAGTGGGATAGTATAGCTATGGACTTCGTTACCAAACTTCCCCGCACTTCATCTGGTCACGATAGCATTTGGGTTATCGTAGATCGTCTTACTAAATCCGCACACTTTATTGCTATACGAGAAGACTTTAAGTTTGAACAGTTAGCCCGAATCTATACCAACAAAGTCATTTGTCGACACGGGACGCCTCGTGACTGTAACATCCGTCAAAAAACGGATTTACCAAACCCGCTCCGTTTATTAACCGAACAATCAGTTAAAATTTTCGTTGCAAATTAAATGCCCAAAATAATTTTAAACGATACATAATCAATTATTATATGGGAATATATAATTAGTTTTTGAAAAACTGTCAAAAATAAGAAAATAAAAAATACTTTGGTTCTGCCGGGTTTCGAACCCGGGTCAGTAACCGGTCCAGCAACAAACTTAACACACAACACATAAACCACTGCGCCACTGATGTTCTCTGTTAATTATTAAGATCATTAAATTCATATCATGACTTTCCGAATTCAAAACCGGCGCCCAAAGTTCAGTCGTCGGAAATCCCGGCAATCTCGCGAGTTTTAACGACATCGTCAGTTATAACGTAAAACTTTAAACCTATATCGGTTATAACTGACGTCTGAGTCCGCGACACCTTCTATAACCGCCGGAGAAATTCAAACCGATGAATCAAGTCGGAAATCGGACCAAATCCATCGACGACTTGTCCTATAAATACCCCATCGAACCTCTGCAAACATTTTCGCTCAAACCGCACCCTTTCTCGGTGAAAAATCACTCGCCGGAATATTTCTGCTCATCACCGGAAAACCAGGTTCTTCAATTCTAAGCCTTACTAAACCCCCTAAGCTTATACCGAAGTCACCCACATCCTTTGTAAGCTTTCTGGAGACTCGCTGCTGCAAGACACCCGACGCCGGAGCCTGTTGCTGTCGCCGGAGTTTTGCCGGAAAAACAGAGGAAGCGAGTGGGTATATTTCACGCCTAATTTCCTTTCTTTTTACTTATATCTCATCTGTAATTAACCTAAAATCGCTAAAGAAACCTGATTAAAACTCCGAACCAGATCGTCATCGTTCCTAGTTAAAAATTGACGAAGAAGACGATGTATCTGTAACATATAAATATAATTAAAATCAAGTTATAACTCGGGTTAGACACACAGTCCAGCGGTGGACTGTGTGCACATTAAACACACAAAGGTCTCGAGTTCGAATCTTGTTCCACACACGCTGCCTTAATAAAAATGATTTTTTTGTTAACCGAACCGGAGTCACACTGTTATATGTTAAGTATATTAATAACCGGAGAAATAACCAAGTTAGACACACAGTCCAGTGGTGGACTGTGTGTATGTTTAATCAAAGCGCACGAGTTCGAGTCCGGTCTACTGCATCGATTCGGACCATTATTCAAACTTTTTAAATACGGCATAAATGAAAAGGTTTAGTTTGTATTTAAGAATAATAAAAATCAGTTTAGTTAACAAGTTGGACACACAGTCCAGCGGTGGACTGTGTGTTAGTATAAGCCACAGGTCCCGGGTTCGAGACCTGTGGAGCGCACCTGTCCGATTCAATTAAATCGTTTTTAAAATAAAAGGATTTTCTGTTTAACTTAATCAATATATAAATATAATTAAAAACAGATATATGACGGGTTAGACACGTAGCTCAGTTGGTAGAGCTGCGTGTACGCGTACGGGAGGTCTCGGGTTCGAGCCTCACTCAGCGCACAATTACACGATTCGAACCGGTCAACGGGTAAAGTCAACGGTCAACTGTAGCAAAAAAATCAAATTTTTTTATTATTTTATTTATTTATTTTAATTAAAACTCAATTAAAAATACTTAAAATAACATTTTAAGGTTAGAAAATAGCCTTAAACTCACAAAAATACACCCAACAATCCTACTAAAATAGATTAATAAAATCCGTTTACTTACCGAACCATAATGATATTTATCTAGGTTAATTTCACTCGTGGTTAAAACCACTTCGCGTGCATTCAACATCATCAACCGAACGCACCCACTGTGAGTGAATCTTACAACTCCCCCTTTTTAATTACACGTTTTGGGGTGTGTCATGTGTCACAAATTAATTAACTCGTTTATTTAAACTTGTGCCATACCATTTCGTGATCTAAACTTAGATTGTTTATATTGTTGTCTTATTACATTTTGTCAAATTATATGAAATTCATTCATTAAGCCCATCAGTTCCTCGTGGGAGACGAGTTGAACAACGCGTGCCTCAAAACCAATCCATTATTGTTCATGTGTGTATCATTGAGTTTATATTGTTTGTAGTTGTGTCATTCATATTATCATGTTTATGCAATTCATTCATTAGGCCCATCAGTTCCTCGTGAGAGACGAGTAGAGCAACGCGTGCCTCTAAATGTTCCATTATTGTTCATGTGTGCTTTATTTAATATCTAATGATTGTTGAATAAGTTTACATCTATTTTTACTCATGTTTGGTTGTGCACTTATTTCATAATCAATTAAATAAACTTGTTCAAATGTTTTCCATAGGATTCACTCGCCAACTTTATGTTGATCCAAAAACCCTTTTACACATGATACAAGTGAACAGGTTGAAGCGAGGAAAACATAGGAAATGCCTTAGAAGAGAACAGAGAAGCTTAGATTGATAGTTAGAACATGTTGTAATTCTTATTGTAAACTTCCATTAAATTGTATTAAATGAATATGAAACGCATAATAAATGTCATGAGCTTTGATGATAACCCAATCATGCCCCGATCACCTTTTCCGCTGCGGGTCGGGGTGTGACAGTGACATCATCTCTGACCGAGACGTTCGTTTTACTTCACGTCTCTGGGAGACTTTTCAATCCGCTCTCGGTACTACTCTCAATCTCAGTACCGCTTTTCACCCTCAAACCGACGATCAGACTGAGCGCACGATCCGCACCCTCGAAGACATGCTTCGTGCGTGCATCATAGATTTCGGTGGTAACTGGGATACGCATTTACCTTTAATTGAATTCTCGTACAATAATAGTTATCATACCAGCATTCAAATGGCTCCTTTTGAGGCACTATATAGAAGAAAATGTCGATCGCCTATTGCATGGCACGAGATCGGAGAAGCACAAATAACCGGTCCCGAGCTGATTCAAGAAACAATAGACAAGATCCTCCAGATCAGAGACAATCTCTTGAAAGCTCGGAGTCGCTAAAGAGTTACGCCGATAAACGCCGCAAGCCCCTACAGTTCGAAGTGGGAGATCATGTTCTCCTAAAGGTTGCACCTTGGAAGGGAGTGGTCCGCTTCGGGAAAAAAGGAAAGCTAGCGCCTCGATACGTAGGACCCTTTAAGATTCTGGATGGAATCGACAAAGTGGCCTATCGTCTCGAACTACCGGCGGAACTTAACAACGTCCACCCGACTTTCCATGTGTCTAACCTCAAGAAATGCCTAGCCGAAGAAAATCTCCATGTACCTCTCTAAGATCTGCAAATCAACGAGACTCTCCATTTCGTGGAAAAGCCTGTCGAGATCATGGACCGAGAAACCAAGAAGCTATGGCGCTCTCGCATCCCTATCGTGAAGGTCCGATGGGAAGGCAAACGCGGCGCAGAGTTCACTTGGGAATTGGAAAGTGACATTAAGGCTAAGTACCCGCACCTCTTTGTTACGGCCACTACTTAAATTTCGGGACGAAATTTTCCTAAAGTAGGGAAGCCTGTAACAACTCTAAATTTTATTGTTATCTCTTTTCCTTTGTTTTCCTATTTGTAATATCGAGATTCGGTTTATAAGAAAAGTTTATGTTAATTAAGTACAATTATGTATGTTATATTGCATCTAATCGCTTATTAAATCGCATCGCTAATCTCATCGCATCGCAACTCGCAGTTAATTATATGGTTTTATGTTATTTATGTGTTGTGTATGTTTGTGGTTATGATTACGCTCGCTATCGCATCGCTCTCGCACACTTGAAACGCTAAATCGCAATATTATATCAATTATAATGCTTAACTTATCACTTAATCGCTTAACGTTACCATATAACTTGATTACATCGCTAAACAATCAATAAACAACGAAAAACGAAGAAAAACCCAAAAATTGGGTCAAGTTCGCTCAAACTTGGTGTTACCAAGTTCGGCCGGACTTGGCTGATTAACTCAGAATCCTTCAGTTATCTCAAGTTCGCTCGAACTTGCCCTTCAAGGGTCAAGTTTGGCCGAACTTGACTCATTTTACTCAAATATTTCGCCCGAACTTGCATGAAAACATGCAAGTTCGATCGAACTTGACTCCACCAGCCCTCCTTATTGCCTTCACCTATAAATACTAAGCTCCATTCTCTCATTTGAACTTGCTGTAAGTTCGCCCAGAGCTCTCAAACCCGAAACCCTTTGTTTTTTTAAGTAATAATCAACCCGATTTCAACTACAATTATGTTCAACAACGTTTTACAACGATTTTGCACAAGGCATTGCCTTCGTTTTCATCAAATCTCTTCTGTTTACGAAAACCTTCATCTTTTTCCTTAAAAACTTCTGTTTTCACTCAGATCTATACTAGATCTAAGCAAAACCTTTTAAACCCTTGATTTTTACACCATTTTCGGACTAATGACGTACGTTTCGTTCACTTTTGAGTGGAACGAGGCGTTGTCGAAGCTACATCTCAGATCCGGAAGCACAAGGACGAAATTGTTACTTTACACAAGCTGGACTAACCCGTACGAACCTTCAAGTTCGCCCGGATTAGCCCCGAGTTTCTGTAAAATGGTTAAGTTCGCTCCAAAAGACCTCTCCGGCCTAAGATTTACTCAGTGGCTTAAGGTTGGAGGGGTGGGCACTCGATTTCCTCAGCAAACGACACGAAAACGCAAGATTTTGGACCCGAAAACATCAAGTTCGCTCGAGATTGCACTGATTTTGACAGCACAAGAAGTCAAGTTCGCTCGAACTTGCCCTCTAAGGGTCAAGTTCGGCCGAACTTGTCAATCCACTATCAAAACCCCACAAGTTCGCCCGTACTTGTCAAGTTTCCTTGAGAAACTTACAAGTTCACCCGGAGTTGACTCAAACCTCAGCAGAACTATACAGTTCGCTCGAACTTGTATGTTTACATACAAGTTCGGCCGAACTTGCCTACTGTTCAATCCAAAATTAACCGTTTCAGCTTTTCGGAGACTGATGCACTTCCGTTCGCGTATGCAGGCTGATCCGGCGCTCCTCTTCACCCTCGGCAGTCGTCTACTCCCTCCTAAATGCACCCAAAATGAGTATACTTGACCCGTTTTCGCTTTAATGCACTATTTGGGTTTATCACACGCGAATAATCTGATTATGTATGCTCAATACGTGATACTAGAAACATGTAACTAGGACTTATTTTCGTTAACTTGCCTCCTTAGCTAGTATGGTACTATAGTGTGGCTAAACACCAACAGGGTCTAGTTAGGATGGACGCGCAAGCCTTCTCACGGTAGTTAGCATAGAAATAAGCCTATGTTTATCTGTGTGATGTGTTTTGGTGTATCATGATATGTAATTGGACTATTTCGCGAACGGTTTCTCTATTATGCTAGTATTACTAAAACTTGTATGCTCACCTTTACTTAATTGTATTGACTTGTATTTTAACGTATGTGACAGGTTGATGATTTTAGCTTGGATGCCTTGGATGTAGCGTGCTTAGTTTAGCTTGTTTTTGTTTAGTTTCCAAATGTAATAAATATAGGGAAAATCGAACCCGATTAGTTTTGTGGGAAAAAAAAAATTTCTGTAATGATTATTTTGAAGTATTGTGTTTAATGGTATGGGACGTTAAATGTTAAATGATGTTGATAGATAATTGTTATGGAATTCTTATGAGACAATCTGGTCGCCTAGTGCCACTAACCCCGATGTTTCGCCATCGATTGAGGTGTGACATGTATAACGGCTATATAGCCGTTCAAAAATAAAAAATATTTTTTGTTAAACTTTTACCCTATATATTCAAACCAAACCATTTAATTTAATTTACACTACAAAATCATCCCTAAATCAAACCAAAAAAATATAAAACACTAACCCAAGTTTTGCCACACAAAATGGCGGATCAAATCCCGTTGTTTTTTCCCCCCTGATAGTAGCGACGACTCGTCCGATGGTAGGATTCTTTTTTTCCAAAATCTACTGAAGAAGCCAAATTACAAGACACTGATACATCAACCAAAGGAGATATATTGAACGTCAACGGGAGGTTGGGTATGAGACCCTAATGGCGGATTATTTTGTCGAAGACGCGAAATACAACGACGAAATTTTTCGGCAAAGGTTCCGTTTGTCTGAAACGGTTGTTTTTAAAAATTATGACCGACGTGGAAGAGAATGATGAATATTTTCGAGAATCCTACGATGCGCGAGGTCGGAAAGGCTTTACGCCGTTGCAAAAGGTTACATCCGCTATTAAACAGCTCGCAATCGGTAACCCTCCAGAGAAGGAGATGAGTACTTGCATATGGCCGCAAGAACTTCCCGCGAGTGCTAGAATATTTTTGCGAAACGGTTTAGCAGAATAGACGCTTCAGAGTTCTTACGCAGACCGACAAGCCACGACATGGCACTATTATACGACGCAACTATTATGCTCGAAGCGGTGGCATCTCAAGATTTATGGATTTGGCATGCTTTTTGCGGTCCACCGGGCTCACAAAACGATATCAATGTGCTACAACAATCGCCGTTATTCTTAATGGAACGAAATGGAACCGCGCCTAAATGTCCAATCTTACGTTAACAACCGTTATTACAAACGTGGTTATTTGCTCGTGGATGGAATCTATCCTAAATGGTCCGTGTTTGTGAAAACGATCCCATACCCTCACGAAGTAGACGAAAAGATGTTCAAGAGGCAACATGAGGCCGAAGAAAAGACGTCGAAAGGGCTTTTAGCGTCATGAAGGGTAAATGAGGCATCTTAAATAGGTCGATGCGAGCAAGGACAGTTAAAAAATTAGGAATGTTGTGTACACGTGTATTATATTACACAACATGATTTTAAAAGACGACGAAAACGCGATTTCACCGGTACACATTCGGGATCCTCCGGTCGAGCCCGCGTTTGATGATAGGGTGTGGGTGAGCTAATGAATGAAGATACGCATTGGAGGCTTAAACACGATCTTACGGTTCATCTCGCAAGTCAAGACTTACCCCACTTGTTGGTCGATTCTGACGAGGACTAGACTTATTTTATTTGTGTATTTTTTGTATTTTTATGTAATTTTTATTAATTATATAATTTTCTTTTAGTTAAAATATATGTTTTTCATTAAATTGCTAAAAAAAACAAAAAAAAGTTTACCAATTTTTAAGTGTCTAACATTGCCAACACTTTTGACCAAAAATTTAAACACTTTAGATGAATTAACATGACACCCTTTATTAGTTAATTTTAAAGTTTAACACTTTAGGTATTTAACCACTACTCGTTATAAGATAGAGTCAACAACTAGTCAAAATGGATATGAACATAAGATAGATTCAAAATCTAGAATTCTCCCGCCCAAATCGTTTTTACCAATACTAATGCTATAAATAAATAAAAATATCTCTGGCCTCCGTTTTCACATCATAACATTAACTCCCTATCGTAAACCCTAACCCTAACCCTGTGTAAACTTCCCGCCCAATTCCGCTATTTTCAACCATTTTCGCCCTAGTTTTGACCTAATTCCTTCTTCTCCCTTCAATTTTCAGGATCAAACCATGAAAGGAGCCAAATCAACCGGTGCTCAGAAGAAATCGAACGCCAAGTACGGTTTTTCCGTCAATTTCTTAGGGTTTTGTATTTGTGTATATTGATTTTGTACTTTTGTAGGCTGGCTGTGAAGAAGGGTAAAGCTGCGAAGGATCCGAACAAGCCGAAGAGACCGGCGAGTGCATTCTTCGTGTTTATGTAAGTGGTTATGTTTAGGTTTTATGTTGTTTAGATTTTTATGGTTGTTTTGGTTGAATTGATGAAGGGAGGAGTTTAGGAAGCAGTTTAAAGCTGAGAATCCTGACAACAAATCTGTTGCTGCTGTGAGTCATTTGTTTGAAATTTAGGCTTTGCTTTTGCTGTTTTGATTATTGATTGATCTGGTATTTAGGTTCTGATTTTGTGTTTATATGTGATTGATTTGCAGGTTGGTAAAGCTGGTGGGGTAAAATGGAAAGCCATGTCTACATCTGTAAGTGCTACTTTTAACATGTTTGTTTTCATCAAAAGATATCATTAGTAGTCTTTTGGGTGCACGCCTATGCCTTTAAGCCTTGGTCTTAAAAAGGAAGGAACACACAAAAGCCACTAGGTCTAAAACGAAGCTCACTGCTTTTTGTATCCAAGGAACATTATTTGGTGACAGTTAAGCTTTATGTATTTTTCAATATGAAAATTAGATACATGTACAACCTGAAAGCATGATGTACAACAATCTTCTGTACAAAGTTATGGGAAATACATGATGTGTTTGCCTCAGGGTAAACTTTTTGCCAAGGAATCGCGCATTAGGTGCGCTTTGTTGCGCCTAAGGCACACTTTTTTTAAACCAAGCCTTAGGCGAGGCGAGGCGCAAGGAAAATGCCTTGCTGCCATCCAGTCACTCCTACGACTTTCGGATGAGATCTTGATTTGAAACATTCAAAAATAGGCTGGAACCAGCTTAAACTAGCCCTAAACACACCTAAAACAGTCCAAAACCCAAAAATGGTATGTTTATGCTATGTTTGTTCATTTTGGGTGTTGGGTCTTTGCTTTCTAAGCGCTTTGCGTCTAGGCTCAAGGCTCACACTTTGCACGTTGAGGGTGTCTTGCACCTTTGACAACTATTGGTATGTTCTACAGAGGTGCTTGGATCAGAGATTGCAGAACATATTATAATCATGTGTTTGCTAAATCATAGTTTTGATCTTAAAATTTTAGCTGATATAACAATTTATAAGAATAAGAGTTAATATAGGATTTATACTTGCTTGTTGATTCCTTGCAATTTTGAAAAGTTAAGTTATATGTTAGTGATGTTATGGATCATGTGAACACAGGAAAAGGCACCTTATGTAGCCAAAGCTGAGAAAAGGAAGGCTGAGTATGAGAAGACCATGGCAGCCTACAACAAAAAGCAGGTAATCTTTGTTAATTACACTGCATTTTTTATTGGCATTATGGCATATAAAGATTTTGTTTTACTGATTATGAGTTTGTTTCAATGAAAACAGGCTATGGGTGGTCAAGATGAGGATGATGATTCTGACAAATCCAAGTCTGAGGTTAACAACGAGGAGGACAGTGATGATGAGGTATGTTGTCAAATGTTTAAACTCTCAAGTGTTTATTTGTTTTGTTAAATGTTTGTTTTAGTAAATTTATAAAAATCATTAAATTTATTGTGATCCAGTTTCAAAGAAACATTATGTGATTTCATACAACATTGATTTTATATATTATTTGTTTGTTTATAAAGGAGATTTTTGAAAGCTGGTTAGATCTTTCTTTGATGGTTGTCAAGAAATGGATTACTTGTATTTTTGTCGTTTAATGTTATTATTTTATGTTTTGCAGGAGGAAGATGACTAAGTTAGAAAATCAGAAAAGGGTGCTTGTTTTGTTGACGGTTTGAACAGTTACTATGCTTTGTACTTTTTATATTACTGTTAGCCTGGATTTAGATCTCTGAGTGATGGCTATATCTGCACTCGTATGATATGAATAGCAGAAGGAAGTTATGTTTGTTTTCGCATATTCTAAGTTTTGCCTAGTTGATCTTTTCTGTTAACTACCTCTTTTGGCTGATGACTCCCTGTTTTGTCTAGTTCTATACGTTGGTTAATAACAATTACACACATGTTGATGTCAGGGCTACCAAAAAATATGTCAACGTCAGGATTGACACCTTTACAACAGAAGCGGGCATAAGTTTTGTAGATGTCTATAAAACCAAAGTAAGCACATGGCCCTAATATTTTTACTAAGTTATGAACACAAATTAACAAGTTATGTGTTTGAGTCTAACACTAAGGTAGTCTTCGTTTCACATAATGGAATATGTAGAAAATTGAATCTGAAATCCTTGAAGTAGTGATTACAAGTTATTTAGATTTAGTTCTATTTTTTTCTTTTGTTGAAACGAGTAACATAAGAAATAGAATGTACATTCAAATTCTATCTGGATTCTATTTTATTTTGTGGAAAGTCTTTATTGATTTTGTTAGGCCATTCTGCATTATTTTAGGTTCAAATAGAAAGCTACTCTACTTCACCATCAAGGCAACTTTGTCAGGTTCTGTTGATAAACGCCAAGTCGGAATTGTCAACTTTGATAAAACCATTTAACAGAATGAAACAAACTTTAATTTATATTCGAATGATGAGTTGTCTAAGGGTTTCTTTGAAACAAACTTCCTTTTTCTTGAACAATGAAAATGGACTAATTACATATCAGTTAGATACTAATTACATCGTTTAACCTTTGTTTTGCATAAAGATGGATATGGGTTCCTTTTCTTGTCAAAGATATTTCTTAATTTCTTCATTCCTGTATATATCTGCTGTGAAGCATTAATAATCAACCTTTTTAGGAGGCACATTTGGATTGTTTTTTGTTAATAAAAGTTATTAAGGAAAATAAATCGACTTGTGATGACTTGAGATGGGATTGTGAATGAGTAGTAGGACGAGTGATACTAGATGGGGCCGTGGTGGAATGTCAAATATGATATGAAATCGAAAGTCCAGCGTCTGGTACTCCCATCGTGGCTAATGCTTCGAGTTCCCCACTTCAACTTCTTTGTGTTTTGGCTCTAACTGAATTTCTACTTGCACTACTTTGTCCTTATTCTTCTTTGGCTTCTTAGTTAACGATCTCTTGGGTGCAGAAAGCGATTCTATTAATCTACCAGACCGTGTTGTACACATTTTTCCTAAGTAAAATAAGAAAGAAAGCGGTTCTATTAATCTACCAGACCGTGTTGTACACATTTTTCCTAAGTAAACTAAGACAGCAAATAATGAACAAAACAAATAAATGACCGCACTGCTAAAACAAAGTCTTTCCTAATAGTACCATGCCCCTGGCAACGACGGCAATATTTTGACATGTTTAGATAGCAACAATAAAATTGACACAAAACGCAACCGAGTTTTAAGATAAAAACTCTAATTCTAACTACACACGTTCTAGGCAAACATACCAATCAATATAACCTAGGTAAGTACCCAAATATCAATCCGTGGACACTATAATCTTCTAGTACTAAACCTACAATTTAATATGCAATTTATGAACTATAGAAAATCAATTCTTAAGATCTAATTACCTGAATTAATAAGAATTACTAATCTGAATCAATAAGAATTACTAACAAGAGTTGAGAATGTATAACCATCCTAGACGTGAATCAACAAAAAATGTTTAGATAGATGATGGACAATCCGGCTAAACCACTCCAAGACCTCAATGGTCTACGGCGTATAGATTAGAGCCGATTAGGGTTGATCTTATCCAACTAGGATTTCATAATCATCAGTTGAATTGGACAATATCTTTTATATACAAACTTTATATATTTTTTGAAAAACTACGAGTTTAACCACCCGTATGTTACACGGGTTAGCCAAAGTAAATTATATTATTTGACATAAATCTTGAAATGAAAGAAACGTTTGATTACTTATATAAATGTTAAATTTTGATGACATCCATAATCATCAATTGAAATTAGACAATACCTTTTAATAAAAACTTTATATATTATTTGAAATATTAAACTACTAGGTTAAAGAAACCAGTGTAATATACGGGGTTTGATCAATAAATTATTAAATAGGTATTAATAAGCCAAAAAATATACGCCGTAGTTTAAAAATATTAATTAAATAAACGAAATATTCATAACTAGTTGAAAAAATAAGCATATTTAACATTTGACATATCAAACATAAAAAATAGTTAAAGTTGTCAAATATACAATACATATATAAACATATGCAAAGAGCAAAAATAAGCCATGATTTATTTATATAGTTGAATTATTTGTTTTTAATTTATATGAATTTGAATTATGTTTATTTGGTATTTAATTGTTTAATTTATTTTATGTTAGAAAAAAGTTTCGGGTTACTATAGAGTATGTGCCGCTAGTGTTTTCAGGATACTTTAATGTAGATTTGATGTGACAGTGCATGATTTGGTATTTAATTGTTTAATTTATTTGTGATTTTAGGATACTTTAAGGTAGAGAATCTAATAGTGCAAAATTAGCTAGTCTTAGATTACTTTAGACTTGTGTCGCTCCCTTAATTATAAGAGAAAATTAATGCAATAGAACATGTTAGAATCATATGCTAAAAGCTGTGTTATTTATTAACCTAGATACAATAGAATATGTTAAGTTAAAATCATAGCTATTAATTAATCTAGATGGATATAAATTAAATATGTGTGATTTTGTTTTTCTAATTAATTTAAATTAGTGCCACGAAATGGTTTTAGATATTTTGGTTTTCAAATTAATTGAAATTAAATAAACGCCACAAATTTATTTTATATATATATTATGAATCTTAAAGTTATAGGAGATAAGTTTAAAATTTATTATTTAATAGGAAACAGAAAAAACTGAAAAATAATGGTAAGATGTATGAGAAAATGACACGTGTCCCCAAAAAAATTTCATTTATTAGTATAGTAAGAAAGATAAGATTTTGATGTCCTCCGATTTTTATTCTTTTATAAAAACTTTATATATTTTTTGAAATATTAAACTATTTTGATGGCATCCGATTTTTAATATCGACCCAACTGCTCTGAACTGATAGATTTAGTGGTTAAATTTTCATAATATTGTAAGGATGAACTATGGATCAATTTCAATCTCAAAGACAAGATAAGTATTAGTTTTAATATGTAATTTGGACAAGGAACATAAGAATTGGCATAAATGAATAAATGATTTTGTCCCTGCCTAAACTAATCCATGCCAAATCGAGACGATAAGAACATACCTCCTAAAGTCATCTCAAAATAAAATGTCAAACTAAATTATAAGCATGAAGATAAAATTTAAAGCATATTTGTAATCGTTAAATCAATATCATGTTATTATAACCTTAATCAAGATGTTTCAATAAAATTTATGTTTTAATACGAACGTAATCAAGCCTAGCGTGATGTGATACTGAAATATGGGGTAAACAGAAACAACGATTGACTTAAAACCAAGATCCTCCCCATCCAAAACCATATGTTTAAAGGGTTTTATTAGTGATAGGTTACCAATGAAATTCAGTGAGGGGTTGTTGACAGAGTTTATTAGTACTTTATATGTCAATATCATTATTCGCTAAGACTAGAGGGTATGGGGAGGGTCATCTTCAAGAGGATGGGCCGTCACGTAGGATACCACATCCTCATTCTTTGAAGGATGACCCTCCTAGCAAAATAAGGGGTGGAGGGATAGGCCTACCCCACTTTAATATTAAATTAATTTTTAGTTTTTATTAATTTAGTTTAATAAAACACTACATATATTAAATCAAAATAAAACATGAAACAAATAATTAAATACACTACAGAAATTTTAAAAAATTACATAAAATAAAAAAAATTACGAATCTTAAAAATAAAAGATACGATTCCTAAAAATAAAAAATACGATGCCTAAAAATAAAAGTTACGATTCCTAAAAATAAAAATTACGGGTTGTTTGGGCTATTTGGGTTGAACGGGTTCGGGTTGTTTGGGTTATTCGGGTTGAGAGGGTTCGGGTTGTTTGGGTTGAAAGGATTCATGTTTTTTTTATAAAAAAGAGAAAAGATTTTTAAAGTTGATGAGAAGAGTGGGTGGATTTTGAGTGAATGTGGTATAAAAATTGGGAGGTTTTTTGGTATTTAAAGTAAAAAAAAAAACAATTTTTTTTAATAAAGAGCCGTTGCCCAACACCATTATTTTGAAAATTATGCAAAGGTGGAGCGGCAAGGGCGGCATTTTGGCGCCGGGTGTGACCATGCCGGGGCTAGGGGCGGTGTGGGGGTGCGACGCCGCTCCTGACCTGCCCTATGCCGACCCCGTCTAAGAGAACAGTGAGTCTTACTGGCATAATATCTATGAAATTTCCTAACAATTCACATGTCAAATATAACTAACGAATAGACTTATTAGGATTACTAGGGTAGTTATATTGATATATTATCCGCATTTGTTTTGCAAAATTACAATAGGATAAAGCTATTGTAAAAAAAGTTAAAAGTGTGAGAAGTGTGAGAAACATTGTGGAGATACCATATGTCCCCATTGTAAATTAATTCAAAAGGGTAAACAAGTAATTTTATCATTGATTTATTAATTGATAACCTTCATAACTGCTACCCTTATTTATAGGAACATGATTTTTTTTAAAGATCTCTATAAAAACACTACGAATAACACTGCAACCACCATTCAACACATATATAACACCATTCAATAATTATATAACATCATTCAATAATTATATAACACCATTCAATAAGTATATAACACCATTTTAAAAATCTTGATAAGAACACTTTCAACCACATTCAGCACATATATAATACTATTCAATAAGTATATAACACCATAACTGTAATCACAGTACAATGTTACATACTCTAGATGTTAAAACACCATGGACTAAAACATTAAATCGAAATGTAATTTTTTTCTCTACATAAGTATAACAATATGGTACTCATATTAAATATAAAAAACACTCGTTATTATGGTGTAATTTTTTTTAAAAAGAGTTACGTATAAAAAGTTAGAGTTAAATGATTGGTTGGTCCCCGTGGTTTGCAATATTGTAGACTTGGTCCAAGTGGTTCACTAATTATACGCTTGGTCCTAATAGTTGTAATTTTTACACTCGGGTGGTCCTTTACCACTAACATGTGTTAGTTTTCTTAGTTAAGTATGTGTAAATGGCTAAAATACCCCTAAACAATTAAAAAAAATAAATATAACACACATTCCTGCTCTCTATCTCTTTCTACAGAAACCTGCAACCACACCTTCCAACCACACCTCCCTTTACTCCCACCTGTTGCTTTGTAAACTACCACACCAGCCCCATCACACCACTCATAACAACCAACCATCACCCTCAACTACTCGCTGGAAAAACGAACCTGCTCGGAAAAACCAATGTGTAGATATTAGAGAGATCGAGAGAGTTTGAGAGAAAGTGAGGAGCCGACATAATTCCGACATCCTCCGGTGGCGCATCGCATAATCCCGACGACCCTTTTAATTCCGGCGTCCTCCGGTGGCACGCCGTAGAATCCAGACGACCCCTTTTAATTCCGACGTCCTCCACCGTCACAGATTGAAGGTGCAGGTGGCGATGGGTTTAAGGGGCAGGTGGTGATAGGTTTTAGAGAGAGAAAATATTTAGCAGACCAGTTCTAGAGGTCGATTAACCTCCACCATCACAGATTGAAGGTGGCGGTGGTCGATTGACGGTGGAGGTGATGGTGATGGGTTGAAGGTGGTGGTGATGGGTTGAAGGTGACGTTGTAGGTGGAGGTAGTGGTGGTCGATTGACGCTGGAGGTGGTGCTGATGGGTTAAAGGAGGCGGTGGAAGAGGTGGTGGTGGGTTGAAGGTGGCGGTGGTGGTGGTGATGGGCTGACGGTGGAGGTGGGTGGTGGGTTTTAGAGAGAGAGAGAGGGGAGAGGATGAAGAAGATAAAGGGGGCAGTTCAGTTCTTTTTCTTTTTTTCTTATTTTTTTTGGGGGCAAGTTAGTAATTTTGTACGTATTAACTGAAAAACTTAACATAGATTAGTGATAAGGACCACCCGAGTGCAAAAATTACAACTATTAGGACCAAGCGTGTAATTAGTGAACCACTGAGACCAAGTCTGCAATTTTCGCAAACCACAGGGACCAACCAAAGCATTTAACTCAAAAAGTTATTGATGTTTAAAAAAGAAGGGGGGAAATTGCATGTGCATTGAATGTGAGTTTCTTAATTTAAAATATTAAATTTACCTTTATACCCTTAATCTAAAAAATTATTTATTTTAATGATAAATAATATTTATAATTTTGTCATTATAATCTCAACCATAAGATCAAATATCTAATGGTGTAGATTATTTATTACACTTCTCACAAAACCTTTTTTTAACAGGATCCTCTACCTGTTGAACATAATGAAAAGAGTTTCATTACAATCAAATCAAAATTAATACCAAGGTAGAAAATATTTTTTAATTGATATAAGAGTAAATTACTTTTTGAGTCCCTGTATTTTAGTGGTTTTAACCACTTGAATAAAAAAAAAGTTTAACGTTTTGAGTCCCTAACCGCTTATTTTATAACGGTTTGAGTCCAATCATTATCATATGTACAATGTACTTTTGATTTTGGGCTTAACTGGTTGAAATCACTAAAACAAAGGGGCTCAAAACATTATAAAATGAGCGGTTAAGAACTCAAAGTGTTAAACTTTTTGATTTTGGTCTAAAGTGGTTAAAATTACAAAAACACACAAACTCAAAAAATAATTTAGTCTTCATGGAGCAATATGGGGTGGGTCGTGGATCTGGTTGTGGTTATGACTTTTGTTGGTGGAACACTTATTGGAACTACTTCTACCCAACTTCCATAGTTACTAGGAGTATCTTGGAATGATTTCCGCTTAGTCTCCAGTTTCACCTACATCTTTTTGTTTCGTGCCTCATGTTCTTTATGCGTTGCCTCCTCATATCTCTACATAAGGTTCATATCTCATTCTCAACAATATACACATTTTTATATATAATACTTCTAGACTCTCACTTGAAACATCTTACATCAAATTTACCATGTTTATCTCTATTTAATAAAATAATATTTTATTTTATTTTTCCTTTTTATTCTATCACAAACACTCATAAAAAATATGAGGGTGTTACACCCCAACTAATGACGGAAACATCAGAGTGAGACGAATGAGATTGTTCAAGACGTCATAACGTACTATTTGTGACAATAATTTAATAATCCAAAATTTCATTTTATTTTGTAACCTTGAAGATAAATTGTTTCAAAAGAAATTACAACAACTTGGAAAGGAACAACACGTAACATAAGTAATACATAAATAAAATTGGTGCGTTTCTAAATCCATCCTAAGTAGATTTCTTAAGCATCATCATATATTTCCTGCAACATGTATTAAAGTATCCGTCAACACAAAAGGAGTCGATGAGCATATAAGTTTGGTCTTCATTTCTGGAACACACATCAATCCAAACCTATCCAACAAATGGATTTGTTGGCAACTTGAAGATGTTTCAAGAGATGAAGTAGGATGAACATTGTTTGAAAAGTTTAAACAAACACAAAAAATAATTCTAACTTTGGATCTCAAACAGCGATGTACAAACTTAGTGTACCTAGGTAAACTTGTGGTAACACTCATAGAGGTTATCTAAGGAGGAAGAAAGCAAGAAACAATAAGAAAATAAGAGAAAAGTGTTCATAATTCACTGTTTTGAACCATAACATAATCTACTAACACTTGAAAATTCTACTATTTTTTTTGAAAATTGAGTAAAGACTAAATTATCATTAAACTTAACAAATATGATTGCAAATTAGCTGATTAATGATTATAAATTGTAAATCTTAAGTGTCGTGTTATATATATTTTCTTTTTATACAGGGGCGCAGTATGTGAGAGGTGGGGAGGGGCGCCCGCTCCCTCGAACTTTTCGGTCAGTAGTGTTATGTATGTGTTTTTCGAATACAAATTTTTAGGGATATACGTTTTCGCCCCCCGGTTCTATAGAAATTTTTGGGTATATATGTTTTTGCCCCCCGATTTTCGATGGCAAGCTTCGCCACTATTTTTATACAAATCACGTTTTTGCCCCCCCCTGGTCCTCCACTATAGCATAGTGGTTGTTCCCATTTCGGTGAAGGCTTGGCCTGGGTTTTACCCATGTTCGAGTCCAAGGGGGGCGCAGTGGTGTGCTACGCTTTCTAGCAGTGGTCGAGTAGTCGGCTTTTGAACATAACTCCGAAAGGGTGGGTTTACACGTAGAAAACAGTTAGCCGTTCAAAAAAACATAAATCTGCTTAAGTTTTAAGGATGATTTTGAAATTTTATCAAATAGAAAATTAAAAAGTACATTTGACCAGAAAAGTTAAATGAATGTCAAATGGGCCCAAGGAAGACCAGAAAAGTAAATGAGTTTCAAAATGGGCCCAAGTATATGAACCTTAAAAAGATTCAAAAAACTAATATTCTCCCTCAAAATCGTTTTACCAAAAACACATAATATAAATAAATAAAAATATCTCTGGCCTCCGTTTTCACCTCATCACATTAACTCCTCAGAGCATTCATATTCAACCGTCTAAAAATATACATACATTTCACTAAAAAAACAACTTATATATCAATATATTTCCATTAAAAACAAATACTTTTTTTTTTCTTTTTTTCAATTAAATAATATTTTTATACCTTACATTTTCTTCATTCTTTACTTACAACTACTTTCAATATATATTAAAAAAGTATAGGGATAAATAGTGTTCCTCAAATATACAGATAAACAGTAACATTTTCATTCATCTCCACCTACAATCACTTTTTATACTTTTTATATTATAAATACCCCAGACACATATTTTTGATAGAAGAGATGTGAAACCCTAACCCCCTGCGTAAACTTCCCACCCAATTCCACTATTTTCAACCATTTTCGCCTCAGTTTTGACCTAATTCCTTCTTCTCCCTTCAATTTTCAGGATCAAACCATGAAAGGAGCCAAATCAACCGGTGCTCAGAAGAAATCGAACGCCAAGTACGGTTTTTCCGTCAATTTCTTAGGGTTTTGTATTTGTGTATATTGATTTTGTACTTTTTTAGGCTGGCTGTGAAGAAGGGGAAAGCTGCGAAGGATCCGAACAAGCCGAAGAGACCGGCTAGTGCATTCTTCGTCTTTATGTAAGTGGTTTAGGTTTAGGTTTAATTTTATGCTGTGTATTGTTTAGATTTTTATGTTTGTTTTGGTTGAATTGATGAAGGGAGGAGTTTAGGAAGCAGTTTAAAGCCGAGAATCCCGACAACAAATCTGTTGCTGCTGTGAGTCATTTGTTTGAAATTTATAAGCTTTGCTTTTGCTGTTTTGATTATTGATTGATCTGGTATTTAGGTTTTGAGTTTGTGTTTATATGTGGTGATTGATTTACAGGTTGGTAAAGCTGGGGGGGTTAAATGGAAAGCCATGTCTACCTCTGTAAGTGCTACTTTTAACATGTTTGTTTGTTTCCATCAAAAGATACCATTAGTAGTATATTGTTAAAGTTTTTCGGGTGCACGCCTACGACTTGGTTTTAGAAAGGAAGGAACTTACAAAAGCCACAAGGTCTAAAATCGAAGCTCACTGCTTTTTGCATCCAAGGAACAATATTTGGTGACAATGAAGCTTTATGTATTTTTCAATATGAAAATTAGATACATGTACAGCAAACTTCTGTACAAAATTATGAGAAATACACGATGTGTGTGCCTCAGGGTAAACTTTTTGCCAAAAAAGCGTGCATCAGGTGCGTTTTTTTTGAAAAGCGTGCCTTAGGCAACCCAAAGTGCAAAGGCGTGCGCCTTGTTGCCTTTGGTGAGGGCAGGGAAAATGTCATGCTGCCATCCAGTCACTCCTATGACTTTCAGATGAGATTTTGATTTGAATCATCCAAAAATAGGCTGCAACCAGTTTAAACCAGCCCTAAACACACCTAAAACATGTCTAAAACCCAAAAATGGTATGTTTATGCTATGTTTGTTCATCTTGGGTCTCAGCTTTTTAAGCGCTTTGCGTCTAATCTCATGGCTCACACAGTGTCTTGCACCTTTGACAACTATTGGTATGTTCTACAGAGGTGATTGGATCTGAGATTGCAGAACGTCTTATAATCATGTGTTTGTTAAATCAAAGTTTCGATCTTAAAATTTAAGCTGATTTTACAATTTTAAGAGTTAATATAGGATTTATGTTTGCTTGTTGATTCTTTGCAATTTTGAAAAGTTAAGTTATATGTTAGTGATGTTATGGGACACGTGAACACAGGAAAAGGCGCCTTATGTAGCCAAAGCTGAGAAAAGGAAGGCTGAGTATGAGAAGACCATGGCAGCCTACAACAAAAAGCAGGTAATCTTTGTTAATTACACTCCATTTGTTATTGGCATTATGGCATATAAAGATTTTGTTTTACTGATTATGAGTTTGTTTCAATGAAAACAGGCTTCGGGTGGTAAAGACGAGGATGATGATTCTGACAAATCCAAGTCTGAGGTTAACAACGAGGAGGACAGTGATGATGAGGTATGTTGTCAAATGTTTAAATTCTCGAGTGTTTATTTGTTTTGTTAAAAGTTCGTTTTTAAGTTTATAAAAACCATTAAATTTACTGTGATTTGATACAATGTGTATTATATTCTTTTTATAAAAGAAAATTTGGGAACGGGTTAGACCCTTGATTGTTGGTTGTCAAGAAATGGATTACTCATATTTTTGTTGTTTGTTGTTTTCATTTCGTGTTTTGCAGGAGGAGGACGATGACTAAGAAAATCCGAAAAAGGGTTCGCCCGTTGACAGTTTGACAGTTACTATGCTTTGTAGTTTTTATATTATCATTAGTCTGGATTTAGATCACTGAGTGATGGTTATGTTTACACTCGTATTCTGGGAACAAATCTTATAATATGAATAGTAGCAAGAAGTTATGAGAGCTTTGCATATTCTGAGTCATGCCTATGTAGGTCGTTTCTGTTAACTACCTTATATGGGTGATGGTTCTTGTTGTTTTGTCTAGTTGTATACGCTGGTTAATAACGGCTGCACGCCTGCACGCCTGCACACATGTTGATGCAAGAGCTACTAAGACTGTGCGGTGTGGTGCACGGCCTAGGGCCGGCACGGTGCAATTGCGGGCCTGCACACCGGCCCGTCCCCCTCCTTCTTGTGACGCCCAAGCCAGCCCAACTTTCAAACATACCACACACACATATACATACACACATCTATATATATATTGAGACCCATCCCCACACCCTAGGTCCATCCCTTTTGGGTCTGTTGGTTTCCATCTAATAATTACGTTATTGCAGCACAGTAAGCCTTTATGCAATTCAGCCAAGGTAATGTAATGGTAAGTAAATAAGTAATGATAATAACAAGAATCATACATTCATTATACCTGCTACTTATCAGCCAGCTTAGCTCAACCACGACTTTTACTTAACATAAAGTGTTCACTGATGCCAAGATGTTCCATTAAAAGCCAGACATGAGTAAGAAGCTCTCCACCCTTTTCAAGCTGTTGAGCATGGTCATACCCTCTGCATTGACTTGCTGCATAGCCAAGCATCTCCACCCACACATCACACACCATCTTCCACATCTCTGTAGAACTATCCATCTCGTTCAATAAAGCTGCAAGCTTGCGGGCTTCAAACAGCGCTGACAAACTCCATATCCCCTGCTCTTTTGATGGAGAGCCTTCGGTGTTAATTTGTCCTAACTTTTCATAGGCCTTAAGTTTATTCCTGCCGAGTCTCTCTGAGGCATTTGCACAGGTGTCTGAGAACCTAAGTAGTCCATTCCTCATGAGCAACATGAAAGGACACATGAGCAAGATGTATAACATGTAGTCTGCTAAATTCTTGCTGAATTTCATGTTATTATTATACCATTCTTTTTCGTTACCATGTGAATCTGAATGCCTGCCTCTTTTAGTTTCGTTTAAATTGTAGCAGATATCAGTGGCAATATGCCAGATTAGGATGCTATGGTCGAATTCCACATCAACTGCCCATTCAAATATGCCATTTTTTGAGTGCTTTCGCAGGGAAACAGCTCCACGACATGTCAGTAGCTCCTTAAGTCCCAACTCTGGGTCGTTAGATTTTTCCTTCAAGTGCGTAAAAATAAAAGACTTCAGTTCCGGTGATACCTTGACACGTTTCAACTGACGAAAACCCTGCCATTTTTCCCATAAGTTCTTAACCCTATTAGGCAAAGGGATGAACCATGAGATCTTTTGAAAGGCTGAGGATCTCTGGTTGAGGCAAAAATCTAACAAGCTGTACTGATACATAGAGTTCGACCATCTTTTGCCCTTTTGTACGGGCCGTAGTGAGGAGTCTAGGCGGCTGCCAAATAATGGAATCTTGGAAGAATTATGGCTGAACCATAAATATGCCCAGTCAGATAAAAGCAAAGATCCAACTGCATATGCTTCAAGCAGCATAGCGCCTATCAGCATTATGTAAGTAATCCGAGTTGATGTGTATGAGAATCCACACCTATGGATAGGGAGAAAGTCAACAACACCGTAAGTATGAGCAAGGAAGTCATCAGACGGAAAAATAAACCAAAAGGAGCGTATATGATGAGTGCTTTGGTGTAGAAGATATCATACGCAAATCCGAGTTCAACTTCAATCACCTCAAAGGCGGTGTCGTACTCTTGGTTCTCAAAGAAAGCTTGGCTCTCGTCTCACGAGTGGAAGCCAAGAATGAGATCGACAAATAGCCGCTTGAACTTTAGAGTTTCAAAGAAGTAATTTGCAACGTGCAGACTTCCTCTCGCGATTGCCACTGTAGATGAGTGAAATTTGCACTGCAAGGCTGACTAGTACCAATCCTCTTAGCTCCCATCTGTTCCATTCTTTCCTCAAATGATCTGGGAAGACCTCAACCATTCTTCTTTTATGGTCAACAAGGATTAAGTTGCTCAAGACTGACCAAAAAAACAGTTAAGTCTCTTAACACTTGAATTTGCTATGGCGAAATTGGTTCTGTATCAGTTGGAAGTTAGATGTAAACTTCTGGCAGTTCTGCAAAACTTCATAAATCAGCAGTCTTTCAACCTTTTTAACATGCGTCAACTTAAAATAATGTGAAACTAAATAATAATAATAATAATAATTAATGACTCATATATTATATATGTAGTCAAAGAAATATTATTTTAAACAAAAGTTATCTTTGATGTAACTTTAATAACGTGAAACTAAATAATAATTAATTAAAAAAAGCAAAATATACTACTAAATAAAGAAACGTGAAACTAAATAATAATTAATTAAAAAAAGCAAAATATACTACTAAATAAAGAAACGTGAAACTAAATAATAATTAATTAAAAAAAGCAAAATATACAAACAAATAAAGAAAAGACAAAAGTCACAACAAAGCACTCAAGCAAATATTTACATATTCTATTATGCTATGTGGTATACCTTCGGAAAGGCAGGCCTCTGGGTGCTGATGTGGAGAAGCGGGGAACACTTACACAACGTCTAACGTTGAGGTTGGTTGGGAACTAAGGCTTGATCTTAGGTGGTTCTAAGGGGTTGACGACAACGGTCGGCGAAATGCCCAAACCTGTTACAGTTCGCGCATTTGCGACATGGGGCGGTTGCAAGATGGTGGTAGGTGTACCGATCACACTTGGGCCAAGTCCCGGTGTAGTTTCTCTGGGGTGGTTTGGTGTTTGGGGTAGTGGATATGGAGTTCAATGGTGTTGGGTTGGGCGGAGTAACTACTGCACAATTCTGAACAGAAGCCTTCCGCTTCTTGTTTCTGTTGTTGTTTTTCTTGGCTTGGGAGGGTGAGGGTTCAGCAGTGGTGGTGTTGGTGGTAGCTTGGTGCGCGCTCTTCGTGGAGACCTTGTCATAGGCTCCATGGAGAATGCAGTTGTGGTTAAGCTCGATAGCGATGGCGGAAACATCGAGGTGGGACGGAAAAGATTGCTCATTGATCATAATACTAATTGCGACAGAATAGTAACCAAGTTTCAAAAGTGTTCTAATTAGGTCACTCGTATCGTTTTATCTGAATTAGATAACTTAACATTCAAATCGAGTCATGTCCTTTTTTCCATATGTCGAGAGAAAAATCGAGCATAAGATGCTAGGGTCGGATTGTATTAATATATGAAATTTTATTTATTAAAAATAAAAACACTTTAATTACATTAAAAATTAAAAAAAAAACAAGTTAAAATCCAGGTCATCACTGGAAGTTAACATCAAATGAAAGAGAAAAAAGAAACAAAAATTCACATCATCACGGTTACCTATGAAATGGATGAAAAACCCCTTAATTTTAATAAAAAATGAATGTCGAGTGACCTAATTGGAACAATTTTAAAACCTGGGTGACCTAATTGGAACACTCTTAAAACTTGGTTTTAAACCGGATTTCATTTCATACGTAAATTGTCATACAATACAAGGGGAATTCAAATACAACAATAATAAAAGACAAAATTTGATACAATAATGATAAACCTAACGTCTATGTGTGTATCTAGCATCATCGTTACTTTGGTTTCATAGCATCATCTTCATCAACCTGTAACATGTTTTAAAATAAAGTTCAATGCAAAAGCAAAGGCGAATACACAAGTTTGGTGATACATTGCATAAGTATAAAAGTATAATTCGAATCCACATGTTAATTGTATGTATGAAAGGTAAGTGCTAATCATGCAACACTAGATCAAACCCGAGTTTCCACAAGTATAATGAGCTTCCCTCGTCACAAAAGCAATGAGACTAAAAAGTATGAATAAGCTTAACATAACCCCGACGGGTGGTGTGCTACTCCTATAGCGCTATATATGTCAAGTTGGGCTAGCTAAGTTAATGATTTAGCATGTATGAATCTAGCATGTATCTAAGCATAACAAGTATCATGTATTAATGGATTGAGCATGTAAAGCATAAGTTATGATTTGTGTATTTTGATAGGTAAACATGTTACAACCCAAAAAGTGAGAAAGCGGTAAATGGGTCGAGTGTACTCACGGTTTTGCAAAAAGGTTCCAACTAGAGAAATCCGCGAGCTTGTTTGTTGGTTAAGGATTGGCACCTTGTCCTTCTACACGAAGAACATAGGTATGAGTATGGTGATTAACGGAAGATTTGGAATATGAGCATGAATAATGAGTAATAAAGTAAAGTATGTAGGTATAAAAATAGTCACCAAGGTCTAGCACTCGTTTTTGACACTAGGATAACCCATAAGGGTTTGATGTAATTTCATAGGTTTGAAGCGTATTAGAATCGTAATGAGGAACTACACACTTTGGTGATAAACTTAATAACTTGACAAGTGATTAGTTAGTCATTATCAAGGGTTCGGTTTGGGTTCATTATATAGTCCATAATTATACATATACATATTACTCTACAACTAGCAAGGATAATCATAGATGTCATGTAGGAGGTAGGAGGTTGAACCATCCATTTAGGAACCTTATGGGAGTTCACCACTAAACAAGTTGTCATATACAACAAGGAGGGTCAAGAAAAATACTAACAACAAGAATGTAAATGTATGTTATCACTATACCAAGTAGCCAAGCAAACTACAACCCGCTAAGCCAGCGTCGACACACGTCGAAGGCTATCTAGCAAACTAACTTGGGATAATGATGAGAAATCATCAAGTGATGTGTGGACTTAGAGTTAGGATAGCCCAAGCTAACCAAGATAGTCACACATGAACAAGTTCAAGACTTGCATCACTTGTGAGCCTAAAGCTCTTCGAAAATAGAAAGTTTGAGGGTCAAAACCACTCTTATTACATGTGCAACAACCTTGGTTAGGCTTACTAACCATAAAATGGATTAGGAGCATAAGAACACAAGCTTGTTTAGGGAAAACATAAGATTTTGAAAGAGTTTTGTATAAAACAGAAACTTCAGCCCACTTTGGAGTCTTTTTGGTGAATTCCTAGGTCTGGATTTGCCATGGCAAGTCCGTGGGATCATACCTAAGACTTATACAAGCAAGTAGGAAGAAGAATCAAACAAAAAGAGTAAGAAATGAGCAAGTTATGCTCACTTTGGTCAATGTTGATGAATCTGCCTTTGCTACCGCTTTCAGCTGATTAGGAGGTGTGTAGAGGAGGGATTAGAGTGTTTGTAAAGTGTGAGATGAGTGGGAATGAGGTGGGTTATATAGTTGAAGGTTAGGGTTGAGTTAGGTGAGCATTAAGTATAAGAAACACACCAAACTAGCACAAAATGACCCAATCCGTGACCTTGTATCAACAGTCTGCGGATTATGGCGACTGGCGGGGGGTGAGAGGAAATGGGTTTGGCGGTCGCGGCCCGCGAGAGGGTAAAAACCCAAAGTTTGTTGATTTTTGATACTTTTGGTCCCTGTAGTTGGGTTTTAGGGTGTTTTAAGCATAAAAGGCATGGTATAAGGGCTATTTATGTAATGCAAGCATAATAATAAGTATTAACAAGTGTGATCAAGTATATGAATCGTGTTTAAGTATCGTATACGTCCAAATGATGTATAATTCATGTATGTCACGTACTGGCAAGTTTATCAAACGTTTGCAAGTAGTAAGGATCAAGTATCGCATGTATGAATGTATGAACGTATATATGACATGTCTTGAAATAAAATACAAATTTTATTCTGATTCAAGTCTCGGATTACAATGATTACAACGAAAGGATGAATACAAGATTACAAAGGTTTCCAAAAATAGAAATACACGGAAAGTATGAAAAAGCAGGGCGTTACATCTACGTCTTGACATAAATTTTGTTTGAAAACGAGTCGGATCAAATATAATAAGTTTTGATTAAACTGTATAAATTCAAGTTACTTTATGTTTCGGTGCTGCCGCAATGGGCAGTACCATTCTTTAACTTAATAAACACAATTTTCTTATATGTTTATTTTTATGTACGTGTCGGTATAAATTAACGGACCTACGTAGTGAGGAGCGAGTTTGCCTTTCTTACCAAAACGAACAACACCTTTCCAAGGGGATACCTTGAGAAGTACTTGATCACCTACAACGAATTTCAACGGCTTGCGTCTTCTGTCAGCATAACTCTTTTGTCGGCTTCGTGCTTTGAGGAGATTATCACGTATTTGCAGGATCTTGTCCGTTGTCTCTTGTATCAGTTTGGGACGGTGATTTGAACATCTCCAATCTCGTGCCTACAAATAGGCGAACGACACTTGCGACCATACAATGCTTCAAATGGAGTCATTTGAATACTAGTGTGATAACTGTTGTTGTACGAGAATTCTACCAAGGGTAAGTGCGAATCCCAATTGCTGCCAAAATCGATTACACAAGAACGAACCATATCTTCCAAAGTTTGGATTGTACGCTCGATTTGACCAACAGACTGAGGATGAAAAGCGGTACTAAGGTTAAGACGAGTGCCAAGGGCGGATTGAAATGTTTGCCAAAGGCGAGAGGTGAAACGAACGTCAAGATCAAAGATAATATCGAGAGGAGTACCATGACGACTGATGATTTCCTTCGTGTAGATACGTGCCAATTTCTCAACTTTGTGATCTTCACGAATGGCTAAAAAGTGCGTAGATTTGGTCAAACGGTCAATGATGACCCAAATGCTGTCATGACCAGAAGGAGTACGAAGCAACTTGGTGATGAAATCCATAGCAATACTCTCCCATTTCCACACAGGAATTTCTGGTTGTTCGAGCAAGCCAGAGGGGCGTTGATGTTCAGCTTTGACCTTAGAACAAGTGAGACACTTCGAGACGTATAGAGCGATATATCTCTTCATCCCGGGCCACCAATAAGATGCACAAAGATCATGATACATTTTATGAACGCCAGGATGAATGGAGTATCGGGATTTGTGGGATTCATCTATCAAGGTGTTTCGAAGGTTGAGACGATAGGTAATCCAAATGCGATCATGGTAGTAAAGGATACCATCAGGTTTAGCTTCGAGTGGGTTTTCGACTCCAAAATTCAATTCGTTAGCGAGGTTACCCTCGTTAATGACGGAAAATTGTGCTTGGCGAATCAACTCGTGAAGTTTTCCCATGATTTGGTAGCAACAAATACTCTTAACATGAGTCTTACGACTGAGTGCATCGGCCACAACATTCGCCTTATTAGGGTGGTAGCGAATGTCATAGTCGTAGTCGTTTAACAATTCTACCCAGCGACGTTGACGCATGTTGAGTTCCTTTTGATCAAAGATATGTTGGAGGCTCTTGTGGTCGGTGAAGACCGTACACTTTGTACCATAAAGGTAGTGTCGTTAATTCTTTAATGCAAAAACAACTGCACCAAGTTCAAGGTCATGCGTAGTATAGTTTTTGTCATGAATTTTGAGTTGTCTCGACGCGTAAGCGATAACCTTGTCTCGTTGCATAAGGACGCAACCAAGACCTTGGTTTGAGGCATCGCAATACACGACGAAGTCGTCGTTTCCATCGGGGAGGGTAAGGATAGGAGCATTACAAAGCATGTCCTTGAGGGTTTGAAAAGACTCCCCTTGTTCGGGACCCCAAACAAAAGGTTTATCTTTTCGAGTCAAAGACGTTAAAGGAACAGCAATCTTAGAAAAGTTCGAGATGAAGCGACGATAATAACCAGCTAGGCCAAGGAACGAACGAATTTTAGAAGGCGATTTAGGTGCAATCCAATTTTTCACAGCTTCTATCTTTGCGGGGTCAACATGAATACCGAGTTCATTGACGGTGTGACCAAGGAATTGAACATATTTTAGCCAAAATTCACACTTGGAGAATTTGGCGTAAAGACGTTCGGTACACAGAAGCTGAAGGATAAGTTGCAAATGTCGTCCATGTTCTTCTTTCGTCTTGGAGTAGACGAGAATATCATCGATGAAGACGATTACGAAACGATCAAGAAAAGGCTTACGCACGCGGTTCATTAATCCACGAACACTGCAGGTGCGTTAGTCAAACCAAAAGGCATGACCATGAACTCATAGTGCCCAAAACATGTGGGAAATACGGTTTTTCGGTACATCTTCTTCGAGGACTCGAAGTTGATGGTAGCCGGAACGAAGGTCGATTTTTGAGAAACAAGTCGCACCTTGAAGCTGATCAAAGAGGTCGTCTATGCAAGGAAGAGGATATCGGTTTTTGACAGTAAGCTTGTTGAGCTCGCGATAATCGATGCACATCCGAAAGGATCCATCCTTCTTCTTGATGAACAAAACGGGAGCGCCCCAAGGAGAAGTACTAGGGCGTATAAAGCCTTTATCAAGAAGCTCTTGAAGTTGGCTCGATAGCTCTTGCATTTCCAAGGGTGCTAAACGATAGGGATCCTTCGCAACAGGAGTTGCACCAGGGATGAGGTCAATACGAAAGTCAACGGATCGACGAGGCGGAGGACCAGGAAGTACCTCTAGGAAGACATCGGGAAATTGACAAACGATAGGAATGTCACTTAGGCTTGGACCTTTATCTTTCTTCTCCATAACGTGGGCAAGGAAGGCAAAGTACTCCTTACGTAAGTACTTGTTCGTTTAATTACACGACATGAACTTGAGACCTTTAGAAGGTTTCTCGCCATAGACGTGTAATGAATCGCTATTAGGAAGTGGAAGGCGTATGAGTTTTTCCGAACAAACAACTTCAGCACGAACTCGCCTAAGCCAGTCCATGCCTACTATGATGCCGAAACTACCCATTTGCTTAGGTATGAGGTCAATCGAAAACGTATGATCGCTAAGAATCAAAGAACACCCGGAAAGAATAGAATCAACAGGGATGGTTTTACCATTAGCGACATCGAAAGGATTAGGCAACTTAGAATGTTCGCACTTAAGTAATGGTTCAAATTCGACAGACACAAAACTTTTTCGGCACCAGTATCAAATAGACATGAAGCATAAATATAATTGACAGGGAACGTACCAGTGAAGACTTCATTGGAGCTTTGAGCCCGTGCAGAGGTGAGCATGAAAGCCCTTCCTTTAGCAGGCTGAGACTGCTGCTGCTGTTGGAGTTGGTGTTGTTGGTTGAGTTGGAGACAAACATTGGCGAGATGGTTGAGATCGCCACACTTGTAACATGCTCGCACCGGAACAGTCTGATGTTGAGGTTGGTTGGGAACTTAGACTTGATCTTGGGTGGTTCTCAGGGGTTGACGACAACGGTCGGCGAAATGCCCAAACCTGTTACAGTTCGCGCATTTGCGACACGGGGCGGTTGCAAGATGGTGGTAGGTGCACCGATCACACTTGGCCCAAGTCCCGGTGTAGTTTCTCTAGGTTGGTTCGGTGTTTGGGGTAGTGGATATGGAGTTTAATGGTGTTGGGTTGGGCGGAGTAACTACTGCACAGTTCTGAATAGAAGCCTTCCGCTTCTTGTTCCTGTTGTTGTTTTTCTTGGCTTGGGAGGGTGAGGTGTCACACCCCAACCGATGGCGAAAACCTCGGGATGAGACGAAAACGAGATTGCAAGAGACTTAATAACGCTATTTGTGTCAAGTATTTAATAATTACCCTTTTTCGTTGCTTGAATCAGATAATACAAATTTCGAATTACAACACGTATAAAAGAAATATAATTTCATTTCATTTTCATAACAGTTTATTACAAGGTTTTGAAACAATACACAACGTGTTTGAAATAAGATACGATACAACAAGTAATTTAAAGTTTAAATGCGTTTCTAGGCAATCCTACTTGATTACTTGCATCATCAGAATTCCTGCCACATGTATTAAAAGCACGGATCAATACAAAAGTATTGGCGAGCATACAAGTTTGAAAATAGTTATAAGCATAAAGTTTGTTACAAATCCATCATGGCAATTTATATTCAAATTTAAACTAGCATACTTAAACAACCTAAGCATAACGAAATAACATGGACATACAAATTAAAACCAGCAAGGATAACTAACATAAGCGTAACATATATCATGTTTGTACAAGATGAAACTAGCACGCATAACTAACATAAGTATACTAGAGAATACGTTTAATTTCGTATAATATGTATTTTGTTAATTGATACATGTTGCACCCCAAAACGCGTTAAAGTGTAAAAAGGGTCGAGTATGCTCATAGTTTTGCAAAGTTTCCTTTGGTGATTCCGTGAAGAGTTGGAGGTTGGAGCTTCAAAGCTTCCTTTAAAACACT
This sequence comes from Scalesia atractyloides, assembly GCA_947069175.1. NCBI lineage: Eukaryota > Viridiplantae > Streptophyta > Magnoliopsida > Asterales > Asteraceae > Scalesia > Scalesia atractyloides. The sequence goes on from CAMTDV010000030.1 coordinate 85,399,378, forward strand.
TAGTGTTTCCTTTAGAACTCTTAGAGTTCTCTTCCTTGCTTGGAAGATTTGAGAGAAATAGAGAGGTTGAGAGAAGAATGGTTGGAACACTTAGTCCTTTTAGAATTTTTAGAATTCTTGATTTAGAGAGACTGAGAGAATTAGAGAGATGGAGAGAAGAATAGTGTGACGAAAATGGTAGAAGGAGGTTGGTATTTATAGGTAGAGAAGGTGGAAAAGGGTGAAATATGATTGGTTAAAGAAGGGGGAAGAGGATTGAAAAGATGATTGGTGGAGAAAGGAGGTGGAAAAGGGTGAAATATGATTGGTTAAAAAAGGTGGAAGAGGATTGAAAAGATGATTGGTGAAGAAAGGAGGTGGAAAAAGGGTGAAATATGATTGGTTAAAAAAGGTAGAAGAAGATTGATGGGGTGGAAAGATGATTTGTATATTTATTGGTATTTCTTGAGTATATATTATGTAATTGAGTATATAAAAAAGTATAAAAGTATAATTCAAGTATTGAGAATGGGTGTATAAGTATTTATACGTATAATTGTGTCGGTTTGCGTATAAATACGTATTTAAATGATCGGTTGTGTGAATAAAAAATATGTATAAAATATGAATTTTATTATGATTAACGCCTCGAATTGTGAGATTGAAACTAAAATACGAATGTAAGGTTTCTAAAATTAGAATACGAATACGAACATTTTTAAAATAGAAATACGAAGATACGAGCGTTACACGAATAAAAATTAATAATATATATATACATATATTTTTATTATGTTTTAACGCCTCGAATTATGATACAAATATTTAATTTCTAAAATAAGGATGCAAAAAAGCGAGGCGTTAGTACATGTCCAGGCGATTAGGGAGACATGCTTTGGCCTAATAGTATTTTACTCTCGTCGCCAGGCGATTAACGGTATTTTACCCTTCCAGTTAGTACATGTCCCTAATTTGATTGAAAATACGAAACTTTGGCGAGATTGAAAATCTTAGATCGGGACCAGTCATCAAGGTGTGGATATCAATCCTAGCTTGATAATTTCATCCCCAAAATGTGGTTTATTGAACAAAACAAGATAAAATATTGACTCGTCAATAAGGAACCAATGGATTATGAAATGAAAATTCCCCATCAAGATATGGATATCACTCCTGACTTGATGGTGAAATTCGCGTAAAATAACATGTAAGATGGATTGAAATTTGTCACCAAAGGCGGGAATCACCGTATTTTGGTGAGTCGTTTCGCTTGTGGAATAAAAGTGTCTTCAAATATGTATTGTGTATAATGCCTTAGGAGAACACTTCGTGTAATTAAGACAAAAGAAGGTGTAGAAGCAAAGTAGGAAGAATTAACATTTTAGCAAGAATCAATAATGGTCGAAATTTGGTACTTAAACTATAGACTAGGTCGAACATGGCAATTCTACCTAATTCCCTATAGTTATGGCTCTGATACCAATTTGTCACACCCCAACCGATGGCGGAAACATCGGGATGAGACGAAAACGAGATTGCAAAAGACTTCATAACGCTATTTGTGTCAAGTATTTAATAATTACCCTTTTTCGTTGCTTGAATCAGATAATACAAATTTCGAATCACAACACGTATAAAAGAAATATAATTTCATTTCATTTCATAATAGTCTATTACAAGGTTTTGAAACAATACACAATGTGTTTGAAATAAGATACGATACAACAAGTAATTTAAAGTTTAAATGCGTTTATAGGCAATCCTACTAGATTACTTGCATCATCAGAATTCCTGCCACATGTATTAAAAGCATGGATCAATACAAAAGTATTGGCGATCATACAAGTTTGAAAATAGGTATAAGCCTAAAGTTTGTCACAAATCCATCATGGCAACTTATATTCAAATTTAAACTAGCATACTTAAACAACCTAAGCATAACGAAATAGCATGGACATACAAATTGAAACTAGCAAGGATAAATAACATAAGCGTAATATATAGCATGTATGTACAAGATGAAACTAGCACGCATAACTAACATAAGTATTTGGAGAATACGTTTAATTTCGTATAATATGGATTTTGTTAATTGATACATGTTGCACCCCAAAACGCGTTAAAGTGTAAAAAGGGTCGAGTATGCTCATAGTTTTGCAAAGTTTCCTTTGGTGATTCCGTGAATAGTTGGAGTTTGGAGCTTCAAAGCTTCCTTTAAAACACTTAGTGTTTTCTTTAAGAACTCTTAGAGTTCTCTTCCTTGCTTGGAAGATTTGAGAGAAATAGAGAGGTTGAGAGAAGAATGGTTGGAACACTTAGTGTCCTTTTAGAATTTTTAGAATTCTTGATTTAGAGAGATTGAGAGAAGTAGAGAGATGGAGAGAAGAATAGTGTAACGAAAATGATAGAAGGAGGTTGGTATTTATAGGTAGAGAAGGTGGAAAAGGATGAAATATGATTGGTTAAAGAAGGGGGAAGAGATTGAAAAGATGATTGGTGGAGAAAGGAGATGGAAAAGGGTGAAATATGATTGGTTAAAAAAGGTGGAAGAGGATTGAAAAGATGATTGGTGAAGAAAGGAGGTGGAAAAGGGTGAAATATGATTGGTTAAAAAAGGTAGAAGAGGATTGATGAGGTGGAAAGATGATTTGTATATTTATTGGTATTTCTTGAGTATATATTATGTAATTGAGTATATAAAAAAGTATAAAAGTATAATTCAAGTATTGAGAATGTGCGTATAAATATTTATACGTATAATTGTGTCGGTTTGCGTATAAATACGTATTTAAATGATCGATTGCGTGAATAAAAAACATTTATAAAATATGAATTTTATTATGATTAACGACTCGAATTGTGAGATTGAAACTAAAATACGAATGTAAGGTTTCTAAAATTAGAATACGAATCGAACATTTTTAAAATAAAAATGCGAAGATACGAGGCGTTACACGAATAACAATTAATAATATATGTATATACATATATTTTTATTATGTTTTAACGCCTCGAATATGATACAAATATTTATTTTCTAAAATAAGGATGCGAAAAAGCGAGGCGTTACATGAGGGTTCAGCAGTGGTGGTGTTGGTGGTAGCTTGGTGCGCGCTCTTCGTGGAGACCTTGTCATAGGCTCCATGGAGAATGCAGTTGTGGTTGATCTCAATAGCGATGGCGGAAACATCAAGACGGGACTGAAAAGATTGCTCATTGCTCATAATACTAATTGCGACAATATTAATTAAACCGGATTTTATTTCACATAAACTGTCATACAATACAAGGGGAATTCAAACACAACAATAATAAAAGACAATATTTGATACAACAATGATAAACCTAACGTCTATGTGTGTATCTAGCATCATCGCTACTTTGGTTTCATAGCATCATCTTCATCAACCTGTAACATATTTTAAAATAAAGTTCAATGCAAAAGCAAGTAAACAAGTTTGGTGATACATAGCATAAGTACAAAAGTATAAATCGAATCCACATGTTAATCCTATGCAAGGTAAAACTAATCATGCAACACTAGATCAAACCCGAGTTTCCACAAGTATAATGAGCTTTCCTCGTCACAAAAGCAACGAGACTAAAAAGTATGAATAAGCTTAACATAACCTCGACGTGTGGTGTGCTACTCCTATAGCGCTATATATGTCATGTTGGGCTAGCTAAGTTAATGATTTAGCATGTATGAATCTAGCATGTATCTAAGCATAACAAGTATCATGTATTAACGGATTGAGCATGTAAAGCATAAGTTGTGATTTTTGTATTTTGATAGGTAAACATGTTACAACCCAAAAAGTGAGAAAGCGGTAAATGGGTCGAGTGTACTCACGGTTTTTCAAATGTCACACCCCGACCCGCAGCGGAATAAGAGTCGGGGCATAATTGGGTTATCACCAAAGCTCATGATATTTACTAATATGTTTCATATATATTAAAGTCAAAATTACATTCTCAATAATCCAAACATGTCCATACAAATACAAAGAAAAATAACCAACTAAACAATTCCAAGCTCTAAATCATTTTATTCTTCTAGGCCAATCCAATGTGTTTCTTGCTGCAGCTGGTTCACCTGTATCATGTGTAAAAATGGGAGTTTTTGGGTCAACATAAGTTGGCGAGTGAACCTTATTAGATAAACATTTATTATTGATTTTCTTGTTATTTTATCAAGGAAAAATTATGCATAATCATAAGTGAGCAAATGTAAATAATCAATCAGTAACAATAACAACCACAACTATAACATACAATAACATACCATAATATACTAACATACAATAACATACTAACAGCATACAATAACATATCAACTTGCATAAATATATAACATGAATGAAACTGTGCGATCAAAGCTCAATCAAACGGAGCCGATCGTATTGCATGTACTGAAAATAATAAATGTCTGTGCGTTCAAGGCTCAATCACACGGAGCCGATCGTATGTTGGCACGCCAGGTTCACGCTCATAATGTAATGGGGAACATGCTCAACGCTCATAATGTAATGGGGAGCGGCGGCCTATGAAATTGCATGTACTGAAAATAATAAATTAAATCTAACAATAACCACACAAACAGTTGAAACAAGCTGGATACACATTTGTTCATGATATGATGTATGCACAATGATTTAAATATAATAAATGGCAAGACACATGATACACCCCAAAAACGTGATTAAAACGGGGAATTTGTAAAGATTCACTCACATTGGGTGCGTTTGGTTGGAGATGATGAGATGCGCACGAGTTGGAAGGATTGAACGACGAGTATTAACTAACCTATATAATAACGGAAAATATAGTAAATGGGTGGATTTTATTGATAATTTTAATGGGATTTTTAGATATATTTTTGTGAGTTTAAGGCTATTTCCTAACTTTAAAAACATTATTTTTAAGTATTTTTAATTGATTTTTAAATTAAATTAAGTATATAAAAATATAAAAATATGTTGACTTTTGCATTGACCGTTGACCGTTTGACTTGTTGACCGGTTTTATTGTGTAATTGTATGCGCCGGGTGAGGCTCGAACCCGAGACCTCCCGTTCGCGTGCACGCAGCTCTACCAACTGAGCTACGTGTCTAACCCGAAATAATTCTGTTTTTAATTATACTTATATACTAACTCAGTTTATTCAAAATTCTTTTATTTTCAAAAATATGTTAAATCATCGAACCGGTGTCACTAACAGGTCTCGAACCCGGGACCTGTGCTTTAACGTTACACACAGTCCACCGCTGGACTGTGTGTCTAACTTGGTTAATATATAGATTTTTATTATACTAACAACTAACGGAAGTTAATCCGATTCAGTTAGAAAAATAAAACATCCTTATTACAGAGAGGGTGTGTGTAACAGGGATCGAACTTGCGGCGTGTGCATATTGTTTGCACACAGTCCACCGCTGGACTGTGTGTCTAACCCGTTTAAAATACCGATTTTAATTATCCTTATAATGTTAACACAGTTCATCTTCTTCGCTAATTTTTATAGACAGCAATTTACCCAACTGTTTCTAGTTTTAAAACGATTAACAACATTCATAAGACTAAAATGAAATGACAGAGACGGTGTTGGAAGCAAACATACCGGAGAAATGATTTAACTCAGAATTCCGGCAAGGCGTCGGCTCTGTTTTTATGAACTTCAACTGAGCGAACAAATTAACCGTTTTGATTAGCTAATCGTGGAATTGAAGTGCTAAACAAGCGTTAACAGAGTGTTTGAATGTCCATACCGTTTCACAGCGGAAAATAAGAACTTTCAGAGATTTTCCGGCGAGCAGGAATTATCCGATAACGACGTCTGAATTTGATTTAAATTGAAAGGTTTGAGTTAGCAATAGCTTAACAATTGATAGACCACGAAGGAATTGAAAGACTTACTGTTTTGATAGAGAATACGGTTTTCCGGTGAAAGTCCGGCGAGTCCAAAAAGCTTCTCCGGTGAACTGAAAGTTGTGCGGAAATGTAATTGGAGGTTTGCAGAGTGTTTTTGAGTCACGAGAGAGGACAAAGATTGAAGTAATCCAAGAATTGAAATTTTTCGGTTATTAAACCGATTCACTCCCGAATTCAAGTTTCATTCAAAGCAAAATTGATTGGAATTGTCGGTCTATCGGTTAAACTCAGTGAACCGCGAGTAATCAAACGTCTTTGGACGTTTGGTGACTGATTTCAGTTACAGTTGGCGTAACCGGTTGATTTATGTTTGTTTATTAGATTTATTTGTTTCCTAGAGTTGACAGAAAACAACAAGTGGCGGAGTGGTTATGTGTGTATGTGTTAAGTCTTTGGAGTTCAACCTGGCTGACCCGGGTTCGAGTCCCGGCAGCCTCATTTTATTTTTAATTATTTTATTTTTACTTTTTATCAATTATAACTTTTATAGTTTAGTTTGTTTATTAATTATGTATCATTAAAAATCAAAACAGACGTAAATACGCAACGAAACATTTATAACTTGATATTCGATTACAAATGGAGCGGGTTTGGAAAACCCGTTTTTGACAAATGTTACAGTATCCCCTACTTTTAGGAATTTCATCCCGAAATTTAAGTAGTAGTAGAAGTGGGAAAAAGATGCGGGTATTTTTCACGCATTGAGTCTTCACGTTCCCAAGTAAACTCAGGTCCCCGTTTCGACTCCCAACGTACCCTAACAATTGGAATGCGACTTCGTCGAAGACGTTTTTCTCCGAAATCCATGATCTCTACAGGTCTTTCAATAAAATGCATAGATTCATCAATCTGAATATCTTCCAGAGGGATGTGGAGGTTTTCATCAGCGAGGCACTTCTTCAAGTTTGATACGTGGAATGTGGGATGAATCCTGTTGAGTTTTCTGGTAGATCAAGCTTGTATGCTACAGGTCCTACTCTTTCGAGTATCTTGAAAGGTCCTACGTAGCGTGGTGCTAGCTTGCCTTTTTGAGCAAAACGAACTACTCCCTTCCACGGTGATACTTTTAAAAGTACATGATCACCAATGTTAAACTCCAAAGGCTTCCGTCGTTTATCTGCATAACTCTTTTGACGACTTTGAGCCGCTAGAAGATTGTTTCGAATTTGATGGATCTTGTCTGTGGTTTCTTGAATCAATTCAGGACCAGTGATTTGAGCTTCCCCAATTTCGTGCCAACATACTGGAGATCGGCACTTACGACCATATAAAGCTTCAAAAGGTGCCATGCCGATACTTGAATGATAGCTGTTGTTTACGAAAATTCAACTAATGGTAGATGAGCGTCCCAATTTCCCTTGAAGTCTATGACACATGCTCGAAGCATATCTTCAAGAGTTTGAATGGTGCGTTCAGATTGTCCATCAGTTTGAGGATGATAGGCGGTACTGAGATCTAATCGTGTACCCAAAGCGGCGTGTACTGCTTGCCATGTTCGTGAAGTGAAGCGACCATCACGATCTGAAATAATGCTTAACGGTACACCATGTCGGCTTACGATTTCACTGATATAAATACGAGCTAGCTTTTCGTTCTTGAAATCTTCACGGATAGGAATAAAGTGAGCTGATTTTGTAAGTCGATCAATGATTACCCATATAGTGTCGTACCTACCATAAGTGCGAGGTAACCCGGTAATGAAGTCCATGGTTATGTTTTCCCACTTCCATACAGGTATTTCGGGTTGGACCAGAAGTCCTGAGGGTCTTTGGTGTTCAGCTTTCACCTTGGAACATGTAAGGCACTTGGAAACAAAAACAGCAATATCTTTTTTCATTCCAGGCCACCAATAGGTATATCGTAGGTCTTGATACATCTTATCGGCTCCTGGGTGTATAGAGTATCGCGTTTTGTGAGCTTTATTCATAAGAAATTCACGAAGGTTGTTGTGGTCAGGAATCCATATACGATCTAGATAGTACAGAATACCGTCAGACTTAGTTTCAATCTTAAGTTCAGCTCCACAGGACAGCTCCTTTCGTACGTCGTCTTCCGTTACTGAAACATGTTGGGCTTCTCGAATTTGATCTTTAATGTCGGTTATGATTTGCGAACATAGAAGATGAATGGAGTTCGCATAACCCTTTCGACTGAGTGCATCAGCCACCACATTTGCTTTGCCAGGGTGGTACCGAATTTTCACAGTCGTAGTCATTTAGAAGTTCGACCCATCTTCGTTGCCTCATGTTTAACTCTTTTTGATTGAAGATATGTTGAAGACTCTTGTGGTCAGTGTATATTTCACACTTAGTACCGTAGAGATAATGTCTCCATATCTTAAGGGCGAACACAACGGCTCCAAGTTCTAAGTCATGGGTGGTGTAGTTCTTCTCATGAGTCTTGAGTTGTCTCGAAGCATAAGCTATAACCTTTCCTCTTTGGATTAGGACACAGCCTAATCCTTGCCCTGACGCGTCGCAATAAACCACGAAATCATCACAACTTCAGGCAGAGTGAGGATTGGTGCATCACAGAGTTTTTGTTTAAGGGTTTGGAAGGCTTCTTCTTGCTTGGGTCCCCATATAAAAGGTTTTCCCTTATGAGTTAAAGCCGTGAGTGTACAGCAATGCGGGAGAAGTTTGAAATGAAACGACGATAATAACCAGCCAAACCAAGAAAAGATCTTACTTCAGTTGGTGTACGTGGCGCTTGCCATTCTTGTACCGCTTTGATCTTTGAAGGGTCGACATGTATTCCCTTGTCATTGACTACATGCCCAAGGAATTGTACCTCCTTTAACCAGAATTCGCATTTGGAGAATTTGGCGTAAAGCTTTTCATTTTCTAGGAGTGTAAGGATGAGTCGAAGATGGCTCTCATGATCAGACTTAGACTTTGAATAAATGAGGATGTCGTCGATGAAGACTATAACAAATCGATCGAGATAAGGTTTGCAGAATCTGTTCATTAGATCCATGAAGACTGTTGGAGCGTTGGTTAAACCAAATGGCATGACCATGAATTCATAATGACCATAATGAGTTCCGAAAGCGGTCTTTGGGACGTCTTCTTCATGTACTCTAAGTTGGTGATAACCAGACCGAAGGTCGATTTTTGAAAAGCAGTTGGCACCTTGAAGTTGGTCAAGAAGATCATCAATGCGAGGTAATGGATAGCGATTCTTGATTGTTAATTTGTTGAGTTCTCTGTAGTCGATGCACATGCGAAACGATCCATCTTTCTTCTTCACAAAAAGGACAGGTGCACCCCAAGGCGAGGAGCTAGGACGTATGAATCCTTTGTCAGTCAACTCTTGCAATTGACTGGCTAGCTCTTGCATTTCGGATGGGGCTAACCTATAAGGAGACTTTGCAACTGGTGTAGCACCAGGTATAAGATCGATACGAAATTCGACTTCTCTCACGGGAGGAAGTCCTGAGATGTCGTCAGGAAAAACTTGCGGGAAATCTTTTACTACAGGAATGTCTTCAAGTTTCTTCTCCATGGTTCCCTTTTTGATGATATGAGCTAAAAACGCGACATAATTCTTGCGAAGATATTTTTGAGCTTGAAGGCAGGACATTAATCTGAGCCCTTTCGACGAGGTTTCTCCAAAGATTCGCAGAGTCTGACCGTTTGAAAGAGGAATGCGTATAAACTTTTCGCGGCATACAACTTCTGCCTGATGTTGACTGAGCCAGTCCATGCCAATTATAATGTCAAAGCTTCCCAACTTCATTGGAATGAGGTCAACTAGAAAATTGTGATCGTTTAGAGTAAGAGTACAATTGCGTATAATGGAGTTCATTGAGACTGGTTTCCCGTCAGCAACTTCTACTGTTATGGATTCCATGAGCTTATCACGATTTTGGTTTAAGATGGGTTCAAACTCTAAGGACACAAAACTTTTATCCGCGCCAGTATCAAACAACATGGATGCATAACTACCATTTATAAGGAACGTACCGTTCACCACATTGCCGTCAGCTCTAGCCTGATTAGCGTTGATGTTGAAAGCTCTTCCTCTTGCAGGTGGAGGAGGTTGGTTCGCTTGACTCACCGGATTGGCTTGGGCTTGAGCATGAATAATGTTCACCAACCTTGGACAAGTGTTTCTAAAATGGCTTGGGTCTCCACAATTGTAGCAAGCCCGCATAGGTTGAACCATGGGATAGTTGGGTTGGTAGTATGTTTGGGCTAAATGTTGGGTAGGTGGTAATAGTAGGGGTTGTTGGGCTTGACCCATTATTTGTTGGTGGGTTTGGGTTGAAGGCTGGTGGCGGTTCGTTCTCTGAGGCATGCGACAGGTTTGAACAGTATGACCTGCGCGACCACAGCCGGTGCAATGTTGACAGGGATAATCAGGAAAATGGTGGTGTTGGCAACGGTTGCATTTTGGTAACGAGCCAGAGTATGGTCTTTTGTATGGTGCAGGTGAAGGGGCAACTTGGGTAATGGGTGTAGCAGGAATAGGGAAATTGGTTTGTGTAACAGCGAAGTTTCTGGTGTTACGCTTCCTCTTGTTAGCAAACTTAGAGGAGGAGGTGGAATGGTTTGATGTTTGGCCCTCAACGGGGGCTTTCTTCTTTTCCTCTTTAAACTTACCGTTGCGAATTCGATTTTTGGTCAGTTCAGTCGCTAGTTCCATAGCAGCTTCAAGTGTTGCTGGTGAAGTGCTGAGGACTGAATCTTGAATTTTCGAGGGAAGACCTCGAATGTAATGCTCGATTAAGCGATAAACTGGGGTAAACAAATTAGGGACCATTTGGTTCAACTCTAAGAACCTCTTGTTGTAGGAAGTATGATCTCCCTCCTTTTGCTTCAAAGAATGAAATTCGTCCTCTAGCTTCTTAATCTCACTTCTAGGACAGAATCGCCTCGTCATGATTTCCCTTAACTCCTCCCATGTTAAGGCCATTGCATCATCAATTCCCCTCTTCCCCTTTTCAGTATTCCACTAGGTGAGAGCTACCCCAAATAGTCTCCCGGTGGCGTATCGAACCTTGCGATCCTCAGGACAATCGCAGTTGAGGAAGGTGTTTTCCATTTCTCAAACAAGTGGAGGAGAGCAGTGACACCTTCGGTCCCTTCAAATTTAGGAGGATCGCAAGACTTGAAATGTTTGTATGAGCACTTGCTGGTAGGAGGGTTGCCGATGTTCTGGTCATTTTGTTGGTGAGGATTAGTGGGATTTGTGGCGAGAGCTTGTTGTACTTGAACCACAATGTCAGGAAGCACCGCGGCCATTTGTTTCGCGATTTGTGTGGCCAAGCGTTCGTGAGACCTTCCTGATCATTTACCCCCTCGATGTTGTCTATCCGACATCTACAGGAACATACATAAGAAGATTGTGAGTTTATGGAGTCTTTTTAGGTGTCATGTGTCTTAAAGAAAATGAAAATAACATAAATATCAATAATGCAACTACATCCATAGGATGTCTTGGGTTTGCTCATGTTGGGCCTCAAATGTCCCCCATACCTTCACCTGTATAGTCATGTGGGCCCCCATGACTATTGGCTTGGTAGGATTCACATTAGTATTGGCGATTTAACACTCGCATCACCCGAATGCAAACCACAAAATATGTTTACGAGATGTATGGTCGGAATGTGTCAAGGTGTAGACACAGTGACAACTCAAAGTGGGTTTAGCTCACACGACGTTTGGTATAGCATGGTTTGGCCTAATAGGTACTTCGTACTCTCATCGTTAGTCCCCAGGTAGGCAAACTGGTCCTTTATTTTGGATTTATAGGAATGCCAGCCTAGACAGGACGTTTCGACTACCGGTACTGGTACCCTTCCAGTTACTACATGCCCGTCATGAGAACTCACTTTGATGAGATTTGAAAATACAAAAATCATTGTAAAAGCAATCATGAAAATGATGTGGTGTGTGCTTTCATGGATATGATATGTTATGAGAATATGATTCATGATAGGCATTATATGATAATATATGCTTATGAACATGCTTGCATAACATCGAATGTAACATTTAACATAAAACATATAAACATCATGAAATTTGGCATGTAACACACAAAAATCTTAATAATTTCTAATCAACTATAGTATAGGCTCTAAGGGTCTAATAACCTATCCTATATCCCTATAGTCATGGCTCTGATACCAATCTGTCACACCCCGACCCGCAGCGGAATAAGAGTCGGGGCATAATTGGGTTATCACCAAAGCTCATGATATTTACTAATATGTTTCATATATATTAAAGTCAAAATTACATTCTCAATAATCCAAACATGTCCATACAAATACAAAGAAAAATAACCAACTAAACAATTCCAAGCTCTAAATCATTTTATTCTTCTAGGCCAATCCTATGTGTTTCTTGCTGCATCTGGTTCACCTGTATCATGTGTAAAAATGGGAGTTTTTGGGTCAACATAAGTTGGTGAGTAAACCTTATTAGATAAACATTTATTATTGATTTTCTTGTTATTTTATCAAGGAAAAATTGTGCATAATCATAAGTGAGCAAATGTAAATAATCAATCAGTAACAATAACAACCACAACTATAACATACAATAACATACCATAATATACTAACATACAATAACATACTAACAGCATACAATAACATATCAACTTGCATAAATATATAACATGAATGAAACTGTGCGATCAAGGCTCAATCAAACGGAGCCGATCGTATTGCATGTACTGAAAATAATAAATGTCTGTGCGATCAAGGCTCAATCAGACGGAGCCGATCGTATGTTGGCACGCCAGGTTCACGCTCATAATGTAATGGGGAACATGCTCAACGCTCATAATATAATGGGGAGCGGCGGCCTATGAAATTGCATGTACTGAAAATAATAAATTAAATCTAACAATAACCACACAAACAGTTGAAACAAGCTGGATACACATTTGCTCATGATATGATGTATGCACAATGATTTAAATATAATAAATGGCAAGACACATGATACACCCCAAAAACGTGATTAAAACGGGGAATTTGTAAAGATTCACTCACATTGGGTGCGTTTGGTTGGAGATGATGAGATGCGCACGAGTTGGAAGGATTGAACGACGAGTATTAACTAACCTATATAATAACGGAAAATATAGTAAATGGGTGGATTTTATTGATAATTTTAATGGGATTTTTAGATATATTTTTGTGAGTTTAAGGCTATTTCCTAACTTTAAAAACATTATTTTTAAGTATTTTTAATTGATTTTTAAATTAAATTAAATATATAAAAATATAAAAATATGTTGACTTTTGCATTGACCGTTGACCGTTTGACTTGTTGACCGGTTTTATTGTGTAATTGTATGCGCCGGGTGAGGCTCGAACCCGAGACCTCCCGTTCGCGTGCACGCAGCTCTACCAACTGAGCTACGTGTCTAACCCGAAATAATTCTGTTTTTAATTATACTTATATACTAACTCAGTTTATTCAAAATTCTTTTATTTTAAAAAATATGTTAAATCATCGAACCGGTGTCACTAACAGGTCTCGAACCCGGGACCTGTGCTTTAACGTTACACACAGTCCACCGCTGGACTGTGTGTCTAACTTGGTTAATATATAGATTTTTATTATACTTAACAACTAACGGAAGTTAATCCGGTTCAGTTAGAAAAATAAAACATCCTTATTACAGAGAGGGTGTGTGTAACAGGGATCGAACTCGCGGCGTGTGCATATTGTTTGCACACAGTCCACCGCTGGACTGTGTGTCTAACCCGTTTAAAATACCGATTTTAATTATCCTTATAATGTTAACACAGTTCATCTTCTTCGCCAATTTTTACAGAAAGCAATTTACCCAACTGTTTCTAGTTTTAAAACGATTAACAACATTCATAACACTAAAATGAAATGACAGAGACGGTGTTGGAAGCAAACATACCGGAGAAATGATTTAACTCAGAATTCCGGCAAGGCGTCGGCTCTGTTTTTATGAACTTCAACTGAGCGAACAAATTAACCGTTTTGATTAGCTAATCGTGGAATTGAAGTGCTAAACAAGCGTTAACAGAGTGTTTGAATGTCCATACCGTTTCACAGCGGAAAATAAGAACTTTCAGAGATTTTCCGGCGAGCAGGAATTATCCGATAACGACGTCTGAATTTGATTTAAATTGAAAGGTTTGAGTTAGCAATAGCTTAACAATTGATAGACACGAAGGAATTGAAAGACTTACTGTTTTGATAGAGAATACGGTTTTCCGGTGAAAGTCCGGCGAGTCCAAAAAGCTTCTCCGGTGAACTGAAAGTTGTACGGAAATGTAATTGGAGGTTTGCAGAGTGTTTTTGAATCACGAGAGAGGACAAAGATTGAAGTAATCCAAGAATTGAAAGTTTTCGGTTATTAAACCGATTCACTCCCGAATTCAAGTTTCATTCAAAGCAAAATTGATTGGAATTGTCGGTGTATCGGTTAAACTCAGTGAACCGCGAGTAATCAAACGTCTTTGGACGTTTGGTGACCGATTTCAGTTACAGTTGGCGTAACCGGTTGATTTATGTTTGTTTATAAGATTTATTTGTTTCCTAGAGTTGACAGAAAACAACAAGTGGCGGAGTGGTTATGTGTGTATGTGTTAAGTCTTTGGAGTTCAACCTGGCTGACCCGGGTTCGAGTCCCGGCAGCCTCATTTTATTTTTAATTATTTTATTTTTACTTTTTATCAATTATAACTTTTAAAGTTTAGTTTGTTTATTAATTATGTATCATTAAAAATCAAAATAGACGTAAATACGCAACGAAACATTTATAACTTGATATTCGATTACAAATGGAGCGGGTTTGGAAAACCCGTTTTTGACAAATGTTACAGCAAAAGTGTTCCAACTACAGAAATCCGCGAGCTTGTTTGTTGGTTAAGGATTGGCACCTTGTCCTTCTACACGAAGAACATAGGTATGAGTATGGTGATTAACGGAAGATTTGGAATATGAGCATGAATAATGAGTAATAAAGTAAAGTATGTAGGTTTAAAAATAGTCACCAAGGTCTGGCACTCGTTTTTGATACTAGGATAACCCATAAGGGTTTGATGTAATTTCATAGGTTTGAAGCCTATTAGAATCGTAACGAGGAATTACACACTTTGGTGATAAACTTAATAACTTCACAAGTGATTAGTTACTCATTATCAAGGGTTCGGTTTTAGGTTCATTATATAGTCCATAATTAAACATATACATATTACTCTACAACTAACAAGGATAATCATAGATGTCATGTAGGAGGTAGGAGGTTGAACCATCCATTTAGGAACCTCATGAGATTTCACCACTACACAAGTTGTCATAGACAACAAGGAGGGTCAAGAACAATATTAACAACAAGAATGTAAATGCATGTTATCACTATACCAAGTAGGCAAGCAAACTACAACCCGGTGAGCCGGCGTCTACACACGTCGAAGGTTAGACGTGGTTGTGTCACTTTCAATCTAGCAAAATAACTTGAGATAATGATGAGAAATCATCAAGTGATGTGTGGACTTAGAGTTAGGATAGCCCAAGCTAACCAAGATAGTCACACATGAACAAGTTCAAGACTTGCATCACTTATGAGCCTAAAGCTCTTCGAAAACAGAAAGTTTGAGGGTCAAAACCACTCTTATTACATGTGCAACAACCTTGGTTAGGCTCACTAACCATAAAATGGATTAGGAGCATAAGAACACAAGTTTGTTTAGGGAAAACATAAGATTTTGAAAGAGTTTTGTATAAAACAGAAACTTCAGCCCACTTTGGAGTCTTTTTGGTGAATTCCTAGGTCTGGATTTGCCATGGCAAGTCCGTGGGATCATACCTAAGACTTATACAAGCAAGTAGGAAGAAGAATCAAACAAAAAGAGTAAGAAATGAGCAAGTTATGCTCACTTTGGTCAATGTTGATGAATCTGCCTTTGCTACTGATTTTGGCTGATTAGGAGGTGTGTAGAGGAGGGATTAGAGTGTTTGTAAAGTGTGAGATGAGTGGGAATGAGGTGGGTTATATATTTGAAGGTTAGGGTTGAGTTAAGTGAGCATTAAGTATAAGAAACACACCAAACTAGCACAAAATGACTCAATCCGTGACCTTGGATCAACATTCTTCGGATTAGGCGACTGACGGGGGGTGAAAGGAAATGGGTTTGGCAGTCGCGGCCCGCGAGAGGGTAAAAACCCAAAGTTTGTTGATTTTTGATACTTTTGGTCCCTGTAGTTGGGTTTTAGGGTGTTTTAAGCATAAAAGGCATGGTATAAGGGCTATTTATGTAATGCAAGCATAATAATAAGTATTAACAAGTGTGATCAAGCATATGAATCGTGTTTAAGTATCGTATACATCCAAATGATGTATAATTCATGTATGTCACGTATTGGCAAGTTTATCAAACGTTTGCAAGTAGTAAGGATCAAGTATCACATGTATGAATGTATGAATGTATATATGACATGTCTTGAAATAAATTACGAATTTTATTCTGATTCAAGTCTTGGATTACAATGATTACAACGAAAGGATGAATACAAGATTACAAAGGATTCCAAAAATAGAAATACAAGACTAGCTATCTAAATATGGAAAGTATGAAAAAGCAGGGCGTTACATCTACGTCTTGACATAAATTTTGTTCGAAAATGAGTCGGATCAAATATAATAAGTTTTGATTAGACGGTATAAATTCAAGTTACTTTACGTTCCGGTGCTGCCGCAACGCGCAGTACCATTCTTTAACTTAATAAACACAATTTTCTTATATGTTTTTTTATGTACGTGTCGGTATAAATTAAAGTTGGTTAATGTTTCGACGTAAATTCTTTCACAAATATGTTGGGTCAAATATAATACGTTCTTGTGTTTATTTTTATATATTTTTTCAGTTCGTCTATGTTTTGACGTAAATTTTGTTCGGAAATGAGTAGACCATATATAATACATTTTCGATATAAATTGAGTTACTTATATTTCAACACCGCTGCAACGCATGGGGAAATTTACTAGTTTTAAACATATTTGCTCATAGGAAGCATTTAATAAAATTAAACACCCATATATAAACAATAGCATACGCAATATTTTACACGATTCTCCTATTCAACAATCTTACTCTTCACATTACATATGGATTATTGATCTCATGAGATAAAATGTAACCATTTTTTAAGGTTCTCATTTGATTCATCCTCTCTCTACACACATAAATATTAGACGATTAGGCTGTGGAGGTGCCACAAATCATTATGGATGAAGAAGAAAATACGTCACAAAACAAGGTTTACAAATAAGGGCCTGCACTAAAGTGATATTAGAGGAATGTGAAGAGTTTGACTATCTAATATTCCTCGTAGTGGCGGAACTAGCCTATTAATTTAGGGGTTTCCCGAATTTTTTCTTTTACCGTTCAATCATACAATAATTAAAAAACGATAATAAATAAAGTAAAACAAATATCTAATAGATTTGTCCTCTTCTTTTTTTACATAGCTTGAAATCATTCTATCACATCGTTGTCTTTTACTTTATCAAAAGTTTCCTTTTCGACGGCACAAACCATAGCATTGTTCAATGATCGCTTGTTTCGGTTCTGTGTAATCGACCTTTGGTTTCCATTGCCACCCATACCTTTCACAAATCAAACGTTGCCTCTTTCAATTATAATATTGTTTTGGGTCTTGGGCTAACTTTATCAATTATATTTATGACCTCTTTTCAATTCTATTATTGTTAATTTGGGCTTATTTTATCATTCCGGCTTAATTATTCTACAAGTTTTCGGACAATGTTTGGGCTTATAAAAAAATGAAATTTCAGTAAAATCAAGTATCTTATTTTTTGGTTTGGGGTATCCTCGTATTTTTTTAAAGGTATCATTTGTATAAAACCGAAAAAAAAACACTACGAATATGGGGTTGAGCCGTAGCTCGTCCTACGGCTCCTAACCCTTTAGTTCCGCCCCTGATTCCCCGTTAAGCGAGATAGTGGTGGTCCAACGTGAAACATATGTTGAGAGTAATTAAATTGCGGTTTTGGAAGGCTCTTTGTGAAAATATCCGCTACTTGGAACTTGGTAGGTATAAACTTAGTGAGCAACATCCCTAATGAGACAAGTTCATGAATAAAGTGATAATCCATGTCAATGTGCTTGGCTCGTTTATGAGAGATAGGAATTTGACTAAAATAATAGAGCACTTCGATTATCACATAGGAGAGCAGCGAGATCAGGAGGTAGTGCATGTAACTCTTGTACAAGATGTGTTATCCATATAATTTCAGCAACAACATTTGCCATGACACGATATTCAGATTCGCAACTTGATCGAGAGATTGTGGGTTGCTTCTTATCATTCCGTGATATAATACCCCCCCTAAACATGTAGAATAACCGTAAGTGGAACGGCGAGTTTCTAAGCAACGGGCCCAGTCAGCGTGAGAGTAACCAAGGAGACCACTGTGTGATGGACGAATATTGTCACACCCCGACCCGCAGCGGAAAAGGTGATCGGGGGCATGATTGGGTTATCATCAAAGCTCATGACATTTATTATGCGTTTCATATTTATTAATTACAATTTAATGAAAATTTACAATAAATATTACAACATGTTCTAACTATCAATCTAAGCTTCTTTATTCTCTTCTAAGGCATTTCCTATGTTTTCTTTGCTTCAACTTGTTCACCTGTATCATTTGTAAAAAGGTTTTGGATCAACATAAAGTTGGCGAGTGAATCCTATGGAAAACATTTGAACAAGTTTATTTAAATTGATTATGAAATATGTGCACAACCAAACATGAGTAAAAATAGATGTAAACTTATTCAACAATCATAAGATATTAAATAAAACACACATGAACAATAATGGAACATTTAGAGGCACGCGATGCTCAACCCGTCTCTCACGAGGAACTCAGGGGCCTAAAGAATGAATTGCATAAACATGATAATATGAATGACACAACTACAAACAATATAAACTCAATGATACACACATGAACAATAATGAATTTGATTTGAGGCACGCGTTGTTCAACTCATTTCCCACGAGGAACTGATGGGCTTAATGAATGAGTTTTATATAATTTGACAAAAGGAAATAAGTAATCACAACAATATAAACAATCTAAGTTTAGATCATGATGTGGTATGGCACAAGTTTAAATAAACAAGTTAATTATTTTTATGACACATGACACACCCCAAAACGTGTAATTTAAAAGGGGAAGTTGTAAGATTCACTCACAGTGGGTGCGTTCGGTTGATGATGTTGAATGCACGCGAAGTGGTTTTAACCACGAGTGAGATTAACCTAGATAAATATCATTATGGTTCGGTAAGTAAATGGATTTTATTAATCTATTTTAGTAGGATTGTTGGGTGTATTTTTGTGAGTTTAAGGCTATTTTCTAACCTTAAAAATGTTATTTTTAAGTATTTTTAATTGATTTTTAATTAAAATAATTAAATAAAAATAATAAAAAAAAATTTGATTTTTTTGCTACAGTGACCGTTGACTTTGACCGGTTGACCGTTGACTGACCGTTGACCGGTTCGTATGCGTATTGTTGTGCGCTGAGTGAGGCTCGAACCCGAGACCTCCCGTACACGTGCACGCAGCTCTACCAACTGAGCTACGTGTCTAACCCGTCATATATCTGTTTTTAATTATATTTATATATTAATTAATTTAAACAGAAAATCCTTTTATTTAAAAACGATTTAATTTGATTCGGACGGTGCGCTCCACAGGTCTCGAACCCGGGACCTGTGGCTTAAACTAACACACAGTCCACCGCTGGACTGTGTGTTTAACATGTTATATAATCCGATTTTTATTATACTTAAATACAAACTGAACATTTCTTTTTCTGCCTTAAATAAAAAGATAGATAATTGTCCGAGTCGGTGCAGAAGACCGGACTCGAACTCGCGTCCCGTGATTAAACATACACACAGTCCACCACTGGACTGTGTGTCTAACTTGGTTATTATTCCGGTTATTAATATACTTAACATATACATAAAATGAATCCGGTTCAGTTAACAAAAAAAGAAATTTTTATTAAGGCAGCGTGTGTGGAAACAAGATTCGAACTCGAGACCTTTGCGTTTAATGTGCACACAGTCCACCGCTGGACTGTGTGTCTAACCCGATTAATAAGTTGATTTTAATTATACTTATATGATACCGAACTTCATCTTCTTCGTTGAGTTTTAACCAGAATCGATAACTGACGGGTTCAATGTTTTAATCGGTTTCTTAGCGTGTTTCAGTTCATTACGGTGAGATATAGGTGAAAAGAAAAAGAAATTAGGCGAAGAGGTATACCGACTGTCTTCCTCTGTTTTCCAGCAGAACTCCGGCGACAGCAATAGGCTCCGGCGACGAGTGTCTTGCAGCAGCGAGTCTCCAGAAAGCTTGAAAAAGGTATGGGTGACTTCGGTATAAGCTTAGGGGGTTCAATAAGGCTCGGAAATGGAGAACCCGGTTTTTCGGCGACAAACAGAAGAATTCCGGCGAGTGGGTTTTCGCCGAGAAAGGGTGTGGTTTTGAGCGAAAAGGTTTACAGAGGTTCGAGGGGGTATTTATAGGGCAAATTATCGATGAACTTGGTCTGATTTCCGACTGGATTCGTCGGTTATAAAAACTCCGGCGGTTATAACTTTGGTCGCGGACCCAGACGTCGGTTACAACCGATGTCTTAGTAAATGTTTACGTTATAACGGAAGAAACGTTAAGTTTTGCGAGATTACCAGGATTTCCCGACGACTGAACTTTTGGGCGCCGGTTTTGAATTTGTAAAGTCATGATATCAATTAAATGATCTTAATGGTTAACAAAAGACATCAGTGGCGCAGTGGTTTGTGTGTTGTGTGTTAAGTTGTTGCCGGACCGGTTACTGACCCGGGCTCGAAACCCGGCAGGAACAAAGTATTTTTATTTTGCGATTTTTAACAGTTTTTCAAAAACTAATTATTTATTCCTGTATAATAATTGATTATGTATCGTTTAAAATTATTTTGGGCATTTAACTCGCAACAAAAATTTTAACTGACTGTTCGGTTGATAAACGGAGCGGGTTTGGTAAATCCGTTTTTGACGGATGTTACAGTATCCCCTGCTTTTTAGAAATTTCGTCCCGAAATTTAAATAGTGATATATTTGACTAAAAGAATGATGGTGTTTAGTTTGTCAGTTACTTGCTTAGAAAAAGTAAGGGTTTGAGTTTTTGTTTGAGGCGGTAACGTTCCTTGTAAGGGTTAAGTACCCTATTACAGGAATCGCTTTTTGTTGCCTACTGTATAAGTATTGATAAGCAGGAATGATTCGCTAAAAATGATATCATGCATAAGAGTTTGGATACGTTTGGAAAAGTATGGTTATATCCTAAGGCAAAACTTCTAACACTACAACCTACATGGAACATAAATAAACACAACAGCTGATATTTGAACATAAATAAACACAACAGCTAATATTTGAACAAAAATAAACACAACAACAATTATTTGAATCCACCTTCTGATAGCATATATATTTGAATGGTGGAAGTTCCTCTCTCGTTTGTTATGATGGAGAGGTTAGTTTATGTAGAAATGGAACACAATTCCAATTTCTCTAAATAGCAAGATGATATAAATGTAACACAAATTTCAACCAAGGCAATACCAAATCTTACATGGAACTTCTCATAACCGCCTGATAATGCCTCTGATCCTTTGGCAAGAATACTTATATATAGGAAGTACCGCGTATCCGTATCCACCATATTCTTGCCAAATTTTCATTGGTTTTATCCACAAGTTATGATTAGTTACCAAGAAACTAATAAATCCTACATAGAACTTCTCATAACCGTCCGACAATGCCTCTGATCCTTTGACAAGAATACTTATATATAGGAAGTACCAGCGGCGTATCCACCATATTCTTGTCAAATTTTCATTGGTTTTATCAGTGAATTATGATTAGTCCTATATAACTCTACAACCAATATAACAAACATAAAATACTGAAATGAAATATATCTGTGCGATCAAGGCTCAATCAAACGGAGCCGATCGTATTGTATGTACTGAAAATGAAATTGTCTGTGTGCTCAAGGCTCAATCAAACGGAGCCGAACGTATTGCATGTACTGGAATGAATAACTTAATCTAAACATCAATCACACAAACAGCCTATGCATGGAACCTCTCATAACCGCCTGATAATGCCTCCGATCATTTGACAAGAATACTTATATATAGGAAGTACCAGCGGCGTATCCACCATATTCTTGTCAAATTCTCATTGACTTTATCCGCAAGTTGTGATTAGTTCTATGCGACTCTACAACAAACACAACAACCACGAGATACTGATAATGAAATTGTCTGTGCGCTCAAGGCTCAATCAAACGGAGCCGAACGTATTGCATGTACTGAAAATGAAATTGTATGTGCGCTCAAGGCTCAATCAAACGGAGCTGAACGTATTGCTTGTACTGAAAATGAACAACTTAATCTAAACAACAATCACACAAACAGCCTATGCATGGAACCTCTCATAACCGCCTTATAATGCCTCCGATCATTTGACAAGAATACTTATATATAGGAAGTACCAGCGGCGTATCCACCATATTCTTGTCAAATTTTCATTGACTTTATCCGCAAGTTATGGTTAGTTCTATGCGACTCTACTACAAACACCACAACCACGAGATACTGATAATGAAAATGTCTGTGCGCTCAAGGCTCAATCAAACGGAGCCGAACGTATTGCATGTACTGAAAATGAAATTGTCTGTGCGCTCAAGGCTCAATCAAACGGAGCCGAGCGTATTGCATGTAATGAAAATGTAAAATAAACTGACCTATCAAGGCTCAATCAAACGGAGCCGATCGTGCGGGCACGCCACAGTTCAACCGCATAATAAAATGGGGAACAAGCTCAACCTCATGGATGGGGAGCTGCGGCCTCGGCAAATGCATGTACTGTAATAATAATTTGCATCCAATAATAACTACTTAACAGCAACAAACTAATATGACCGATCAAGGCTCAATCAAATGGAGCCGATCGTGCGGGCACGCCACAGTTCAACCGCATAATAAAATGGGGAACAAGCTCAACCTCATGGATGGGGAGCTGCGGCCTCGGCAAATGCATATACTGAAAACAATAAACAATAATTACTCTAATAGTCTACACATGGAACCTCTCATAACCGCCAGATAATGCTTCTGATCCTTTGACAAGAATACTTATATATAGGAAGTACCAGCGGCGTATCCACCGTATTCTCGTCAAAGTTTCATTAGCTTTATCCTTAAGTTATGTTTGGTTCTATGTGATAAAGAAAAACATAAAACTAAACGATAGGAGTTGAATCTGGATCTTCGGCGAAGACGACTAGTTGGGTATCTTCGTTTGGGCCGTCATTATCTTCGACAGGATTGGCGTTGATATTGAAGACTCTTCCTCTTGCTGGTGGCATAGTGGTTGGGTTTTCTTGGTTTACTTGGTTAACTGGGTTTGATTGGGCTTGAGTGTTGATGACGTTAACCAATTGAGGGCATGTGTTTCTAAAGTGGGTAGGGTCGCCACAATTGAAACAAGCTCGAGCATATGGGAACACGGGGTATTGGGGTTGATGATAAGTTTGGGCCATGATTTGAGTAGGGGAAGAGGTTTGGTTTTGGAAGGTGCGACAAACCTTGCTCAAATGACCATAGCGTCCACAAGTTGTACATAGTCGACAAGGTAAGGTAAGGGGATGGTGATAAAAACAGTTGTTGCATCGAGGGTGAGGTCCAAGATATGGCTTCTTATTTGGGTAAGTTGAGTTGGGTGCCACTTGGGTGATTGGGATAGCTTGGATGGGTATGGCGTGTGAAATAGGTTGGTTTCGTTGGATAGCAGCGAAAAGTTGCCCGTCTCTTTTTCTCTTAAGATTGGGTTGAGAAGGGGATTCGGTTTGGGTGGAGTCGGAAGTTTCAGTCAATTCTTTATCCTTCTTCTTCTCCTCCTTGAAGTCTTTGTTTCGGATTCGGTTCTCGGTGAGCTCTGTTGCTAACTCCATTGCTGCTTCCAAAGTTGCAGGCTTGGTACTTATTACAGTGTCTTGGATCTTTGACGGAAGACCACGAATGTAATGCTCGATCAAACGGTAGAGGGGAGTGAACATGTTGGGAACCATTTGATGTAACTCGAGGAATCTTTTATTGTAGGCGGTGTGGTCTCCTTCCTTTTGCTTCAACGAATAAAATTCATCTTCTAATTTCTTGATTTCACTCCTTGGGCAAAATCGTCTGGTCATGATTTCCTTCAATTCGTTCCAAGTTAAGGTCATAGCATCGTCGACGCCTTGTTTGGCCTCTCTGTATTCCACCAAGTAAGTGCTATCCCATATAATCGACCGGTAGCATATCGCACTTTGCGATTGTCAGGGCAATCGCAATTTAGAAAAGTGTTCTCCATTTCTTCAAACCAATGGAGGAGAGCGGTGACACCTTCAGTCCCTTTGTATTTTGGAGGGTCGCATGATTTGAAGTGCTTGTAGGTGCATTTGGCGGTATTTGAGGGAGAGTTAATAATGTTTTGGTTTTCTTGATTGACAGGATTAGCGGTGAGTGCTTGTTGAACTTGGATTACAATGTTGGGTATTACGGCAGCCATTTGTTGAGCGATTTGGGTTCATGGGTCGCATTAGGAATGAACATTCATAAAATAATTACAGAAAAATAAATCTACTACATCCATAGGATGTCTTGGGTTTTGCTTGCCATTAGGCCCTACATGCCGCCATACTTTACCTGTGTAATCATGTGGGCCCCCATGAATACCGGTTTTTCATATGGTTCGCACGGGTTTGCCAGGTTGCGTACACAAAACCCGGAGAAAATCAAGAAATATGTATACAACGTGTGATATTCGGAATGTGTCCAGGTGTAGACACGGTGACACCTCAAAGTAGGTTAGTTCGAACGACGTTTGGTGTGGCATGCTTTGGCCTAATAGGTCATTCGTACTCTCATCGTTGGTCCCCAGGTAGGCAAACTGGTCCGTTATATTGGATTTATACGAATGCCAGCCTAGACAGGACGTTCCGACTACCGGTACTTGTACCCTTCCAGTTACTACATGCCCGTCGCAGAACTTACTTTGATGAGATTTGAAAATTGCAACAAAATCTTTGGATAATGAGAGTATGAAAATAAATTGAATACATGAACATCGATATATGTATAATGAATATGTATATAAGCATGTATGTTTGACTGTAAATGTAAACAAATATTAAACAAATAAATATCACAAGTTTGTATGTAACCACCTAATCAATTAAAATTTAGGCAGACTATAGTATAGGCTCTCAGGGTCTAATAACCTATCCTATATCCCTATAGTCATGGCTCTGATACCAATCTGTCACACCCCGACCCGCAGCGGAAAAGGTGATCAGGGCATGATTGGGTTATCATCAAAGCTCATGACATTTATTATGCGTTTCATATTTATTAATTACAATTTAATGAAAATTTACAATAAATATTACAACATGTTCTAACTATCAATCTAAGCTTCTTTATTCCCTTCTAAGGCATTTCCTATGTTTTCTTTGCTTCAACCTGTTCACCTGTATCATGTGTAAAAAGGTTTTGGATCAACATAAAGTTGGCGAGTGAATCCTATGGAAAACATTTGAACAAGTTTATTTAAATTGATTATGAAATATGTGCACAACCAAACATGAGTAAAAATAGATGTAAACTTATTCAACAATCATAAGATATTAAATAAAACACACATGAACAATAATGGAACATTTAGAGGCACGCGATGCTCAACTCGTCTCTCACGAGGAACTGAGGGGCCTAATGAATGAATTGCATGAACATGATAATATGAATGACACAACTACAAACAATATAAACTCAATGATACACACATGAACAATAATGAATTTGATTTGAGGCACGCGTTGTTCAACTCGTCTCCCACGAGGAACTGATAGGCTTAATGAATGAGTTTCATATAATTTGACAAAAGGAAATAAGTAATCACAACAATATAAACAATCTAAGTTTAGATCATGATGTGGTATGGCACAAGTTTAAATAAACAAGTTAATTATTTTTATGACACATGACACACCCCAAAACGTGTAATTTAAAAGGGGAAGTTGTAAGATTCACTCACAGTGGGTGCGTTCGGTTGATGATGTTGAATGCACGCGAAGTGGTTTTAACCACGAGTGAGATTAACCTAGATAAATATCATTATGGTTCGGTAAGTAAACGGATTTTATTAATCTATTTTAGTAGGATTGTTGGGTGTATTTTTGTGAGTTTAAGGCTATTTTCTAACCTTAAAAATGTTATTTTTAAGTATTTTTAATTGATTTTTAATTAAAATAATTAAATAAAAATAATAATAAAAAATTTGATTTTTTTGCTACAGTGACCGTTGACTTTGACCGGTTGACCGTTGACTGACCGTTGACCGGTTCGTATGCGTATTGTTGTGCGCTGAGTGAGGCTCGAACACGAGACCTCCCGTACGCGTGCACGCAGCTCTACCAACTGAGCTACGTGTCTAACCCGTCATATATCTGTTTTTAATTATATTTATATATTAATTAATTTAAACAGAAAATCCTTTTAT
The DNA here is from genome assembly GCA_947069175.1 of Scalesia atractyloides. NCBI lineage: Eukaryota > Viridiplantae > Streptophyta > Magnoliopsida > Asterales > Asteraceae > Scalesia > Scalesia atractyloides. The sequence continues at coordinate 85,425,930 of CAMTDV010000030.1, forward strand.
TTAAAAATGATTTAATTTGATTCGGACGGTGCGCTCCACAGGTCTCGAACCCGGGACCTGTGGCTTAAACTAACACACAGTCCACCGCTGGACTGTGTGTTTAACATGTTATATAATCCGATTTTTATTATACTTAAATACAAACTGAACATTTCTTTTTCTGCCTTAAATAAAAAGATAGATAATTGTCCGAGTCGGTGCAGAAGACCGGACTCGAACTCGCGTCCCGTGATTAAACATACACACAGTCCACCACTGGACTGTGTGTCTAACTTGGTTATTATTCCGGTTATTAATATACTTAACATATACATAAAATGAATCCGGTTCAGTTAACAAAAAAAGAAATTTTTATTAAGGCAGCGTGTGTGGAAACAAGATTCGAACTCGAGACCTTTGCGTTTAATGTGCACACAGTCCACCGCTGGACTGTGTGTCTAACCCGATTAATAAGTTGATTTTAATTATACTTATATGATACCGAACTTCATCTTCTTCGTTGAGTTTTAACCAGAATCGATAACTGACGGGTTCAATGTTTTAATCGGTTTCTTAGCGTGTTTCAGTTCATTACGGTGAGATATAGGTGAAAAGAAAAAGAAATTAGGTGAAGAGGTATACCGACTGTCTTCCTCTGTTTTCCGGCAGAACTCCGGCGACAGCAATAGGCTCCAGCGACGAGTGTCTTGCAGCAGCGAGTCTCCAGAAAGCTTGAAAAAGGTATGGGTGACTTCGGTATAAGCTTAGGGGGTTCAATAAGGCTCGGAAATGGAGAACCCGGTTTTTCGGCGACAAACAGAAGAATTCCGGCGAGTGGGTTTTCGCCGAGAAAGGGTGTGGTTTTGAGCGAAAAGGTTTGCAGAGGTTCGAGGGGGTATTTATAGGGCAAATTATCGATGAACTTGGTCTGATTTCCGACTGGATTCGTCGGTTATAAAAACTCCGGCGGTTATAACTTTGGTCGCGGACCCAGACGTCGGTTACAACCGATGTCTTAGTAAATGTTTACGTTATAACGGAAGAAACGTTAAGTTTTGCGAGATTACCGGGATTTCCGACGACTGAACTTTTGGGCGCCGGTTTTGAATTTGTAAAGTCATGATATCAATTAAATGATCTTAATGGTTAACAAAAGACATCAGTGGCGCAGTGGTTTGTGTGTTAAGTTGTTGCCGGACCGGTTACTGACCCGGTTTCGAAACCCGGCAGGAACAAAGTATTTTTATTTTGCGATTTTTAACAGTTTTTCAAAAACTAATTATATATTCCCGTATAATAATTGATTATGTATCGTTTAAAATTATTTTGGGCATTTAATTCGCAACGAAAATTTTAACTGACTGTTCGGTTGATAAACGGAGCGGGTTTGGTAAATCCGTTTTTGACGGATGTTACAAATATAGTGTAGACCATATGCTAGACTTCCTATAATGTATCGAATAATGCGTTTGAATTCCTAATGGTGGTGAGTGCACTTGCCCTAGCGTGTTGTAGAGGGTGATAGTAAATATCGTGTGTTATAAATATAAAGCTTGAATAAACGAGTGAAAAGTGATAAAAATATACCAAAAAATATACTCACACTCTGACACGTCAAGCGTTTAGGGTTGATGGTTAATTGTGTGATTGGAAACATTGGAGATTTGTTTTTAGTGTTTAGCTGAATTGTGAATCATTGAAAGTAATACAGTTAAGTATTTTCTAAACCACACTAATCTATGTTTTCAGAATTTGTTTTTAGACTATAACGGGTACTAACTTACTTCAGTTCAAGAGATGTTTATTGTTTAGCATCATGGCGGGTTTTCATAGTTCGAAAGATGTAAGAAAATTATGCTTTGGAATGATGTACTCCTAACTGCTAGTTTTTTGTAAGAGGGTAGGATAGTTGGCTTTGGCTTTGTTGTATGTTGCTTTTCTTTGTACTTTCTAACTAGTTGTTTGTATATATTTTGTTTGTTGCTGGTCAAAAATAGGTTAGGCTTTTGTAGTCTTATTGTTTATGTTTAGCACAAAATAGAAAATATAAATGTTATTTAATTTTGAACACCGTAATTATTTTGATGGCTTACGCACCGCAAAGCACGCAGGGTATAAATCCTAGTTTTTCTATAAAGAATTGCATTTCTTGATGCAACTTATGGTATAAGATGTTCCCATGTTTTGACTTGGATCATTAATGTGTATATATTTTGACCATCATTTCAAAATATTAAATTGATAAGACGAGAATAATGAGAATGGGTATGATTTTGATTTGGGGATATGAAAATGGAGGTATTGGTGGGTTTAATGAGGATATTGGTTGAAGCTTGTTGAATAGGGATGAAGGGGAAAAAAGGATGAAGATGAACATTAAAATGACCAAAATGCCCTCACATGTGTTGTATGTGAGGGCAATTAACCATAAAGATAAATGACGTTAGTTGTGTAGTTATAGTATGTAACTGAAGGGGTATGGTCCCAAAACCTTGCGCCAAGTAAGTGACCATACCATCATTATCCAAAAGCAATCCTTGCGCAGACTAGATCACAAAGAATGAGCTTTATTTACCCATGCGCCGGACAACTGAAAGAACTTTAATCATTTAACTACCTTGCACGGGCTCGCGTAAGGAATCAGTTAAGCTTGAAAGATATACTTCTTATCAGATGAACTCCGCGCGCAGGGAACCTAAGTAAATGACAAAAAGGATCTTTTCTGTTATAACAGAAAAGACACGTGGCAGCAGATCAAGAGATCACAGCTGTAAGATGTTCTACAAGCAATAAAGGCTCAATCGTGCAAGGGCACATTCAGTTACAACTGAATGACACGTGGCACAATCAGACGATCTCTCATAAATCACGATGATGGCATTTCTCACAAGTAGATCCGGATGATGGCACGTACCACGTGGTAGCTCCCTAGCCGTCGATGAAAACCTTGATCCGTGTGCTTGGAAGATAAGTTAACAAACTAACGGTGTGAGAAAGGTTCAGTTAACTTTTCTCTCTCTCATTTTGGCGCCAAAATCCGGTTATAAATAAGAGACTGCAGGTACAAGCAAACACATTCACTCTCACTTACTCTCTCTCTTACTTCACTTTAACTATTCCGATAACCTGTACTTATTCTCACGCGGAGGGTGGTCACGGAGAGAACCCCCATTCTCCACGTGGCGAGTCTAACGGTGTTCTGTTTTGCAGTGTTCTTCGGAGATCTGTTTAGATACGGCGAACAATCAGAAGATTAACCTCTTTATGCAGAAACCATAGCAACAGATCTGATCTGATTTCGGTCAATTAGATCTGGTGTTTCTTCAGTAACAAAATATGAACATAAAGGTTGGGTTTTGGCGATTTCATAGTGAAAGGTATAAAGTGCGGTTTAGGTATAACATAAAGGTTGATTGGTGCAATTGTCTAAATTATTTTACTTTCATTTTTTAAAATTACCACAAACTAATTATATTCAACATAGGGTATGTTTGGCAAAAGTAACCGGTGGCTGAAAGCTGGTAGCTAGTAGCTGGTATCTGTAGATGATAGCTGTAGCTCTTTAGATATATTTAGGTGTTTGGCAGAGTAGCTGAAGCTTTTAATAAAGTGTATAAAGTGACCAAAATGGACATAACTAGTAAAATATATTTAGGTGTTTGACAGAGTAGCTAGAGCTTTAGATGTTAAAATAGTCATTTTCCCCCTAAAAGCTTGTAGCTCCTTCAAAACGCTACTAGTAGGAGCGTTCAATCAAAAGATTCAAGCTCCTAACCTAAAAGCTTCAAGCTCCTTCAACCAAACAAGGCTTTTTATTGAGTAGGAGTTTTTTCTTAAAAGCTTAAAGCTAGAAGCTCCTGAAAGCTCCATGCCAAACATACCCATAAATTATAATAATCTGTAAAATTAATTATCAGTATATCAAAACACCAAAATTTAGAAGATAGGTTGGTTATGGGTAGTGATTTAAATTAGGTAAAAATATAGAAATAAGAAGTATGCTATTTGTCAGTAGGTTTTGTAATGTTATAAATAACAAACCTATCACTTATGGATGTAGTTCATATTTTGGCCAAGTTTAGAAGTTATATGTGTGTATATATATGTTTATGTGTGAAGTTTAGAAGTTATATGTGTGTATATAATTATATGGGTGGGAGTTGGCTACAAAGTCCGTTTTTCCTACAAAGTGTAAAAAATCATAAAACACCATAATGTTGATCATAAAACACATTTAAAACTCACAAATAACATAGTGAAGATTACTAAAACACCATATTTTTGGGTTTTGTGTTTTGTTTTGGATAATAAAGCTTTGATTATCGAATGACTAACATTAGTGTGTTTTATGTTGATTATCATGTTGTGTTTTATATTCATAGTTTTACAATGGTGTGTTTGAAGTTTTAAAGGACTGTTAGGGTTTGGATATTGTGTTTTAGTGATCTTCACTATGTTATTTTTGGGTTTAGTGTGTTTTATGGCCAACATTGTATTGTTTTATGATTTTGCACACTTTGTAAGAAAAATGAACTTTGTAGCCAAATCTCACCCTTATCATATAATTATATATACATATATTAAAAAATTATATATAAACTAAATTTGAATTTTGAATCGAAAAGAAAACTATAAATTCGTATTCGATTATAGGACTCGAATACGAATCAACTCGAATTCGAACCTTTTAATCAAATTTGAATCAGGTCAAATTTCGAATTTTCGAATCCTATTCGAGCCCAATTAGCAGCTGCTAGTGGTGCACAAATCGGGTTTTTTGAATTTCCGGTTTCGGCTATGACCGGGTTCTATAAAATCGGGTATTGAGAATACCCAGGTCGGGTTCGGGTCTGGGTTTTATACAAAAAATGTATACCCTATATACCCGGGTTCGGGTAGGGTCCAGGTTGGGTTTTCTAATCCCCGGGTATTATAATACCCTATTTCCGAGTTCGGGTATGGATCGGGTTGGGTTCAGGTATGCCTCGGGTATGGATCGGGTATAGAGTATAGAGATTAAATGTAAACCAAAAAATGGCCAAAATATACTTTCTAACAGCTATATAGCCGTTACCTAGGTGCACAACTCGAAAAGACACAAAATGTAACAACTCTCCAAAAACACCTTAAAACGAGCCACAATCGAAGTCCCGGACATGCACAAGGAGACCCGACACGAAAAACGAAGAAAATTCACCTGGGCGTCCCAGGCGCCATGCGCCAGAATCACTAGCATCTCCCGCGACGCGCGGGAGAGTACCAGGACACGTGTCACCAGATCACGACAAGTGTCCAGCCTATACCCTTGACGAGGCTAATCTAGGCCTAGGAGACAGCTGTCGCGCCAAGCGCGAGCTTCCCTGGAACCTAACGCGACGCGCGGGAGAAACTCAGATGACTTATAAATGCAGCGGCTTGGGACAGAAGTTATTGCACCTGTTCGATCGAATTTCTCCGATCAGAACTCTCTCTATCTCCGTTTCTCTGAACAACACCCCCTAAAACCCCTAAACCTGCGTAGCATTGCCCCGTTGTAAGTGTTTTAACCCTAATCACTGATTCGATACCCTGTCTGATTGATCTAAAACCCAGCAACGGATGCCAAAGTGTTGCCTGTTTATAAGGCTATACTTTGTTAACTACGTTGGGGGTTTTGTCTCGCAAGGTACCGTTAAAGTTTAAAATGGGTTATTTTACTAACACGTGTTGCATTATAATTTATTAGGAAACCAGGAATAGCACCAGGAAGCTCTAAGATAACAACCTTAAAACTACAAAGTGAGTCATTCTTTCTTTTTATCAAATGCTTTGGCAAAACCCTAAATGTTTTCCAAGTTATATTACAGTGATTAAGTCTTTGTATTCTTACTGGGAAACTACTGTCAGTATGTGGGGTTTTGTATACAATACTTGATAATCTTCACTATTGGACAATGGGTTAGCCAATAAGTGATATGACCACAGTCACAGGAACTGTCACCGAGTGACAAATACTATTTAAAATAGTTTCTTTGCTATTGGACAATGTGTTAGCCAATAGTAGTTTGGTAAGACAAACAAATGTAAAAACTCTTAATGCTGTAAATATAAGAATGTGTCATTTTGTACAGATTGAATGAACTCACCAGTATTTCCTGCTGACAAAAATATTTTTAAACTTGTTTCAGGTGATTTCAGTAGATCAGATTAAGAGTTGGGATACAGCACCAAAAGGCTTAGAGGTGGCTTATTTCATCAATTAAATTAAGGAATGTTGTTTTATGAATTCGGGTTTATCCCTTATTAAAAGCTACCTTTATAAAACATGAGTTTTATTCCCACCTGTTTAAATAAATAAAATCCCATGTTCTAAACTCTGATATTTTTCCTAACTCACGGTCCTGATGAAATTTCCGCTGCAATGTTTTCAAAATAACCACCGGTACCACCTGACTGCCTCACGGCTCCCGCTCCCAGGGTGGGGTCGGGGGCTGTGACAAAAGTGGTATCAGAGCTACTGGTTTAAGCAATTAAGTGTTGTGATAATACCTAAGCTTAAACAAAAAAGTTAGGAAACTTATATTAACTGGTAGCACCAATATAGTATTTAGACTTGAACTTAAGAAAGATGCACTTTTAAAATCATGGTTTGAGAAAATTCTTTTTACGGGAAATACAATTACCTCTCCGGCAAGATTTGGGTATGGTGTGGTAGACTCTCCAACTTGTCCGGGTAAGATGAGGTAGCCTCCCCGGAGAGACCGGGTAAGATGGGGTATATGTTATGTTAAAAAGTTACAAAATTCCCTAAATAATACTATGACCTGATGTCTGACCTGTTTTTGGAATATGAACTTGTTAAATACATTAACCTTCTGAATGGTATCTATATCACAAAATATGAAACATATGATCATATAGATATGTATATCTATAAGGGAATCCAAAAAGCCATTTAGGTGTTATTTTAACCTTAAACAATAGAGTTAAGAGGTTAATACAAAACAACCTATGTGTTATTTTTGTGAATATAAATTTAAATATATATGATTATTTTGTTTTAGTTATTCTATGATATTAATACTTGCAATTCAGATGTCGAATGAAGTATCACATAATCAAGAAGTTCATGCGAATAATGAAAATCCTTTAAACAAAGAGACCATAGAAAACATAATCGCCCATGGAATAGCCAATGCTATCCCGTTAGTTATTGAGGCTGTTAAAAACCCCATAGAAAATACCAAAGCTGTGAGTAGCAAGCATACTCGTAGTGACAGCTTGAGCCACAGTATCAATGGAGACAATGATGATATTATCAAAATCCCAGTTCCTAAGAAGAGGAAAGCAATGACTGCTGGATGTTCCTACAAAGAATTTCTAGCCTGTAAGCCAACTGAGTTCGCAGGCAGTGAAGGAGCTACGGCTGCTCTACGACAGGTGGAAAAGACGGAAGCTGTTCTTAAGATCAGCAAATGTGTCGAAGAAGACAAAGTCATGTATACTTCCAATCTCTTTAAAGATGAAGCCTTAGAATGGTGTAATACTATTCTTCAAGCAAAAGGAAGTGACATGGCCTATGCCATGAACTGGGGAGAATTCAAGGAATTGGCAGAAAGAAAATTTTTTCCTCCTTATGAGAAGGAACAAATGGCAAACAAGTTCCTAAATCATAGAATGGTCGATGTGAAGTGTCGTGAATATACGACAACGTTCTTCGAATATGCAAGAATGGTACCAACATTGGCTTCGCCAGAACCTGTACTTAGATCATTGTACATTTCAATATGTATTATCTTATGTATTACAATAAAATGAAAAATGAACTCGTTATATTTGGGGACTGATTAGTGAAATCCGCGATATCGTCAAGGCAGCTAGACCTCAGACTATCGAGGAAACAGTAGAACTAGCCAATACATTAACAGACGGACTGATCCGCACAAGAGAAGAAAACAACAAGAAGGAGTTAGCTCGGAAAATTACCCAAGAATTTTGCCCTGATGATTCCTATAAGAAGAAAGGAACTGAACCGTCATTTGAGAAACCTATCTGCAAATACTGTAATAAAAAGCATTCAGGAAAATGCTACTTTAAGAGGAAACCCTACTGTAACCTCTGCAAAACACCTGGCCATAAGGAAGAACAATGCAAGAGGAAAAACCCAATCTGTTTTAACTGTGGACAAACAAGCCATATCCGCCCATATTGCCCAAAACTGACGAAGGCACCCGACAACAAGGCAAAGACAACAGACGGAGTTAAGAAGAACGCGCGAGCATTCGTACTTACTACACAGGAAGAAGAAATGATTCCAGACGTAATCGCTGATATGTAATATATAAGTTAAAGTATCACTTTACCCTAGTACAGATCGAAATTAATAAACATTGTTTTCTGTTAACTACTTCATCTGTTCAGAACCATAATAGACTTGTTTGCTGTTCACCTTCTTTGAAACATTTATTTTCATGACACCTTGTGGTGGCATTTTTCATTAACTTGAAGCTTGAGCTAATCTCATTTACACACTTGATATACGGATTATTCATTAATTTTTGTTGTTTCATTATCTTACATAATCTTAATACAATTATGTGTTAAGATAAGAGTACACAACTTCATGTTATTTTTCGGTGTACCTCTAACGATTCCTTCATCATTTATCGAAAGTTCTATAGTATTCATTTGTTCTTTCATCATCAACTGAAAATCCTATGAGATTTATTTGAAATAAATATTCGAAATTACTTCATTAAATCTTTCAGTTGATTACGAATACGGTGAACTTGTTCGGTCACCGTAATTACTGAACTATTTTGATCATTACAACACCTTGTGGCGTCGGTATAAATTTGTAACCTGAGCTAATCATGATCTTACAAAACTACGTATGCTTCTCGTTTGACTCATTTTTGAAAATAGTCTTAATACAACTATGTATTAAGATAATGATACACTAAATTCTGTTGTGTTTCAAGTGTATCAATATCATTCAATAATGTCAACACATTGATTTTTCCTCATAACATGGTTCGATAGTTGACACATCATCTTCATGTTTCTATTTTAGTTAAGCTTGTTAATTCTAAGTTTTCCTTAATCGAGAACCAAAGTAAGTTTTCCTTTGGCAGTGAATTCTATTGTTTCCAAAATCATTCACAAATTGTAAACATTCGATCTAGACACCTATTGGTCATAAATCTCTCTTTTGGATTAGACCATGTAAACTTAGTCACTCTGATGGTTATATCATTACACTTCGTTCACTTGATACCGATTTCTGGAGATGATTCAATTAAACCATTGAGTCATACTCATGGTAAACCTTGTATTCACAAAATTCGTATATGTCCTGATTCATTTACCATAATACTATTAGTATTGATTAACGCGTAACATAACTTGAAAATAACAGCATAACCTAAATCTCGAGGACGAGATTTAAATCAAGGTGGGGAGGATGTAACAACTCTCCAAAAACACCTTAAAACGAGCCACAATCGAAGTCCCGGACACGCACAAGGAGACCCGACACGAAAAACGAAGAAATTTCACCTGGGCGTCCCAGGCGCCATGCGCCAGAATCACTAGCATCTCCCACGACGCACAGGAGAGTACCAGGACACGCGTCACCAGATCGCGACAAGTGTCCAGCCTATACCCTTGACGAGGCTAATCTAGGCCTAGGAGACAGCTGTCGGGCCAAGCGCGAGCTTCCCTGGAACCTAGCGCGACGCGCGGGAGAAACCCAGATGACTTATAAATGCAGCGGCTTGGGACAGAAGTTGTTGCACCTGTTCGATCGAATTTCTCCGATCAGAACTCTCTCTATCTCCGTTTCTCTGACCAACACCCCCTAAAACCCCTAAACCTGCGTAGCATTGCCCCGTTGGTAAACCTGGAAGTTTAGTAGTTGAAAGCTTCATTTGTAGATGGTTAGTAGATCTACTCTAATATATATGTTTGTGTTTTAACGTGTAGAAAATCATAATAATTATGTCATCGGTGATAATGAAGATATTTTCTTTTAGCAACTCGTGAAATTCACGGGTTCTTAAACTAGTTTGACATTTATAACAATTAAACATTGCAAATATAAAACTGAAAATGTATATATTTCATACTTTTAACACAACCACATTCTCGTTATCAGCACCAAAGGAACGATCAAATTCATCATCCAGGAATTTAGAAAACTTTTCACAATCTAGCAGGTCAACGTAGTTAGAATTTGAACTCAGTTTGTAATCATAATTTGACCACAAAAAACGACTCAATACCATTAATAGAGTTTGTTCATGAATACAAAAACGTTATTAGAGTTTTCACAATCTTCCAAAATGAAGCCATATGATTTGGGATTTTTTTCCATTGGTGTTCAATTTTATGTAAGATTTTTTCACAACCAAACATTAAAATTTTCAGGTCGGTCATCATAGGCAAGTTGGGTCGGGGCTAGGAAATAATGTAGAAGTATTTAGTGGACATGAAACCACTACATTATTTAGAAAGATTTTTAAGCATTAAGTTATGAAATAGCGGTGATTAATAAGTTGCTTGGAATCAATAGCTACCTAAACAACACAATTACTTCACATAACTTCAAATTTTTGTTTAAGGTTTTTTTTAATGAACAGCTCTATTTGTTAGAAGTCTTATTTGGTATCAAATGCGAAATAAAATCATTCAGAGACATTCAATTCATCATTTTAAAGAAGCAAATGGGTCAATGGGTGGTTGTGCTATTTTAAAACACTAGTTTAATTTTGATGGAAAAAATAAACTAAAAAACAAGATATGTTAGACTTGAATTTGGGATATATTTGTTGGAACTCAAGGGAATTTACCACTACATTACCAATGGCGAAGCTTGCCGTCGAAAACCGGAGGGGGGCGAAAACGTATATACCCAAAATTTTCTATAGAACCGGGGGGGGCTCCCTGCCCCTACATTCCTGCGCCCCTGTACATTACCTTTGGTTTTAATACTATGGGGTCCAACTAATTTATTCTTTGGGGTCCTTGAGTAATTTAACATATCAGTTCTACTATTTAAAAAAAAAAACATTGGGGTCTGTGGACCCCAGCACACACCTTGTGTATCTGCCCCTGAACATAGTCAGGAAGAAGGTTCATAATAAGTTTAAAACTGTCAAAACCAAACCATAAGGCCACTATAACTTACAGGGGCATGAAGAAGGAGTGGTGTTTCTAGTATAATGCCAAATGAAGAGAAAACAAAATGGAAAATAATGATCGAAAGGACATTAAGGACGTTAACAATTACCCATTTTTAAAGAGACGTTATGATGTTGATGTGACTGAAAATCCTCTTTAGGAGGCATTAACCATTATGAATTATCTAAGGGGTGTCTAACTTGGCACACTTACCACACCACATATCTCCTCCATGTCAGCGTCATATCAGCTTTTAACAGTACTTGTCTCTTACTTGTCACAACTTACCAAATCATAGGAGATACATATGCCTCTCATGCCACAACCACTTTTTAAATTAGATTTAAATATTTTAACTAACTCTAAATACCTACTTATTTAAAATAGATAGTATTATTTAAAAGATAATAATAGTATTATTTATATAAAATGTAATATAATTTATTTAAAAGATAAATAAAACTAACTAAAAAAACGTATTTAGAAAAAATAAACTACTCAACACTTAAACAAAACAAAATCATAAAAATATAGTAGATATAATTAAAGACATAACCCAACATAGTTTTTTAAAAATTAATGACAAAATTGAAGACCAGTTATCCATACAATAATTGATCTTCGATATGTGAATTGTTGTGGTCTCATTATCTCTTTGTGAATAAATTGTTCATGAACCCCTGATATCATGAACCTCCGAACACATAGTTTAATCAGTGAATAGTGATAGTGACACTTGCAATGCTAAGACGACTCATCACAATTTTATTCACCTTAGGAGCTTGAACAACTTGATGAACTTGGAGGTAGTTGAAATATCCATAGCAAATTTTATTTTATATTTTTGGAAAGGGAAGGGATGATAGTTTTATGGTTTAAAATTTGGTTTGAAACGAGATCCATATAGTGGCGAAGCTTGAGATATTATACGAGGGGTCGAAAACGTATATACCTAAAAATTTCTATAGAACCGGGGGTCGAAAATGAGATATATATAATGTTACGGGTTAATTTTTTTCTTGTATAATTCTGAACAACTAGTCAACTGGGAGGGACCCGTTGGGACCCACCCAAACGGGTACTCCATCCTCGGTATCATTGGCAAAACCGCAAGGCACCTTGCCGACCTTGCCACATCACGGGAATCATGCCACACTCGCCGCGACTTGCCCCGCTTGCCTAATGAACGTTGTTGAAAAAACCATTATTATATATACTAGGTGGACACCGTCCGATGGACGTGTTTTTGTTAGTGTTATAATTATAATGATAAAAGTTTTTGTCTACATTTATATGTAAAATATGATGTGAAATTATTTAATGAATTCACATTCGCATTATACTTAAGAATACATTAAACTTGTCGACTTATTAAGTTTAGACACAAGAGAAGCCTAACGAACCCACAATACATGTTTAATTTCACTAAATGATTTAATTTCACTAACACAGAAAACACAGTAATTAAAAATATATTATCTAATACATCATTTAGTTCCAAACCAATATATTCCAAACCAACACTGTTCAAAACCAATACGCAGTTCACTAACACAAATATTCTTTATGTAAATTATAATTCTTTACTAATCAAATGTTAGTGATAGCATTCAAGAAATAACACTAAAATCAATAATATAAAATAATTTATTACTGACATCTTTTGAAATAGAATAACCACTTGTCTTTATATAAGTCCAAACAATTTTGTTCAAAATTTGTTGTTCAAGATTTTCTTTTCCCCATACCAGCCTTGACTTGAATCTTTTTTAACATCGAAACTAATTTTACCATGAAGATTACATAACCTGAAAACTTTTTATTTAAATGTCACCTCTAAACATAGTCAAGACCAATTTATTTACAAAATACCCTGAGCAATGCAACGCAAACACAATTCAATTCTATTATTTTCTAATTCTTTGGTGTCTTCTCAGTATCCAGATATTTTTTGTGTCATCCAAGTAAAAAAAAAACATTACCTAACTGAACATCATTGGATTAAGGCATGTGATAATAATAAAGCTATCCAACTGAAACATTAAAGCATAAATTGCAAAAATTGGAACAAATGTGTTAAGAGGCTACTAAGGCATTATGGCATAACCCTGTTGAAGCTATAATGATTACCCCTCTATGGTTTGTAGTTATAGGTACTTATTTCTAAAGAATATATAAAAAAGCAATTGTCGGTCAACCTATCCTGGTACTAAAAATGACCCGTTTTGACCGATGACCATTAGCCAACCCACCCAACCTTTGGTAAATAAGCCATTTTGCTATTCTCAACCAAGATTAATAAAGAAGGCAGCGGGCTCTTGTAATCTACCATCATTAGAAGTACGACATTGAGTACTTGATAGTGTAAAACATACATCTACTTATTCCATATAAAGTAATCTAATTGGTGAGATTTTTTCTTACCCTTCTCACACTTTTGGTCTTTTTTACAGGATATATTGTGTAATATATAACTTTTTAAATTTGTACCTTGAAAAATACTATGTATATATTGTGTAATATATAACTTTGGACAATACACAACATGAAAGAAAAAGTTAAAAAAGAAAGCAATAATACTAAACTTCAATACAAAATAAAAAAGAACATTGACAATTGACTTTTTAAATACAAAATAGAAGAAAATAAACTAAAAAGGGAACAAGGTCGCGTAGATGACAGCAAACAGAATGAGCCAGAATATTCAAAGATCATCATCATATTGACAACTAATAATAAACTATGAAATACTAATATGCCTAAGATAACTTACAAGGGGTCAAAATAAAAGTAATATATTCATTAATATAATTTGCCGTTCAATATATACAGGTGCATGATTTAAAGAAAATGTCTAAATGTCTAAAAACAGTGAGAACGATTTTGATGTTAAGATATAGGGTTTATGATAGTTTACACTAAGGGTAATATTGTCAAAAAGTCCATGCATATGCCACTCACATACAAAAAACCATCCACATGCATATTCTACCATCCTTTTTAAAATCCTGTAACTTTTTTATACGCAATTATCTTTTTATAAAAATTACACTATAAAATCGAGTATTTTATTATCTTTCCAACGAGAATACTATTACTATACTTTTGAAATAAAAAATTACATGAATTGGGTGTTCAAATAAAAACACCATAAAACACCCGGTTCAGAAAAACACCATGAAAATGCCCAGTGAAAAACGCCATAAACACATAGTTCAGAAAAAAAAAACCAATGAAAACCCAGTTGAAAAATCCATAGAAATACTCGGTTATGAAAATGTCATAAAAAACTAGTTGAAAACGCCATAAAAACACTCACTTCAGAAAAACGCCATAAAAACACTCACTTCAGAAAAATGCCATAAAAATTCAGTTGAAAACGCCATAAAAAGCAGTTCTTTTTTTTTTCGAAAATTATATCAATAGTATACTTGTTGGAAATATAAAAAAACGTTGAGTTTTATGGTGGAATTTTTTTAGAAAAATAAAAGTATAAAAAAGTATTGGCGTTTAAATATGATAAGGGAAATTAAATATGATTAGCATGTGCACCCTTGTTTGGATCTTCCAATTTTACCCCTCCTGGTAGCTCTAAGATTCCCATTATTTACAAAAATGTCACCGCATCATCTTAGCCACAAATCACAAAGATCTTATGGTTGAGAATCCTTCTCTCCGTGTTCACACTTTTAGGCGTTTTCTCTTGATCTCGTTTATATATATATATGAGTAAATTACAAAAATTGTCCTTTATGTATGCTAATTATTGCAAACTGTGTCCTTTATCTTCAATATATACAATAAACGTACTCAAAGTTTGCAAACCCATGCGTGTTATGTCCTTTAGACCTAACTGAGTTAGTTTTCAAGGTTAAATCTGACCAAGTGGATCCCACATGAGGGTATTTTAGACATTTTACCTTAAATAAATAATTTTGTTTAAAAAATATATTATAGATAAACAAAATCAAATTTTAATAATATATACATACCCAATAATCTGATTACACACACACTATCTCTCTCTCTCTATTCCTTGTCTCTTTCTCTCAACCATACCACCATCACCACCCACCTCCATCATCGCCACCGCATCACCATGGCCACCGCACCAGCACCGTAATCACCTCCACCCTTGATGCACAACCCCCACCACAGCGCCGGCCGACCCCCTGCTGCACAACCCCCCCCCCCCGCCGCCGCCACCACCCTCCACCACTGGATCCAACGCCACCGTCATCCACTGCCAACAACCCCCACCACCATATCCGACAACTACCACCACCACCCACTCTGTTTTCTCCAGCGCACAAAAAATTGATTTCACCGGACATAACCGGTTACAAAAGGAGGCTCAGATCTGATTTGGAGTCTGCGTGTTGTCACTTTTATCCCATTTGAGAGATTTAGGGGGGTGGTGGTGCGATGTCTGCGTGTTGTCACTTTCAGATCTTCATGCACACCCCAAAAGCCCCAAATTAGAGACCCTGTTATAAACCCTAGGTTACAATCTCATACAAATTTGAACAACAATAAATGCGTTGGAGAAGATAGAAATTCCACGAGCTTCAGCTGTCGATGAACTCCTTCAAGTGTGTTCTTCAAATAACCAAGGTAAAAATTCGTCAACATTGGTCTCGTTTTTCTTGTGAGGTTCCAAAAATCATGATGTACTTCCCTATTTACACAACTTTAAGTTCAGATCTAAGGCGATTGGTTTAAACAGTGGGTATGGTTGCAACTAATCTTGTAGTTCAACTTTACACTATAAAGGCGGTTGATGTTTTGAGCGATCGGTTTTCCGGCAAGAGGCTTTATGTGTATGGCAGCATTCCGACGGTGTGGTAGGCGGTGGTGGTATTTAGAGAGTGAGTTACAGAGAGAGAAGGTTTATGACTTGATATGAATTTATTTTAGTATATAGGGTAAAATGTCTAAAATACCCTCATGTGGGATCCACTTGGTCAGATTTAACCTTGACAATTAACTCGGTTGGGCACGTTTCTTGTATATATTGAAGATAAAGGACACAAGCATACATAAAGG
This sequence comes from Scalesia atractyloides, assembly GCA_947069175.1. Classification (NCBI taxonomy): domain Eukaryota; kingdom Viridiplantae; phylum Streptophyta; class Magnoliopsida; order Asterales; family Asteraceae; genus Scalesia; species Scalesia atractyloides. Next base: position 85,442,115 of record CAMTDV010000030.1, read on the forward strand.
ACGATTTTTGTAATTTACTTTCTCTCTCTCTCCATATATATATATATATATATATATATATATATATATATATATATATTATAGAGTTAGGGTAAAATGAAAACTTATATGAGTTGTGAGAACTTAGAGAACTCGGCCTTACGAAAAGTTTTTCAATTTATTTTTACCAAAAATCCTAAAAAAATCCACTTTTCAAAAAAAAAAAACTTGTTTTTTTTCCATTTACAGCAGCTGTAAATGCTGTAAAAGGTGATGTTATGCTTATGTCATCATTTTTTAAAGCCGCTGTAAAGGGCTGAAAAACACCATTTTGAAAAAAAAATTTTATATATTTTTTTACAACAGTCTTTTCTAACATTTTAATACAAGGGTATGAGAAAAATGGGGTCGAAAATCGCACGGGAATGCCGAGTTCTCTAGTTCCCACAACTCGTAAGGGGTTTTCCCTTGATCCTGATCATATATATATATATATATATATATCCTGTAAAAATGACATTTTTCCTGAGAAATATGAGAAGGCAGAGAAATTGACATGTAAGCATCATGTTTTAGACTTAGGTATGATAATTTGGGTTGTTTTGGCAAGAAAAACAACAAACATATCAATTTAAAACACAATATAGCGTATTATGGGCGTGAAATTTAAAACACAACTAAAACACATCGTTTAACACTTAAAACACTACTTTATGTTCTCGGCATGGTGTTTTAAGCCTAGAATTCATTACATTGTGTCTTAAATTGTTATATTCGGTGTTTTTCTTACCAAAACAACCCAAAACATTACGCCCAAGTTCAAAACATGATACTTACATGTTAATTCTTATGTCTTCTCACGAAAAAATGTCATTTTTACAAGATCCTAATATATATTCATTTATTATAATTCAAAAGTTATAATATTTCCGAAAGTTTAAAAAAGTGGGGGAAAATTATAATTTTTCAGGACAAATGAGCGTATGACAGGCAGCCGTCTGACATGAATAAAAATTACACAAAGTCAACATATTAAAACAAAACATTATCTAGTTTTGTTAAAAAAAGGGAAAAAAAAAGAAACTAAACCAATGACATGGTATATTATATTGGGGAAAAATAGTTATTTGACAAGGGAAGAAAACAAAATGATGGCGAAAATGTAAATTTGAACTAAGGGCAGAATTATAATTTGATTGAGAGGAAAAAAATTAAAACTAATAATAAAACTATAAATTTAAACGGGACCCGGAAAAAAAATGATTTTATGAGTGGCATGTTACCTCCCTCGTAAAAACTCATATATTGATTTATGACTACTCTTTACTCTATATTTTGCTAGCAATATATCCGATAACATTTTCAAATGATGTTGTCAAGGGCACTTCTACTCTAATGGAAAAACACTAACTTTCATTTACGTTGTTTTAAAACAGATTAAAACATTTAGATCGGTATAAAAGCCAAAGAATTATTCATCAAAGGCAGGCAAACTTACTTTTTCGTTAAAGTCATATTTACATATTACATTTTTTAACGAAAGTAAAAGTTAGAAATCTTACTAGTCAGATTGTCCATATAAGTTACTATCAACTTATAAACTATTGTTTAAATTGTTATAATCCAACTAACCTTTTATAAGCGTATTTTATCTTTAGTTATTTATGACGTGATTCAACTTCATTGATCTAATTTATGCCATAAATAAGTAACTGGTTGTGTCACATATCAAAATTTTATGAGTCCAATATTTTTTCCCGCTTTTCTTGTTTCACCATTTCGTGTATTATCTCTTTGTTTAAAACTTTTAAAAGATTAACAAAAAACAATAGTGATAAACATTTTCAAAACCTCTTTCAATAATATATCTCAAAATATTATTTTATAACTTTTAAATTTTTATTACCTTTTTTATTCAACATAAGTAACACATAAGTGTTTAACCAGTATACCAATAAGACAACCGATTCAATAACGATAAAGGTAGAAACCGTATTCATGTATTGACTACTATACTAAGTATAAAGTCAAACGTCACAAATACCACAATCGTGTCACTACACCCACCTCTTTTCCACGGTCTAATACGACGACTACCGTAAATTGACTTCAAAACCCCATCTTTCTCTCTCTAAAATCTTTTCACCAAATTTTCACAATTTTTTTCAATTTTGACTTTTGGGTATCGCCGATTTCATCACTCTGGGCACCTTCCTCCCCCTTTCTATCTTCTCGACGCTCAAATTTCTCTCCAAACAAACCCTAATTCCCAATTAAACAAATCCCCTGTTTCTTTGTCTTTTTCTTCATGTTGTCAAACCCTTTTGCACCAATAATTGACACTATCTGTTGCAGTATGTAGCTGAATTTCAGTTCAATCGCACGAATTTGAGGTAATTTTGGTGGGTTTTGATCTGGGTTGTGTGAATTTTGGTTCTGATTGAAGTGACTTGATTTGGGTTTGAGATTTAGTTTATGGCGTTCTGTTTTTAGGGTTTTGCATTGATTGGTGTTGATGGGTGTGATTGAATTGTGAAATGATTGTTTTGTTGTGTGTTAGTGTTATGAAATGGATATGGATCTTTGAAATTCAGTTGAAATTTTGTTGAAATTGTTATGAAATTGCAAGATTTTGATTCAGTTGTTACCTTTGAAAGGTTTGAGTTATTAATTTGTTGCCTGAAATACCCTTTTGTTTGTAGTTTCTTCTTTTTAAAGTAGTTGGAACAATGTTGTTTGACAACGTTTTTTGATGCGGTTGTTGTATGTAAATGACTTCACGGGTTCCTGTTCAGGGAATCAAAAGTGTTCCCTGAACAGGAAGCTTTGAAGTCATGTAAAATGCTAATGAAGTAATATAACTTTTTTAGGAAGTTATAGAGACCTAAAAAATAGTTGGAACATTGTCATTTGACAACGTTTTTATTGACGGTTGTTGTATGTAAACGACTTCACAGCTTCCTGTTCGAGAACGAATGATGTTATAGTTGTGTTTTATTTTCTTATAGGCGTAGAAGATATATAGTTTTTTCGTTAAAAATTAAGCGCGGTCTAATGGCTGGGAGCTGGGATGAAAGTCACGAGCTCGGTAGTCAATCCGATGATAGCTTCCAATTCGAGAGACAACACATAGAACCCATATACGACGCATTCATATGCCCACTTTCAAAACAAATAATGAAAGATCCCGTATCAATTGAAAACGGGCAAACGTTCGAACGGGAAGCAATCGAAAAATGGTTCAACGAGTGTAGAGAAAACAACAGAAAACTAGTCTGCCCTTTGACATTAAAAGAACTAAAAACAACCGATATGAATCCAAGTATCGCTTTACGGAACACAATCGAAGAATGGAATGCTAGAAACGAAGCCGTTCAGCTCGACATGGCCCGTAAGTCATTAATGCCGGGTTGTCCTGAGAATGATACTTTGCGGGCTTTGAGATTCGTTCAGTATATTTGCCAAAAGAGTAGTAGACGTATTATTCGGAACGCTGATCTAATTCCAATGATCGTCGATATGTTAAAAAGCGGTAGTCGCAGAGTCCGGTGTAAAGCTTTGGAGACTCTTCGAATTGTGGTGGAAGATGATGACGATAACAAGGTTGTTAAATGTTTAATGACAACATTATCGTTGTTTGGTCGTACAAGATTGTTAAACGTTTTGTTGGTTTGCAGGAAATAATGGCGGAAGGGGATAACGTGCGCACAATAGTCAAGTTCTTGTCTCATGAACAGTCAAAGGAGAGAGAAGAAGCTGTTTCGTTGCTATATGAGCTCTCGAAATTGGAATCTTTGTGTGAGAAAATAGGGTCTGTTAATGGAGCAATTCTGATCTTAGTTGGAATGACGAGTAGTAAATCTGAAAATCTTTTGACGGTTGAGAAGGCGGATAAAACGCTGGAAAATTTGGAGAAGAATGAGAATAATGTACGGCAAATGGCTGAGAATGGTAGATTGCAGCCTCTTTTGACCCTTATTCTTGAAGGTACTTACATAAATTTCAAATTTATAATAGAGTGTTAATGTAGGCCTGTAAATGAACCGAACGAACATGAACTGGGGCTCGTTTGTGTTTATTTGTTTAATAGTGAAGTACACGGATTGTACCCATGGTTGACCAAAATTTTGGATTTAGTCCCTAGCTTTCTAAAAGTATACGAATGGTCCCGTGGTTCGCACTTTGTAACGCGTTTAGTCCCCAACTTTTGCCAAAAGTAATGGATGGTTCCTGTGGTTTGCAGTTTGTAACACATTTAGCCCCTAACTTGGACCTACTAAAACCTTTAGATTTGTTAGTATGGGACTAAATGCGTGACAAAGTGCAAACCGTAGGGACCAGCCGTGTACTTTTGAAAAGCTAGGGACCAAATCCAAAATTTTGGTTAACCACAGGGACCATCCGTGTACTTTACTCTTTGTTTAACTTTAATCAAATGGACACGAACTCTTAACCAACGAATTTTCTTGTTCATGTTCGTTTGTTAAAAAAAGGGCGTCCTCATTTTATTTTCGTTAGTTGATGTTCTAAAAGGACATAAACGTATACATTAACGAACGTAAATGAAGAGCATAAACGAAGGTGTTCTTGTTGTTCGTTTATTCGTTAGTTGATCACCCAAATGTTTGGTTCTAAAATTTGATTGGGCTCACGGGTTGACACATGATGGGCCAATTAGCATTTACTAACAACCAATAAATATATTTACATGAATATGTAAACGGACATAAATGAACGAATGTAAAAGCAAGCGTAAACGAGCATTCACGAATGCAATAACAAACATGACATGTGATCATGTTCGTTCATTTAGTTGAATGAACCAAAATAAAAATTATATTCAACGGTTCATTTACATGCCCTACTTAGATGGTTTAAAATGTTAAGCGTTTGGTTTCTTTCAGGTTCTCCAGAAGTCAAACTATCCATGGCCTCATACCTCGGTGAGCTGGCATTAAGCAATGACGTGAAAGTCTTCGTGGCTCGAACTGTTGGTTCATCATTAATCAACCTAATGAAACAGCGGTAACGTCCAGTCTCGAGAAGCAGCGTTGAAAGCTCTGAATCAAGTCTCATCTTGCGACCCGAGTGCTAAAGTCTTGGTTGAAGAAGGTATACTTTCACCTCTCGTTAAAGACCTTTTTGCGGGCCCGAACCAGCTTCCAACGCGGCTTAAAGAAATCTCCGCTACAATACTTGCCAATATCGTGGCCTCCGATTGTGACTTTGACTCGATCCCCGTGGGCCCGAATCACCAGACCCTCGTGTCCGAAGAAATAATTCATAACCTACTTTATTTGATCAGCAACACCGGACCCGCAATCGAATGCAAACTTTTACAAGTTCTTGTTGGACTCACGAGCTCTCCAGTTACGTTAATCAGTGTCGTTTCTGCTATCAAAAGCTCAGGTGCGATTAACAGTTTGGTTCAGTTCATCGAAGCCCCGCAACAAGATCTCCGTTTGGCTGTGATTAAACTGTTGCAAAATCTTTCGCCGAACATGGGTCAAGAACTAGCGAGTTCGTTGCGCGGGTCAGCGGGTCAACTCGACGGGTTAATAAAAATAATTGCGGAAAACATTGTGAGTTCAGAAGAACAAGCGGTAGCTGTTGGACTTCTTGCAGATCTTCCGGAACGAGATATGGGCCTCACCCGCCAAATGCTCGATGAAGGTGCGTTTGAAATGGTGATTGCGAGAATCAAAATGATTCGGCAAGGAGAACCGAGACGAAGCCGGTTTGTCACACCGTATCTAGAAGGGCTTGTGCGCGTACTTTCGAGGATCACGTTTGTGTTGCAAAACGAGCCGAAAGCAGTTTCCTTGTGTCGGGATCATGATCTCGTGGGGTTATTTACCGAACTCCTAGCGAACTCGCTCGATAACGTTCAAATGGTTTCGGCTTTTGCATTGGAGAATCTATCTTTAGAATCTAAAAACCTGACGAAACTTCCTGAAATCCCGCCACCGAGTGTTTGCATGTCGATGTTTCCTTGTTTTAGTAAACCACAGGTTATTACGGGGATATGTCGGGTTCACCGTGGGGCGTGTTCACGACGGGATACGTTTTGTTTACTAGAAGGACCAGCTTTACGGAGACTCGTGGGTCTTTTAGATCACACAAACGCGGCGGTTGTCGAAGCATCATTAGCTGCATTATCGACTTTATTAGAGGACGGAGTGAACATAGAACAAGGGGGGGGGGTTTTGAGGGAGGGGGAAGAAAAAAAAACCGTTCTCGACTTTTACCGAAAAACGAACCAGAATTTTGGTCACAGCGGGGGGGGTGGTGGAAAGACTTTTAAGGACGGGGGTTTACGAGGGGTATGGGGTGACCCAAAACTTAGCCTGCACTCGTGGATGCTTTCCACATGGCATTACAACACTCAGACCGCAGAAGCGCACTAAAACAGGGGATAAGATCCGAACTTCTGGGGGAATTTTCCAACCGTGTCTATGTTCTTTTGTTTTCGTTATACCCTTTTGGTGTGAAGAAAGCTCCTTTTTTGGTAATTTTTTCATTGATAAGAAATGTGTAATAAAAAACAATATGAATTCTTCATAATGTGTAAATTGATTTTGTTTTGTTTGTTGATTAAATTGAGACCGATGAGTGAAAATTTGTCAGTGTTTTTCCCCTGTTCTTTTTTTTTTTTGTTTTTGAAAGATGTTTTATTTTTTGAACTTTGAATTATTAAATTATATTTTACAGTTAAAAAATACAATTAAGTTATTTATTTTATATACAGATGAGGCCGGATTTTTTAAAAATTTACCCCTTACCTTTAAAATTAACGGATTTTCCCCGTTTTTTTCCTAAAAAAACCCCAAAAAAATTTTAAAAAAACTAAAGGACTAAAATTGGGATGTTTAAAAAAAGGGTTTTCCTGGAAAAATGGACCCAAAGTCAAAACCCTTTTTTTTAAACCCCCAAAAAATTTTGGGGGTTTTAAAAAACCCTTCCCTTTTTTAAATTTTCAGGTAATTTTTTTTGGTTTTTTTTTCGTTCAACAATTTAAAAGTATACTTCCTCCAAAAATGGGAAAATTTTTAACGAAACAAAAACAAGGGAAGAAAAAATAAAGAAATTCCCGTGAACAACTTAAAAATTTAAAAAAAAACCCCCAAAATTCCCCGTTTTAAACCGTCCCAAAACCACAAAAAGCCCACCGGTTACCACCCAAAACCCTTTAAAAATTTTTCCCTTTGAAAAATCCTTTTTTTGCTTGAACAAAACCAGGGGGACCGTAAAAACATCCCCTACCAAAAAAATTTCCCCGATCCTTTAAAAACCCCCTGGCCCCCCTTCTAAACCCCTTTTTTTTTTTCCCCCAAAATTTTTTTCGGGTTTTTACCCCCCCCCCAAAAAAAACATCCCTGAAACCCAAAAAAAACCTTTTCCTAAAAAATTTTCAACCGGGGGAAAAAGGGAAAGGAGTTTCGAGATTTTTTCCCAATTCCCCCAACTGGAACAAAACCCTTTAAATTCCCTCTTTTATCCCCCCCTTGTTCATTTTTTTTTTCCCGGGAATGTTTTTTGGTCGTTTATTCAAACCCTCCCCCCCAAAAAACGGCCGGTGGCTTTCCTACAACTCCCAAACAATGGTCCCTGGTTGGGAAAGAAAATCCCGGCGTTTTCGAAATGTTTCGGTTTTTTAACCTTTTCAAACCCCTTTCTTAAACCCAAAATTTGGGACCCATTTAAATCAAATTTTTTTTTAAATAATCTTCCCCCATATAAAAAACTGAAAAATTAAAACCATCCCAAACACGGTGCAAAAAAATTAAAAAAAACCTTTTTAAAAAAATTGAACAAAAAAAAAAAAATTTTTTTTTAAAAGGGGGGGGTTTTATAATTCTTTTCGTCTTCCTTTATTTTGGTTTTTGACCTTTGATCAATAAAGGGAAATTATTTGTCCAACTGCTTACCCAACTCCCATAAAACCTAAAAATCTTGGAAACCAAAATTTTTTGAAAAAATTGAAAAAAAGCTAAAGGGGCTTTCCCAAAAAAATGGGTTTTTGAAAATTTAAAAATCTGGAGGTTATATTGGGTTTGCGGAAACAATTAAGAAATTTTTGAAATGGGGAAAAAAAACTATCCTTATTTCGTGCCCCTAAATGGCCCTTTCAAAGTAAAACAAAATTTAGAAAAATAAAAAAAAAAAATGTTTTTTAAAAAAGGTTAGGTGCCAATAGGTTCAAGCCCCTAAAAATCAATAAAAAATAAAAGCAATCTTTTTAAATTCCCCGGGCATCAAACAAAGTTTTTTTGGGAAAAAAATTTAAAACCCAAAATTTTTAAATTTTAAACCATTTTTCTTGAAACTAAAAATTGGTTTTTTTTTTTGGGGAAAAAAATTTGTTTTTAAAATCCCCCCAAAACAAAAAAAAAAATTATCTAAAAGGCATAACCGGGGGAAAATTTTTTAAAATCAAGAAAGAAAATTTAGAAATATACCCTTCCCAATCCCTTTTTAAAATTTTTAAACCAAATCGGAAAAATAAAGAAAAGCAATCTTAAAAACGCAATAAAAAAACCCATTTTCCCTTTTTCACAAAAAAAAAAACAACCAACAAAAAAATTTAAAAAAAACCCCAAAAAATTAAAATTCCATATTCCCACCCATTAATTTATACAGAAAAACCGAACACGTTGGGGTTTTCCAAATTTACTAATTTAAAGGGGTTTTTTTTGGGGGGGGGGGGGGGCCCCATCCCCCAAAACTGAAAAAAATAAAACACCTATTTTAAAAAAAAAAAATTTTTAAGTTAATCCCCCCAAACCCAAAATTAACCCAAAACCCCCAAATTAATTTTAAAGATTTAAATTTAAAAATTTTTTAAAAAGAAAAATGTTTTTTTAAAAAATTTATTAAATTTTTTTTTTTAAATTAAAAAAATTTTTTAATTTGTTTTTTTTAAGGGGGGAAAGAAAGGAACGTGGATTATTTTTGAAAGTGATCAAGGCCCCCGGGAAAATTTTTAAAAAGATTCAAAAAAGGGGGAAGGGGAAAAACCAAAAAATGTTTTATTTTTTTAAAAAAAATTTTAAAAAAAATTTTTTTTTTAAAAAAATTTTTTAAACCCCCCCCCTAATAAAGGTTTTTTGGGGGAGAAAATTTTGTTAAAAAAAAAAAAAGTTATGTTTTTTTAAGGGAAAATTTTTTTCATATCTTTTTCTCTTTTTAAAGTTGTTTTAATAAAAGGCTTATTAAAAAGTCAAAGCGAAAATGACTGCTTTTTTAAAAACCCCCAAAAACACCCTAAAAATGCCCCCACCAAAATCAATTGGGTTGTTCCTTTAAATTTTTTTTTTTTTAAGGATTTTTCAAGGGTTTACCCCCCAAAAAAATTTGCTTAAAACAATATTAAAAAAGTGGGGGTTGGGGAAAAAAAAGGGTTGGGGGTCCCCAAGGTGAAAAAGGGTTGTGAAAAAAAGGGAAAAAAGGGGGGAAAAAAAAAACCCCCCTTTTAGTGGGACTGGGGTCCCCGGGGGGTTTCTTACCGCACGTTAAACCACATTGGGTTTTTCAAAAAAAGAAAATTGTTTGACTTTTTTTAATTATAAAAGGTTGAAAAAAGGGGAGTTTTTAATTTACCTTTTTTTTTTCCCCCCCCGGTTTTCGAAAAAAGAAAAAATTTGGGGTAATTAATTTTTTTTTTTTTTTTCGGGTTTTTCAAAAGGGAGGGAAAAAAAAAAAAATTTTTTTTTTTCCAAAAAGGGAAAAAGAAAAAAATAATTTTGGGAAATTTAACGTTTAATTAATTTTTTTCTTCATTTGGGGTTTTTGGGAAAATTTTTTTCCGTAAATGGAATGCTTTTTTGGGTTCTTTTTTTAACTTGGGTTTTTAACCTTTTAGTTCAAGGTAATATTTTTTTAGCCAAAAATTTTTTTTTTTTTAAAGGAAAACCAAAAATTCTTTTATTTTTTTCAAAAGTTAGTTTTAAAATTTTTTTGTTATTTTTCCCTTTTTTTTTTTATTATTTTGTTTTTTTTTTAAACAATAAAATTTTTTTTTTTTTTTTTTAATTAGGGGCTTTTCAAATTTTTTTTTTTAAACTTTATATTGTTACCAAAAACTTTTTTCCGATTTTTCCCAATTTAAAATCACAAAAATAAATTTTCTAAACTGAAATTTTTTAGGGAAACCTTTTTTTTTTAAAAAAAAAAAAAGGTGGGTTTTTTTGGGTTTTGGTTGTTTAAAAAAATTTTTTTTTGGGGTTTAATTTAAAATTTTTCTTTTAAAACAAAAAATGAAAAATTTTAGTTTAACAATTTTTTGTTTTTTTTTGGGGGGATTTTTGGGTAAAAAAAATATTAAACTAAAAAAACTAAAAAATATTTAGGAATTTTGGGTTTAAAAGGTTGTCAAAAAAAAATTTTAAGGGGGGAATTTATTATTTTTAAAAAAAAAATAAAAAAGAAAAAATTTAAGGGTAACCCCCAGGAAAATTACCCGAATCCAAAAAACCGTTTACCTTTCAAAACACATAAAGCCCAATTAAGAATTTTGGAATTTTTAAAAAATGTTTTTTATAATAGAAATTTTAATTTTTTTGGGTTTTTTACCCCCCTTTACCAACCCCCATAAAAACCCCCAAACGTTTAAAAAGAAAAATTTTCAAACCAAAAATTTTCCCAAAAACCCCAACAAAAGGGGCCTTTACCTTAAAACGTAAGTAAAAAGGTTCAGAAAAAAACGGTACAACAGGGGCAAATCCGGAGTACAAAAAAGGGGCCCTAACCAAAATTAAAATTTTTTTGGTTAAAAATTTTTTTAAAAACCTCTTGTTGTTGGGGAAAAAAAAAAAACCGGGAAAAAAATTTTAAAACCCCAAAAAACCCAAAATTCCTTTGGCCTCCCCCCAAACCCCCGCCCCCGGGCCCCCCCCCCAAAAAATTCCCCCGGGGTTCCCATCCCCCCCCCTTCCGGGGGCCCAAAACCTTTTCCTTTTCCCCTTCCCCCACCTTTTCTTCACTCTTTTGCACTTTTCTAAAAAAAATTAAAAATTTTAAAAAACCAAAAAAAAAGGTTCCCCCCAAAAAAATTAAAAAAAAACCCCCAAAAAAAATTCCTAAAATTTTTTAAAAACAAACTCCTAAAAATAAAATTTATTAAAAAAAAAAAAATTTAATAAATTTTTTTAAAAAAAAAAAAATCCCAATTTTAAAAAAAAAAAACTTATTTAAAAAAAATAAAAAACCTTAAATTTTTTAAAAAAAAAATAAAAAAATAAAAAAATTTTTTTATTTTTCCAAACATAAAATAAAAAAAAAAAACCCAAAAAAAAAAGAAAATTTAAGTTTAAATTAAAAATTTAAAAAAAAAAAAAAAAATAAAAATAAAATTTATTTTCTTTTTTTTTAAAAATTTCTTTTAAAAAAAAAAAATATTAAAAATTAAAATAAAAAAAAAAATCCAAAAAAAATAAGAAAAATTTTAAAATTTTTAAAAACCAATTAAAAATCTTCATAAAATTAAAAAAATTTTAAACCTAAAAAACAAAGGGAAAAAAAATTTAAAAAAAATTTTTTGGGAAAAAAAAACATTTAAAAAAAAATTTAACCTTTTAAAAAAAAATTTTTAACAAAAAAATTAAAAAAACAAAAAAAAAAAAAATTCAAAAAACTTTTGTAAAAAAAAGGGGTTTTTAAAAAAAATTAAAAAAATTTTGGAAAAAAAATAAAAAATAAAAAATTTTTTTTCTTTAATTTTTTTGACCGTTTTTTTTTCCCCTTCAAAAAAAATACAAAAAAAAATTTTTGCAAAACCCAAAAGGGGGGGAACAAAAAAATTTTAACCTGATTTGACAAAAATTTTTACCTATAAAAACTTTTCTTTTTCCGGGGGGGGTTTTAAAAGAAAAAAAAAAAAAAAAAAAATTTCAAAAATAAAAACCACAAACCCACCCCCTTGATTCCGGTTTGCCCGTTCGAATGGAAAAATTAGGTAAGAACAAAACCAAAACCAAATTAAAAATTTTTCCTTTGGGTTTGTTTTAAAAAATGGAAAGTTTAATTGGGAATAATTCGAAAACATAAAAGGGGAAAAAATTTTTTGGTAAAATTTTTTGGAAATTTTTTTTTTATTTTTAAATTTTTAAAAAAACAACCCCCCTTTAAAAAAAAGTTTAAAACGAAAAGGGTACCAAAAAATCCAAAAAATTGCTATTGGCCCATCAACCACAAAACCCCCCAATCCACCCTTTTTCTTCCTTACTTCTAAACCCCTCCCCCAAAAATGGGGTTTTTTAATCAAAAAAACCCCCAAAAGGCCAAAAATTTAAAATTTTTCCCTTTAAAAGTTTTCACCTTTTTTTAAAAGCACAAACTTTTTTACCTTTTTCTAAAAACCTTTTCCGGTTTTAAAATTTTTAAAAAAAACCCCCCCCCTTTCTTACTCCAAAAGGGGCCCCCCTTTTCCCAAAATTTCAACAAAACATTAACTCGCCCTTTTCAAAACCCTTTGCCAAAAAAAAAAAAATTTAAAACCCTTTTTTAAACCTCGGGCCCCAAGGTTGGGGGGGGGGGAAAAAAAAATTTTTTTTTTTAAAAAAACTTTCCCTTTTAAAGTTGTCCCAAAAAACCCCCTTTAAAAGCAAATTTTCGGAGAAAAAATTTTTCAAAAAACAAAAAAAAAAATTTTTTCAAAAAAACCCCAAGGTCAAAGAGCCAAAAATTCAATATCCCCCCTACCCTTTGTGGGCACTTTTAAAAAACAACCCCCCTTTTTAAAAATCAACCCCCAAACAAAACTTAAAAGGGAAAAAAGCCCCATTTAATCACAATCAAACCCAAAAAAAAACAAAAGCCCCCTAACCCCTTTAAAAATTTTTAAAGAAAAATTTCTTTTTTTAAAAAATGATTGTAAAAAAATTAAAAAAAACTTATTAAACTACCAGGCTATGATTTAGAAAGGGCGTTAATAAAGCTAGACCTTTAAATCTTGTTTTCACCGCCCTCTATACGGGTCGTATACGGCTCGTGTAGAATATTCTGACATGGTAAATATTAGGCTGTATAATTATGTACGGCTCGTGTATAGATGGAGAAACTATTGGGTCGTATAACATTATATGGGTCTGGGTCGTATAACGCTATACGACTCGTATAAATGGAGAATTGGAGAGAAACAAAAACATTCAACATTTTCTTGTCAACATTCTCCTATACGACATGTATAACTCTTTACGGGTCGTATAGGTGTAGGGGGTGTGAAAATAAGATTTTTAGGGTGTGGGAATAATGATTTTTTTTATTTTTATAAATAACGTTGCAAACTTGTTAATTTGCCAGTGTTAAGCCTGACAAAATAACAGGCGGGCCGGGTAGGGTACAGGTCAAAATGGGTTCGTGTTGTATTGGGTTAAGGTTAAAGCAGGTTCTAAGCAAAATTAGTTTGGGTCAAAATGAACTGCTGTAAAAAAATTATCAAATTGGTTCGGGTTAAATCAAGTTTTTACCAGTCGAAATGAGTTGTTCGAGAAAATAGCGTCGAAATAAGTTCATACTCAATGGCGCCCAGCTACGGCATGTCGGAGGAGGCGAATGCCAATGTCTTTGGTGGATTTGTAGTGTTGAACAAGCTTGCTGCAGAAGATAAAGCAAGATATATTTAAGGGGCAGAACACACAAGGGCAAAAGAAAGTCATATGGTCTAGAAAACTGTTGGTTTATATTGTTCATTGTATCTGTTATTTAGTATGGGAAATATGTAAAACTGAATTTTTATGTATTACTTTTGTCGAAGCAACTTGAATATTGAAACTTGCATTAAGTTCTCATGTCTTGAAATAAATTTTTTCATAAACTGGTTTATACCGGCCAGTTGAACCAGATGCTGGAAACTTGGCCTACATAAATCATACAGGTAAACTGAGGGAACAACAAAGAAGTTTGTACCGCCGGTAAATTGGATTGTACTGGTTTAAACCCGTATACCGGTACCAGGGTCAAAGGTTAAAATTTAGACTTTTAATCTTTTACAGGTCTAAAACGGTGACATTTATCTTCTTAGTAAAACCAAGCACTCAACAAAGGTATCAATAGTGAATTTTAAAAAGGTATCACTAGTGAATTTTTGGGTTATTTTTTTTATGGTTTAACTTTTGGAATAATTTTTTTTTATAATTGAATGATGTAGTTTTGGATTATTTTTTGAGTTAAAATTGTATTTTATGGACTTATAGGATTAAGCGGTTGAACCATTTCTAAGCAAAATCCTATACAATTTAAATACCAGTTTTTAAAACATTGCTTGTAGTTCACCTCATTGCAAGTGTACATATGATATTTATAGTTTTGAGGATTTAGGTCCATGGTATAGATATGAAAACTTCTTTGTAACTTTTTAAATCTCAGACAGATTTTCATAATATAAATGCAGTTGAATACAATGGAAAGTTTATAAATCTATACATTATATAAGAAATTTGTTTTATATCTTAGGAAATACATATATAACAATTTTAAATACCAGTTTAAACATATTGAAAATACAAACATAATTTTCTTTATTACCATTGATTCAAGTTGTCTGGTAACAATATATAGTCTTTAACAATATATAGGAGATACTACAAGCAAAACAAGATCTTCTAATTGTCAAAAACTCTAGTGCCATATCCTAGTGTGTTCATGATCAATGTTACATGCACTAGAGGTGATAAGATGAAAGTGTGAACTTGTTGTGTTATT